>JABBOT010000018.1:4061097-5436406 GCA_016165875.1 Acanthopleura granulata | reverse complement strand
TGAATATGCCAAAAAATAAATGTACCACAGAGCTTGGTGTACACTGAAAATACAGCTATAAAAGGGCATTAAACAAACATAAGACGCTATTAAAAGTGAAAACAACTACCTTGAAAACTTGGAAATATAGAAATGTTAGAACAGGGAGGAATACTGGAAATATGCAAAACTGTCAGGAATGAGGGGGTTCTATTGGTCCATTTGAAGTTGTAAATGATAATAAATGCTATTGGTTCATTGGTGCAGGTTGCCAGCATCTGGTATACAACATTTGATTGGTTGATGTTAGGAAGAGCTGTTAAAGCACTTCTTAGATTTAACTTGTTGAACGTACATGTATTTGCATTAGAAATTGCACATGTGCACAAATGTAGCTTCGCTTAAAATTTTTGACATAATTTCAAAATGTACGTAAATGATGTTGACACAATTGAAACTGGCCAAAAAAAAAAAGCACACATCCTATAATGCTTGCTATTAATTCTAAACTAGTCAGATATGGTATTGTATGTACTATACACATAAAACTGGACAATTTATTTAAAAAGTTGCCATGTAAAATACGGCCATGTGGGTGTTAACACATGGGGCAAAAAGGTACCAACAAAATACAGTTCTTCTTCATTGTAAAAAAGGAAAAGAGTGGTCTCCCTTGTCCCACTGGTAGCATGCAAGACCAGGTTACAACACAGAAGTGGTCCTTGATGGAATGGACATTACACATGGATAATATGGTGGGAATTGGTCAGTTCTTAAAGACGATAATGAATGTTCACATTGTCTCTAAAACAGCATAGGTGAAAAAAAAAAAAAAAAAGAAAACTGGTCATAAAATCGTGACATCTTGTACGTGGAAATATAAAAATGGTCGAAGACGGACATAGAGATGAATGTGCATGTAAAAAGATATTCAGCACATAATGAAAGATTGGCGAACGATATCATCTTAGCTAAAACACCTGCATTACAACACAAATCCAGACGGAATCTCAAACTATCAGCTGTATATGCAGGCGTAACATAGCAGGTACACTTTTTCGGGGGATCCTGTAGGCTTCTTTAGAAGGGTGTTATGGTTAATTTTGGTCTAAGCTTATTTAACAGGGCACTTCTTCATCAATATCGGTGTTTGGAAAAGTTTGAATTAAACTAGATAAGGCCATGATAAGCCACGGACAGGTCTGGTTCAACCAGGCTCGATGATTACACAACACATCCCTGAGAGGATTAAATGGCCTCTTCGCCCTTCCAGCTACATAGAAACAAGGTACATGTGCCAGTGCCCCGAAGTACATGCGATAACGTGATTTGGTGCAGTTACGCCACCTAGTGGTTGGCGGGGCAAACTTAAGCCGTGCTGTACGATGAGATAAATGGTGCGCCTCTCTTTCAGAAAGTCACATGTTTATTTTCCCCATTCAAAGTACTTTTTGGAAAATATAGTCCCATGTCAACACATACATATACATTGTTCAACTAAGTTTGGGGGATTTAGACATGCACTTTTAGAAACACAAAAAGTCCTTAAAACGCCACTTTGGATGGCAACACTTACAAGTCCTTCTGATAAAAAAAAACTGATCAAACTTCACAAGATGTTTTTCTTTTTTTTTTTTCTCTCTTTCTTCGTAAAGTGGCCATATTAAAGGTGGATGAATCGATTAGAATGAAGCAAAATGCGTTTCCCTGGTAAAAAGTGAAAACACAGCAGCCATATTTGAAGTCTAACAGTACAAAACTGGCATGACTGATTGGGAATAGGCTGGGAAACACAGCTAAAAACAGTGCAATGAAGTTCACAGAGTTCCTTTTCAAGTACCGATACTCATTAATTAATGTAAAGTTATCAACTGATATTTGATGAGCCATATACGAGTGCAAAGTAGAAATGTTTATTGATGTAAGAATGGCACTCTATCTTTTATTTCCACATAACATAATCTACATACAGACCATAGCTATGATTCCATGATTGGATGTAATGAGGAAATGTTTTTTTTTTATGTACCATCAAGTGTCAATCTTTTTCCATCAGCTCAGTGAATGCAGTGATCACTTCAATTTTAAACTGAAGGCCGAAATGAGCTCCTTGCACGTACACGGCAGAACTTAAAATTACTACACAAATGCACAAGCAGGTAGCCCTTTTACGAAAACTCAAAATACAAAAAAGATAAATGCTGTTTGAGCCAGATGAAGAAAAGGTTGAAGAATTGACTACTGCTTTAATAATACAAGTCTTGGTCTTAGCCTACTCTTTTATCCAGAGTAGAGACGCTATTTACCTTCTCTCGTTGCGAATTAAAATCCATCACATCACACAGAAATAAATGATTTTCGAACCCAGTGTTACATCATTGAAGAGAAAAAATTCTAAGTAGTGCAAATGTTTTGGCCTGGGTTATTGGCCTTTTGTTATAGTTTCATTCGGCTAGGACAATCCTTACAGTTCCCATATATCTTTCTGTTTGAATAAACGGGAGTTCAAAGTCTTCAAAGCAGACAATTACTGCAGACTACCACAAATAAAATGGCCACAATGAATTAGCCTTTCCTGATTTCCTGTTCACTTCTTGTTACAGCTTACTTGTACCTGGACAGTACTTTAAATGCTACTAGTGTACATGTAATCAGGTGCTATTAAACATTTGTTTATTCTGCTATATTACAACAGTTGCACTAGTTAGTCCTATACTGGTTCCATTATTCCGTTACATGTACACTAAATTTTTCAATAATTCATGACGATTTTTAGCGAAGTGAAAGAATTTTTAAAACCTTTGATGACTAGACGTAAATGTGCATATGTCAAAATAAAGTTAATAAAGCATCTTTGACACACATTTTCATTTAAATAATGCTTGTCTTGGACATTATCAACATAGTCTGTATCATAAAGGAAAATCCTGGAGTTTAAAAAAATATGACTACACTTCATACACTACACCCAATTTTGAACCAATAAAAAAAAAAAGAGAGATTATTTTCGGACATTTTTCCTCATAATACTTGCCTTAACCATGATTTTTCTTGTCTTGTACATGTACCTACACCTGTATGTATTCTGTCACACAGTCTATGGCGTGGTACAACTCAATGTGCACTGTATATTACTCTATTAGTTGTACTTTTACTCTGATTGAGTGACGAATTACTTTAAAATGGCAGTGTGATTCATGAAGTAAAATACTTTCCATATGGCAATGAATAGGGATGTCAATATCACATACATATCAAGTCCGTTATTCAGTGGTATTTTCTTATCACACAGATGGTTGAAGTCTGATAGCTTTAAACATACGTAATGTACTCGACTGATAAAAAATACTATTTTGACGACGTGAATAATGTGAATGAGATGCCATTTCCTGCTCTTTTTTTCTTCTTCTTTATGCCAAACATTTTCTTCAATGTCTTAAATAACACTCCAACACTGCAGCAATTCGATCTACATGTTTGCTGATGTATTCAGAGATAGCGACTGTGTTTGCTTTCTACCTCCGCGGTTATTCACAGATGATGACTGTGTTTGCTTTCTACCTCTAACTCTGCGGTTATTCACAGATGATGACTGTGTTTGCTTTCAACCTCTAGCTCCACGATTATTCACAGATAATGACTGTGTTTTCTTTCTACCCCTAGCTCCGTGGTTATTCACAGATAATGACTGTGTTTGCTTTCTACCTCTAGCTCCACCGTTATTCACAGATGATGACTGTGTTTGCCTTCTACCTCTAACTCCACTGTTATTCACAGATGATGACTGTGTTTGCTTTCTACCCCTAGCTCCACTGTTATTCACAGATGATGACTGTGTTTGCTTTCTACCTCTAACTCTGTGGTTATTCACAGATGATGACTGTGTTTGCTTTCTACCTCTAACTCTGTGGTTATTCACAGATGATGACTGTGTTTGCTTTCAACCTCTAGCTCCACGATTATTCACAGATAATGACTGTGTTTTCTTTCTACCCCTAGCTCCGTGGTTATTCACAGATGATGACTGTTTGCTTTCTACCCCTAGCTCCACGGTTATTCACAGATGATGACTGTGTTTGCTTTCTACCTCTAGCTCCACCGTTATTCACAGATAATGACTGTGTTTGCTTTCTACCTCTAGCTCCACCGTTATTCAGAATGATGATGAAGATATCGGTTTGGAGTTTCTGCTAAGATACAACTACTCACTCCAAACACCTGGGGCCTGTCTTACATAAAGCAGTTGCAGAGCGCGCATGGAGTAACTTCCACGACAACTGATAATGAAGAGACAGGTCACGATGTTATACATGTGTTTGGCGTAGTGCTGCAACAGTTTTGTACGACGGGCACTTGGAGGCCCACTTTAAAAATGTCATTTATTATTATGTTATAAAAAGTGATGTTTTTAATGGACGTGGACATTCGACTGAGATGTTTTCTGTGGGGAATTATGATTTACGTTTATCTTATACAGCAGTATGTCTCTTAGAAAAGCACCTAAATACACTGTGTGACCGTTGTTGTCGTTGTTGTTAATGTCACTTACATGTGACTGGACAATAACAAATCCCTAAACAAAAAAACAAAAACAACAAAAAAAAAAAACTCAAAAAAACACAAAAAAAATATTTTTCAATAAATACATGTCATCTTACCAGTTTTTTTTTTGTCTTTTTTTTACAGAGCACCTGTATACATGCACCTCCAGTCTCCTGTTTACATATCTTGTACATGTATGCATGTACCACATCACCCACCCCCCTCTGAAGAACAAAATAGCTGAGCCCAGGTGCCAAATCATGGCACAACACTTCCATAAGGTGTCAAAGGTCACGAGCACTTCCATTTTCACACAGAAGGGAGGGCAGCTGATACTGCCATGATCGATGCGTTTTATGCTTCTGACAGGCATGCCTGTGGGACTCACAGACACACAGAAACTATTTAACTCTCCCTGGGGTAGTAATGACCATGGGCGTACAAAACCGCTGATCCGATCCTCTTGCCACCAGGTGTTCTCTATAATACGCACACACTGGTACCATACACACAAAGATTATATAGCTACGTGGTCATCACTGGCCTATAGATGGTTCACACTTGTCACTACTGTTAGCACTGGCTGTCTGTTTGTCCGTCAGTTTGTCTGCTGTGGGGCTTGCCAGCATGACGCCCACCGGCTGATTTTCTTTGTCCACTTCTTTATTATGCGTAGGCGCCACCAGAGGGCTGCCGTTCATCGAGCGATTCTTAAGGTCCACGTCTGTGTTCGATGATGTCGGTGACGTCTTTACGCCGTTCTGTTCTTCATCTGCCTGCAGAGAAGGTGGAGGTAAATTTGCCAATGTCCCGTTACACTTATGTCGTTTGTGGGGCACCTGTTGTATGTGGACGTGTCCCGTCCGGTTCAGACAGCTCAGCTCCCCGAGGTCCAGCTCACACTTCACGTCCAGCGTACACGAGGATGTCTCTGCAGGGGCACCTGTGTCAGAGTTCTCTCCCTTGAGCCAAGGGTGTTCCAGGCATTGTCGGGCTGTCAGTCGCTTCCTAAACAAAAATACAGCGATACAATTTTTGAAAAGGTGTGAGGTTCCTGCCTAAATTGTGTCAATTCCTTAAACGGTAACAATAAAGTCGATAAAGGTTGGTGACGTAGCACAACGTTTTCAAACCCTTGAACCTTAGTTGGCCTTACCGGCAAAATATTCAATATTTATTATGTCATTTTTTCCAAGTTTTACGTGGATGTATGTAATTGTATTTACAAGACAACACTTTCAGTGAAGAGCTTATTACAGTGCAATGGGCACAGTTTTGAAGATGACTAAATGAAGGTTGAAACACTGAGGTCTATCAACAATGTCAACAACTTTTCTTGAAGTGACATGCTTTTTTTTTTTTTTTTTTCATTAAATCATCAATGGATGTAGTGAATTCAAGTGGAAGACCACTACATAAGCAGGACTGTCTATATGTATTTCAACCCATATTCATATTTTGGGTACTGACACATTGAATATAACAAGTCCAAAGAAAACAGATTAAATTCTTTGTTAGTGATTTGTACCTTCTGAATAAAACTGACCCTTCACACATTTCCATACTGACGAATTCAGCCAGTTAGTAAAGCAAATTGCGTTGTGTGAACGCAGTTACAGGGTTCAAAAGGCTTTCCCCTTTGTACAAAATCAGACTTCTGCAAGTCTGCAAACAGGTGCCTGACATTTTTGATAATGCCCCTTTGGTGAAAATGGTATGACCTAATAATACACAACATGGACAGCAGGATCACACCACTTCGTTGATAGGAGTGTTTTCAAAAATGTCAGGTACCTGATCAAGGCTTGTTCTGACCTCGACTTACTTTGGATCTTGTACAAGCAGACTCCTGATGAAATCTTGGGCCTGTAGACTTGTCTGACCGAAGAGATCCTCAGGGAAGTCCAGTTTGCCCAGGGTAATGTTCATGAATGTCTCCTGCTGTGACTTGCCCGTGAATGGCGAACACGCCGTAAGCATCACGTACGTGAGGACGCCCAAGCTCCTGTGGTAACATAAAATGGTTGGGTTAGACGTACGATTGATTCAATTTTTTTTTCAGCGATCAGGAAGTCTTTGAAGAAATGGTAACAGGATTTATAGTGGATAAGTAAAGGAGAATGACCTCAAATTTCAGCCCGCAAAAAAGTGCAAGACATCCTACATTCCAAACGAGACTTTAAAAACATCTTTTTAAAAACATGTGCAATTTACGTCATTTACTGTACATGTATTTGTCAAAATTTTTACAGTTACAGCTTTCTGCTCTTTAAATTTGCTCTTTATTTATTTATTTGTTTGAAAGGTGTTTTACACCATACGTAAGAATATTTCACTTATTCAACGCAGGACAGCATTATAGTGGGATTAACAGAGTCTAATGGAGACCTACAATCATTCACAGGTTGCTGGCTACAAATTACTACAATGTAGTTTCTTTCTCACAGAACCCACATACCCTAATTCCTCAACCTTCTGTGCAATTTATGCACAATTCTGGAGACAAAACTACATTGGTTGGACTAGCCAATTTCAGGGCTGCACTAAAAGTACAATGTCATCAGTTAACACAGAAAAATGCCTTTAGAAAATGCTTAAATAAATACCTTGCAAACATGCGAAAAGGTTAAAGAATTACAGTAAAATATATCACTTGGTATTATCGCCACTGAACTGAACTTTTCTCTGTGGCTAACTTACTCATTCTGTCTAATCCTGAAAAGCTCTACTAATCTTAGAAAAGATTTGTTTTTGAGGTTTGGTTGGCGGGCGGAGTAATATCATACTATAACGTGTGAAGGAAAATGCTAGTTTTAACACAAAAGCCACATTTTACGACATTTGTTTTCTTCTGATGTACTTTCAACAGACTCATTCTTTTTTAAATAAAATACGTACACTACTTGACATATGAATAATCCACCTTCAAGCATTATAACATGTTCAAGAATTTCACTACAACCATAGCCAGGACCAGATGACTGCTTACACGATAAACTGCAGAGAAACGCATCAAGAAAATACTAGAAATCCGCACTCACCATATATCTGTTGCTAATGAAATAGGTTCGTAGTTCAACACTTCAGGGGCTGAAACAAAAAATAGGTCAACAGATGGTCAGCATTTTTGAAGGGACGTTTAATGCTTTACTTGTTGCATCACTGTTTAGTTCAACTACCTTAAACCACCTGAAAGAGTTCTGTTGATTTCAGGAAGGTGCTTTGAGATTTGTTTTAAATATATTTGTGTACAGGGGTTTTACATCGTACTCAAGAAAGTTTCAGTTATATGACGATGAGGAGTCCTTGAAATGTATACACATACTGAGTCTTCTTGTCGCAGGGCAAATCCATGCCGCTCAAGTACTGCCACTGGAGCATCAAGCCGAAGACACCAGACATAACACCCCATCCAGTCACATTATACTGATTATCCAGTTTCGTTGCTCTAACCTCTGAGCGCCAAGCAATTTAGCAACAAGTACCATTTTTAAAGTCTTTGGTATGAACCGAACCAGGTTTGACTCTGGATCATCCAGCCTTCAGGTGGATGCTGTAATCAGCAGGCCACTGAGGCAATGATGTCCTGTTTGAAAAATGTAACTTTTAACACCAAAAAGTATATTTTATAACATTAATTTGCCTTTAAAAACACACTATTTTGGGTGAAATGTTTGGAAAATTATATACAGCAATCCAAAACCATTACTTTAAGATCAGGGGAGATAATCACGTATTATCTGCCCTTTGGTCATAAACCTCCAGAGTACAACAAATGTGACATAACAAAGACGGAAATGTTTCCATAGAATTGAGGAGAGCTGAGGAAATTGTGAATAATTTAGTCTGTCTTTAACATGCCCATCAAATGCATCAGAACAGAATGACAAGCACACATGAAATCATAAAATGGCTTTGAACAAGAAGTTTAAACTCTTTTCTTATGCTTACGTGATGTTTGAACTCACATTTTCTTAAGCAGTTTTCCTTGTAAATTCTTGGTAAAATGTCCACAAGGAAGAGAGAAAATAATAGAAAGTTACATTCAAGCTCACTCTGCTTGTTCAGAAATGCTAAATATAATGAGAGGGAAAACTCTGTTACAAGACAGTGGAACACAGCAGTGTCCCATCCACCCACCTCACCTCTCTGCCCCCATCCCCTTTTGCGTGTTACAAAGCCCCTGACTCACCCACATAATCCGGGGTACCCAGAATTTCCCGAATCTCCTCCCCAGAGTTGAGCAAACAGGCAAACCCAAAGTCGCAAAGCTTTATTGTCCCTTCGGGAAATGGCTTCGTCAATAAAATATTCTGTGGCTGAAAAAAGTACACAGAAAATAATTATTAATAGTAATAGAAAAAAAAAAACCTGGGAGCTGACTTGCTTTTGTGTGTATTGTAATTGTATGCAAAGGTGATCCCTCCTCTGTAGGACAAAACTAACAGCTTAGTCCTTGGGTAATTTGTAGTAAAACGGTGTGGTTTAAAGATTTAAAAACGACCATCAAACTTTTTACTCAGATTTTTCTAGTTCTGGGACAACAAATTTTAAGGTAGGTCATAACGCACACTCGATCGTGAATAATAAATACCTCTATGTCAAAGGGGACGTAACTGTACAGATAATTTCGATCCATCAGAATGCGGAATTATATGAAGCCCGGTTAGAGGATATGCCATGAATCAGGACCTTTATAAATCATTAACATTCTGTCTTTTGAATGTACATAACGCTTACGATACATGGATACAAATTCATCTTGATTATGTACAGTTGGCAGCTGTCCTTTGTTTCGTCAGTGCACAGACAACAACGAAGAGTCTGGCAAGATGCCAGGGTGTACAGATTTTGGCTGTATAAACAGCATGTCGAATACAGATGAAAAGGAGCACAGTTTAACATTTCGCTGCTTGATAGCGAAGGGTCCAATTCATGACAATCAGCCAGCTTCGGGTCGGTAAAATGTCCACGTATTCTGTCAGCTACATGAGCTTACAGTGATGAAACATATGTTTCTTAGAGAACGTCTAAGTAATTACCTGATGGTGTTTTTGAAATTTTCAAGCCTTACTCTTTTCACTACAATTTACGTTATACTTCCACAGCCTTCTCCTTTATGTTTATGGACCAGAGGCAAATAGTTTCAAGATGTATATCCACTTTTTGTCTGCATATCAAATTCATTAAACAACGCAACATGTATATGTGATAAAATTGTGTGCAAAGCTGCAATATAAGGATGCTGGCAAAGTCTCAAAAGTTTTCCTATTTGACTTCAAAAGTTAGCCTGCAAAGATAAAATCATCTCATACTTGTAATGGTCTAATGGATTTGATTTCCAAATCAGCAATCATCGTCAGGGAATACATTGATTTGGAAATCATATGTATTCAATGTATTCCCTGACGCTGATTGCTACTTGTACTTGTCTGTACTTGTGGGTGCAGCTTACTTCGGTATAAAAGAAAATTTCCAATGTGTAGAAGCCTCACAAATGTTGTATCATTTCTGCGCAATGGCAACTCATGCGCAAGCTGAACTTATTTAGAAAATTATTTTATGGATTGATGTTTTAGGCCATACTCAAGAATGTTTCATGACAGCGACCAGCATTATGGTACAAGGAAACCATGCTGTGCACTGGGGGAAACACATAGCCCTCTGCAGGTTGCTGCTGTACTACTGGTGAGGAAGCCAGCGTGAGCTCGCCTTGAACCCACAGCTACCGCATTGGTGTGAAGCACCTCGTTCTTTACGCTGCACTAGTGTGTTAGCCCCGTCGGAGATGGAGGCCCCAAGCTGAATTGACCAGTTCTCTTGTAACAGGATATGTACAGGAGTACAACAGTTGGCAAACAGATCGTCACAGCAAGTGCAGATACAAACATCAGATCACACAGCTTTGACCCAAATCAGTTTAGGCGAAAGAAAGGTTTCCCGATGAAGCGGTCACCTTAAGGTCCAGGTGGACGATGTTCCTGTCGTGTAGGTAGATGAGGCCGTCAACTATTTGCCTGACCAGGCCTATGACATCAGATTCCTTAAAAGATTCTTCGATGACACACTCGTAAAACAGCTCTCCGCCAGAACAACTGAAACAAAAACGACAACAGGAGTGGTGTAAGTGGCATGGTAGCTTGTGCGATTTGCTTAGAATGGGGGCCAACAGCTTGAAGTGGCACAAAAATTGGGAAGGTGGTTATATTTTTTAATCCCATGAGGTGGCGCTAGTGTGATGCAGGACCTTGGGTCATTGTTATCTCCAAAATGGAGAGCAGCACAATATCTACAGTGTTACATTGTATCAGTTTCTAATGTAATGTCGTACTATCATTCATTTGTCATTATGACAAGTTGGGAACGGAACATCTGACATCAATAAAATGCCATCAAGGTCCTGCTGTCTGGCGTTTAACATTGTAGAGATTTTGGACAGATTCTACTCTGTTGAACTCTGGTGAACTGGCTTTCATGTACATCTCTGAAATCTTTCAGTAAATTCTACACTTAAAAACTTAAAAAATTGTCAACTTACAAACTGAAAGTTTGAAGAATATGTACATGTAGATGCTGAATATGGAGCACTCAGGAGACGACCTATGATCGGAAACTTTTCTATCTTTAGACTTTTCACGCATGAAGTGGTAACTTCAGATGTTATTTACATGTACCACTCACGGCAGCATTTATACGACTGGGAACTGAAAAGGCATGGGTTGTGTTGGGAATAAAATCTGGGTCTGCATTATAAAACCATCTTAGTAAAAAACATCAATGATGTATCTGAATTCTGAAATTCTGGACAGCTTAATAAATCTACACAAAAACACACTACCACAACAAAACGGCATTCAAACATTACGTAAACTTGTCCAGTTCTTTTTGTTAGTCACAAGTAGAGCCTAACAAAATGTGCAGCATTACATGTATTAAATAAAATATTGGCAATAACACTGCCAAGTCTTGAAATATATGTGCATGAATTGCACATGAAGGGAGGTAATCCTGCAGCAGTTAACAGACAGAGGCTGACTCCCTGACCTCTGACAGCTGCTCTATGAGACTCATCCATGACAGGATGGATTGATGGATACCCTAAATGACCTAAAATTTCGCTCAAAGAAGTGCATTTTACAGGCAAATTAATGTGTTTTTTTTGGAATTTTTTTTTTTGGCGCAGAAACTTACATTTTCCCAGCAGGATATCAGCCTCAAAATACCTTTCTACAATCAACACAACTCGCAAAATCAGCAAAAATGTGGAACTTAGTCATGGGCGAAATTTTAGATCACAAGACGACCTCTCCAAAACAGTAGTGACTCCTCATCAGACCAGTGTACAGAATACTACTGAATACTACTGGTACAGCCATTTCGCTTTCAGGTTCACCCTAATGTAATTACTGTAAATGACCTAGAAATTTCATACAAAAAATTGCATTTTTAGAGGCAAATTAATGCAAAAAAACATTATTTTGGTGCTGAAAGTTACATTTTTTTCCCTGAAAGATCATGATATTACCTTCCAATCAAACCTCAAAACAACTATGTACATAGAAGATCAACAGAATTCTCAGAATCAGGTCAAATGAGCAAATTTGTTACAAAGGAAAATTTTGCTCATACAAATTTCAGTGCAATTTATGCACCTTTCAAATTCAATTATGGAGACAAAATCACATTGATTCAAGCATATTCTGAGAATATTATTCTGTGTAGGCAGATAAAAAGTTTTTAAATACTTCTGTGGAGCCCTGAAATTAGCCAACTCAACCTATGTAGTTTATCTCCAAGCTCAAATTAAAAAAGTGCCCAAATCTCACTGATACCTTAAATGACCTAAAATTCCGTCCACAACCAAGACGCTTATTTTCACTTATTCTGAGAGCTCTACTGACTTTAGAACATGTTTTGAGGTATGTTTGGTAGGCAGGCTGATACCCTACTGGGTAAATTTAAGCACCTAATATTTTATGATATTAATTTGCATTTAAAAATGCACTTTTTTGGTAAAAATTTTAGGTTATTTAGGGCACTTGTTCTATCTTACGCAAAAAAGTTGAGGAATTACGGCACATGTGCAGCACGCAACATGCTTGACATCAGTCAACTAAGGACTGCCCAAACTGCAACACAAGCATTGTTGACTGCTTATTGTCATTCAAGACCACAAACAGAGAAAGAGAGGAAAACAAACTAATGGTTTTATTACGACTTACTATTCCGTAACGACGACCACCTCTGACTGTGTCTCGTACACCTCTAGCAGATCGACCAATCGCGGATGGGCCAGCGCCACTTCCAGCATCATCACTTCCTGCAGAATATTGTCCCGGGCGCTTTTCCCTTTGCGGCGTTTTCGGATAAATTTGGCAGCCACAGTCCCTCCTGTTTCTTTGTGTGAGCATTTCCTTACGACGGCGAATTTACCTCTGCAAAGACAACACAGGGCAGGGCATTTAATAACGGGAACACTTAAGCTATGAGGCAATGGTGTGATCGTGAGAGTAACATTACTTTAACAGACCTACCCTTTCAACCCCAAAACACACTTTTTGAAGCAAATATAAGTTTCATCGAACACCATTTTTCTCACTAACTTCTGAGCATCTGGCCCAAGGATTGAGTCACACCAAACCAGCCACAGAGCAGTTATAAAGTAAACCAAAAACTTTTTCCTTCAAATACAAAAATGAAAAAGAATTGCAGGCAAACACTGTGGTTTCCAAAAGAAACAAATGTGCTTTTTACACCTTGCAGTAATGAACTCTTCAAAGCTTTCTTGAGCGAACAGATGCATGTAAATAAAACTGAATATTTATAACTGAACTCTGCAGATTCAGACAAGTTCTTAGGCAAAAACTACTAGAATATAAAGTACACAAACAAGCACATTCTCATCCTAAATGTATGTATTCAAAATATAAAGAATAAATACCTAAAATAAAGAAAGAAATAAAATCAGGAGGATTAAGCTTCCATAAAAGTAGATATTTAAACTCTGATAATTACCAAAATGATAGCAATTAGGATAACTTCCCACTTCCTGTTTCAGGAAATGATCAATTGAACGACACTTCATAATATGACCAATTAGGGATTAAAACTTCAGTGAAAATCAAACATCAAACGGATGTCTTCTCAACAGGAAGGCAGCAAAGCGACGTTTATGTAATTATGATTTAAATCCCTGGTGCATACTAATTTTGATTTTGGAACATGCGTCAAAGGCTCTGTTTATTATCTATTTCTTTATACAGAGGTGGGTGGGGTCAATAAAAAACTTTTGAGTAGGCCCTTTCTGGAGGGTCGGTCGGGTTACACCCAACAAACACATTTTTAAGGATGGCCTAGTTTCACTCAATTCATTTCTTCTTTCAGTTTTTAATAAGACAATTATGTCAATAAATTTCAGTTGTTTTTGTAACGTGTATTTCAAAACGTGTACATATTGACAATTAACTTATTCCATAAAGCATGCAAAGTCCTACTGCAGAAATGTGCTCTCTCATTAACTGTACATGTATCTAAAATCCACTACGGACATACATGTGTATATACGTACCAAGATATGTAGACAATGACATGCAATTAACTTTTCAATAAAAGGAACTGTACTAATACGAACTCCATGCAACCTTTAATTAAGGTGTTGTGCCAAACCATTTACCAGGCTCATGAATTATATCAATTTCCTTGGCATTTCTGATTGAACACGACTTCATTATGGGAGGTAGGTTTAAATCAAAGAGGTCGCCTGAGTACTGGAGACAAAATCAATGGTACGAAACAGACAGGCATTGTACATCTGATGAAGGCGTTATTCATAGAGCTAGGAAATTCACACCTGTTACATCACAGGTGCGAGTGCTGTAGAACAGTGAGAGGGTGCAGATAGCACTTTGATACTGGGTAAAAACTTTAACTTAATTTCATCCAAGCTGTATGTAATTAGAAATCAGCGATATGAACTAGATACAGTAATTTCCCTAAAATTCTGCCCATGTCTTTAACTTACATGCTTTGCTGGATACTGAGAATTCTACTGCGTTTCTCTTTTTTTTTCTTTTCTTTTCTTTTTTCCAGGTGTTCTGAGGTTTGTTTGGAAGGTAGAGAGTTATCCTACCAGTAAATGTAAACTTTAAACACCTGAAATAATATTTTCAGACATTTATTTGCCTCTTAAAAATGCACTTTGTAGAAATTTAGGTGCTTTATCATATCAGAGCACCTTGACAGATACTTGAACAACCAACGAGAACTTGTTTGCATGTTGCGCAGTTGTCTAAATTTAACCCTGGTTTACCTGTTCGGTAAGGTGTTACACTACTACCTCTGATACTATGACCTGCATGTACCATGACTGCATTATTACCGCAGATAAGCAGATATCCAACTAGTGCTGTTCAGGGCATATGAATCACAGGAGTAACACATTCCTGAGTCGGTTTGTAATGTAACCGCTGATGATTATGTTCTGACCTGTATTATGGTCACAGACATGCACCTGTGCATACCAGTTACAGGCACATGTATCACATTTCAATTTGGAATTACCTTATACACTAATTCGTTTGTGACATATGATGTGTTTTCCTGTGAAAACACCATGACATCATGTTACTCACGTGTTGTATCGCATTTCACAGATTGAGTTAATAAACAGTACACATGTACTAATCAGTGCAGGACTCAAAATTACCACTCCTGAGGCCACTGGATTTCAGGTTGGGCCACAAGTCAAAAACAAGCACTGACCACTGTCTAGTCTGACTGGCTATAAGAATCTGATGTGTTGCTTGATCTTGTCCAGAACTCTGTTCTGTAACTGTCCTGTGTGTTCTACAACTGTACTACATGTATGTGTTCTGTGACCATCCAATGTGTTCTGTAACTATCCTGTGTGTTCTACAACTGTACTACACGTATGTGTTCTGTGACCATTAAATGTGTTCAATGTGTTCTACGACTGCCCAATTTGTTCTATAGCTGTTAAATGTGTTCTACAACTGTCTAATCAATTCCACATCTGCCCACTGAGTTCTATAACTGTCCACTGTGTTCTACATGTATAACTGTCTAAGGTGGCGATTAATCTAGATGCCAATGTGCTCTGTGTCTGTCCCATGTGTTGTGTGAGTGAACAAAGCTACCCACTGAGTTCCACAACTGTCCAATGTGTTCTACAACTGTCTACTGTTTTCTACAAACGTCCAAAGTGTTTTACAACTACCCACTGAGTTCTATAACTGGTCAATGTGCTCTACATGTATAACTGTCAAAGGTGGTGATTAATCTAATGTGCTCTGCGTCTGTCCCATGTGTGATTGACATCATGACACACCTGCAGAGTTCTGGAAAGAACTCCTGTCATAACTGACTAAGAATAAAAAGTCTGGAACTTTGTCAACCCCTCACAAAATTCAACTATACAGCCCATGGTTTAACACACTTATCAGGTCCGTATGCACTAGAGCAGCCCTACCATTGGTGGTTAACATCAGTACACTCCTGTGTTGACGTCTTGCTGCCTCCCCTACCCAGTCCGCATGAATAAAGATGTCATCTGGTAGGACAATCCTGTGTGTGCAGGGGCAAATGGCGTGAAAACCTCTGAGGACTGTGTCAGTGTGTTCCCGTCAGTCTGCACATATTGACATACCAACCTTGGTGTACCATGCTGTCCTTTATACCTCCACAATGTTCAGTCATTCATTCTGTCTTATATCCTCATATTCTAACTTTCTTGATCAATTATTTCATGTGATGCCATGATGTATACCACTGCATGTGCGGCCACCTACTTGTGGTACTTTCACCATGATCTTATAATTTTATTTATTTGATTGAATTTTTATGTCCTACTCAGGAATAATTCACTTATACGACTGTCGTCAGCATTATGTTATAAGGAAACCAGGTTGAGTCTGGTGAAAACCCAAGGCCAGCTGCAGGACACTGCATGACTTTCCGTGTGCGACTGGAAAGGAAGCCATTATATGTTGGGCTTGAACTCACAGCAACTGCGCTTTCTGTGAGAGGCTCCTGGGTCATTGTGCTACACTGTCCTGGCACAATAACCACCTCAGCTATGGAGGCCCTTATTATTGTAGTTCAGCAATATTAGATCAAAACTGTATTCAAATCAACTGGCTAATATTTTATTTGCAGGTTAATAACCTCTAATTAAGCAATTATGATTATCTGATCAGTGTTGTTCATTTTAGTGAGCAAATGCGAAAGAGTTGAATGTTAGAATGAGATGCTGCAGGCGTTAGAGGTAAAATACATCTACGTCTGTATGTCTTCCTTTGGTGATCTCTTCTGAAGCCACAGCTATAGAGATTGACCGACAATGTTGTGGAATAATTAGGATATATACCACTGCCACGGGTAAACATGTAAAATATCAGTTTTTCTAGCCCCTATTGACACAGGCAACCACAGACATTCAGTGGCACATAAAAATCCATAGCTTAATACGGATGTATGTTAAGATCTTGGTTTTTTGCCAGTGACTCACCCCATACAAAGGCAGTAATATGATTACCATTACACACATCAGCATATCTCTTTGATCCTTTCTACCTATGTAAAGGAGGGCCATAGAAAGCCACTTCTGCGACGTGAACTTAAGTGTCGGTGGTTTGATTTCACTCTCACAATACAAAGTTATGGAAATGCTTTAATTTTCAACACTCTAGTGACATTCCGGTGCGACTTAATCTGAGTTTATAGGCACATTTTTCGGCAGATTGAGAGTCTGTAGTATGCATAAAGATCAAAGTACTTGTCAATAATGAAAACACTCAACTTATCCATTTTTCCTTCAAAATGCCTTGCTGTGTTCAATCACTGCCTTGACTCCAAATCCAATAGTACTCTATGCAACCCATGATCCTCTCTCCAATGCAGTAGATTGGAGTTCAAGCCAGCTCATGCTGGCTTCCTCTCTGGGAAGGTCTGCCAGCAACCGGTGCATGGTCCTGGCTATCCCCCCTGCCGCGCGCTGCCTGGCTCACTCCCACCATAATGATGACCACCTTAGCATAAGTGAAATATTCTTCAGTGCAGGGTAGAACACCACTCAAATTGATTAATTAATAAACAAAGAACCTGTGCTCTTTAAATGTATAATTCTGTAAAGAAACAATCTCTCTACCCTGACATTACATTGATGTTCACAATTCAAATGTTATAAAAAAAAATTCCACCTGGTACATGATGTATACATGTAAGTATTATAAATGTCCTTTGCTCCTTTAGCCAGGATGACGTGTCCATCCAGTATCATTTACTTATTCCTCAAAGAAGCTACGACTTCTCTCTGCCTGTTGCGCGTGTTTATAATTGGGTCAGACCACAACTTTAGTACTAGCGCACACAGACACAGAGAAAAACCTGAGATAGTTTTCTCAGAGACACCTTAGAGACCTTATTCAGGTGAGAGGTGAAGGCCTGGTGTCCTTGTCGTGGGTGAGTCACTGCTAAGCTATCTGCTCACAGACAGACAGAAGACGGTGAGAAGGGGAGGGGATTTATACTGGCCACCACCCGGAGAGCCTCTGCATATACTATTGACTCCCCTGCAGTACATACATGTACTCTTTATAATTCTTGATTTTTATTTACTTGACTGGTGTTTCACGCCGTAGTCAAGAATAATAAACACCCTTTATAAACATGACCATCATCATGTACATGTCTAACTTGAGACGGGAAAATTGGAGATAATCCCTACCTTAACCCAGCAAATGTATTGCATGCCCATGGGCTCTTAAGTGCTCAACAAAGTCAACCAGTAAAGTATAACTTAAAATGAAAAAGGAAGTTTTATCAGATTTAGATAGATAACAAGACCAAAATCAATAGGTCAAGTTGGGTAACTCAGACGATATCCAAGAAATCACACCTAAAATAACCCGTCCAAATAACAGAACAGTCCACTAACATACATGTCAAAACATGAGCGAGGTAAGTAGTCAAATTTGCCGACGATTTAATGTATAATATACCTGAAAGACAGCCTAGAGAGCGAAACCGGGGCAAGGATGAAAGTGTGTATATACAGCGCTGGATGGGGCAAGAGCTTGTGTTTACAATTCCAAAAGACAGGGCTAAAAACCAGTGCTACTGTATTGCAAACGCATAGAGCCGCAGAACTCACAGTACAGGTATGTCACAGGCAGGTGCATCTGATAACACTAAGCATGCATGTGTTCACGTATGCCAAAGAGCAACTCTATGTGCGATTTGTGTAACCTACTGATTAGATTGATTTGGGAGACAAAACTAGATTGGTTGGGTTCACCAACTTCAAGATGCTGCAAAAAAAGCATAAATAATCTGTTACATAAAATAATGCCGTACACATCTCGCAAACATATGAAAAACTGAAGCATTACAGTAGTCGTTAATCTGCATATACCATTAATCTGCATATACCGTAGACCAAGGAACAGTGGGTCTATGAAACAGGGGACTTTGTCTTCATAAGGCTGAAGGTATCAACACCAGTGGGAACAACTCCTTTACTTTACTTTATTCTTGGCTGAACTTTGTAGCTGTTGTTAGGTGTCAAAAACATGTCTGTGCTACTGTTAAAATTGAACCGTTTTGTCAAACAGAAAAAAAACCCTATTATATATATATATGTGTGTATTTTTGTGTGTGTTTTATGAGCTTTGTGATAAACGGGTTCACAAAATTGCATGAACATGGCCTGAAACTATTGGAAGACAATAGATGTGTTAGTTAAATGAACCTGTTATTCGTTGAGGAATTTCACAGAACATAACACCCAAGGCCTTCAGGGTCCTGGAGAAAAAAAACCACCTCCTTTGTTCCACTGTGCCAGTGTTTTCACCGAAATAGAGAGAAAAAAAAACAAGACATTTTATTGTCATTTGTCAGAGATGCACTACACACTTGTAGCAAAATTTAGGATTTCATGTGCAATTTTCATGCTACAGTAAATGCCCTAACAATTCGCCCCCTCCCCCCTTTTTGTTTTTATAACTTACATGTATCCATTAAGACTTCAAAGTACATCTACCTTTGAAGCAAACCTCAAAACATCTTTCTAAGATCAATAGAACTCTCTGGATAAGGTAAAAATGAGCACTTTTGATTCTGGTCGAAAATTTAGGTCATTTTAATACTGTAATTATCTATATATAGCCCATAGATGCAAGCGGTAAACTATATGTATTACAAAGCTAAAGTGATGTACATATTTGGTCACATCATACACAGCGAAGAATGATTAGCTGTATCTTATGCCACTACTAATCATTAAGGTGTTATCAAGGCAGCTTAGGAATAATCTGTTATAATTCGGATTAATCCCCGTGCAACTACCTGCTTTATTACGGGATCACTGATCGTAAATTGAAGTATGCGGATTACTAGTTCGTTACAACATAATTCACGTGTGTAAAGTAATACAGGAGACTGAATTAATGTTTACATTCCGACCTAGAAACACGTGAGGGTCACATATGGCAAGCAGAACTGGATATCATGACAGAATTTCAACTAGATCTACTTAACTACATGTACCTGTCCTTCACAGAATCATTTACTTCCATATGCATCTCCTAAGACACGGGTTTACGTGCAAATTATGCATTTCACTGCCAAACCTGGATTAGGATATAAAATTACCGTGTGCCTGGGTTTAACATACTTATACTATTCACTATTCGTTCATGTATGCATTTCACTATTGAACTTGGTTTGGGATGTCCACTTGATTTATTTCACTGGTGTTAGAAGTTTTCACTGGTGTACCTGTGATCAGGTTTGCAGATTAGAGTAAACTGGTGTGCCTGCTTAGAGTAAACAACTGGTCTCTGTCAGGTGTCTGATGGGGACAAGCCATTTGATGTAAAGCCCTATCCAAAAGAACAAGAGGAGGATTTGAACCAGTAACTGCTTTGGTCAGTAACTGTTCGAAGAATGTAACGAGAGAGCAAGGCTTTAGCCTGATTGAGATGGCGAGACCCTAGGCCATCATTAAAAATATGTTTGTTTTGGGTCACCCTATTGAACCTTGAAAAAATGGCCCTATTCTAAAAGTTTCTGTTGGGCTTCAGGTGGAAATTCTTTCTTTTTCATTTTCACTCATCAATTTCTTTAAAATCCTTTTCGCAAAGAATAAAAAAAAAATTTCCCACTTGACCAACCCTATTTTTGTGACAGTGTTGTGTTACCTGCAACAAAGAATTTTTTAAGGATGGCCCTACAGGTAGCCTATATATACGTGGGCACTGAAAGAGAATTAGCACGATCAGTCATGTAATAAAGTCAGGGCCAAATCAGCTATGGCTATGTTGTCTTAACATGCACCTTAATCAATCCACATTTGATACGGCTTATAGGACTTTTTAATAATGTCATACATTCATGACTTTATCTGCTGGGCTGCTACAGGATGTGGGGGAGAGGCATGCCTGTCTGTGTCACTGGCTTATTACAGCAGGGTGCCTCATTACTTCACCCTGTTATTAATAGGCCTTCCTATCACATAACTACATGGTTGTGTATATACACAGTTTACTTGTACACACAGAACTATACATCCTGTGATTGGGCCATCCTTAAAAAAATGTTTGTTGGGCATAACCCAACCATATGACAAACAATACATGTAGGGACGGTCGGTAGGAAACTATTCTTTTTTTTTATTCTGGCTCTTGAAAACCAATATGCAGAGAAAAACAAAAAAGAAGCTTTTGACAAAATGTCAATTTTTTTTAACATTTTTGAATTTTGTTTATTTATTTGATTGGTGTTTTATGTCATTCTCAAGAATATTTCACTTCTACAACGGCAACAAGCATTATGGTGGAAGGAAACTGGGCAGAGCCCGGGGGAAACATGTGACCATCCGCAGGTTGCCCATTTTTGAAAGGTCTGTTGAATTATGCCTCACAAACACATTTTGAAGGATGGCCTCAGCTACTCCTACATCAAACAGCTTGAGAACTGATAACAGCACACTACAGCAACTGTCAAGTCAGCCTTCTCACTGTGACAGATAAGCTGAGGAAAATGTACACTGTGTACACGAACCAAAAAAATAAAGAATTAAAATGAAATGACAATAATGCCACAGGTATTTTGATTTGTAGTTCTGCTCCAAACAAAGCATGGGAAGTCTGATAAAGAAAAACGAACAAGTCACCCGACGTCAGCGAAAGTTTGTCGAAATATTATGACGGGAAGCTAGGGATCAAGCGTCACAGGCCTCAGATGGGATCTCTTTTAACAGTGATACCACTTGACTAATATGATCTACAACATGGCTTGCTACATTTACCTCAAACCGCTTGTATTATCTGTTTCTTCCGTTCTACAAACAGGTGTACAAAATGGAAGAAATGTTTTCTTCTAGTATTGAACTTAAAAATCAAGTGACCAAAAAAATATGCCTAGTATATAGGCCTCACTAAGAAATTAATATCTTGCATTGAACACATGAATGTGTAAGATGTAAATCTGTTTATCTTGTTGGATTTTGTACCCATGCTCTATGATGAATACAAATTTACAGACATGCGACCCCCCCCCCCCATTTAAAAAGGCAGGGGCCACTTTCATCATAATGTCATATATGTGCGACAATTTTGGCAATGCAAAAATTACGTAAGATATCGTACCTCAGATTTACGCCTCTTTCACCAGGCATGCTTTGTGATAACGGGCAACGTCGTAAATTATCGTACAATGTGATAATTTACGACAAAAAACATATCGTACGACCTTTGGTGAAAGTGGCCCCTGGTCGTTAATGTCCCCAGTACAATGAAATACTTGATATAAAGCTGATCACTGCTGATATCAGTTGTAGGTACCTGAGCACAAGTAAATGTGTCTACAGCACCCTCCCCCACCCAGGCCATTCTTCTCAGTGGGAGGGCTACAAAGATCAAGTACCTACAGACAAATTATCAGCTAAAGACTAACACACTTTTGTTCACCCATACCATGCATTTTTTCAATACCCATAATGAAGATTTCAAGCTCGCGGGCACTTTCTGCTTTTGTTTTAAACACACACTACATTTAATTAAGTTATGACAACTGACTATGGATTTCTACCCAGCAAAATTTATGAGTACAGGACAAAAAACGTCTACCTTAATACATCAATCAAAAACAAATTAAGAAGTGTGCATCATATATGGCCTGTGGCTTGTCTTTTAGTACATCATGAGCACTGCTGACTGTATAAATAAACTGTGCATGTTCTAATAACTTGTCAACAGCAATTAAGTGTCTGATAACCTGAAATCTTGACACAGTCAGGATATGATCATTCTATAAAAAAAAGACCAGATTTACACGCAAGTCACTCAGATCCCAAATTTAGCTGCACAGATCACTGATGACTATTCATGAATCTGTTCTCTGTCAGATCACATGACCTTTTCTTTATTCATGAGCACCAGTCTGGTCTAATTTCCTTAAAATATTTAATCAAAGCATAAAATTCATACTACATAATGCATCCACAAATCACAGCTTTCATGAATGACAAAGACTAAGCAACATGATTTCTGCCAAACCATGTTGTGTTTAAAGACAAACATCCTACCACCTCTAACGGAAATGACTAAACTTTTCATGAATATTCATACTATGGTGAAGTCACATGAGCTAATGTTTATTCATGAGAAAGCACTTGACGTGTGTACCAGGTGTTGAGATGCCAAACAGTGTACATGTACCATGTAAATCACACAGATATACATGTAAGAGATCAGGGAGATAACACCCGTTTAACCATGCTGAAATCTGGCAAATTAATCCGCTCACTGCCTTAGCTAAGCCAACAACACACTGTCACTGGACGAGTGAAGTATCACTGACTAACTACCTGTGCACACCACTCAAATGAAGATAAATCTGTCCAATTAAGTCAACATCAAAGATGGCTGGTATCTCTTGTAACACCTGGCTCAACACAAACCATACCAAATACAAACACGTCTGAGACAAGATCTGATACGGGTATATTTATTAACAACGTTCACCTTGGAATTGGGACCGTCGTTTTTCACCTGGTATCGGTTCTTTGATGTTTTTGTATGTTTATCTGGTGTCTGCCTAACGATATATTTTCATATAATTATTTTGTTCAGAAGAATAAAAGTTATTCTCCTTGTGCTCCTCTGAAACTGAAATCGTTCAGATAATCCTGTCACTGTGCCTGTATCTCCTTACTCCACTGAACATTCTTCAAAGCTGACATCTGGGATTTGGGTTCGCTTATTCCTGTAACATCTCCAGTTTCAATCTGAGTGATTTCCTTTGATTCACTTGTTCTTGAAACATCTCCAGTATGTTTCGACTGGAGTGATATCCTTTGATTCACTTGTTCTTGAAACATCTCCAGTATGTTTGGATCTGAGAGATTTGCTCTGATTCACTTGTTCTTGAAACATCTCCAGTATGTTTTGATCGGAGTGATTTCCTTCCGTTCACTTGTTCTTGAAACATCTCCCAGTATGTTTCAACTGGAGTGATTTCCTTTCATTCACTTGTTCTTGAAACATCTCCAGTATGTTTCCATCAGAGTGATTTCCTTTCATTCACTTGTTCTTGAAACATCTCCAGTATGTTTCGATCTGACTGTGCATGTTCAGAATCATTTTTTGCGTTCTTTCCCTTGTTTTGAAACATCTCATAATCCCTCTGAAAGCCCTTAAAGAGCCTCCTGGTTTTAACCTTGTTCTTATAAAAATGAATGTAATAGCACCAAAGCCATAATGATTCATGCTATCATCCTTCAGATTTTCCTACCACATACAATGTTGAACATCAACGTGTCTAAATTCAGGCACAAACCTTGAGAACACATTCATGTCACGACCCGTGTCACAAAACTCGACCTTGGGTGACATCATTTCAACGTAGGACTTTCTCACAGGTTGTTTATCCCACTTGTGAATCAACTTCATCTACACAGATGACAATAAAGTTATGTAAATAAATAAACAACACAACCTCGCACATACTGTATTAATAACTTTATAAAAAAACTACATTTGTGAAACAAGAAAACAAAATCTGATTTTACTGCAAACACACATATACGGTACCTCACCCGTCTGCTCTCAGGGGAAAGTTAGTAATTCCCAGAGGCTTGTCCAGTTGTTGACAACGGAAAAATGCGTGAATGCAGTGGCAGAGGGTTGTTAAATTTGTGATGGGTTCGCTCATTTTTCCAGTTTAATAAATTTGTAAAGTTTTCAACGTGGTACATGTATAATAGAACATAAATACATGTGTACTCATTGTATATACCTTCAATGTTACTGATTTTAGCGGCACCTCCTTCTAAAATTTCAACTTTTCCACATTTAACGTGCTGACAATGACTAGATCAAGAATCCTTATTTCTTATGCTATTCATTCTTATTAACCTGGCAACATTCTACATGTAGGGCTTTTACTTTAGGTCACTATTGTACTCTCTTGGTTCACAGGAGTATAAAAACACATCATGATAAAATGAGGCTGAATCCACAGAAGTGTAACCTGCAAACATTCAATCACAGTATTAAGAACTTACGCAACTCTATTAACAAGAGATTAATTTGTTTCAAATCTTTTCTTCTTCTCTGCCAAATGTTTTTGATGGTGGATCATCCCAACCTGAACCACTGTACATGACCTAAAATTTCACTCAAAAAGTTCATTTTTTCCTAGAGATAAATAAATGTCATCAAACATTACTTTGGTGCTCAAAACTGTATTTTCCCACAAGGAAACTTAACTTCAAAACACATTTCTAAGATGATTACAACTCTTATAATCTGGCAAACTGAGTAGCTTTAGTGATGAACTGAATTCATGTCATTAGCCTATCCCTCCGGCTCCGACAAGTGCATGACATAAAGAGCTCTTTTGCCAACGAAGTTAGGAAATAACTAGGCCATATTAACCTCTAACCCTGGCCGCAACTAACCCATATAAATACCATCCTTAATTGACCACGGTTTGCAATGATTTATATAGTTTTAATGAATAGAGAACCCCAGCCGTGGGGAGGTCAGGAATAACCTCTGGTTAAATCACCAGTGTGTGTATATGTTCACGCATGTTAAAATGCAGAAGTAAAGTGTATGTATTTGCATGTATATTGCCATGTGGCATTTCCTGTTCTCTGGTTCAAACATGGACACATTGCAGGTTGTAGTTGTATTACACATGTATTACATATAAATTCTGAAGCTACTTGTAGTTATTACAAGAGTGTATGCAACTGGAATTTTTGTATATGCTTACAAGTCAAAAGCATGTTTTAAAAAAAGGGTCTATTAAACATGCTCCAATAATAATTTTTTAAAGCAATCTGGCTTTGACTACAGTAACATGCTTTATGTTAAATCTGGTATTTTTAAATTTAACAAGGCCTTTAAAATCCCATAAAAATATGCCTGATATCAATTTTAAGTTATTCAATATTGCTAACTCAAAACTGTCAGAAATTATCATATTGTTCATCAATATTAAAAGTACTGGTAATTGATAAAAAAGTGTGCAGTATGGAGAGAAAGCAATATGAGCACATGTACTGGTAATCGATTAAAAAGTGTGCAGTATGGAGAGAAAGCAATATGAGCACATGTACTGGTAATTGATTAAAAAGTGTGCAGTTAGGAGAGATAGCAATATGAGCACATGTACAGTACATAGAATACACCAAAGAAATATCATTAGATTCTATTTCTTACAAGTATGTTCAGATTTATTTATTTATTTATTTGATTGGTGTTTTGCGCCGCACTCAAGGATATTTCACTTAAACCGGGCAGAGCCTGAGGGAAACCCACGACCATCTGTAGGTTGCTGGCAGACCTTACCACGTACACGGACAGCTGGAAAGGAAGCCGGCATGAGCTAGTATGTTCGGAGCCAATATATCAACTATTTCAGGAGGATACCCAAAGGCCTACTTTCACCAAACAATTAATACTGACGTTAATTTATCACAAAGAAATGTTGCTGAAAATGCTTACTCGACAATATTTCTCGCCAGAACATCCTGCCAGGTAAAAAAAAAAGGTAAATATGGGATCCTAATATATGTACATGTATACCTGCATCTGAACTCAACTCATCCTCATCACTTTTGCTGTCTGTGACCAAATTCACAGCAAACCTAATTCATTTAGACACACGACCTGTACACTGTAAATAAGTGCCAGGTACAGGGAGGTCAAGTCTTCTATTTCTAGCATGCTATTATTGCCCATATCTGCATGTATACGATGGACGCAAACTCTTACCTACAAACAGGTTAGTTGACCAGAAGTTGTGGCCAGAAATAGGCCAGTATAAGTAAATAGCCTGTGTTAATGATGTGCCAGGCAGATTTGTCCTGGTGCCAAGGTGTGCAAGGTTTAGTACTGACAGGGAAAATTATCACAAATATACATGTACCTTATGTATTTATTTACATACGTGTTAACTTCTCAGTTTTTATACCCCTTTGTACACAAACAGACACTACCTAAACTGCATCTAAACAGATTAGTCTTCAAGAGAAGTAATAAATACAACTGACTGAGTGCACTGACTACATGTATATCATTAAGAAATGGTAAGTTTTCAGACACTACAAATACATACATGTGTTTGTAACATCGAATGTATCGGTGACATGTATTCATGTACCTTACAAATGAGGACATAACTAAATGCAAATGTATATGTGTATGTCACTATAAGTGACAGTTAAAATCAAATGTTTCCTAACCCACACCTCATCACCCCCCGAACCCCATCAAGATCACAAGATAAATTTCAAGTCAAATTTGAGTGAAAGCGAGCACAAAATTCACCAAAACTAAAAACAGGGTTTTTATTTACATGTATATGTAGTCATGGACACGGTGATAACAATGTGTTAACAAACTATAAATGCCGTATTTATTTAAAAATTCCTGAAGTTTATCGGACAAATCCTGGTCAATAGATAACCTACATATAGTTGTACTTTTGAAAAAGAAATGCTATAAATACAAGCTTGCATTCAGTCTTGAGTTATTAACAATCCATTATTTAGTCAAATTTACAGATGTTCAGTTCTTGAGGAATTGGCAAAAGCAACGCATTGCCAGACTTATGCAGGACAATGGGAAACAGAGATTTTCTTTCATTTAGCCTGACTAAATCAGCTGCAGGCACCTCAACTTCCGACTTGAGCCTGCATTTTATCAAATAAGGTCTGTGGTGTATTTTCAGAAAGACAGTGGTGGGCCCAGTAATAAAACAAACCTATATTTGCCCTGAATGCCCGGTTTCTAGGCTACAAGGGGTAGATAACCATGATTAAGTACCTCATCCTTTAGAGCCATCTTGATTGGATATGGCACATGTTCCTCTACTGTGTTTCTAAGCACCCTCTGATCTCTAGGATTTTATGCACCAGCAGGGGAGGGCCTTCATTGTCAAAAACTAATCTGTCGGGAATTCATTTGCGAAAACTCTTTCACCAAGGCGTATTTATGAAAACACAATCCACCAGAGAGCATTCCGCATCTGACAAAGCAGAAAGCTATTAGAAATTCGAACCAGGAACTACCACAAACACGATAAACGTTAAATGTGTGTTCTCTTTTTGTATTGTGCTGCGTCCTTCCACCCAAACCTGTCAGTTTGGTGCAGTCAAGTCACAAGTATCAAGGTGCCAATAAAACTGAATGTGATAAAACATAACCTGAAATATTACCGACTTAGCACGTTTATACACCCCTGACATTATACTGCTTTTATGATTTACACTGTCTTTATGTTCCTTTATTTGATGTGTGACTGGAGAATATTTCATCTCTGTGATGAAGGCCGGTTTTATTAGGCACAGCACAGTCTAAAGAAAACCACCACACCTATGCTGCCATGCAATGGCAAAAGGAAGCAAGTGACATCCAAATTTTTTGCCGACCAATATTTTTATTTGACTCTGGAAAGCAAATTACTGCTAATATCAATGGTATTTCAGCAAAGTCTCTATTTACACTTGGCTAAAAAGAGGATAACTGGAAGAGTGCTGCAAAATACATGTATTGTAAGTCTTTTAAAATAGACACACTCAAAAATCCAAATTTAGAAACTTTTCTTTTTGTCAGTATTGGGCAGTATGTATCTAGTCAGGTACATGTGCATGGCAAACCACGTGCAGTAAAACCAGCCAGAACTGGATTTGAGCATGCAGGAGTACCCTTTTTGTCACTATTGGGCAGTATGTATCTAGTCAGGTACATGTGCATGGCAAACCACGTGCAGTAAAACCAGCCAGAACTGGATTTGAGCATGCAGGAGTACCCTTTTTGTCACTATTGGGCAGTATGTATCTAGTCAGGTGCATGTGCCTGGTAAACCATCTGCAGTGAAACCAGCCAGAACTGGATTTGAACATGCAAGAGTATCCTTTCTAAAACTGGCCAAAAAGGGCATGGTAGTTAAATTTCATGAATTTCATTCATTACTGAGTTCTACTGATCATAGGGATGTGTTTTGAGGTTTGTTTGACGATATCCTACTGGAAACATGGAACTTTCAAAAATAACACTTTATGAGATTTCCATGTAGTTACCTACATAAAAATGCATTTCTTTGGGAGAAAGTGCAGTCATTTACTCTAATAGCACTGACTAAGGGGATGTCTAGACTGCTGGTCTGGTTATCAAGGCGTCCAAACTACAATGTAACATTGCCTGTCCAAGACTGGAACATTGCACATAGTGGAAATGTGCATGTGGTTTCTTCTGAAGAGCACAGATGGCAGTTACATAGAGTCAAGTTCTTAATAAACAGTGGTAATGAGGATCAAGTCAGGAAATGAGTTCACAGAGCCGGCATTAGGCGAAACTATCTGGCCAGTCAAGTCCTTCTGCCATTGCCCCATTCATCTCAAGTACCATTTCCACTGCTCAAGTGCCGCCAGGCTTTGTGGCATGGCCACGGAAATATTCATATCATAATGCTTGCCCTCTTTGTCTGGCCTAGAAAGGTTCTGTACGTGGCACTGTAGGCAATTAACCCAGTCCAGATGTCCATTTTCATGTACTGCCTGTACGGCCATAAACTTTATGCATTGCTCAATTAAACTTTGCACACATTTTGATAAAAGCATGATCAAGGTACTGGCATGAGTAATTACCCTAAATGACGTAAAATTTTGTCCACGACAAAATTGCATATATTTCCTGATTCTGATAGTTCTATTGATTATGTTTTGAGGTTTGTTTGGAAGGTAGGACGACATCCTACCGGGAAACTGTTCATGTACATATATGTTTCAGCTGCAAAACGACATTTATTTGCCTCTAAATGTGGGCATTTTGGGGGTGAAATTTACGATCATTTACAGTATAATGTCTATGGAAAAGGGGGCATGTTTCATATCCAACAATGGATAATGTGTCACAGTTCCAATCACATTTCCTCTTCAATAGGGAAAATATACTCTCAGCCTACATGTACACTTCTCAAAGAATGCACCTAAAACCATGATAACAATGCAATTTTTCACTCTATCTTCAAGAAATTGAAATTGTAATAAGGGTTCCCTTAAGCCATTCAGAAACTATTGGACTCTGGACAAAAGCATGTACACGTACTAGGGGCTTAGTACTTTAAAAAATGACAAGGATGCGTTTTGAACCCCCACTGGCCCACAAAAGAGATTTCATGACTGTATGTGTGGACATGTAGTTGCCTAGATCAGGTTCACAGGGAAAGAGGAGCGAGGAGTTTACAGGTATGAACACACTGACTGGATTCAGGTTTGAACTCTTGCTCGACAAGAGGGTCAATGAGTGGACAAACACAACAGACCCATTTCTCATGTGAATTAGGGCTAATCTGGAGACAGGTTGCTGGAGTAATGGACATTGTAAGTTCAAGTTAAACACTAGAGCTAACCAGTGTAGGACTGAGGTGGACACCAGAGAGGTCAGTTCTTAATCTCTGGACAAATAAACTCCACCCAAGGAAGGCCTGTCCAGTCATAAAACTATATCTGCTTGCATGCTCTACCTGCTACCCAGTGCCCACTTAAGGTCACCCCAGGGGAATTAAGGGGCTGGGCGACATACCAGGCAGCTGATTAAATTCTGTGGGGCAGTTGGTCAGACTCAGAAATTATTAAATCTTCACAATGACTTGACCCGCTATTTATAGGCTTCACATGATTAACAGTTTTCTCAGACATATGGCCTGGGGATTAACAGATACTCAGACCACATGAAACTTCACGCATGCATGTCGAGACATCACAAGTCATCCTGCAGACATCTGTCAAATATCACTGACCTCACAAGCCATCCTGCAGACATCTGTCAAATATCACCGACATCACAAGCCATCCTGCAGACATCTGTCAAATATCACTGACATCACAAGTCATCCTGCAGACATCTGTCAAACATCCCTGACATCACCCACACCCTACTACACATACACACACAGATGGCTCAACTACATCTACATGTACATTTGCATTGACACATCCAACCCTGTCTGGCCCGGGATTACCAACATCACTGAACCAAAGGCTGTACATGTATATGTATGTGTTCAGGCTGTCAAGAAAAGTCAGCTTCATTTGGCAGTGCTCATTTTTAATAGTACAGCACTGACCGCTTATCCATCTTACGTTGCCCACTAATCTAAGTTTTGTTGTCCACTAATGCAGCTTTGTGTTGACCAATAATTCAACTTGTGTTGCCCACTCATCCAACTTATCTTACGTACCTATCCATCTTGTGTTGTGCAACAATCTAACCTTCACTGCACACCAATCCAGTTTGTGCGTGACACATTACATAAGAGTCACTCTGATGAAGTAGTTACACGTATCTATAGAATTTCTACCACAACATTCCCAAAGCCTCTCTCGCTGACCCCCAAGTCTTATTAACTCCATCAATGTCCCTGATTGTGTTGGCAGTACTCGTGCCAGTTGGATTGCTCATGCCTGCCGGTGACTAAACCTGTCTCAAATGTCCATTTTCCCCAGGACATACTGTGTCATTTTACAAGAGGCAACCCCTGGAGAAAAATTGAACAAAACTTAATCCTGGGTGCCCCAGGGGAATAGGAGGAGTAAGACTCAACAGCCCTTCTGCTTGTACCCCCCTGGTACACAACTGGGACCATTACCCTCAGTTATATCAGCATTATTGACGACCTTTAAGGGCTTCAATGCCATGCCAATAAACCAATACTATCAGCCGCTGAAGCGTGGACGATGATGGCTGCAACAGACAAGCGCTGGTCTTCAAATCCAATTCCAGGAAATCTAATTGGGGTTCTGCTGGGCGCATCAATGTTGAATTGACCAAGGTTGTAACGAACTGAAGTCAGTTCCTTTACGGCAGTCACAAGTATTACATATCTGTGATGCTACAAGCAAATGACAATACAGTAAAGGCCCCCGCCAAGAGATTGAATTCACAATACGTTATATACTGTATCTAAACATCTTTAATTTTAGCTCATTTACAGTATTATACTGTAAATACATGTAAAAAAAATACTGCAAATAACCATTTACAGTAATATCACAAATAAATGTCATAAAATACTAATTTTGGTGCTAAAACTTACATTTTCCTATTTCATACAAGTACATGTACATCATCCTACACATGCCTTCCAAATAAACTTCAAAACACATTTCGGGGCTCTATTGGTTAGTACAGTGTAATGACCCAGAAGCCTCTCCCCAATGCCGTCTCTGTGTATTCAAGTCCAGCTCAGGCTCGCTTTGTTCTGAAGCCAGTAAGGTCATAGGTTTCTCCTGGTTTCCTCCCACCATATGGTCATCGTTGTATAAGTGAAACACAAAACACTAATTAAATAAATAAATGAATCAAAACACACTTGTAAGCTCATTAGAACACCACGAATCAGGGAAATTGGGCAGCTCAGTCATGGGACAAAATCCTAGGTGAGTTTCAGTACTAAGGTATGACGTTAACAGCAAGTTTTCGTGATGTTTTCATTCACATATATTATGTATCAATGCCCAGACTATACATGGTGTATTATCCCAGAAATTTAACAGCATACATGTAGTTGCATCCATTTTTTAACATCCGTTATCATACAAATATGAAAAAAATTCTTTTTTGGGCATAACCCGATTAAAAATTAGGGTCTTCAGGTCAGAAAGGAGATTTCTGTCTTTTCTTTCTGGCTAAAGAAACTAACAAAGAAACTAACATTGCCTAAGAGAGTCTGCTGGGTAACAACAAACAAACAAATTTTCTATCATGGCCTACACCGCCTTTTCCACGAGTGAAAAGGAATCATGACAGTGTGAAAACTGTATCTGTTTTTCCTCACTCAAGATGTACAAACCTGAGTGTGGAAAAGTGATTAAGAGAGCATGTGTACATCTGGAGGCATGTCTGGCCACTTTGTACTTCTCCTCTGGTTAATTGTTCCGCTGGATGCAGTCCAAGAAATGAACAGACTGTCAGGAGCAGTGTGGAGGGGAATACATTTGCTGGCAACAGTTCTCCTCACAAACAAATCAGTTTTTAGGTTTAATGTATTGTTATAAAGAGCTTTGCTCTGCAGGAAGAAGCTAAATTTTTCTAAGTCGTAAGAGATAATTGAATAATGAATAATTCTGATCACACTGATCAAGAAGTAACATGTAACCTTTATAGCATAATGCAAAAAACACAGATACTCCAAGATCTCCTGATAATGACAAATTGTATTTCAGCAGGTCTAAGTAGTTCTTGGAATGTATTTTCAAATTCAAGTGAACAGCGATCCTGGTCCTTCAGGTGAATGCATACACATGCTTAAATACAAATGTGATTTTTAGTTTTTCTTTCCTTTTCAGATGAGGGATAAATACAGTAGTCTCTAAAATCTCCCTATATTTTCTGTTTCTTACTTCATCTCACTGGCGTGTACCATGCAGGTCAGAGCAGGGGGTAATGGCCCCAGTAGTCAATAGACTACAGATAATGTCAACACCAGCCCTAATGCAGTTTTCCCTATCCCTTAACCCCATTACCTCCATTGCCATGCCGTCATATTTATATAGACAAGGCTAAAACTACACAGTGTACTGTAATTCTTCAACCTTTTCACATGTTTGCAAGGTGCTTCTTCAAGCATATTCTGAAGGCATTTTTCTGTGCTGACTGATCAAATTATACTTTTTGCTAAGCCCTGAAATTGGCAAATCCAACCAATGTAGTTTTGTGCACAAAATCAAATTGAAAAGATGCATAAAAAGCACTGAAAGTTGCTCTTTCATACGCGAAAAAGTTGAGCAATTATGGTCCATTTACTTCTTTTAAAGTAAAAGACAACTCATGACTGAGGTACTATTCATTAAAGAGATTATAAAACTCTCTCCTCTATGCATATAACTGTTTGAAATTGTATGAATTCGTTGCTGAATAATCTTCGTTTGAAGTGTGGAGTATTGCTGTTGGCTGGGGATCTGAAGGCGCCCATGCCTTTAAATTTATGAGAGACCGACCAATCAGACAGCGAGCAGATATCAGCTGTTTAAAAGCTATGACATAAATCTTCTGAGGTGTCTGTCAATGTAACATGTAACATATAGTGACAGCACACTGTTTGAATGTTATATGTTTTAATTATATTAAGTACATGTGTGAACAACACTACAGAGTATTTCCAGACCATTGCGTTGTGGAAGGAGTAAGTTTCTTAATCAGTTCATGTTATAAACTGAAATATACACTCAAGTTACACACAAAATTGTAGCAGCTCACTACAGTCTCAGGTGACAAGTGTTCTGCACTTGGAAGAATTACGTCACAGCCCAGACAGAATGGCTGCGTTTCATTATACTCCACAGAGCACGGTCAAATGTCAGTTTCTGCTGTCGTAGCAGCCGTTAGAAAAAACTCCTTTACTGAAACACACAAAATATTGTCCAATCTTTCTGGCAAACTTAACTTAAAGCATCCGTTGTCTTTCACTTAATTTTATACGCTAAAATCCACCAATCCATTAAATGCATTTTTAAGTGTGAAACAGACATATTTCACCACACTACCCTTGCATGTGCGAAGTGTGTTAAGGAATCAGGGTTCACGCATGTACAAGTAGATGATACAGGAAACAAAGGCTCAATCACTGCGGGTGCACGTGCCATGGTGTTCTCACCGCCTAGCCGTAGCCCTACCCCAGACATCGCACCTGCTCCTCATAACCCAATCTGACCTACAGAGCATTTTCTTACATGTAATTGCATCAACAGAGCGGCTGTGCAATCAGACGCCATATCAATGCACTCAACGTCTGCTTCCAATACTCACAAATGTTTCTTACTAAGCCTGCGGGAATGGTACAGGCTTGAATGTCACTGGTGCAGTGATATATAGACAAAAACGTGCTGGGAGCCAAAAAGAAATTCATGTTGGTCGTTATGTACCTCTGTCAAAATAACATTTCAATGCAAAATTTTGAAGAGACTGACACATATTGTACACATAATTTAGCCCGTTTCAAGTCAACATTTATACCCAGTACAAATGACTTTTTCCTCATGACACAACCATGCTTCATCAATGGTGCCAGAAAAATTATTCCAAACAGCAAATGTCAGCTTTCATTTTTTTTTTTATTTAAATAAATTACAAAAGTGGTTCCACTTCTATACAGGACCTCTTGTATAGTTGGGAGTGAGTGGTGTACGGCATTGTGGGGCACAGACCAATGAGTTACATCCACAACCATAGGGTTCAGCACACAGTCACACTGGTACAAAATACCCTGTTAACAACAAATCTGCTCTAAGGGTCTGTAGAGGGTCAATCAGTATTGTCCATCTTGGCAGCAGCCAAGTCACACGTTAATCTCCCAAAGTGGTGGACAATGGTCAAGAGCCGCTGTTCTGTCAGTCAAGATTTGGTCAAATTGACCATGCAGCCTGCCAAGGAGACTCTAGCCTAATAAACCAGCCCTCATTATGTGCCCTTCACACATCTGTCATTTGTCTGCTGTTGACCACAACAGCTCAGATGATCTATCTGAAATGGTAGATTGAATAGCAATTTGCTCTGTCACAATGGCCTTCACTGGATGGGCTGCTCTTGACTGGGCTTGTTGGTTGGACACTTAGTGATAAAACCTCTTGCCATGTAGGTAACTCAAGGTTCATTGAACAGCCATTTAGAAAGTCACACCATGCACAATGGTGTGTTTCACACACCCTCCTCTTGACTTCATTGACACCTGTCCAGTGAGGATGACCAGTGGAGTCTACGAAGGGTACCTCGGTCAACTATCCATGTACGGGGTTATTTTTTTAATCCAGAACGATCAGGTCAAGGCACACCTGGCCGTACAGTGGCCAGAAGTCTAGGGCTTAAATACCTGCTCTGGTACTCTTAAGTGAATGAAGATTAACAGGTGTGAGGATGTACTTAGACAATAGCTATGTAAACGATTACACTATCCAAAAAGTGCAATTTGTGCCTTTACATGCTATGTTATTTACTCTATATGACAAAAAAAATTTGTCCATGACTAGAGTTGCTTATTATTCCTGATTATTAGAGTTCTATTGATTTTCGAAAGTTGCTTTGAGGTTTGTTCGGAACATTTGTTGATACTACAATATCAAAACGTGAGTTTTATCACCAGAAATAATACTTCATGACATTTATGTGCCTCTAAAGAAGCACATACATGTGTATTTTTAAACATTCTGTAATGACGGCACTTGAAAGCAACAGGATTTCTTGACATTTTCCTTTGGTGGAACCATTCCTCTAGAAAGCTTCTGAATATACTTTTCAGTTCTGGCCATATCTAATTTTTTGAGAAACACTGCATTTGAAACTGTTTATGACCTTGAATGAGCTTGACACAGCATCACCGAGTACTTAGTTTGATAACCAGCTATTTCGCAGCTGACACTGCAAAAGAACCAACAAGGCTTTGATCAAAGGGTCTACAACATTGGTCCATGTACTCAAAACATACATGTACATGAACATGCCCTACAGTATATCAAATTCCCTTCCAACCGACCTTATTTTCTGTGACAGGGTTGTGTTCCCCAAAACAAATAATTTTTTAAGGACGGCCTAACCATGCATATACATATCATATCCTGTCTGCACTTCAAATCTGTCCATCATGGATCTAGCCAAAAGGGTTCTTAGCCTAATCATAAACATATATGTAGACGTTTTATGACCCTCAAGAGCGTCTCAAGTACAGAGCCCAAGCCGGCTACATGTAGCTTTTGAACTCTGCCGCTGATTTTACAGCTTCCTGTGACAAGCATGCCTCTAGTACATTGGGTAGTCATGGAGTACAAGTAAACAGTGATTGTTGACCGAGACTGCACAGCTTCTTACTTAAATGTCTCCAGTTTAATTAGCAGTACAGCTGCACCTTGCCAGTCAAACCCCACACTATCATTGTACTGTTAGCAGCTTGAGGCGTAAATTGGACCCAGGTATACCGCCAAGGTGAAGCCAGCAATCTGAACACTACTGTCATCAACCAATTCTTAATGGATTCCTTGCAATAATTAAGACCAGAGAGTTACAATACAAAGCCATAACTTCAGCTGACATACAGTACATATATTTGTATTTATTCAAGTCCAATTCTGACATGTACATGTATGTATGTGCAGGTAAACACATACATGTGCATGTAGCAAGGATGACAGAGGATAATATCTTAAGCGCTGATTCAGGAGACAAAGTTTCAGTTTTTCATGAAATAAAATTCAAGTTTTCTTCGGTATTGCTATGCAGGGTTCCATTCAGCACTAATCTGATATGGGTGTCAAGTCTTTCAGGAGACGCAAAATCAACATTTCAGTACACGTTCACAGACTCAGAAATATTTCCTAGATGTAAGTGGCACTATCTGGTACAAATGCTCATTTTAAAACATGTGCAACTTGGCACAAACTCAATGTCAGCTTGTGTTCAGGCCTCTCATTATTATGTGAATGGCCCATGTGAAATAACAGAACATCCAAAAACTGGAGGGTATGTTAACCATTTGATGGACCAAACCACAGACAGACAAACTAAGTGACTTAAAGAGCTGTTTTTCTCAGCTATAAACAAATGGTGTGCACTACAAAGATGAAAGAATAGGCCCAGACTCCAGCCACTGTTTACAACCAGAGTCACGTCTGTGCTGGCTTCACACCCAGGCTTCCCTACACAGACTTGTTAACATTCAATTAGTGCCTGTGTCCCCCAGCCCTGGCCCAGGGAGGGCAGACCATCAGAGTTAAGTAGCCTGACCAAGTAAATGTCACAAGTGACATGTGACCCAGTGGCTACTCAACTCATTCAAAAACACATTAACACGGTCAACAGGGAACTCACTGTAGTACTCCATAACAGGGCTTGAAAAACAAGAGGCCACCGGCAATACAAAGTAACATGTGTACAGGACCTGAAAAACTAGAGCCCATGACAATACAAGAAACACATGTATACGACTTGAAAAACAAGAGCCCACCTACAATACAAGTAACACGTGTACAGGACCTGAAAAACAAGAGCCAACCTACAATACATGTATATGTAACACAGGTAAAGGACCTGAAAATCAAGAGCCCAGCAACAATACGTATAACAAATGAAAAAGTAATGTTTTGTCTTCTTTTTTTTGCAACACATCCACAGCTTTTGAGAACTTTCAGCAAAGCTATCACAATGAGATGAAATAAAGCCAGCCAAAAAAACTGCATTAATGAAAGAGAACAAGTGGTGAGGCAGGTTTGAGCTCCTACCTTGAATCAAGCAGACCACAGGGGGTACATGAGATGCGCAGTGACAATACATCATGCTATAAGTTATACCACCATGTTACAGCCTGATATTTCATCGAGAAGATTAAAATTTTCACAAGCCCAAAAAGCGAGTGGGAATATTGATCTTTGAGATGAAACATCAGGCCGTATACCCAGGCAACGCGGTGGTCAAAGAATTCATCACAACGAAGAGCGTTTTTTTGACAACTTTTGTTGAATTAATACCGGTATTTCGGCAAAAACATGTCGCATTTTCAGAAACACTTTGCCACTGATCGACAAGACCGACATCACAGCTCACGAGATTAGAAGAGCACAGCTTAGATCGAGGCTTTGACTGCGCAGACCAAAAAACACTTGCCTTAAGCCGATTGCTGGGTAGTCATTTTTGATTCAATATGCAAGGGTTTGCAATTTAATTGTCTCAAAAAGATGCCATGAGAAACTTTTATACATGTTATTGTTGTTAACTGCTGAATCATTAGAATTCTTTGGAAAATAAAGGCAAGAAAAGTTAAGGACTCGTACATTGCTGACAAGCGTTGCCATGAACCAGCTTGGGTATCTTTGACTCCGTAGGGATACAGAAAAAATATCATATGCGCGACACTGTATTGTCTGCCTATTTTGCAAATATGGTAGCCTATTAAAGGCAAACAGAGCAATCAGAGGCCTAGAATTTTCTCTCAACTGTGATAAATACATGCATGTATGCATGTCGATTTTAAAAGTGCAAATGTAGATTTAATAGATTAAACTAGATTTGGTTTTACCATTAGCAAATATTTAAATTTATATAATGTACGTGTACAATAGTTAGTATTTATCTTGTTAATGTGGAACAGTCAGACCGAGTTTAACATTAGGTAGGTTGTCTTCTTTATTGGCGCATGGTGCACTGTTCTCATCTGCATGTAACAAACTGCTTTATGTCAACTTAAATCTGATCTCTGCACACAAGAGGACAAAGAGTTTTAAGATGTCCATGGTAGTTTGACACCCTTACCACCCCCTCAAAAAGGGCATGACTCATCAACTACACAGGTGTGTTCAACTCAGGTGTGTTTTACCTGAAAGGATAGGGTTAGACACCAACGTTATAGCCTTACAGAACCAGTTTAACCCTAGTCATACATGTATACCTCGATGTCTCTGAATATTAAAGCCGTCCTATACAACATGACAACATCTCAAAGGGTTTCCACGCCCCCTTTATTTTCTCCAGGAAAAGCAAAGGAACTGGGCATAGCAAACATGGAACCAAAAACCCATACTGTTGAAATGTCCACACACTTGTGCAACTGCAAAATTGCAATCAGATACTCAGCATTTGCATTGGGGATTCCACTACAATTATTACATTTGATGTTACACATGTAAACTTCTGTATGCAAAACAGTTTGGAGATTCCACTACAATTATTACATTTGATGTTACACATGTAAACTTCTGTATACAAAACTGTTTGGGGATTCCACTACAATTATTACATTTGATGTTACACATGTAAACTTCTGTATGCAGAATTGTTTGGGTATTCCACTACAATTATTACACTTGATGTTACACATGTAAACTTCTGTGTGCAAATCTGTTTGGGGATTCCACTACAATTATTACGCTGTGCCAAAAGGAGCATCCGATTAAATAGTTTCTTCTGTGCAGTAAGCGGTATTTCTATACTGAAAACAGCATACCAATGATGAAAACACACAAGCGATTTACAAAGCTGTCGGGTGACATCAAAATACAAAGGTAAATGACCTAAAATCTATCTAAGAAGGCATATTTTTTTTGGAGGCAAATTTATGTCAAAATGTAATTTTTGGTGCTGAAATCTTGCATTTTTCTTGATATGATCTTGATTTCCTAACGCACCTCCAAGTACTTGTACCTTTCTAACATCAATCTAAGTTCCAGAATCAGGAACTTTGTCCTGGATGAAAATTTTAGGTCATTTAGGGTATTCCCCTTTCAAGTCATTCAACCATGAGGTGCAGCTTATCACCTTTAGGAGGCTATGTGTTTACTTCCATAGCATGTCACAAATGTCCACAAGAAAACAGGGTATTTAATCACCCTGAAATCATTGCACTTATTCCATAAAGACACCAATAAATGTTCTTGAACTGAATGTCCCTTTGGAAGACGATCTCTAGAACTTGAGGTAATTTCGGACATTGTTAATGCCTTGAAAGCAATTGTAAAAATGGCAAATAACATTAGGGCAGAGTTATATATGTGGAGAAAGAAAAATGGATGAAAAGCAAACCGACCTTAACTACCGATATTAATGATTAGTGTAGCTGTAAAAATCGAAAGCATGACATTCAAGTTTTGTGGCCAATTTGATGGTTTATAGGCCCATTAGGGTTGTTTCACACATGGCTTGTCAGTGCTGAACACAATAAAATCCAAGCTTCTTGTCACCATAAGAAAAAAAAAGAAAAATAAAAAAACAGGTAAATCTTTGGCAGCATAAGGAGAGAGTGAGTCACCAATTTGATTTCACAGCCAGGGCTTTGCGCTACTTTCTCATCCGGCGCTGCTGTGAACGGACCAATCTTGAGAGGGTGGCATCAGCAATGGACAGGTGCAAATTGGTGCATTATTACTGAGTGGTTGCTTGCGGCATGGAAACTGTCAATGATAATTTCCTTATCAACCAGAAAATGTCAAGCCTTACATGAAGATTATAAGACAAAAAATGAAGAAGAAAAAAAAAAAGAAGAAAAGATAAAAACAAGTTGGGAAAGGACAGTTAGAATGCCCATACTTTGTAATATGAAGACAGACGAGCATCTTCTACATTTGTGACAACACACCGGGGATGAAGATGAAGATAATGCCCTTCTCAAACTTGATATGTCTTGACTGAGTAAGACAGACTGAGTAACAGAGCATCTCTTGGGCCATCTGGATGAACATGCAGGAAGCTGGTTTTTACAGTGCATGTCACCACTATCATTAATGTGTCCTGACCGTGGGATGCTGCTCTCTGTGGGTACCTTTGGGAAACTGCACTGCCAACATCTCTGCTTTGGTTACTGGGACCAATGAGCTGGTAGTGCTCTTTAAACTTAGCCCTAATACTGAGTTGACTTTCTACAAAGATCTTTACACACATATGACCATCTGTCCATTCATACAGTAGTGATAGGTTGGTCAGCCTCCATCAAAGCATCAAAAATGCACACATACATGTATATAGGGTTAAACAATATTTAAATTCTTGGGTCAAGTTCATGCACACATACTTTGTTATCAAAATAAGAAACATGCTACCACATACAACCAGTCAGCCAAATAATCAATGCCAGCTGGTACAGAGGGGAAGTATTCTAGTTATCCACGCCAAAAATGTTTGTCTGTTTAGAAACTTGGTAAGAATTTATACACACAGAGAGAAAACACAACAACAACAGCATGTGTTCACCAGGTGGCTAATGTTTGAAACCTCACACAAAACCTTACAGTGTATAATAATGTATATATGTACATAACATAAATAAACGTTAATAGCTATATATACATTCATGTATACCTGTATGTACAGACCATGACCAGAAGAAACAGGAAATTAAAACCTTCTCTGAGGGTAAAAAATCCAAAAACCAACATGAATACTGTTTCACACACGTAAAGTCAGACTGCTGCAGTCTGAACTGATAAATAGTTCTCCCCATTTTCCCCACTTGTTCATGAACTACTATTGTTCTACAGCACCCCAAGTTGTAATTTGACAGCTTGGACCTGAAAACTTTGAACAGGAAAGGTTCCCTGTGCAGGCAATGTATGAATAAACTGGGACAATGACAAGTCTACACATTGCAGATTCATAACATTATTAAACATGTATTATCAATATGTTAATATTTCTGATAATACTCCAATATCACAATAACTATCATATCTAATCCTGTACTACATGTACTGCTATCTTGTGCTTGAATACACACGTGCAGAGTTTGCTATATATACATGTACACATGCACTTTCAAGAGGACCCAGAACCTTTCATATGATACTTTTGTCATCAAAATTATATACTGAAATAATTCAAACTACAAACACAGAAAAAGTCGTTACTTAGCGGTGCGTTGAGGTGGAGAAATCCTTCAGAATCGAGCAAAAATGCATCACATGAAAAATGCTAAACTTTTAAGTGATATACAGCATTAGTTCATGCTGTACAGTGTATGTGTCTGTTAGCACTTGAAAGTTGCCCCACTGCCGATGCTCTTTACATAAGCAGTGACAGCGGATATGGGACTTTTCCTCTCCCCTCCTATCCCTGAAACATGCTTGACAGATCCGGCCTGTGTATAACATGACTGGACGCACATACCTACATACTTGTACAAGTATATATACCCTACAAGCTTATCGTTCTATATGGCTGCTGTCTCAGGAGCTTTAACATAACCATCCAAGAATTATTCCATCAGCACACACATGTACATTTTATTATTATTTTATTTCATTCGGATTTCAATTAAGACACTAGTATATTGTGTCTATGTCTATAAATCCGTGTTTGTGGAGGGCCTTAGGAAAAATCAATAATATATTGTATTACCCTCAGTTGTATTACCCTCCGTTGTATTACCCTCAAAGATAAAGACACTATTATTGTTATTAGTACTATTACCTGATACTCTTAGAAACCTCTGAAATTCGATAAACCACAAAAAAAAAAAAAAAAACAACCTTCTTCTACCTGATATAGACACACCGGTTAAAGTTTCTTAAAATTTTTTTTCACTTTCATTTTTTTCTGTGACTAGAATGAAGAATTACAATATCTACACATGTATCTATACATGAACATGTAGATGCTTACAGACAGACGGTATGTGTTGGAAATCCAGAAACTAGGTCAAACTGAGACTCTGGACTTCCCCTTTCTCTTGAATTCATGCCCTTGAAACTTGTGCAAATGATCCTTTGGCGGGCTTGTCTGGTCTTTTTTTTTTTTTTTTTTCTTCTCTTCCCAACTTGAGATGCTGAACATTCTTTCCCAGGCAGTTCATTCAGAGGTCTGGGCAGCTGGTCCTCTATCTTTGTTTTGCCTCCCACAACACCTTCGACAACAAACCTTCATACAGTCAGTCAATGAATCCATCCAGCTGTACAACTTGTTCAACAGCTGGTTGTATGGATACACTGTCCAGTACACTTGTACACTGATGGATCTGAAACACAACACCTTGCCATTTTCTTTACACATGCTTAGTGTTTGAAATTGCACACGTACATGTGTAATATTTGACTGGAGTTCAAGACAACGCAGTAAGATTTCACTTACATGTATATGCCATGTGTAATATAGATGTTTCTTATCAATGCATTACACATGGGACAGCTGATCAATAAATTGCCAAAGGTTGCTGGTTCACCCTGAGCATTTCGGTTTTCTCCACCCACAAAACTTGCCCCTATTACAAAAGTCAAAAATTCTTCAGTGTATGGCTTTAAACAAAAACTTAGTAAATAAATAAATATATTCTCACATATTGCATTGAACTAAGACAAAATGCTTTATTGTGTATAATAGATATACAAAGTGTTGGTTTTCATCTGAACTGGCCAATGTTTGCTTGTTTCTGATGGATTCCTCCATCTTATAGAGTCACTTCCGAGTTTTTGCGAAGTTAGATTACTTTCTTCTCAGAAAACCTCACACATACCCATAAATATGTACACATACCATTAAAACAAACTGTAAAGAAATCTTAATTATCTTTCATGTACATCTTTGAAGATTTGACTATTGTCTTGGTAATTTCAGGCCCTGTAGAATGTAAGCTTAATGCCCTCTGGTATCAAGACCACACAGAGTAGCCTGGTTACCTGGTAAAAACTCAGGTCAACCTTAATTACTGCCAACAATGACACACCTATACAACATCCAATCTAGAGTCACAGGTAACTAACCTAACGAACGGACAAGAGGTCAACTATATGGCCGCATTAAAAGGCAATCCTATTCCAGTAACTAAAGCTATGACAAAAAATGCTGTAAATTATGTGTAAATCTACAGTTTACCCTTCAAACAATTAAAAGCGAAGAGACAAATGAAGAATACATGTATGTATTTACCTGAAAACGCAAGTGTACAGACGCAGCTTCAACAAAGATAAAGTTATGACTTAAGTGAAAATTTAAAATGGAGTCACACTGCTTAGCGGGTGGTACAGGAAGTTGTACTTCTGACACATTTGTTATGGGGGTACCATTTATGGGGAATTCAAAATTTTCATTTTCAAAGCCTGAAATAAAGCTCAAAAATTATATTTCAAATTTTGACTTAAGTCTACACCGGTGTATAGCGTACAAGTGCATAAGTAAGTCCCAAATACATATGTGCAAACGTGAAATTATTATTGCCAGCTCCAAGCCTGATACTGAATAAAACCACGTTGTTCTCTGTCCCAGGATACAGCATTTAACATGTCTGCTTCTGGAAATGGCCTTCTGGACAAATTTGCACGATTTTTATGTCTAGTGGGGAGGGAGGGGGGGTCATTTTACATCAGATAAACAACCAAATGAACAAACATAACAAACAAAATTTTAGAACAACTACAACAGCCTTGGAGCAGAAAATTTTCTGGAATTTCAAATATGTATTTCATCTCCGTGTATTCATACATGTAAATGTAGGCCACGCTGTCCTACTTTATGGGCGTAACAATGCAGAGCTGACATCAGAGCGTTAATAACGCGGCTGCTGTAAGCCTCAACGGGTTATTCACCTCAACCTCTAAAATGCTTTGGGTAATAAAAAAAGCACACAAATATTATGGCAAAAGTCTAGGAAGGCTCTACCCTTGTCAGATACACTCGCCACAATCATAGGACGTTTTAGGTATTGCCAATTTTGTTAAAGTTTAATTAACTTGATAAAACAGACAGTGGCATGCTGCTTTTATTTTACACATCTTCTGATTGGCCCTCAGCAACTGACAGTCACTAATACTACATTCTGGACAACTGCAATACACCTAAATTTTAGCATTTTTACAGTGACACGTTATCACTGATTCATCCACCTCATGGGGCCACTTAAGATTTTTTTTTATGACGTTTGATTAATTTATTATCGGCATAAAAAGTATCATTTTAAGGCCTTTCTGTGCTTCTGAAAGTGCATTTTAGGTGAAATACACTAATTATTATTTCACTTTTTCCAAAAAATAACACTGGAGTATTGATACACAGGATCATATCTCAGTGTTAAGCGATCCTCAAGTGAATGCTTTGACCATTATCTCAGTGTTAAGTGACCCATTACTTCAGTGAAGTCATCTGACTCTAGTACACTTCTCATAGAGAGAGCTGCCTCACTGAACATCATACACAGAGCTGCCTCACTGAACATCATACACTGAACATCATACACAGAGCTGCCTCACTGAACATCATACACAGAGCTGCCTCACTAAACATCATACACAGAACTGCCTCACTGAACATCATACACAGAACTGCCTCACTGAACATCATACACAGAGCTGCCTCACTGAACATCATACACAGAACTGCCTCACTGAACATCATACACAGAGCTGCCTCACTGAACATCATACACAGAGCTGCCTCACTGAACATCATACACAGAGCTGCCTCACTGAACATCATACACAGAGCTGCCTCACTGAACATCATACACAGAACTGCCTCACTGAACATCATACACAGAGCTGCCTCACTGAAGCATGATGCTATAGACTCAAGTTGTGAACATGGAACCTGAAGACCTGCAGGTATTTGTAGCTCATAAAGACCAGACAAGGAGGTCGACCCGAGTGCCCAGAGTAACTGCCTGGTGAATCCTCCCACCTCTGACTCACATATGTACATGATCATCATATTGATGGAAGGCAAACTTCATGCAAGATCACACCAAATAGCAAGACAACTACATGTAACTGGAAACACCAAGGTAAAAGATACACCTATGCATTAAATATAGATGGCAGGTAGTTTAGGATAGGAAATATACACTTAAAGCAGAAAATCAGAAAAGCTGTAATCTCCTCGCATAGCTACAGGAACTATTTTGTGTAGTGTGGCTCTTATGCCTTGCAAAACTCCTGTACCGTATGAACACAGAGGTTATCGACTGACAAAGACATTAAGGGGATCTCATGACAGAGCTTAAATGGGCGAGACATGAAGGTTTGCACACCTGATTGAGCACAGCATATAAGATAGTTCTTGAGACAGGCTCTCAAAGCCAAGTGCCTTTAATAGGATAAATAATACTTGACTGAGGAGCTAAAAAATGACGGTTATCGTCTTTCTCATTTAAATGTCCTCATCAAACCCTATAATTCCAGCCGAGGCCTCAGTGTTTTTATCTGTCTCCAGAAGCCACGGCGGGCTCTATTCAGGCTGCACCATGGGGAGCAGAATTGTAATGTCTCATTTCCACTCGATTTACAGAGGAAGAGATGGCTTGTGTGACAGTGCATGGGAAAACGTGTCACCTGTAACATATCATTTGTAACATCAGCGACACCTGTAGCATTACTGACAGGTACGTTGAGGACACAGCTTAATATATCCCAACACCCCTCACTCAAACTACTAACACCTCTTTGGGCAAAGAAAGGACATACATACTCAGCACAAAGGCTGTTTTCAGAAAGTTGGCACTGATTTGTGTTAAATGTTCATAGTAATCAATGGCTTCGTATTATGAACCGACTGCCAGTCTGAAGGGCCCCAGGAATGTCAGTTCTGTGACAGCGGTCAGGAAGTGTGGGAAGCTTTAGCAGAAGCTTGACTGCCACTCTCACGATGGTGGCAAAAACACAGGTACATATGTACATATATACATGTATACATGTGTGATTAGCTGAGTATAATGAAGGATTCCTAAATAACGCTCAGTAATACATAGGGTGGAAGGTTCTTCACATTTGGCTTCCTATATCAGTGCTGAGTCTATGTAAGTGTACATGTGCACATGTAGTTCTGGGCAAACCAGAACAGCTTGATACCTTGAATGTAATTTCTTACCACATACATGTACATATACATATATATATATATACATATATATATATATCTTAAAACAGTAGAAAGAAAACTGTACATCTACTTAAAGCATCAACGGAATGATTAGTTAAAACCACCTAAAAATGAGCGTACTGTTTTTTTTAATTCATTTTTAAGATTTCTTTCTGCATACAGATTTATAGGTTTGGGTTCCAAGGAAGGATTTATGGACCATACGTCACGATGACGTATGCAGTATAATAATTTAATCATCAGGAATTTTACCACTTTTCTTCATCAAAACCTGTGTACAATACCAGGGTAGCTGTTTCAATTAGTTTAGATATAGATATTTCACACATAATGTCAAAAAAAAAATTTAAAGGATTTTGGAGTTTTGAAAAAATCCCTTCACATCATTATATCTTTCAAATTCACTTCAATCAGAAATCCATACAATCAGTATCTGAGCATAGGTTTGCAATTTTTTTTTATTTTCCACTATTGCCTTGATGAAACTTATTTGATTTTTTGTTTTCTCCTCTAAAAGAAAATAATTCAGTTATACCTGTACATGTACCCTTCCCTATACCAGGAGTAGTCCTGGTATAGTCTATATACATCCAGTACCCCATATACATTCTTGGATAAGAGACTGTTCATTATCTCCTTACATGTTTAACCTTAGTATATTTCCAGGTACTGGTATAGCGATACTTCTGGGCAGAGAGGGATACTCTGTTCTGAACATGCAAGTGTGTTAGCAGTGTGATCTAACCAGATTCGGCATTGGAGGATGAGCACTGGCACACACATATCTCAGCCCCCGCAACAGACCAGATATAGTTCTGACATTTACAGGCGGTCAGTAAACCAGCTCATGCAATAGTTATCTTCACACCCAGAGTGCTTGCCCACGGATATCCACTGGCCCTGCTGTAGACCCCACCCCCACCCCAGCAACACACACACACTCTGCCTCCTCTTCTCCCTCCATACCTACTGGCATACGCACACATAAGCTGGGCACTCCCCAACTCTTAACTCTGCTGATCCAGCCACCGGTGATAGTACATATGTCCATGTACAGCATAAATGAAGACAGCGGGTCAGATGCACATATCAGACCATGATTAAAAATACGCTTACACGCTCGATCAACACTCCCATAAAAAATAGGACCTTATGTAAAGTTTTTATTGTGTCATAGATGGGATTTCCTTTTTTATATTATTATTGTTAATGTTAACTTCTTTAAAACCTTTACCTATTTTATTAGCAAGAATAACAAATACATTTCTCTATCGCCGGCTCAAATTTTTTAACAGAATTGCGTTATCTCACAACAAATGAGTTTTTGGAGTATGGCTTTAGCACTCTACAGGATTTGTGTAGCTCAATTCTTCCACACATCCGTACATTAATGAGTCGCTGACAAGCATTAATTTTCTGTGAACAAACCGTGTCCCAGAGCTACATGTTCATTTATATCAACTCAAGGTTCAGCTGATTGGGTAAAGAGAAAAAAAAATAATAACGTCATAGGTTTATTTATTTATTTATTTATTTATTTGATTGTTTCTTCGGGGGCTTGGCGCAACGCTACGCCAGGCTCTTGCAACAAAAACAACTGGTTTCAGGGTTGAAGGAAGATGAATCACATCATACAGGTAGAGAAAGCCCATCTTACCACCAGACAAAATTATCAAGGTGTAGATAATCATAAAGTAAAAGGGTAAATATATCACAAAGTTTCCAAGTGTACATGTAAACTCTATGCTGACACACTGATACTAGTAGTGTACAATGCAGGCAAAACATTTTTGCACAGCATTTTTAAATGCATATATACTTAAATGTTGACACATTACGGTTCAAATCTTTCATGCCTAAATGTTGACACATTACGGTTCAAATCTTGTAAACCTAAATGTTGACACATTACGGTTCAAATCTTGTAAACCTAAATGTTGACACATTATAGTTAAAATCTTGCAGTGTCAGTTCTAATACCTAGGTATGCACATGCAAGAGCCTTTCGAGCGGTGACAGCACAGTTGGAGCAAAAGACCTGAACAGAATCATAATCTTCTGATTTGTCTGTTCTGGTTGAGCAAGTTTGAAGTCTGTTTTGCAAATTGAAGATGTCAGCTGTCTGAGAAAGCCTGGGAAAGTGAGTGAAGCTTGAAGCTGTTGTCACAATGGACAATGCAAACAGCCAACTGAACTGTCAGAGAAAGGGGGCATGATACTTGTCAATATCCTCATCAGACATGCGCCTAATTACTGGATCTGTGTACACCTACTTATCAATGTATTAACGCCATGCAAAGGCACCATGCAAATATACTACACGTCTTGCGTGCACGTGAGCATGTATTCATCTAACAGAAAGCAAGAAATCCATCGTGAATTAGATATACCATCGAGTAGCACACATGTATTTACACCTAAAATTCACAAAAGATTGCTACAAGGGAAATAAAGGTAAAACAATACTACATCTGTGCTGAAACTTACAATTTCCAATCAGATATCATCTAACCTGCACTTTATAAAATGAGAAAATTTTAGTCACGGATGAAATTTGTCTATTTTTCTGATTTGGTGTTATAGTAAAAATTATTTAACTTTCTATACACGGTTAATAAAGGTTAACGTTAGAAAACGCCAAACTTCCTTAGGTCCTCAGAACTGCATCTGGCAAGTGTGAAGTCGATCAAAGAAATCATGGTAGGGCAGCCAATCAAAGGGTATACAAACAGAGATTCTTTTTATTTACAATTAGATTATTATCTCTATTAACACAGTAAAGTATAACATGCATATTAAAATCGCTGTACTTAACATGTGAGATCAACTCAGAATGTGTAGTTAGTAACAGGTTGTGAGCCTCTGCGCTGGAGACCCTGAAGAGCCATGCGCCACAAGTCCGATGACAACGACAACAGCTGTAGCGGAGATATCAGCTGTTCTATGATGCGATATTAAAGAGAACAAAGGCCACAGGGAACATGAATTATTGAGCGCGAATGAGCACAGCACATTCCTGTGGATGACTCATGCCACATGTTGATGATCGACAAGGTCCCCAGGAGAAAACAGGATTAAAGACTCAATGCACCAATTTAGGTGGCCCCTGCAGGGGTGGGGCTTGAATACAGCGTGTGTGTGGCAGAAGGGGTGGGAACGGGGGATGAGTGCAGTGTGCGACTATAGTAGGAAACTCGTGACCGATGCTAGATTCTGACACGTCGGTGAAAACATTTAGAACACAGCAGACAGTGAATTGGCAACTTCATTAAAGAGTATTTGTTTTTTGGTTGCTTAACCCCTTACTCAAAATTCTTCCCTTGTATTATGGATGGACGAAACTGGAAGTTGCATGAGGCACATGTAAACCAAAAACCTAGCTTAACTAAATGCAGTTCAGTCCAGGACACAGGTTTACTGGACATTATTGGTTCTAAGACTGAGTTTCACTCAACATAACTAGGTCTAGGAATGGGGTTTACTGGACAAAGCTAGGTCTAGTACTGGGTTTCACTGGACATTACTAGGTCTAGGATTGGGGTTTACTGGACACAGCCAGTTCTAAGATTATGGTTTACTGGACATTTCTAGGTCTAGGATTGGTGTTTACTGGACATTACTGAGTCTAGGATTGGGGTTTACTTGACATTACTGGGTCTAGTATTATTTTACTGGATGTTACTGGGTTTAGGATTGGGGTTTACTGGACATTACTGGGTTTAGTAGTCAGTTTTACTTGATATTACTGGGTCTAATATTGGGGTTTACTGGACATTACTGGGCCAGTTTCGTGTAGCATACTTTGTGCTAGGCAGCACTTAACTACGTGTGCCTCATATCTGTATATCGCTTATTGTAATGTAGTTATGGCTTATTTGGCTTAAGTGCGCTGCATGAAACTGAGGTCTGGGCTCTAGATTTGGGTTTACTGGACATTACAGAGTATAGGCCTGCAGTTCCAGGATTGGGATTTACTGGACAATACTGAGTTCAGGAAAAACAAAACAAAACAACAGAGATCTGTCTGACCTCTAGTGTATGAACTACATGTAATCATGCAAAATATCCTGGCCTGCTCAGGAATGCGGGCAAGATTGACAAGGGGATTTCAAGAGAAATGACCTTTTGTTGATCTGCTAATGAGAATCCCTGATAGCACTTCAATGCTGTTGCGTATAAATAGAACACAAAGGAGAACCTGCGACATTGTTTTGCGGCATGGTCTCACTGCCTTCAGTAATCCAGGTATTGTTGCGCAGCCATGAGGTACATAATGCTACCATTCTGACATCAGTTTACTTCCACATGTACTTGTATAAATAGAGAGACAAACATGTTCACTATAGTCTCCCAAAGCCTGTTAACTGAAGCAGCTCGATAGGGGAATACCTCTGTCGAAGAAACAGCAAAATTCAATTAATCTTCATTCCATGAAGCCGTTTTTTTTCCTTACGTTTTTGTTCAAAGACAAAAAGAAAATTTCAGTAGATGCAACTTCATGCGAAGCCAAACAATCCTACGTGTATATTTAGGACTTGATTGCAAATGAGTATTATTGCATGCTCAAAGTGGCACTGCTGTTATTTTAATGAAATCTTCAAGCAAAGCTCTACTGAGAATTATTTTGAACTTGGGCCCATAAAGAACATTTTAAGAGGCAAACAGAGAAATAAAGTTTAATTTTATTGCTGAAACTAACTTTTCGCTGGTAGGACATCACTTGAACATTCAAAAACACCTCACACATCTGTCTAAGATCAATAAAATTACGGCAAAATGAGCAGCACGTCAAGAACGAAATTTACAGCAAGTTTTGCACACTTGGGAATAACAAAACACCGAATATAAACCATGGTGAGAACACATAACTGATGATAACATGCTGGAAACCTACCCTCTTTCATCACAATAAACTGAGTGTCAAGTCAAGACAGGGTAATTTCAAAACACCCGTTATGTAACTATCAGCACTGATAATGAGTCTTCAGCCAACTTGAATTGTTCCAAAAAACAAAAGAAAAAAAAAAGGAAAAAAAATAGGTGAGAAGAAAGTAAGCTGCATGTAAAACTGCTGGGGCAGCAGGTTAAGTGGGTTAAAATCTCTAAGATAAATAAAACTGGTTATACATCCAAAATAGTTTCACATCTTACGTGTATCAAAGCGTAATTGTCCTTTTGCCCAAACATAGTGTGTAACAATTGAAATGTGACTCAGCCTTAGTAGGACAAAAACTTTTATCCCAAGAGACAATCTTCCCTACATATATGTATATGTATGAAAATGTAAAGCAGGCCAGAGTTTCGAGTTTGCTCACAGGTGTGAAACTACATGAAGGTGAATTTATTTATTTGACTGGTGTTTTACGCCGTACTCAAGAATATTTCACTTATACGAGGGCAGGCAGCATTATGGTGGGAGGAAACCCAGCAAAGACCGTGGGAGATTAACTTTGATGTATGTCTAATGAAAAGTCCAGTTAGTTCTCTAAAGAACCCAGACAAATCCTGATGTAAAATCATTTCCAAGCATATGAGCACGTAACGACATCTTTGACCTCTACGAAGCAGGTCGTGAATTTCAAAGAACAAATAACTGTAGGCACAAACCACTGATATAAATACACACAGGTACCAGCAGGCATTCCTTTCAAACAGCAGACACATACAAAGGTGGGAAGGTTATAAATAAGATCACGTGCATAATCTTAGTACTTTATTCATATGAGGAAGGAAGAAAAATTTTCCAACATCAACAAATCGTGTCATCATGACCTGTCATGAGTGGTATGATATGGTATTAACAAACTGTGCACACAAAGCAAAGTCCAACCAGCAGTGAGTAAAGATCAAAGCTACAGGCAGACACCACATGAGGTCCAAGTAGCTGTGAAATGTGCAGTGCTTTCTAGAGGCAGTTTATATTTTCACACAGGGTGAGACAAAAGGGAATCTCATAACCATACACTGCACATTTTATTGCCAGTATAAAGCTCTACCCTTTCCTTCTGTAAGGTTAACTTTAGCTGAAACAAACCTCATCTACTGACCCCACAGCCTGTACAGCTTTGTCTTCTGTTTCTATGAGATTAAATTTAAGTGCAATGAACCTCATCAGTTTTTAAATATATGACCATCTGCCCTATGGAACTCTACAGATTATGCAGCTCTGTCTTCTAGCGGTGAACTTTGGCTAAAAGAAACCTCACCGGTTAAATGTACATGTATTATCCACACACTGTACAGCTTGTGCAGCTTTGTCTTCTAGTGGTAAACTTTGGCTAAAAGAAACCTCACCGGTTAAAATTTACATGTATCATCCACACACTGTACAGCTTGTGCAGCTTTGTCTTCTAGTGGTAAACTTTGCCTAAAAGAAACCTCACCGATTAAAATGTACATGTATCATCCACACACTGTACAGCTTGTGCAGCTTTGTCTTCTAGTGGTAAACTTTGGCTAAAAGAAACCTCACCGGTTAAATGTACATGTATCATCCACACACTGTACAGCTTGTGCAGCTTTGTCTTTTAGCGGTGAACTTTCGTTGGAAGAAACCTCATCATGTTAAACTTATCAACTACAGACTCTTCAGCTTTAAGCACTTTTTTGGCTGAAAGAAACCTGTCAGTCAAAAGTATCATCTGCACATTCAGACTCTACAGCCTGGACAGCCTTGTCTTTTGTTCCATATGGTTAACTTTTGTTGAACCAAACCTTGCAAGATCAGGGTACAAAATGTATCATATATATATATATACATGTATGGAGTCTACAGCTTTCTTTTGTCTGTTCTGAGTGTTATATTTAGTCCCAGATACCAGAACATATTTTCTTGCTTCGCTACACACTCATGAACAAAAGCATAAAGCTGATATTCTTTTTTGTCAAGCAGTCCTTTTGTTTTAGGACAAAGATATGTACTTTCGCTATTAAACAAGACAAAACATGGAAAGTCATGCATTATAAACTGATCTGTGTGATACAAACAAGACCTTGGCTTCAAGGAAGCAGGCCTGGTCTCTAAACTTTTTAGCATCCTATCTTTCAACCTGTTCAAATCTCTCAACATTTTAGCATCCTATCCTTTAACACAGCAGTGGGCCCAGTGTCTCAAATTTTTAACACCCTATTTTCAACACGGGACACTCACTTCATGGGGAAACTGTGCGAAAGACGTCTTCAACTTCTCTGCAAAACGGCGCCTGTTATCAGTATCATATTGCTAATCAGTCTCAAGCCTTGCCTGTTGTCTATAATGAGTTTCAGGACAGCATTTTGCACTTTGTTTCATCAGTTTTATATCATCTCTCTTAACACACGGAGAAAAATCGGCGAAGGTTATTTGCTTGATAGGAGTTTTACATAATACTCCAGAATAGGTGAGAGCGCTACAATACAGTGGAAGAATATGTACCATACAAGTAGAGTACAGACAAACAGACAATGAATAGTCTAGCTCCCAGGTAGTGTGTTTATCCCATATATACAAGTTTTGACCATCCTCTAGACCAGGACTCCACTGTCATGGCGGTACATATGCATGTACTTCCACCGTAAGTAAACAGGTAAATGAATACACAGAGAATATTGCACGGTGAAGGTTGAATACCATAAATATTGTCTGCATGAGAGATGGAAATGATAAGCACTTCTAACAAGCTCAGATTTTGTCAAATTCTGCAGGCTTGCATGACAAATTTGCACCGTGCCTACAAAGCCTCAGACCGTGCAAGTTTTATAACACTATACTAATTACTGCATGTACATTTATAAGTCTTTTCAGTACTGCTGAGAAATGATTATTTTTAAGGAGAAATTTGCAGTTTTCATGGGCATCCTTGCAGTTTTCATGGGAATACTTGCAGTTTTCATGGGCGTCCTTACAGTTTTCACGGGAATACTTGCAGTTTTCATGGGCATACTTGCAATACTTGAACACTACAGCTTTTATCAAGGTCTGAAGTTTAAAACTGAACTAAATTAGCCCATAAATTCCAGAAACAGGCACACATGTACATGTACAAATATTTTCCGGATACATAGCAACTCCTCTCAGTGTTTTAGGTTGACGTAAGCAGACATACTGTGTGGCCATGAGTACAGAGTACATGTAGATGTGGACATCTCGGCAGGAAACTGCGGTCTACGCACGGTGTGAAAACACCCCCAGAAAACCTGGTGTTTACATGTATAAAATCAAAACTTTACATGTACATTTATACAGCAGTAAGTTTACATCTTCACCCTGTGGCATTAAAACTGCAACCTGCATTAGCTGATAAAATCACCTCTAAGTCCACCACACACAATGCACGCACATGTGTTTTCATGTTCAATTTACATGTAAGATATCATGCCTTAGTAACTTTTTATCCACTGGTACAGTGAACTTAAATTACTTAACATGTATACTTAAGTGGCTAAGTATCTAGTGTTCCATATGCAAAAGAGTGGTGAATATTCAGTGATGTACATGTACTCATTGTTTTCGGCCACATGCCAAGGCTAGTTAGTCGAGTGACACGGCTTACCAGAAAACAATAAATTCTCCTCTGTCTGGTCTTTTCCACTTGTACTATTAGGGGTCGACTGAATGAATGAGACAGTATGAATCATTAGACAAACACATGTACATGTATGTTATTAGTGTAGCAATTTTAACACTAAGCACTGTTCCAGAGTCCATTGCGTCCACTACACACACACTGTACGGATTACATCAAGTACATGTGGATTGTGCTCAATGTATACTGTACATGTACACTGAACACATGATACACAATGTTTCAAGAACATGTACACCGTGCACATTATATTCAGTACACTGTACACATTGTATTAAGTACATGTACATTGTACACAATGTATTAAGTACATGTACACTGCACATACAATAATGTATCCAGTACAAGTACATAGCATTTACACTGTACCATGCTGTATCAGGTATACTGTGCATACATGTACATGTACACTGTCGACATCGTATCAAGTGACTGTACATGTACATTGTGCACAGTGAATCAAGTACTCCTGTAGGATATGTATACTACAGGTGTACATGTATACATGTGCAGGAGTCGAAACACCCTGTCAATACATACGATGTACGTGTACACATGTGCAGGAGTCGAAACACTCTGTCAATACATACGATGTACATGTACACATGTGCAGGAGTCGAAACACCCTGTCAATACATACGATGTACATGTATACATGTGCAGGAGTCGAAACACTCTGTCAATACATACGATGTACATGTACACATGTGCAGGAGTCGAAACACCCTGTCAATACATACGATGTACGTGTATACATGTGCAGGAGTCGAAACACCCTGTCAATACATACGATGTACGTGTACACATGTGCAGGAGTCGAAACACCCTGTCAATACATACGATGTACATGTACACATGTGCAGGAGTCGAAACACCCTGTCAATACATACGATGTACATGTACAAGTAAATTTTCATGCACATGTTTCAACAGCTACATTGCCACTAATGTCTCCTGTTTGCTTGCATTTCATCATATACATAATGGGTATGATTTCTTCCTACATGTACACATGGTTGCTCAGAGTACTACAACAGATTCATCATGGCAGAAAAACTCACAACCAGTTATGCTGTCTGTGTGCAGCGTGTACCATAAACTTAGTGTGTGTTAATAAAAGAAAATGGAAAAATAACACCAAAAATATCTTGCACTTTTTTGACACTACTGTGCACTTAGCGAAAATCGCTTAAAACGGCTCCCCTGTACGACCTAGTAAATTGACATTACCCAAGTTATAACAGTGTCATCAAGTGGGCAACTTCGCAACTGTTGTTCCTCAACAGGAACCGGACCAGCAGCAGAACTTTTTTTTCCCCTTTTTTTCTGACAGTGTTGCCATGACTACATAACTCTTCACACAGTTTTAACCAGATGACAGGCTGGCTAGATTAGAAGTGCACCAAACTGAACCCATTACACACTAGTCACATATCTGGCATGTTCGAGTTCATTAACAGAAGTCCACAAAAAAAAAAGTCCTTGGTCGCATTTTTGCTTTACACATAAAAGTGTACCCTATTTTTATGTCCCATATTTCATATATGTTTAATATTATTACAGGCCATCCTAAAATTGATCTTCAGAGATTAAGATAACCCTCTCACCCTGCTTGTAAACGGGAGATGTGTAGGGGCCATAATCATTGTAATCATTTGTAAAACAAATTCTCTCAAAACGCCTCCACTGCATGTATTTTAATTCTTTCGTCTGAAGTATTAAATATGTATGCGATGGTCATGAGAAACGCATAATTTCTTAACAGCGACCTAGTGTTCTGTAAGTCATTAGTCCACCCGTGGCGTGAGTCCTGCTGATTACAAGCATGCAGCATACGTCTTTTACATTATTACTCCATGTCTAAATATATCATTTGTGGTTTTCAAGTACACGCAGTGACAACCACATGTGGAAATACCAAGGCGCACAAATGCACCTATTTCTACGCAGGGTGCTACGTGCGACAAATTCCTTTCTGCTCAATAAAATTATTTCGGAAGTTTTATGTTTATCTCCATGGAAAAAACATCCAGCATTTTACGAAATGGTGCAGGTACATTGGGCATATGTGAACGCAATGTTATCATCCTAATTTTACAAGGTTCATATGTATATGTCTGTCTGACTGAAATGAAAGTATGACATTAAGTTTTCCATGACTTAATATTTGGTTGGAATACATGTACATGTACCTGGAGACCTTCTCATACATGAAACGATGTGGATCAATTTATATTTGCAAATTTGCAATAATCCAGGTGCAGTTGAAATAATGACCTACATGTATGCTGAACTTTAGTCAGCAACACTAGAACATCCTTAAACCTGTGAAGTAAAACACAGACACGTGCTGGGACAAAAAGTTTTCTAACTTACCTGCCGATTTCTTCCAGCACGGTGTACTTGTTTGTAATTGGTTCGTTGTAAATGTTACTTAGCGGGGAACACAGTTCCTTGCCCATCTTCTTGTGTGCCGTGTCCGTGCCAAGCTTTGCCACTCCATTCATCTTTCTTTTCTCGCAGGTTCCTGGTATTTGTTCTCTCATGAAAACTTCTTTTCTCGCAAAATATATTCCACAAAACTCACATATTTCCACGACTGCTCATCCTCGTGACAGCAATGAAACAGACTCTGAGAGCACGGTGAACAAAATGTAAAATAACCCTAAAACATGGACATGTTGGTCGTGGATTGTCGGTTGTCTTCAAATCTACTTGGTCCCTCAAGTGTGTGAGTTCATAATGAGTCCCGGTCTCTCTAGTGTGCTCTGAAACAAGGTGGAAAAGGCTGATTAATAATAGAGCAGGTGTTTTGGCCTCTAACGACAGGTAGGCATGCAAAGGTGATCTAAATATACCTGCATAAGCTTACCACAGCCACGTTCAGTAGCTGGATAAATGACACTCATCAAAAAAGCTTGCGGTATAAAAGCTTTGTCCAAAACCGTAGCTCTTCGCTCATTGTCTTGCTAACGGCTATGAACAAAGGCTCTCTCACACTTCATTGAACGATTTTCTTACACGGCTTAACGAACAGCACCTGAATTCCACAGGTAAATTAGTGGCTCTTCTTAGTATTATACTCGCAGAGACTGTCACTAAATAATGAACTAAAAATACCACACTGACATCTTTAAAACGCCTCAGCAAAAAAACTGGACTAAATTTGAAAGTCAAAAAATCCATGTGGGGCCGAGATGCAGACTTGAGGCCACAGACCTACAGCTCTAGCAACAGAATGCCTTCAAAAATTTTAACTCCTAATGTTAAAAAAAACACACAAAGAGTAAAAAACTAATTCGACATAGATTTCATGTACATGAACAGACTTGTATGACTTAGAACTTGGCAAAACGATCTTGAACAAGACTTTATTAAGAGGAAAATAAATTGTAGCAGGGTGAGCTACATTTTTGTGGCATGCTGGAGTAACTTTTTACCACTGGCGCTTAATCAATATGACAAAGAGCTGTATGATTTTCATTACTGCAGCACCTACATGCAAGGCCCTACTTCAGACAAAAAATGGGCTTTTCCAGGAGTGAAACAACTGTAAACCTTGTACCCCCCCCCCACTCCACAATTACCTCTAAAGCCATGCCGTGTAGCAACATTGTTTTCCAACTCCAGTGCTAAATCCAAATCCACATACATGTGCATATGTTAGTATTGAACACACATTAATGTATACATGTACATATATATCAGTGCTACACCACAAGAGGCCTCTGCTTCAGTTGATAAAACTTGTTACTGTACAATCTCTCAACTTACTTCAAAATCTATTACACGACCAACTGAAAAGTAAACGATATTGCATCCCTGAATGTACTGTAAAACTGACAACATCCAGCAGCTAGCAGTCAGTTTCATTATCATTTTCAATTCATTGCAAGATCTCACCTCTGACCCCCCAACCTCTCCCTCCAATCCCAGCCATTTAAATAAACAATACGATGTAATATTATTATTATAATTTCTTCCCTGAAATGGACACCATGCATGTCTTCACATGTACATGTGTGTATGTCGTCATGATTTCGATACCATACAATGGCCTGAGTGAGCATCAGATCTCGCTAGACAGGTATGTCTACTGGCACACATACACAAACTTCTCACTGTGATGTAATCACTAAGGTTGTGGCAATTCCCAGCTACATGTAGGCAAACCTAAACATTCTTCAGTCTCCAGATATAAAGTTGACATGTAGAACATTTCGTGCTGACAGTCTATCTGTGCAGAATACAGCATGTAGGTTAGCGGATCTACATACATATATATAACATTACAATGCAGTGGTTTATCATTTACATGAGTTCAAGTCCAGCTCATGCTGGCTTCCTCTCTGGCTGTATGTGGGAAGGTCAGCCAGCAACCTGCAGATGTTTGTGGGTTTCCGCCGGGCTCTGCTCAGTTTCCTTCCACCATAATGCTGGCTGCCGTCAATTAACTGAAATATTCTTGTGTACGGAGTAAAGCCCACAAGGAGTAAAGCCCCAATCAAATAAATAAATAAATAAATTTATCCTTTCCAACAACATGTACTTATATACTGTATTTCTTCGTCCTTATCACGTGTTTGCAAGGCATTTATTCAAGCATATTCCAAAGGCATTATTCTGTGTTGACTAAGAAATTTATATTTTTTGTGATGTCCTGAAACTGGCCAATCCAACCGATGTACTTTTGTCTCAAAAATAAAATTAAAAATCTGCATACATTGCATTGAGAGTTGCTCTTTCAAAGGGTTTAGGAATTAAGGTAACACCTCTACACACACACACACATATATATATACATATATATGTCAATATCACCAGTTGAATGAATGGCAGGCCATTAGCTTTATAGTGCACAGTTATGTGATTGTCACATACACATACGTGTACACCATCAACATACTGACTCATTTACCAGGCTACATTGTAGAATGAAAAAGCCAAAAAACAAAAAACAGTCATAGTCACACCTTCTAAAGAATGCAGACATATTAATACATGTGTACGTACCAGGTCAGCGCCATTAACAGTATATGAAAAGTTTTTTGAGGGCAAAGCTTTGGCTTAATATAGGTTATATATCAAAAGTACATGCCAACTGTTACTTCTAACAGTACAACACGTGTATTTATTTACCCCACATGGATGCGGAGGGCCTCCATGGCTGAGGACGTTAGCGCGCTAGCGTAGCACAATGACCCTGGAGCCTTTCACCAAGGCAGTTACCGTGAGTTCAAGTCCAGCTCATGCTGGTTTCCTCTCTGGCCAAAACATGGGAAGGTCAGCCAGCAACCCCCAGATGGTTGTGGGTTTCCTCTGGGCTCTCCCCAGTTTTCTCCCATAATACTGCTGGCTGCCGTCATGTAAGTGAAATATTGCATAAAGTACCAATCAAACAAATAAATACATGAACACATGTATAGTTCTGTCAAAATATTTCAAAATATTGGTTGCAGAAGTGGTTGAAAAGGCTGAAGTATTAGGGTAACTTAGAAACAACATTTTTTTTTTTTATTTAATTTTAATAAGAAATTAACAACTTGGAACTCAGAACCATTACACTTGCTACTTACACATAAATCAAATGAAAAGCATAGACAAGGCAACCTTCAATTCCATACTAACCCCTTGGATAAAAGGTAAACCAAATCAAAATCAGCTGGATTCGAAAACAATTCAACAGCTTACATTATACAGTCGAAGAAGTCTGATTTCACTTGTTAGATCCACAAATTAGCATTAACATCACAATGTATATGTACAAGATACAGACTTACGCTAACTAATAAATTAATGCATATACATGATGTATAGATATATTTAAACATGAACAACTATGAACAGGCGCTAAACTTGTTCTAGAGGTGTTTTCTTCACTATTTCTGTTTCATATCTAGACATGCACAGTTTATAATCACACTATTTTTTCTTTACCTTAAATTCTAGCTGCCTGGCCTAGACCCACTATACAAGGACATATACATAACGATATATCCCAGAAATATTTTGTAATAAAAATAAGTAATATTGCATTTGGTGCAATTAACTGGCTTGTGACCACCTTGATTTAAAGAGGATGTCATGGGTACACAATAACATAAACAGATGACACACGCCTGCACAGACACACATGTGACAGTAACACAGACACGTCATCTTGCGACTACATCTAAATATCCAGCAGTTTGCAGTTACCCAACAATTCAGACAAAATTTCAAAGCTGTATTTAACATAGTTAAGAAATTGGTGATAAACAAAAATTTAGCAACATAACCACTCATTTCAAAGGTCATGCATTTCAGAACTGAAACACTTGTCAGTTTGTAGTAAGATACATATACATGAACGGCTAATAAACATGCGGTTCAAACGAAGTAGACTAATCTGTAGCCGAGTTGGAATGTATATAAGTCCGCAGGCATCAAGTAGCAAAAGATCTAAGCTATCCACATGTAACTTGGCACAGTGACTGGTCGTCACTCAGACAGCTCCACCGTTTAACTATTAAATTTTTTTTTTCTTTAAATAAGCTAGGCTTCAAAGGCAACTTGAAAAGCTTACGTATAATCCGGCTCGTGCCCAGATCGTTCACCTCCTAGCTGTAAAGGCAGCCTAGGAACCGTTGGGATCATCGGATATATAGTACGCTGGGCTGTGGCCTCCGTGGGTAGCAACAGCTAGGGTTAACTGGTTAAGGCTGAATGACTTCAGCAGTAACACTGGCTTGGCTAGACTACAACACGCCGTCGTTCAAACATGGCCCGAGTTCAACAGGCAGAAAAATCCCGAACGCGACGGATATCAACAGATCCGCTGGTGCCTACGCCGAGATATTTATCCGAACTGATGGAAAGATCGTCGAAAATGACAATTATTCACTGACTTACCTCATAATTCACGCCGTTTTCGCTACAGTCACTCCACCTAACTACAGTACAGACAAGCACATCGAAAATGATGTCGTTCGTATGGGAAACGAAAACGAGGCTCGCTCCACATAGGAGAGATTAAAATGCTTAACGTTTACCAGAGACGAAAGTCGAACCTGAAGGCCAAACCAATTTCTTATTTGTTGCAATTTGCCATTCTACGCGTCAATGTAAAAGTTGTTGAAAAAAATAAGAATAGACTGAAAATAGCTGTTAATAGTGGTAGTTAACTACTTTCATGATATTTACTTTTTATTTTTTTTATTCTAGCCACTGAAATTCAAAGAAAAGAATAAAAAATCCTAAAGCTAATGATAATAACATTTTTTAAAATAATCCAGGCAGTAATTTTTTATACTTTCTGCACCTGGTAATTTGCCCTTTTTGCCAGTTTCCAGTGATAAAAAAACATCACTGATTGGCCAGACAAAGAGAGCATACTGGATATTTTTCAGTCGGCGTTAAATGTATCAAATTTTTGCCGTGATTATATTTATTTATTTATTTGATTGGTGTTTTACACTCAAGAATATTTCACTTATACGAAAACGACCAGCATTATGGTGGGAAGAAACCAGGCACAGCTCGGGGGAAATCCACAACCATCCGCAGGTTGCTGGTAGACCTTCCCACTTGCACCTGGAGAGGAAGCCAGCATGAGCTGGACTTGAACTCACAGCGACCGCATTGATGGGAGGCTTCTGAGTCATTGCGCTACTCTAGTGCGCTGAGCCACGGAGGCCCACTACTATTATTTTAAAATGGCCCATGTAATCACCTTTCACAAATTATCAGCCTTGATTGTGCCAAAAACCTATGATGTGGCTTCTTTACCAGGTATACATAACCAAGTACATGATTAAGAGACATGAACATCAGGTTTATTTTTACCTTGACAACCTGAGGTGTCTCTTTCATGGTTCATTGATTTGGTGTATAAATAGTAGTCATTGTATGCTGAGGAGAGTGGAGTTTTTAGTTTGGTGTTAAGAGTTATGCCCCCTATATAGAATATCATCTTGTTATATTATTTATATGTTACAAAATATTCTTCGTGGTAGGTTTCTAGGCCCACAGAATAGATGTAAAATAAACTTTTTAATTTTCAGCGTGACATACATCAATAAAAACAAATGAGTGATTATCAAATGAACTAACTAAAGAGCTAACTTACATTACTAACTAAAAATCTACGAAGTAACTAACCAACCAAAGAGCTAACTAACCTAACTAACTAATAAATAGAAAAATAAGTGAATAACTGAATGAATGGATGAAGAAATAAATTTTCTTGGAAAATTGAAAGATTATTAAAATTGAAATATGAGCTTTTTATGTTTTGATTTATATTTCCTGAAATGAATACATACTTTTGGGTAATGTGTTTTGAATGACTTTGAAAAAAACAAACAACCAAACAAAAAACAAATGGGAAAAAAAAACGAAAAACCAAAAAAAAAAAAAAGGAGAACCACTTCTATCCATGTTTGGGTACATGTATTTCATTCATGTAGTAGAGCTCTCCAGCTTACGAAGGTGAAAAAGACTGTAAACATGTCTGCAATCACCACATGTTATGCCAGTGTTGGATGTAATCAAGGCCCTCATTGCCTTGACTGGGGAAGAAACAACCAGATTTGTTATGGAGCTTGTAGAGCTTTGGGCATTTACCAGCCTGAGGTAAGTTTCCAACAGATCCATTCATTTGTTAGTGGGCCGTCTGTCTCAAAGTGAACATTGCATTTTTATGACGAAATATCATACTCTAGATTATGGAGAGGCCAGTTTTCGTTTAAATGTCAACCCACTTGTGGCCATTTCCACTAACTTTCGTCCCCTCCAAGTACTGGTGCGTCGCAAGGAACGGAATGGAATTTCCCCGAGCAATCGACAGCAATAAACAGTGCAAAAATTACATGTTGACATCAAGATCAAGCAGATTCTAAAATACTGAATTAAATTTAAAAAACTCCATCATCCTACAAAAACAAGGCCTCAGTTATATGCACTACATGTACGGCACTATGACTCATGTTATAAGAATAGAGTGCACAAAATATGTGCGCTGTGTGATTTGTGTACTTTCACATCTCTCCATTTGTAGTGTTCATTTTCTATTGTAGAGTGGCAGAAACTGTCCAGGTAAAGTTTTGTCAACTAGTGCCAAACATCAGAAGAAGGTGAACTGTGTGAAATGGATCCGGAACTCTGACAACAGTAAGTGGTCATCATGGTATTAGCTCAGTCGGCATCTCGGGAGTGTCACAAGTTCACACTGGTTGAGGCGTACTTTAGCAAGTCAAACGTTCCACTGCTATTCTTTGACCATGTAGGCCAGCAATATAACGTTTGGCAACTAAACCCCAAGAACCATGTGGCAGTTTCATAACATCGATAAAATGAAAATACCTATGTCGATATGCGCCTTTGTGTCTAAATAGAACGAACTTAATTGATCATTAACTGTCACATTCACAGCACCATGCTTTGCACCATTTAAAGCTGATACCAATGAAAAACCATAACCTGAATGTTAAAGGCCTGGGCTTAAGAAAAAAAACGAAATTTGGACTTGACTTTGGCATTTCCTTAGCAGTTTTTCTTGCCAAGAAGTATGACTCACATTTAACACCGACAATGTAGAAACGTGATTAATGGAATGAACATGAACCATGATTTTTACTTGAGATATAGTTACTTCTTATCATTCATTTAATTAGCCTAAAGTCACATCCAGTATTTGTATTAACAGGAATTGAAATAACCAAAAACATCCAGTATTTGTATTAACAGGAATTGAAATAACCAAACACAGCGCCATTCACCGTGGCAATTTTGCCTCGGTGAATGGCGATTCGAAGTGGTGACTAGTTGAGGCGTGGCAAGGGGGATGCTTTCGTAAACTAACAAAGCAAAGACGTGATTTTACGTTAATGGCTAAAACCCACTCGTTCAAAACTCTTCGGCCATCAGAGTTTGAGGCCATGGAAACCACTGAGTTAAGGCCAACTATGCAACTACTTGAAAATGTTGTCTTCTACTTTAGTTTGAGAGAGTATCCCCCTTGTCTCACCTCAACCTGGGTGAACTCATGAGACTCCCGAGATGCCGTCTCTTCTTATATTGAGCTGTTAAAGCTTCAGTTCTTAACTTTACTTCAATTTGTAAGCAATGGAATTTTATATGAAAACACGTATGCAATGTCATCTGCCATACTTACAACTCAAAAAGAGGACTTGTGTTTGGATACATGTGGTTAAAAGTCATGAACACTTTTTTTGGAATCAATGAGCCTTGTGAAGACAGTCATCTCTAAGTGATAGCTCATTTTAAACCTGTTCACATTGCCCCAAATTTCAGTGATAGAGTTAGAGCCGAGTAGTCAGAAATCTTGACTTTCCATTGTCAAGACAAACGAGGAACTGGTACAATTTATTCAGTACCTGTCTTTATCTGAATACAAGACATGATCTAAATATGTGACATTACCTGAATAGTTGACTTTACCTGAATATATTACTTGACCTGAATAGGAGACTTTACCTGAATATATTACTTTACCTGAATAGATGACTTTACCTGAATAGGTGACTTTACCTGAATATATTACTACACCTGAATATGTGATTTTACTTAAAGTGCCACTATGGTAACAATAGAAACTGGGTAGAAAAAGTGCAGTGATACGAAGGAAATCCTATATGATGGCATGGTTCTAAAGGATTTTCAGTGAATAACACTGTTTAACACATATAACTGAAGATTCCTTACAAAACAAAATCTTCGGATGTGTCGGTATAGTTTTCCTGGTATGATGTGATAATATTCCTTTTATGACGTCGAATCAGGTAGATGTGACATAGTGTGGATACACGGCAGCCATTAATGATGTCATGTGTTTATGGGTGACGTCACACCTGGCAAAGAAGAAAGGACAGGAAAGTTTTGTTTCCGTATTCTCCGTTGAAATGTGCAACATCTGTTTAAATATACTGCTTTTTTTGACAATATAGGCGAGCAATTCAGGCTCTCCCAACCGTTATCATTGCGCCTTGCTTTTGTGACACAGAAGTTTTGTCACCAAAGTAGCTCTTTAAATGTGTGACTTTAATCAATTATTTACAGGTGTGGAAGATGAAGTAGTGACGGGATCTGTTGATTCCACTGCTGTTGTGTGGAAAATTACAGAAAATGGAGTAGGTTTATTTTTTATTTTATACTTTTATTGTCCTGTTTATATTATTCTCTTGGGGACGGTTGCGGTGTGGACCGTGACAGTGTGTGGCAGGGAGTCCTAGGATTCCATTTCCTCTGTACAATTGCCACTGTCCTCTTGTACGAAGTCCTCTAAACATTACGAAGTCATGACTGTCGTGTGACGTAATGCTGTCGTAGTTGTGTACGCATAATTATGCTAAGATGACTTCTTGGCCAGCACTGTGGGTGTTTACTTTGTCAGGGTTTTTACTTTGTCAGGGTGGTTAGTGTGTACGTAGCAGTACCCTAATTCCTCAACCTTTTCGCATATAAGAGGGTAACTTTCAATGCAATTTTTACATAGTTTTAATTTGATTTTGCAGACAAACAGCTAGATAGGTTGGATTGGCCAGTTTTAGGGTTTCACAAAGAGCATAAATTTCTCAGTGGACACAGAACAAAGCCTTCAGAATATGCTTAAATAAACGTCTTGCAAACATGCAAAAGCGTTGAAGAATTATAGCAAGTGTGCTTTGTAAAATGGGTCCCATGTCTCATGGCAGTAAGCAGGGTTATGACAGCAGCTGGATTCACTCTCTCCTCTCCGGTCGTACCTTAAAATGACATAAAAAGAATGACATAAAACTACTTGGGATTTACGTTGGAAATGCTACATCCACGATACATCCATTTTAGTGTGAAATCTAAATTTTCACGATTAATTGTTTATTTTCCTGGTTACGACTGTATTTTCTCCGGTTATAAGTCATAAAACCTGCTTTGCAAAACAAACAGTTAATCGTCTTGCCGTTTTTTCTGTATTCATTGTTTTCTTTGAAAAATTGCTTTTGATCCCTGGTGTTGTTGTTGTTACAGTGTACACCCCTACATACCCTGAGAGGCCACTCAGCATCCATTATTTCTGTGGATGCTCTTACGATAAAGCAGACAAGTGCAAATAACAGGACAGTTGTTGTCACTACATCAGTGGATTCATCTGTTAAAGTTTGGAGCTGGAAGTCACCCGATGGTATTCATTATTTTTGTGTAAATTGTTTTATGTCCTGAAATGTTTGTTTATGTCACCTGTTGAATCTGTCGAAACATGCCATGCCTTGACACACATTTAATTAAATTACTCTGGAGGCCCTAGAGTGCTAAATAATATCATTTGTACTTTGCATGCAATGACATGTTCTGACTTGAATCCATCAAATATTCTGATGTTATTCATTGGAGAAACTTTGTAGGAACAGATTTTGGCAAATCCTCTAGTTGTTTGTACTGAAGCTGTGATTAAAAGAAACCACTTTCTTGGTTGAGGTCCGCACACAGTAGCAGGTTCTTTTTTCACTTTTATGGGCGAATCATCCATGCTTGTACCATTTTTGACAGTACATTGTGTATACATTAGTATGTGTGATGTATCACATCTTGATTGACAGACATTAAGTAAAGAGAATTCTTCAAAGTTAACCATTTATAAAAATAAGTTTAAAAAAATAACGAGAATGTCATGCAGTTCTGTGTAACAGATGTTAGCGTGGTTTTGTCATGCTATAATGATATACTGTAACTTGTCCATTAACTTGTATGCCTCTCCTCACTTCTTGAGCAATGTTGACAGCAGTGATGAGGAAGGGGGGATAACTTTTGAGGACATAAGGATCAATGGGGATTTGTGTAACATATTTTTTTCTCTCCTGCCAAGACTGACCCAAAAATGTGTGCATGTGTGCCCATAAAATAAGAAGAAATATGATATTGCTATTAACGTTAGGAAACGGATGTGAAATAAAGACGTTGCGTTTTCATTGCAGGGGAGTTTGAACAGCAGCAGACGATATCATTCGGCTCAGGGTTTTGTTTAGATGTCAGCGTGACCGTCATTCCTGACACAGACAGTAAGCTTCATGAAATAAATATCCAGTGGAACGTAATAAAAGATATGACTTAACAAAAATGATCCTTCTTGAAAGGAGAAAAAGGGATGTATTGCTACAGAATTATTCGGTAAATGGAAATAAAGGGCTAGAGGGAAGTTGGAAGTTTTCTTTTTACATTCAGGATCCATGATACAGGAAGAATCATGACCTAATGAATGTGTGCCTCACTGAGTATGAAAGCAAACCAGGGTAATGATATTTGAATGAATGAATGAATGCTTATTGTTTAACGCCCTACTCAAGAATATTTCACTTATACGAAGGCGGTGTCTCCTTGGTACAGGACGGACTTCCACCGTATCTTTTATCTGGTGCTGCCTCACCGAGACGACTTCCTGAAGACACCCAAAAAGCCCCCTCACCCAGTCACGTTATTCTGACACCGGGCCGCCCGGTCCACCCTCTATCCTCTTATTGCTGAGCGCCTAGCGAGGAAGCAGGATGCACCATTTTTTAAAGTCTTTGGTGTGACCCGACCCAGGTTTGGATCCAGATCTCCCCGTCCGAAAGCGGACGCTCTATCAACTGCATTATCCGGGCAGATGTAATGATATTTGTGGTGCTGCGTAAGTGAACCAATATGCCATTTGGGACAATCGACATGGCGCCGCAACCAGTCAGAATATACTCGCAGTCTACTTTGCCATCACTCAGGGCTCATTTTTCCAGTGGAGGATTATGAATTTTCTGTATATCCTCCGATTATGATGCTCTGTACTGTCATATAAGTGAAATATTACTGACTATGGCGTCAAACAACAATCAAACAGACAAAGAAATAAACTGATCTACTGGAATATTTTGGGAATTGGACTTGCAGTTTCCAGTTGAAAAATGAGCCCTGAAGACTTTAGTTTGGCATACCATCATTTACTGATGACCTAGTGAGGAAGTATCAGGATAGCTATCTTTTATATGCTGAACAGTAATGGCTGTCATATAATGATTTAGGAATTTTGTCTGTCTGTATTCGTGTCGGGGCTATATCTCAAATTCTTGTCCATGTATGGTTTTAATTTTTGGTGGATACATAGAAACAGGTGTGATGATTTGTTGTGACTTAAAATTTGTTCCTTTCCTCGATTGCATTGGAAACCAGATCACCATTTTCCCTGTATATACTTCATAAATACATATGACATCGTGTCCAGGATATATCTTAAGTTTTTTTTGCACCTGTGGTTTTCTTTTTTGGTGGATACATAGATACAGGTATGATGATGTGTCGCGACTTACATTTGTCCATTTCTGTGGTTGCTTTGGTAACCAGATTGCAATTTCCCCTACATGCACTACATAAATACATGACTTCATGTCTGGGCTATATCTCAAATAATTTTTCACATACATTTTTCATTTTTGGCATAGTCATAGATATAGATGAGATGATTTGTCACGACTCACATTTAGCCATTTTCACAGTTGCCATGGTAATCAGATTGCCATTATCACCGCGTAAACTATATAAATACAAATGATTTCATGTTTAGTCTACAACTCCAGTTGTTTTCCATGTGCAATTTTAATTTTTGGTGCATGCAGATGTGTTCATGTGTCGCAACTCACTTTTGTTGATTTCTTTTGGTCGCCATGGTATCCACTCACCATTTTCTCTACATGTACTGTATCTGAGCTACAACTCCAGTTGCTTTCAAAGTGGAGTTTTGGTGGATAACATAGATATGCTGATGACGAGGTGTTGTGACTCACATTTGTCCGTTTTCACAGTTGCCGCTGTAACCAGATTGCCCTTATCCTTACATTATATTTATAAATAGATATGACAACTCCAATTGTTTTGCATATGAGTTTTAATTTTGGGTGGATACTCATTGTTTTATGTGTACTTTTCATCAAAACCCATGAAGTACTTTCCCTCACAGTTTACACTCTTCACAATGCTGCTGGTATTCGTTTATATGTTTCAAATGAATGTACTTGCTCAGGTGTATATTGTTTTCACCTGAACTCTTGTTAAATTTTGCATGACTCAGGATTGAAATCATGTCTCTTTAACCACTTAATCAAGGGGTTGGAGTTTTTGTGCTAATAATATAAGTTTATGCAACCTCTGTACATTTCAGTCCCTATCCTAGCCTGTGGAGGAGATGATCATAAAATACACCTGTACATAGAACAAGATGGACAGGTGTGTATAAAGGTTTAAATCATAAAACACACCTGTATACAGAACAAGATGGACATTTGTGCATAAAGCTTTACATTATAAAACACACCTTTGTGTAGAACAAGATAGATAGGTGTGTATAAAGCTTTAAATCATAAAACACACCTGTATGCAGAACAAGATAGACAGGTGTGTATAAAGCTCTAGGTCATCTGACACAGGTATATGAAACAAGATGGATAGGTTTATCCAAAGATTTAGATCATAGAATGCACTTTTATACAGAACAAGATGAACAGGTGTGTATATAGCTCTAGAATATAAAACACACGTTTATACAGAATAAGATGGACAGGTGGGATGTGAGGAGATTCATACACTTTTAACACAGCTCTGAAAACCACTGTTTCCAGGAAATTTTGTCCTACAGCGTATTAAGTGTAGTTGCAAATATGTCAGAAAAGAATTTCCTTAATATTTGTATTCAGTTTGGTTGACAAATGTGTATTGGATGTAACACAGTTTTACATTTTGATTTTGAAATTATTTTTTGTATTAATGAGTGTAATTTTATGACTGTATAAAAGAAGTCACTGTTTGTAGAATTTTATTCTTCTGTCCTTCAAATTGATTTTCTTATTTTGGTTTGTTTATGAACCATGATTTCCTTGTTTCATGATTCAGTTTGTGAAAGCAATTGCTTTACTTGGCCATGAAGATTGGTTGAGAGGTTTGGACTTCTGTCGGGATGGTGAGCTCTTGTGTCGTGTCACTTACTTATCAAGTTTTAATTAACACGGCGTTTTGTTTTTCTAACCGAAAATGTTAATTAAGGATCAATCAACTTTTAATTAACACGGCGTTCTGTTTTTCTAACCTAAAATGTTAATTGAGGATCGATCATTCACAAACAGTCAAAATTAAAATGTGCATGTAGCTAAATGTCTGAATTAACAGAGTGTTTAATATAATTTCAAAATTAATTTACTGTAATTACATGCATATATTTCATTACTGTGATAAAACTTTTCACTTTTTTTCACTTCAACCATTATTATATTATATACTGCTTAAGACTCACACTTGTACGTGGGTTCTCTAATGATGATAATGAAAAACTGAAGGCATCACCGTGTAATGTTTCACAAATCCACTGGCTTTTGACCTCCTGGCTGAGGTAACCTACGGATGGTCAGGGGTTTCCCCCCGGGCTCTGCCCGGTTTCCTCCCGTTATAATGCTGGCCGACATCGTATAAGTGAAATATTGTTTTCACAGGGGTCTTTTTTCACAGGGTCTTTTTAAGAGAGACAAAAGCTAGTGGATCTGTCAAACATTATGTGATGATGCTTTGAGTTTTTTAATTATCATTATTTTTATTCTCTTGTTTGATCAGATAGTGGCGACCTGCTGTTAGCCAGTTGCTCACAGGACTACATCATACGGATATGGCGACTGAGTCCACGGCAGCCAGACAGTCTCATTACAACGGTCTCCATAGGAATGCTCCCCAAGGACCAGGAAATTAAGATGAAGGAGAATACTTTTAAGTATACAACCAGTGGTAAGAATGGTTGTTGACAAAAGTTTATCAGAGTACTGAGGACATAAAAATCACCGTAATGTACAGCACAAGCCCTCAGGAATCAGTTTGTATCAAGAGAAATAAAATATTTCTCTAAAATGGAAATATATTTTTTTAAACTCTTTAGCCATAACTTTTTCATGAAACCATAATCTTTATTCTAGAGTTCCTTTTTTCTGCAAATTTCTTTAAATTCTGTCTTGTGTTCCATCACCATATTTCTGTCATTGTTTCCTTTTCGGAAACAAATATTTGGTTTTATGAGTCCACCAGACAGTCCACGTTTTCTGCTTATGTAAAATTGTTTCATAAATTGGCGGATGTATTGAATCCTGCATGTAGAAGTCACTGAATTTGAAAAAAAAAGTATCTAAAGAAGTAATTTTTTCTAAATTGCCTGACGAAGCAATACTGGGGAAGTGACTTCATGAAGGGGGATAACTCTTCCCATCATGACGTAACCCAAGTGTGTCATTCTGTTCAGGTGAGCAGAAGGCCTATGCTGTGATTCTGGAGTCTGTCATGTGTGGCCATGACAACTGGATCTACAGTATCCGATGGCAACCACAGGTTTGGAAAGGTCAGTGGTTGCTCTCTTACTCTGTACCTTGTACATTTATGATTTCATATAATCTATAGAATTATAGCAATAATTCTTTCCATTCCATTGGTAACATTTAACACCAGTTTGTACCATATGTCTAGTAACATTTGTTAAGTAGATAGTTTCATAATATTAGTCAAATGCAGGGGGCCTCTGTGGCTCAGTCGGTTAGCGCGCTATCGCAGCACAATGACACGAAGCCTCCCACCAATGCGGTCGCTGTGAGTTCAAGTCCAGCTCATGCTGGCTTCCTCTCCGGACAGAAGTGGGAAGGTCAGCCAGCAGCCTGCGGATGGTCATGGGTTTCCCCCGGGCTCTGCCCGGTTTCCTCCCACCATAATGCTGGCCGCCGTCGTGTAAGTGAAACATTCTTGAGTACGGCGTAAAACACCAATCAAATAAATAAATAAATAAATAGTCAAATGCAAGACCTTGAATTCCCTGCTTTAACATTTATACTTGTGAATGAAGAGCTAAATGCATAATCAAAAACACTGGGGAAAATTTCACAAAAAATTATAAAGCAAATTTCTCACAACTGGTTGTCACAAAACATGTCTGACCTGTTACGCCATAAAAGCAACATGATTTACAAGGAAAGTTAAGAAAAAATTAATCTTTGTGAAAGTGGCTTTGTTAGCTTATACATCTGCAGTTGTTGATACATGACTTGTACGGAAAGTTGTGCATGTGTCTTGTGTAACATTTTCAGACAACTGCTGGCACCAGCCGATGTGTTTGTTGTCAGCCTCCATGGACAAGACAATGATACTCTGGCGACCAGACGCAGACACCGGAGTCTGGATAGAACATGTGAGTAGCCATTTTGAATGTTTACGCTATACAGGTGTCACACATCAGCCCTTTACCCAATAACCTGGTGCCCGTTTTACCACCTGGGTATAAGTTATGTCAAATGGAAGTGTCGTGACAACACATACTGTAGAGATACGTTGCCATGGTGGTTGGTTGACATAGCATTACACCCACTTTGTAAAATGGACTCGAGACACAAGGCCTGTCTGTGTTCACTGCAGTGTCTGTCCACTTTTCTTACACCAGCGTGATTCTTATTTCAAGCCGCACAAAAATGTGGTACAAAAAAGTACACGGGTGTTGACTTTTTGAGTCGACTTTCACCTGCTTGAAAATATGTTCGAAATCTTCTCTGTTTGAGGCTGAACCAGCAGCTAACAAACAAGAAAGTGAAAGTACAGAAAAGTACAGAAAAGAAAAAAACATTGGAGGATATTCAAATAACCACGTTTGACAATAACTGAAAACTGGCGCAGCATTTGTAAACAATGAATGTCAAGAGCTTAAGAATGGGCAAAGGAAATGAATATGGTTTGATTTATTTATTTGTTTATTTCATTGGTGTTTTACGCTGTGCTCAAGAATATTTCACTCATACGAAGGCGGCCAACATTATCTTGGGTGGAAACCAGGCAGAGTCTGGGGGCAACCCGCGACCATCGGCAGGTTGCTGGCAAACCTTCCCACATACGGCCGGAGAGGAAGCCAGCATGAGCTGGACTTGAATCCACAGCGACCGTATTGATGGGAGGCCTCCGGGTCATTGTGTTGCGCCAGCACACTAACTGACTGAGCCACGGAGGGACCAAATATGGTTTGAAACCACTTAAGTAATACCATGGCGCCCATATCGTGGAATTCAAATCAAGGTGCTATTTGTTAGTATTGCTTGCAACTTGAATGATTTATGGATTCAACTTGTCCAGTTCAGTATTGTATGTGAACAGATAAAATCTAAACAAAGTTTTTCAGCATGGATGTACAGTGGACATCACAAATGCTAACACTTACCTAATCCTGTCAGTAGTATCTACATCCAGCACCGTGCTAAGGAAGTCAAGACATTGCATATACATATGGGAGCCTCAGTGCGAAGGGAGTTAGGAGGTTAGTACAGCGCATTGATGCAGGAGCCTCTCACCAATGTGGTTATGCTGGCTTCCTCTCCGGCCATATGTGGGAAGGTCCTGGCAACCTGGTCATGGGTTTCCCTCAGGCACTGCCCGGTTCCCTCCCACCATAATGCTGGCTGCCGCCATATAAGGGAAATATTCGTGATCACGACGTAAAACACTAATAAAATAAATAAATAAATTGTATTTCCATGTGAAAGACTGGTGTACTTCTTCACCAACTTCTAAATGACTGAAGAAATAAGAAGGAATGAATGATTATCAGCCATATCGTGGCCAGGCATTCGAAGACTTCTTGAGAAACACTAATCAGGATTCTTTCCAGATGTCTTATAATGACTTCTCTCCTCCAGGTGCGAGTAGGGGAGGTCGGAGGTAACACCCTGGGTCTATACGGGGGTATGTTCAACCCAGAGGGCAACAGTATCATCGCCCACGGTTACCATGGAGCCTTACACCAGTGGAGGTACAGTGAGGTGAGGATGCAGGAGGAGGGACCTGTAGTTACCATGGTGATGTCACCTGGCAGCTTCAGGTGTAGTGGGTATGGCCTGGAGTTAACACCAGGGTATCGTAATAGAGCACGTCGTCTGCAGTGGGCTAAAAACCGGCCTTGGACCGGGAATGTACAAAATTCCCCTGTTCTCTTTGAATACCTGTTCTCTTTGAATACCTGTTCAGTGAAGACCGCATGTTTTCCACCAATATGATGTGCATATCTGTGCGTTGCATGTGGAGAAGTTTGTCAGTAACTTGCCAAAGGTCGGTGGTTTACTCTTGGTACAAATGGTTCCATGTGTTTACTAAGTGGTTATGGCTTAGAGTAATGATATATCTGTTCATGTCAGTTGAGTATAGGTTTGTGTACGCCTTGAACAAATTGTGGGTTATGATCAAAATGTGACAGTTGAGACTCGGTGTCTGTTAGGTAATCTGATGTGACAGAAATCATTGATTGCGGACGGAGTTTATGATACCTTCACACAACTGTTACAGTATGAAGAGGTCAAAGTTGTGTTGAAGACATTGAGAATGTATACACACCGTTATGTAATTTTTTGATTTAATTTACACTCAGAATTTGTTAAACCATTTTGCATATTAATTGATAAACTTGATTGAAGACTTTCCATCTGATTCAGTCCATATGTGTTATCAAGTTTTAATAAGCATTGATTACAATTGTATCCTTTGTATTATTTGCCCGTTCACAGGAGTTGTCAACCTGGCAGCCAGTGGTGACCTCTCAAGGTCATTTTGCAAGTGTGGAGGACTTATCCTGGGATCCTGAGACTGGTCAGTTTTTGGTGACAGTCAGTTCAGACCAAACCACCCGCCTGCATGCCCCATGGGTGGCACCTAACAGAGAAGTAAGTGTGCAGTCTCTGAGCATATCAGCAGTTGATAATGTATAATATTATTTTATAAAATAAAAAGTAATGTTTCTGGTTCTGAAACTTACATTGGATATTTGACTTATACCACACCAATTTAAACTGATGCTTTGTGGGTAGGATAAATCTATACAGTGTCAGAGGAGGGTATAAAAAAAAAGTAAAAATCATCTAATTTATGGAAAATTTTGTCCTGTTGAAGTTATATTAACATTATCTCCCAAACCTTGGAGAACAGAAAAATTGTGAAAACATCAAGATTGAACAATAAAATGGTTGTTTTTCATTTTTAGGTTTATTCAGTTTTTGGATTTTTTCTGTTGTTGGCTATCATTTCAAGTCTGCAACATGTAGTACAAACAGAATATCAGTGGTGAAAAATCGCTTATGTTTTATTGTATGATGGGCTTTACAAATGGCAATAATATATACACAAAGAACTTAATAAAGCACCCCCCTGGTTTTCTCTGTGGCGATTTTGTACACATGCAATTAATGTTCTTAGACAGATGGTATGAGGAGAAGGGTTTGAGCTTAGCAGATACACCTAATATTGACATAAAATGCTTTGCGAGATATTATTGAGTGATTTCAACCGCTGCTTCAACATTGCTCTCTCCAGAACCATACTTGTAAAGCCATTGTTTTACATCAAAACCAGTAATGATAGAAATGCATGTGTGTTATCATTAAGACACACGGATTCCAAACATTTCGTCTTTTTTCATTAGCCAAAGTGTTATACAGTTCACAACCAATCACATTTCACACTCTTTTGATACCGAAGAGTGATAATCACATGTGTACAAAATCGCCACAGTGAAAGCCAGGGGTGCTTAATTAAGTTCTTTGTGTATATGTATTCAGGGCTGTGTGGAAAGAAGGAAAATCTGAAGTTTATCTGTAATTTACCAAAGGTTGGTGGTTTAAATGAGGCTCTGGCGTTTCCTCTACCCATAAGCCAGATGTGAGAATAAAAATTACTTGTGCGGTATTAATCAACGATGAAAATGAAATAAAATTACCATGTTATTCAGGGATAGATATGGGGACTCATTGTGTCTGCTTAAAGTATTCTTCTAAAAAATCAAATGGACAAACATTTGAAAAAAATCAAATGTTTTTATTATTAAATTGGTGCCCCAAAATACGTCCTAGTTATATACAAAAGATGGTTAACAACATAGTCACGAATTAGAGGTTAACAGGCAGACTACTGATGGTTCCGTGAGCGTGAGGCTAGTGTGTTTGCAATGAGAACATCTGAGCGGATCTGACAGATGTATGTCTGTATGTCTGTATGTATGTATGTGCACAGCTAATTTGCTCCGTTTTGTCTCGTGGCACTTTTCAAGAATTTGTTCAAAACATCAAATAAGAATGCTAGAAAAAATACCTCAATCCAACACTCTTAGTACAGCTGGGTGATAGTTAGTGAAACATTTCAAGAAATGTATATTTACTTACCCTATTTTTTATTCTGTGATGATACAGGTGTGTTGGTATGAGATTGCGCGACCCCAGGTCCACGGCTACGACCTCCAGTGTCTGGCTATGATCAACAAGTACAAGTTCGCGTCGGGCGCAGAAGAGAAGGTCATCCGAGTGTTTGATGCTCCCAGGAAGTTCCTCGAAAATTTCACAAACATCTGTGACTTAGACTTACCCACAGAGATCAAGAGACATAAGGTAAGTTTATGCAGTCATGGCAGCTTCTGATGTTTAGGTTTAAGACAAAAGAAACCAAAATCTTAAGTTCTGCACCAGGTGTTTGCAAAATACTTATCAATCTCTGCTTTGTAGATATAGGGCCCAGCTCATGCTGGTTTCCTCTCTGGGTGTACATGGGAAAGTATGCCAGCAACCTGTGGACGGTCGTGGGTTTCTCCTAGGCTCTGAGCGGTTTCCCTCCCACAACATCGTATGAATAAACATATTGTAGTGTAGGGAATATCAAGTAACCCAGGAGAAGACTAAAATTTTTAAAATTTGAAAAAAATGGAAGAAGTAAAGCTATGTTTTTCAAGAAGGAGACCATGGCACTTGTGGTACATGTGTTATGTGTGTTTTGGGCTCATTTTTTCACTGGTGGTGAACAGATAGCGATATCGCTATTTCTGGTATTTTCAGTTTCCAGAAATAGACATTTTCTTTTCGTTGCTGTTTTTTTTTTATCCATTTTTTCTGACTGTTACATTTATTTCTTTTCGTAGGAGTTGCCTTCCCTTCCAGAGGGCGCTAGTGTCCCAGCTCTGGGATTGTCCAATAAGGCAGTGTTCCAGGGAGACAACTCTGGGATGTCTTCTTCAGCATCCGAGACCTCCGCTCACCCAAATGAACAGTACCCCGAGATCTACTTCTCACCTGTCACTCTCACAGGTAAAGATCACATGGTGCGATTTGAGCTATAAACTTGTCAGATTCAAAAGTGAAGGTGAAATACAGTAATTCATTTATGCTGAACCAAACTTTATGAAAGGCTCTGTGCCTCTTTGTAATCTTCTGCGATGTAAATACCTGGACCCTCGCTGGTACATTCGTCTTAATTCACTGCCGGTCACTAAAGTCCCTTACGAGCTGCTGCTGAGTTCTTGCTGTTTCCTCCTCAGTTTGAAGCCAGGAAGTTTTGGTTGGTGCATATCAAGTGGGGGGTTGGGGGGAGGTTGAGGGGATATTTGGTTTCCTCCATGAAATACCTACCCACATTGAGCACAAAGTATTTCTGTAAAGTACAATCTTTTAGTATGTAAAAATGCATATTCATGAGCACATGAAGGCCATAGAATGATACCAATGATACCAGTGATACCAGTGATACCAGTGATACCAATGATACCAGTGATACCAGTGATACCAATGATACCAGTGATACCAGTGATACCAATGATACCAGTGATACCAGTGATACCAATGATACCAGTGATACTTAAATTTTTTCTAAAAAGAAATTAATCAAACTTTCACAAAAATAACTTCAAAATTTGTCCTACCAGCTGAATGAATCCGTCATTATCGAGCAAAATATGTCTTTTGGAAAATGTAAAACTTTGAAAAAGTGAAACACAGCAATACCTGTAAGTGCAATATTATTGAGGATTGCATTAGTCTAACATCAGGTGAACAAATGACACTATATGTATATTGTGACCAACCAAAGAATTGCTATACATTTTACATGTACCTAAGTCACAACAGTAACTAATTAGTTTATAATGTAATAAGTATGTAATATTGAATGTAATCTAGATTGTCTGACAGTGATTATACAAAGATTATTGTTTATGGATTAAGAGGATTAACCCAGACTGTCTCTACTGTGACTTGTTGAGACTCATGGTGATGCATCATCATGGTATTCATCATGACAACCAGACGGTTACCCCTGGTTAAGTGACCTTTGTTTTGTGAAAGATTATATATCAACAGTGCTCTCTGCTGGAGGGAAAAGTTAGGATTGGGCTGGAGAGTTGACTGGTAAGGACGTCTGAGTCCTGGTCACTCTCCATGTTACAGTTATAATAAATGAACCGTGGTTGACCACATGAGGCTTGGAGTGTTTCTGTTGTTCCATTGTGATAACGAACATAATGGATAATGACTGGACAACTTAACTATTGACAATCCTGGTCAGAAATAATATGTATGGCAGTACCCCCGATTATAATATTGTCTTATTCTGTTATCATTCTCTTTGTAAATTTTGAACGTCGTCTTTGCCGTATTTGTGTGAATCCTTACCGTAAAGGTTCATGGGGCTCAGTGACGATAAGTTGTTGACAAGGTTTTATGTTCACTCTCTTTGAAGACCTCTGCCTTACATGTGGAAGGTCTGTCTGTAACTGGCCAAAGGTCGGTGGTTTACCTTGGGCACTCCAGTTTCCTGGGTCCATAAGACTGACTGCCAACATGAATATGTCATAACATAACCACACACGTGTAAATAAACCAATGAACATTCATGTGAATATTAGAGCAATGTTTACCTTGCTGCATTAGGCCGCCAGTCGCTGCTTAATGTGTGATCATTGCCAGTTTTAATTCACTTCAGAACCTCCGACAGAGGAACATCTGATTCAGAACGCCCTGTGGCCGGAGACTCAGAAACTTTACGGTCATGGCTATGAGATCTTCTCATTAGCAGCTGACCCCGAGGGTAAACTACTGGCCTCTGCCTGTAAGGTACGATGTTCGTAATGTATGATTTTTTTTTTTTTTTCTTTTTTTCAGCCAAATTTGGGGTTGTACCTGGCCAAGCGGTTTATCAGGTTCACCCGGGAACATGATTTTCTTTTGGGGACAAACATCTTTTATCAAACTCAATTTGAAAAGTGCTAAAACTTAATTTTTTTTGCGCACCATATGTGCGCAAAAAAGAGAAAAAACTCAATTTTCCAAGCTTTTCATCATATTGGGGACAAAAAACTCAATTTTTATGCTGTCTGATAGAGATATTCATAAAACTGTTGACATAACTTTCATCCAGGTTCAAACAGAATATGTAGGCCGAATCATATCTAGTGTTATAACACTATACAGTATTGGGTATATATCTATTGAAGTGAAGATATTTTTTCTTTTAAGTAAGAAGTATAATATACAGCCTATTTGACAAGCATATCCACAAACATACATGTAGGCCTTCTGGTAGCCTATATAATAAATATAGCGTGATTGTTGTTTATATATTAATATATTAATAATATAACAGAGAATTTGTTGTAAAATTTCTGATGCAAATTAGAGTAGAATAACAAAACTTAAAGGAAACTTAGGATTAAAGAGAAGTATTTTAAAATAAAGAAAACCAGTAAGATAAAAGTATATGGTAGGCCTAAGTCATTACTGGTGTTTAGAAAATTTAAAATCTTTCCTTTCAGTCTGGCCATGGGAAGCATCTGGAATTTTATTCACATTTCTTTTTACGAACCCTGTTAAAATTTCTAGGGAATGGTTTAGGTCAACATTTAGACTACAGAAACTCATGGACAGAGGTTTTTTTTTTCTACTAAGGGAATAAGCCAAAGTTTAATATCCAGAGTAAATAAGTTTTAATAAGATTTTTTTGTTTTTTGTAAGATTTTTTTGCATATTCAGTGTGAAATATAAATTCTTGGAATTTGCTTGTGTTTCATGGCAGTTATAAAAGCTTCTACATCAGAAAAAAAAAACATATTTTGAAGATAAAATGTGCAATTCATTTCATTTTTATAGAAACATGGTTAATGACAGAGAAACACTTAGCATCCCATAAATATATATTTTACCTTATCCACAGGATTATAAAGTCTGAATATTTGACGTAATATACATTCAAATTGGAATACATGGATAAATTTCAATTCAGATTAAAGAGCTTTTTTTTGTTTCAGGCAGCAAAAGCAGAATATGCTGGGATAATGCTGTGGGATACTGACACATGGCAACAGATCTGCTCACTAGAGGGCGCTTCTCTGACAGTGACTCAGCTGGAATTCTCCCATAGTGGGTTGTATTTGTTGGCAGTGTCTAGAGACAGGACGTGGAGAGTGTACAAAAAGAAATCAGAAAATGGCCATAACGAAGGTATTCGTAGAAGACTGTGATGGAAAAATTCACTCTTATAGAGGCTTCATGGTTGAGTCAGTATTGAAGTATTTCTTTCCCATTTATGAATTGCTTAGTAACAGTTTTTTGAAAAAATACACCTAAAGATTTCTAAGAATACAAACTTTCTTTGATGTTTAATGAACAAGGGCCCAGGTGCATATTTCACTTTCACTTTGTTTCTCTATCACAGCACTTGAAACACTGTGTACGTTTTACCCCTCAGTGAAAATCCCTCATCATCACGGTATTCTGCATTTCACTGTTTCCTTTTCACTATTTCCTCCTTATTGTTTTCATGTTCCATCATTGTTTTTGTTTTCCATGATTGTTTTGATGTTCCATCATTGCTTTAATGCTCCATCAGCAGTCATCATTGAAATTTTCCGGGGAACTCCATGGCTCAGTTGGTTAGCGTACTAGCGCAGCGCAATGACCCAGAAGCCTACCACCAATGCAGTCGCTGTGAGTTCATGTCCAGCCCATGCTGGCTTTCTCTCCGGCCGTATGTGGGAAGGTCTGGCAGCAACCTGCGGATGGTCGTGGGTTTCTCCTGGGCTCTGTCTAGTTTCCTCCCACCATAATGCCGGCCGCACTTGTATAAGTTAAATATTTTTGAGTACGTCATCAAAAAAACCAATCAACTAAATATATAAATAAATAAAATGAAATTTTCCATCATCATAGTAATATTCCATGATTGAATGTTCCATGTTTCCCACAAGGTCCCCTGTTTTCCCTGCTAGCTGGAGTGGAGAAGAAGGGCAGCGCTCACTCACGGATTATCTGGTCCGGAGCCTGGTCACACGATGATCAGTATTTCTTCACCGCATCTCGAGATAAAAAGGTGTATCAGTATCGCTGAATAAATTTTACAGTTCATGGTCCTTAATTTTTTTGGTTTGAAATCTGGGTTTGTACGGTATTTATTTGCTTGGGGTTGAAAGCATTGGCGGTTTTGACAAAACTTTATAAGTCATATTTCTCATATGACTTGTAAAAGACATTGTCCTGGTTGCAGGATCATAAGGCATCGTGAGTTACAAGACAAATTGTGAAAAATCGATTTGTGAAGTTTTGTGAAAGCGGGTCTAGGTTTCCATAAGATTTCACTCATATGACGACCTTCAGAGTTGTCAGATGATCAAGTGCCTTCATGTAAACGATGGTGTTGGATTCAATCATGCAACTCCAGAAGTCAAGGGCTGATACGCAGTGTGGCAAACATTACTGTATGAGCCACCTATGACCTGGTCTCCTAAACACATTTGTGGAAAGAAAAGGGGGTTGAGGTGGGTTCAAGTCAAAGTTGCAGCTGAAACAGCTGGGGCCGCCGTGGCCATGGGGTTTAGCTCTCTGGTTCAGAGGGTTAAAGCTTGTTCGGGTCCAGCTTTTGCTGTTTTAACTGCAACTTTGGGTGACTCCTTGGAATGTATATATATTCTGTGTCTTCTTGTGGCAGGGAAAGTCCATGCCACCAAAGTGCTGCCGCCAATGGAACATCATGTTGACGACCTCACCTGACATCCCACCCAGCCACATTATACTGACACTGGGTCGACCAATCCTGTTTTCTTGCTCTAAACTCTCAGTGCTCAGTGCCAAGCGAGGCAGCAACAAGTACTATTTTTAAAGTCTTTGGTATGAGCTGGGATTGATCTCGGATATAGCGACCTTGAGACACACGCTCTATCCATTTTGTGTAAAGTGAGAAATTCTGAGCACAGTCTTAAATGCTGATTTGCAAGGTGATAAAGCAAATGAAATCTGAGAATGTGCCAACAAGTTCAGTTTTTTTTATTCTTTTTTTTAATTCTTCTTTCTTGTGTACATGACAGGTAATAGCATGGCAGAGACCTGATTTGGATGAAGTTAGGCTACCTCAGGTGCCATGCTCTGTGGCCCTTGACCTTCAGGATTCTGTCACCGCGGTGGCATGTGCACCAGTTCTGGTCCAGGGAAGGTGAATATCATGTTACAGTAGAAATACACGAGCTGGCTTCCTCTCCAGTCGTATGTGGGAAGGTCTGCCAGCAACCTGCGGATGGCCGTGGGTTTCCCCCGGGCTCTGCCCGGTTTCCTCCCACCATAATGCTGGCTGCCATCGTATAAGTGAAATATTCTTGAGTACGGCGTAAAACACCAATCAAATAAATAAATAGAAATACACGATCATTTCATTAAAGGTGAACTGCGAAGGCTTCTTATCTAAAACTGAAAGGTATCATAGTAAATACATGGTGATAGTTCTGTTACTTTGTGTCAAAAAATGAAAATTACAATGGGACTGAAATGACCTTTCTTGGACCTGTGTCCTTGTAATTTGTGGGGAATGGTGGTCCATTATTGGAGCCATGTCCTTGTGATTTGTAAGGGCTTTTGGTAAAGTCAATGTAATTGGAACCATGTTCTTGTATTTTGTGAGGGGTTTGTTGGTAAAAAGTCACCGTCATTGGAACCATGTCCTTGTAATTTGTTAGAACTGTTGGTATAGGCTACTGTCATTGGTACAATGTTCTTGTAATTTTGAAGGACTGTTGATAAAAATCACCAACATCGAAACCATGTTATCAGAGTAAATACATAATGGTAGTTCTCTGTTACTTTGTGTCAAAAAATGAAAATTTATTTCATGCAAACTCAATACAAAATTTATCTAAAAGTTTTCAATATTTCTGGTTGTGGTTACCACAGTGAAAAAGTGATTGGAATAAAAACCCGCTTTGCAGTTCACCTTGAAGTTTTCTCACGGGAAAGTTTGTTACCAGCCTATTTACGGTGGGTTGGGAGCTCTTGAAGACCAAACATCTATTGAAGCTCCTGAAAGTTCTTCAGTAGATGGTAAAACAAGTGCCTGACATTTTTGAAAACATCGCTTTGGATGAAGTGGTATAACCATGTTGTCCATGTTATGTATGTATTACTGGACAAAGATCTCTTGGGTCTTGATACTTTCACCAAAGGAGTGTTTTTAAAAATATGTGGAGGCTTGTGATTGCTGTAAATGTGTGTCGTACCTGTCAATGGCTAAAGCCGTTGGGTCTACATCTTTTCATCAGTGGGACATGAAATGACTCAAAAATGAGAATACCGCAATTCTTGTAATTTTTGGGATAGATTTTGGTGCAGCTGAAAACAAAACATTACATTTCTCCTCCAGGCCTTTTAGAGAAGTAAAAAATATAGATATACTGTTCATTATGTGGACTAACCATGTGAGAAAAAAACTGCATTGCTGTTACAATGGGGACCCATCAAACTCCAGGCAACAGGACCTTGATGTCATTTTATTGATGTCAGATGTTCCTTTTCTAGCTCATCATAATGGCATCTCATTAAAGACAGCGTGACATTTCAGTAGAAACTGATACATTGTCACATTGCAGACGGTAAACAGCAATCAATTATTGACGTAACAATGACTCCAGGCCCTGCTTCACAAAAATATGCTGCCTGCCCACTACATGTGTATTGGCTCGAAAGGGCATGCGAGTACCCTGAATAAACCACTGATCTTTGGCAAGCTACTGACACACTTCACCTTATGCGTCACAGTGCTAGAATTGTCAACTTTAAGAATAATAGGTATGTAAGATATGAAAGATGTTAAGTATGGCACAGTTACTACTTTTGCCATGTAATGGTGTTTGTGTGTTTTTTTTTCAGATACTTGGTTGCTACTGGACTTGAATGCGGTGTGATTGGCCTGTATTCGTGGGTGACTGACAAACCACAACCATGGACGTGGTTAGCCACACTTGATCAAAAGTATCCTTTGTAACAGTAGTGGTATGCTATTTTACAGTTATGTTTTGGGGGAATGGGAGGGAAATAACATGTTGATGATGTCTGCCACACAACTTGGATTGTGAGTATATTCAAATTTAAATATGATGAGTGGAGTGGGTGACTGAGGTGATCAGTGGAGTGTAATGACCCAGGAGCCTCTTGTCAATGTGGTCGCTGGTAGTTAAAGCCTAGCTCATGCTGGCTTCTTCTCTAGTCGTACACTGGAAGGTCTGTCAACAACCTTCGGATGATCGTGTGTTTCCCCTGGGTTCTCACAGGTTTCCTTCAACCCTAAAGCTGGCCACCATTGTAAAAGTGAAATATTTTTGAATACAGTGTAATATGCCAATCAAATAAATAAATGTTTATGGTGAGTGATCCCAACTTTCGCCCGTAACTAAAATGCATATCTGGCTTTATTCTGAGAGTTCTATTGATTTAAGAAAGGTGTTTTGCAGTTTGTGTGTAATGCCAGATGATATCCTAGTGGTAAAAGTCAGTTTCGGCAGCAGAAATGATAGTTTATGACATTTATTTATCTCTAAAACTGCACTGTTTGAGCGAAGTTGTAGGTTATTTACTGTATAACATAATTACCCACTAGAATGCCATGCTGCAGACACCAGACATGACACCATACCCACTTACAGTGTAAGGAGACACCATCGAAATACAAAGTAGAAAAAGTTAAATAAAAATGTGGATAATGTCCGTAATCCGTGGGCAAAAGTTTTCAAATTCTGAGAGAAAAGTAGTTAACATTGATTTGTTGAAGAGCAAGTCAGCCACCCTAAATGTCCTAAATTTTGTCCATGACTTAAAAGAAAAGAATACATTTATACAACCTATACCTTAAAAGAAAGAGCTTTACTTATGGTTAAATAAAAAATCTCAATTTTCTGGCGAAAGTGCTTGTTATTTGAGTATTTAATGGTTAAACATGCAAGACTGAGAAGGCTTTTTAGGCCACCATTTAACAGATTGCTGACGTCATCGTTCTTAGCTTTGCAAAGTAGCTCTTCTGTCTTTGAAACTGAAAAAATATCATGTAGATAACCTAATGGAGGGCTTCAGTGGGGACCCCAGCTCTGGTTCTGATGATAGTGAATGTAACTTCGGCTTATAAGGCTACCAGTTTGAATCGCAGAGGAGTGAGGCTGAGAGCAGTAGTTCGACCGACCACGCATCAAGCTCAAGTGAATGGGAACCGGGGTTTCTGGCTTTAACAGGGGCAGTCTGTGAAAGGACAGGTTGCGCTCTCTGCCTTCAGGACATTGCAATTCAGGCACATTTGGCAGCCTACAGGCACGCATGTAGGCATCATGTGGCCCTCTAGTACATCTCAAACTCTTCCTTTTTAGAGTGGGCTTTAAATTCCACGATTATCACGATGTACAAACATATTTAGCTGAGACTGGAAATGCACATTAATTAAATGGTAGGAGTAAAACCTTAAGCACAGTAACGTCAGAAGGAATATTCAACAAGAGGAAATGAGGATTTTCATTGGACAAGCCTAAAAGATGGCGAGACTTTCTGTGTGCCCCGAATGGGTGGATTTTGTAAAAAAAATGACGAAATTTAAAAATCTGTAAAAAAACTTAAAAAAATATAGCATTGCACACAGTTTATATAGCTCTTTCATTTAAGGTGTGGGTAGCATAAATGTGTCCTTTTCTTTTAAGTTGCTTATTTTTTTCATCTAAATTTGATAGTTATGTTGATTTTAGAATGTGTCTTGAGGTGTTTTTGGGAGGAAGGATGAAGTCCTGCGGGCAGATTTAAGTTTCAGCCGCAGAAGTAATCTATTATGGCATTGATTTTCCTCTTAATATTGAATTTTTTTAAACAAAACTTTAGATTATTTGCAATGCTTTATTTCTTCCAATTCACATAGTTTAATTGCTTTAATGAGTCAAACAGAAACGTTGACCTCCAAATAGCTTCATTTTTGCTTAACCTTGAACACAGCCGTGCTCACCATCTCGCAGTGAAAAGGTTGAAGTTTCGACCTTGCCTAGGTGAAGCAGGGGTTAAGGCCACAGAGATGAAGGACACTGAAAACCGGCTTCAACTGGCTAGTTGTGGTTCTGACTGGATGGTCAAAGTGTACACAGTAGATCTGAGTAAACTTGGGACGAAAACTGGTTCCTGATGAAAGAAGTATGGATGCTGCCAGTGACTTCATAATGCAGTTACCGACTTGTTCCTTCCCACATGTTCAGTTGAGATTCATGCATTTCACCTTAGAATCATGCTCTCACACTTCCAATATGACATCAGTGTAGATAGCGAAAGAAACCCTCCCAAAACATTTTTTTTATTGTATATATATTTACGTCTATATATTTGCATATGTGTATATTATCTCATGTTTAATATTTATAAAACATCAATAAATTTATCGCCCACACACTTCTTTGTTGCGCCTTATAAAGCAGTAAATTCCTTTTTTCGAGAATATTAATTTTGTTCTTTTGTTCTATAAATATTTATACCTGCATTTATGTACAGATAGGTTCAAATATAGGTGATCTAGATGGATTCAGTATGTTATTAAATTTCTGACTCTCCCAACGTTGAGTCCATCACGCCAACTCAAAAAAAAAAATCACCGCAGATTTCAGAACTCAAAGTCTTGAACTGCTTTCAGCGAGGTCCTCGCATGTCTCACTCAAACTTACCAGTATTCCAAAAAGGAAATTCTTTTTATGTCCTTCTTGGTTGTATTGTGAAAATTGAAGTTTTGCCTACAGGTGGACAATGAAAACATCATAGTTTTCAAGATGTTTTTGTTATCAGAAATCAATTACATTCGGGGACCAAGAGTAAGTGACACAATGTTTCAGAAGGGCTGCCAACGATGAGCCCATTTGACAGATCAAAGTTCTCACAGTTAATGTGACCACAAGGTATCCAATTGATTAGTGGCATCAATTAGGGTAGTAAATTAACAAGATGGTATTCGAGATTCAACCGGCAAATGGCATGCATGTAGAAATGGGCAAAGGAGATGAGTTGGAATTCCACATGTCTCCATCGACTTGGTGTTCGGAAATCTCGCATTTTTTTCGAGGGGCGGGGATGGAGTGAATGTCAGAATTTTAAAATAACACACTGAATCCATAAGGTTGGACCAGGTCGAATAGACCTCGATGACTGGATTCACTTTGTCAGTTCTGTAGTATTAGATTTTCTGTCCATTTGACAGTGACTGTCCAAAACAAGACATAGTCCTTGCCGTAACTATTTTTCGTGTAACTGACAATTTGAAGCAAAATATATACCATTTTTGAAAAGGAAAATACCATTTTTGAAATAAGTTCCTCTTTTTAAATAAATGTTTACCAGTTGTGAAAAAATCATTCCAACTACTTTAGAAAAAAAATCACTACATGTAGGAAAAAATGAACTTTCTTCATAACTGGTAAGTTTCTATTTCTTAGAAAGAGTAAGTTGTTCCGAAAATTGTGCATTTTTACTGTATATTCGGGTATGGATTGGTTTCACAATATCTGTAATAAACAACACGACACAAATCACTTTATACATGTTATACCAAGCTTGCGAAAAGAACTTGTACCAGTTTGCCATCCTACCTGGTTATGGAATAAGTTTTTGTTTCGAAAGCTTGTATAACATGTATAAAGTTATTTGTGTAATTGTGTTATTTATCACAAATGTGATGGTATTTTTTTACATCAGAGTTAGTCAGCATAACATATTTGCTACAGAAGCGTACACTATCCCCCAAATACACTGTTTTTGATGAAGGGATTAGGGAGGGATGGTGGGGGTGGCAAAAGACAGATGAATACAACCAGGCCCCGGTTTCATGAAGTGCACTTGGCTAAGTATTCCCGTAACCGCCATGACAACGTATGTTGTAGAGATAGAGAGTTCATTCAGCCAAGGGCTACTTAGCACTAAGTACGCTTCGTGAAACTGGCCCACCCAGAGTGCGCTGACAAAGTGAACAGCTTCTTTAAGGCGGGGATCAGGCGGACCATGGCGGAGTGGTGAAGGTACAAGTCGGGTTGTCCGATTACTTGGATGTTGGTTCTGTGGGAAGCCTCTTCCCGCGCAAAGGCGATTCGGCCACAAGCCGTATTACACATAGTTCTCTGGTATTACATGAACACAACGTCATACCAGTAGGCCCAAAAGTAGACAAAACAAAAGCAGGAATGAACATTTAATCGCTCATTTGGTTGAGTTGCACTTGAACTAATGTATGCATGCCTAGTTACTGTTGCCTAGTAAGTTGTTTCCGTGTTGGCAAGGGATGGAAGAAAACGTCATACATGTTTAAATCCCTATCTGTGCCTACTCTGAAGAAAAGTCAATTGTAATGTAACTGAAATTGTAACATTATAATGACATAAACGTTTATTTATTCATTTATATATTTATTGGGTGTTTTACGCCGTATAACCTACTCAAGAATATGTCACTTCAACGGCGGTCAGCGTTATTGTGGAAGGAAACTGGGTATGGAGTGCTCGGTGAAATCCACGGCCACCCGCAGCGATCCCGAGGGCTTCTCTGGCGCATATCTAGTTGTAGGCCTACTTTGCTGCCGTTGCACTGTAACTTAATTGACTGAAACATTATCATATTAAACCTCTAATGACTATGCTGTCTAAACCTGTCGCCTCATACATCTAGATGTGTGTTTCTGGAATGCTACAGCTCTGTCTTATTCACCCCATGCTGATGGGTCAGCATAAGTCGAAATGTTGAGATCATCAAATGTATCTCCAGTTGCGCTTATAATATCAGCGGGCATGTATGTACCTCAGTATGCTTAATTCCTCTCCGGCAATACATGGGAAGGTCCGCCAGCAACCTGTGGGATGGTCGTGTATTTTTCCCGGGCTCTGCCCGGTTCCCTACCACCATAATGCTGGCCACCGTTGTATAAGCGAAATATTCTTCAGTAGGGCGTAAAGCACTAATCAAATAAATAAGAAAATGAATGAATCAATCAATATGCTTAATTTTCTCCCCGATGATATTATGCACGTAATTTCCCGGCAGCAGTTTAGCTGAGCTCATCTGTCCCGCTTGTAAACATAAAGAAAAGTGAAAGATTAGTATGACAACCTATTTAACTGCTGGTGCTATTATCTATTAATTTACATGCATTAAACATCGTATGTCAAGACTGAAAAGTTGAACGGGTATGGCACCAAAGCTTCGGACGGTCATTCGCGAAAGAGAGGGAGAGCCTCTGTGTAAGCCTTCACAAATTAGGCTAATTCACAGAGGAACCAGTCTCTTAAAGGAAATAAAGGTGTGCCGCAGGGTTCCACGCTAGCCTCTTTGCTCTAATAGGATATACCGTTCTATTAAACTGCACAAATTCAGCAGCACTTTGTTCTCTTATTTCCGCCTGTGTCATATTCCTTACAATGTCACTCTGCCATACACGACTCGGGATACATTTCAATTCTCTGATTTATCATAAATATATTCAGGCAAAGACTTAGAAATGTGTAACACACGGTGCTGATTGTTAGAATAGGGAACATGAACGTTCAACAATAAATCTGTTGTCTTTTGCCTTTCTGTACAGGCCAAATGTCTTATCATTACAGGCCACGAAAATGTATACATCCGTTTGTATATATTTTACTGTTCAGGCCCGGCCCAGGATCTCGTAGTTGTTTTAGACTTACATGTAGATAAAACTTCAACACTTGTTTACTGCTATAAAATTGTATATTGCCGGTACCTTAAGGATTTTTCTTTCCGTACTAGGTCTTGCCCTAGATTTTCGTGACAAATTAAATTAGTATTTAAATTCAAATTTAAATCCATGATTAATAACACAAGACTGAGTCCGACTTAAGCCTAAGGGAGCTTCGTGACCCCGGGCCAGGAAAACAGATCTATTTTATATTCAGTTGAATATTTCTTGACAGAAAAGTTCGCCAATAGGAACCAACGACAGCATTGTACGGATTTTGTGTGCTATATTCGTCGTGAGAAGTTAATTAGGTCTCCACGTTTATATGAACAGAGGCAATCAAAACACGTAATTTAATTAAGGACAACTTAGACCTAAGGAAATGTTTGAAGAAAAAAATTACATGTAGGCCTAGTGCGGATTCAGGCAAAGAGAAGCAGTCAGCAGTTGTTGGTGACAGAAAGACACAATGAATGTTATAGGCGGATAATTAAATCCAAATCCAAACAGTGTGACCAGATATCACCTGTCACACTGTAGTCGCCGCTTCTCCAGTTACAGATCAATGATTTACCAGATATCAACTGTCACACTGTAGTCGCCGCTTCTCCAGTTACAGATCAATGATTTACCAGATATCAACTGTCACACTGTAGGCGCTCCTTCACCAGCTATAGGCGTATGTTGTACTAGATATCAACTGTCAAACTGTTGTCGCAGCTTCGCCAGTCATAGGCTTGACCGGATAATAACTGTCGCATGTTGCAGCTGCTTTGCTTGAATTTAAATTGTCATGCTTTTAGAAAACGTCTGAGCCCCCCCCCCCCTCAAAAGAAGATAAGGAACTAACGCATGCCTTGGTCTTTCTTATTTTCTCAGGCAGTCCGTGAAGACAGAAACTTAATTTCCTACCAATTTCCAGAACAAAAATGAAACGTCACATTTCTTTTAATAGCTTGAAATTCGTGTCTCTCTTCGTCACACTTGCACATGTCTACGCAAAAAAAATCCTGTCCCCTTAATTAGAATGGCCAGAGGGGTTGGGATAATTGGCAGTTCCGGATGTGCGAGACACAAAACTGTGCCCCACTGTGTCTGACGGGAAATACACGTAGACTTCTTTACACCTGTGTCAACATACGCTCTCAATGGTGCCGTATACCTGGGCACAGGTCAGCCTCGTGCTGGTATTTGTGAACTTCTGTTGTGGTCGAGGTAAGGTGTGTCAGCCTCGTGCTGGTATTTGTGAACTTCTGTTGTGGTCAGGGCAAGGTGTGTCAGTTTACTGCTGGGTTTTATGTCCTTCAGTTGTGACCAAGGTAAGATGCGTCAGCTTAGTGCTGGCCGTAATGTCCTTCTGTGGTGGTCCAGGTAAGATGTGCCAGCTTCGTCATTGCCTTTATGTCCTTTTGTAGTGGTCAAGGTAACGTGTGTCAGCTTAGTGCTGGGTTGTATGTCCTTCTGTAGTGGTCACGGTAAGATGTGTCAATTTAGTGCTGTCCTTTATGTCCCTTTGTAGTGGACAACGTAATATGTTCTGAAATGGTTTAAGGTACGATGTGTGAATTTATGTCTCTGTAGTGTTCAAACTAAGATGTGTAAAACCATGGCACGGTATTGTTTGTTGCCTTCATGTCGCATGAAGGATTATACGAAGTCTTAGCACCAAGATGAAAATTTTAATATACCTGGGATAATTATATATGCTAATTAGGAGATGAACGAACATCAAAGACGTCGTCATACATTTGTGTTTCTTCACATGGATCGCCTTCGCATTAAACCTTCTGTCGATATGGGACGATTCTCCCAAGAGCGTCTTTTTCGTGTATTCTCGGCCTTCCAATGCTCTTCTTACTTCAAATTTAACAGTTTATTTCCTTTGTTGTACATATATACTCAGACAAATAAATTAAGATTAAATGAAAACGGGATGTAAGAGTTTGAAACCACGCTGGCTTCCTCTTCGGTTGTGCGTGGGAAGGTCTGCCAGTAATTCTCGGATGGGCGTAGGTTTTTCCCGGCGGAAAGCATCAATCAAATAAATAAATAAATAAATAGGAATTTAAAACTGTCTACAACGAAACAGGGATATCACCGAATTAGGGGGTGGGAGGGGGAGGAGGTTGGATTCTCATCCTGATGTATAACAGTCCTATCTAACACATAACGGTGGAGCGGCCGTACTGTGCTGGAAACATGAGCCACTTGCCTCTTATTCATGACGACACACGAAGTATGGGTTCAAATCGGACATTGGGCAAGGAATATATTTGTGGATTTCTTTGCTGTGGTTTTAAAAGGTCGACGACACTGGTTGGCATGGCATGAAAACGATCTGCATGTCTTCCGTCATTATGGTGCAAGTTCACCAATGCCTTGTCAAAGGTATGTGGTTCATCCCGGGCATTTCGATAGCCACCAACCATAAAATAAAATAAAAACCGTTTACCATCAATTTCACTTCATTCTTGCTTTTCCATATGTATTTCTGCTGAATCTACATGTATTTCTATGTTTATTCTACGGTTGTTTGTATTACTGATATGTTTTCTTTGTCTTATTGTCCGGATAGTGTGCGTGTACAAGGGTAAAGAGTATAGATATGGCAGCTCCTTCAGAGACGGATGTAGGCAGTGTACCTGTGGACGGACGGCTATCAGCTGTAACGTGAAGGAATGTGCGGGTGAGTATGGAACCCGGGTACCGAGGTAGCGAGGTAAAGATGTAGCGAGGCAAGGTAGCGAGAGGAGGTAACAAGGTACCCTTAGCGAGCTAGGTAATGTAAATCTCGCTACTTCGCCCAGTATTACAAAGGTCAATGTTGCGAGGTAGCGAGGAGACGAGGCAACGAGTTGGCAATGTCGTGTTAATATCACTATACCTCGTCATGTAGGATAACCGAGATATTGCACGTTAAAGTAAGCAGAAACGCCCACGTAGGGAAAATCGAACGGACCACCTTGCTATCAGTTTCAACCAATCCAGGACGAGATATTTCTACCACCCAAGAAGACATCTGTTTTCTGTGACGTCATTCCTTCCTAGTTTACCATTTTACCATGTAGAGGTATTGTTAAATATTCTGTTCTCCCTCATATTCTAATATAAGTACAGTAACCTAAGTACACTCCATGGACATTTCAGCCGTTTGTTTAGCTCCGGAAGTTCGCTTTCCAGAGAAGCCTGATTCAAATGTAATTACAGCAACCGAAATATACTCCATGTCCATTCCAGCCGTAAGTTGGTTTAACTCTGTATTTTCAGGCTGTGTTCATGGGCAGAAGCTCTACAGAATAGGCCAAAGTTTCCAAGACGGCTGTCAAAGTTGCCGATGTGTGGCTAATCGTCGACTACGCTGCAGTACTTGCAATGCACAGAACGGTACGCTGTAAAATGCACGAATAATCTATCAGTGCAAATACATATATTTCTGTTCATAAATTTGTTTCCGTTCAAGTTTCTAGAATTAATAATCCACGGCATCAAAATGGTTTCCAATAATACCCATGACGACACAATTTAAACTATTTGAGAAGGTATTACTGGAAACACTTTCAATGGCGTGGCGTTTTGTTGAGAAATACTTGAACACTTACTTTGTTGACTTCATCACTGGTTGATGATAAAAATTTCCTTCGCATGTTTATCGGTTGTAATTTGGGTTCTGGTTTATTGTTTAATTCTTTATTGTCTCACTTTCTTTGTTGTTTCAGGTTGTGTATTTAAGCCATTTGTTCAGTTTAATAATAATAATAAGAAGAAGAAGAAGTAGAAGAAGAAGAAAAAGAACAACAACAATAACAACAACAAAAACAACAACAATAACCGTTGTTATTGTTGTTGTTCTTATTATTACTGTTATCATCAGTGGTAGTCGTAGTTCGTACTTATCCGGTACCAAAACTCAAATATCTCAATTTCAACGTTTTCATCTCCTTAGTCTGTACACGGTTAAACGGAGTGCGAATGAAGGTCGGTGGAACTTACCAGGACGACTGCAATACGTGTACATGTAATGATAATGGAAGGATCACGTGTACCAAAAACCTCTGCTGTAAGTCTGAAACTTTGTATCTTGGGTAATGTGTCTTTATGTTATACAGACACAGTTATAAAACATACAGTCTCGTATAGAATTCATCTCTTAACAAGGAAAAATATGCTTGTTTCTTATTCTACTTGTAGTGACTGAAATAAGAGTAAAAGTTATTTGGCCTGAATCCATGTACTAGCAAATGTAATCAAAGACAAAAAAATAAAACACTATGCTACTCCTCACCTCCCAGTTTAAATACCGGTGCTTTATGGTAACTTAGAAATCCTGTTGTCGCCTCAAGCTCGACTCCTGGGTTTACTCTGTAACTCCCAAGTGCCGCACCTTCTTTGTAGGTTCTCTTCAAAAACACTATGTTGCTGCACAAAAGCAATAAGTTTGAAAAAGAATCAATAAAAAGATACACAAAGAAGTTAGTTTGGTACATAAAACAATGAGTTGGTACACAAAAGAACTTTGGCACACAAAACAGTACGTTTACAAAGAAAACTAAAACGACAGTAAGCTGGATCACGAAACAAGAAGTTGGTACCGATACGCAAAAAACATAAGTTGGTACACAGAACAAATACGACTGGTATACATGAAAAATAATTTGAAAACACAAAAACAGTAATTAAAGTTTACAATCAGAAATAAGAAGTTCCCATGAAGAAGTTAGACACATGAAAACATCCAAGTAAGTATCCGAAAATAGTAAGCTGATGACTTCAATGTTTTCATTTCCTCAGTCTGCACGCGGTCTAACGGAGTCAAGATTAAGATCGGTGCGACTTACCAGGACGACTGTAACACGTGTATATGTCGTGATAAAGACGGGATCAACTGTACCAAAAACATCTGCAGTAAGTTTGGAATTTTGCGTCCTCAATAATGTACAGCTGAAGAGAAAAATACTATCACTCATATAGAATTTATATTTCACAAGGAAAACGATGGTTGATTGTTTTGAAGTTTACTTTACATTCATTTTTTCACGCGTGGAAAGAACAGTAATGAGAAGTAGCTAAGGTGTGTTTGTCTTCTCTCTGAGGGTCAAACTCTCAGAGAGTTCATGTGTTCTGTAAAAAGGACTGTGTACCAGGGGTACACAAACTGTAACAAAATTGAACACCTACAAGTTCTGTGTACTAGACGGATACAAACTAATATATGTACCTGAGAAAAAACTGAACATGTGGATATGTGTAGATGTCCAGTTTTGTTACAGTTTGTGTACCTGTGATACACAATCGTTGTTAGGGGTTGACAGGGGTTACCATGACGACTGTAACACCTGGACGTGTACATCAGGCGGTACCTTCTTCTTTATCACCAAAGTCTGCCGTCCGTGTAGCTTGAAGATTTATTAGACCAAATCACAGTTATAGTGTCGGGTCATCCGAGAGGTAGTAGGCCTAGTTACCGTGCTAGTACAGTACAATGACTCAGGCGAAGGGAGACGGTACAGAATCGGAAGCAGCTTCTCTAAGGGCTGTAATATGTGTGACTGTAACGTGGGTGAACACGTGATCTGTCGCCGATGAGCTTGTTGTAAGTGCAAGCCTGCAAATAAGTACCTGACATTTTCGAAAACATCCCTTTGTTGGAAGTGGTATGACCCAAGTGAACTTTGTCCAGTACTACACAACATCGAAAACATGGTCATAAAACGTTGTCCAAAGAGGTGTTTTCAAAAAAGTCAGGCACCTATTTGCAGGCTTGAAGTCATCAAAGAACAATCGATTTGATTTATTTTATTGCTTTATCTGATTTGTGTTTTAGTCCAACTCTTATCCAGTTATGCGTTTCTGTAAGTGGACTTCGGTTTGTTAGACTTGGAAATGACAAACTATGATGAAATATATTATGGTGTATAGGGAGCCACTTCACTTGACCAGGAGGCTGACAAACCTCCTTAATTAAGGCCACAGCCGGTCCGTCTCTGGCACAGTTACAGCGATGGCTCGGCACGGATCTCAGGTCCAATGAGGCCAGTGAGGACGCGTGTTGCATGAAATCCAGGTCTTGTTGCTTCAGATGTGGCTTTATGTTAGGGGGTTTGTCCGGCATTCCGGTTGCGAGATGGTGGCTTACTCCTCCACATATAAACCTTACTGCCATCATATAGGTGATAAATTCTTGACCATAAAAATTCTTAAACTACGTAAACCTATTTATTTATTTATTTATTTACTTATTTATATATCTATCTATCTGTCTATTTATTTATTTCATTGGTGTGCTCAAGAATATTTCACTTATACGACTTATACGAACAAAGAACAAACCAGGTATATCTGTACAAACCGGTATGGGACCGGTGCTATATGTGCTGTATACGAACTATTTGTGGAGATGTAAACAATTTACAAATTACTATGTCTTTTGCAAAGATGAACAAAGAACTAACCACGTAGCTCTGTGCAGGCGTGGGATTCTTCTACATGCGAACAAAGAACAAAGCAGGTAAATCTGCACAAACCGGTATGGGACCTGTGCTATATGTGAACAAAGAACAAACCAGATAGATCTGTACAAACCGGTATGGGGACCGGTGCTATATACAAACTATTTGTGGAGACGCAAACAATTTACAAATTACTCTGTCTTTTGCAAAGATGAACAAAGAACTAACCACGTAGCTCTGTGCAGGCGTGGGATTCTTCTACATGTGAACAAAGAACAAAGCTGGTAAATCTGTACAAACCAGTATGGGACCGGTGCTATATCTGCTATATACGAGCTATTCGTGGAGATATAAAGAATTTAAAAATTACTTTGTCTTTTGCAGTTCCTTAAAATTGCTGACATGACTTCGTATCTATTTGCAGAAGATGGTTTTAGGTTTTGAAAACATACTCTATGCATTTCAGGTTGCAATTTTGCCGGAAACGAATACAGAATGGGAGACTCTCTCCCAAATGACTGTAACACATGTGTTTGTCGGAAGGACGGCAACTTCTTATTTATTTAATTATTGGATTGATGTTTTACGCCACACTCAAGAATGTTACTCTTATACGATCAACTGCGACCTGCATTATGCTGGGGGAAACGGGACATCGCACGGGGGAAACCCACGACCATCCGTAGGTTGCTGGCAGACCTTCCCACAACCATCTGCAGGTTGCTGACAGACCTTCCCACACCCAACAATAATAGTAAGCTCATCCCAAAGCTGGCAAACAGGCCAGGTTGACTTTCGGATTCTATTTGACACATTATACACACTTTGATATAGTTAGTGTGCTGTGATGAGTTGGGTTCTGCCATCGGTTATCACATACACTGGGTACGTTTTGATACACTAAGTATGCTGTGATAGCTTGGGTTCTCACATCGGATACTACATACACTGGTACACTTTAATACAATTAGTGTGCTGTGATATCTTGGATTCTCCCATCTGATGCTATCTGATGCCATAATCATTCATTCATTCATTGCTAGCCTAAATGGGTTGGAAGTGGAAAGGTAAGCAAAACACTTACCTGTTTTTTATAAGTACAGGTCTCATAGGAGTTTGCACACATTTGCAGTCTTTGTTTTTTTGTTCACATATAGCACATGCCCATGCTGGTTGTACAAATTCATCTGGCTTTTTCTTTGCCCATATACAGCACAGGCCCCATAACAGTTTAGCCATAAATACTGGCTGAATATGCAGAAATACATTCGGTTTGTCGTAAAGCAAAGAACATTACTTGATACACGAGTCATGATGTTCCAACATTCCTTGGTTCTTGGTTAGACAGGTTAGCCATAGATAGTAATGTTTGTTTGGGGTTCGATAGCGTGCTTTGGGTCTCACCTGCTCAATAATCGGCAAACTGTTTGCTGGAGTACAGTCACCAACCTGTAAAACTTCCATGATTCAGTTTTACCTTTTACCTAATTCTGATAGTTCTAACGAGCTCAGTGAGGTGTTTGGGGGTTGCTCTGGCAACGAAGTGTCATATCCTAATTAAAAAATGTATGTTTCGGCACTACAAGTAATACATCACACTAATATTGCCTCTGTAATTTGGCGAATTTTGAGGGTGGAATTTTAGACTATTTACACTACCCTGAAGTCCGTTTACAAACTAGTGAGTTTCTTCCTCTAGCATGTCCACGAGCTAACGGCGGATCCCTCCGCATTGGGGATACTTACCGTGATGACTGTAACAAGTGTACCTGTAATGAGAATGGCGCCATCACCTGTACAACCAATCCATGCGGTGAGTGCAGCTGACACGCCTTTTTACTGCGCTGCCGTCTTATTCTTTGCAGGGCGGTGGATTAAATCAACGTTACGTCCGATTCCTTTACTTGATGCAATAAGGAAGGAACGTAGCCTGAATATTCACTGTAATGCACGGTGTTGTCTTGTAGCGCACTCTGGTGATAAACTTTGAAGGCGATGAACCTAAATCTTTTGGCCTGTAAGCTCATTGACGGTCAATGTCATCGTTTTGTCTGCATTTATTTTCTGACAGAGGTTCTTACATGCATCCATTTGTCACCCCGTTGGTTTTCTTTCTTTATACTCTCCGGATAAAAATATAACGGTTTGCCAAAAAAAAAAATAATCCCAAAACGGAAAATATCTCACGCTGTAAGTTTATACACTGCATCATCCTAGCGATTCGCGTCCAGGTACATCGTCTCTCACGCTGTTTAATCTTGTACTAAAAAGAAACTAAGTACATGTATATTGGAAACGGACGTGAGATATGCTTAAAATGATACAGAAACAATTGCTTGTCTCCCCCAGCGTGTCCACGAGCTAACGGCGGATCCCTCCGCATTGGGGATACTTACCGTGATGACTGCAACACGTGTACCTGTAATGAGAATGGCGTCATCACCTGTACAACCAATCCATGCGGTGAGTGGAACTCCGCGCTGATTGGCTGACACACCTTTCTACTGCGCTGCCTTCTTATTCCTTGCAGCGCGGTGGATTAAGTCCACGTTACGTTCGACTCCTTTACTTGATGCAGTAGGGAAGAAACGTAGCTTGAATATTCACTGCAATGCACGATATTGTCTTTTAGCGCTTACTGGTGATAAACTTTGAAGGTGATTAACCTACATCTTTTGGCCTGTAAGCTTATATTATACATGTAAAACATACAGTCTCGTAAAGAATTCATCTCTTAACAAGGAAAAATATGCTTGTTTCTTGTTCAACTTGTAGTGACTGAAATAAGAGTAAAAGTCATTTGGCCGGAAGTAGTAGCAATTGTAATCAAAGACAAAAAATAAAACACTATGCTACTCCTCACCTCCCAGTTTAAATACCGGTGCTTTATGGTAACTTAGAAATCCTGTTGTCGCCTCAAGCTCGACTCCTGGGTTTACTCTGTAACTCCCAAGTGCCGCACCTTCTTTGTAGGTTCTCTTCAAAAACACTATGTTGCCACACAAAAGCAATAAGTTTGAAAAAGAATCAATAAAAAGATACACAAAGAAGTTAGTTTGGTACATAAAACAATGAGTTGGTACAAAAAAACAATAAGTTTGTATACAAAAAAATAAATCAATAAATTGGTACACCTGAACAATAAGTTGGAACACAAAACAAGAACTTTGGCACACAAAACAGTACGTTTACAAACAAAAACAAAAACGACAGTAAGCTGGATCACGAAACAAGAAGTTGGTACCGATACGCAAAAACCATAGTACATAGGACAAATAAAACTGGTATACATGAACAGTAACTTGAAAACGCAAAAACAGTAATTAAAGTTTACAACCAGAAATAAGACGTTCCCATGAATAAGTCAGACACATGAAAACAACCAAGTAAGTATCCGAAAATAGTAAGCTGGTGATTTCAATGTTTTCATTTCCTCAGTCTGCACGCGGTCTAACGGAGTCAAGATTAAGATCGGTGCGACTTACCAGGACGACTGCAACACGTGTATATGTCATGGTCATGGCGGGATCAACTGTACCAGGAATATCTGCTGTAAGTCTGGAATTTTGTGTTCTCAGTCATGTTAATACACAGCTTAAAATATACAGTAAAAATACAGAATACACATCTAACGAGGAAAACGATGGTTATTTTGAATTAAGAGTAAACCCGCCCACTCCTCCTTAATCTTCCTACTGATTCATCCCCACCCCAACCCGTGGTTCCTTATGGTAAAAATTTCTTGCCTGTTTTCAAGGGCCTCGAGTCTGTTTCTTTCATTATGCCGCGTCTTTCTTTGTGTACAAAAAAGGAGCTATGCAAAACAATGAGTTTGGCACCTAAAACAATAAGTTCATTCATAAAAACAATAAGTTCATACACAAAAACAAAAGTTGCGAATCTTTAAACAACAATTAAATAAATAAATAAATAAGTTGGTGCAGTAAGTTAGTTTACCAAACATGTAGTTATATCTCAAGAACAGTAAGTTGGTACACAACAACTACACGTTTGTGAATCGTCATTCATATTGTGAACCTTTTGTTCTCTTCAGCCTGCACTCTACCCAATGGGACCAGTATTAAAATCGGTAAGACTTATCAGGATGACTGTAACACCTGTACCTGTAATCAGGATGGCACCATCACCTGTACAAGCAAGCCATGCGGTGAGTTTACACAAGGAAAGTGTTTACTGAAACGTATATATCTTGTACAAATGCACTTGGTTGGTTGCCTAACACGATGGCGAGAAGAAGACTCACCGACAAGTTCGCGCTGAAGAGTTTGTTGATCTGTCTAGTTCGAGTATATGCCAATTTTAGAGTTCTGTATATCGGTATGGGACTTCTGGTACGTGTGAACAAAGAACAAACCAGGTAAATGTGTGCAGGTGTGAGGTTCTGCTATACATGTGAACAAAGAACAAAACAAATAAATCTGTCCAGGTGTGTGAACAAATAACAAACCAGGTAACTGTGTGCAGTTGTGGGGTTCTGCCCTATGTGAACTAAGAATAGACCAGGTAATTCTGTGCAGTTGTGGAATTCTGCCGTATGTGAACAAAGAATAAACCAGGTAAATCTACGCAGGCCTGGGGCTTCTGCTATCTGTGAATAAGGAACAAATCAGGTAAATCTGTTCAGGTATGGGGCTTCTGGTACATGTGAACATAGAACATACCAGGTAAATCTGTGCAGTTGTGGGGTTGTGCTATATCTTAACAAAAACAAAGCAGGTAAATCTTTGCAGTTGTAGACTTCTGCTATATGTGAACAAAGAAAAAACCAGGTAAATCTGTACAAACCGGCATGGCACCTGTGCTAATTATGTGAACAAAAAACAAACGAGGTAAATCTGTACAAACTGGTATGAGACCTATCCTATTTCTGAACAAAAACAAACCTGGTTAACCTGTACAAACTGGTATGTGACGTGCGGAATGCGGAACTAAGAGCGACCGCATTGGTCGAGATAAATGTGTACAGTCTGGTATGTGACCTGTGCTGTATGTGAACAAAAAACAAATCATGTAAATCTGTACAAACTGGTATGGGACCTGTGCTATATGTGAACAAAGAACTAACCAGATATATCTGTACAAACTGTACCCCAAGCACACTATCAGATCCCAAACAAACATTGCTATCTATGGCTAACCTGTTTAACCAAGAACCAACGAATGTTGAAGCATCAAAACTCGTGTATCAAGTAATGTTCTTTCCTTTACGACAAACCGAATATATTTCTGCATATTTAGCCAGTATTTATCGCTAAACCGTTATGGGACCTGTGCTATATGTGAACAAAGAACAAACCAGGTATATCTGTACAAACCAGTATGGGGACCGGTGCTATATACAAACTATTTGTGGAGACGCAAACAATTTACATATTACTCTGTCTTTTGCATTTATGAACAAAGAACTAACCAGGTAGCTCTGTGCAGGCTTGGGATTCTTCAACATGTAAACAAAGAACAAAGCTGGTAAATCTGTACAAATCGGTATGGGACCGGTGCTATATGTGCTATATACGAACTATTTGTGCAGATATAAACAATTTAAAACTTACTTTGTCTTTTGCAATTACTTAAAATTGCTGATATGAATTCGTATCCATCTCTAGAAGATGGTGTAGTGGACAAATTCACACCAACACGTTTATTCAGAACACACGAGGCACTTTATTACAGCTCCGTATCCAATATATAGAAACAATTGCTTTGTTAACCTTGAATTCTTCATGACATCAGCAAACCGTAAATCAGAGCCAATACCATTGATCTTCACAGCGATCGAGCGTGGGTGCACGTCAACGTCATCGTGAACGTCAACGTCATCGTGAACGTTGACGTGGACGTGAACGTGGACGTGGTTCAAGCTGTACAAAGAATACAAGAAACTCGAATTTAGAACCGCATAAAATGTTAAAATAATCATTAACTTAGCTCAATCTGTTTCTCCACCATGGCTAGAGTAATGACCTCACATTCACACATCAATGTTAATGCACAATGATATTTTCACGATTACTACATGTACTTCTTGTCGTTACGATTATATGCACCAGTTTTGATGAGATTTAGTCATTTGAAATTATAGCCTAAGTTTGTATACATGTGAGACGACAACATCAGTCACAGCTACATGATACGCCGAACTTATTCATACGGTCGACATACATACGAACTCAAAGGTTAAGGAATTAAAAAATATTAAACTCACAACAATTCTGCGCGTTGTCTGGGTTCCACAATAATCAGAACTCTCGTCTTTATAAACATTTAACTTTGATAAACTTTGCAGGAACTCTCCGCCCATTCCAAGAAACATCCATCCACCCTCTCTCAAACTCGCAACACTCTCCTACCACAGGACCCTTATTGTTAGGTCTTTCAAGAAGGGAGGGACCGAGTGAAACAAAAACCTGAACTTGTACAATTTATAATAACTGTGACAAAAGAGTATGCTATGTCTCTTACATCTCGTCCACTTAAATGGGAAGCACGGAGATTTGTAGGTGAACATTTAACAGAATGAAACAATACAATTATATCATATTAAAACAATACACAGTTAACATCTCAAATTTACTGTCAAATTCCCAGAAGTACCCACAGATTGAAACATTGCAACACAAATCGTGTCAGAAATGAAGCAATGAAAGTCTTACAAATTAAGATCAACTCTATCCTGAAGAAAAGTTATCTAAGCCGATTCGAACACTAGAAAGTTAAAGTCTTTCAGTCAGTAAGATTTAGAACAGAGTGCAGTCACAAAAACAGTCCAACACTGTTGAGATGGGAAGCAGCTAGCTTTCCACGGATTCCAAAAGGCATAATTTGTGTACCGACCGAATGAGGGTAGCAGACTTCTTTTTCACTTCCATGGACCTCACATAATATCATGTCCCGGAAATGTTCTGCGGATCCTCCCTATCGGCCACCGTAGTAGAGGGGTAGCCACGTCCATGGCCCGGACGACATCTCCATCACTTAGGCTGCGTTGGGGAGCTATCCATTTCTGACGTAAGCTAAGTGTAGGTGTCGCGCACCCACCTTTTCCAAAAAACGACCGCAAGAAACTGAACTTGCTTCCATCGTCTGCTGTAGACGTCTTGTTCACTGAATGTCGTCACGTGAAGCGTAGGACCTGTTCGTAGGAGCAAAAGATGATTCGGGGTTAGTGGTTCACAGTCTTTGGGATCATCTGATACTTCTGTGATTGGTTGACTCTTCACAACGTTCTCTACCTCACAAAGTATATCATTTAACACCTTGCGAAACGTTCTTATCTGTTGTTCCCATACGCCTCCCATATGGGGGGCTCCTGGTGGGTTAAATTCCACTGAATCTCCTTTTGTCGCATGTGGTCAGATATTTGCTCGTTATTCCACTTCCCGATGGCTTCTCGCAGCTCTTTCTCCGCCCCGACGAAGTTAGACCCATTGTCTGAACGCATCTTGACAGATCTGCCACGTCTGCATTCAAAGCGCTTGAATGCATTGATAAAAGAGTCAGTGTTCAATGAGTAAGCCTTCTCAACATGTATTGCTTGTGTAGACAGGCAAGTAAAAATACAACCGTACCCCTTCAACTCACTTCGTCCACGTCGTACCATAAATGGACCGAAATAATCTACACCAACATAGGTGAAAAGCGGATGCCCCGGTGAGACACGGTCCTTAGGCAGATTGGCCATCTTTTGTGCACATGGCCTCGCTTGCTGACGTCGACAATGTCATCCACTGTGGCAAGCCCTTTGGCGTCCCTTTTGACTTCCGCATCTGTATCAGGTAAGTGTACATAAACATCATTGCTCGGCCAGGTAGACTTATCTTCCCATAGGAATCTTGGTCCATATATCCATCTTTCGTTGTCAACTATCCTGTCAGCGCCGAGGCCCCGGGACGCATCATCAACGGGATTAAGCTTCGAGTTCACATGATGCCACTGAACTACCGACGAGCCGTCCAGACTGAGGGTTATCCTTTTGGCGACAAATGTGTGGAAATGCTTGTTCTCATTTCTCAGGTGCTGTAAATCTCAGGTACTGGCAGTTCAGAATTTTGACTCATGGATTTCCATCCTTAGTTCTCTTCGAAGGGCTCCGTCTAGTTTCGCAGATATAACCGCCGCTGATAATTCCAAACGAGGGACAGTTATCTGCTTTACAGGCAACGAGAAGACTACAATGAACTTGACCATCCCCGTTCACTGTTCTAAGGTAAGACACAGCACGGTACCCCTCCATAGATGCATCAGAAAAGTGGTGCAACTCTCGGGTAACTACCTTCCCAAAATCCCTTGGTAAGCTGCAACTTTTGACCTTGAACGACTCCAGTTTCGGCACATCTGCAATCCATCTGGACCATGCTTTCTCACTTTCAGATGTAAGAGTCTCGTCCCAACCTTTCTTCAACCTTGTTTCTTCTTGGAATATCTTCTTGGCTTAAAGAAGGAATGGGCACACAAGTCCAAGAGGGTCATAAATGGAACTTATGACGCTTATTAAACCACGACGTGTCATTGGTTTCGTTTTACATTGAGCTCTGATCCCCAGTTCGTCTGTCTCTGTATTCCACTGAACTCCTAATGCACTGTCGGTTGGAAGTGTGCTCTTTTCCACGTTTAGATCTTGGACTGCTTTAGCCCTCTTCTCCGCGGGGATTGAATTAAGGACCTGGCGACTGTTACTCATCCACTTATTGAGATCGCAACCTCCCCTTTGAAGCAAATTACGGACCAATTTCACTGCTTTTACCTCAGTATCAACTAACTTCAGAAAATCGTCCACATAGAAATTGCCATTTACTGTCTCAACCACTTCTTGATCAAACTCGACTTGATTATCCTCAGCTGTATGCCTCAGCGCAAATGTTGCGCAGCTTGTGCACCACACACCACCACAAAGGTGAACAGTCATTCGGTAGCCGTTCGAACCTCCACTGACGTCATCATTCCACCACAGAAAACGGAGACCGCCTCTGTCTTCCGTATTGACCTTAATTTGGTGAAACAATGCTATAGCATCTGCCCTCACCGCCACCTTTTCTTCGCGGAAACGCAACAATACTCCATGCAGTTTGTTAGTTAAATCTGGCCCCTGCAAAACTTCCTCGTTCAACAAAGCCCCACAGTATTTTGCTACGCAATCTCTCTGGTCAATTCGCCTGACAACGACTCACTGGCTGTGAGCTTCCAGAATTTCTCTATCTGTTGAATGTTGGAATTTTATTCCCTGCAGATGAGGCCATCTGTCCACGTCACCTGGACTGCTCCATTATCTCTTAAGGTTTGGATCTCATTAGCAGAAAACACGTTCATGTATATCTGTTATCTCCAAAGACGACATGGTAACATCAGACTTGCTGTCTGCTTTCTCGATGGTTGTCAGGGATAGTTTGGTTTGTACTCCGTTTGCTCGTAGTTTATTAAGCCAGGCAGTGAAGCAAAAGGTATTTGTACTGCCGCTGTCCAACAAGGCATACGTCTTGATGAATCCTTGTCCACTGTTGGCTCTTACTTTCAATGGAACAATCGGTAATGCAACCTTTATCAAACCGGCTCCAGTGACCTCGCAAGAGGCGCTACACACTTGCACTTGACTTGTCTTTGGCTTGACATTGGCATGATCTGGGTGCATACTATTATGAATGTCTTTGTTCATCTTTTCAGGCCCCACATCAAGCAGCTTCGAGTGTCTTTTACCGTACCCACGAAATGGACACGCATATGACTTTTAACATTCGTTTGCCACGTGTTTAGGTGAAAAACAATTGAAACACAATCTTTTACCTCCTGTAAAGTCAAGGCGCTCTTCCGGCTTCATCGCTTTAAACTGTTCGCGCCTGTACAGTCCATGTTCACCTGAACACATATGACAGTGAAGGGATTTTCTTGACTTCTCATCAGTCGAGTCTGTGCCAACTGCACTAATACTGAAATTAACAGTCTTTGGCAATCTTGTCTTGATGTCTTGCCCTGTAATCACTGAACTTACTAGGGTTAGATTAAGCCCAAAATACCGGATCACTAGCTTCTTCAGCCGACATTTCTGTAAAGTCCATCAACTGAACAATGTCTGGATACTGGCCGGTCTTTCTAAGTTCTTTCACAGTCTCTCTCCTCCAGCTACCTTGTAGATAGAATGGCAGCCTGTTTACTATTTTAGACATTCTGATTTGGTTATCAACTTCACTGATTCGACCAATTACTTGTAAAGTGAGGACACAACCCTTTACGTCGTCCGAATATCTTTGAAGGCCATCTACATCTGAAGGCTTTATTTGAGGACCTTCAGTAATTCTCTTCGTCCAGACTTGTGTAATTGTGAATTGGTTTCCAAACCTTTGAACCAACAAACTTCTGGCCTCTGTGTAGCCCACACTGGGGTTCATCACTGAGCAGCACTCAATGACCTCTCGGGAAATTCCCGTACAGTACTGCAGCAGCCTGTTTAGCTTCATGCTCTCTGAAACTGACGTCAACCCTACGTTGTCCTCAAATGCCCTAATAAATGTCCAATATTTCAACGGATCTGCGTCGAAATACATCATGCACCAGGCTCGACGCCTTCTAATAAAAAGTCCCGTAAACTGTCCATTTCTCTAATGTTTGCACTTTCCAATTCCTCCATTCTGAGAAATATTGTTCTTCAACTTTGTGTAGTGGACAAATTCAGACCAGCACGTTTATTCAGAACACACGAGGCACTTTATTACAGCTCCATATCCAATATGTAGAAATCATTCCTTTGTTATCCATGAATTCTTCACAACATCAGCAAACCATAAGTTAGAGCCAATACTATTGATCGTCACTGCGATCGAGCGTTCGTGTACGTCAGCGTTATCGTGAACGTCAACGTCATCGTGAACGTGGATGTGGTTCAAGCTGTACAAAGAATACAAGAAACCCGAATTTAGAACCGCATAAAATCTTCAAATAATCAGTAACTTAGCTCAATCTGTTTGTCAACCATCGCTAGAGTAATGACCTCACATTCACACATCAGTGTTAATGCACAATGATATTTTCACGATTACTACATGTACTTCTTGTCATTACGATTAAATGTACCAGTTTTGATAAGCTTTAGTCATTTGAGCCTAAGTTTGTATACATGTGAGACAACAACATCAGTCACAATTACATGATACGACGAACTTCTTCATACGGCAGACATACATACGAATTCAAAGGTTAAGGAATTAAAAAATATTAAACTCACAACAATTCTGCGCGTTGTCTGGGGTCCACAATAATCAGAACTCTCGTCTTTGTAAACATTTAAATTTAAAAACCTTTGCAGGAATTCTCCGCTCATTCTAAGAAACATCCATCCAAGCTCTCTCAAACTCGCAACACCCTCCTACCTCAGGACTCTTATTGCTAGATCTTTCAGGAAGGGAGGGACCGGGTGAAACAAAAAAAATGAATAAATGACTGATTTTGGCTTAGCGCCACATTGGCAATATCTCAGCCATATCGTGGCGAGAACATGTTCAAACCAGGAAGCCTTGAATAGTATTCGACATGATGGATGAACATTCAAAAGTTAAAAAAAAAACCCCCAAAAAAAAACCCACCAAATTTTTTTTTTTAAACCAGTTAAAAAAGTAAATGTTAAATTAAAAGTGGAAAACCACAATTGTTTGTTATTTTATACAATGAAAAATATATACATACATATATATATAAACTATATTCTATTATTTATACAATGAAAAATACATACATATATATATATATATATATATATATATATAAACTATATTCTATTATACAGGCCAACAGCCTTCAAAAAATTAATCACAGCATCGCCAGCGACGCTGTTAAATAAGTCAAACATAGAGTTGACTGTGTAGAATCTTTGCCGAATATGAGCAAAGTCCACACAGTCAACAAGGATATGCTTGAGGCCGTATTGCGCATCACATCCAACACACTCGGAATCACTACTCCCATCCAGGATAAAATTGTGTGTTAGACGAGAAGGCCCAACGCGGCATCTTGTTAAAACGACTTGGTCTCTACGAGACATACCAAAAGTATAAGAGTCATAGCCTATGACAGGGTGAATCGCATGCAGTTTGTTATCGACCTGCAGGTCCCATTCATCCTGCCGAAGTCGACAAATGTATTTAAGAATATTAGATTTAAAATCAGTATAAGGAATTTTAAGCTTAGATATGAGTTTACTAAGAGCAGCTTTCGCTTCCCTGTCTGCGACTGTGTTTCCGTGAATGCCAGTATGACTTGATATCCAACAGAATACAATATCTTTACCTCTTTCAATGAACTTTCTATGGGTGGCTAATATTTCTAGTATTAACGGGTTTTGAAATTTATTTTGCTCTATTGTCAAAAGGCAGGACAACGAGTCACTGCATATCACTGCTCTCTGGGCAGAGCCGGATGAAGCCAGAAGTATAGCTCTGGCCTCGGCAGAAAATATTGAAGACGACCATGGAAGGCGAAGAGAGGTGACTCGCTGTTCCAAGACAACCGCAGCTGCGACCCTGTCCTCATCCTTTGATCCGTCAGTATATATAAATTTATAATCCGGATAATTATCTTTTACTTCAGAGAAACTTTGCTGAATTATGAGAGGGTTTGTATCGGATTTCTTATGCTGACGTAGATCAAATATTAATTTAGGTTGTGGAAGAAGCCAGGGAGGAGACTCCGGAAAAGAGACCGGAGCTATGTCCTCCAGCTTGATGTTAGCTTCCACAATATGGTCTCGAACAAGAAGACCAAAGGAAGAAATTTGGTTGGGACATTTATTATATTTATCTGCATATGATGGATTAAAAACACAGTCGTAGGCAGGGTGAGCTTTAAGCTTAGCAACGTATTGAAGGCTGAGTTTTATACGCCTGTGATATAAAGAAGGCTCATTAGCCTCTACGTATAAACTCTCTACTGGTGATGTCCTATAGGCACCAAGGCTGAGCCTCAGACCTTGGTGATGGTCCGGATCCAACATTTTAAGGTATGATTTCCTAGCGGAACCATAAATGATGGACCCATAGCCCAATTTAGACCTCAAAAACCTGAACTTGTACAATCTATCACAACTACCACAAAAGGGTATGCTATGTCTCTTACAGATGGTTTTAGGCTTTGAAAACATACTCTATACATTTCAGGTTGTAATTTTGCCCGAAACGAATACAGAATTGGACACTCTTTCCCGAACGACTGTAACACGAGTTTACAGTTGTTTTACAGATGTTTTACGCCACACTCAAGAATATTTCTCTTATACGATCGACGGCGGCCTGCATTATGCTGGGGGAAACTGGACATGGCCCGGGGAAAACCCACGACCACCCGCAGGTTGCTGACATACCTTCCCACAACCAACAATAATAGTAAGCTCATCCCAAAGCGGACAAACGGGCCAGGTTGACTCTCGGATTCTATTTGACACTTTATACACACTTTGATACAGTGAATGTGCTGTGATGACTGGGGTTCTCCTATCGGATATTACGTTCACTGGGTACGCTTTGATACAATTAGTGCGATGTGATAACTTGGGTTCTCCCATTTGATACCGGATACACTTTGATACAATTAGTGTGCTGTGATATCTTGGGTTCTTCTATCGGATACTACACATATCGGGTACGCTTAGATACAGTAAGTGTGCTGTGATAACTTGGGTTCTCCCATTGGATACTACATAAACTGGTACACTTTAATACAATTAGTGTGGTGTAATATCGTGGATTCTCCCATCTGATGCTATCTGATGCCATAATCATGCATTCATTTATTGCTAGCCTAAATCGGTTGGAAGAGGAAAGGTAAACAAAACACTTACCTGTTTTTTATAAGTACAGGTCCCATACCAGTTTGCACACATTTGCCGTCTTTGTTTTTTTGTTCACATATAGCACGTCCCATGTTGGTTGTGCAAATTTATCTGTTTTGTTCTTTGCTCCTATGTAGCACAGGTCCCATAACGGTTTAGCCATAAATACTGGCTGAATATGCAGAAATATATTCGGTTTGTCGTAAAGGAAAGCACATTACTTGATACACGAGTCTTGATGTTTCAACAAACCTGTTAGACAGGTTAGCCATAGATAGTAATGTTTGTTTGGGGTTCGATAGCGTGCTTGGGGTCTCACCTGCTCAATAATCGGCAAACTGTTTGCTGAAGTACAGTCACCAACCTATAAAACTTCCATGATTACGTTTTGCGTTTTACCTAATTCTGATAGTTCTAACGAGCTTAGTGAGGTATTTGGGGGTTTCTCTGGCAACGAAGTGTCATATCCTAATGGAAAAATGTATGTTTCGGCACTAAAAGTAATATATGACATTAATATTGCCTCTGTAATTTTGAGAGTTTAGAGGGCGGAATTTTAGACTATTTACATTATCCTTACGTCCGTTTACAAAGTAGTATTTGTCTTCCTCCAGCGTGTGCACGAGCTAACGGCGGATCCCTCCGCATTGGGGATACTTACCGTGATGACTGCAACACGTGTACCTGTAATGAGAATGGCGCCATCACCTGTACAACCAGTCCATGCGGTGAGTGCAGCTCCGTGCTGATTGGCTGCCTTCTTATTCCTTGCAGCGCGGTGGATTAAGTCCACGTTACGTTCGATTCCTTTACTTAATGCAATAGGGAAGAAACGTAGCTTGAATATTCACTGTAATGCACGGTATTGTCTTGTAGAGCATACTGGTCAGAAACTTTGAAGGTGATTAACCTACATCTTTTGGCCTGTAAGCGTATATTATACATGTAAAACAAACAGTTTCGTATAGAATTCATCTCCTAACAAGGAAAAATATGCTTGTTTCTTGTTCTACTTGTAGTGACTGAAATAAGAGTAAAAGTCATTTGGCCTGAATACATTTACCAGCAATTGTAATCAAAGACAAAAAATAAAACACTATGCTACTCCTCACCTCCCAGTTTAAATACCGGTGCTTTATGGTAACTTAGAAATCCTGTTGTCGCCTCAAGCTCGACTCCTGGGTTTACTCTGTAACTCCCAAGTGCCGCACCTTCTTTGTAGGTTCTCTTCAAAAACACTATGTTGCCACACAAAAGCAATAAGTTTGTAAAAGAATCAATAAAAAGATACACAAAGAAGTTAGTTTGGTACATAAAACAATGAGTTGGTACAAAAAAACAATAAGTTTGTATACAAAAAAATAAATCAATAAATTGGTACACCTGAACAATAAGTTGGAACACAAAACAAGAACTTTGGCACACAAAACAGTACGTTTACAAACAAAAACAAAAACGACAGTAAGCTGGATCACGAAACAAGACGTTGGTACCGATACGCAAAAACCATAGTACATGGGACAAATAAAACTGGAATACATGATACATAACTTGAAAACGCAAAAATAGTATTTAAAGTTTACAACCAGAAATAAGACGTTCCCATGAATAAGTTAGACACATGAAAACATCCAAGTAAGTATCCGAAAATAGTAAGTTGATGATTTCAATGTTTTCATTTCCTCAGTCTGCACGCGGTCTAACGGAGTCAAGATTAAGATCGGTGCGACTTACCAGGACGACTGCAACACGTGTATATGTCATGGTCATGGCGGGATCAACTGTACCAGGAATATCTGCTGTAAGTCTGGAATTTTGTGTTCTCGGTCATGTTAATACACAGCTTAAAATATACAGTAAAAATACGAAATACATATTTAACGAGGAAAACGATGGTTATTTTGAATTAAGAGTAAACCCGCCCACTCCTCCTTAATCTTCCTACTGATTCATCCCCAGCCCAACCCGTGGTTCCTTATGGTAAAAATTTCTTGCCTGTTTTCAAGGGCCTCGGGTCAGTTTCTTTCATTATGCCGCGTCTTTCTTTGTGTACAATTAAATAAATAAATAAATAAGTTGGTGCAGTAAGTTAGTTTACCAAACATGTAGTTATATCTCAAGAACAGTAAGTTGGTACACAACAACTACAAGTTTGTGAATCGTCATTCATATTGTGAACCTTTTGTTCTCTTCAGCCTGCACTCTACCCAATGGGACCAGTATTAAAATCGGTAAGACTTATCAGGATGACTGTAACACCTGTACCTGTAATCAGGATGGCACCATCACCTGTACAAGCAAGCCATGCGGTGAGTTTACACAAGGAAAGTGTTTACTGAAACGTATATATCTTGTACAAATGCACTTGGTTGGTTGCCTAACACGATGGCGAGAAGAAGACTCACCGACAAGTTCGCGCTGAAGAGTTTGTTGATCTGTCTAGTTCGAGTATATGCCAATTTTAGAGTTCTGTATATCGGTATGGGACTTCTGGTACGTGTGAACAAAGAACAAACCAGGTAAATGTGTGCAGGTGTGAGGTTCTGCTATACATGTGAACAAAGAACAAAACAAATAAATCTGTCCAGGTGTGTGAACAAATAACAAACCAGGTAACTCTGTGCAGTTGTGGGGTTCTGCCCTATGTGAACAAAGAATAGACCAGGTAATTCTGTGCAGTTGTGGAATTCTGCCGTATGTGAACAAAGAATAAACCAGGTAAATCTACGCAGGCCTGGGGCTTCTGCTATCTGTGAATAAGGAACAAATCAGGTAAATCTGTTCAGGTATGGGGCTTCTGGTACATGTGAACATAGAACATACCAGGTAAATCTGTGCAGTTGTGGGCTTCTGCTATATGTGAACAAAAAACAAACCAGGTAAATTTGTGCAGTTGTGGGGTTCTGCTATATCTTTACAAAGAACAAAGCAGGTAAATCTTTGCAGTTGTGGACTTCTGCTATATGTGAACAAAGAAAAAACCAGGTAAATCTGTACAAACCGGCATGGCACCTGTGGAAATTATGTGAACAAAACGCAAACGAGGTAAATCTGTACAAAATGGTATGGGACCTGTTCTATCTCTGACGAACAACAACCCGGTGAGTCTGTACAAAGTGGTAAGCAACCTGTGGAATGCGGAACTCAGAGCGACCGCATTAGTCCGGGTAAATGTGTACAGTCTGGTGTGTGACCTGTGCTGTATGTGAACAAAGAACAAACCAGGCAAATCTGTACAAACTGGTATGGGACCTTTGCTTTATGTGAACAAAGAACTAACCAGATATATCTGTACAAACTGTACCCCAAGCACGCCATCGAACCCCAAACAAACATTACTATCTATGGCTCACCTGTCTAACCAAGAACCAAGGAATGTTGAAACATCAAAACTCGTGTATCAAGTAATGTTCTTTCCTTTACGACAAACCGAATATATTTCTGCATATTTAGCCAGTATTTATCGTTAAACCGTTATGGGACCTGTGCTATATGTGAACAAAGAACAAACCAGGTAAGTCTGTACAAACCGGTATGGGATCGGTGCTATATGTGCTATACACGAACTATTTGTGGAGATTTAAACAAATTTACAAATTATTCTGCCTTTTGGAATTACTTACAATTGCTGATATGACTTCGTATCCATTTATAGAAGATGGTGTAATGGACAAATTCAGACCAGTACGTTTATTCAGAACACACGGGGCGCTTTATTACAGCTCCATATCCAATACATAGAAATCATTCCTTTGTTGTCCATGAATTCTTCATGACATCAGCAAACCATAATCCAGAGCCAATACCATTGATCGTCACAGCGATCGAGCGTGCACGTACCTCAACGTCATCGTGAACGTTGACGTGGACGTGGACGTGGTTCAAGCTGTACAAAGAATACAAGAAACCCGAATTTAGAACCGCATAAAATCTTACAATAATCATTAACTTAGCTCAGTCTGTTTCTCAACCATCGCTAGAGTAATGACCTCACATTCACACATCAGTGTTAATGTACAATGATATTTTTACGATTACTACATGTACTTATGGGTCGTTACGATTATATGCACCAGTTTTGATGAGATTTAGTCATTTGAAATTATAGCCTAAGTTTGTATACATGTGAGACGACAACATCAGTCACAGCTACATGATACGCCGAACTTATTCATACGGTAGACATACATACGAACTCAAAAGTTAAGGAATTAAAAAATATGAAACTCACAACAATTCTGCGCGTTGTCTGGGGTCCACAATAATCAGAACTCTCGTCTTTATAAACATTTAACTTTGCAGGAACTCTCCGCCCATTCCAAGAAACATCCATCCACCCTCTCTCAAACTCGCAACACCCTCCTACCGCAGGACTCTTATTGTTAGGTCTTTCAGGAAGGGAGGGACGGGGTGAAACAAAAACCTGAACTTGTACAATTTATCACAACTATGACAAAAGAGTATGCTATGTCTCTTACATCCCGGCCTCTTAAATGAGAAGCACGGTGATTTGTAGGTGAACATTTAACAGAATGAAACAATACAATTACATCATATTAAAACAATACACAGTTAACATCTCAAATTTACGGTCAAATTCCTAGAAGTGCCCATAGAGTGAAACGTTGCAACACAAATCGTCTCAGAAATGAAGCAATGAAAGTCTTACAAACCAATAAGATCAACACTATACTGAAGAAAAGGTATCTCAGCTGATTCGAACGCTAGAAAGTTAAAGTCTCTCAGATTTAGAACGGAGTGCAGTCACAAAAACTGTCCAACACTGTTGAGATGGGAAGCAGCCAGCTTTCCACGGATTCCAAACAGGCATAATTTGTCTACCGGCCAGATGAGGTAGCCGACTTCGTTTTCACTTACATAATTATCCTGTCCCGGAAATGTTCTGTGGATCCTCCCTGTCGGCCACTGTTGTCGAGAGGTAGCCACGTCCATGACCAGGACGACATCTCCAACACTTAAGTTGCGTTGGGGAACTATCCATTTCTGGCGTAATCTAAGTGTAGGTGTCGCGCACCCACCTTTTCCAGAAAACGACCGCAAGAAACTGAACTTGCTTCCATCGTCTGCTGTAGACGTCTTGTTCACTGAATGTCGTCACGTGAAGCGTAGGACCTGTTCGTAGGAGCAAAAGATGATTCGGGGTTAGTGGTTCACAGTCTTTGGGATCATCTGATACTTCTGTTATTGGTCGACTGTTAACAATGCTCTCTACCTCACAAAACAAGGTCCTCAGCCCTTCATCATCTGAGCTGTGTCATTTACAAAGTAAAGCATTCAACACCTTGTAAAACGTTCTTATCTGTCATTGCCATACGCCTCCCATATGGGACGCACCTGGTGGGTTAAATTCCCACTGAATTTTCCTTTTGTTATTCCACTTCCCGATGGCTTCTCGCAGCTGTTTCTCTGCCCCGACGAAGTTAGACCCATTGCCTGAACGCATCTTGACAGGTCTCCCACGTCTGCACCCAAAGCGCTTGAATGCATTGATAAGAGTCAGTGTCCAATGAGTCGGCCTTCTCAACATGTATTGCTCGTGTAGACAGGCAAGTAAAAATACAACCGTACCCCTTCAACTTACTTCGTCCACGTCGTACCATAAATGGATCGAAATAATCTACATAGGTAAAAGGCGGATGCCCCGGTGAGACACGGTCCTCAGGCAGATCGGTCATCATTTATGCACATGGCCTCGCTTTCTGACGTCGACAATGTACACAGTCTCTCAACACTTTGCGAACTGTCACTCTACCACGAACGATCCAGTACTTCTTTTATTCTTGCTAGGACATGTTCCTTAGGACATGTCCGCTTGCTTCGTGCAGGCTTCTGGCTATCAGAGTGACCACGTGGTGGCCCTTTGGAAAAACCATATGGAACTTTCCCTCTTGGTCGAATACAGTTCAATGGAGGCGACCTCCAATACACATGACCCCATGAGAGTTCAGCACAGGCTCCAGCTTGAATAATGGGCCAGATGGTTTCAATTGCTTTCCGCTTTCCAAGGCTTTCATGTCCCCTGAAACTTCTGTGTTGTACTGCTCCGATGATCGTCCTTTCCGCGTTCTCTATTTCTTTCACAGTTAATGGTCCATTCACAACTGCAGAATGATTAGTCTTTATCTTTCTTTGCATACATAGCTTGAAGCGCCTGAGCCATGCCACAGCTTTCTTGAGTTTATACCAAGATGAATATCTTTCAATCGACTTGTCTACAGGCCCATATATGTCATCCACTGTGACAAGCACTTTGGCGTCCCTTTTGACTTCAGCATCTGCATCAGGTAAGTGTACATCAACATCATTGCTCGGCCAGGTAGACTTATCTTCCCATCGGAATCTTGGTCCTTATATCCATCTTTCGTTGTCAACTATCCTGTCAGCGTCGAGACCCCGGGACGCATCATCAGCGGGATTAAGCTTCGAGTTCACATGATGCCACTGAACTACCGACGAGCCGTCCAAAATGAGGGTTATCCTGTTGGCAACAAATGTGTGGAAATGCTTGTTCTCATTTCTCAGGTACTGTAAAACTACAGTACTGTCAGTCCAGAATGTTGACTCATGGATTTCCATCTTTAGTTCTCTTCGAAGGGCTCGGTCTAGTTTCGCACATATAACCGCCGCTGATAATTCCACACGAGGGACAGTTATCTGCTTCATAGGGGTAGGTTTTGATTTGCCAACGAGAAGATTACAATGAAGTTGACCATCCCCGTTCACTGCTCTAAGGTACCCCTCCATAGATGCATCAGAGAAGTGGTGCAACTCTCGGGTAACTACCTTCCCAAAATCCCTCGGTAAGCTGCAACGTTTGGCCTTGAACTTCTTCAGTTTCGGCACATCTGCAATCCATCTGGACCATGCTTTCTCAATTTCAGGTGTAAGAGGCTCGTCCCAACCTTTCTTCAACCTTGTTTCTTCTTGGAATATCTTCTTGGCTTGAAGAATGTATAGGCACACAAGTCCAAGAGGGTCATAAATGGAACTTATGACGCTTATCAAACCACGACGTGTCATTGGTTTCGTTTTACATTGAGCTCTGATCCCCAGTTCGTCTGTCTCTGTATTCCACTGAACTCCCAATGCACTTTCGGTTGGAAGTGGGCTCTTTTCCAAGTTTAGATCTTGGACTGCTTTAGCCCTCTTCTCCGCGGGGATTGAATTAAGGACCTGGCGACTGTTACGCATCCACTTATTGAGATCGCAACCTCCCCTTTGAAGCAAATCACCACTCACTGACCAATTTCACTGCCTTTAGCTCAGTATCAACTGACTTCAGAAAATCGTCTACATAGAAACTGTCAGTTACTGTCTCAACCACTTCTTGATCAAACTCGACTTGATTATCCTCAGCTGTATGCCTCAGCGCAAATGTTGCGCAGCTTGGGCACTACACACCACCATAAAGGTGAACAGTCACTCGGTAGACGTTCGAACCTCCACTGACGTCATCATTCCACCACAGAAAACGGAGACCGTCTCTGTCTTCCGTATTGACCTTAATTTGGTGAAACATTGCTGTATCATGCCATCACCGCCACCTTTTCTTCACGGAAACGCAACAATACTCCACGCAGTTAACTGTTAAATCTGGCCCCTGCAAAACTTCCTCGTTCAAAGAAGCCCCACAGTATTTTGTTGCGCAATCAAACACAACTCTTATCTTTTCTGGCTTGTTTTCGTTAACAAACAGCATGATGAGGAGGGTTTTGCCTTTGTTGCACCCTGAGGTTTCTTCTACCTTCTCAGCAAACCCCTTTTTCACGAGTTTTTTAATTTCTGCATCGTATCTTTTAAACAATTCTGGGTTCTTTTTAAGACCTTGCTTGTTTTGTTCCAAATGTCAGCAACTCTCTGGTCATTTATTGACATCTGAGCCAATTCGCCTGACAACGACTCACAGGCTGTGAGCTTCCAGAATTTCTCTATCTGTTGAAGTAACTCTTGATCAGCTTTGATGAAATTTGAAACTGGAGTATAATTTTCTCCATTCCCCAAAGGTCCATTTAATGTCCATCCAAACATGGTACGTGAGGCGTAGGGTTGGTCTGCCTTGCCCTGTTTTACATCAATTGGAGCCAAAGCCACCCCCACGTCTTGTCCAATCAACATCATTACCTTTGTATTACCTACCACAGGTAATTTTATTCCCTGCAGATGAGGCCATCTGTCCACGTCACCCTGGACTGCTACATTATCTCTTAAGGTTGGCATCTCATTAGCAGAAAACACGTGTGGCTGCGGGATGACCTTCCGTTCATGTATATCTCTTATCTCCAAGGACGTCATGGTAACGTCAGACTTGCCGTCTGCTTTCTCGATGGTTGTCAGGGATAGTTTGGTTTGTATTCCGTTTGCTCCTAGTTTATTAAGCCAGGCAGTAGAGCAAAAGGCATTTGTACTGCCGCTGTCCAACAAGGCATACGTCTTGATGAATCCTTGTCCACTGTTGGCTCTTACTTTCAATGGAACAATCGGTAATGCAACCTTTGTCAAACCGGCCCCGGTGACCTCGCAAGAGGCGCTACACACTTGCACTTGACTTGTCTTTGGCTTGACATCGGCATGATCTGGGTGCATACTATTATGAATGTCTTTGTTCATCTTTTCATGCCCCACATCAAGGAGCTTCGAGTGTCTTTTACCGCACCCACGAAATGGACACGCATACGACTTTTAACATTCATTTGCCACGTGTTTAGGTGGTAAGCAATTGAAACACAATATTTTACCTCTTGTAAAGTCAAGGCGCTCTTCCGGCTTCATTGCCTTAAACTGTTCACGCCTGTACAGTCCATGTTCACCTGAACACATATGACAGTGAAGGGATTTTCTTGACTTCTCATCAGTCGAGTCTGTGCCAGCTGCACTAATACTGAAATTAACAGTCTTTGGCCTTGAAGCAATCTTGTCTTGATGTCTTGCCCTGTAATCGCTGAACTTACTAGGGTTAGATTAAGCCCAAAATACCGGATCACTAGCTTCTTCAGCCGACATCTCTGTAAAGTCCATCAACTGAACAATGTCTGGATACTGGCCGGTCTTTCACAGCCTCTCGCCGACAGCTTTCTTGTAGATAGAATGGCAGCCTGTTTACTATTTTAGACATTCTGATTTGGTTATCAACTTCACTGATTCGACCAATTGGTTGTAAAGTGAGGACACAACTCTTTACGTCGTCCGAATATCTTTGAAGGCCTTTTGAAGCCTTTATTTCAGGACCTTCAGTAATTCTCTTCGTCCAGACTTGTGTAATTGTGAATTGATTTCCAAACCTTTGAACCAACAACCTTCTGGCCTCTGTGCACCCCACAGTGGGATTCATCACTGAGCAGCACTCAATGACCTCTCGGGCAATTCCCGTACAGTCCTGCAGCAGCCTATTTCGCTTCATGCTCTCTGAAACTGACGACAACTCTACGTTGTCCTCAAATGCCCTAATAAATGTCCCATATTTCAACGGATCTACGTCAAAATGCATCATGCACCAGGCTCGACGCCTTCTAGTAAAAAGTCCCGTAAACTGTCCATTTCTCTAATGTTTGCACTTTCCAATTCCTCCATTCTGAGAAATATTGTTCTTCAACTTTGTGTTGTGGACAAATTCAGACCATCACGTTTATTCAGAACACACGAGGCACTTTATTACAGCTCCATATCCAATATATAGAAAGCATTGCTTTGTTATCCATGAATTCTTCACAACATCAGCAAACCATAATCCAGATCCAATATCATTGATCGTCACAGCGATCGAGCGTGCGTGTACCTCAACGTTATCGCGAACGTGAACGTGGACGTGGTTCAAGCTGTACAAAGAATACAAGAAACCCGAATTTATAACCGCATAAAATCTTACAATAATCATTAACTTAACTCAATCTCTTTCTCCACCAACGCAAGAGTAATGACCTCACATTCACACATCAATGCTAATGTACAATGATATTTTTACGATTACTACATGTACTTCTTGTCGTTACGATTATATGCACCAGTTTTGATGAGTTTTCGTCATTTGAAATTATAGCCTATGTTTGTATCCATGTGAGACAACAACAACATCAGTCACAACTACATCCTACGACGAACTTATTCATTCGGCAGACATACATACGAACTCAAAGGTTAAGGAATTAAAAAATATGAAACTCACAACAATTCTGCGCGTTGTCTGGGTTCCACAATAATCAGAATTCTCGTCTTTATAAACATTTAACTTTAATAACCTTTGCAGGAACTCTCCGCTCATTCTAAGAAACATCCATCCACCCTCTCTTAAACTCGCAACACCCTCCTACCTCAGGACTCTTATTGTTAGATCTTTCAGGAAGGGAGGGACCGGGCGAAACAAAAACCTGGACTTCTATTTCTGATACAATCTATCACAACTATGGCAAAAGAGTATGCTATGTCTCTTACAGATGGTTTTAGGCTTTGAAAACATTATACATTATGTACTCTATACATTTCAGGTTGCAATTTTGCCGGAATCGAATACAGAATTGGATACTCTTTCCCGAACGACTGTAACACGTGTGTTTGTCGGAAGTGCGGCAACTTCTTCTTATTTATTTAATTATTGGATTGATGTTTTACGCCACACTCAAGAATATTTCTCTTATACGATCGACGGCGGCCTGCATTATGCTGGGGGAAACTGGACATGGCCCGGGGAAAACCCACGATCATCCGCAGGTTGCTGACAGACCTTCCCACAACCAACAATAATAGTAAGCTCATCCCAAAGCGGACAAACGGGCCAGGTTGACTCTCGGATTCTATTTGACACATTATACACACTTTGATACAGTTAGTGTGCTGTGATGAGTTGGGTTCTGCCATCGGATATTACATTCACTGGGTACACTTTGGTACAATTAGTGCGCTGTGATAACTTGGGTTCTCCTATCGGATACTACACACACTGGGTACGCTTTGATACACTAAGTGTGCTGTGATAACTTGGGTTCTCCCATTGGATACTGGATACACTGGGTACACTTTGATACAATTATTGTGTACTTGGATAACTTGGGTTCTCCCATTGGATACTACATACACTGGTACACTTTAATACAATTAGTGTGGTGTAATATCTTGGATTCTCCCATCTGATGCTATCTGATGCCATAATCATTCATTCATTCATTGCTAGCCTAAATGGGTTGGAAGTGGAAAGGTAAGCAAAACACTTACCTGTTTTTTATAAGTACATTTCCCATACCAGTTTGCACACATTTGCCTTCTTTGTTTTTTTGTTCACATATAGCACATGCCCATGGTTGTACAAATTTATCTGCCTTTTTCTTTGCCCATATATAGCACATACCCCATAACGGTTTAGCCATAAATACTGGCTGAATATGCAGAAATATATTCGGTTTGTCGTAAAGGAAAGAACATTACTTGATACACGAGTCTTGATGTTTCACCATTTCTTGGTTCTTGGTTAGACAGGTTAGCCATAGATAGTAATGTTTGTTTGGGTTTCGATAGCGTGCTTGGGGTCTCACCTGCTCAATAATCGGCAAACTGTTTGCTGAAGTACAGTCGCAAACCTGTAAAACTTCCATGATTTAGTTTTACCTTTTACCTAATTCTGATAGTTCTAACGAGCTTAGTGAGGTGTTTGGGGGTTTCTCTGGCAACGAAGTGTCATATCCTAATGAAAAAATGTATGTTTCAGCACTACAAGTAATACATGACACTAATATTGCCTCTGTAATTTGGCGAAATTTAAGGGTGGAATTTTAGACTATTTACACTACCCTTACGTCCGTTTACAAAGTAGTGTTTGTCTTCCTCCAGCGTGTGCACGAGCTAACGGCGGATCCCTCCGCATTGGGGATACTTACCGTGATGACTGCAACACGTGTACCTGTAATGAGAATGGCGTCATCACCTGTACAACCAATCCGTGCGGTGAGTGCAGCTCCGTGCTGATTAGCTGACACGCCTTTTTACTGCGCTGCCTTCTTATTCTTTGCAGGGCGGTGGATTAAATCAACGTTACGTTCGATTCCTTTACTTGATGCAATAGGGAAGAAACGTAGCCTGAATATTCACTGTAATGCACGTTGTTGTCTTGTAGCGCACTCTGGTGATAAACTTTGAAGGCGATGAACCTAAATCTTTTGGCATGTAAGCTCATTGACGGTCAATGTCATCGTTTTGTCTGCATTTATTTTCTGACAGAGATTCTTAAATGCATCCATTTGTCACTCCGTTGGTTTTCTTTTTTTATACTCTCCAAATAAAAATATAACGTGGTGCCAAAAAAAACCCCTCAAATCGGAAAATATCTGACGTTGTAAGTTTATACACTGCATCATCCTAGCGATTCGCGTCCAGGGACATCGTCTCTCACTCTGTTAATCTTGTACTAAAAAGAAACTAAGCACATGTATACTGGAAACGGGCGTGAAATATGCTTAAGATGATACAGAAACACTTGCTTGTCTTCCCCAGCATGTTCACGAGCTAACGGCGGATCCCTCCGCATTGGGGATACTTACCGTGATGACTGTAACACGTGTACCTGTAATGAGAATGGCGCCATCGCCTGCACAGACAAACCATGCTGTAAGTTGAACTCTGCTGTCAGCGATGTTTTTTTTTTGATAATTTTTGAAGAAGACAATGAACCATACTTCTCTTGGACTTGGAAGAGAAGACAATCAACAGGCAATACCAGTGTTATCAGCTTTCATCGCACACTCTCTCATCCTTATCCAAACTCGTATTACCTTTGACATATACATAAACTTTGTTTCATCCTCCCTCGTATTAGCTTTGACGCATACATAAACTTTGTTTCATCCACCGTCGTATTAACTTTGACGCATGCATAAACTCTGTTTCATCCACCGTCGTATTAACTTTGACGCATGCATAAACTCTGTTTCAACCACCCTCGTATTTGGCTTTGACGCATGCATAGACTCTGTTTCATCCCTAATCATTTATATTCACGTCGACGTCTAAAACTTGTTTCATACATCATCCTTCACATTAGTTTCGGCGACATGCATCCCCCTATTACCTTTGACGTATTTATACGGACTGCACTATCAGCCAGGGGCGTTACAGAACAATTAAATAAACAGATAAATAAGTTGGTACACAAAATAATAAGTTGGTTAAAGAAAACACTAGTTAGAAAGGAAAAAACAACGAGTATGTTACACAACAATGATATTTTCATACACAGAAACAATAAGTTTGTGAGTCGTCATTCATAATGTCAACGTTTTCATCTCCTTAGCCTGCACGCGGTCTAGCGGAGTGAGAATTAAGATCGGTGAGGCCTACAAGGACGACTGTAACACATGTACATGTAATGATAATGGCAGGATCACGTGTACCAAAAACAACTGCTGTAAGTCCGGAAATTTGTGTCCACAATGATGTTTCTTGCAACTAATAGATATGCCACACTTAGAAATCCAAAACAGTAAATTTGATGTATTTATTTATTTATTTGATTGGTTTTTTACGGCGTACTCAAGAATATTTCACTGATACAACGGTAGTCAGCATTGTATGGTTGGAGGGAAGTGGACAGAACATGGAGGAAACCCACGACCATCCGCAGGTTGCTGGCACGCCTTTCCACTTACGACCGGGGAGGAAGCCTGCGTCAGTCGGCATTGAACCGTAAATATGAACATAGAAGATGTTTTACGAAAACAATGTATTCCACGATAACCACAACCAACAGCTCCCGGATCGCCTTTCACAATTTTAATATTTTGATTTTTCTTCAGCCTGTACTCTACCCAATGGCTCCAGCATTAATGTCGGTGAGACTTACCAGGAAGACTGCAACACGTGTATATGTAATGACAATGGAAGGATCAACTGTAGCGCACACAGTACATGTGGTAAGTGTGCAGTATATTGTATCCGCTGTAGTCGATAAATGCCTATTGGAGGAATTACAGTAGTTTTACTGCATCATGTGTTTTCAGATGTACACCAATGTGCCCAGTCTAATGTCTGACCCTCTAATGCCGTCTCTACCTGTGCTTTCAGATGAAGACGAATGTGCCCAGACTAATGTCTGTCTCTCTAATGCCCACTCTACCTGTGTTTTTAGAAGGAGACGAATGTGCCCAGCCTGTGGCCTCTGTACCTGTTTTTTCAGATGTAGACGAATGTGCTCAGCCTAATGTCTGTCCCTCTAATGCCTTCTGCACCTGTGCTTTCAGATGAAGACGAATGTGCCCAGTCTAATGTCTGTCCGTCTAATGCCTTCTGCACCTGTGCTTTCAGATGTAGACGAATGTGCCCAGGCTAATGCCTGTCCCTCTAATGCCCTCTGTACGTGTGTTTTCAGATTAATTTGCAATATCCTAATGAATTAAAAAGTATTGCTTTTAATTATGTTCAACATCGCCAACAAGGCTGTCTAACAAAATTTAACGTCAACTTTGACGAAGATCAGCAAAGTCTGCTTAGTGAAGCTGGGCCATGTTTCTTGTCATATTGTGTTCCTCACAGAACACACTCGGGGTCGTGCCATGCGTTAGTTCATCATGTTGAATATGATTGCCACGTTGGATATATGAACAGTTGCAATTAAAGCGCAACTGAGATACATGTTTGATTAACGACACCATAAATATGGTACACGATTTGGAAACTGATTTTATTCAACCGCCTGGAGCATTCATTGCGTCTTTTCGTCATCACTGAAAACTGTTGACTGCTGACCCGGAACGCCCATTTTTTGTTGACGGCTGATATACGAATGGCGGCTTCGACGCCTAGCTTGAATTGCACTTATTAATGGCGAACCTTTCCCGGCCAAAGGAATTCAGGTCCAAGCTGCGTGGTCTGTTCCTGCCTTTCTGATGACGACTGCGGGTAAACTGATGACGTAGTACTTCTATATTGCTTTGTGGAACAGGGACCAGGCCTGGGGGATGCTTAATTCACCCGAATCTCGGTTTATGCACGGGTACAATATGTGGTATGAGCACAATAATTTTAGGGATATTCCACGCAGTTATTTCTGTTTTGTAGGTAATCTGTCAGCTGCACCGTCTGCTGAGATCCGGCTGCCTGATAACCTTCCAGTGGGAGTGACCGTCGGAGTGGTTGGTGGTGGTGTTGTTGTGTTTGCAGTGGCCTTCCTTAGTTTGGCACTCTGGAGAAGGTAGGTTCCGTAAGTGGTAGTAACTTGCTCGCCTGCATCAGTGAAATAAAATCGTTTGAGTAACAGCGTGGGTACTTTCCCACCCATAATAATTTCCCTCAGCTCAGTATATGTGTGTTTATTTATTTCATTCTTGTGTATAAAGCATACTCGAGAATCGGAAGTGCCCAGGGTAAAACTGACCAACTTGCGGACACGTGAAGTATCACAGACATGGACACCATGTTGGCGAAAGTCAAGTCAGCTTCAAGGAACGCTGGACTTGTCACTACACCTTCGCAATGTCAGTGTTTGTTCTTATCGCTTCGCTACAGACGATTTGGTCTCTTTCAATACTACAATCAGTTCAACAGTGTAACAGTCTAGTCTAAATTAAGCCATCTAATGAAAACTCTGAGTATGTCCGACTTTGTTTTCGAATTTATGTAGTGTAATCATGTTATTCAGTGTGGAACCTTTCACGCCAAAGGTAATTCGGGTTAAAGATATGTCGTCTGATGTTCATTCCAGCATTTACGATGACGTTTTATGGACAAACTGATAACGTATTACTCCTACAGTGCAAGAAAACAATAGTCATGTCAGCTTGGAACCAAATCGCTCTTGCGCGGGAAAAGGTATCCCTTTCTGCCTTACACATTTAAGACAAACGCTCTGATTGGGGACAACAACGGCTTCGCTTTCTCCCTGTTGGTCGAAACGAGTTACACGTATTTGAACTGAACTCGAATTACGTACCCACCTGAGGTGTCTTTGATGACTACTTTTACGGTGAGAATGTGCCACCAAGGCCCCAGATCATTGAAAGAGGGAGAGTTTAAAATTACCAAAAATCCTCCACACCGGTGTTAATCCAGCCTGGGAAGGCTGCTTGTAACTGTAAGTGGTGCCTAGTTGCCCCAGAAAACTAAACAAGGAAACAAAAAAAAAAAATAATAATAATAATAATAATAATGAACAAAAAACAGAAAAAAAAATCTTACTGTGTAAAAGAAAGATGTCTTGAATGTTATGGTTAATTGACCCATGCCACACAACCATGCAATATTTGGGTCCTGACCAGATGCATGAACTAATAAATTTGTTTCTTACTGTGTATGCCCCGTGTAGAATCTTTGTCTTCTTTTATACGCATCCTGTCCAACGTGTCCTGATGATGCTCTTCTTAGTCTGCCGTTGATGCCCGGTTTCAGTTTGCCTCCACATTGCTCGGTCATATCATTTAATCTGGAAAGGTTGATTTGAGTTGTGGCTGGAGGAACAGAATGGCATTGCCACGATTTTGCAAAACAGGTGTGCGCATGTTAACCACGAGGTGCACGAGTTCAATACCGGCCCTGAGCAAGGCGTAAGTTGTAGATCCCCGCTCGATCTTAATGTTCGGATATAGGGCAATATGGTGACAATTAGCAAAGGACGACGCTCCCGTGGTCGTTTGCGCATGCGGTCTAACGTTAGTTGAAGACCGTTTGTAAATGTACTCTACCAATGCCATGCAAATATGTAACTTGCCATAGGTAGGTGGTATATCCCAGAGCTCTCCGGTTCCGTCCAAACATAAATCTCTCTGCCATCGTATAAGTGAAAAATTACAGAAACTATGGCATGAAACTACAATACATCAACCAATCAATCAAGCAATCAATCAATCCATCAATCAATCAATTCTCTGTTCCAGACACAGGTCAAAGTCATCGGGTGAGGCAGGAGACAGAGCTACTGCTACTGGAAGGGAAGAGACAGGTGACACAAGCGTGTATGGAGAAGTTCAGCCACCAGCTAGTCGTGAGAACTCAGCCCGCGCAGGCGCAACACATTTCACGGACAGTACGAGCTCTGGCTACGCAGACGCGAGACAATCGACATACAGCACGAGCTCGGAGGAAGAACATGAATACATTGAGATTCCGCCATTACCGCCTTACAGGGATTCATTCGGAATTACCCAAGAGGCCCTACCAATCTCTCTAAGAAAGAACCCTGCCCATAACCTGTTAACGCCTCTCCCTTTGACCTCACCCCAACCATACGAAACTCTGGCAACTAACCATGAAACAGTCAGCTATGCCCACCTGAATCACTAGCGGGGTTATGTTAGAATATGCCATGTTCATTCAGCCTTGGAAAATCCTTGAAAGTCATGGAATTAAACAGTAAAATTTCCTGGGCTTGAAAGTCATGGAATGTGTATGCTGGCCACTGCAAGTAGCAAAGTAGTACTTAGTTAAGTGGACTTCCTATCTGTACAACATACGTTGTCATGGAAGTTAAGCGAGTACTTAACCAAGTGTGTTTCATCAAATTGTGGCCGGAGTCCTTTGACAGCTATATCAGCTTAACAAGGTGGTATTAAGCCGGGCTCCCCGAGTCCCTATTTTTCCTATTTTCCCGTATATTTCTCCAAATTTGCCTGATTTAGCCCTATAATCTCTCTATTTTTACCTGATGAAGTCACATATTTTTAAAATGTTGATAATCATGTTTCCGAACTTTATATACACCCTCCACAACACTCCATCCAATATCTGTGCAGACAATCACAGACTGTCATCTATTGGCTGTTTCTCAGTGTGTAAGAAAGTAATGCATTTCCATGAACTTTACACCCTTGGCCAGGTGTAAATTCCATCACAATGTATTTCTTTCATCATAGGCATCAGAACCAGGCTGGAGAGGCTGTAGGGGCTAAGGCTTGTGGCTTCCCTATGAAGTTTTTTAGAAGTCTGGGAAATGGGCCAAGGCTTAGACTCCTGAAATTAATGTGTGTTTGTGAGTGTCTTTTTGGCTGTAAAAGCCACGTTAGCAAAAGTGCAACAAAGCCCCAGAAAGCAAATAGGTCTACATGCATCCATAAATTTGTGGAAGGGAGATCAACTTGTACGTTGTTATTATATTGTTGCCATTCTGTAACTAAATTGTACCATGTCTTACAAATAACTCCTTCCTACAGAACACATGCTCAGGTATGGTGTCTCACTGAAAGGTGCATTTCACATAAATTACATACACACCGTACGAATTCCAATAGTATTGTAACAACAAACACGAAGTGCAAGTTTTCAGTTTTGATGATAAAGAAATGAAATAAGTGAAGGCCAAATATGCAGTTTATTCAAGTTTATCACCAGGTGCGGACAACCCCCCTTAGGTGAAGTAACAAAAACACGAATGGAAAGGAAAACAAGAAAAAATGTGAGCTATATGTTTGTTTAAAGCTACGTACTCGTTCAGCCCTAATCCAAGCTTGTTGCTTTACAGGAATTTTCAGAGTTTGCACATTTTCCCTCCTCGATGCTTTCGCTAAGGAGAAACAACATCTGTTGTGTATGTATGGTCGTCCAGCGAACTACAAGATGAAAGTGAACATACTGCCCAAACAAAACTAAGCAGAATTTATCGATCTTAAAAAAATACAAGGACAAATCTGCAGTTTATTACAGTTTCTTCTCAAAGACAAAAATGGGCTAAACATGAAATATTAATAATGTAGCTTATCCTAACTTCCTGTTATAATTTTAGTCACTTGAAATCTCCTAAAATGCGCCTCTGCTGCTGTCCGAAATTTCAGAGTTTCCGGGGCCTGGGCGGCCCCTGGACCTTCGCCTGTTGGGCTGGAACAGTCCTCTGCCAGCAACCTAAGTAATTTTGTGAAAAAAAACCATAAAAATACTGATATTTAGTTTATCTTTGCTTCCTATAGAAAATTTATTCATCACAAATTGCCTTAAACGTGTCTCCACTGCTATTATGACAAGACAGTGTGACCTGAACGATTGATGTGCGATGAAAATTGTACCATGTCTTACAAATCACTTCTGTAACTCATCTCTTATGACTAACAGTCTTTATAGTGTCAGCAGACCCAACTGTAACATGAAGATAATGGCATTAATATAGTTAATGTTAGATGCTAAAAAGGACTCAATGGAGAAAATAGGTTTCTCAAACTGCCGCATTATGTCACTTGGGAAATTATTTGAATTAACGCCGTTTACCCCATATATGCCCTATTTTTGGTAAATTTCCCCCCTATTTTTAGCCCTATATTTCGCTACAGAGTTGCTGGGAGGCCTGTAATAAGTCAAAAATATTGTGAGATTAAAGAAAACATGCCATTGTAACGTACAGCTTCGACGTGCTGAGGACAGCACACTTGAAAAAACGTTCCAGGTTAGTGAATGGAACAGTACATATCTGTATAATTTCTGAAAACTAAGCTGCGAAGAATGAAACAGATCTCTAATCTACTGGATACCAATAATCAGCGGTTTCAGGAAGCCGTGTAGGCTATGGAGTTTGTACTAGAGGTACACAACCATGTGTACCGCCAACACACGTTTTGTACACCTCTATTATAGTTAGTAATATAACAATTATATTGTATATCAAATATGTCAATATATATAGCCTAATAATGTATATAAAATATGTAAGTTGTGATTGTAAATAATAAGTACTTTGTTTGTTGTGAATTGTTTGTATGAATTTAAAATTATTAATGTATTAAAGACGGATATGTTTGTCATAATATACGGTGTACATATATAAAGAGCTTGCCCAACATGGGCTAAAACGGATTACCCTGACAATCTAATCATCACTGCATTGCTAGACGCCCTGGTAACCCTTAATCAAGAGAGACTTATACCTACCTGTACTGTGCGTGCGTTGCCACCATGGTCAATTATAAAATCGAGCACAGACTGGAGGGTCTTCACTTCCACTTGTGTGCTGGATCAGTGACTGACTGGCTTCGTATTTACATTACAGGTAAGTGACATGACTGAGGGAACGTAACCATACAAGTTCTCTACCAAATGTTCAAAGTTATTATTTTATACACTTTGTAAAATTAATGTGCAATACATCCAATAAAGACTTCCGCTTGTGTGCACGATCAGTGACTGACTGGCTTCGTGTTTACATCACAGGTAAGTGACATGACTGAGGGAACGTAACCATACAAGTTCTCTACCAAATGTTCGCAGTTATTATTTTATACACTTTGTAAAATTAATGTGCAATACATCCAATAAAGACTTCCGCTTGTGTGCACGATCGGTGACTGACTGGCTTCGTGTTTACATCACAGGTAAGTGACATGACTGAGGGAACGTAACCATACAAGTTCTCTACCAAATGTTCAAAGTTATTATTTTATACACTTTGTAAAATTAATGTACAATACATCCAATAAAGACTTCCGCTTGTGTGCACGATCAGTGACTGACTGGCTTCGTGTTTACATCACAGTTCCAGATATCAGCCAATTTTGTAAACAGCAACAGCGAGTAATAGACTCCCTAATACCCGAATATAACACCTCTATAGTACACAATTTCGTCGCCTGCCTGTGGGAACCATATGCGTTCCACGGCCTTCAGTAAGTTGCACTATAGCTAACTCTCTCCCAAGCCTGACATGTCTGCACGTGGGAGATTCATTTATATGATTCACTTGATTTATTTAATTGGTGTTTTACACCGTACTCAAGAATATTTCACTTATACGACGGCGGCCAACATTATGGTGGGAGGAAACCGGATAGAGCCCGGAGGAAACCCACGACCATCCGCATGTTGCTGGCAGGCCTTCCCAAGTATACGGACACGAAGAATCTTTTGTTCTTTTTTTAACGTATTACGCCGTACTCAAGAATATTTTACTTCTGCGACGGCCATCAGAATTTTGGTGGGAGAAATCCGCACACAGCCCGGGGGAAACGCACGAACACCCGCACGTTGTTGGTAGACCTTCCCACATATGGGTTGCCCAGGTCTTAATTCCGTTGTGAGTATGGTGAGTGGTTTGCAAAATACAGCTTTACTGAAATTGGGTGCCTTCCTACAGAAAAGCTGTCCTGTCCATCATCATGTACGCCCATCACATATTTTTTCACGGTCTTGAAACCCTTCCAGCTAAAAGCAAGTTTACATGTGTACTTTCAATTCAAGGGTTTCATTTGACTGTGGGAACCCTGTGGGAACCGTGCCACCACGTTCGGCAAGCCACTTTAGCCAGTTGGGATACACGTGGGTCCCATTTCACTAAAGGTCGTAAGTCGTAACTCAGGTCGTAAGTTAAAACTTACGACAATACGACCGTTTCATAAAACAGTACTACCTATGCTTTATCGTTTGCCGACTTGTAAAATTAAGGACTAGAGATTAAAATTTACGACTTGTTTGTGAATCGATGTGCTGGACTGTATAGTCCTCCGTGCAAGACCACACAAAGGAGCACCATTGACCGCGTCTGCCACCAACGTTGAGGAACTCGTAAAAGTCCTTCCGGTCTTCAACAAAACAGTCCAACGCAATATGCAGCTTTCTTCTTTCCTATTGTAGGTCACACTTCTAGATGTATGAGTGCTCATACAACACCTGCATGTAGGCATTGCACAAGCCATGCAGTGTCGCAGCAGGAAACCATGTATTTTACTGCAATTTGGACCCCTGTGCAGCCCGCCAGTATCTCATTACGGACATCAGGATAAGAGGTTGAAACACCTTGGCCAATCAGCTACAGTCCTCGTCCTTCAAATAGGATGCGACAAGCTAGTCGACTTCTGACGTGCCTCTACGGCTGCCTCATGGCAACCACATTCCAAAATCACCAATACACTTCAGAGAAATAACCACAGAAACAAAACACACCACTGAAGTGTTGGAATGCTTGTTATTTTGGTAAAAAAAAAATCTCCTAAATTCTACCCAATTTCTAGAAAACAAAAGCACTTCTCAACAGAAATATAAAAAACCTAAATCTGCTTGGATAGAATCTTCATAAGATCCACAAGTGTTTGGTTGCTACTTACCGTACATCCTTTTTATATTAAGACTTGCTATACATCACTACTGCTTGTTAGAACTAATTTGGTATTTGAGATAATACCGAAATGAGGGTTTACTAAGTTCAACATTTAATGACAATTCAGCATTTAATTTTTCATAAACATGAACAGAACTACCACAAAAAAGAAATACGTTTTACAACTTGTACAGCCTGAAGTGAAATATTCTTGAGTGCGTCGGTAAACACCAATGAAATAAAATAAAATAAAATCGATATATTAACATTCTGGGAACACTTTCTTGAACCTGTGCAAGTCAGATTTGTCATAACTTTTTTCATAACTTTTTTCATAAACGTCGTTGTCTGGCTTGTAGCGTCATGATGCGACATTATTTTCGAGAAATGTCATAAAAAATCGATTTGTGGAAGTCGAAAGAAAGATTTCTGGAAATTTGACTTTAGAAAAATTGGGCTCGAGGTTTTGCTCTTCAGCTTGTTAATTAAAACAATGCAATTTCATAAGACAATGCTGGTTAATAAGATAAAAATGATTGCTTAAACACAGGCTTAAAGAAGCCTTTACAGCATTCATCAAAAGAATTGTGGATTCAGCCAATTGCATGATGATTATAAAGATGTTTATACACCTAGAGTAAAGTGCTATGCAACATGTCTAAAATACTTGATTTATAGCTCATAAAAATTAAGTAAGTAAATTATCAATAAATGGCACGAAACTTCAACTTAAAAATCGCTTGCCATATTCAAGGAAGTCTGATCATATTACAACGTTGTGAGATAATCCATTGGTGTTATTTTAATTCCTTCCATTAATGAGCCAATAAGTAACAGGCACTATACACTATACAGTGCGCACTGATACTCTTTTCATAAAAATGTCAAAACTCTTCTGGATAAAATAAATACATTATAAAAGAGTTATGGAAGGTCTAAAAGTTTAAATGAAGCTATAGAGTCCATCAACCATGAAACTGTCACTGAACACAGATGAGGGGATCTGATTGGCTGAAATTCTGCCCGGTTGTCATGGACGACATATTTCCCACAATCCTTCAGCAGGCTCTCTGGTGAGGCATGGTAGGGCACAGTCAGTGAGGATTTGTCCAGAGTCTGTACCTTTGGCTCCCGTGACAGGATAGTCCCACCCCCAGACCTGACTAATTGGATCAACTCGATGACATCAGGTGTAGGATGCTCAAATGTTCCCGAGAAATAAAACTTACAACCATCAAATAGTCGGGGCAACTGAATAGAAAAAAAAAATGCAAAAATTTCAGAGAAGGTTTATCGATGGGGGGGTGAGGAAAAAAATTCATTGAGAATATGAAAATATATGATTCAATTTTTCCTGGAGGAAAAGTCATTGACAAGATGACACATACTTTAATTTTGTGAACGAGTCCTCTGTAAACAGAATATGCTGGTACAAAGCTCAGTGTTGAATGTGAACTACAAGTACCTGATGTTCCTCGTTGGAGCGCCCCCTGGTGGCCGCATGTGTGTCTGGATTTGGGGTTGACCCACTCACTTCAAAGGGTTCCTCAGACACCCGAGAAGTGTACTCTATACACATCTTCACCCCTGAAGTGTCAAATTTATAGAATAAGACAGTGCCAGAGAAAAAAGATAATTTGTGTTGCTGTCATACCCTTCCTCTACATTTGCATAGGTGGCCACAATACAGCATAAATACAACCAACAAGGCATTATATCCTAACCAGTCTTCGGATTATGTCTTCGTATGCTTCCATTTAGAGTTAAGGCTGCATTATGTGTTAGTTTTGAGTCAGGATTATGCCACCTCAGAGTTAATGCTCTCTTTGCTTTGCTCAGGGTACGATCAAATTGTCCAGAGATAAACTTTCAAAGAAAGTTGGTCAATTTGTCCAAGATGCATTATCAAATCCTGCAAGTAAGTGCATGACATTTTCGAAAACCTTCCATTAAGCAAAATGGTAAGACCATGTTGTCCACATTTATATAAATTTATAAATTACTGGAAGGTCTTTTGGGTCATACCACTTTCAACCAAGAGGTGTTTTCAAAAATGTCAGGAACCTACTTGTAGTCCTATTATGAAAAGTTATATGACCATGTCGTTCATCAAGTGGAGGCCTCCTTGGTGGTATGATCTGTTTATTAGCAGGTGTTCACGAAATCTCAGTGCACAACAAAATATAGCAGATCTAGTATACTTCCCCAGTCCATGAAACCATCAAAATTTTTAAACCTTTGCATCCATAAAAACACTTCAAGCTTTTCAATATTTATTTATTCACTTATTTTGATAGTGTTTTAGGCTGTATTCAAGGACATTTCACTCCTATGACAGTGGCAAGAACTATGGTGAGGTTTTTAAATAAAGAACTTAAAAGACGCCATGTATTTAAATCTAACCAACAGCACATTTTCAACTCAGTCTTAATCCAAAGGAAAGGACATCCTGCACTGGTCAGTTCATTGTCAAAAAATCTGAACAGACAGACGGAATGATGAGCATATACAGCTGCTTTAGAGTCAAAAGTCGGGGCCTCCGTGCCTCAGTTGGTTAGCGCGCTAAAGCAGAGCAATGAACAAAACCTCCCACCAATGCGGTAGCTGTGAGTTCAAGTCCAGCTCATGCTGGCTTCCTCTTCGGCCGTCCATGGGAAGGTCTGCCAGCAACCTGCGGATGGTCGTGGGTTTCCCCCGGGCTCTGCCCGATTTCCTCCCACCATAATGCTGGCCGCTGTCGTATAAGTGAAATATTCTTGAGTATGGCGTAAAACACCAATCAAATAAATAAATAAATAAATATAGTCAAAAGTCAAAACTAAAGGATACATACACTCCATGTTGAGTATCCACTTGCCAGTGAGTATTGCTCTGAGGTACTTCAGTGTGCGAGGACACTGACCTTCAAGATTGCTAGAGGTCACCACATGTGTCACTAAAACAAGACGGAAAAATCCATGACAAAACACACATCTCTCAACTACTGGCACAATGTAAATGTTAATTAGTAGTACCATAAGCTGGTGTTTTCATGGCATAAGCCAGATGCTGATCACATGAAACAGGTGGTGTAAAACAGGCTACGAAGTGTTGGTAGAAGTCAGGTTCTAACAGAACAAGCCCATTACTTCATGGCATAAGCACGGTACCAGTTGTATAAGCCAAGTGCTGATGGTATAAGGTTCTTACTGATGGCATAAGCATGGTACCAGTTGTATAAGCCAAGTGCTGATGGTATAAGCCAGGTTCTGTTGCCATAAGTTTCTTACTGATGGCAGAAGGTAGGTACCAGTTGTATAAGCCAAGTGTTGATGGTATAGGCCAGGTTCTTTTGGGAAAAGGCACAAGGCTGGTACTGATACTACAGGCACTACAAGCCAGGAATTCAAAAAAGACAAACTGGAAGGAAACATTAAAGATAGGGCCACTGCGCAAAAATTTCCTTTGACATGAATCACTTCAACACTGACCAGAGGACGAATGTTTCAAATTTTGTCAAGCATTTCATGACAAGCATGAAAATCTTTTTTTGTTGCTTAAGTAAAAAGTTTACATTAGGATTTAAGATCCAGCAAACCGTACCATCAACTAAGATATTTTATAACCCCCCAGCCTGTCATCTGTCGAGATTATGGTACAGTAAATGTACTGTACCTTCTGGAACAAAGTCTTCCACCACTTTGGCTTTCAAGATGGTCGCAGCCTTGTGTAGGAGGATTTTCTGGTCTCTTGATAAGGCCGTCCCAAGCAGAACCATGGGTTCATGAGATCTCAACTCATTCAGCACCTGTAGGAGCCATTCTCAAAATAAAATGTCAGCTTTAAAGTAAAAACCACTTTGGAATTTAAAACTGATCAGTTTCCAAATATATTGTACTTTTGAAACAATGACTGACCGTTTTTTTTAAATTATCGTGTTGACTATATGTATCTTGCAATAAAAATTTAAAAATACTTTCAACTTATGAAAAAAAAATCGACCAGTTATGAAAAATGTGCATTTTTATTTCAAAATTGGCAAACTGTTGTGAATAAACCTTGAACACATGAACAAGGAAAATCTAAATTCATAAAATGAAAACAACCCGGGAGTAAAATATAAATTGTTACTGAAAAAGACACTGAATGCTTTAGTGTCACATGGTTTCCTTGGGGATATCATTTTGAAAATTAAATTAATGAAAAGACAGAATGAATAATTAGGCATGAACAGTCACAGTGAAGTTACAGTGAGTACAAAGACCAGTAAAAACTATGTCTGAATACATCTTCATCGATTTTCTGATGTTTTTTTCACCACCTTAAATGCAGTCCAAAATTTTGATTGTATTGGTTTCATGCACCTTATTGATACTGTTTGTTCCGTATGATGTCCAGTCAACCTTTCTCTGGTCCAAAAGCAGGACTTTAATGTCATTAGCTTTTCCAAATACAGGGGCGCATAAAAGGAATATGGTTCTCAAGAATTTTATGGTCCAAAAAAATAAAAAATTCAGAAGATCGGAATGCATTTAATTTGGTGAAGAAGAGAAATGTCTAAAAAATCTGTGAAGGTACTTTCAGAAGAAGCTTTCAATGGTCTCACTCGCCGTAACTTCATTTTTACACTTTTGGTACCTTTAATACCAAAGTTGCATTATAGCAGATATACAGGATAGGACGAGAAAAGATTTTCTGTTTTGTATTTCTGCTGAAATTTAAGTGATGGTGACCATGAGAGTATCTTTCATAAATTTTCACGAAATCTTCGCCAGAAGTTTTAGAAAGAGTAAAAGCACCCAAACAAGTATCGTTGATCACATGAAATAAAGCACACATAGGCACTCTTTGTCAGAATTTGTCCACTTCAGTTTCAAGTCTTTGTCACTTAGTTTTCCTTTGGAAGCCAGAAATTCCTTTGGCAGTCAGAGATTATCATCTCCATCATGCATCACCATGTTTTAGCCAGGGTTGTGTGTCAGTCTTTCAGACATCCTATTCTCATGAAATCACCATGGCATAGTAAGGGAAAAAGGAACAAAATTTGCAAATTTGCTTGAGTTCAAATTCTGGCCTTCCCTATGCCTTTATGATTATGCCAAAAAGTAAACATGTCACGATTTTGACAGTTTTTATTGTCTCTCACAAAAGACTAAAAATCTGCTGTAACAGAAAACTCATGCAAAAACAAAACTGCAGGCAGTAAATCTGCCACATACTGCATCAAACAGTTGCTAAATCTAAGAGTAACAAAGCATCTGAACCAAACCATGGTAGGATTAGGAGGCTTACCGCTTCTGGGGTGGGGGTAGGTGTGTGGGTAGGGGACGAGCAGACTCGAGTTTGGAGGGCTGCCTTCATATCCTCAGACATGGCTATATCTTGTGCCGTCTGACCAAAGACATTTCTGCAAAAAATACCAGTAAAATTTCCACAGGTTTTCATTGTACTGATGATTTACAATGAACCACCTGATCAAGGACATTCTCTTTGGATAGTATTACCTTTAAGTAACTTTAAGAGCAATCGCTATTGCGAAAGAAAAATCTGAATCAATGACATCAATTTTTCACCCATCGAATTTCCTGCGGGTTAAATATATTATCTTATCTTGAACATTCCTATTTCATGACTCCATCATTTCATGATTCCCCTATTCCATGACTTCCCTATTCCATGTCTTCTCTATTCCATGACTTCCCTATTCCATGACTTCTCTATTCCATGACTTCCCTATCCCATGTCTTCTCTACTCCTTGACTCCCTTTCACATAGCTCCTCCCTTATTCATAACTCCATCATTTCACGATTCCCCTATTTCATGTCCGCCAGTCCATGGGTCCCCAACTGCAGCATCCCATGAGTTCACCAGTCCACAACTCCCCCATTCCATGAGTCCACCAGTCCACGATTCCACAACCATGAGTCCCCTAGTCAACATCTCCCCCATCCCATGAGTTCACCAGTCCACAACTCCCCCATTCCATGAGTCCACCAGTCCACGATTCCACAACCATGAGTCCCCTAGTCAACATCTCCCCCATCCCATGAGTTCACCAGTCCACAACTCCCCCATTCCATGAGTCCACCAGTCCACGATTCCACAACCATGAGTCCCCTAGTCAACATCTCCCCCATCCCATGAGTTCACCAGTCCACAACTCCCCCATTCCATGAGTCCACCAGTCCATGACTCCTCCATCCCATGAGTCCCCTAGTCCCTGACTTGACTCACCTCCCACCCTCACCCCGACCCTGGGCTCACCTGGCAGTCAGTGAGGCCCCCCTGGACACCAGTAGCCTGACACAGTCCAGCCTGTTGTTAGACACTGCGTCGTGCAGCGGTGAGTCATTCTCCATACCAGGGGTGTTGATCAACGCTCCGTTATTCAGCAACAGCTCTGCGATGTCCGTGTAACCATGGTTACAGGCCTCATGCTGATAAATTTGAATTCGTAATAAAGGCAATGTAATGTACATCAATAATGTTTAAGGTAGATGAGGCAAATGTTGGAAAATGGAACGGAATAAATTTCTGAGTATCGCTCGCACATGTCACGAAACTACAATTAGCGAATCTACATATTCCCATCTCAAGGTCAGGTTTAAACTGGAGTCTTACATACTCTGGCATTTGGAAGGCAAGAACCTGTAACCACCAGAACATGGCCTGTTCTCTGTTTTTTTTTATTTACTGGATTGAAGTTTTAAAGCTGTACTCCCACAAAAACTTTGTACTTTTTCTAAATGGTCAGATTAATGGGTTGAGGAAACTAGCGTGTCAAAGGTACATGTACAGAGCCAGTGTCCTTCTCCAGGTATGTGACAAACCCACTGACTTAGAGCAGAAGTCAAACCAGGCAAAACTGGACTCTCTTATGTCAGATTACATTTTGGATCTTAGCCTAAACACCACACTGTTAGTTACACTTTCCTTCTTAAAACACATCTCAGTTTCCTAAGGTTGATAATGTTTCTGTCCGATCACAGAAGTTAAGCTATGTTAAGCCCAGTCAGTACTTGGATGGGTGACTGCCTGGGAACACCAAACGCTGTAGGCACTTGTCGTATGGGGCCTCTGTGGTTCAGTCAGTTAGCGCACTAACACATCGCAATAACCTAGAAGCTTCCCACCAATGCGGTCGATGGGAGTTCAAGTCCAGATTATGCTGGTTTCTTCACCAGCTGTATGTGGGAAGGTCTGCCTGCAACCTGCAGATGGTCGTAGGTTTCTCCCAGGCTCCGTCTGATTTCCTCCCACCATAATGCTGGCCGCCGTTGTATAAGTGAAATACTCTTGAGTACGGCGTAAAACATCAATCAAATAAATAAATAAATGTTGTACATATAATACTGACCAGTGGTGTCCAGCCAGCGTTGTCTCGTGTGTTAGGGTTCGCCCCCTCTCCCACTAGTGACCGCACTCTCTCCACATCACCCTGTACAAAACATGCCATTCTTATTTCTTTATATGCAAAATGGGACAGTGCAAAATAAGAAAAATAACATAAGCCTTATTCTGGAAGGGTAAAGCCATCCTCAAAAATATGTTTGTTGGTATAACCTGACCAACTCTTCAAATAAGGGCCTACTCAAAAATTTTTAGTGCTATTTTCAAGACAGCTTTTTTTTTATATTTTTCCTACCATGTTGATTTCTGTGAAAGCCCTATATTTTTGAAGAGCCAAAAAAAAAAAAAAAAGATGAACTTCGTACTGATTGACCGTAATTTTTCTCATAGGGTCGGATTACGCCCAAGAAACCATTTCTTTAAGGATGGTCTAAACATGTCTTTAAAACCAAAGGGACACTGTTCCTAAGGCCAGAGCTCTTAAGTAGCCCAGGTGTGGTAATGAAGTGATATCTCTCAAAATAACTGTTGGGAGGAGAAAGTGTTCATGAGTGAGACGTTATATCCAAAACACTACTGCAGCCGGTCACAATAGCTCGACTTATACGTCATCAATTTATGACCAAATGTGGACTCAAACGTGTTCCTAAAAACAAGGCAAGCAATTCCATTCAGTCGAATTCCCTTCATAATAATTAAAATATTCATTTTGCATACCTTAATGACAGCAACATGAAGCAGAGTCTCTCCTTTCGCATTCTTCTTTGACATTGGATCAGCCTGCTTCTTCCTTGTGCTGGTCGGGGTGACTGGTGACATGCTGCTTAAGGTGTTTGACAGGTGGGATGGGGGCTTACAAAGTTGTCTCCCCTTCAGAGCAGAGTTGTTTCCCTTGACATATTTCGGCGTTTGTGACTTAAATCTTACGGGAGTCTTCAGTACTTTCCCGCAGTTTCTTCTCGCCTTTGGGGTGACTGGGTTGTGGTTTTCGGACACGTCATCAAACAGCTGAGTCATTGTTGTTTGTAACAATCTATCTGAAGTGGATCGTTTTCTCTGCGCTGGTGTTCTATGTGAACTATTGGAACCTCGTCTCCTTGCTGCTCTTGTAGAATTGTTCTGCTTGGTTCCTGGATTAGTTTGACTAATTTCGCTTTTCCTCAAATCTGAAGTCTCCATTTTGCAGTGGTTGACTGCACGCCTACTGTGCTGACCCTCTTCGGTGTTAGGGACACAGACTGGTGTAGATTTAAAGTCATACGCTGACTGATTCTGTAGACTGTGACCATTAGCAGCGTTGCCGCGACAACCATTGCTCACCCCTGTTCCCATGTCTTCTTCACCTGGAAAAGTCAGCAGTTTACTGATTTTCTTATCAGATTTGTTTTGTACATAGAGACAGGTCTTCAGACAGCATGCATATTCCCATAAATTACACATAATTTTCCTAAAATACACATCAATATTAAAAATCTTACATGCTAGATACCCATCAAAACACAAAGCTACGCAAATAACTTTATTTTTATGCGTATTGGCAGCACTTGCAACTAACAGGGGCAGTTACGCATGTTGGACTACAACAGCAACAAACACATTTTCAGCTCGGCCATCTTTGTTTCCCAGCTGAATGGAAGCCTGTGATCTCTGCCACACCTCTGCAGTTTATTCTGACGATAAAAATACTTTTGAAATTTGTGCAATTGAATCCGTAGCAGCAGAGGTAGGCATGAAAATGTGTGTTTTGCTGTGAGCAAGAGCATTTAGACATCCCTACATAGAAGAGTTCCATAAAGATCTCAGCATTACTGTGACCATGCCTTTGACAGAACATTTAACTTTGACAGAAACAATGGTAAAAACTGATGCTATCTCAGTGATGAAACATTTGGTTAGTGACTGAACATCCATATCCCAAGGTTTTATTGGTAGCCAGAATGGTGTTCTGACAACAGTTTGAAAAAAAAAACGCCTACGTGCGCGTGTTGTGTGTGAGATGTCATTTACAAACAACACACATGAATATTAATTACGTGCAACCTGTAATTGGTTAAACTGATGGCAATAATTTTTTTGGTCTGCGTTGGAGGAAATGCATAAACTTTGGTGTCGTTGCAGGGCTTTAAGATTGAACAACAAATTATCCAACTTATTTTACTCATCCCCTTTACATTTCACTCACCCTTATTTGAAATGGATGAGTAAATACTCATCTCAACTCTCAGCAAATGAGCTTACCTTCTGGGGGTCTGTTGAGGTGAGCAGTCCCCTCAACTCTCAGCACATGAGCTTACCTTCTGGGGGTCCCATTGAGGTGAGCAGTCCCCTCAGCTCTTGGTAGATAAGCTTACCTTCTGGAAGTCCCATTGAGGTGAGAAGTCTCCTCAGCCCTCAGCACATGAGCTCACCTTCTGGGGGTCCTGTTGAGGTGAGCAGTCCCCTCAGCTCTCAGCACATGAGCTTACCTTTTGGGGGTCCTAGTAAGGTGAGCAGTCCCTTCAGCTCTCACCACAGGGGCTTATCTTCTGGAGGTCCTACTAAGATGAGCAGTCTCCTCAGCCCTCAGCACATGAGCTCACCTTCTGGGGGTCCTGTTGAGGTGAGCAGTCCCCTCAGCTCTCAGCACATGAGCTTACCTTTTGGGGGTCCTAGTAAGGTGAGCAGTCCCTTCAGCTCTCACCACAGGGGCTTATCTTCTGGAGGTCCTACTAAGATGAGCAGTCCCCTCAGCCCTCAGCAAATGAGCTTACCTTCTGGGGGTCCCATTGAGGTGAGCAGTCCCCTCAGCTCTTGGTAGATAAGCTTACCTTCTGGAAGTCCCATTGAGGTGAGAAGTCTCCTCAGCTCTCAGCACATGAGCTCACCTTCTGGGGGTCCTGTTGAGGTGAGCAGTACCCTCAGCTCTCAGCACATGAGCTTACCTTTTGGGGGTCCTAGTAAGGTGAGCAGTCCCTTCAGCTCTCACCACAGGGGCTTATCTTCTGGAGGTCCTACTAAGATGAGCAGTCTCCTCAGCCCTCAGCACATGAGCCTACCTTCTGGGAGTCCCATTGAGGTGAGCAGTTCCCTCAGATGTTGGCACATAAGCTTACCTTCTAGGAGTCATGATGAGGTGAGCAATCCCCTTAGCTCTCAACACTTGAGCTTACCTTTTGGGAGCCCCACTGAGATGAGCAGTCACCTCAGTTCTCACCACAGGGGCTTATTTCTGGGGTCCCACTGAGGTGAGCAGTTCCCTCAACACACGAGCTTACCTTCTGGGGGTCCCACTGATGTGAACAGTCCCCTCAGATATGGGCACATGAGCTTACCTTCTGGGGGTCTCCTTGAGGTGAGCAGTTCCCTCAGCTCTCAGCACATGACCCTACATTCTGGGGGTCCTCTTGAGGTGAGCAGACCCCGCAGCCCTCTGCATAAAAGCTTACCTTCTGGTGGCCACCTTGAGGTGAGCAGTCCCCTCAGCTCTGGGTAAGAGCTTACCTTCTGGAGGTCCCAATGAAGTGAGCAGTCCCCTTAGCTCTCAGCACATGAACTTACCTTTTGGAGGTCCTACTAAGGTGAGCAGTCCATTCAGCTCTCAGCACAGGGGCTTACCTTCTGGAGGTTCTCATAAGATGAGCAGTCCCCTCAGCCCTCAGCACATGAGCTTACCTACTAGGGGTCCCATTGAGGTGAGCAGTCCCCTCAGCTCTCGGCACAGCCTGACCATGTTAGACAGCTGCCGGTTGACCTGGGCGTCTTTCACGTGGGTGGGCAAGCCGCACAGCGGGCAATCGTTACCCAGGTGGTTCTCGCTGCATTCACTGCCAACACACACAAGCAATCTGTCCATAAAACATGGCACAATGTACAGCACGCCATGAGATTTTGATATAAAATTTTACACACCTATTTATATGGTGCAATCAAGGATCAAAAGTCCATTTTAGACACATTCAGAATTAGAAAAATGAATTCAGATATCATAATTTGGCAACTTCGTATCAAATTTCGTTTTAAACTCCTATGAACAGTGACAGCTGGAGAATCTGTAAATTTGCTTTCTAATGCCGGGATTAAACTCCCTCCTCATGAGCCATGAGGATGGGAGCCGTGCATCTCACTCCCAAACCTAGGTAACCCAGGTAAATACTCACCTGTATATGTACATTAATCCCACGTTAATGTTTTCTGACCACAATTCAACACAAAAAGATTTTCTGCTCACATCGCAGGCAACAGGCAATCCCAATGCATAATATGCAAAGCTACCAATGGGAAATTTCATTAAATTTGATCATCTTTGAACCTGCTTAGCAAGGGATCGATTTCATAGTTTCGTTTCTCATTAACAATCATGGCCATGTAACCACTGAAGTAAAAGACAGCTCATGGCTGAGGCGCTGGTCTTTAAAAAGATTATAAAATTCTCTCTTCAATGCTAAAACCTGTTTGAATTTGTATGAATTCGTTGCTGAATTATCTTCATTTAAAGAGTGGAGTATTATGCTGCCGACTGAGGATCTGAAGGCGCCCATGCTCTCAAGCTAGTGAGGGAGCTAGGAGATATCAGCTGTTTATAACTTGTGACTGTAAATATTCTGAGTTGACTGTCAATGTAACATGTAACAATATACAGACAGATATGGTTTTTAATGTTATAAATGTTAATTGTAACATGTACATGTGTGAACAACACAGCAAAGTATTTCCAGACCACTGTGTTATGGCCAAAGTAAGTTTCTTTATCATTTCAAGTAATAAATTCATTTACATATTTCAGTTTCAACCAGAACCCTAGAAGCCTACTAGTCTCAGGTGACAAGAGTGTTCCGCGCTTGAAGCAATTACGTCCCAGCCCAGGCATAATAGATGTCTATCACGCTAGCTGATGGAGGAAGGTCAAATCTCAGTTTCCACTGCTGTAGTAGCCGTTTGAAAAAATACTTAAACGAAATAAACACAATACTGTCCAATCTTTTTCGCAATGTTAACTTTGAACATGAGCTGTCTTTCACGTTAAAGAATTACATTAGAATAACTGTGTGTAATTGTGCTATTTGGCAGCCATAAGGTATTGTACTTACCTACATAGCATGTGTTCACAGACACCTGCAGAATATAACCCTTCACTCAAAACCGAGCTGCAACAGAAGATACCACAACATGAAAATACAGGTAATTTCCTTTAAAATGGCTCTCGTTTGTTTCAACTTGGCTTGCAGTAAGGCACCACGTGCCAGGCTAGCCAATCAGTGCCCTTGATTTCAGTGTAACCAACATGGCCCACCAGGTGGTGTATGGCTTTTGGTGTACCGGTACAATTTTCTCCTTTGAAAATAAACTTCTCCCAGTGCATATAGACAACTGGTGATCAGTTCTTCTTGAATGAAATATCAAAGGTTGGGGAGCAGAGATGATAGTTCAGGATGCAAGCAGTGTGTGAAGACAGCTTGTCGTTGATATTTAGTTACCATCTCAAAACTTCAATAATTTACAAAGCAGATCGAAATAGGAATCAGAGCGATAGTTCAGCTTGATACAATCAATATATAAGCCGAGTCCGCATTTAGGTCTTACAAGTTCACGCAAGGTGGAATGAGTAAGACAAGGGGTGTACTCCTGCAAATTAACGTGGCAGAAGACGTGATTTTACGGGAGTTGCATGTTGACAGTTTGGCTTATGTCTTATGTATAAAATCAGGAACCTCTGAGACTCCTGAAATGCCGATTCAGCTTATTATTTTAAAATTCTGACAGTCAGCGATCGTAACATCCACGACTCTCAAAAATCCCGCTGATTTCTGCACTCTAGGTGAGTTATACATAAACCAATTAACTCCTAGTCGCCAAGGAATGTGCAGGACTATTCCGGGGTATCATATGACTTAATGTCATGACAAAAAGTGAAAGTCAAGTCTGAAAGACAGTCTCTCACTTGTCAAGATTTTGACATCGTGAGGAGTGTGACATGTATTCCTACAATACATGTGGGTTATTTTTCTCGCGATTTTGTCTTCAGCACGCCTTGTCAACTCGGTAATCGCCCACTCACCATTTTGAGCATTTCAGATCTTCAGTCAGGCGATCAAGAGCTTCAAGCGTTTGAGGAAAGGGCGTAATATCGTCCATTTTAGCCTTTAGACTTCGCCCACGTTCGACTCCCCCGCCAAATTTTACACCCGGAAGTCAACGCTCCCATAATTCCATATCCACTATGGTGACCAGCGGAAGTGAAAGAAGTATCAGACAGCATCGTTGGTAAAATTCTCCTTCGTTTGGCAGTCATGAAGTCTGTTTGACGTTTTGCAGTTTGTGTGATTGTTGTTTAGAAAAGCCTGTCCTTGTTTTGTGTCATTCTGACGTCTGGACTTCAAGGCACTGAGACGGGAAAGGCTGGTCAACAGAAGAAGTGCGAGAAATCCGTCGACGGGACGAAGGGATTTTGACACTGACATTGACACATATAATCAGCTCACATGTCCCACAACCAAAACAAGCAGACGACTGGTAAGCTCTGTCTTATTTTCTTTTTTTCTTTTCAGCTAGCCTTCATTTGTGCTGCAATTTTCGTGATGTGATATGTGCGGAGGAATTAAAGTTTTTTATGATATATGCAAATATTTTTATCCAGATGTGAAAAAAAAAAACATCAGAGCAAAAAATATGTCTGGGCTGAAAATGGGTAATCAAAGATCACCTGATGGTGAAATGTCACTTTAAAATGTCGATTGTTTTGTTTGTTTTCTCCAAGGCTCAAACAAATAATTAGTTGGTATGGGTCCTGTTTTGTTCATGAAACGTTATTGTTTTACCTCGTTGATGTTTTATAACAAAATGGGTGAAAAAAATTGCATTATTTCTCAAATGCCCATTATACTCCATTATTTACAAGTTTTTTGCAAGTCTGTCCCCAACAGAAATCTCCTCTGTGTTGACTATGATCAGAACTACTGATTTTTTCAGCATTGAAATATTCATGTTATATTTGTTAAAGAGAAAGACCTTGTAAAAACGAACTTATGGTGACTGAAAAGACCATTAAAAACTGTATCTCTGATTTTTGGGATTTTATTTCAGCAAAATAAATGCAGTCAAATGTTTTGATTGTATGGTGGGTTTTATGGACCACATCGATAATGTGGTTCACCAGTGACGTCACACTGACTTTTCTATGGCCGTAAAGCAGAAATTTAATGTCATATTAGCATTTTCATACACAGGCAAACATTAGATCACAACTCTTCACAAGAACTTCATTCAGACCTGAACATAAAGGTGTACAAAAAGTTGTGTGACTTTACTGGTGAACCACATTAATCAATATGGTCCATAAAACCCACCATACGATCAAAACATTTGACTGCGTTTATTTTGGTGAAAAAAAATCTAAAAAATTTGGTGCAGGTATTTGCAGATACAATTTTTAATGGTCTTTTCACTCACCATAACTTCATTTTTATGAGGTCTTTCCTTTTAATCTGCAATATGCTGTGGTGCATATTTATGAACACTTTGCCTGTAGACAAAATATTAACATGAAAATCCCAAGATTTCAGGGTGTAAATTTTTTTTTATCTATTAACATGATGAGAACTTAGTTTCGTAGGCAAGTAGAATATTTGACCAAAATTCAGTGTAATTTGACTGAAGCAAAACAAACGAACAAACAAAAAAAAAAAAAAAACACATGCTTATTATAAAAGGAAAACATGTGAATCTAAATATCAAGTATTGAATATTACAATAAAGACGTTTCATTTGGGATAATTTTCTCAGTGAAGAGTGTATGTATACATGTTTGTGTGAGCGTCATTTATATGTGGTACCCATACAATGACCTCATCAGCTGAATTAGCAAGAGGTGAATTTGATCAGGCATTGTCGTCCTTTATGGCTTACATGTATTGGGGACATCATTCAAAATTGTTTGTTGCCGGTAACTTGACCAACATGTGAAAAAGGGCTATTCTCTAAAGATTTTACTGGGCTATAGATGTATATATATAGTTTTTCTGTCCGTGTTAATTTCTTTAATTTCTTTAATTTCTTCAAACTTAAAATTACATTGGCAATAATAATAAAAAATACTGCTATCATCTTGAAATTAAAATGAATCCTCTATTTACAGTAAATAATCCTTATAGTTTATATTTTACCTACCTGGAGGTGCATTAGTCACATGTTCATATATATCATAGCAGTGATCATGATATCATCTTGCTCTGCATCAACATGTCGCTAAACAGAGCAGTGTGAGATGTTTGGCCGATGAAAATCTGCAACAAAAAGAAAGAAAAAAGGCGGCACGTGTGAAATCACAGAGACCACATGCCAGAGCTGTATGCACATGCCACATACTGCATACTGTATGTATGGAATCTTAGCTTTAGTCTTCATTGCTACAGTACATGTACAGGAGGGTGTATGTTTTTAAGGTTTGTATTGTGTAATATCATGGTTAAGGGATACTCAGTAGGACAATGGTTGCTCTCAGCCGACATATATATAATACATACAAAAGTAGAATGATCCCTGTGGAACAAGGATGTAGAAAGGTTTCAAGCACACATGAACGGAGCACTTTTTTTTCTATTTCATTCCAACGTTTTGTCTGCCATTTGGACAACCCACCATTGGTGTTACAAAGCAAGAAAATGTTAGCAGGCAGGTAGCCATGCACATGCTTTGTTTACCCGAACAATGACATTTATGTGAGGCTGCTAAAAGCGTTTGATATGTGTACATAAGCCAGAGAATGGCAGAGATGTACATGTGGCATTGATGTTTTGCTAGCAATGAATTTTTTTTTGCAGCTACAACCTAGAATGCCATTGCAGTAAATAGAAAATAAAACAAATAGGTCTGCATTCATATAGATGTACATGTATATCATAAAATAGAGATTAAGACCACATTTAACCTTCAGGTATGCCTTACATCCAAGTTTCGATGGGTGCAGTGGGGTTCGGGTTCACTTCCATTCTCAGACAGGGAATTTTGAGGATTCCTAGTATTTTGTTGTTCTTAGTGCCTTGGCGACAATAAGTGATCAGAGATGTTCTCTTGTGTGGTCTTGCGTGAAACTTATCCCCTGAAAACTCCAAGCCTTGCAGCATCTCCCGACACGTACTTTAGGTTTCCTGCATTCAAAGATGTTGCTCTCATCGTGTATTTTGTGAAGATTTCTTAGTGTGATGTTCAGCAAGTCCATTTTGATATGAATCTTACAGTGGAAAAGAAAAAAGCTTGGTGAAACATAGAAATTTAGAAATGTTCTCTTGTGTGGTCTTGCATGAAGCCTATCTCCTGGAAACCCCAAGCCTTGTCTTCATGAATATAACCTTAATATTTATACTATAAATTTTGTAGTATCTCTCTACACTTACATTTAGGTTTCCAGCACTAAAAGAAATTGCTCTCACCATGTAATTTGTGAAAATTTCTTAGTGTGATATTCAGTAAGTCCATTTGATATGAATCTCTACGGAAGAAAAAAAAAGCTTGATGAGACATTGAGCTTTATAAGAAGGATCAATAACCTTTGTGAAAGTACTCTTTAAAAAATTCTACTTTTTTTTAACCTTATGTAAAACAATAAGGTACCTGTAGGTTGATAGGTTTTGTTTTTGTAATTCTGGCTAATGAAAGAGATAGGAATTTTAAAGAAATTAAAATTGAGAAAAAATGGTCCATCGAAAGTCTGTTAAAAACTTACAGAGCAGGTTCCTTTTGTAGAGGTCCATTCAGGTTATCACCCCCCCTCCCCACCTCCCAGCCACACTACCAGCTATTAACATGTTTTTAAAGGTGACCGAAGTGCCCTTTTGGACCTTACTTCCTGCCTTTAGATGTGTATTTACCATGTGTAATAGGACTCAGATCCATGTAGAACGACATTTACAAAGTGTGCAATGTGGTAATGATTTATACGGGAATGAAATCCCGTATTACTACTGTGACACTGTACACCCCGCCATGCTAATGAGGAAGTTATGGGCCAGCTCGGGTCAATCATAATCACCCTGTGAAATCTACTCCTGATGATAGAGCTTAAATACCGCTGACTCAGGCATTCAAACACCAATCAATTAATCAATATAAACAAGAGTGGGGTGTCTGTTGCTGGGCTGGTGGGTGTATGTACAGTGTATATTCAGACTGAGCAGCAGTAACTGTTGTGTGAGCGCCGCAGTGTGCATCATATAGATGCTCTCTTGTGGATTGGAATGCCTTGGCGGTGTTATTGTCTGGTTGTCCAGGGATGTAAATGTGCATATATGGAAGGGTTGGTCAGTTGAATTGGATGAATGGTAATGACTTTGATTATCAGTGCCACTTGGGCAGTATTGCGCCCTTAATTTGGCGACAGGTCAATTGATTATTAGTTAACATACTGAGCTAAGCTAAAGTTTTGCAGGCCTTTGTATATGAAGTGTGCTGTCATTCTCCTAAACAAAGCTAAAGTTTTGCGGGCCTTTGTATTTGAAGTGTGCTGTCATTCTCCTAAACAAAGCTCAAGTTTTGCGGGCCTTTGTATTTGAAGTGTGCTGTCATTCTCCTAGACAAAGCTGAAGTTTTGCGGGCCTTTGTATTTGAAGTGTGCTGTCATTCTCCTAGACAAAGCTAAAGTTTTGCGGGCCTTTGTATTTGAAGTGTGCTGCCATTCTCCTAGACAAAGCTAAAGTTTTGCGGGCCTTTGTATTTGAAGTGTGCTGCCATTCTCCTAGACAAAGCTAAAGTTTTGCGGGCCTTTGTATTTGAAGTGTGCTGTCATTCTCCTAGACAAAGCTAAAGTTTTGCGGGCCTTTGTATTTGAAGTGTGCTGTCATTCGGGCCTTTGTATATGAAGTGTGCTGTCATTCTCCTAAACAAAGCTAAAGTTTTGCGGGCCTTTGTATTTGAAGTGTGCTGTCATTCTCCTAAACAAAGCTAAAGTTTTGCGGGCCTTTGTATTTGAAGTGTGCTGTCATTCTCCTAGACAAAGCTAAAGTTTTGCGGGCCTTTGTATTTGAAGTGTGCTGTCATTCGGGCCTTTGTATATGAAGTGTGCTGTCATTCTCCTAAACAAAGCTAAAGTTTTGCGGGCCTTTGTATTTGAAGTGTGCTGTCATTCTCCTAGACAAAGCTAAAGTTTTGCGGGCCTTTGTATTTGAAGTGTGCTGTCATTCTCCTAAACAAAGCTAAAGTTTTGCGGGCCTTTGTATTTGAAGTGTGCTGTCATTCTCCTAAACAAAGCTAAAGTTTTGCGGGCCTTTGTAATTGAAGTGTGCTGTCATTCTCCTGAACAAAGCACTCTCCTGAAACTAAAATTCAGGTGTGCTGATAACACATAGCCTGAAATAATGAAGAGTCTGGGGAATGTTAATCGAAGTGTGTAAATCACACTCCTGGTCTACTGTCAGGGCTGTAACCATGATGATCACAGTCACCCCTGCTTAAAATCCAAAACTAGGCCTGGTTTTTTGTTAATTTTTAAGCTATGGGCACATATACATGTATACATAAATTGGTTAAAATGCATTCCTGTATGCATTCGATAAAAATCATTCATACCAAAGAGTAAAGGACAGGTGTACATGTAGGCTATTCTGATCAAAAGTAGTCAATTCATGAACAACTATCGGCTATTGAGACAAAATTTTGGCTTAAAATCATCACCAGGATGCTACATAAGTAATTTCCAACAGCTTTAAGAACTAAACTTATATATTTACGTGGGTAAAATATAGACTTCCATATACATGCATGTACATCTGGAGGCATGGTTACACAAATCAAAAACATTCATTTGCTTTAAAAATTACTGATACATGTAGTTAGGTACATAGTCACTGAAGGTGTCACTGGTTTCAGCCTGAAGACAGACCTCTGATTATTTTATTCCCAAAGAAAACACTAATTTTAGGCTATCATTTATTTATCATACAGGAGCTGTGGCAGTTGGCTGCTGCGTGTCATGTGCCCAGTACTCAGAATCTGTAGTATGATACTCCAGGGGATTTCCCAGCCACTTTCGCGCTGTGGTAACCACAAGGAGAAATCTAGGAAAATTGAGTGTTGGGATAATTTTATATTGAGTTTTTATGAGTTTTTGATACATTGGTGATGAAAAAATATTAAGTTTTCTTGATTTGTTCAAATTGAGTTTCTGAAAAGAAATTGAAAAAAGCCCTGGGAGTCATGGGTACACATGTACATGTAATTTCTGGTCGCGTGCTGAAATGCCATGATCCCCACTGGGCTTGGTAGGTTCTTTTCTTGATTCCCTCACCACTGTGAGATATCTTGAGTTCAGCTGCTGATTAGCTCTCCTCTCTAATATGTAACGTGATGGATAACCCATAGTTAGGGAGATATGACCTAGGCCATCCTGAAAAAAGTCTTTGTTCCATGTAACATAATAGTATTACCAAAAGTAAGTTGGATAGGTAGGGAAATAATTCAGTTGGGGTGGGGTGGGGGGTGGTCGGGTAATGAAATATGTTAGGATTTTAGAGAAATTGACATGGTGAGAAAAAGGGGGAAAAAATCCATCTGACGCTCAATAAGAACTTCAGAATAGGGTCCTATTTTGAAAGAGTTGGCTGGGTTACCCACAACAAGCATATATATAATGTTGGCCTTACAGGCACTCAGGTGTTCAGCTGGTGGGGTAAGGTATAGTATAAATGAGATAGGGTGGGTATAGTATAAATAAGAACTGTAAAGAATTGAACAAAAGTGTTGACATCCTGAATGACACTTATTTAGGATAAGTACTGGTTAACAAATGCAGTGATTAATTCAGTCCGTTTAAATTTCTTTAAAAACCTACATGTACATGGTGTCAGTACATCCCTCAACTCACACGGGTAATTATATCTCTGTCTTCGGGGAATTACTTACAGTATTATACAGTTTATCAGCTGACAAAATCCATGTATATCAACCCTCATGGTCAGACATAAAACCTGTCTCAAAATATTGAATGCCCTAACAAATATTGTCTGTTATTGATTCCATTTACTGCTAATTGCTGTGTATAGTATATTAAATGTATGTAGTCCCTCTACTTTCCCTGCTGAGCTCCCATTATGCCCTCTCCCCACCATCGCCTCTCCCTCTAGAATCATCATCCCAGACGGAAGGTCAACCCTGTAGAATTAATGAGTTAACAGTTGGGCAAAGGTGTAATAGTGTCCTCTTGATGGTACTGTTCGATGTGTGTTTTGGCGCGGATCCCCCGGGGGTACGGCTGTTAGCTGTTATGAGAACATGTGTAGTCGAATGAACAGCGCCAATCCCTCCCTGCCAGCTTGACTCTGCCTTTATACTCATCAAATCAATAGCATTTCTACATCACTCAGCTCTGTGAGTTCTTGGGGAGAGGGCAAGTTCAGGCAGCCGTTTGTGGAACTCTCCACATATACCAGGGTCACAGAGGGCGCCTTTCTGATATACAGTATCTAGTTACGTCATTAGACATCCAGAAGCAAAGTCACAGTTTTTTATTTACATGTACATCATTAAGATGTCACAGTGCAAAATGATATCACACACTTGTGGCATGGTATGGCTACTTGCCTGTCTTTTAAGATGGCCTTTTCAGTGTACCAGGTTATCACCTAAACCCACAAAAGAAAACAGTTCTGTAGGTAAATCTAATTTTATTTTGGGGCCTCCGTGGCCAAGTTGATTAGTGCGTTGGTGCAGTCTAATAACCCAGGTGCCTCTCACCAATACGATTGCTGTGAATTCAAGCCCAGCTCACACTGGCTTCAACTCTTGTTGTAGGTGGGAATATCGGCCAGCAACCTGCAAATGGTTTTGGGCTTCCCCTCTGTTCTGCCCAGTGAATCCTCCCACCATAATGCTGGGTAATAGATAAATAATTTTATTTTCTTTGTTTTGTATACTCCATGTTCCACACTTTGTTAATATTGACACGTTGACCCTATCTTGCCATAAAGTGATGACGTCATGTCACAAAGGTACGTCACTGTGTTGTTGTAAAGTTGCATCTCAAAACCTACGTATTGATTGGTGGGGTGGGGGTGGTTGGATAAAGATGATTATAGACACGTCAGTAAACTGTATTTCTCTGTGTTCATGCATACATGCACATATAGAGTCAGAATCGGGCTCGGCGTCAAACCGTGTGTATGTATGTACATGCTATTAAGGACTCTGTGTCGTTGTATGACTGGAAACATGTTGAGTTCGATGTAAAATGTACATGTAAGCATACATACAAACGTCTGTTGGCTGTGGTGTGGCTCTGAACATCCACCGTGTCAACTATTATGTTACAGATGCTGAAAAAGACAGTTTAGGAGGCAAATGTTCCTGATCTTATGTGTTGGCTCCTATGCAAGTAAGTTGAAGATTGAAGGAGTTCCTTCCTATTGCCTGTGCAAGTAAAACCAAGAATTGCTCCTGATAATGATATAATAATAATAATACACTAACACCATATCCATGTAGATGAAGTGCAAGTACATTAACACAAATGTGCACTCTTGAGATATTCTTCGATTTGTGTTGCATTGGTCTCTCTGTACATGCTTGTATACTTTGTGTATGTAGAAAATGATGGCATACATGTACTGTGTAGATGTTTGTTGTGCACAGAGGTACATGTGGACTGCATCGATCAGTCTTCACACGAAGGCCAGGTGACAAGCACCTGTCTGGAGAATTACCAAGAGTGCCCCATAGCCTTTGTTCACCTGTGGGTGGTGACACAGTCTGGTCCGGCAGTTGACTCTGTATGGCACCAATGGCTCCTTCGCCGGTGAAACAATGCCCTGCCTGACGGAAATCGATTCACTCTCCACCCCCTCCGCCCACGTGGCGTATGTGTATCTTGCAGACTATCCCACAAGGTAGTGCATTGTATTTGCACATGCACATGTAGCTGTCGTCCATACATGTATTCAAGTGCACACTGACTTGATCTCTGTGAAACTTTTGAAATAAGGTCATTTGTTTGCTGTAGTGTAAGAGACTGACATTTTGGTGTTTTTCAGTGTTCATCATGAATTTGAGGCATTACTTTCATGTCCCAGTGCAGCTCTTGCTACATAGCCTTTGGCTTTTGGTGTGTTTGGTGAGTAGGTTTGCCTGGTATTTGGCAAAAGTCGGCGGGATAGTCTGGTTTCTTCCACCCATAAACCTGACTATTGTTTATATGGTAGTGTATCTGATTACATGAGTGAAAATTTCTAGAGTACGGTGTTAAACACTGACGAGGTGCATGTACATGTAAGAGAGGCAGTTTGTTTGCGCTGTTCAGACATGTCTTGTGGTTGTCATGCATTATTTACGCGTTATTCCATAGCTTGATGTGGGTTTTTGGTAGAGCTGTAGTGTGACGTCTATAAGGTTCTTATGTTCCTCTGCCAGAACAGCATATTTTAGTATTGAAAATCTCACAAATTATGTTTTCAAATTGTGTCTAAATGTATACTTTTCTGGTTGAATGACATGAGGATTTAGGGTACAGGCAGAAATCAGATATCCTCCATTTCCTTTCTTGGAGGTTAATTGAAATGATTTGTACATTTGGTATGGATTTTCTAGCATGGAACACCATTATTAGCGTACCTTTACCCGAAGGAGATCTGAAAGAGTGAGTCAAGTACCATGCTTATTTTGGCCAAAAGTACACCAATCTGAGGTAGACTTGACCGCTGTCATCAGCGTACTCTGAACAAGGTAGTCTTAGTCTACCAGAACACGCAGGCTCAGTCCTTAGTTCACCTTCTCTGAGCTGTTTCTGTATGAATGAGTTTCCGATAGCGACGGCAGCAGACTGGGATAGGTGCATGTGCGGCCTGTCACTGTGAGCGACATAGAGGAAATGAGGCTGAGGGCTAACACAAGAGGTGGGTTAACCTCCACTCGCCCGCGTCTTAACCTGTCCAATCAGAGAGTTCAGCAGAGATGCATTCAGCAGCCGACCCACCTCTTCACGTTTGTGGTTTAAGATACAGCATCTTGTGGATCTGAAGTAGGTGTAATTTTGGAGTTAACTGGCCAGAAGTAGGGTCAAGTCTGAGTGTCAAGCCTTGCTCCACTAGCTACAATCTCCATTCATAAGCCTACAGTATTTCGCATACACATGTTCAAGTGCGTCAGCAGTCAGCACTCCTCTTGACTATTCACATTTTGTTTTCACATATAATATATAAATATTAATAATAATATAAATATAATACATATATCTACTACTCTCCGGTTAATTGTTCACAGAGTTGTTTATAGCCCTCTAATTTCGTGCCATTTTTAGGTTTTTTTTTAATTAGAATATTTTGTGTGAGGTTGGTGGAAATATTGAAAAGATGGAAACTAGATTTTTACTGTGTTCATGTTTTTTCTTTATGCAAACATAGGTCTTGTTGGCTATTCACACTTTGCTTGCATTACTTGCATTACATAGCTTGTAATCCAAATTTACATGTAGCCTTTCCCAAGTGACTCAGTTAGCTATTTAATGCCATTTCACTGACATAATTGCAAGCAAAGTCAATACAGTTAATTGAAAGGAATTACTAGTTTTGTACATCTTGAAGTGGAAACGTCCTGGACACGTGGCCTGTCATTCTTTGTTTGTATTAATATGCAGCTACATGCAGTACTTCAGATTTTCCCACTGACAGAGTGGCTGATTTAATGACATTTTGACGTAATTATAGCAAGGTCTGTGTAATTACTGAGAGAATATTACCGGATTTAAAGAATGAATGAATGCTTATTGTTTAACGCCCTGCTCAAGAATATTTCACTTATACGAAGGCGGTGTCTCCTTGGTGCAGGACGGATTTCCGCCGTATCTTTTATCTGGTGCTGCTTGACCAAGATGACTTGTTGCTGAGCGCATAGCGAGGACGCAGGATGTTCCATTTTTAAAAGTCTTTGGTATGACCCGACCCAGGTTTGAACCCAGATCTCCCAGTCCAAAAGCGGATGCTCTACCAACTGCGCTATCCGGGCGAGTAATGTCATCCCGGATTTGAAGAGAATACCGGCCAATCTTATTGCTCATTCCATCAATACTGTGGGGACTAGTTGGTCTTTTATTGTTATATAACTTAACTTGTGCCACTGGCTAGAAGTTAATCAGATCTAGTTTGTCCTTCATACAGACTGTTCCCTCTCCCAAAAATAAACTACAGTGTAGTGATCTTCCGATCTAAGAAAAATCAGAAGAAATTTTACTCTCAGGCAGATCCATCAAAGTTTTAATTTGTTATGCATCCTGAAAATGGTTTTCTCTTTGAGGCTTTCAGAGCCTGTTTCTTGTGTACTGTTTTTGTTGTTTACTATTTCCACACATCTTAAATTCCTCAATACAAACTTGAATTCCCATTAAAGAGAAATGGACTGGCACATGATAAGCCCAACTCCGTTCATGCAGAAAATATCTTTTGATTCCATGGATAACTTTTACCATAACATTGCTGGTAGACAGGCAGACAGACAAATAATTGCAGGCCAAAACATAACCTCTTTTAATGGATAATAAAGCTTTTGTCTAGACGCATGTGGAAAGCCATTGCCAATCAATCTGGATTAGATTGGGTGCGCAAGGCCAAACATGTAGACAGTGTGAGGTGGGAAGGGTATCTGGTGTGCCCTGGGAGAGAACTCTGGAGAGTACAAATGTCGACACGCATACATTGACCGGTCCTCATACATGAGCCGTAAAGGCTTTAAAAACCCGTCAAGCAAAACACCAGTCAAATAAATCCATTAATACAGCCATTAACCAATGGCAAAACACGATACAAGTAAATAAAGCCACCAATCAAAGCACCAGTCACATAAGCAAATAAAGAAATCATTGCATGAACCAAAACATCAAATAAATTAATGAAACCATCAAGCAAAACAACAGTCAAATATATACATTTATAAAGCCATTAACCAATGAAAAAACACCAGTGAAATAAATAAGTAAAGCCATCAACCAGCCAATGTAATACTCACATGTACCTGGCCTAAATGGTTTATTCATCCAATATTTCCACAAATTTTACGTTGTTATGAGGTAGTTTAACAATGGTTAAACAGCTGTAGGAATTATTGAAGTAACTTGTCTCGTTAAGTATAAGAACCTGAGATTTTCCTTTTTGGTGCCGTAAATGCACATTGTTGTGTAGTATTTCAGTGTTTTAGTGAACTGAAAACAGGGTAGAGGGTCATATTCTGTTGCATTTCCAGTGCAGCATGTATTGCCTCTGCATGTAAGTTAGCATTGCGTATGGTTCCATAGAGTTCGTAGTATTGGTGCATGTGTCAGTTTACATGCAGGTACATGGAGGTGCACACTGTTTAATGGGGTCCTGTTTGATCAATGGTAAAGTATTTAGTATGCAGTGGTTGTTCACTTGTTCTTAAGACAGCATATTTATTAGTTACATGGTTAGGGAATGAAAGAATATGAAGCTGTATGGGGTCAGTAAGCCTCATACTGAGCGAGGCATCGTCCAGCCTCGACCAATATGAGCCTTACTGTTCCCATATAGTTTCATATAGTTTCATATCCTTTCACTCAGTAACCATGTAATGAATTTATCCCGCAAAAGACCCTGAAAACTACACTGAAAATTGTTTCTTGAAAAACAAAAGGAAGTTTCAGCAGTAATTTCCTGTTGCATTGAGGGGCTTTGAACTACCCAATAGTGATCTGGAAATTATGACGTCATAATGTTATTGACAGTGTTGTTTCAACATTCCTTTATGACGCTGTGTCACTGGTGACTGTGGTAACTGTTATGTCATGGCATTCTCCCTACTGTTGAGTCATCAGATACATATAGCATCTGCTGCAGGGTATAGAGATATACACGTCTACCATGTGACCTTTACTGTCCAATCAAAATTAGAGGATTTTGTGTTATGTGCATCAAATAAATAAATGAAACCATCAAGCAAAACAACAGTCAAATATATACATTTATAAAGCCATTAACCAATGAAAAAACACCAGTGAAATAAATAAGTAGCTAAATTAGAGGATTTTGTGTTATGTGCGATAAACATGTATACATGTAAGTGTACATATACGTTGTTGTGATGAGCGTATCTGGATGGCCCAGAGGTTTGTCTTGCTGAAGATTAACATGTCTTTGAACATACATGTACCTTCTGCAGCCTTTTACCATGATAATTCCATGAGAGGCTGTTATTTTATGCTATCATTTATATGAATGAAAGTTTAAATGAATGAATAAATGAAACCTTTACTTGAAGAGGATAACTGTCAGAACGTACTACACGTATGTATTTGCTCTGCCTCCTTTTGTACGTGTATAAATGCGTACGTGCAGTGCTGGAAGCACAATGTGACTTTCACCAATTGGAATAAGCCTACACATTTCAGAGAGAAAGGTGTTTTTTTCATAAAACATACCGATAGTGCCAACCAAAACCATTTCAAAGAATTCTCCTTAAGCTTGAGGGAGATCTGTCGAACACAAGCAAGATAAAAAAAGAAGTCAGATCCATAGTCTGAAAGATTGTATTTATCCTCAGATTAACCTTTGTAATCCTAAAGACTTGCCCCAGGGGAGAACTGCAAGTGGCACACAAATGGTTGAGAAGCAGTTGAGGGCACTCAGGCTTTCAGGATCTTCAGTGCTCCGAGGGGCTTCAAAGAGATGAAACGAGGCAACCTCTGCCTTGTGGGCAGGATTCTGGTCAGTCCTGTGAGGACGATTAAAGTTCTGGAATTCTGTGCTGCTTCATTCAAGGTCGAATGTGTACATATATTGTTTACCTACATGTTAAGGTGCACCTTGAGTATGTGGTGTATATTGTAGTGAGATATGTGTCCAGGAAGTAAAGTATTTTTATTACAGTTTTAAAACCATGTTAGGCATGGGTCTTAGACAGATCAACATGTAGGCTAGAATAATGGTCTGAAAGTCAGAATGCATCGCTGCACGTTTATCATGCGTTGAATTTGAGTCTTGGTAGTGACTGCATCATTTCTAATGTACATGAGCTACATGTATCTCATACTAAGGGTATGGGGAGAGGAAACGAGGGGATTTGGGGCTTTTATTTTTGCCCTTGCATAACCCACAACCCTGGAGTAGTACCTGACGAATCTCCTGACTCAAGTCTGCAGCTACCGTAAATGACCTAAAAGTTCGTCCATGGCTAAGTTGCTTATTTTTCCTGATTCTGAGAGCTCTGTGGATTTTAGAAAGTTGTTTGTTTGGAAGGTTGGATGATACCCTATTGGAAAAAATGTGAGTTTTCATCACCAGATATAATATGTTATGAAATTTATTTGCCTCTAAAGGTGCAATTTTCTGGACTAAATTACAAGTCATATACAGTAAGTCAGCAAGAATCTGTAACCTCATTGGTACTTGTTAAGAATGAAGTTATTACTCTCACACATGTTCACATGTATGTTAGTAGTGTCCAGTTGAATTCAGTATACAAGCACATGTAGCATGGTAGTTTGGGCCACACTTAAAAAATTCTTTGTTACAAAACCCTATTACAAAAAAATAGTATCAATCTGTATGGAAATTCTTTTTTTTTTTTTTTTTTTTTATTTCTTGCTAATGAAGTAGATAAAGATCTTAAAGAAATTATCATGGAGAGAAAATAATAACATAAATTCCATCTAAAGACCAATGAAAACTTTAAGAGTGGGGCCCTTTTTATAGGATCGGTCGGGTTATCTGGAACAAACATATTTTTAATAATGGCCCTGGCATGTTCTACATACACACTGTACATGTATTATAAATACAAATGGAATGAGGTCAAACACACTTCCTTGTAGGGCATGGGTCATTTGAATTTCACATGCATGGTGGCACTGTGTCCTTATTGTGGATGAGACACGATCTCCTGGTCAAGGTGTTGTGTTACCTGATTGTGCCAAGGCGTTTCAATGAAGCTGATGTGTCTTCTCAAATTTCTTCTCTTTCGGGGTCGTCAAGCTTACAGCTCTTATGTTACCTGTGTAGGGAAGTTTTCGTGACAACTGATTGTGGATTATTCAGTGTTTAAGAGAGATTGCTTTCTCCAAATCAGTCTTGTATCGTATGTTATATACTATTGTAAATGAGTCACTTTGCCAGGAGTTTTGAAATTTGCTGGGTTTTTTTAAGCTTGTGCATGGTTCTGTCATTAAAGCTTAGTTCTAACCTGGTTCAGGTGAATCCCTAAGCAGGCTGTAGAGGATCGAAGCAGTAAGTACATGTACAGTGTATTTGTAATGTCTTTGAAACGTATGTATTAATGTTTAATTATTTATTTATGTATTGGTGTTTTATGCCGTACTAAGTGATATTTCACGTATATGATAGCTCCAAGGCCGTCCTTAAAAACATGTTCGTTGGTCGTAACCCGACCGACTCTTCAAACAACAGTAAATGTTGTTACTGGTATTGTGAAGAAAGGTTAATTTCTTTAAAACCCCTATCTTTTTCAAGAGCCAGAAGAAAAAAAAAGAAGAAGAATTCCCAATCGACCGACCCTATTCTCTTTCATAGGTTCAGGTTACGCCCAACAAACAGTTGTGTTAAGGACGGCCTAAACAGTATGATAGGAGGAAACCTGGCCTTGACCCGAGGGAAACCATCCACAAGCTGCAAGCTGATGATAAACAAACGAAATACATGTGCAGGTACACGAGACAGCACAGTCCGATTGGCATGATCGAGAGGAGTGATGGCTCCTTTCCCACTCTCTGTTTTCAGTTCATGTGATACATGTACGTATCTCATGGTACATGTACGTATCTCATGGGGAATGGGTTATGGTAGAGTCGTCATATAGGTGCTTGCCTTTCACTCGCTAGGACACATGGGGTGTAGTTTCAAAACTAGCCTTGGATATGGAGTATGTAGATTTCTCCGCTTTGCTGCCTTGTAGAGCCTTGGTAACAATGAAACAAGAAAACCAAATTATAGGTGAAATATTCTTGAGTATGACGTTATTAAAATATTCAAGTAAATCGATAAATGTATCATACCCCTAGCTCGTAGTTTTTAGAAGGACGCTGCACTCTGCCCCTAAAATGTCCTCCCAGCCCCTTTTCTGTGTTGGAAAATATTAACAGATAGGCAGTGGAAATTGCCAATGGAGTACATGTAACTTTGCACCCTTCCCATTCCAGTGGTAATGTGTGGAACTGTACAGACTTCCTGGCTGTAATATGGTGACGTGATGACCCCACAGAGGGAAGTAATTTGTCACCTAGTCCTGACACTGGCTTTATATTCTGATGACTCGGATATTGTTTTCAAGATCAATCTCAATTCAAGGCTTTGAGTGATTCCTGTAATTTCCTTCTTCACTTGACATTTTTTGTTGTGTTTTTTCTTTGTCGTGTAGGTTAGCAGGGGGATGGGGAGGAGGGGTAAGGGATTTAAAGGTGGCTAGGCTTAGTCTTAATATTAGCCTTCCAGATGATATCAGATTTGATGTTGATTCACAGTGGGATAAAGTGGAGTTACCTAAAGTGGAAATCTACCTGAAACATTATACACGTACGTGTGATTGATCTCTAGTGACAATTAATACATGTGAGTTAACAAATATATTTGACGTCACTTATGGTATTACACACGAGTACACTCGCACAGTGTTCCGAATTTCCAGTATAAAGAGACAAAAACGGCATTGTTGCAGGACTCTTTCTCGTGTCTTCATTACTTTTAATCACGACACCATGCAGTCTTCATTGTTGCAGGACTCTTTCTCTCGTGTCTTCATTACTTTTAATCACGACACCATGCAGTCTTCATTGTTGCAGGACTCTTTCTCTCGTGTCTTCATTACTTTTAATCACGACACCATGCAGTCTTCATTGTTGCAGGACTCTTTCTCTCGTGTCTTCATTACTTTTAATCACGACACCATGCAGTCTTCAAAAGTCACGAGAGTTCAGACTGAATCACAGTCATTGAACTCTTTGAACTTTGCACTATTACCTCTCATGTCACAGAGGTTACCTTGGACGGGCCAGTTGTAGTATGCAGAAACTGCCAGATCATTCATCTACACGGTCTGCTCAGTCAGTGGTTAGGTAATATGGCCACTGATTTGTGACAAGTCTTAGGCTTCAGGTGTACATTGAAATCGTGATCACTGTGGCAGAGGGGTTAAATTACATGCTTGAGATCCTTCCGTTGGAAATAGACACGTATCGTGATCTCTGCAGGTCTCCTGTCATAAAAAGTGTTTGTTGGAAGATGGGCTTGTAGTTTTACCTGTCTATTTAGTACAGATGTATTTGGTGTATAAATCAACCGGACTAAAAATAAAATGTGCAACATTTCACATGTGTTTGCAACTAACATTCACAGTTTGTGTACATGTGCTCTGGCAGTATTCACATTTTGTGTACATGTGCTGAGGCAGCATTCACATTTTGTGTACATGTACTCAGGCAGTATTCACATTTTGTGTACATGTGCTCTGGCAGCATTCACATTTTGTGTACATGTGCTCTGGCAGTATTCACATTTTGTGTACATGTGCTGAGGCAGCATTCACATTTTGTGTACAGGGGGCTTTTTTTGTTTTTTTTTTCACAGCAAGAAATATTGGAAAATTGAGTTTTAGACAAATTTAGTATTGAGTTTTCAGTAAATAAATTGAGTTTTGGATACATCAGTCATGAAAAAATATTGTTTCCTGATTTGTTGAAATTGAGTGTCTGAAAAGAAATTGGTGAGAAAAACCCCTGTGTCTGCCTGTTGCAAGAAACCAGTTCTCAAGGTTACTAATAGTCCTGATGTACATGTACATTAGCTACCCTGGTGTGTTGAGTTCATAAACGCACAGTATCAGATGTTGATGCAACTGTTCATTCGTGTGGGTAAGGGTGAAATTCGATTCGGGCAACAAAAATTTCTCTTCATCTCTAAAGTTAGTTTACGCATTCCTTTGGAAAAGGTGTGCTGTGATTTTTACCTGATTTTCTGTGGGCATTCAGGGTATCAGAAAATGGAGTTTTAGTGTTGAATTTTCATGAAATAAATTTTTTGGTTGAGTTTTTGATACATTGGTGATGAAATAATATTGAGTTTTCAGATTTTTTCAAATTGAATTTCTAAAAAGTAATTGGCTACAAAAACCCCTGGCACTACCCGGTTTACTTTTGGTCTTTTCCATGTTTCTTGTAGGCATTACCAGATTTTCTTTGGTCTTCACCATGTGCTGTGGGTACCATCATGTTTTCTGTGGGAACTACTAAGTGAACCACTGGGCAATATTATGTTTCCTATAGACACTATTCTGTTTCCCATAGGCACTACCATGTTCCTTTGGACACTACCATGTTTCTTATTGCCACTACCATGGTTCCTTTGGGCACTACCATGTTTTTTTATTGCCATTACCATGTTTTCTTATTGCCACTACCATGTTTTCATATTGCCACTATAATTTTCCTTAGGGCACTGCCATGTTTCTTATTGCCACTACCATTGATTCCTGGTCGTGGGTTTCCCCCGGGCTCTGCTCGGTTCCTCCCACCATAATGCCGGCCACCGTCATGTAAGTGAAATATTCTTGAGTAGGTCATAAAACACCAAAGAGATAAATGAATACGTAAATGCCATGGTTCCTTTGGGCATTACCATGTTTAGTATTGCCACTACCATGGTTCCTTTGGGCAATACCATGTTTAGTATTGCCACTGCCATGGTTCCTCTGGGCACTTCCATGTTTCTTACTGCCACTACCACGTTTCCTTTGGGTACTATCATGTTTCTTATCACACTACCATGTTTCCTTTGGGCATTACCATGTTTCTTATTGCCACTACCATGGTTCCTTTGGGCACTACCACGTTTTCTCATTCTCACTACAATTGTTTCTTTGGGCACTGCCATGTTTCTTATTGCCACTACCATGGTTTCTTTGGGAACTACCATGTTTCTTATTGTCACTACCATGTTTCTTATTGTCACTACCATGGTTCCTTTGGCACTACCATGTTTTCTCATTGCCACTAAAATTGTTCCTTTTGGGCCCTGACATGTTTTCTTATTGCCACTTCCATGGTTCTTTTGGGCACTGCCATGTTTTCTTATTACCTTTCTTGGTTCCTTTGGGCAGTTACATGTTTCTTATTGCCACTACCATACTTACTTGTTGCCCCTACTGTGGGCACTACAATCTCCAGCTGTGGAGAATGGCTGAGTGGACATTTTATCATAGACAGAGTTTTGTGTGACATACCTGCATGTCTGTTGTTGGTGTGCCCTGCAGACATGTGTGCAAGGGTCTGATCTTGTGCAGAGACTAAGCCGTCTGTGAGGTCACCTTGCTCCTTACCTGTTCATATTTGCTTTACCTGTATTTTTACCTGGCTGGCTATATGACAGAAAAGTTTAGGCCATCATTAAAACATATACATACATGTATATACATACACTGTACACACATATATATGTACCTCCTAAACTTTATGGCTGTATATACTTATATGGCAGTTATAAGACTTATATCAGTTTGATGATTACAAAACAGGTGTTGAGTGATTCTTCAGTGGTAATGTATACTTACCTGTACGTGGAGATTGTACAAACTGTCACTGTTGTGAAGTGATAAGATGCTTATCATCTACAGGTAAGTGTAAGCCTATTTCTGCAGATGTGTGTCAGGTTGATGTAGATAAACTTTTATGGCGCAAGGTGCAGGGGCTAATGACTCTGCTCTTTTTCCTGCCCTTATGCCTCCTGCACCCCCCCACACACACACGAACAACCCACCTCGACCAGATTCCTAACACACACACACACACACATGCCTCCACACAATATTATAGATGTTCATGTACATAAAGTAACCTTGAGTGTGGTGTCTGTTTACCTGTGATGAGTACATCCATGTGTGTGTAGTACCTGGTGTCCCAAGCTGTTATGTATGGCTTCCTGAGGATAAGGATTTAAATGCTCTTTTACATCTACTCTATACTCACTGTAATAACATACACATATTTATTTGATGTATTCCATAACGATGGTTGCTAACGCGTTCGAAATACTAAGTCGTCCGTTGGTATATAGTAGTATAATCTTGTTTGTATATGTGAATACACCAATCCTGAATGGTGTATATAACTGAACTCTAAGAAGCAAGCCGTTCCCATCTGGTTTGGTAGCTCAGTTTGTAGAGTGATGGGGGCTAGACAGTCGTGAGTTCATGTCTCACGCGAGCCAGTGTTTTCGCTGCTTTCGATACATGAGTGTAGAAAATCATATGTTTGATGCATTCCTTGACAATGATTGTCAACATACAAATGCACATATGTGTACAGATGGACATGCATATAAACTTCTGTGTGTTTAAATAAATATCATGCATGTTCCAGTGTGGCATTTATATGATGTACGGCTTAGGCGTGGGCTCAAAGTTTACGTTTCTATCAGCTCAATACCTACCTGAATACATGTACGTGAACTCATATTCGGTATTAATATACATGTTGTACCGCAGCCTTTGACACCACAAGCATCACTTGAGCACTCCAGGTAGCAGCTTCAATGAGCGTAGTTTATTGTGTGAGTTTTTCGTGACAGCTTGTTGTAATAGACATGGTACTGTCCTTTTGTCACACCTTTGCCTACACACAGGTATAGTGTTTATATGTACATTAGAATGTACCAATTTGACCTGCTGTACACACATACATGTATAGTGTGAACACGACACTTCATGTGCTGACATGCATGTGTCATTTAATTGCTTCATTACGCGCTAGTTTGGGAATTAGAGCTACTGTAGTGTACATGTACCTGATTGAAATATACTGGGTAATATTTGATTATTAACTGTCAACATGTATGTATGTACAACATAACAATGTTGCTAAATTTGATATACATACATGTATATATACTTCCTTTTGGAAGGTTTTATGTGTGTCTGCTTTTAAAAGAACTCAAAAGCTCCATATTAAAAAGTTGATATCTTTTTATATACTTAAATTACCTGTATATGAAAGCAAGCGCAGATTCACAGTTCCTGGGGTTTTCAGGTGCACAGGTAGGCCTACTTATATGTCCTTATATACACCTGTCACTGGGGATCAAAGTGAAGTGACTAATACTATACACCTGGATCATGCATCTGTGACGTCACACTGCCACAGATCCTGTTCCGATGTTCATTCAAGTCACCCACTGCCCGTAGAATTAGGCTGAGCAGTCAACTGATGAGGGTAATATTCTCCTATGGGATGAAGTACTTTAGACATCGTGCTTTTGCCTATAATATTGAATATTAAAAAGACTACAGCACAGAGAGTAAACCCAGAGCAGTGACGACAGGGTTTTGGCAAATTATCATGTTATCGGTGAAATATGGCCTCTTGTGAATTTACCTCAGTTTGGGTTTTATTTTAACTAGCCATGTAAAGTCATCCATTAAGGTGTAGTGTACTGATTGAATGACATCCCTGGAGCTTTTGTATTACAAGTTTACTTTTGATTACACCTGTGTTTGCCTGTTAGTCATTTTGATTTAGGAGGTGCAGGTTCAATCCCAGCCTTTGAACAGGGAGTTTTGGGATTATTTCCCCTCTGTCACTGTTTTATGGAAAACTGGTGACAATAAGTGGTTGAGAAGGCTTGTGTAACCACAGTTGCAGTCTAACACTTGTCTCTCTCTCTACATGAATGTGTGTCACGTGGGAAAGTTTGTCAGTAACTTGCCGAGGGCTGATGGTTTAACCCACATGTATGTGTTAGATATTTCGTGAGGGTTGAACCCCAGTTTCTCAGATCTGTGCAAGGCCTATTGCAGGCAGCCAGCTGTTTTTGTTATATAAGAATCCCGTGGAATGTCGAGTACATGTACAAGTAGCTTGATCAGCTCATGAATATTCATGTGTCTCATGGCGATCCACCTTGTAGCGATAAGCTGCTTATGATTGACAGTCTCTCCTGATGATGGCCAGATAAATGATAAGATTGTCTGGCTAATCCCTAATCAGGGGAACTGATTACCTGTCACCTGTGGTAATTACAGGTAACTAATGGAATGACCGTACTTATTTATATATAGAGGGCCACTCGCACACACGTCATTTTACCCCCTGCATTGGTCAGAACTCGTTATTTCATTGTTTTGCCAGAAATTGTCACAGAAAGTGAGATCATCATTTATTCAAGTAATGAAATACGAAAATTGTTCGACCTCTCAAAAAATTTTCCAAAATATATTGTGACGTGAATCAAAGCATAAAGTACCTTTGTGCTAAAACTGATACTGTACACTGCATGTATATATTATACACTGCGCAATAGGTGTTTCTATATAGCTTTTTTTTTTTTTAGACTTGCCACTCTACACCTGTGATAATTTGTACGCTGTTTATCCCTGTCTATTATTCCATTGTCTGCAGCACATTTGATGACACCTCTTGTGATAGTGATGTGTTCTGTATAAATGTACATGCATTTTACTCCCGGAGAGGCAGTTTGAGTTCAGGATTGAAGCTGCTGTTTGAAATGTGAAAGGTCAGTGTAAAAAGCCATGGGTTTTAAACTGTCATTGAAAACAGTGTAGTACTAGACTTTAACACTGTGCATCTTTAAATGGTCATGCATAAGTTATGAAGAGTAAAAGCTTTAATAAATCCAAACAAAAAACATTCATAATTCTTTTGGGGGGTACATCTGCACCTTGTATTTGTTGCTTACTGACGTATGTACACAGCTTCAACTACAGTAATGTCCCCTGTGTCTGTAGCCCGAGCTGTAATTACAGTACCTGTGTTGACAAACATGGACATAAATTTGCTCCTGCGCTGTACTGTACTGTACTGTGCCTTACTTTTTGACCTGTTCTATATATATATATATATATATATATATATATATATATATATACACATACAATGTGGTATAGATACATGTATAGCACTGTAATAAAATGCTTTAGGCTGTAGACATGTAATATGGTCCAGGTAGCTGCAGGTGTGCAGTTTTCCCTCCAAGATTCTTAGAAAGTATTGACCTGTGCTACAGGTAGTAAGAACTAGTTTCATTTTCAATTCTTAAATAGGCTGAACAGGATACGTAACTCAATTGCCACCCCATCTTCTGGTACCTGAGCATTTGAAATGTTGTCGTGGTGGAATGTGCACCGTGGTAAGCATCTAAAATTGCTTCTTTTCTTTGTGAAACAAGTATAGTGTATGGTAAGAAAAGTTTAATGTAGGGAATGTTTTGGTACATGTTTACTTATTCATTTGAGTGATGAAAAAAGAAAATGCCATAAGGTTACCTGAGGGGCATGAACTGTATGTAGAAAAAAAGTATTGCTAAAAGATGAAAAAAAAATTAATTAAGGTAAGATGACAAATGATCCTTGCATGACGCTTCATAAAAAAATGAGGAACTCTAATCACCTTTTTGTTGCTGTGTTCTGTGTGATCGGAATCCTGGCTTCCTTCACGAGTCTGACCTAATCACATTTGACAGTTGCTGCATATGTGGAATATTCCTTCTACAAGTAAGAAATAACGTAGTATTTAAGATCGTATTTCTCTTTGGAATGAATGAATGAATGATTATGGTTCAACACCACATCGGCAGTATCTCAGCCATATTGTGGCAGTTTTTCTATCTAGATACATGTACATGTATTTATCAGCACAGGTAGCTGTTCCGTAGAGATAGAAATGTTCATGAAGATATCAGTAGACTTACAGCAGACCAAAACATATTGTTGTGGTCAGCCAAGCAAGTCATCTATATGGATGGCCCAACAGGTGTGGGATGTCAAGGTAGGGGTGGGGGCTAGTGGTGTGTGTGTGGAGGGGGGGGGGATAAGAGGATGTGTTCAATACTGAGAGGCATGGTTCAAGGATTCTGCACTGGCCTGACATACATGTACAGTAGATGTAGCCTGTAGGCTCACAGGTGAGTAATGACACTGAGTTAAGACCATGCTCATTCCAGGTCTCATAAACACTGAGGGCCTGGCTGTACATTTACAGGTAAAAAGGGATGTGTCATGTTTGTGTGTCGTCTAGCTGCCTGCCTGCTCGGAGTGGAGGCAGAGCCGCTGGTGTAAGCTTCACCTGTTGATTGAGCACAGGTGAGCGCGCAAGGTATTAACTTACCTGTCTGCCCAGTGTCGGAACTCCACTGTCTTAAGTCTACACTTTTAGCTGTGTCTCTCCTAGCTGTCACCAGAGATCACATGGGGATATTTACCTGAACAGAGCTAGGAGGTTGTGTTAACCTCACCTTGTAAATGAGGGATACCTGTAGGTACTTAAATTTACATTTATTGCTCAGCTACAAGGATAAGTTACGATCTAACCTCAGAACTCGTGAGTTTACCTGTTTAAAATTTGAGGACCTAATTAGTGAATATCTACTCGTTCATGTATATGCACTTCTACCTGTTAATTCCCTGGTACATTTTAAATTAACCGATATACATGTGTATAAGCCTATTTTCTTAAATGAACCAAGTCAAACATGTATGTATATATATTTGTACATGTACACAGCACAGTTACATGTACTCATCGGTTACATTGTACACCTAGTGCATCTGTGTGTAGTTTCCTGTTGGTGTTACCGTGTGTCAGCCCAGACAAGGTGATGTCTGACATGTGGACCAACTGACAAGACCTTACTGTGACCTGATGTTGTTGTTGTTGTTCGTGCTATTAAGAGGCCACACTTAGGTCATGTTTGCATGTGCACTCTGTCCTCAGCCAGATTTTGTTAATACACACACATTACATTATCAGTACAAGTATGTATACTTTAATAACCTGTGGACCTGTATATGCATATGTAAATGTAATGACCTGTTTTTCAGGCCATGTAATGTAAACATCTAGGCCACATCCTTGTGTAGATTACCTAACCTTCTGTGCACTGCTGTGTGTGCACTGATGTACAGGAGTGTGATTCATCCACAGAGAGGCTTGTCACTGCTTACTTCTGTCATCCATTTTAGCCTGCATAGGTCTTGAATGTGAATGACAGTTTAGAACAGTTTTGTCCTGTCATTTCAAAGTTAGGTGAGATATTGTGAGAGGTAGTGTACCGATGTCATATGTGGTGTCAGTCACAGCCACCTGCCAGTGGTGTTGTGATCAGTGTCCATTAGGGTACTGAGGTTGTACAGGTGCATGTACACGTGACCTGCCATGTGAAGAAAGGTGAGATACCATTATACATACACAAGGGTGTGAATGGGAAACTAGGCCAGCATCAGTGTAGTTTGTGGTGTCTGTGTTGCCTGGTGTCTGTGTTGTAGTGTCTGGTGTCTGGTGTCTGTGTTGTAGTGTCTGGTGTCTGTGTTGTTGTTGTTTCTGGTGTCTGTGTTGTTGTTGTTTGTGGTGTCTGTGTTACCTGTTGATGTCTCTGGTGTCTGTGTGTTAGAATGTCTGCGTTTTTGTTGTTTGTGGTGTCTGCTGTTTATGGTGTGTATATTGGCTGTTGTTGTGTCTGGTGTCCTCGTCGCAGTGTCTGTGTTTCCTGCGTTGTAACTTGTTTGTGATGTCTGTGTTCTACATGGTTTCTATGTTGCATGTGGTGGTGTCATGTCCATGTTTATTGTGGTGTCTGTGTCGTCTGATGTTAGTCTGTGATGTCGATCTTTGGTTTTTGTGATGTTAGTTTATGGCAGGTTATCTATGGTGTCCTTTGTGTTATGTGTGGTGTCTGTTGCCCGTTAGTGTCTGGTGTTTGTGCTGTCTGTCTGGGTATCTCTAGTGTCTGTTGAATGGTTGGTGTTTGTGGTGCCCAGTGTTTTTGTTGGTTTGTGGTATTTGCTATGTTTGTGATGTCTGGTCTTTGTTGTGTCTGTGGTGTTTTTGTGTCTGTTGTGGTGTTGCATTGTTTGCAGTGTCTGGTGTTTGTTGTGTCTGTTGTTTTCTGTGTCTGTTGTGGCGTTTGTGGTGTCTAGTGTTTGTTATGTTTGTGGTGTTTTTTGTGGCTATTGAGGTGCCTCGGTTTCCTGTGCTGTTAGTGGTGTCTATGTGGTGTCTACCTTTCCTGCTTAGTACATATGTGTCCATCTGAGCATGTCATTATGTTTTTTATACTGATCGGAAATTTAAGGAAATATGACCAAGTACCCATGGACATTTCAGATCATTTGACAGCCAGTTTAAGACCTGTTTAATACTCAGGCAAACGGGTGGGTGTGGCAAAGAACACCTCCCTGTTCACTCTCCTTATATACAGCAATCCCTGTGCCATTATGTTTGTAATGTGAGATTAATGGGGCTCTGCTTAAGAAAGGGATGATTCACACCGAGTAAACGTTTGACATCTAACATTTTAATGTGCAAGTACATACATGAAGTGTCGGCGGCATGATTTTCGTCGGAGGTGTACGGGGTAAGAAAATCTGTTGTAAGTTCATACATGTGTAATCACATCGAACACATGTACTTGTGGGTTATGTATTATTTCCTCCTCTGTAGACATCACATTTACACGGGTCATTTTATATGTCTTATATAGCTAAATATGTACATGTAGTTAGTATTATATTGAAGGTCTGTAACATTCTACCTGTATCAGTGAGTTTGGTGATTCGATCTTTGAGCCCTATCTGTTGATGTTATCAGATTTGATCTGTGTAACATGTTACATTTTTTTGGTTCACTTGTGTCTTGTTCAATCACGAATTTGACATTTTTACAGAGCAAAGGTGTAGTTTGTGTATTTTAAGTGTAGAAAGTCAGATAACAACAACAACAAATCCTGTCCCTGTGGGCTCCTGTCCCTAAGGGTTTGCCCCTGCACCCCCCATCACCATACTTTTACATGTATCTGACACACTTTCTGGCAAACGTCCCATTTTGAAACAGCAGCTGAACCAACAAGAGCTGTATTTGAACCTGTGACATGTAGAATTGGTTTGGCTGGTCTAGTGGAATTCAGCAAAATTAACCATTAAATCAGAGAGCAAGGGCCACTGTGTATGTTTAAATGCCCTCCTACTATAATGCTGGCTGCCATCGTATGGGTGAAATATTCTTGAGTACGGGGGAAAAGACCAATGAAATAAAAAAGTAAATAAATGCGTGTACATTTAAGTCCATATATTGTGCATTTTCTTGTGAGTTCCTGGGGTGAAAGTGTGCATGGTATTATTATCAACCAAGCCTATTAAAATGGAAAGTGTGCATGGTATTATTATCAACCAAGCCTATTAAAATGGAAAGTGTGCATGGTATTATTATCAACCAAGCCTATTAAAATGAAAAAATCAGTGAATACATGAGAATATTCCCTGTGAAATGCATATATGTCCTCATAAATCACTATCTTTTGAGATACTCTCAAACATTTCCTAATTAAACCTCTTCTGTTTTTTGAAGACCTCGGTGGCATGGTGGTTAGAGCATCTGCCTGGAGGCCAGGAGATCTGGGATAAATCCCAGGTCGGGTCATACCATGGTACTTGTTGCTATCTTGCTTGGCACTTAGCACTAAGATGTTTCAGGAAGGAAACAGGACAGGTCAGCCCAGTATAATTTGACTGGGTGGAGTGTCCCACTGGTGCCTTCAGCATGATGTTCCTGTGGCGGCATCACTTTGGTGCCATGGACTCGCTGGGCCACAAGAAAGCACAGCACATATATACATTCAAAAGGAATCCTTGTCGTCATGTGACTGAAAAGTTGTTAAGTATGATGTTGAATTCAAACATACACACATACATTACCTCAAAATCTTTTATTTTGGATGAAGTTATAAGGCCATGTCAACAGTAACCATGTAGAGTGTGAAGCACATGCACTTGTATGTATGGTGATCTGTAGATAACACATACATTGTACACATACATTATTATATACATATGTTATTGTGCAGATACATTATTGTACACATACATTATATGTGTATGTGTACAGGAACCCTTGGACTGTGGAATGTCATGTACATGTTTATACATGGAAATGAGATTCGGGTTTCACTTATGAAAAGTTTCAGCTTTTATTAAGTGACAAATTTTGCTTGGTTATGATTGATTGATTCATTTAAAATAGGGCCACTTCCAAATTTGTTTTTAAAGTTTGATCATTTTCTTATCAGAAAAACTCTAGTGTTGCCACCAGAAGTATCATTTTAAGGCCTATAGTGTACTGTATATGTGCTTTCAAAGTGCATTTTTCACAGACCCAAATTTAAGTGAAGTACAGTAGCTTGTGTGGACATCAAATATATTTGATCTAACTGTGCATGCTTCAGGGTACACCACCCGCCCAAACACCCACACGGCCCACCCACCTGCACACACAGTTCTGACGTCCTGTTCACGAGTTAAGCCCTGGTTATCTCCATTTAAGAAGACAGTGTGGCTCTAATGGTTAATTACGGTGTGCATTGAAGCATATACATGTAGGTCTGTGATTATGTGGACTAATACGGACTGTTGTTTCCTGTGAATGAGGCTGAGGTCCAAAACAACCAACGGGTACATATATACTTGCACTACTTGTCAGTGAGTGTGTAAGTATCCACTCAGTAGACTGGTCTCTGGCTGGTTTTGGATCAGAATTCATGGAACTGAATACCGGTTTTAGTGCAAGAAAGCCCTAAATAGTTTTATTCAGGCAGGGTCAGGTACACATGTATACCTGTATTTTGATCTGCTTAGTGAATGACCTGAATTTTGCGCTGTGTACATTTCATAAGAGCCTATATTCTCATGTTTTTGAAATATGATATTCTCAGGACTCTATAACTTTATAAGTCATGGTGTACTTGGGGTCTTTTTAAACAATTACTGAGTGGGATACAAGCGAGATTTTCTGCTTGGCATTTTGAAATTGATTTTTTAAAAATAAATTGAGTACAGGTATCTTGGTTATTTGGGGGAATTGAGTTGTAGTATTTTTCAAATTGAGTTTGTTAAAAGATTGATTGTGCAACCACAACCTCCCCCCCTCCCCCGTCGTTTTGCAAAACATAATTAATGACAGTAAAGCTTTGACTCTGACACTGCAGTTGTTTTTTCTACGGGGTTGTTTTATAGTAGCACATATGTAGAAAGCTCTGAACAACACTGTACACGTATGCACATCAGCATGTGTGTCTTGTATCATCATTTCATACTTTGTTGAAGTGCCGTTGTCTTGCAGTTGCAACACCAGTGTGCATAAATTTGCATGTCAGATTTAGAAAAGTAATCATTACGCACGTAAACATTGTTTGTACATGTACATGAAGCACACAGAGCTGCCTCTCCGGCCATTTGCTGCATTTAGGTGTTCACAGGACACTTGTGTATAGCTGTTAATGTGCTAGGTAGGGTTAACCGTTCAACTGATACAGGGTACATGGAGGCATGGCTTACAGTGGATGTGGTGATATATATATATATACATTGTAGAGACTGGGTTTGGCGTCACTTGGGATTTGAATAACAGAATGGTCATGTTTTTGTTGGTAACAGAATCCATTAACGTGTTAGTCTGATGGGGAATAAAAAATCACTTGTCGTCGTTGTTCATGCATGGGTCTGTATACTGTGTTCTTGTACATGTATGATGTGTGTGTATATATATATATATATATATATGCTGTAAACTGACATGATTGGAAATGGCTGTGTAATGAGGGGTGAAATTTGATACACATTGTTATTACTACTGTTTTTATGCATTTAAACTGCAACCACAATCTTCGTTACTGTATAGATCACTTTCAGTGGACGAGCACTGTATTGTGTTTGATGTTTTAAGCATAAACCCCTAGACTGGTCTCCAGATCAGTCAACAAGTGCGCCTGCACCACAAGGATATATATGTGTGTACATGTACATGTTAAATAAGCAAAGTAACTGCGAAGAAATTCATTTAGACATTGTCATTATTTCGACTGTAATTAAGTCATCCTTAGGAGAAATGGAGAGCACGAAAATGAATTTCTTTAGAGTTACATTGCTTACCTATGTTTATTGTGCTAAGCTGTTCCGTGGATGATCTGGACAAGTACATGTGCATGTCATTGTTAATGTTGGTGACCAGTGGTCGGTTATCCAGGAATAAACAGTCCAGAAGTTAGACTGTGACCAGGCGTTGTGCTTACCTGTCCAGGTGTGTGCTGGTGTTTTAGACAAGCTAGGCCCTATACTGTGTGTTAGTGTGTGTGTGTGTGGGATATGAATAGGATAAGAACAGGGAGCATACTGTACATGCATGCATTGCTCTGACACACTGGGTTTATCCAGTTAGGTTGTCTCTCTTTACTAACCCTTCACCCAAACACATAATCGTCTTTTTCCAAAGCTAGACGAGTTGGGTATGTTAATCCAGGCTGTTCGACTTTGTATGGCATTGACGTTGTCACTTCATTGATGAGTCCTGTCATGATGCCGGTCTCAATTTTAATGTCACAGTTGACAAGTTTCAGGGACATTCACAGAAAATAGTATTGGCTTTTGTTGCCATCTTCTGTCATACAATGTTAGGCACTGTTTGAAAGTTTATGTTGAAAGATTTGGAAGTTATATGTTGCCATTCAAAAGAGTGTATAAGTCATAATGTGATGATAAAGTGACATAACTTCCTTAAACTCTATAATTTAACTTTACTGAGTAAACATGATCTTTCAGATCTCAGAACTATAAAACATTGGCTTAGTGAATAACCTAAATTTTGATCTGCTTAGTGAATGACCTGAATTTTGCGCTGTGTACATTTCATAAGAGCCTATATTCTCATGTTTTTGAAATATGATTTTCTAAGGACTCTATAACTTTATAAGTCATGGTGTACTTGGGGTCTTTTTGAACAATCACTGAATGGGATTCAACCGAGATTTTCTGCTTGGTATTTTGAAATTGATTTTTTAAAAATAAATTGAGTACATGTATCTTGGTTATTTGTATTTTTATTGATATTTGGACATTGTCAATATTTCGACTGTAATTAAGTCATCCTTAGGAGAAATGGAGAGCACGAAAATGAATTTCTTTAGAGTTACGTTGCCTACCTGTGGTTATTGTGCTAAGCTGTTCGGTGGATGATCTATAAAACATTGGCCTTATAATTTAAAATTTTTTTCCCTTTTTTCTGTTTACAGATATATGTTTTTGGACAATGCGTCAGTGAGAGCTCACAGAACTTGACAGCTGTAGCATCTGTGGATTTATACCTGTGATGAAGATGAGGAGCTTGTGGACGTGTGATGATAAAGACGATATTCTGTGTGGATGTGTCCCTGATGATGTGGATAAGCCATGGTTGTGGTGACTGTCAAAATGTCACCATGAGGGAGTAATCATTGCCTGTGGAGGAGGAGGGGAACCCTAGTACTGTACGACATTCAAAAATCAGAAAAATACTTGCATATAGACAAAGTGTACACAGGGTTTTGTCAAAAAAAAAAAACCCCAAAAAACAAGACAAGACAAGACAAAAACTAGTGAGAAAAACATAATTACCAGAACACAAGATGGCTGAAGTGGCACCGGCTTCAACAGCTGCGATACCGCTGCAGAAGAGCCTGGACTTCCCTCCCACAAGCACCTGTAGCAGTCGCAGCACTGCAGCGCCCTCTCGCCCAGCTCATGCAAACCGAACCAGCAATGAGGCTGGAGGAGTTACGTCCCCTGCTATACCTAGCCTTACTGTGGATAAGACGGAGGTTGTGATTGGTCAGAATGCCAAGGTGACGATGACGTGGAACATTCCAGTTGTGACTCTGAACGACTGGATTGGTTTATTCCCGTCAGGTGAGAAAGTTTCACCTTGAGAGCTACAACAAATACAGATTTTTAGGCTAAAGAAAAAAAAATGAATGAAACATTTCACACAATATTTCCACAAAATTTGCTAAAAACAGATTCCGTTTCGTATGCGCATTATACTTGTAAAACACCGGTAAGAGTGATAAGAAGACAGATGTTGTCTAGTAAAACCGTGATATTAATATGATGGAACCACCCATCTGATTAAAACACAATTCAAAATTGATGAGAAGACCAATGTTACCTGTTGCCCAGGAGGACTGATTTGTTTTCACATCACTGAACACTTTGACTCTGACACAACAGACTGCATGACAGCTGGCATGGATATGATCTTTGCGCACATGCAGGGCTATGATAGACGTGATTTCTGTCCAAAGTCTTGACTGGTGCCACCACGGCATGTCACGGGATTTAACTTCAAAATGATGAGGCCAACTGCACAGCCATCCACGTTAAATTCACTATCATGGAATTCCTCCACATTCCTACCTTGCATGATGTGCTGTAATTAGTAAAATCAGTAAAATTGAGGTAAATAAAATTCATTTCCGTGCTTACATCTGTCTAACGTTACTCAACTCCCTGACCGCTTCACGAAATCCACTATGTAACTTTACTTCCGATCTCGGAGTTCACAGCAGCAGTGAATGCTTCTTCTCACTAAAACTTGAATTGTAAGCAACTGTGGCATAATCGTGTCTAACGTCTCACTCAGTCATGCTGTTCATCACTGAAAGGTTTTTAATATAATTTTCGAAGTGGGTAAAAAAAAAAAAAAATAGAAGCGTTTTTACAGAGGGGTATTTACTGGGATTTTTAAGTATCAGTATTTACCAAATTAAAATTAACAGTAACAGCAAGAAGATTTGGTGTAATTTCCAACGAATGTCTTAAAGCTGAATCAGATGTTGTCAGAATTTGAACACTGGCCCTTCATACGGTATACAAGTATGTACTGTATAAAGTTTGGGAGAAGAAGAATTTCATGTGTTTGGTAGTTTGGGGTGGGAGGAGGGGCGTTTGATCAGGGGAACTCATTGTAGGGCCTCCAATAACCGCAACAAAGTTGCAAATTCTGTACAGTTTCAAAAGGACTCAGGGTTTGTAAGCTTTGAAGTTCTTCCCATGTTTTACATCACCAGGTGAGGGACTACTATTCGCCCATGTGTTTGTTGAACTTAATTGAACTGAGCTTCTCACACCTGTCACATCTAGTGATGTATGCTACAGTACTCCTCAAAACATGGGTAGGCCTATACAGGCCCCAATTTCTGGGCTTTCCTAAGGACACCCGCTCTTAAAATTACCACCAAATCCTCACAAAATATGTAAACTGGCTTGCAAGGATTTCCATGAAGGCATCTGTGAATCCAGGGATTATGTACGTCCTATGACTTCATGACAGGTAATTCGTATAAGAATGCGACTGGCGCGGCCGAGTTTGCATCATTATTGTTCAATGGGACCTCCTCATGGCATTGTAGCGTAGTGGAAATTCCATGTGATTACTTGGCTAGACTGTGTATAACTACTACTTCTCCCGATCCCGGCATTCAGCTAAAGTACGTTGACCTCAGTCTGTTATAATATGATGTAAAATCGTTAATTTAAATAAATGCACTGAGAATAAAGTACTGCCAGTGTAATTAATTTGAGATCTGTCGGTAAAGTTCTCACAGATGTCTGACAGAGTGACTGCTTTTTGCCACCTACTACCCAAGATATAGAAGGCAGACACGTGCTTGCTGGATGGCCTGTGTTGTTGTTGTGCATGGTCCACTACCGATAACACAGACTAGATCCTCTGGAGTGCAATGTGTGTCTACAGTGAATGGGATTACCCCAGCCTCCCCATTTCTGATGAAAACACAAATCAGTTAACATTTCCAAACTGATGAAAACACAAATCAGTTAACATTACCAATCTGATGAAAACACCAGTTTGATGAAGAGGCCAATGTGATTAAAATATCAATGTGATGAAAACACCAATGAAAATGAAAACACCAGTCTTATTAATACACAGATCAGTTAAAAGCTCTATCTGTTGAAAGCTCTAATCTGTTGAAAGCTCTAAGCTCTAATCTGTTGAAAGCTCTAATGTGTTGTAAGCTCTAATCTGTTGAAAGCTCTAATCTGTTGAAGGCTCTAATCTGTTGAAAACACTTATCAGGAGATGGATCATAAATATGTCGCATCCGATGTAAAGACTGACCAGAATGAGTGAAATAACCGAGATTTCAGAACCATGTGTTTGCAAGTGAACGCCTCCATCAGACTATGATTATGAAAACGCTTATACTGGCCGTTGTTTGTTCCAGGTGAGAACGACCTGTCTAAGTTTCTGGATAGTAAGAGACGTGGCTCCGCCGGCCAGCAAATGGGGCACATCGTCTGGGACCTGGACACGGTCGCTCACAACTTCTCCGAGGGTGAGGCAAACTCTCCATGTACACCTGTTATTAGCTGTGTTGGTTGATCGAAGGTGTATGATGTATTTAGATGATGAAACTGTGGAAATTGATATCTGTCGAGATACAAAATCGTGCTATCAGGGCTCATTTTTCTTCAGAGGTTTCCAGAATATTTACAGATTCCCTATCTCATGGACTTCATGAAATTCCAATTAATAAGATTCCTGTAAATGAATGTTCAAGTTATTCTTTAATTCTTTAATAAGTGAGCAAATGTATATACAGGTAGGCCGAGAACAGACATCTGTGTATTTCAAATATAATAATCATTTTTACCGTGTGTTTTCAAAAGAGTCGTCTTGGTGGGAGATGTGTTTTTCAGAAGAAACGTCTGTGGTGTTTTACTGTTGGACAATCATATTTACATGAAGAGATGTGGTTGTGAGTGTTTAAGTATTAGGGTGTTTAGGTTTTTCAGAAGAGACATGAATGTGTTTCAAGTATTACAGTGGTATTTATGTGTTTTCCTTTTGAGCAAAAGACTGACTTTTATGTGTCTCAATTATTAGAGTCACGTTTCTGTTGTGCTTTTTCAGAAGAGACGTCTGTGTGCTTCAGGTATTACAGTCATGTTTACATTATGTTTTTCAGAAGACCGTCTGTGTGTTTCAAGTATTACAATCACGTTTACGTTGTGTTTTTCGGAAGCGATGTTAGTGTGTTTCAAGTATTACAATCACGTTTACGTTGTGTTTTTCCGAAGACTGTCTGTGTGTTTCAAGTATTGCAATTATGATTACGTTGTGTTTTTCAGAAGCGATGTTAGTGTGTTTCAAGTATTAGTTATGTTGACGTGTTTTTATAGAAGAGACGTCCGTGTGTTTCAAGTATTACAGCGGTCGACGAGGTGAGCTCCTGGCTGTCAGCCCAAGCTTCGTGGTCAAGAATCCCAACCCTCCGGACCAGGTGAACACAATAGTTATAAGGCATACCCTAAAAGACCTAAAATTTAATGTCCCTGGTTAAATTCCTCATGTTTCCTAATTCTGAGATTTCTGTTGATTCTAGAAAGGTGTTTTAAAGTTTGTTTGTTACATAGGATGATTTTCCTACTGAAAAAAATGTAACCAATAATAATATTTAATGATATTTAGTCTGCCGATAAAATGTACTTTTGTGTTTTACTTGCCCCTCTCAGGACTGTAGGGTTTACACATGCATTTGCTACAGCCTCTGTTTCTGCTGGAACTGTTGGGTACAGGAATATGCATTGGGTTAGACTTCCTGTGTTAGGCCGTCTCTCTCCCTGTGGACAGATTCACACATTTGCTACAGCCTCTGTTTCTGCTGGGACTGTTGGGTACAGGAATGTGCATTGGGTTAGACTTCCTGTGTTAGGCCGTCTCTCTCCCTGTGGACAGATTCACACATTTGCTACAGCCCCTGTTTCTGCTGGGACTGTTGGGTACAGGAATGTGCATTGGGTTAGACTTCCTGTGTTAGGCCGTCTCTCTCCCTGTTGACAGATTCACACATTTGCTACAGCCCGTTTCTGCTGGGACTGTTGGGTACAGGAATGTGCATTGGGTTAGACTTCCTGTGTTAGGCCGTCTCTCTCCCTGTTGACAGATTCACACATTTGCTACAGCCTCTGTTTCTGCTGGGACTGTTGGGTACAGGAATATGCATTGGGTTAGACTTCCTGTGTTAGGCTGTCTCTCTCCCTGTTGACAGATTCACGCATTTGCTACAGCCTCTGTTTCTGCTGGGACTGTTGGGTACCGGAATGTGCATTGGGTTAGACTTCCTGTGTTAGGCCGTCTCTCTCCCTGTTGACAGATTCACACATTTGCTACAGCCCCTGTTTCTGCTGGGACTGTTGGGTACAGGAATGTGCATTGGGTTAGACTTCCTGTGTTAGGCCGTCTCTCTCCCTGTGGACAGATTCACACAATTTCTTATTCTTGCCGAATTCACAGCATGACCCAGAAAAATAAACTGAGACAAAATGTGTAAACGTTAAGTCAAAAATGTAAGATAAGTTCTCCAGATGATATGTATTGCACTCTGGTTTCCTCCGCCCCTAAAACTGACTGCCATCATATACTGTATTCTTACGTTTAAGTGGTGCATTCCTATAAGTGGTGCACCCATAACTAATGAGATAAATTCCAGAAGAAAATGGCCCTTGTACCCACTGAAGTTTTCCAGAGTAATTTAGAGGATTTAGCTCTCTTTATGCCCAGCTGTGGCCATACACCCACTGTGACTCGCAACAGAGATTTAAAAGCCACACAGCAGCCTGCACAGTGGGTAAATAATCCGACCTCATGTGGATTCATCTATGAATAGATTCCTTTGATAATTTATCTGGTTGCCTGGCCATTGTCTTTGATTGCACCAAGAGTTGTGTCTGCATACTATTTGGCCAAATCATGGCGTTTAAGGGTTTATGGTTATAAAAGTCGACTTGGCCTTCCTTGACTCGTACATGTTGTTGTTGTTTCACTCGCAATCGCTAAAACGGCAGCATCACTGACAGAATTTTGATACTACTCAACGGCCAACAGGCCTAGTTCTCGGTGTAAAACCTAGATGAGAATTCATATACCCATGTAATTGGTGCAGGGCTTAATACACCTGGAAAATTTTGGTAAAAAAGTGCACCATTTACACGTGCGAATATGGTGAGTGAAGAATTTCTGAGTATGGTATTAAATAACTATGAAGTGAATAAATAAATCACAGAATCTCGGGCTGAAGAGATCATGATGTGAGTGCGCCTTAAGTGATGTTCATTTAAGAAATGAAATCAATAACATTGGTGTTCAATTTGATTTCAGGTCCCTGATCAGAATGGGGTGGCCTCAGAGTCTAGAACGGCTGCTCGTTTACAGGTTATCATAAGAGGTAAAAACCAATACTAAGTATGGATCTCAGGCTAAGACCAAGCTGGTATCTCTTAAGCTAAGACCAAGCTGGTATCTCTTAAGCTAAGACCAAGCTGGTAGCTCTTAAGCTAATACCAAGCTGGTATCTCTTAAGCTAAGACCAAGCTGGTATCTCTTAAGCTAAGACCAAGCTGGTAGCTCTTAAGCTAATACCAAGCTGGTATCTCTTAAGCTAAGACCAAGCTGGTAGCTCGTAAGCTAAGACCAAGCTGGTAGCTCTTAAGCTAATACCAATCTGGTAGCTCTTAAGCTAAGACGAAGCTGCTAGCTCTTAAGCTAAGACCAAACTGGTAGCTCTTAAGCTAAGACCAAGCTGGTAGCTCTTAAGCTAAGACCAAGCTGGTAGCTCTGAAGCTAAGACCAAACTGGTAGCTCTTAAGCTAATACTAAGATACTTACCTGAATTTTGTGGCTGTTTGACTCCTATTGTGCTGTAATTTAAAATAAAAGGAACCCTTTCACATTTTATGAAGTCCGTGGATGACTACAGCATTGTATCTCCAAAAGGCTATTTTCCTGTCACCTACATGTATGTTTCAAAAGTCATATTGTCGTTGTTGGCATTTTTTGGCTTGAACGTCATGAAAGGCGAAATCATGCATGGCAACGAGAGATGCAGATTTTTAGATAGGTTCGGGCTCAGTCCTATAATTTTGAAGTAAACCACTTTTATTTCAGAAGCAGGATTTTGCATTCTATGAACGACATCCTCATTTCTTCCTTGGCAGACTTACAAGCGACTAACTTGAAGAAAGGTGTGTTTTTTAACCCTGACCCTTACCTGAAGATGGTGGTTCAGCCAGGTAAGGGTTGTATTCCACTGCCCCACCATGTACAGGAGCTCAGGACGAGCACAGAGGAAAACACCACCCACCCACGCTGGGTCGACCAGGTAACCACAGTTATCTCCCCTTACCTGACTTAACACAATCTTGTTACTGTACTTCAGCCAGTCGGATGATGTAAAGACAGTTATGATATGGGACGGTTCAACGACGAAAATTTTATATGCAGAGATAATTTAAACCATTGTTTTTTTTTTTATAGTGCGTTATTGACAAGTGGTTCCGTTCTGTCTCATGAGTGTACTTCAGCCATTCCAATGGTGTAAAGAAAGCTTTGGACAGCAATTTTCTCAAAGAACAAAATTTTAGATACATAGTCTTAGCTATTGAATTTCCTTATTTTAAGAGCTTGATTGATTATGACAATTTGTATTCTTGAGTGCATTGTTTGAAAATTGTGACAAGGCCAAAATTATGAATAAGAAATGAAGTTCAAAATTATAAATTATTTAGCTTCAGATAGCACATAACATGAGTGCAGCGTAATAAAATATATCGTACAGTACATGTACTTCACCTCCTGATTCAGCCAAGAGTTATCTCTTTTCAGATGTTTACATTTGACTGCGTGTACACGGATGTCATAGAGTTTGAGATCAAGGACAAGTTTGCGAAGAGTCGGCCCACCATCAGCCGCTTCCTGGGGAAAGCCCTCATACCCGTGCGCAGGATCATGGACACAGCCTCTAACGGGTATGACACACCTGTGACTGCTAGCTAACACCTGTCTGGGGAACTACATCAACTATGTGAAAATGTCCCAGTTCTTATCTTGACTCGTTATGGGGTTTTTTTTTTTGGTTTTTTTTTTTACATTTTTTCATGATCTTTTACATGTGAACAGATTAATTTATTTATGTCTTTATTTATTTGATTGTTGTTTTTTGCTTTACTCAAGAATATTTGACCTATACGACGACAGCCAGCATTATGGTGGGAGGAAACCGGGCAGACCATCCACAAGTTGATGGTAGATCTTCCCACGTACAGTGAACAAAATTATAACGTATGTGTAGAAAACTGTATGCTTGTTGATTTGGCTGCAGCTTTAAGTTAGGAGGATTGTCAGGTTTGTAGATTAACAGTTCAGTGGTATATTTCTCACAGTCAGGTACCACCACCCCACCCCTCCCCACCACCCTTCTTGCATAAACATAACTGTCATCGTGGAAACAAAAAATACCTCAGTATGATGTTAAACACATATCATAACCTAAATTAAAACAGAGCAGTCCTTGGATATTTTTGCTGAAAGTTGTCTCCCCTTTGTATTACAGATCTTTGTCATGTGTGCTGGACCTTAATCGACGAAATCCCTCCGATCATGTGACCGGGTCAATAAGTTTCACCGCTGAATACCATTCCCAGCCTCAGCCAGGCTCTAACTCATGTAAGATCAATTTTTTTCAATGTGAACAGAGCAGCTTCACTTAGTTATTAAATTTGCCTTTACCATCACCATGGCAGAAGTTGTTTGCAAAAGTTAAAGTCTTACCCTCTTTGTGATATATTGGTTTCTCATGTTAACTTTGCATTTGACGAACTGCTTTACTTAAGAATTTGAAATAGAATCACCAACTAGCCAGTTGGAATTGTTTATTTTTCACTATGTCAGATCTTGATTTTTTTTTTTTCCACGGTTTGCAGACTGTGGCGTGCCTGCTGGAATTCGCAGAGATCGGCGGCATCCTAAGACCAGGAAGACCTCCCTACCGGAGGGCCTTAACATGGACTCTGCCCGCGTGTACACGCGTAAGCCCCACCGTCACACAGAACCCACCATTTCGCTGGCAGGGGTGGAAGGCATTCCTGAGGTGGCCAGTGAGTTACATGAGAGTGCTTCAGGGGAGGCAATCCCACAGAGTATACCCCAGCTAAATAATGTAGAGTTGACCAATGAACAAGAAGAGGCCTTGTTGAGCTGTAGTCCCCCAAGTTTAGCCTCTGTTCCTAATATAGCCTGTGGTCCGTTCGGGAATAGTAGCGTAGACGAGGAATCACCGACGGACGGCGGAGATATCAGTGAACTGAGCTCTTCTGTGATGGAGGAGGAAGGGGAGACAACCCAGACCGACCTTTCCTCCATAAATGTAGGTCCTGGTTCCTCAGGTGCTGGAGCAGGTGCTGCCAGTGATAGTGCTGTTACTGAAAACGCGGTGTTGGCAGGCAAAGACTCAGGAGAGCCTGTTGTGGATGAAAATGCGCAATCAGTTGTCCGAAGTCCCTCGGGAGAGTTTGACACGTTTCCTCGCCCATCCTTACCCCCGAGGGAACCCGTGCGAAAGGGGTTTGGGGGTCCTCCCCTCCCACCAAGGTCTCGACTCTCTCAGGCCGAGGCTCCTCCTGTCCCTCCACGACAGCCAGACAAGTCCCGTCATTCCATCGCGTTGATTCCAGGAGACGCACAGTCCCCACCCCCACCCTTGCCCCCGCGAACTTACAGCCCTGTCAGTGGCTCAGATGACAGTGTTACCTCCCCTGTTGCTAGCCCTCCGAACCGTGAGGGTGGGGACAGGTCAAGCTTTGACAGCATGGAGACCTTTGCAGGATCACGTGAGAGTCTGATGAACGAATCCATGACGAGTGCGGCTAGACCACAGTGCTTTCAACCAATACAAGAGGTGTTCCCGTGGGGATCTGGGGCCAGGAAGGGCGTCGCTGGCCCCGAAGGGCGACAGAGCTCAGAGGAAACCCTCTCGCCCAGCAGCAGTACAGCCTCAAGCGATATGGTAGGCACCCCGAAAACAAGTGGCGGAGAGATCACGACATTCTCAGCACAGCTTGCCAATCTGCCTTCTATCGAGTCTGTAAACACTTCGCAGCAGGCCACGAAGCCTGTACCTCAGCCACGGGGATTTAAGCAGCCTGGGCGGCGAGATGACAGTGCAGCTGCGACACCTGACAGTGCGGAACCCGAAACAGGGGAGGTAAATCTAGCTATGCAAGATGCAGTAATTCCTCGGCCGCCTGTACGTACAAGGCCCATCACTGAGAACAGTGCAGAGAGTGTTGTAGGTCGACCCGTGGTTGCAGGCATGATTACAAGGGACAGTAATTCTAGATCAGACACTTTGTTACCTGCAGAAAGCAGCACGACTGGTGCAGTGACGACCACTCCAGTGCCCAAAGTTCGTAACCGGATTCTCAGCGATGAGGAGAAGCACCACAACCGTCAGAAGATTGCACAGAAATTACAGATATGGACACAGAAGAAAACCAGCCCTTTGCCCGGTTCTCCCACAGCGGCAATGTCGTCTGAGGATTCAAGTCAGGTGGGAGAGGAGACTGTGTTGGGCATGGCGTCTGCTTCTAGGGGAGCTGGGGCGGAACCTTCGGCTAGCGTGACCGAAGAACACGTAGAGCGAACTAGCCCACCGCCCCCTGCCCCTCCTCGCCCCACAAACCCACCCCCGAAAATGCCCCACAGGGCCGCCAGGATTATGCAGGAGGGCACCCGACCACAAATAGATTGTAGGACTCAAAATGGTATCCGGGGACAAGACATGGCAGAAGAGTCACGGCCTGCTTCGGCAGGGCATGATGAGGGGAGACCTGGCCCTGAGGAGGGGCGGTCTGCGAGGGGAGAGGGCAGGGTGCCTCATGCAGATACACGGACGGCGGCGTCACCCTCACGGGGCCATCACCCCTCCCCAAGACACCGCCCCCGCCCTGACAGACAGCCAGGGGACCCTGCCTCGGGTAGGTGCTTCTTTATAGTTAAGGTGTTCTTTTGTCGGGATTGGTGCATTTATTTGATTGTTGTTTCATGCCATATTCAGGAGTTTTTTGTTGTTTTTTTTACTGTACTGACCATACATGACCTAAATTATAATTTTATTTTTTACTGTACTGACCATACATGACCTAAAATTATAATTTTTTTTTTTTACTGTACTGACCATACATGACGTAAAATTGTAATTTTTATTTTTTCATGATTCAGAAAGCTTTATTGATTTTACAAGGTGTATTTGGAGTTTGGCATGACATCTTTCTGAAAAAGTCTTAAGTTTCACCTCCAAAAATTATGTGACATGTAGTATTGATGGAAAGCGTGTGGTCCCCAGTAAACTTCATGTAACACTACACGAAATAGTATTATTGAATGCCTGATGCGACAAAGGCCCTGAGAAGAGTTAATGGCAGCAGAGGGAATCTTGGAAGTCCCTGCCTAGAATGGCACTTAACCCACGTTTCTTGTGACCGTGTCATGGAGAGGGTAATCGTTCGAATTTTTAGTATAGGAGGAAACTAAGAAAATCAGAGAATATTTTCATGCTTTTCTCTAGATGTATTCATTGTTTTCACAGATCTTCCAGCTGTTTGTAAACTACCATTGCAATATAAAATAAGACAAATATTTTTCTTCACATTTATTCAACACTGTAGTGTGTGAAAATTTGGAGGCATTTGTTTCAGATTTGTGTTGTCTGTGTTTATGTAGGTGGCCATGCCCCGACCCGCCTGCCTTCCCTGCCCCCAAGGAAGCCTCGTTATCACCGGGTGGAGCCCACCCCAGGGGAAGAACCCCTGCCCCACGGTACAGTATGATACAGTGACAACTTATGCCACCATGAGACTACAGAAGTATTCCTTCAGAAATTCTCGTGTCACACACATTTGTTATGGTGGTAGCATTCATCTGTGAATGTACATTTATCTGAATGACAGAAAGTCAGTGTTTAGGTATCTTGGTGTAAATTACAGCACAAGTTTAATACCGATGATCTGGGTAAAAATTTGTCCGGTCATGTCTGAACACTTCTCGGGCCCATTGTACGAATAGGATGTAAGTTATATTAGACTTAATTGCCATGACGATGCACACTGTAGAGATATGTCATTATGGCAGTGATACATTCGATGAAGCATTACGCCCTCTTCATGAAATGGGCCCAGCCCCTAAGAATTTTGATTTCTAAAATGGGGAAAATAATTTTGACATTACATAGTGTGGTGTCAGAAGAGTAATCATGGAAACCAAAAAGCCGTGTGATATCTTCAGGATGATTAAGAAGTGTGAGTTCGAGAATAGAAGAAAAGGTAGCATATAAACGATCACATTTATATCAAACATATGACGTTTTATTACTCATTGGAAAGATTTCAGTTAATAATTCCTTACGTAGCATTGTTCCTGTGAGCATGTTCCAAGTGTTTTAAAAAAAAGATATTCGATGCAATTAGATTTTGCACCTAAAGTATGAGGTTGTGTAAAACACCCAGCTGTAATTCACTCATGTTGTTAACGTTGTCAGGCTGGGAGGCTCGTGTTGACAGTCACGGCAGGGTGTTCTACATAGACCACGTTAACAGGACAACGACATGGCAACGACCCCAGAGAGGTCAGGCATCGGTGCAGAGGAGAGCCACGCTGAGCTCGGAGCAGAGGCAGCAGCTGGACAGGAGGTAAGCCAGCTAGGACAACAACAACAATCTTGGAAGTTTTGAGCGGAAAAAGAAAGGAAGATTAAAGAAACGATTCTCGAAAAACTGATAAAAAAAACTTTTTTTGAAGTTTCAGCCAGACACTGTAAGAACAGTAAATAAAAGAATTACATCGAAAGGAGAATGGTAAAAGAAGAAAAATGATTTGGTACATTTCATAAACTGTTGTAAAGCAACATGAAGACACATGAAGGAAAGTTTACATTTGATTGATTGATTGGTGTTTTACGCCGTACTTAAGAATATTTCACTTATACGACGGTGGCCAGCATTATGGTGGGAGGAAACAGGGCAGAGCCCGGTGGAAACCCACGACCATCCATAGGTTGCAAAAGTTTGATGAAAATATTTATCTGAGAGTGAGAGAGGAACGTATCAAACCCACTGCTTTTAGAACCACCAATGTGATCACTGAGTTCAAGTGTTGATCATGCTGGCTTCCTCACCATCCATATGTGGGAAGGTGTGCCAGCAACCTGCAGAGGTATGTGGGTTTTCCCTGGCCTCTGCCTGGCTTAAGCCCACCATGATGCTGATCGCCCTTGTATAAGTGAAATATTCTTGAGTACCAATCAAACAAATCCTTTCAGAACATCTGTAACATAAACATTGTCACTAAGGCATAATGTGAGACTTTTGTCTCTTTTTTGTTTGTGAACTGTATACATGCTTACCTTTCGTTTTCTTGTGTATGTTAGGTACATGAGCATACGGCGCACCATAGACCAGGGGCAGATCACCAGGATGGACGACCCAGCGGCCTCAGCTCGGGCGCCGTCCTATGCCTCCCTCTCCACCCTACCCTCCGTCTCTGTCCCTCCACCCCCGCCTGCGTCGTCAGTGCCCCCACCACAGCCTGCTCCAGCCCCTGCCCCCGCCCCACCACAACCAGTGGCAGGTGCCCTAGGGCCGGGTCATCACGCCCAGCTGTCATCGGTGTCATCCATGCCTGGTTCCCCACCCCCTCCACCGCCGAGCTCTACCCCTGCCTTAACGCCACCACCCCCCCAGTCCTCAGGAGCCACATCAGCTGTGTCCTCCACGGTGTCATCCCCAGCAACAGCACCCGCTCCACCGTCCTCGTCAGCGTCATCCTCGCCAGGTATGTAGAGTGTGATTATCACATATCTTGCAGAACACCAAGAGTGTGATTATCACAACCCTTCCACGAGGCGAGGAATGTGATTTGCACACCTAGACTCACACTCCCCAAACTTCTGATTACCCCGATTCTTATAATTTTTGGGACAGATATAAGCACAGTGGAACCCACATAATCGCACACCTGATAAATGCAAGCTGTGCCTAAATGTAAGGAATTCAGCAGCACAAAACCAAATTTTATTCATTCTACTTGTTTTTACATCATATATTTGCAAATTGGACATATGAAAAACCCTGATAATGGGAAGGCTTTGAGCCCTGTAGTGTGGGTTAATCTCTGGGTAATCGCACAAAATCACATTCTGAAAGACCCATTCATGCGTGCGAGACACCTTCATGGGACATCATGCCGGCCGACACGGGTATCAGTCCGGCTAGAGTTATGGATGAATGAACTCCTGCTGTGACTGTCTTAGACTAATCAGCATGTCTTCATATAATGTTATGTACTGTGTCCAACAGCTCATAAACTTAAAGTTTCTGAGGATTTGATAAGCCATGCAAGCAAGGATTGTGTGTTGTAAACAACTGCCCCTTGACCCTTGTGAAAAAAGACGCGCACCCAAAGATAATTTCCCTCTTCACGGAAATGGCAGCGTTGTGGGCTATAGTGTTCAACAAGAAACCCTAAAGAGTCATCAAAATGGCTTTAATTGGCTACTCTCCTATAGTTTAAACGTTTGAAAATCTGAATAAATAAAAGGTATAATATACATGCTTCATCCAACTCCCTATCTAACCTCAATCCGTGGCCACTAAAATCAAGGTTTTTGAGTTTATTGATTCCAGCAAATGATGTATGGTATCACATTTACGTTATTTTTCTACTTTAGATACATAGCTGTGTTTAACATTTACTAATAAAGCATGTTATTTGTGTAAATGAAGTCTCAACTTAAGCGTTGTTGTGAGTATGTCACATGCGAGTACCAAGGGAGGTAATTCATTACCTTAGATGTGAAGTTTGTATAAATGGCAAACTCTTTTAAATGCAAACACAGCTCTCGGATTTAAGGTTTGCAAATAAGCGGGCTCCACTGTACCACTAAAGGCAAAAAATGCATAACTCTCCCAGATTTTTTTTTTTGAAAAAGTGAAAACATAGATATTTTGTTCATTAGGTGGGCTTAACCATCTGGGAGAAAAACTGTGTAGTCCGGTTACAAGTACATGTATAATGGCTACAAAGGGCAGACCAGATGTGCCATTATTAGAACAAGTAGGATATTTCAGGTGTGTGTGTTAGCACACCTAGATTTTGTTGCAAGAGTGCTCTCAAATACCTACTCCTCCAATATAAAGGCCTTGTCTGTAGGGTAGTAAAGAATCTTTCTTAACTGAATGATACTCAAGGCTTAAATTAGAAAAAAAATTTATAAGTTGGTTTTATATATTGATTGCATGTGTATATAATGTAAGAGGAAATTCGGTGGCATTTTGTCTTTAAAAGGAGATTTTATACTCGTGTAACACCAGTGAATAAATAAATAATGAAATGATTAAATAAAATTGTATGTAATCACACAAAAGGAAAAAAAGAAATATAGTTTGATAAACGTAAAAGTTGGAAATCATATAATTTTGCCAAAAAATATTTATTAAAGGATTTCTTTGTATATTGATATATTGAGTTTGAAAGACGATTAGGTCAGAGAATCTACCTGTTTAATCACGTTATTTTTTAAATCTAGGTATGGGAAAGTAATAAATGTTCTTGTTTGGTTTTAGCTACTGGGGTGTCTGGAGCGGAGACAAGTGGGCAGCGTTCAAGCGGTCAGCAGTCCCAGGCTCAGGTCAACAGAGCCATCCTCAACACCCCATCAGTCAAGTTCCTCACACACGCAGACTTCTTCTCCATTGTCTGGGGTAACGAGGTGGGTGTGGGAATGTGGTCATTTCAGTTAGGTTTAACTGTACGTTTTGCTCAAGCATCTTAAGATGCAAAGGATGACATAACAATAGAAAGGAAGATGTACATCCTCAGACTCTACTCTTTACAAGGTTTGGGACATTGTCAGTTGCACAAGGCAGGTATTTCCAGTGGTTTCCTTCAACCAAACATATTCTGAAGTATGGCATGAAACATGGCCGAGTGGTTAAGGTGCTTGCCTGGTAATCACTATAACAGATAAGCTGCTGGTTCAAGCCCAGCATTGGACAAGTAATTTGTAGATTCCTAAATCTGGTTGTTCCTGAAACCTTGACGGTAATAAGCAGATGACAATGCTTGTGTGGCCTGTTTGCATGATCTAATGTTATCTGACGACTACTTCCCTGGGAATTGTGGAATCTCCCACTCTTAGTTCATGTATTCGTCGAACTTGGTGATTGTAAGTAGTCTTACGTTCGCTGAAGACCACTAATCTGCCACTGATAAAAGTTTGTGCATGTATATCTTTACATCACTCGTGGAAAGGTTTACCAAGAACGTGCCAGAAGTTGATGGTTTATCGCAGGCACTCTGTTTAATACAGATTATATTGTTCTTCAGACGGCCATGGCTGAGTACAACAGGAACGGAACCCTGAAGCATATGATCAATCGCATTCAGAGAGACCCCCTCACCTTTAGCAGGTAGATAAACGGATCCTGAAGTAGTACAAAATACACAACAGAAGCTAGAATGTAACTTATGACATTCTTACGAGTCATGTGTAGCAAGAACATATATTTGCTAGTTTGCCATTAAAATTTTCTCATGCTGACTTCCTCTCCGGGATCGTCTGCCAGCAACCTAGAGTTTCCCTTGGGCTCTGCCTGGTTTCCTGCCATCATAATGCTGGCTACTGTTGTAAAGATTAGTATAGCGTAAACTCTCAAACTAGATGTGTGTGAAGGTGGCTCGCAGTTCACAGTTCAGAAGAGGCAAGTCCTTATTTTCCTATCAGATATAACTAGAGATTATGCCTTATCAAATAGGCGCAGAGAACTCATACTTGGTACACAAACACAACTTGTCAAGCCCTACAAAATGACTTTGAATTGTTAACTGAACTGTTAGCTGGACATATGCCCGCCATTGCATCTTAACAAGTAGGCGCAGAGATCTCATACTTGGTACACAAACAGAACTTGGCAAGCCCTGCAAAATGACGTCAGTTTACGTCAGACTGAATTGTTAACCGAACTGTTAATGGTGCATTTCAACTGCCATTGCACCTTTGATGTTTATCATTCATTCAGCATGCCAGCCAATCTCACTTTGATTATGCCAGTCAGTCCTCCAATCAGTACACCAGACAATCCTCCATTCAGTCCACCAATCAATCCTCTATCAGTACGCCAGTCAATCACAATTCAGTACGCCCGTTTGTGTACGAAGTTTTAGTCTTCTTAGCCTGTTTCTCAAGTCGCAAGGCTGCCAATCAGTAAATGTCCAGTTAATACTTCGTTTAGCAATTCATTGTCACGTAACCTGACGTCAATCCTTCATTCTGTCTGCCAATCATTTCCCCATTTGGTGCGCCAGTTTGTGTATAAAGTAGGAAATCTCTTTGCCTTTTTCTTCAGGCACAACATCGGTCTAAATGGCCAGTCAACGTTTCAATACTGTAAACATTCAGGAGGCAATTCAATCCTTCACTCAGTTCGCCAGTATCATCCATTCAGTCCCTCTGTCCATCATTCATCACCGTCAATCAATCCTCCACTGCAGACCGGCAATCAATCCTCCATTTAGCTCTCCAGTCAATGCCCCATTCAGTGTGCAAATCAGTCCCCCAATTAAAGCCAGTCAAACCCAAATTCATTTTGCCAGTCAATCTCCCATTCAGTGTGCCAGCCATTTCTCCATTCAGTATTCCAGTCCACCAGTCAATCCCACATTCAGTCCACCAGTCACTCCCCCATTTAGTCCACCAGTCACTCCCCCATTCAGTCCACCAGTCACTCCCCCATTCAGTCCACCAGTCAATCCCCCATTCACTCCACCAGTCAATCCCACATTCAGTCCACCAGTCACTCCCCCATTCAGTCCACCAGTCAATCCCGCATTCAGTCCACCAGTCAATCCCCCATTTAGTCCACCAGTCAACCCCACATTGACTCCACCAGTCAATCCCCCATTCACTCCACCAGTCAATCCCACATTCAGTCCACCAGTCAATCCCCCATTTAGTCCACCAGTCACTCCCCCATTCAGTCCACCAGTCAATCCCCCATTCACTCCACCAGTCAATCCCACATTCAGTCCACCAGTCAATCCCCCATTCACTCCACCAGTCAATCCCACATTCAGTCCACTAGTCAATCCCCCATTTAGTCCACCAGTCAACTCCACATTGACTCCACCAGTCAATCCAACATTCAGTCCACCAGTCAATCCCACATTCAGTCCACTAGTCAATCCCCCATTCAGTCCACCAGTCAATCCCACATTCAGTCCACCAGTCAATCCCCCATTCAGTCCACCAGTCAATCCCCCATTTAGTCCACCAGTCAACCCCACATTGACTCCACCAGTCAATCCCACATTCACTCCACCAGTCAATCCCACATTCACTCCACTAGTCAATCCCCCATTTAGTCCACCAGTCAATCCCACATTCAGTCCACCAGTCAATCCCCCATTCAGTCCACCAGTCAATCCCCCATTCACTCCACCAGTCAATCCCACATTCACTCCACCAGTCAATCCCCCATTCACTCCACCAGTCAATCTCCCATTTAGTCCACCAGTCAATCCAACATTCAGTATGCTGGTCAAATAACAGTTTGGTTAGCAATTCAGTGTGACGTAACCTGAGGTAGGATGCCCAGACTTCTGACGTCAGCTTGTAGGGCTTGCCAAGTTGTGTTTGTGTACCAAGTATGAGATAACTGGATGTCAGACGCCAAAGCTGTTGACGTCATTTTGTAGGGCTTGCCAAGTTTGTGTTTGTGTGCCAAGTATGAGATCTCTGCGCCTATTTGTTAAGGCACAATGGGACCCTAAATGTCTACTTAACAGTTTGGCTAACAATTCAGTGTGATGTAACCTGACATTGGAAGCCCAAACTTTTGACGTTGTTTTGTAGGGCATGCCAAGTGCTGTTTGTCTATCAAGTATGAGATCTGTGTGCCCATTTGTTAAGGCTCAGTGATGGTTTAATAACAGTTCAGTTAACAATTCAGTGTGCCATAACCTGATGTTGGACACCCAAACTTTTGACGCCATTTTGTAGGGCTTGCCTAGTTCTGTTTGTGTACCAAGGATGAGATCTCTGCACCTATTTGTTAAGGCGCAATCTCTAGTTATGTTTGATCGGAAAATAAGGACTGGCACCTTTGAACTGTGAACTGCAAGCCAACTTCACACACGTTTAAACTAGGACATTTATTGGCAAATTCAAATTCAAGATAGTTAATTCAAACTGAAATTGAATCATGTTATATCCAGCTGTTTGGTGGAGATCTTTAATTCCTGTTTGTTGCCTCACTGTTTTGTATCCTATATGGGACCTCCATGGCTGAATGGTTACCATGCAAGTGCAATGCAATGACCCTGGAGCTGTCAGTATCAGTCCAGCTCAGGTTGGCTTCCTCTCTCGCCATACCTGGGAAGGTCTGAAGACAACATTCAGATGGTCATGGGTTTCCCCTTGAGCTCTGCCTGGTTTCCAACTATCATAATGCTGGCTGCCATTAGATGTGAAATAATCTTGAGTGTGGTGTAAATAAATAAATAAATAGCATTCTGAATCACAGTTATATATGTATATATATATACATATATATATATTTCCTAGTCTAAAATCGTATCATAATTGTCTTCTGGCCAGATTAGAATTGTTATTCCATCATGTTTAACTGTGTTTGTCTCTGGCAGGTACCAGCATAACCGAGACCTGGTGGCCTTCCTCAACCTGTTTGCTGACCCCAGCAAGCCACTCCCCTCGGGATGGGAAATGAAGTTTGACAGAGCAGGCAAGGTCAGTTTAATACCCCTGAGGAAAAGTTTCAAACCTGGAGCATGTTAAAGTGTTGACCGAATGGATGATGGAGTTTTAACACCAAGATGGCAGTATTTTAGCGCAAATTGTGATTATGTACTATGTCAGAATCTTAAGAAATTGTAGTCGAGTGAGATGGGGCCTAGGGGGTTAGCATGCTATGGCAGTGTAATGATCCAGGTGCCTCTGACCAATGTGATTGCCCTGAGTTCGTCCAGCTCATGCTGGCTTCCTCTCTGATCGTACAGAAGGTCTGCCAGCAACCTTCAGATGGTCGTGGGTTTTCTCCCACCATAACGCTGGCCGCCATCTTATAGGTGTTTTGTAGGCCTGTTTGGTAAATAGGATGACATTCTAATATGTATGTTTTAGCACCAGAAGTAAGATTTTATGACATTTATTTGCCTCTAAAACTGCACTTCTTTGGGTGAAATTTTAGGTCATTTACTCTAGACAAGGTCTGAATTCTAGCAGTGTTGTCTACTGTTGTCTCAGGATTTCTGCTTTCACTTGTTATCAGCTGGATAAACATTACCACTGTCTCTAAGAGTTAAAAATTCCTGGATAGAGCATGACACACCAATCAGTCAATCCAACCAATTTTGTTAAACTCTGTTATGTTCACCATACATTACTCTGTCTACGTCGTGTTTGTTCAAAAAGTGTTTCACCAGTCATCTTACAGATTTATAGTTTATTATTGTGCATTTCTTTTTCTGACAAACCAGAAATATCAGAAAGAATTACTTAGTATAGATAGCGGTGAAGTGAGATGCTGTACTTCTTAAGTAGGACCATGAAATTTTCTAATATATGGAAATTTGTGGACGTATAATTCAGTGACACTTGTTAGGCTTGTGTGATAGTTTAACATCTCTGCATTTTATCTGCTGTTTTCAGGGCTTTTTTATCGACCACGGTTTACGATGCACAACGTTCATCGACCCCCGCCTTCCCACTGACCACCCACCTGTGAATGCAGAGTTTATACAAAGTCTCCTGTCTCGAAACACCCGCCCCAGGGGTAGGGGGGACGACGCCCAGAGGACTAACGGAGTGGTAAGGACCCCAGTATCAGTGTCCGTCAATAAAGTCCAACATTACAGTAATTTTTGGTTTACTTTCAGGCTGTTGGTCAGATAAACCCCTTGTACTTTCAAGCGGTTTTTCCCCAACTGATCATACGGCTGTACGAATGGTAGTGCAGAAAGGTGATTAGTTGGAGGAAAAACAAAAAATCATGTGACGTTATGTGTGAATCATGTAAAATTTCAGGCCGTAAAATTCATCAAGTGGCATTAAACTACTTTCAAGTATCCCCCCCCCCATCCCGAACTAATCACCTCGCTGCACAAATGACCCCAAAACATGTGAAGCTACCTGTGATCGACATAAAATTTCATGACGATTTTTCAGCAACTTTGTAATCAGCAGGAATGGTCGTCAGTTTCCTCCCACCATAATTTTGGTAACCATGGCATAAGTGACATGTTCTTGAGTCGGGGTTAAACATCAATGAAGTAAATAAATAAATAAATAAATTATAGTCAGTAGGGGGATTAGGTGGTAAAATATTCAATAATTTTATACTGTAATGGAAACAGAAACTTTGTCTCTTACTCAGTAATCCCAAGTTAAGCATTCTTCTGTTCTTTTCTTCGGAAAAAACTTTCGTAGCCTGTATCTTTAAAGAGTCCTTGACATGACACAGACTACATTTGTGCTTTTAATTTAAGGTATGATGACAAATTGAGCACTCCTACTCAATCATCAAATTTCAGTGACTGAATATAATTTATTTTGGGTTTTCAATGTGACTCTTGACGTCATAAGCTGTATAAATGTAGGCCTAACATTATAGCAGTTGTTCATTTGAAGACAGGCCAACGTCGCATTTTGTGACCAGAATGAACCTATGACAAGAAGCCAGTTTAAAACAATCACAACATATATGCATTCTGCTAGTTTTAAATTTGCTTGAGGTAGTGTTTCTTTGGAATTCTAAAAATTGTGTCAGAACTTCAAGGTAATGACATGACCTGTTGGTTTCATTTTGCATTCTCTTGTTGACAGCCCCCAGCATTACCCAGACAGTCCAGTGGAGAATCAGGCTCTTTAGTACCCACAGGTAAGCTCCATATCTCAAGTTTCCATTGTTTAATGGTTATAAAAGGTGGTTTTAATACATTTGTCACAGACCAAGTCATAGCTTCACATCATCACTCCACACGTCAAAAGCCCATTGTCCATGAGAATGGAACAAATTATCCTTGTATCTGCAGTCAATCAACTCTACATCTCTATTTTAATATAGACTAATCTGGCAGATCATCTACCTGTTAATCAATGAGTCAAATCGGCATTGGAGCTGTCTCGCGAGATTAACGCTGTTTGGGCGAGACATTAATGGGTGTTCTCGCAAACTAAAGCAAAATAGCAGTAGAAAGACGTGATTGCCGGTAGCCGCTACAACAACAACAACAACAACAACATTCTAAGGTATAGCCACTACCGGAAATCACGTCCTTTTAGCGTTATTTTGGGTTAGTTTGCAAGAGCACCCACTCATGTCTCGCCCAAACAGCGTTAATCTCATGAGACTGCTGATACTCTGATTCCAACATTTACCATACGATGAATTCATGCATATGAACCCTAGACGCTTAGTGTAGTTTAGTAGTGGCATCTGTCACTCTCATTGTTCTTGGGACAAAACAAGGTCTCCGATACTTTACACTTGCCAGAAGTTAATATGTATACGTGTGTTTCTCCTTTGCATGTATTTATATAGTGAATAAATGATGTGAAAAATGAATGAAAACATTATGGAATCGACCTGGCTCTTTTTATTTTCAACTCCATCACGAAATTATTGTGTACACCTGACTGTACAGACAAAGTAGACTGAATTTCATCTTACAGATTTATATTTGTTGCTTGACAGTTGTTTTTAACATTTGAAAATCTGTTCTAAATAGCCAAAGGTCAATGATATATGTAAAAGCTGGTTTCCTCTACCCTTAAAATTAGCGCTCTGCTAACAATTAAACAAATCTGTCAAATAAATACATGTAGCTAAAATGAACAGCTTTTCACCATTGTTGTTGTTGCAGCTTACAATGAGAAGGTGGTAGCTTACTTGAGACAGCCCAACATTACAGAGGTGTTGAAGGAACGTCACCCGGCCTTCGCTTCCAGCACCGACCTGCAGGCCAAGATCAACAGGATAAGCACAGAGGGGACGGAGGCCGTGGACAGACTCTGCAACGATGTCGACCTGATTATCCTACTCAGGTATGGGCATGAGGCTTCAGGGCTTTTTCTAGCCAATTTCTCTTTAGAAGCTCAATTTGAAGAAATCAGAAATCAATATTTTTTTCGTTACAGCTGTATCAAAAAACTCAAGGAAATGCGTCAAGGAAACTTAATAAAAAATTTGTCTAAAACTGAATTTTTCCATATTTCTCTTTGTGATAACCATAACGAGAAAGTGGTTAGGTTGTACAGCAAAATGAGGAACTGATCGTAAGGTAAATCAGGTCCAAGCTGTGTAGTCTGTTGTTTATTCCCATAGTTGTGATGTCAACAAACTGATAACATATTACTTGTGCAATTCAAGAGAACAGTAGTCAGATCAGCTGGGGACTGTATCGCCATTGTGCAGGAAAAGGTATATCATTAACCTAAAACCAAAAAAAAACGTAAAAATTAAGTAAGCATCAGTGAAAACTCCATTAAATTTATTTATATATTTGATTGGTGTTTTTAAGTTGTACTGAAAAATGTTTCATGTATACAACGGGCAGCATTATGGTGGGAAGAAACTGGGTAGAGCCCGAGGAAAACCCATGACCGACTGTAGGTTGCTGGCGGACATTCCCACATATGGTCTGAGAAGAAGCCAGCATGATCACAGCAACTCACAGCAACTGCATTGCAGTGAAAGGCGCCTGGGTCTTTACGCTCCACTATCGCACTAACCCCCTCAGCCACGGAGCCCCCCAAAACACCATTAAAAGCTGCCATTGTGCAGTTCATACCTTCTTGAGTTTGGCATTGGACATGAATCAAATAAATAGATGAAGATATTAAGGTAAAGCCCTTTGACAATGTATGTATTATACATTATACATGTATATCTGTTTCATTGTGTTTCAGTTTATTTGAGAATGATATAATGACGTACGTTCCCCCTCATGTCCGTCCAGAAGCGACGCGATCATCACCCCGAGAATCACCCCAAGGGTCTCCGCAGGCTTCACCCAGTAAGTACATCTCTTCAACCAGTCACAGCATATATCAATTTTTATTTTTTAAGTTGTCTTTGCAAACTTCTGTGTATCTCTCATAGAGTGTCTGAAATGACTTCATGAAACCATTTAATCTAAGGCCACACCAGTTTATATTGTTGTTTTACAGGCAGAATAAAACTGAAATTATGTAAAAAACGTCAAAATCAAACAAAATGAATTGCATTTTCATGGGGTTGTTTTCTTTCATTTTTAAATCTTTTTTATTGGAGCTTGGCCATAGAACACAAAATAAAATTGGTGTCACCTAGCAATTTTGGGAAAGCTCATTTTATAGACAGTACTGTGTAGGGATTTGTTTGCAGTTGGCAGAGTTTTTGTGGTATATAGGAGTTAGTATTCTACTTCAAGAGGTCATTAAGAATTTCAGTGCTATGAAGATTTTTACGAAGGAAGGTTTTTTTTGGTGGAAAAGTTTAGAAAGCGTTTACCCTAAACATTTCTGCGACAATAAATTGAGGACAAGTTTGAGGGGGGGTGGGGACATTTGTTACAATATTATGTGTATATTAAAGTGAAGTGAATCCTAAGTAGAGAAGCTGTATACAGGAGTCTGACATGAGAAATAATATTTCAATCAAGTGTATTGCCTCACTTGTGAACTTCACATTGTCATATTGACCTGCAGACACGGAACAGTTTTAACTACCCCCTTCACCAATATTGAAGCAATACAAGAGCTGTTGATAAATAAACACACAGTGTTCTGTAAACCACAAAACTGGGCTGTGCTTTACAAAGCATTCGTTACACAACGTTAAGCGCATTTACTATGGTGACGTATCAGTTCACTGTATGTTGTCATGGAAGGTACGTAAGGTGCAGTTTATGATTTTTTTCGTAAAACAATCCCCAGATGAGAAGGTATTTGGCTCATTAACCAGAGATTAAGTTCCCTTTATGACAGACGTACAACGTGCAAATGTGCGGGTGCCGGCAGCACACAAGAGAGACTTCCACACCAAGCTAAGGAACTTCTACAGGAAGGTGGAGTCCAAAGGGTACGGCCAGGGGCCTAGCAAACTCAAGTGAGTCTCATTTCTCAACTTCCTGACTATGAGAGAGAATGTGCGTGAATTACCTGATAAGTGGAGTCGGTGGGTACGGTCAGGGGCCCTGCAAACTCAAGTGAGACATGCTAAATGTTTTTTAAGAGAAAGGCTAAACAATGTGTAGAAGAGGATAAAATAATTGTGCGTGATTTACCAAAGATTACCAGTGCCCAGAAAAGTTGGTCATATTATATGGGCGTTTACATATAGCCTTCTTGATCAGTGTACTGCGAGAAAGATTAAATGTGAAGAAGATAAGATGTATGCATGTACTGACCAGAAAAGCAGAGATCAAAGATTACAGCACAGGACTGCGCAAACTTATGTGAGGGTAACATAATGGAGCAGGTACATTTTTTTGACTAGTGACATTTCTTTGTTACTGTAATTCTTAACCTCTTTGCATGTTTGCAAGATGTTTATTCAAATATATTATGAGGATATTATTCTGTAATTATTCTTTTTGTGAAGCCCTAAGATCAACCAACAAAACCAATGTAATTTTCATCATCAGAATCAAATTAAAAAGTTGTATAAATCACACTGAAAGTTGCTCTTTCGCGTGTGGAAAGGTTAAGGAATTTCAGCAATAGTGAATCACCGATCCAGTGATAGCCCTCATTCTAATCTAGTTGTAGCATTTGTCAAATAATATGGCACATTTCAAGGACTCTTTATAAGTAGGCCATAAACCACCAGGTGAAGTATTTGTTATGTTATGGATTTCCTTTTTCCTTTTGAAATGGTTTAGAATTCCCTGTGAAAAATCCTCATGCCAGTTTGTGCTGTGTTTCTACAGAATTAATGTGCGTCGAGATCACGTCTTGGAGGATGCCTTCAACAAAATCATGTCCACATCCAAAAAGGAATTACAGAAGAGCAAGCTGTACATCTCATTTGCTGGAGAAGAAGGGTGAGTTTCTTGTGTCTCTGCTTTTTCTGATGCTTTTATGTTTTGTTTTGTTTTTTTTTATATTTTAACACAAGTGAAAACTGTAATATGCCAGAGTCAAAATTGATTGCGTTTAAGTTTACCCTACACCAAGTCAACTTACGCATTGTATCACTGTATCAGTTTATTCAATCTAAATGTAAAAGCTGTGTCATTTTCTACCCATTTCATGTTAACTTGATAAAGAATGCTAAATAAATATAGGCCACAGACAAATTTCTTGTTTGTCCCAACTTTCCTGTCTTGACAGGATCTCCTTAGACACAAACCGTGTCTACTTTATGTGCACAGAAATGAAAAACAATTCTGTATTTGATTCAAATTAACTGGCAGTGAAATGTTACCAGAATGCAGCCAGTCAAGTAATTGAAACAAGGTTACAGTTTGTATTCGCATATAAAAGCCTCTGCATTAATAACTTTCATGAAATTTTCCACAAACTAAAAACCTCGTTGTATGAGCTGCAGTACAGAGGGGTGATTTAAATGTGGTGAAAAATCATGTTAAGATAATATATGCCAATTATTGTTAGTCACCTGTTCACTGATGTGATTTTTCGTCAGCTTAGTTATTGGAAGGTGATCAGTTGAGGGAAAAGTCCATGAAATTATAGATATCATTTTTTGATATGTGAAGAAAGGAGGCCTTGTTGGCTCTGACTTTTAAACTGCTGGCTCACTACAACTATCAGACACGTCTTGTGTTCAAATCCAGCTCTCGCTGTTTTGTGTCTGACGTTAAGTCAGGAGGTTTGTCAGGTTCCAAGCGAAGATTAGTAGTTTTCTCTGGGCGTTCCGCTTTCCTCCACCCATAATCCTCACTGCTGTCAAATAAAGGCAGATTTCTTGAGCACAGTATTAACCACCTGGGAAAACTTAGACAAATGCAGTTAAAGTCAACTAGAGCTGAGCTGAATACTGGGTTATCACCCAAATCTGCAACGCTTGAACACAGTGCTGATAAAGTGAACTAGAGTTGAACTGAATACCGGGTTATCACCCAAGTCTGCAATGGTTGAACACAAGCATAAATTGCCATGTGCTTTTGCCTGCCATATGACTGTGTCTGCACGCCAAACTTCCACCTGACTGTATAACTTTTATACTTTCATGTTTGCAGAGATCATTAAATGTAACCTGTGTTTCTGTTATCAGATTGGATTACGGCGGCCCGTCACGGGAGTTTTTCTTTCTCCTCTCTAGAGAGCTCTTCAACCCTTATTATGGTCTGTTCGAATACTCGGCCAATGACACGTACACAGTTCAAATCAGTCCCATGTCCTCGTTCACAGAAAATGCCCACGAATGGTAAGTTTCTTACATGTGGCTGTTTCAGAATCTGTTCTGGCTTATAAGTATCTGAACTGAGATATTATCCATTACATTAAATAAACGGGGTGACAGCGAATAATTGTTACCAGTATATTTTGATGTTCTCAAAAGTGAACTGCATCGATCTCAGTGTTCGCAGATATTGTTGCCTATTTTTTGACGGCTAGGTGAACTAACCAGGGTGCCTTTGACGTTACAACCTTCCAAAATCCCAGGGGAACAGACCATAGCGTTTTGACCAAACTTTAGTCTGTCCAGACATGTGCAGTATGTGTCTGGCCAAATGGAAACTACAAATTGCATATACTTACACAGAATGATCGAAATATGTAACAGAAACATCTTCATGTGTTGACATCCATAAAACTGTGAAAACTTTCAGTTTTAGATCAAAACCCTTCGAATTTCACCTTTGTGTAAGCTACATGTATCTTTGAATTATCTTGAGTTAACCCTAATGAGCTGTTGAAAGCGTTGTCTGATCTCAAAATTTTTGAACATTTCTGACTTAGAGGCTACAGCTCTTCACATGCCACGGTTTGAGAGAAAAAGTTTACTTGGACTTTACTTGACTTTGGGATAACTTTTTATAATGCAAAGATAAGTTTTTAGGTAAGTATTTAGTCTGGGCATACACATGTGTACATGTACATACATGCCAGATAAGTTACACTATCAAGTCATCTGTTTTCTAACCCTCCTGTCATTCGGTGAAGTCCTGATAATGTTTTCCATGCCCGTTGTCTTACAGGTTCCGGTTTGCAGGCCGTGTATTAGCTCTTGCCTTGGTCCATCAGTACTTGCTGGATGCCTTCTTCACCAGACCATTTTACAAGACATTACTCAGAGTGTGAGTTTGCCCTGTCTTGTTATTTACATCAGTGTAAAAAATTTTTGCATTTCATGTCAAAGAAATATTACACCCATCAAGATTTTTTTTTACATTTATGACAAAAGGACACAAAGATATCAAACACAAAAAATAACTAACTGGATATACGTGTATATATGTTGTCAATTTTTGAGTGTGTTTCATGTGTTTGAAGTGAGTTTCACTTTCCGTTTTGCTCGGGCTGTGTGCTCTGATAGGCCTGGACTCCATGGAAGTTCCTGTGTTTGTTACAACTTTCACTTTCTCTTCTGAACAAGCCTTGGTCCCTGACCAACCTGGACTCCTTGGATGTTCCTGTGTGTTTGTAACGAGTTTCACTTTCTCTTTTGGACAGGCCTTGGTCGCTGGGAGATCTGGAGTCACTGGATTCTGAGTTTTACCAGAGCTTGCTGTGGATTAAGGACAATGATATTTCCATGCTGGACATGGACTTGAGCTTCTCCATTGATGAGGAGGTGTTTGGACAGGTGAGAGCTGTGGACAGGGACTTACTTCAGGCCTTCAAGGGACTCCTACATTTCCTATAATTCCTATATGTTTTTCCATTTTCATATATTCTTTTTTTCATATATTTCATATATTTTCCTTTTTTTTCTCCCTGTTTTTCTATATTTTTCTGTATTTTGAGTTTTCAGGAGTAGCTGACAGTTTGTGTGTTGCCAGCACAGCACACTGGACACTTTAAAAGGGATCATCTTGTTTGTTGTCGCACTTTGACAGGTGATGTTACTCAAAAGAAATGAAAAGTGGTGCCAATGTCAAATTGTGACAACAAACAAGGTGATGCTATTAAAATATCTGTCGCGCTATGGAGGCAACACAAAAAACTGTCAACTGCTCAGATTATAGGAAATATAGGGGATTTGGGACTCAAGACATGAGAAATAGGAAAGTATAGGAAAATTGACAAATGTAGGAATTAAAGGAACTATAGCAGTCACTTGAAGGCCTGTTGCTTGTGTCTGACCCTGACTGATGAATAAAAGAATGATTAGGGTTTAACCTTAGTACTAGACATGGGTAGTGATCAGCAGTATTGTGGGGAGGACATGTTAGAACCAGGAAACAGTTGTTTTGACACAAGAATGATAACAGTCTAACCTCCAGAATCAACCTGTGCTGTGTAAAGCATCTGCAGTAAACAAGTGTTAAAACTGGAAAATGACATTAAATGTAGGTGTTAACCTTTAGCATGGAAAATATTATCAAATATAGTTCTTAAACAATGACATTGAAAATATCTTTTTGGAATTTGACTACAGCCTTGCGGACAGCATTGTCAGACAATTGAAATACAGTCAGCTGTCGCAGAGAACACATTATTGAGACAGAGTTTTAATCAAGGAAATTTTAAAATCTTTTTTATTATTTAGGTCACAGAACGGGAACTTAAGCCCAATGGCAAAAACCTACCTGTGACGGAGAAGAACAAAAAAGAGTACATAGACAAGGTTGTGAAGTGGCGGCTAGAGCGAGGCGTCACCGAGCAAACGGAAAGCCTGGTGAAGGGCTTCTATGAGGTGAGTGTGTGAGGGGATGGTTTTCCAAACGAAATATGAAGACCTACCCTGAATGACCTCGAATTTCATCTGTGATAGTGCTGCTCATTTCTCCGACTTCTGTGAGTTCTATTGATCTTAGAAAGGTGTTTTCAAGTTTGTTTTGAAAGGAAGGTGATATCCCTCTAGAAAAATGCAAGTTTTAGCACTAGAAGTACTGTTTTATGACATTAATTTGCCTCTTAAAATGTTATTTTTGGGGCTAAATTTTTAAGTCATTTAAAGTATGTTTTAAATGTAACATTGTACACCTTGTATTACAATCATTTTTTTTTGTGTATCAACTGTATCGTGCCATAAAAGAACTACATTGAAAGAAGACAAATTTTGAAAACTTTTGTTAGAGAGGACATAGTTTTTTGTTTTTATTTTCGCTTTTTACTTTGTTTTGCAACCATTTCATTCCAAGAACATCAACAGTGATACGTAATGCTAAAAGTCTTTGTTCTTGTCAAGTGGCCTCACTACACACTATTTCATAAGAGCCCGGTGAGTTTGTAACCATGTGCTTATCTCCCTTACCTTAGGTGATTGATCATCGCCAGGTGTCTGTGTTTGATGCCCGGGAACTGGAGCTGGTTATAGCAGGGATGCCCGAAATAGACATTGAGGACTGGAGGAGGAACACGGAGTATAGATCAGGTGAGACAATCACTCTAGGCAAACCTCAGGTGCTTGGAGCATGCTGTGATCATGGTTAAACACAACTTACCCTTTTTTTTTCACGAAATGTGAAGTTTCAGGTTCAAAACCAGCCTTGGAAGTAGAATTTGTAGATTCTGTTGCTCTCAGTTTGTGACAAGAAGTGGTCAGTGACCCTCATGTGGCTATCTGCAGAGTCCAACGTTCATTGAAGTCTACTTACATATCTGTTCATCACAAGGGGAAAAATTCATCAGTAATTTGCCAAAGGTCAGTAGTTTCCCTTCAGACATGCCTGTTTCCTCCACTTGTTAGATGAATGCCGTCGTACATGTTATGTATTTATGTATTTATTTGATTGGTCTTTTACGCCGTACTCAAGAATATTTCACTTATACAGAAAGCCAGCAATGTGCTGAACTTGAAGTCACAGTGAGCACATTGGTGAGAGGCTCCCGGTTCACTATGCTGCGTAGCGCGCAAACCAACTGAGCCACAGAAGCCCCCTACATGTTGTATAAGTGAAAAATTCTTGAGTATAATGTTGAACAACAATCCAGTAAATCATGATGTCCTGTTCAAAGAACCCTTTGTCACAGGGAACATTTCCTGCCCACTCAAGCCTGATCCCCAAAGTGTGTACCAACACCATGCCGGTAACACTTGACAGACTCTACGAGAGATCCTATCAGACTATCACAACGATTTTGTTCATTTTTTTCTTATGCATTGTATGTGTCCATGAATGTGGAAATAAAAGTACATTTTTTGTTTGTTTTTACCTTGCTAGAGTGCTAGACCAGATCTAAAGAGTGAGTTGTTGTTGTCGTAGGTTACCATGATCGGCATCCTGTGATAGAGTGGTTCTGGTTAGCTATTGGACGCTTTGACAACGAGCGCAGACTGCGCCTTCTGCAGGTAAGGTCCACGCGCTTGGCTTTGGATGCCTGTGACCAGACGTGTGCATCAGCTCACTCGGCTCTCTCGGCTCTCTCGGCTCACTCGGCTCTCTAGGCTCTCTCGACTCTCTCGACTCACACGGCTCTCTAGGCTCTCTCGACTCTCTCGGCTGTCTCGGCATTATGTCACCATTACTAGAACTTTATTCCAAGAGGTTTCCAGATTCCTCCCTTTGTTAACTAGACTGCTGTTTTATTGTGAAATATTCTCTACAGCGACATCTAGTGCCAATCAAAAATATATGTATCAGGACGAAATTTGTGAAACAGTCTTAGTTGTTGTGTTTAAAGGGGAAAGACCTCCTCTCAGATGTTTTCTTACCAAATCAAATGCAGTAATGATTTTCTTGTAAGGTGGATATGATGGAGCATATTGGTATTGTGTATCAACGCCGATGTCACATAACTTTTTGTACACCTTTATGTTCAGCTCTGAATAAAGTTCTTGTGAACCATTCTCCTATTAGATTTGCCTGTGTATGGAAAAGCCGAAACGTGAAAAAGCTATGGCATTAAAGTTCTGCTTTACTCTTGACACACACCATCAATATGGTCCATAAAGCCCACCATACAATCAAACCATTTGACTGCGTTTAAGCTGGTGAAAATAAATCTTGAAAAAATCATTGAAGGTATTTTCATGTATGCAGTTTACAGTGGTCTTCTTGCTCACCATAACTTCATTTTTTTTTTTTTTAGTGTCTTTCCCTTTAAAACCTTAAATATTGCAACATTGCACACTTCTTTGCCCAGGTTTACGATGATAAGCTATGTTTGTCTTTTCCAGTTTGTGACGGGCTCATCTAGCATTCCCTACGAGGGGTTTTCCGCGCTCCGTGGCAGCAATGGTCCCAGGAAGTTCTGTATAGAGAAGTGGGGCCGCGTCACAAGCCTTCCCAGGTAGGCAAGCCTAACTCTGTAGCACAATCATTTCTTTTGGGGTGGGCTATGGCTCTGTTACTGATTCAGATGACACAAATGGATGTGTGAGTTTTGTTCCAGTGGATTGCATTCGTGCAATTATTTAACTTTGACACTTTGACTCTTGAACAAAATGCCACAAATGAACAAATGGTTCTGTTGCTGATTTAGATGACACTAGTGGATGTGGGAGTTTGTTCCAGTGGATTGCATTCGTACGGTTATGTAAGTTTGACACTTTGACTCTTGAACAAAATGCCACTTGGACATGACCGCCTCAGTGGAACCAGTGGCTAGAGCCTCTGCCTCGAGGTCGCGAGACCTGGGATCAATCCTGGGTGAGAGCATACCAAAAATTAAAATACGGTACCTGTTGCTCTCTCACTTGACGCCCAGCATCGGGAGTTTAAAGAAAAGAAAACAGATCTGGTCGTCTTGATGTCAGTATAATGTGACTAGGTGGGGTGTCATGCCCGGTGTCTTTGGCATAGTGTTCCAGTGGCAGCAGCACTTTGGCGACATGGACTCGCCCCGCAACAAGAAGACACAGTATATTTATGCGTTCCAAGGAATGCTCATGATCATATGAGTGAAAGACTGTTAAGTACGACCTTAAAACCTAATACATACATACCATTCGGGCAAGTTTGTGGCTGAAGAGGTCACTAAAAGTTCTGAAATGTTTGTCCTTATTTAAGCAAGGCTTATGTAGAGTCTTGGCAAAGTGTGGAGGTTTGTATGCATAAATTTGACAAATGGTTTGTATGATTTTCATAAAGTGTTTTGTATGGCACTCTGTGTCATCATAATGCAAATGCATTATTCTGGTGAATGGTAGGGGTTTACTGATGCTATAGACACTAAAGTTTTGTGAAATTTTCTTGAGCATAGCATTAAAGGGTATATCAAATAACAAATTCATACGTACATTCTTTCTTGTCTTCAGGGCTCACACCTGTTTTAACAGGCTGGACCTTCCCCCGTACACCTCAGTGGAGATGCTGTTTGAGAAGCTAGTCACAGCTGTGGAAGAGACCAGCACATTTGGCATTGAGTGAGCAGACTGGCTGTTTGAGAAGCTAGTCACAGCTGTGGTAGAGACCAGCACAGTCGGCATTGAGTGAGCGGGGTGGCTGTTTGAGAAGCTAGTCACAGCTGTGGAAGAGACCAGCACATTTGGCATTGAGTGAGCAGACTGGCTGTTTGAGAAGCTAGTCACAGCTGTGGTAGAGACCAGCACAGTCGGCATTGAGTGAGCGGAGTGGCTGTTTGAGAAGCTAGTCACAGCTGTGGAAGAGACCAGCACATTTGGCATTGAGTGAGCAGACTGGCTGTTTGAGAAGCTAGTCACAGCTGTGGTAGAGACCAGCACAGTCGGCATTGAGTGAGCGGAGTGGCTGTTTGAGAAGGTAGTCTGAGCTGTGGTAGAGACCAGCACAGTGAGTGAGAATACTGGCTGTTTGAGAAGGTAGTCACAGCTGTGGAAGAGACCAGCATAGTCGGCATTGAATGATCACATTTGCTGTTTGAGAAGCTAGTCATAGCTGTGGTAGAGACCAGCACAGTGGGTATTGAGTGAACGGACTGGCTGTTTGATAAGCTAGTCACAGCTGTGGGAGAGAACAGCACAGTCGGCATTGAGTGAGTGGACTGGCTGTTTGAGAAGTTAGTCACTGCCGTGATAGATACCAACTCAGTCGGAATTGAGTGAACATACTAGCTGTTTGAGAAGCTAGTCACAGCTGTGGGAGAGAACAGCACAATCAGCATTGAGTGAGTGGACTGGCTGTTTGAGAAGTTAGTCACAACTTTGGTAGAAACAGCACATTCAGCATGAAGTGAACAGACTGGCTGTTTTGAGAAGCTAGTCACAGCTATGGAAAAGACAGACACATTCAGCATTGAGTGAGCAGCATTTTCAGCAAGACGAAACTAGACTGAACATCATTGTGCAGAGTGGTTACTCTTTTTTGCAAGTGTAAACACTTTGGAATCTCGCGATTTTCCTCAGAGCTGTTGCGACAGTGTGCAAGTGAACAATGTGGAATCTCACGTTTTTATCGTCCAGACTGTTGCAAAGGAGTGCAGGTGAATACTTTATGGAATATGTTATTATCCTCCAAAGTTTTACAACAGTGTGCAAGTTAATATGGTGTAGGATCTCCTGTGCTAATCTCTCTGCATTTTTGGAAAAGTGTGCAAGTGGACGTGGCGTGGAATCTGTGCTTATCCTCCAGATTGTTACAGCGTTGTACAAGTGAATGTGGAATCTTGTGTTTGTCCTCTGGACCTTGCAATAGTGTGCAAGTGAAAAGTGTGGCATTTCATGCACAGACCTTCCGTATTGTTGCAAGAGTGTGTGACTGTGATGTACTTTATTCCGAGACATCTGCAGCATTGTGCAGAAGGACAAGACAAGAATTGTGCAAGCAACAACTTATCCATCGTCTAAAGAACTTCAGTAAGTAAATATTTTCCTGAAAAGAAGAGGATTTTTTGTGGTGTTTTTTTGAAAATCATAGGTTCTTGTTGCCTGCCTTCTGGAGCATATTGGAGCTATATTATGAACATGTGACCCATTGTTTCAGGGGGGTCTGCTTGTGTGATTTAAGCTTACGTTAAATTTAAGCCGTTTCTGTTGAAATTTGGTACACCTTGAAAAAGTAAGCCATTGTGCACAAACATGAGCTATAAAAAGTGAGCTACTGTCTGTTAAAGTGAGCTATTGTGCTCAAACATCAACTGTGTGAAGTGAGCCACTGCCGTCACAGTGAGCCACTGTGCACAAGAGTTCGCTATATGAAGTGAGTTACTGTGTGGAAGTGAGCCATTGTGCACAAACATTGACTGCAAAAAGTGAGCCACTGTGTGTTAGTGAGCCACTGCCTTCAAAAATGAGCCACTGTGCACAAGAGTTCGCCACATAAAGTGAGCCACGGTGTGTGGTAGTGAGCCACTGCCTACAAAAGTGAGCCGCTGTTCACAAAAGTTAGCTATATAAAGTGAGCCACTGTGTGGAAGTCAGCGACTGTGCACAAATGTCGGCCATAAGTGGTGCTATCAGCAGCAGTGAGCCTCTGTGATGGAGACATCACCTCAGATGTGTGCAGATGGATGGCTGTGTTGTGCTGGAAGTGAGCGGTGAAATACAGCAGAACTACAGAAACTTCGACACGAAAACCCAGCTTAAAACAAGAAACAAGCTGATCCAGTGTCAGGGATATTTGTGATACTACACCCAGAATGTTGATAATCATTTTCGTTATTTATTTTCCTTATTATATATATATATATAATGTGTTCATAAATTTGCTGCAGTAGTGTCTTATTCTGTTCCATAACCTTGCCTTCATTTGACTGGACTTGTGCTTTGACTGTTCGGGATGACATGTTAACACATGTAGATGTGATTTGTCGAATGTGTAAGTCAAATCCAGGTGGGAACTGTCCTATGGACACAACCTACATGTAAGGCATCAACATCAATCATTCCTTGAACAAATTCTTGGATGCACATGTTACTTTGTTTTTCATTTTGAGAAATTAGCGCGTCTAGCTGAACATTGGTGTGGGAGCTGTCCTAAGGATACAATCAGGATAGCTTTCAATCATTCTTGGAACTAATTCAGATGTTGGCTAAGCTAGTCATGTCGTTTTTATTTTGAGAATTTACCACATAGCTGAACATCTTGTGTAAAACACACTTTGATATGTAGTTCTAATGCCTTGACTGAAGCACTCTGAATATCAGCTTTATCTGGGTCAAATAAGCCCTTCTTAACTCATCCATTGAAATTAACTGGAGATTCTGGCCAGTGAACATCATTTTGACAGCTGCCCCAACGCAGCAAATATTTTCCAGTCATTGATTAGTTGATGAGAAACCTTTGACTCCAATGAAAAGGGTCTAATCAGTTTTAATTAGATCATAACATGAAATCAAGCAGCTACAGTAAATGTAATCATGGATTAGTCAGGGAGAAACCCTTTGCTCCACTGAAAAGAGGCTTGTAAATTTTAAATAGGGTCATGGCAGGAAATCTATAAGCTACTGTAACTGTTTACTCCGCTTTAGGGCGTGCACACAGAAGTGTCAGTGTTAAACGTGTGAATCTGCACCATTTGCTGGTTGATTGCTGAGTGTTGGTCGTTAATTTTCATCATTCCTGCATGTGTCAGACCACCTCGTAACATGTATACGAATACAACCATGTCACCTGACATCCTGATTCCTGGGCCTTACTCACATGTGCTATTTTGTGCTATTGGTGTGATATTCATGCGATGGCTTAAATTTCTTCTGTTCATGACGACTTAGTACTTTCACAAGGAAAGTTTGTCTTGCACATGTAACTTTTCTATTTGCTGTACACTCTCATTGAATTGGTAATTATAATTCCCTTCAATTTTAAGAAATGGATAGTGTTGACAATTTACAACCATTGAAATGTTCACATTATAAAAAAAAAAATATGAACAAAGATACAAAACTGTATTGAAAAGATTGTACATGTACAGGGTGTGCTGTAATTAAAATGACTTAAAAATAATAACAATGTAACATATATATAAATACATCTTAACCTGTAAACTCCCTGGAGTACAAGATTGGTTTTTACTTTGCACAAAAATGTACATTGTACGTGATTGCTGAGCCTCAATATACATATACACATGTGCATGTACGTACAAATATGCATGTACGTACAAATATGCATGTACGTACAAATGTACATGTGCATATGCAATATATGATGCCTTTGTGCACAGTATGCATGTACGTGTTGATGTATATATATATGCCTGCTGTGCCACAATGTATGCTGCACTTAGAGGTCAAGAGTTTGTACACATACATGTGTCCTGTAGAAATTCGTACATTTGTACAAGTCGTGTTGTGGATATTAGAGTATTCTAGTCAAGAATAAACAGGTCCGTTATGATGCATTATGGTGCATTCTCCCTCATGTGCTGTGCTGTTAAGTGTTGTGAAATCCTTTTTTTTTTTTGGAAGACACGATGCCATTGGCTCACTGCTTTTTGGGGGGAGCCGATGGTTTTGGGTTTTTTTTTTTTGACTTGATGAAAAACTCACTGTGGCAGTGTCTGGTGACCTAATTTGCTGCACCTCAGTATTCTCTGGGACTCAAGGTGTTTGACCCTGAGGTACTTGAGCTTGTTTACTTTTATAATCTGACTGTATAAAGTTAACAAATATTTATTTTGCGTGACAGGAATTATGCCACTATCAAATTTGCATGTGCACAGCCTTAAACCTTGCATCATGTTGTACATTTATAAATGTAGTAGGCCATCCTTAAAAAATTCTTTGCTGCAGCTACATGTACATGTAACACAACCTTATCACAAAAAATAGGGTCATTAGAAAAATTTCTTTTTGATTTATTCTTGCTAATGATATAGGTAAGGATTTTAAAGAACTTGAAATGGAGAGCAAGATAAAAAGAGAAATTTCATCTATAAAAGCTTAGGGCCCTGTTGTGGTTACCTGCAACAAACATATTTTTAATGATGGCCAGAAGTAACATTATTTGACAACTACATACCTGTACATGTTAAATCCTCACAGTATTAGGAGCACTACTTCACATGGCATCGTTATGGCTGAGATATTGCTGATGTGGTGTTAAGCCATAATCATTCATTCATTGCTTAATCAGGTCCTAAAATGAAACGGTTTGAAGATGTTAGACTGCATTCACAACTAACTGTAACTTTTAGAGATTAAACTGACCAGGCATGTATCTTGATTTCAAATCTGGGAAAATTCTCTGGACATCCCCTATTTGATCACGTTCCTATAATCTGGAAGTTATAAAGCCAACTGCCTTTAAAGTTTTTGTTGTTTTTTTTTTTTTTTTTTTCCTCATTTCTACATTTCTTCATAAGTGAAATTCACGAAAGTATATGGGCCATTATGATTTTAAAAAAGGAAGAACATGAAAATTCTGCAGTCTTCAAATCGAACAGAGTTATAAAAGCCCTAAACAGTAATTAGGATCATCATATACATTATTTATGAAAGGCCATTCATTATGAATCACATTTTTATATACATGTATGCTTGTACACTTAATGTAAACAGGTACAGGAGTCTGTCATGACCAGGCAGTCCTGGATGAAGATTCACATTTTCCTGGTCCAGTACAACACTCAAACACACATAATGTCTGTCACAATCCTTAGATCCTCTCTGTGATAATACTGTTCATTGCAATGCTATTTTGCTACGTCTAGCTTTTAGTAAACCATGCTTTGTTTTTGTTTGTACTTTTTTTTTGGGGGGGGGGGGGTTCTTTAATATGTATGTATATACATATATATACAGATAAAAAGAGAAATAAGCCAGTCCATTCTGTATGAAAGGTTGTGATATTGTAACATTTGATATTTGTATGTTTTTTTAGCTTGCACAGTTCTCTATATTTGTACTCGTGTCCAGCCATAAATGTACCAGGCCAACATTAGCACGTCCTGTGTACGTCATTAGACCTCACTTTCTTAGTGACAAGGAAGAAAGTTCGGCATACAAGACCCAAGTGGTATACGTACATGATGTTGTGTTGGAAGTTGGAATCAATGCTGGAAGTGTGCTGAAGGGGAGGTAGAAATCAGCCTAAAGTTATTAATTATTCCACTAAAGTAAGGCCATTCTTAAAAATATGTTTGTTGGGCCTAACCCAACCAACCCTTCGAAAAAAGGCCCTACTTCAAAATTTTTATTTGGTATTTTTACCGTTGCTCTTGAGTGTTGTTTTTATATGGTTTGAAATAGGAGAAAGCTCTTGAAACACTGTAAACTCTAGAAAATGTCCAGTTTAATTGTTTATGGAAATTCAACTTGCCTTGTTTGTCTACTACCCTATAACAACATTCTGCCAGCTGAATTTCAGTCCGCATTGCCCTGTAGAGTAGACCATTTAGTACGTGACATGTACCTGGTGTTCTGTCTTGTTTGCTGTCCATGATGTGAATGCATGGTTGAAAGCCTTTGACTTGAGTGAGCATTTCTTAAGTGAGCATTGTTTGACTCGGGAGCCCTTCATTAAGTGAGCATTGTTTGACTTGGGAGGCCTTCCTTAAGTGAGCATTGTTTGATGTGGGAACCCTTCCTTAAGTGAGCATTGTTTGACTTGGGAGCCCTTCCTTAAGTGAGCATTGTTTGACTTGGGAGCCCTTCCTTAAGTGAGCATTGTTTGACTCGGGAGCCCTTCCTTAAGTGAGCATTGTTTGACTTGGGAGCCCTTCCTTAAGTGAGCATTGTTTGACTTGGGAGCCCTTCCTTAAGTGAGCATTGTTTCATCAGTTGCTGATGAAGTGGATATCAAGCCAACTGACTACGTGTAATCATGTATTAACAATCCACAATGATATGATACTTTATTTAGTGAACCATATTGCATTTCATTACATTTTCTTTTACATGAGCGACCTCAAATGTGCGATGTTTCTTGTTCAATCACTCATGTGAAGATCTCAGAAGTTTATAAATATAAATTTTTTTTTTTTTTTTTTTTAAATGGATTTCCACGATGAGGATGTGAATGCCCTATTTGTGCATGGTACATACAATCACATGTAGAGAAGTGTGTAATAGAGATATTTTTACCTCTGTTTTATTAAAAGCCCGTTGTCCAGTGTCCAGGTAATGTGTATATATGTAAAAGCGTGTGTACTTAAAAGCCATAGTTACGACCTCTTGGAGTTTCAAATCACGCGTGCAGATCTGCTACGTGCATTTGCACCTGTGAGTGTGTATAACTGACTGTATGATTACAGATGATCGCAACTGTTATTTCTGTGGGTTGGCAGGAACAGTGGGTAAACAAATACCAAGGATAAAAATTTAACGAAAAAATAAACCCACAGCAAACTTTATACAGCACTGTCTGCCCACATTTTACAATGAATAAATACAAATATATATATATATATATATCTGTAAAATAAAGAAAATTTGTACAATGCTAAAACCCACTGCTTTTTGTTTTGTCAGCTTTATTTTGCAGGTCCACTGCTCGGAACAGTGCTCGGATGGCATGTTATGAAATGCTGGCAGGGAGTGGTGTTAGTTACTTCAGTGCCTTTCAATCGCTTGGCCATGCAAAATATTCAGTTCTATTATTTCACAAGGATTTTTTCTAGATTCTCCCTCTGAGATTTTTCTCTGTGTATCTTGGTGGCCCATAGAGGTCTGCTTGTGTGATGTTGGAGGAAAGGTCATCGGAGACCACTTCCCTCCCACCAACTTGACAAGTTACATGTGGGAGAGCTCACCAGTAACTAGCCAAAGGTTGCTGGTTTATTCTGAGCACTTCGGTTTCTTACACCCATTAATCTGGCTGCCATCATGTATTAAGTGGAAAAGCCCTCAGTATGGTGTTAAACAACAAAGAAATAAACTCAGAGGATGAAGTGTTAAACACATTGGCAGTGATACTGTTATCTTTGCTTGGTTGCCAGCTTGATGGCATATGCCAAGTGCTGGTCGGCCATTTGTCCTGTGAGGCATTTTGTACGCGAGTCGTAGCACCGCATTCTAGGAAGCACTGGATTCACCCTGCATGCTATCAAAAGATAACTGCCATCAGAAGACCAAAATTTGCTCCAGGTGTGCACAATTTACAGCACGCTGCCTTATTCGTAGTTTTGAGCATCCAAGTGCTTCACAAATGACTGGAGGTGATAAATAACATTGGGCTAAATGGGTGAATTGCTGATGTTTGCCGATTTCTACAGTTTAATGAACTGTAGGGCACTGAAACGGTGATATTTGAAGGCTACACAAATTCTAATTAGTTTTCCAGAGAATTTCTTGTCTAAAAGCTTTATTTTTCATTTTTTTTTATGGCAAAATGCATGGCCTTGTTGTATATCTCGCTTGGGTGGGTAGTCTAGTCATGTCACCAAAGACAGTGCTGTTGATTGGCTCAGAGCTTCCATGGCATCACTGCAAAGCTGCGAATATGTATGCCTGGTTAGGTTTTACGTCATACCTAACTTTTTTTTTTTTGTTTTCAGTCATATGACAACCAGAAGTCCTTAGTATGTATAACTACTGTGCCCTCTGTGGCCGGGCGAGCCCATACAGCCATAATGATGCCGCCACATCATGCCGAAGACACTAGACATGACACCCATTCTAGTCATAGTCCTGTTTCCTTCCTCTAACCTCCTTGTGCTGAGCGCCACGCCACGCCACGCAGCAACAAGTACCACGTTTAAAATGTTTGATGTGACCCGACCCGGGAATGCCTTTAAATTGCGAAATCTCCACGGCTCTTATCATCAAGGTTGAAACGGAATAGGCCTATTAACAAGGGATACATAGCCCATACTGTATCGACAACAAAACCAGGTGGAGTTTGGTTGGAGAGCCTTGAAATTGAGCCCAAAATTTCTTAACTTCAATGTTTCTTTTTGTATGCCCTTTTTCTTTGTATATACTGGTAACTTCCTGATGAAAAACTGCTCATCCATGAGAAGAGATTCCATTCGGTGCGTCTTTTGAATACTGTCATTCTGTACATCTGACACGCTGGCTCAGACGGGTCTTTATAAACCAAACCATATTGTGGGAAAGGGTTTCCTTGTGTCACTGACTCTCTATGACACGATGATTGTAACCACGCAGTACCTCACGGGTTCTTTTGAAAGGCTCCTATTACATTGAAAGAGGGCGACACAAAGCGCCGCAAAATGTAGGACGGGAATAATGTATAGCCCTAGCTCATAACCTATATACATGTAAAACCTTCATGTTTTCAACATTCCGAGCCTGTCCTGTTTCTGTTGGTAAACTATTCTTGTAAGTTGTCCAGGTGTGACATCCGTGACGTGTTGTGTACCTGGTCGCCAGATAACTCCGATTCCACGTGTTAAGTCTGGAGCCATCGCCGCCCAGAAAGTTATTTTGGCAACGTTTATGTCGTTTGCTAAGTTCAACTCTTTTACAGCCACTCTTTGGTCGAGTAATCAAACATGCATGGTTCAACACTAAATATATACATACGGCTCTTGTACATAGTAGGCCGCCTCGGTGGCCTGCTGGTTCGAGCGTCCACCTCGAGGTCGGGAGATTCGGGACCAATTCCGGGTCGGGTCATACCAAGGACTTTCAAAATAGTACTTGTTGCTGAGCACTGAGCGGACAGAGCAAGGAAACAGAACTGGTCGGCCCTGTGTCAGTATAATGTGACTGGGTAGGGTGTCATGTCTGGTGTCTTCGGTATGATGTTCCAATGGCGGCAGCACTTTGGCGGCATGGACTCTCCCTGCTGCTAAAAGACACAGTATCTACATTCTAAGGACATCTCGTCGTCATATAACCCAAGCATACATACATTTATATATCTGCGTTTATTACTGTGGCTTTATTACTGGTGATACGAAGATCAAGTTTCCGGCGCGCAGCGAGCACTAAATTATTCTCATTTGAATAATACATATATAAACGAAATCCTTGAATGGCCTTTTGCGTTAAAATGAACAAGTTCATTCTATGTTTTGTAAATTTCCAGATGCCCAGTATAACATTACTTCTTCAACCTCTTCCACCAACACTGAAAGCAATGTTTCAGTATTCTCTTGGAAAACTACATAGTCTAGAGAAATAATTCTTACAATTTTAAGACGCTTTTACCTAACATGACACAAGAAAATCACGTTTGGCTTCATTTTTACAATAACTCTATGCAGAAATTACCATTTAAAAACTACTTTAGTGATCTAACAGTTTGAAGATTTACAGTATATATGAATACAGATGATATCGTCAGGGTTATTTCTAGCGATCTGAAGGTCGTCTACAAGTCACGAAAGAGCTTAACCACTCACCCGACTTTGCACTTGCCGGGTGAATTGCAGAAGACCAAAGTCAGCGCAAGGTCGAGAATTCCCAAGGGTATAGGTCTACAACTTCAAATCTACATGTACATATATAAGCAATGCTGATGTTCTAAATGGGCATCACACTAGTCTAATTAATGCTCCCTTTACGCCATAAGTGCATATATGTACCACACAGTATGTATTCTGTTATTATGGTAACAAACAAGCTCAAAACGAACGGCGTGAAATAATAATGCGACAAATACGCGGTATGTCCTGTTTTCTCTTAATGATTTTATTCACCATAAATCTTGTAAAACATCTCTCTACCTAGATGAAAGACCTGAGCTTCCAGGACCTAGATCCTCTCTGGACCCGCACCATTTGGGTTTGGATAGTAGTTGCACTGCTTCACTCAGAAAGAGTTGAAATTTTAGCCAGTGAAACTCCTCTAACATGTCTTCGGAGGACTTCAATTCCAGGGCTTCTGCATGGGAACGAGGCGGGCCCTGGTTTCTCGCCTGTTAGGCCGGGATAGTAATTCCTCTCCCTCAGCCAGCAAGGATCATAATTTTATTTTAAAAAAAAAACACCCAAAGCACTTCTTCGACCTTTAGAGAGGCTAAAGCCTGAGGAGCATAGGTGCCCCCAAGAACTGTAACGTAAACTGGCATGACTGGGCTGGAATATCACATCTAACCGTAGAATAAGTCACAAATATTTATCATAAAAATGATACCAATAATGGAATACCGGCAGAAGTCCGAAGAAGGACATTTGACGTCATTGTAGCGACGATAAGATTCTCCTGCAACGTCAACAACGTGACGTCACTGTGAGTAGAGCATATGCGTCATAAATGAAAACGTTCTATGCAACATGTTCGATGATGCGTAACAAAGGACTTGTGACGTAGAAGTCCTAATTCAGTTATCGCATTATTGCGATACCTGATGGGAGACGAAAATCCGCCGATACCCCAGGTATGTGCAGCTTATGCTTGTTCCGTTTTAAAAAACAAAATGCACGTATAAACCATTGAGGCCAGACTGACAGCCAGTTTGTCTTTTTGACACAGCATTTGGATTGGCCCCCGCCGTCCTCCTTCCCGACATAAACCGGTGGTGGGCGGGAGAAAAGATGAATAAATTGACGCTTTGAATATTTCTAGTGCTGTCGATTGTATCGGTACACTGTATCTGAGAAAGAGTTGGGTGTAACCAAACTCTCCTCACCGACGGACTCAACAGAATTTTAGGAATTAAAGAGTCTTTAAAGATCACTTTCAAACACATTGTATACACTTCCATGTCTTACGGAAGTTTTACACAGCAACGGTGATGCATGATTGTTGTCAGTGACTATTTCGATGATCATGAAGGGACGCTGCAAGGGACATTATACCGATGCATAAGAATTCTCTAATGCAGGTGGTGCACGTGGGCAAAAAGCACAAATGTTTCGGCGGAATCATTTAGATCTCTTTTCGTTCAAAGAAAGGGGTGAGAAAACATGAAACGTTAACAAAATTCTTTCCAGCTCCGTACTGACGTTAATGGATTTACTTTTTTCATGGGTTTTTTTTTCTGCCGTTATATAAAATTGTGCGAATGTCTGAATTTGACTTCCATTGGCAAATTGTACAAATACTATTGGGCAATAGTTCTCTAACGTCACACACGGCGCATATTTATCTACATATACACATGATACCCCAATAGGTTGAAAGCTCTCCAGCTTTTTGGCAAGATTATATTTTATTATATTTATCTTCTCCTTTTTTTCCACTTAATATCAGGACGAAGCCTGGAATAATCTCAGTTTTGACATACAGCGTATTGCCTATTGTGAATTCCTGTCAACGGCGACATTTTCATACAAACGCTCTGTCCGTTTTCAGGAGAGGCTTGTTGTGCTTCTAGTGGTTTCCGACTTTCATGGCAACCGCCTCAACATCAACTACTGGACACACCGCGACTACACAACTGTCAACTACCGCACAAGGATACACTACACTCCAGAAATAACAGCAACAACATCAACAACAACAACAACGGGAGAGTAAGTTGGCTCTCTTTATCAGTGAATTTAAGTTGGCCTCCATGTGGAACTTTGATTGTTCAAGTCGAGCCAATTCAAATTTGAAAATAATCCGTGTTAGGAGGCTACCATCTTAACCACCTCCCCTCCAAAAAAAACCACAAGAAAGATGTCTGTGTATTTCAGAAAATGCCAGTAACGATACGCCGATCTCGAAGGGTACAAAGTGTCTGCGTAATTCAGAAAGTTAAAAAAGAACAGACAACCAAACAAAACATTTAAACCAAAAAACTCATCATCTAAAAGTTCATTTCGTGCTGATTCCAAATATGGCCTTCATTATTTGTTTGACTTTTTTTGTTACAGTGATTAAAATGTTAATAAAGATTTCGTTGGTACGATGGATTTTTTGCACCATATGTGGAGCATAAATATATAACATAACAACCAAAGGCTGTTTATTTTCAGACACGATTTGTATGCTCTATTCTATAACTTTTTAGAGTGGTCTTTCACTTTTAACAATCCCCGCTTTACAGCTGTGATACTTACTAGGAGTTCTTTTGAGGACCCGGATTCTGACCAAACCACATCGTCACCAGATGACAACCCCGACCCACTGTCCGACCTTGAGTAAGAATATACCGTTTCTCTTGGAACAGTTCAAAGGTCAAATTTGTCACTTCGAGACCTCCAAAGGTGTGCCAGTTTTTCCACAAGGTTTTTCCTATGCTTTTGACTATGATGCATTAAATTCGGAAATGCCGGTACTTAATGTTTTACATTCCGGAGATAAAGAGAAATCGACTTAATCTTGAACAGTTGAGTGTCCTTTTCATTAGATGCGGTAAGCTTTTTTTTGGACTATATTTTCGAAGGGATTTTCACATGATTTTCAACTCCTAAAAATTCATTTATTCTCACTAGAATACAGTCGCTGTTAGTTCAAGTCAATCTCATGCTGGCTTCCTCCTCGATCGTACCTGGGAAGGTCCGCTAGCATATCGTCGTGGGTTTCCTCCTGGATCTGCCCGGTTTCCTCCCGCCAAAATGATGGCAGCCATTGTATGAGGGATATATTCTTGAGTATGATGTAAAACAACAATCAAATAAATAAATATATAAATAAATTTAACACTAACGTATGTGAGTAACTTTCAAATATTGAAGAAAATGTTAGTATAAATAAAGTGAAAAAATGAAACCCGCATATATTGTGTACATGGAATTCTAGCACGAGTTTTCTCCGCAGAAAAACTTGTTCAACACTGTACGCGCAGGCCATATTTCGGCCACGTTGATTTCGGTTATCGCATTACTTGAAAACTTGATACGCGTGGATAGATATTACTTTCTAAATATGTTTTCATGCTCCGATAAAGTTCTGAAAGGAGTTACAAAAGAAAAAAATATGGCTAAAGATCAGTGCGGTTTGAACGTTTGAATATTACGAGGGTAGGTGACCGTATCAGTGAAGATTTGGGCGTAACCGAGCTGTAGGGGGCCTACAGGCAGTTGTGTCAACCGCATTCAAGATACGCCTTTATTTCTTCTTCTTTCTTTCGAATTCACCAGGCGAAATAATCAAAATGAAATGTGGAAATAACCAACCGAGGCGTTTAGTATACTGTAAAATACAGTCTCAGATAGAACGACTCCGACAATGTTTTCTTTTTCTGTTATTTTTTTGTTTGACATCCGGGAACTTACTGTGCGATCTAACCATTATAGGGGATGACACTTTTTGTGGCTGTCATCCATCATTTATTTCACTTTCGTTCCACTGACACTTTATTCATTGGCATTTCAAGGAGGTGAAACGGAGGAATAAACATCAAACGTAAGCGTAAAGCTTTTCCCCCAAGATTTTTAATGAATTTTTTTTTCAAGCCTCACGATATACAAGATTTATAATAAAATAACTTTTTATACACATCAGGAATTGGTGTCTTTGGCCATTAGCACCTTGTGCATGCCTTAACTTGCCACCCATTAACGTGCCCTATATTTTTGCGTTTTTAGAAATGTGATTGCTCAACACTAATTCAATACAATATATATGGATATGTGTATACAATTTGGGTTTTGTGCAAATAATGGCAATATTTTTGATCTCCGCAACTGATAACCGCCCTTTGTTGTTACATGTGTATTTATAAGTTATCTGCAAACTATACTTACCCTGAAGGTTAAAAAGTTTTCAGCACCTTAGGTGATCACACACGCTTTGGGAGCCAAGATGGTGAAGGTCTGTATATCTTGAAATTGCTTTATGGCTATTGGTTTTAGACTTCCATGTCCTAGCTTGCGTGTTGATGCATAACTTGATATAAACAAGTGAACGTTACAACTCTAAATGAAGACTGTTCTTTCTATAGGTAATTTCGTCTTTCTTTTTTTTCCCCCTTTTTTGGATGACGTGTTACTTCATTATTTTTATGTGCACAACTGAAATTATTCACTGATTGTGTTTGTTTACTTGCTTTATTTGATGGAAATTTTATGACGTATATAGGACTTCTGAAGAATATTTCCCTTACACGGCGGTAGCCAGCATTAGTGTATGGATGTGGGGGGGGGGGGTAACCGAGCAGAGCCCGGGAGAAACCCACGACCATCCGCAGCTTGCTGGCAGACCTTTCCACCTACGATTGGAGAGGAAGCCAGCGAGAGCTGGACTTGAGCTCACAGCGACCGCTTTGGTGAGATGCTCTGGGCTCAGTGTACTGCACTGAGTTGAGTCCATGAGCAACATTGATTCTTCCGTTCGTTTCAGATGGCCTCTTTCGTTGGCGTAGCTGTCATTGTGGTGGTTTTCGCCTCATGTGTTCACGCATGCGAAATCGAACTGTAAGTAAAAGGTGTAGCATACACACACACACATACACACAAACACACATTGTGACCGGGATTACCAGCGGGTGATTTGACCCTGCGATCTCTGAGCTTCAAGTCCACGCTTTTACCGCTAGACTAAAGGGTAATTTCCTCCGGCCCAGGAGTATAGACAGCGCATTTATTTCACCCTGTTGCAATATTTTTTACACTCGCATCAAGAGATACGTGCGGCTTTCCAGAGGGCATTCGATGAGGAATTTAACGTCACTTAATTCTCTAACATTCATATGGATGGAAAAAGAAATATCCTAAAAAAATTTTCCGTTAAATCCGTTATTTGAGGGATGGCGGATTTCACATACGTGGATCCTACGGATTAATCCGTTCTTGATTACAGATTAATTCCATTATCAGAAACAGAATAATTCGTTACAAAAAACGGATTAATCCGTCATATGAACAGAAATGCAATCTGTTCCCTTTCAAATAGTGGAATTAACGGAAGATTTGTTCTCTTGCGGTATTTTTTTTTTAAGTAATTGTATGAAATTTATAAAAAGTAGAAATAAATGCATCCTTTTAGCTGTGCAGTAGTACACACCAGTGTGCTTGACTGTAATGTTATACTGCCAAGACGCTAAGTGTAAATACATATATATATATATATATACATCTGTGGGAGTTATGTACGTTTAGGACAAGAAGGTAGATGTCATCATGTATACAAGAAAATTGTAACCCGATTTGAAGTGTTGTTATCAAGTTATATCTTGGAGTCAGTACATATCCTTGCATCGCGAATAAATCTAATCTAAACAAAAGTATGCATTTGTTTAATTTCTTCTTTTTACAATTTTTCTTCCTTAAAACGTACGACAACTATATAGGGCTACGCATACATACGCTTGAACAGTTACAAATTTCACAAGCAAGTCATATAAAATTTGTTTCACCACAGGTGTGAATCAGCCGAGAATGCTACTATGGATACTGTTTTTATGACCTCGGAGAACATATCCGTGAGCGATTATCCTGAGTAAGTGAACTTGTTTTCCAATTAAATTTCTTAATGTAATGTGATCAGACGATTAAATTTTCCCCTTGTTGCATGGCTTAGGCAGTTTTCACAAAAGTTAACACACCGCGGCTGTCAAACCTTTAATTGACCCATGACGTGGCGAGTTCGAATCCTGTTCTCTCTGTTTCCGCTGCGGCTTTAAATCTGTCGGGATGTCAGGTATATACGTGGCTAAGAGCGGTTGTTTCCTACAAGCACTCCGGTTTCCTCCGTCCATATAGCCGACCACTGCCATTTAGGCCGAGTGAGCAACTATGAAATAATTGATTTATTTATTTGATTTGTGTTTTGCGCGGTACTCAACAATATTTTGCTTATATGATGGCGGCCAGCATTATGGTGGGAGACCATCCGCAGGTTGCTGGCGGACCTTCTTAGGAATAAGACCGCAGAGGAACCATGAAATAAGTAATTATATATACATTGTTACACTGGTTTGATCAGTTTGATTTTCCTAGGTCTGATTGTTTGTCGGGTCTTAACAAGTAATAATCAGTGGTCGACTGCGTCGTGTTGCGTCGGTTTTCTCTACTAACCCATTTATCTGATCGCTGGCGTATAAGTGAAATATTCTTGAAAACGGCCATTTAACCCCATCAAATAAATAAATGAAACTAAGGGTTGCTCCCTTCTCCTCTGTCCAATAATTGAATAAATTTACAGTAAACTGTGTTATATTTATTATAATATTGTAATTAAATATATTTATTTATTTGATTGGTGTGTCGCGCCATACTCAAGAATATTTCATCTGTACGACGGCGGCCATGCAGCATTATGGTGGATAGAAACCGACACAGGGTGCGTGGAAAATCCACGGTATTCCGCAGGTGGTGGGCCAACCTTCCCACGTGTAGGTCTACGAGTACAAAATATTTTTGTTATATTCAAAATGACATCCTATACACAGGGAGAGCATTCGTATGGCACTGACCAATAGCAGCCTGGACTTCAACGTGATACAGAGTGCCTTGGACGACGCTGTCGGAATGCAGAAGTAACGTATATGTTCTGTTGTATCTAACTGTATACATGATTTTTAACGTCGCCCCAAAATTGCATTTTATGAACAATGGAAATTTTATAAAAATTACGTTCGGGTCTGAAATTCACATTTCCCCAGTAGGATATCATCCTATACGTTTACAAAACAAAGAAACCATATATGTCAAAGAAACCATCTTGACTTGCGTAATCCAGCATAAATAAATCAATGTAATTTAATATGTATTATATACCTTGCCACTTACCTTGTGCTGTCATGTTGATTATTGGGTGCCACTCAAACTGTCTAAAAACAGACAGATGTTGCGTTCAGTACATGCCAACTGGCATACGTGCATGTATGCAAAGGCGTTGTAAAATGTTGTAAAATGAAAGTAATATTGAAACTTTTCAACCTTTTGGAGAGATTTTGAATACATAAATGCTAGGGAAGAGAGGGAAACGTGAGTGGTGGTGTTTTCGAATACATTCAATAAAGGAACAATAAACACACTGTAGGTATTCTCTATATGCGCTTGTTTAAATTATTCCATACACCATTATACGTGTGTTATACGTCTGATTCCCGCTCCCACATCCAGCTGGCTTCGGTCGGCCGTCCCTGTATACGCGTTGTGTACATTCTATATGCAGATTTTATTACAATTTTACATCGAGGTAGGGAGACCCGGATCAATCCCGGGCCGGGTCATACCAAAGACTTAAAATGGTACTTGTTTCTGCATCGCTTGGCGCAGGGCACTGAAAGGTTAAGAGCAATGAAACAGGACTGGTTGGCCCTTTGTCAATATAAAGTAACTCTGTAGGGTGTCTTCTCTGATGTCTTCGGCATGCATGGTGCTTCAGTGGAGGGAGCCCTTTAGCCACAAGAAGACACCGTACATTCTAGGGGCTCATCGCCGTTATATGACTGAAAAATTGTTAAGTACGACGTAAAACCCAAGCATACATGCATACAACTTTACACTGTAAACTTCTATGTTTAATTTTTAAACACTTTTATGCATGAGATATTGGACACTTGGAGGTTATAGCATTACAGGATAAGCCTATGTAAACATGTTTTAGACACTAATGTTTAATACTTAAATATATGTGCATATTTATTAAACACACTTGTTTGAAGTTTAATCACCCATTAAACGCGTTGGGCGTTGATCAGTTTACATTGTGCATGAATTCTTCATTTCAGTGTTGCCCCATGTCTTCCGTATCAGCCAATGTTCCCACCGGCAGCGCCTGCGGCTCTCTTCCTCAAAAGAATTCTGAAAGGGTAAAAATATCTAATGTATAGTCTTTAAAATATTGCTTTGGCAGCCATTTCTCTGACACATCCGTCTGATCAGCGCTTTGTTTATACTTACTGGAACTTCCGTGACCGAGATCATTAGGACGTTAGCCTCTCACCAGTGTGGTCGCTGTGAAGTCAAGCCTAACTTATGTTGGATTCATCTCCCGCTGTACGTGGGAAGATCGGCTAGCAAGCCGCGGATAGTCGTGGGTTTCCCCCGGGCTCTGCCCGGTTTCCTCCCAACATAATGCTGGCCGCCGTCGTATAGGCCTAAGTGTTTACAATTAAATCAATAATTATTTATACTTATTTCACAAGCAGTTCTTTTTAGTTTACCATGCGTTGTTTGCACATAATCTGTGCATTATCGTTTATACGCATATATAACCACTATATCTTCGCTGTAGTTGGCTTACGGTCAAATCCATTTGTCGCCAAATACATATTATAAATTTTGACTTCGGTCGAGGAGTTCCACATAGGCTTGTCTGGTATACCTGGTGAGGTGAAGTTAGTTGGCTTGAAATCTTCTCGGTTGTCTGCACCATAAAGTCTTGATACATGCATTGAAATGAAGCATTCTTAACAGCGACGTTAGATATAACATAATGATCGAAGCCTCCTACCAATGAGGTCGCTGTGAGTTCAAGCTCAGCTCATGCTGGATCCCTCTCCGGCTTTACGTGAGAAGGTCTTCCATGTTATATCTTTCTATTTACCAAGTGACAAGAAGACAATGGTTTGCATTTAATCTATTATTTTTAAATTTTTTAATCTAATATGTTCACGTGACTAGCATACACTTTCACAGTTCAGCCCTTAACTTGACCAATGAGATCGCCCATGTGTTCGAATTCCAAACTCACGCTGCAGTGCACTTACTGCGGCCTCATGTCTGGTGATGTGTTCCGCTAATCTAACGAAATGCGGTGGCTTTCCTTGGATTATGACGGGTTTCCTCCATACAGAAACCAAACTGTAGGTGAAATGTCCTTGAACAGGGCGTAAAACCTTAACAGTGAATGGGACTGGCGTCTTCGGAAAGGTATTTCAGTGAGGCAGCACTTTAAATATATATACATGCTGCATTTTGTTCGTACTGCTGCAAGGAGACACCGTCGTCATCTGACCGAAACAGTGTTGAGAGAGCGACGTTAAACCCGAACTAAACAAAAAACAAACAAAACACCAATATAGTATAAATGTATCTCTCCTTGCTTTAATATCCAACACAAATTTCTGACATAAACCCGTGGATTGTACTTGTTGTTGTTGTTGTTTTCCTCATTTACTCCTGAAGGCATGTTGAAGACCTCATAAATAAGCTGCAATGTCCAATGGTGCCCGCCAGGCTTCTGATGATTGACAATTATTGGGTCGTCGGAAGGGTTCCCTTTGCTGTCTGCCCGTAAGTCCGGCATTATTATGATTTCCAACTCAGCAGCGGAATTATTCTTCTATTATTATGATTTGAAACTCCTGTCTTCTTGAACATATCCTGAACAGATCTTTAGAAGTCCTGTTGGTCTGCCAGCAACTTGCAAATGGCTACGGGTTTCTCTCCGGCTATTGCTCGATTTCCTTCCACCCTGCATATACCGCAGCCGGCCGTCGTACAAGTGATACTTTCTTGAGTACAGCGTTAAACATCAGTCAAACAAATAGAAATAATGGCTGTCGATTTCTGTAGTCACTGAGTATGTAGTGTTGTCGAATGCGGTCAAACAAAGACATTTTGAATCGTTCACGTTGTGGATACGTGGTGGCGTATCTTGCCCTGAAAAGAACCTTCCGTTAAATCCGTTATTTGAGGGAGAACGGATTGTCTTTCCGTTGATCTTACGTATAGATCGGATTAATCCGTTCCTGATTAGGCCCACGGATTTGTTCGTCATCAGGAAGGGAATATTTAATTTATTTCCTAGGATCGCATCAATCCGTTAGAATAGCGGAAAGGTATTCTGTCACCCCTTACATAACGGATTAAGTGGAAGTTTTTTTTGGAGGGTCCGGCCTCGTTCTACTATTTGATTTACGGTCTCACTGAAAATGTGTTCTGTTGGTTATTTCAGGGGACACCATTGCTGTACCGTGGATTGGCGGTACGGAGTCTGCCGGCCCGTCAAACACGTGTGGGTTTGCCTGACAGCAATTAGACCCATTAACAACTGGGAATGGTACGAAATCAAAGCATTCTGGGTACTTCTGCCTGTGTCATGCGGTTGTGAATGTTAACTTGGAGACAGAAACACAGATGTCGACGCAAGTCTAAGTCTGTACATACATTTATTCCCTTGACCTGTTCCTTTATTTCACCTTCCTCTTCGCGCCTCGATTATCCTGCATTTGTTTCACTGACTTGTTTAATTCATATATACAAGAGAGTTTAACACTTACCCCCGCCTGCATATCACTTAATCATACAAGTGCCTACGCGAGTCTAAGACTTACTCTTATATCTCGCACTTTGTATTCGAGAGTGTAACTCCCATACTATTTTCGTTTTTTTCATTTTCGATCAGTATCTTCACGTGAATCTGTGATCGGCCTGCTTATTCAAGTTTCTATTTTTGTTTCACTGACTTGTTTGTATGTGCCTACCGTATATTAACGGGTGTATGACAGGCCTATATACTTAAGTTTAATCCATCGACTTTTTTGTATCGCGTGTCCACAAGAGGCTGTAATATACCCCGGTTTATTCCAAATATTCTTCCCGTGTAACGTTTATATAGAAAGTACAAATATAAAGCAGCTAAAATATGATTTTATCAGTAAAGAAAGAGAGAATTGAATACTTTTGAATCCATGACTGAGTGAAACTCAAATCTTAATTTGTCAAAAAAATGAAAACACAAACTAGAAACAGTGTCGAACATTTGCATTCATCCCAGATTGTTCTCCGATTGCTGCACAATAAATACACAACATTATTCTGCAAAAGAATGCCAGTGTGTTTTAGTTGTGTATCAATTAATATTTTTCAGTGCAAAGAATTATACGACGATAAGTCATGTATAGATTTGCCAGTTTCAGAACTGGTCGATGTTATATAGATGTACAGGTATAGTTATTTTGACCTTGATCCACCCGGTTTTCTCCCACCATAACGCTATAAATGAAATATTCTTAAGGCGTAAAACACTGTAATCAAATAAATAAATATTTCTGTCCTTCTGTCATACGCCGCGTTGATGGACATATCACCTATAAATAGGGTGATGATTAGAGGCTTGTAATGGATAGAGGCACTGCTCGCGGATGAGGTGTGGCCATTTTCTTCTCTAACCATGTGCTGAACAATTATACATCTGTCCAAATATTAACGATTTCAACGATGTACAAACGCTTTACACCAAGAAGAATTTCTCGCTGTGAGTTCAAGTCCAGCTCGTGCATGCACTGGAAGGTTGCCAGCAGCCTGTGGATAATCGCATGTTTCCTGAAGGTTTTGGCAGGTTTCCTACCACCATAATTCTGACCGCCTTCGTATAAGTGAAATTTTCTTGAGTATGACGTAAAACACCAATGAAATAAATCCAATAAATAAGAGAATTTCACATGAAATACAATAAAGGTTTAACTTACATACAGTAGTGACAGAACGCTACTTGAAGCTAGAAAATGAAAGCATGGTGGAGAGGCGCTTAATAATATTTGTATGTATGTGGCCAACGTGTGAACGTGCACAATCCTTTGTACATGAAACAATTTCACATGCGCTCAAACATATTCAGGTAAATCCGTCTGGCAACTTAGTGACAATCTTTCCTACATGAGAGGCAGGGATAGAGTGTGATAGAAATAGATATGTTCAAAATTACACGCCCCCACAATGCTCACTGAAGATTTATTTATTTATTTATTTATTTATTTATTTGATTGGTGTTTACGCCGTACTCAAGAATGTTTCACTTATACGACGGCGGCCAGCATTATTGTGGGAGGAAACGGGGGGGGGGGAACCCACGACCATGTACAGGTTGCTGGCAGACCTTCCCACGAACGGCCTGAGAGGAAGCCAGCATAAGTTGGACTTGAACTCACAGCGACCGCATTGGTGGGAGACTTCGGTCATTGCAATGCGATATCGCGCAAACCGACTGAGCCACGGAGGCCCCGTCCACTGGCGAGTTTAATATCTTATGATAAAGGTGAGACCCATCTCTGCCAAATCTTGTGGTAACTTATGGTATCATTCCACAACTTATACTTGGACATACAAGCTAATTTCATTTTTGTGATGAAATTCACTGTCACATTCAAATCGTTTAAGACTTGATCTGACCAAAGTCTGAGACACATAAATTTGTGATCCCGAGGCCAGGGCCCCATTACACCAAGTCAATGTAACGTTACAAGCACGTAACAACCACAGCATTCAGCCTTACAGGGATTACCTCGCCCTGGCAGCCAAGTGTTTGTAATGTTAATAAGGCTTTTTGCAAATAGGCCTTGTGCCCTCTGTCAAATAATATAAGTGATACTGTTTTACAGTAAAAATACATAACGTAATTACAGTACATTATCTAATGACCGCAAATTTTGTCCATGACAAAGTTGCTAATTTTACCTGATTCTGGGAGTTGTACTGATTGTAGGAAGTACACTAGAACATGTCTTTCTTATGGATATACAACTTCTTCCTTTATTATCACGACGTTTCGATCTAGATACTAACATCGTTATCAAGTGAGTGAAATCAAAACATCAACACTCTTAAATATAACAAGTAGAGATACAAGTGTCAACATGCAGAACAATATTCAGGGGGGATGAGGCTCGATGGGGTTCCAGGTCAGTTTGGAGGATTAATAGGTCATAGGCTGAGGGAAGGTAAATCCCTTGATCTCTGTTGAGACTAGGTTTTAATCTCTTAATCTGGATGGCTTCTTGTAGTTTACGCTTTTTCCAGTTGGGATGATTAGAGTTTAGTGTTCTGATTGTGTTCCATTTGATGTTGTGGTGCGGGTTTTCTTGGATGTGGTCACTTATGGCGGATTTGGAATCAGATTTTTTGGACGGATGACTTGTGTTCTTTAATTCGGGTTCCAAGAGGTCTTCCCGTTTCTCCGATGTAGGATGCGGTGCAGTTGCATTTTATTTGGTATACAACTCCTTTGGGTGGTGAGGGCTTAGTGGCTCTCCTCTTCCCTGTGGCATGGAGGAGTGATTTGAGTGTAGTCTGGTTTTTAAAGAAGGTTTCTATTCCTGTGGATTGTTTTAATAGGCGGGCAATTTTGTGTCTGGTTGGACCGATATATGGAAGGCTTATTCGGATTCCAGGGCCTTCATCTCTGATTCTTGTCAGTTGGTTGGGTGGCGGGTGTATAACTTTCTGGATTGCTTTGTTGACTTTGTTTGCTGGGTATCCATTCTGTTGGGTGAAGACCGCTCGTAGGTGTGTTATCTCTTCATCCAGGTTGTTGGTGCAGATGTGCGTGGCTCTCCTAGTGAGGGTTGAAATGATGTCAGTCTTAGTCTTGGGTGGGTGGTTGGACTTGTAGTGGATGTACTGGTCAGAGTGGGTTGCTTTGCGATAGACTGTGGTTTGTAGGCCATCTGTGGTTCTCTTTACCTGCACGTCTAGGGAGGGTATTTCACGGTCTGTTTCTTTTTCCATTGTAAATTTCATGCGCTGGTGTTGTGAGTTCAGGTGGTCTAGTAATACGGTCGGATCATCGTTCTGGTGTAGAGCTACAAAAAGTGTCGTCCACTTTACGCATCCAGCAAATGGGTTGGATAGGTGATGTCGACAGGGCTTTGTTCTCTAGTTCGTGATAATAAACCAAGAAGTTGTATATCCATAAGAAAGACATGTTCTAGTGTACTTCCATCGCAACTTCTAAATGCCACTTAAACAAGTTAAACAAGTGATTGTAGGAAGATGTTTTAAGGTTCGTTTGCAAGGTAACATGATATACTACTGGAGAAATGTAAGTTTCAGCACCAATATAAGATTTTATGACATTTATTTACCTCCAAAGATCCACTTTTTTGGAGGAATTTTAGGTCATTCACAGTACACTTATGGATGTCACAGAATCTGGAAAACGGAGTACATGAAGCTTAGTAAAACCCTGTACTGCCACTGATGAGTTTTACGTGATACACAAGTAGTGTTACCCCGAAAAATGAGGACTTCATTGTGACTCAGTATTTCGGCATTTTATTTTGCCATCAACAGGAAAATACCAAACACTGCCTCACAATGAAATCTTTTTTTCCCCGAATTACACTAACATATTAGTTATATATATATTAGTCCAGCTGGCCCAGTTGTTCGCGTGTTAATGAAGCACAATGACCCGTAAGACTGTCATGCAGGCTGGCTTCCTTTCTGGTCGTATGTGTAAAAGTCTGCCTGCAACTCGCTGATGGTTGTGCGTTTCCCACGAGGTCTGCCTCCAGCACGGGTGAAAAATTCTCAAGTGACGCATAAAGCAACAGTAAAATTAAATAAGATGTTTCACAGTGAAGGTTGAATATCATAAATATTGTTTGAAAGACAGGTGGAAATGATAACCCATGAACAATATCATGATTTTATGCATCTGAAGAAGTTTTAAGAAACATTTTCGCCTGTAGGACTTCAAAGGCATGTCAACAGCGTTATGTATACATGACGTCTGGTATGAAGTCGTTTCTTTTTGCGTGACGTGGGAATATTGCAATTTACTTACAAGTAACTTGCAGTACGATATCATCCCATTGAGCTCTGAATGGAACGCTACCGTACGAACCATTTCTTTTTTGACGTCATGGCAACTGGGTGTGAAATATCAAAATGCAACCACTAAAAGTGATATTCAATGTGATATACCGATGTATAAATAATAATAATATAAATAAATACACCAGTCCTAGTGTACGATAGTGTAGTTTATTAGAAAGTGTCATGGCATTAATGCAAAAGTGTACCACTACATGGATAGCACTGTATTACATAGTCCAGCATCATCCATACCTCCAAAAAGGACATGGAATATAGCTTAAATATATATTATTTACATGGTCAGAATTAAACCTCTGCATTTGCATTTGTTCAGCTTTAATATTTATCTTGCATATATCTACTCTTGAGTATAAATTCATGAAATCTAATTTCTTACGATAAATGGTAAAATTTATGAATATAAAGTAAGTATTCTATAACAATAAATTCATAACGAAGAGTTTCATTAAAACTACAAACGTATGACTACGACATAACATATTACCAGTCCTTAACCAGGGTTCCTACCCACGAAATGTCTTTCACAGACAAAAATATCCTTATTTATTGGTTCACTTCAAACATAATGCAAAGTCAATATGGTTTTTAACATTAAGCTAACATTTTTAACAAAGCTAAGTATATTTAGGACTATTACTAAATTGAACTCTTTTTCGAGAATTTGAGAACTGCTCCAAAAAACATTCACATACTTTCAAGTATCTCCAGGACCAGGGGGAGCCTCAGTCGTTTAATAAATATTCATGATGCACACTGCAAAGGAGATCACTCTACATCATTTTTGAAGCCTTACATCTTCGGCCAGAAACAAAGAAGAAGAGATTACAAATGTGTACATGTGCTTATCAAAAAGATAACAAATCTTTGAAGGCGTTGCTGAGTAACCCGTAGAAACATGTTACACTCTGAGCAGACTGTGGAGTCATGTGATAAAAATTTGACCCGTCACAGGCCAGCGAGGAGCAAAATATTTAAATGCTTTTAATTTTACATTTTATGTCTGCCTACCCCCCCCCCCACCCCACAAAAAAAACACACACAAAAGAGTACATGGATATGCAAATAGAAGTAGCAAGTTTGAAGATATACATGTATCTAACATGTGATTTGATGCATGTTTATGACTATAAGGGAATGGCAAGACACTTGGAAGTTCACCAAGCGGATTAGACATGTCTTAATACACCTGTTACTTCGCGGTAGTTCAAATTGGTTTGCACGGTAAAATAATACCCGCTAGGTTAAAATATTGCACAATGGCAATGAAAACCGGAGAATATGATTGACAAAAATCTGTGCAAGGTGCAGGAGAGTTCAGGCTGGTGTGAATTTGAGTTCTGACAACATGTGCGCTATATCTAAATGACCTAAAATTTCAAAATTTTCAAAAAACACACCTCAAAATATCTTTCTGATTCGTCTGAATTCAATAGAACTCTTGGAATCAGCAAATATGTTCAAAATATGTCCTGGTTGAAATTTTTGGTCATTTAGGGCACTTTAAATAACTGCATATATTTATAGCCTGAGAAGAACAGAAAAGGTCATCTGGAGATGTTCGTCTTGTTTGTCTAAATGAACAATTTGGCAACATCTGTTTCATTAGTGCGGATGTTTTCAGCTCTAGCTTAACAATCTGCAAAGTCTCTGTTACATGACGCTGAATCAGTTATTACAGGAATCCTGCTTTACAGCACCCACTGGAGCTGCATTAGACCCTGGTCGCCATATTCAGACAACTATTATTCAGCTGGAGGAAACGACGTGCCAGGCGCTGGATGTATTCAGCCATCTACGAGCACACTTCTGTTCAGGTGAAGTCATGACATGCTTGGTGGCACCTTTTCAGATTTCTTAAGCAGACATCGCTGCATGATATGTCAGATCTACGTTTTCCCAGTTTGCCCACAAAAGATGGGATAAAATCTATTTTTAGTACTAGGCGGAGCTATCGATCGGTGCTTTTACATGTTCCTGACTGGTGAGCATTCCGGTCTATACTAGTTTTAAGTTGGTTGCATTCAAGGCTGTACATAGCACATATCGAGAGTATGGAGTAAATACACAACTCTTCGTGGACAACAGATGCACATATCCAGAGGACAAAGTAAATACAGAACTCGTTAAATACACAACTCTTCGTGGACAACAGATGCACATATCCAGAGGATAAAGTAAATACAGAACTCGTTAAATACACAACTCTCTGTGGACAACAGATGCACACATCCAGAGGATAAAGTAAATACAGAACTCGTTAAATACACAACTCTCTGTAGACAACAGATGCACACATCCAGAGGATAAAGTAAATACAGAACTCTGTGTGGAGAATAGATGCACATATCAAGAGGATAAAGTATAAGCACATATCGAGAGTATGGAGTAAATACACAACTCTTCGTGGACAACAGATGCACATATCCAGAAGATAAAGTAAATACAGAACTCGTTAAATACACAACTCTTCGTGGACAACAGATGCACATATCCAGAGGATAAAGTAAATACAGAACTCGTTAAATACACAGCTCTCTGTGGACAACAGATGCACACATCCAGAGGATAAAGTAAATACAGAACTCGTTAAATACACAACTCTCTGTGGACAACAGATGCACATATACAGAGGATAAAGTAAATACAGAATTCTCTAAATACACAACTCTCTGTAGACAATAGATGCACATATCAAGAGGATAAAGTAAATACAGAACTCTGTGTGGAGAACAGATATCAAGAGGATAAAGTAAATACAGAACTCTGTGTGGAGAACAGACGAAGCACTCTCGATGTATACGGCTGTGTTAATGCAGGGAAATAATGTCCAGATGAATAAGAAGAGTACACATTGTACTGGAGGTAGTTTACAAAAGTTCTTTCAACGTAAGAATTAACATCTTCAAGTTCTCATTCGGATATCAGTGGTTCAAATGCAGACTATACGTAGTCTACCTGTATACTTTTATGCCTGTATGTGAATACAGGTGGTCCATGCTGACACTAGTACATGACAATTGCCATACCTGTTGACGCCTGTAGTCTGCATGTTGACACCTGAAGTCCCCTTGTTGATGCCCGAACACCAGATGTTGATGCCTGATGTCCCCACGTTGACGCCTGATGTTCCCATGTTAACGCCTGAAGTCCCTACAGATGTGATTTGAGGTCCCCCTATCCAGCGGTTCTCTAACTCTCAGCCTGGGTGTCAGTATGCAGTTGACAGTACCTGACACTGGCTGCCCACAGTTCCTTCTGTAGCTCCACATCCTGGGATTCCGAGGATGACTCTGCTTCCTTCATGTCACGAAAGTACTTGCCACTGACACCTGAAAGGACACCGCACACTCCTCAGGTATACATCTTAGGAACTCGGTGTCTGAAAAGCTGTACATACCAGTATAAATCTGAAACTTCTGATGAACACCTAGTTAAACTATCCTCAAAATCCACAAGTCTGTGTGTATCTATATGGTGCAAGAATAACCAACGGCAAAAACGTAAGGTGTTGCTTTTGCGGTATTCTACATAACAAATCTGATGCCTACTTAATGTCATACATGTAGTGAAGAATTTTTCCCTTACCTGATGGCAATCAGTTTTGTGGGTGGAGGAAAACTGAATGCTTGTGTAAAATTACCAAAATTTGGTAAGTTCAGATATGTGCACCATACTAGCAGAAATCAAGCATACCTCAATGAATGTGGGACACGAGTGTCGCTGACCACTTACTGTGATCCACAAGTAGTCAGACAAAGGAATACAGCCAGGCACGGCAGTTTTTCCTCGAACTATTTAACAGTGAACTGTTGTGAAATTCCCATTCAATGAACCTGGAAATTCATCACATCACTTCTGTGTACCATATAATTTTTGTGCATGCAGACATTTCTGTGTGCCTTGCCGTTGTGTGTGTACTGGGTCATTTCTGTGTACTAGGGTATTTTCATGTAACGGGGAATTAGGGGGTACCATGGCATTTTTGTGTGCCCGGGCAATTATGTCATTTTTGTGTGCCAGGTCATTTTGTGCATCAGGTCATTTTTCTGTAGTAGAGTATTTTTCTGTATCAGGTCATTTTTGTGCACCAGAGATCTTTTCTGTACCAGAGTAATTTTCTATACCAGGTAATATTTGTGCACCAGGCGATTTTTCTGTAACAGAGGCTTTTTCTGTGGTCATTTTTGTGCATCAGGTCATTTTTCTGTACCAGGTTATTTTTGTGCATCAGAGTATTTTTCTGTACCAGTGTATTTTTCTGTGCCAGGTCATTTCTCTGTGCAAGGTCATTTTTGTGCACTGGGTCATTTTTCTGTACCAGGTTATATTTGTGCACCAGGCCATTTTTTTTGTACCGGGTCATTTTTCTCTACCGGAGTATTTCTCTGTACCACAGCATTTTTGTTGATTTTCTATACTTGCATTTACAACACAAGCATCTAAACTATAGATATATAGCTATAGCTCATATTACAATATATCTGTTTACATATTATGATATCTTTAGTATTTCATTCATTTTTCATTTTATATCAAATAGCATATTGTGTCAATGTTTATAAATGTGTGTATGTGGAGGGCCTCAGGGAGTTGCATTACCCTCAATTGTATTACCCTCAGTTGTAACACAACCAGTTGTAATACCCACAGTTGTATTACCCTCACAAAATAAAGACATTATTATTATTATTAAACCACTCACCCAAAGCCTGCTCCCCCAAAAGGATACTGAAATATCTGACAAGCAAACTGTCGAAACTGAGGACTATTCTGATGAGTTTAGCTGATTTCATGCGTTCCAACCACACCAACTAACCTTTCAGACTTTGGTTAGTGGCCAGGTCCTTGATTGCAGCAGCTCCCTGCTCCACAGTTCGCGTTGTCTGCTTCAGCCAGAAAATTGGCTTCAGGATGGTACGCAGCATGAGATTTGCGAACCCGCTGGCATGTCGGATGAAATTGGTCGACGGAATAAAGCCTATAGAAACAGAGAACTCATTTACACTCTTCTTCAAAACCAAAGGAACCAGCAATAAGAAATACCGTAAATGACCTATACCTTTGTCCGTAAATAGGTTGCTTATTTTTCCTTACTGTGAGGGTTCTACTGATTTTAGAAAGTTTTCTGGAGGTTTGTTTATAACGCTGGGTTATATATCCTGCTGGAAAAATGCCAGCTTCATCACCAGAAATAATATTTCATGCTATTTATTAGCCTCTAAAGAGGCAATTTTCTGGACGAAATTTTAGCTCTTACAGTATACTAGGCAAAGTCAAGCAAATGGACACGACCCAAATTCACAAACCTGCCAGTCGTATTTCATCTCACTTTCTTTGTAAATGAAGGCTTCTTGTCTGAGTTTATACAGTGTCATCTGTCCAGCTGATTTACAAGAAAAGTTACTGAAAGTTTTACAAACTTTTGTGAAAGACGCCTCACTATTATTTTGATTTAATTTGTTTTTCATATCTGACTGCTGTTGAATGCCTTGCTCCCAAAGCTTTCCTTTAGACACTGGCGATCACTGACGTGTGGACGAGTCCTTGGTGTTAACCACCAACATTTGGCAAGATACTGAAAATATTTCCCACCATATTGGTGGAAGAAAAGTGGTCTTCAACACACTGCGCAAAAGTCTTCCAAGCATCATGAACTGCTTATGGGTAGATCCACTACTCCTCCTCATGGCAATGTCACTTTTCATTCCATTCTCGATGAAAGCAATTATGGTGTCATGTTGTCACAGAAAGATTGAACACATGTAACCAATTTATGGGACATCCGCTTGACATACTTGCAACAATATTGATTGTGATTGGTCAAACACGTGTTCTTGATTAACAGCTTTAAGTTTTGGAGTCACCATAACCCCAAGGACAGTGAGAACAGAGGATTGTACAAATTCTCTGTAACCGCCAGATTCCCTGCAGTTGACGAATATATTCACAGGTAAACAGGCAGTGGTCAGTTTGTCTTCCTTGGACACAGACAGTGGATAGTGACACCTATACCCTTCAGCTGATAAGCTAACTCATAGGTGAACAGGGCACTGGTCAGTTTGTCTTACCTGGACACAGACAGTTGACAGTGACACCTGTACCCTCCAGTTGACGAGCTAGCTCATAGGTGAACAGGACATTAGCTAACTTAGAGTCTTTGTAAGCTTGGCCACCATTATAGCTTCCCTCCTCATCAAACATCAAGTTGTCCAGGGATATAGGACCAAGTTCTAAAAGGAACAAAAATATTTTTTCTTCAACTACTACAAGGGAGTTAAAACAGAGAACTTTTTCCTCATTAATCAACTTGTCTGAATACATTATAACCTAGACAGTATTGCTTAGGTCCCCCATTCCCACAAAACAAATTACCAAAAAGCTCCACGTTCAAAATTTGGTCAAAGCACTCCCAATTCCTTTAAAGTGTTCAACTTTCTTTCCCATAACTCGTAAATCATATCTTTTCACTACGTTCCACAGGCCTCTTTCTATTAACAGCCACGGCTCATTGACAGCCATCAAATAGGTGAATAAATACATTAAGTTAACACTGGACTGTCCAACATTACAGCAGGTTAAGCCATTAACAACAGCTGGGTATGAACTTGTGCTCTTGCTCTTGTGCTCTTGCTAGCCAGAGGCCAGTGTTCTGTTGGTGTTCCCTGAAAGAGGGATTCTACCACTGGAATTATCTGTCTTTATTTAAACGAGGCCAGACCAGATTTGCATTACCCACCCTTCATTCCTGTTCACTTCGTCTTGATATCATGCAGACTGGAAGTCACAACCACGATTCTGACATCCTGCGTCTCTTTGGCTCGTTCCTTGAGGGCAGGTAACAGTAGGTTGGTCAGCAAGAAATGGCCTTAAGGCTCAAGACAAAAGGCTGATGGAGTTCATCCTGTGTATGATTGGCTGGTTCCTTTTGAGGATCTAACAGCAGATTGGTTGACAAGAAATTACCTGCAAAATCATGCAGGTAGCCATGTCAGTTTATGAATTCAGTACATAAATACATAGGACTAAGGTAATCCCTCAAAGGTTGACAGTTCTTTCTAAGCACAAGCTTTCAGCTGCACCAGTTTGTAACAGCCTACAGCAGATGACTGAAGTGGAGACAGAGTCAGCAGGCATATAGACATATGTATAATACATACAGCTGAAAGCTCATGTTTAGGAAGCAGAGTCAGTATTTAAGGTACTACTATGTATTTATTTACAAAGAAATTATCTGCAATCAAAATAATTCAAGATAGATCAAATTCAATATGTTCATCACAGAACTAAATATGAAATTGCCTATCATAAAAATTTTACAGAAAGTGGTCAAAGGCCACTGTGAAATCCACCTTCCTGTTTTACAGGCTTCCTATCAGTACTGAGATAATGAAATGTCTAAAATTTCATAACGGCCAGTTCTTAAATATTTTGGTTACTGGCTTCATGCGCTCGGGCATAAGTGACAAAATATAGAGATAGTGTATGCTGTGTAATGGGATATCAGGAATTGTCAGCTTGAGAAAAGAGTTGTTCAATGAGTCCGAGACATGAGCTAAACATCACTTGTTGAGGGCGGACACTTCATGATATCTCCTCCCATAACATGTACTCTTTGTTTTATTATACTGAAAAAGTGAAAGAAGAAAGACCAGAAACAGCCTTTGCTGTTGAAACTTTAAATAGCTGAGCCTGTATGTCGTCACTAGCTTTAAATAGCAAGCCTGTGTCCCACTGTTTGTTAACAAACAAGGGGGACGATGGAGAGCTGACAAAGGAATGAATGAATGTTTATTGTTTAACGCCCTACTCAAGAATATTTTACTTATACGAAGGTGGTGTCTCCTTGGTGCAGGACGGATGTCCACCGTATCTTTTATCTGGTGCTGCCTCAGCGAGACGAATTGCCGAAGACACCCAACAAGCCCCCTCACCCAGTCACATTATACTAACACTGGGCCGACCAGTCCACCCTCTATCCTCTTATTGCTGAGCACCTAGTGAGAAAGGAGGATGTACCATTTTTTAAAATCTTTGGTATGACCCGACCCAGGTTTGAACTCAGATCTCCCCATCCGAAAGCAGACACGCTACCAACTGCGCTATCCTGGCGGGTAAACCTGCCAAAGGAGTTAATAATGTAAAATAAACGCACAAGATCATAAGCTATTAGCTCGTGAATGTTATATATGATTTTGTGAACATGGAACACTGCTTTTTCTATGTACATGATCGTTGTAGATCAGGTTTTGCAGAGCATCATGTGACCTAGTATTGACCAATGGAAACCATGAATTATTCTGTGTGGTATATTAATACCATTTACCTAAAACTGACGGAGATGTAAAACAGCAACTCCTTAGAGGATTTACCTAGGTGATTGGTTCCCATTGTCATCTCGAAGTTGTCCTTGATCAGATGACGTTCAGTGTCAGCAAAGTTCTAGGAAAGTCCAGCGTTGTTGATGAGAATATCCAGAGGTTTGGCTAATGCCAGGAATTTCTCCACAAACCCTCGGGTGGAAGACATATCGACCAGGTCAAGCTGGAATACAGTCAATCAGTGTCCCAGAATTTCATACAGGTACAAGCCTTCAGACAGCTGCTCACAACCAATCATTTGTACAGCTATTAAAGGCCACAACTGGAAATATGATGGTTGGGAAGTATTCTTTGCCAATATATTTCTTCATAGAGTTAATTTCTTGAAAAATTCTACACTGAGCAAAAATATAAACCTGAAGCTTTTGTTTTTGAAATATTTCCCAAGATAATGCTGTGGCTTTTGTCAATATGGTACCGTGGGATAGCCAAGAGCAAAATCCCTACACCTATGTACATTCCAGTCTCTGTTGTCGATTTCAAGCCTATTCACCATTTTGACCTGTCAGAGAGGTGTGGTCCTATCTAGTATTCAGTGATCTGTACGGTGTTCCCTGGCACTTCTTACCCTGAGGTATACGAAAGGCCACCTGTAGAGTACAAGATCTCTCAAAACGCACGATGCCACAGATGCCACAATACTAACGCTGACATGACCCTTACAACTGTCGCCAGAACCCTTGACAGTAATGAGTCAACGAATAGTCATCTATGAAGATGTCATGAAGAATTTGACATGACAGCTAATTGCCACCATGCCTGCCGATTGCATGTAAAGGCCCTCCACCACGACTGCCATACTCTCTTCCTCCACCTCTGGGGCCGTTTCAGGCCAGCCACTGCCACAGCTAATGAACATTTGGGCTCCATGATAAGCGGATTTCAGCTCAAACGGTTTGGAATCACCTCAGAGAAACAAATTTGCGAGCCCGTAGACCATTGCAGGATATCTACCTTACCTCTGCTCAAAGCCAGAGTCCTCACAACTGGGTTAACATTCATGTTCGTTGGCCTTTGGCAAGGTGGCGGCGTGTTATGTTTTCATATGAATCCCGTTTTCAGCTACACCGAGCCAATGGAAGGTAATGAGTTTGACAATGGGACACTGAGCAGCATTCTGCTATGCAATCGGGCGCAGAGTGCAATATGGTGGTGGTGGGCTACTTGTGTGGGCGGAGATAAGTCAAGAGCATCACACTCAACTTCACTTCATTGACAGTAACTTGAATGCAGTGAGAGACCGTGATGAAATCATGAAGCCAATAGTTGTCCCATTTGTCCGGTGCCATATGACTGTCCACATGTTGTTGTTGTATGCAGAGCATTTCCGCGGGCCGAAAACGCTGAAGTGCTTGACAGGTCAGGATAGTCACCTGATCTCTGCCCAACTGAACATCCTTGGGATGTCATTCACCGGTGTGTTCGTGGTCAATTTCCAACACCGGGTAACATCGCAGAGTTACGTGCGGCCCTCACACAGGAGTGGGAAAACATTCCACAAGTCACAAATGACCATCTCATGAGGTCAATGTGTTGACAATGTGTAGCTGTGTAGCAGGCAAATGGCAGACATACTCTGTACCAAGGTTGGAATTTCCCCAACTGACCCCTCTCGTTCCCTAATCTGCCTCAGCGTTACCATCGGTTTGCCGTTTCCATCAGTTATGCACATGTATTGCTAAGAGTCCATCCTAAGCTAGCGTGAAAAAAAGGTATTGAAAGGAATTTGATAATGCAGGTAATTTTATCAAAACAATTGCACTTATATTTTTGTTTGGTATTAGGCAGAACAAAAAAAAAGGATTTTTTTTTTGCTCTGTCTACCCTCTTTTTCCAGATAAGAGTCAGATTTCACTCAACAAACAATTTTATAAAGACGGCCTAATTCCTTTCATTATCAATTCAATTAGTGTTGGCAGCAATAGCTTTATTTTTGTTCCTTGTAGACCCACTTCTTCTTTCATTTCTTTTTATTTTTTTGATCTGTTCTGCAGAGATATCAACGAAAACCTTTCTACTTAAGTTCCACACAACTTCAGACGTGTAGCTGGGTGCAGCAACAATTTTCGGACCGACTTCGGCTCTTTTACATATTAAAACCAGTCTGACCAAATGCAGTTTTCACCTGATCAAAGCAGGAGTCAGACGAGACAGAAAGAGTCTTTGAGGCATACACATGTAGGTTTATCTCAAGACTCAGCATAATGACCCAGGTGCCTCTCAGTCTGGTTGCTGTGATTGAAGTACAGCTCTTGCTGGCTTCCTCTCCAGTCCTACATAGAAGGTCTGCCAGCAACCTGTGGGTGGTTGTGGGTTTGCCCTGCACTCTGATTGGTTTCCTCCTGCCATAATGCTGGTCACTGTCAAATAAGTGAAATATTCTTGAGTACTGCATAAAAAACCAATCAAATATATAAGTAAATAGATAAATATTTACTGAAGGTTTAAACATGGAAAGAATTAGGCAAAGGCCACTATTAAGCCATACTCTTCACATTAAACCAATCACCGAGAACATTTATACCTGCATAAATGTGGCCTTGGCATCGGGAAACGCCTGAATGATATTTGCTACTGCTTCATTGCCATTTTTCTCGGAGCGACAAGCCAGTATAACATCATACTGTTCAGCACAAAGCATCTGGCTGACGGCAAACAAAAAGTCAAAAGATCTCGATTGTGAAAAACTCAAGCAGTCGCATTTTAGCAACCAAGCAAGTAAAATGGAATAATGAAGCACACCTGTGCCAGTTCGCCTCTACCGATGTAAGATAAAAAGCGTCGTCTGATTCGTGCAAAATGGGCACTCGCGACCAGGTGAATGCCTACATATGACGTCACAGATTTTGGTGCGATATCTGGAAGTTTATGCGGAACCCTAAGGTGCGATTGGTTGGAATCAGATTTGTATCTTTCAAAGTTTCTTTCAAAACGGGAGTCTAAATTTCCAATAAGCTGTGGTTTGCTCGCTATATTCACATCAGTAGAGAATGGGTCCATTTGAACTCGAGATTAACCATTACGCCTAGGCCAATAACATTTAATTCATCGCTTCCTTGTGTAATATTTTGTAAAACTGGTACCGGCGGAAGAACAATTTTCATTATCAGAATTCGTTTAGATTTTATAATAACCTCATCGTTTGTTATAAATTTTGGAAAAAAATGAATCTGATGCGGGATTGTTGTGGGAGGGGGGAGTGTAACACAACGTTCGGTTCGCCTCAGCAAACAAGGAATCAAGTATGATTGGTCTTACATACCATCCGCGCTCCCCGCCAGCTGACAGATTCGAAGGTTTTAATTGAAAAAGGCTTCAAACGCTTCTGTTGGTGTGAAGCACTTATCACTGTGCGTTCCTCACAAATTTTGTTTACAACTCGGTCAATTTCGTTAACACACGAAAACATAGTTAAATACAGTGATTAATTATCCAGTTCGTCTTAGGGAGTCACGTGACTCACGTTTATCATGTTTGTTTACATCCAGTAATCACTTCCGGTTCATTCCAAGGGCCGGTAACGCTCAAGCTGTCCTATGTTTATCACAAGCTAGTGTGAAGGGTAGATAGACACACAAGTCGGTCATTGGGTCCTCAAAACACTCTTTCATTGTTGAAAGGTGGACAACATCTGATCCTCATCAACAATGATCAGAAAAGTAATAAATGCTGGAAAATTCAATACAATGATTCTCCATTACTCCTGAGTGTTAATCAATGTAAATGTATTACAAATGATATTTCACTACAGCTGTTACAACCATTACTTTTAATAGACATAGCACAAGTAAAGTTATTACTTCATGAAATGACAAAATGTCTGGCATACTTAAATCAAGCATGTGACACTAGTAAAAGTATTACCCATGTGTTACTACTTTCAGCATGACACCGAATGTGACACGCAACATGAAAAATATAGAGACACCTAATGTGACACCTCCAGTCACATCTTCATACATAGAGTATGTGCATGACAAACCCAGTGGAACTGTCATTCCAGTTAACTCAATTCCATGTAACTGAAAATTAACTATCAATAAACTAACCCCGTTTAACTACCATTAACAATCACTTTGACATATGAATACATCGGAAAAGGGTGGACAGGTCAAGGGCGCCATGGTTACATCATTCAGCATGTCTGGACATCAGTACATGTACTCGGGTGACTGAGACATCGTTACCGTGATTAAATCAAAATAGTGTCTTCTCTACCGGCACATAGTAAAATACAGACATTTGCAAAAACACTGACAAACCATATTCACTGACACTAAACTAAGGTTTATCACTCAACCAAAGAACACCAGTAAAATATGTATCCTTAACACAGCAGGTAGAGGTTTCATGAATGACTTCGGTAGACTCGCACTGTACCATGCGGGCATATCAGTGCACTCGCTTCGGCAGCTATAAACAGTTTGAAACTACGTAAAATTACTTTTGACAGCGAACTACTGACAGACCAAACACTTTATATATACTCATGATTGGAAAACGACAGTTACTGCTTACAGGGCTTGGTGGCACGCTCTATATAGCACAGGTTTTGTCAACAGAAATGTTCTTTGTTCGCCAGTGAGGTTGAACGATACCAGAAAAGTAAAACTGTAACGCTGACAGGAGTTTACAGAAATACCTCTGCCACTTCACGAGTAATCTCGGCCGTAATCAACAACAAACAGCATACCATAATGCGAGAGTGGCAACTGCCATTACACTAGGTGTCGCCCTCAAACATCTGTGAAGCGATCAGTGCCAAAGTGTGGCTTCATCATCTCTCTGTGACAAAGCAGCAATACAATACACCTGAAAGAAAATCCACCGGGAACATAAGGGAAATTCCGAAGAGAATTCGTTTTTCAGAAGATTCGAAGTTCCCAAAACGGATAAATCCAGAAACAGGTTTGCATATTGGACCAGCCACAGACTAGGGCCATCATGTCTATGCAAGGTAATGTGGTATTCTGTACCATTTCAAAATACTTCAAAATGTCCAAGATGATTAGAATTGATCATGATGTTTTTGTTATAGTTTTATCATCGCAGAGTCGAATCAAAGGTAATCACCGCTTCGAACCGTGGCAGAATACAGGCAGGATGATATCAAACTGGAAAAATGTATTTTTCAGTATCGAACATAATATTTTATGACAATAACACGGTTCTAAAAGTGCACTTTTTTGGTCGAAATTTTAAGTCATTTACATTAATTTAATTATTCCTTTATTTGATTGCGGCTTTTGTTTTTTTGCACCACGGGGGTGGGCAACAACCAGACAGAAACCCACGACCACCCACTGTTTGTTGACAGACCTCATGCATTTCCCACATAGGTCCGGAGAGGACTCTAGGCAGGGTACAATTATCAACAGAGTTGGGTGGTGATCGACCCACATGTGGAGCAATCCGTGTAGCAGAGGCCGACACAGGGACTTGTAACAATACACAGAGTAATAATACTCAGAGAACACATGAAGGTGACTCAGATAAACTGAGCCCCACTCACACAAATCTAGGTAGGGAACCATTATCAACAGAGTTGGGTGGTGATCGACCTACATATGGAGCAATCCGTATAGCAGAGGTTGACACAGGGACTTGTAACAATACATACAGTAATAATACTCACAGAAAACATGAAATGCTAAATATGTGCTGTTTGAATGTTTGTGGTCTACGAAAACGACTTGAGTATCCAAAGTTTGAAGAACTTGTTCAACATTACCATGTTATTGCATTCACAGAGTCTAAAACTGACGAGAATGACACTTTAACACTAACTGATAAATTTGATAATATAGGATGCAAATTACATTTAAATAATAGACAAAAATTATCTTCTTATAGGTCTGGGGAATTGGGTTTGCAGTTAGGAAATCTATATTAAATTATATTCATATTCATGCAGTACACAGCGAAATTGTTTTCGTGGTTAACAGTAAGTAAAAGGCTATTAAAGTGTGATAAAGATTTACTGATGGGTGTTGTATATATACCACCAGAGGGGTCACGTTTTGTGAGTATTGAATTGTTTGACACTTTGGAAAATGAACTGATAGACAAGACAAATTCGGGAAATGTGAATGTTTGTGTACTTGGTGATTTTAATGCATATACTAAAAACTGTGACGACTTCGTCTCTTTAGATAACACAATCTGTGACCAACTAAGTTTAGACGAAGAAATTGTTTGTATATTGGAAGATCGATCATTGGTAAATGAGATGGCTATACTATTTTCTAGAACTTCAAAAGATGACCATAACAGGAACAACTATAGATACCGACTACTAGAAATGTGTAAAACTAATAATTTGTATATATGTAATGGCGGAGGACAAAGATATTAGTGAACTTACGTGTAAGGCTTCAGCTGTAGTCGATTATGTGATCGGTTCGCCCTGGCTGCTAAGCCGCATTCTCCAGTTTGAAATTTTGTCCTTTGATGCTCTCCTGTCCGATGTGCACTCACCTATTGTGTTCTCTTTAAAAAGGGTATATGAACGTAATTCAGATCTATGCCATGTTACCGAGACAGATGATGCCGGTCAGGACGAGGGTAAGAATTCTTATATTAAATGGGACCAGAGTTTAGTAAATGAGTTTCGAATAATCATTAATATGTCTAATTTAGAAGACATCGCCGCCGAGTTAGACACAACAGAGGTTGACCTCAATCTCGTATGCAATAAATTAAGCAAGTGTTTTAATGAAGCTGCAATGTTAACTATGGGTATCTACAGAGTCTGCCCAAGAAAGGAACTTAGGCAACGCAGACATTCAAAACCCTGGTTTGACAGACACTGTGCTGTGCTTCGGAGGGCATATATAGACAGGCCAAAAACAAACATAAGGCACACCGCACTTTCGAGAGTTACAGAAAACTAATGGGGACTATAAAAAGGCTATAGACAAGGGTATTAAAGGTTATAAGTTAGAAATGCAAGATAAGTATATGAATATTAGTATATAAACAAAGAGACACTAAGAAATTCTGGAAATTAATCGGTGAATGTAAACAAGAAACTAATTTTATTTGATTTGATTGGTGTTTTACGCCGTAGTCAAAAATATTTCACTTATACGACGGCGGCCAGCATTATTGTGGGAGGAAACCGGGCAGAGCCCTAGGGAAACCCACGACCATCCGCAGGTTGCTGACAGACCTTCCCACGTACGGCCGGAGAGGAAGCCAGCATGAGCTGGGCTTGAACTGACAGCGACCACATTGGTGGGAGGATTCGGTCATTACATTACGTTAGCACGCTAACTGACTGAGCCACGGAGGCCCGTGGACAAATGTGGACAAAGTGACTACAACGACAAGGGGTTAAGTAACAAGACAGGAGTTTTTTAATACATACTTACTACTTATACTCACTATGTGCCGCCCTCCAGGGTTCAAAGTGGAAAGAGAGTGAACGCCAGCCAAAACAAAGTCAATCCCAGTTCAATTTGGTGAAGTCCGAAAGCAGAGTGGTATCTCCAAAGGAGAGAAGTTATAGTCCTAGACCGGGAGTATCAGGAAGCACAATAACGTAGCGTGTGAGTGCCCAAAAGACTTCTTATTCATTAAAATTTGGAATTCGGTTATATAGCAGCGAACGAGTAAATCTTTTGTCTCTAAGTCACCGGTCGTAAATTTTGAAGCTTGCGTTATCTCACATTCATGTATCGTCTGAAGGTGCGCTTTTGGGTAACATTAAATGGGGGGCCAACGGTGAGAACATCTTTGACACATCTAAGGGAATCTCAGCTTGGGCCATGGTGTAGCATTGTTCCATCTGGACAATTAGCCACGCCCAACGGGCTTCCACCCGACCGTGAATTTAACCACCGTGTGTTGGCCTTAAACTCAGGCGGGTCCTAACCCGGACACATGTAATCACAACATGAGACTCGTAACATTACTCACGATGGCACCTCCCCACTGAATGCAGCTATAACTGAAGAGGAGATACAGAACGTTGTATGTAATATAAGTAATGGCAAGGCTGCGGGTGACGACGAAATATTAAATGAATACATTAAAACATCAACTGATACTCTTATACACATTTATGTTAAACTATTCAATTTCGCTTAAAATAATGGGACAATTCCTGAGAGCTGGCTAAATGGGTTAATTATACCTATTTATAAGAAGAAAGGTAGCACTGAGGACCCCGACAACTACTGCGTTATAACTCTATTAAGTTATCTGGGAAAAGTTTTCACAAGCATACTTAATTTAAGGCTCTCCTGTGTTGAAAATCTTCTCTCTGAGAACCAGGCGGGTTTCCGAAAAAAAACATTGAACAAATGTCCATATATTTTTGTTGAAATGTATTATTGATATATTTCTTCATCAGAGTAAGAAGTTATATTGTGCGTTTATTCACTACAGAAAAGCTTTTGACTCTGTATGGCGTCTTGGGTTGTGGAGAAAATTATTAGCGGTTGGAATAAATGGTAAAATCTTACACGTTATCATTAATATGTATAATGGTATAAAATCTTGTATTTATTTAAATGGTGAAAAATCAGAATTTTCACATTGTCGTACCCCAACAGAGCTACGACAATGTGAAAATTTATCACCTCTTCTCTTTGCGATCTTTGTTAACGACTTAGAGCAATTTTTAGTAGATCATGGTTGCAGTTATATCAATCCATTCAACGAAGTAGAGAACTGTCTCTTATTTAATGATATCCTAAAGTTGCTGGTGATGCTTTATGCAGATGATACTGTAATTATCTCTGTTACCGTCAGAGGTCTCCAGTGTGCCATAGATAATGTAAAATTGTTTTGCGACACCTGGAAATTAAAGGTTAACAGCTCTAAAATTAAGGTGGTCATATTCTCTAGGCATAAAACCAACCACAATGTTTCTTTTTTCTTCGACGATAATGAAATAGAGATATTTGATAGTTTTGTGTATTTAGGGATTATGTTTTGTTACAATGGTTCCTTTTTCAGATGTAGGAAAGCTTTGTTTGACCAAGCCAACAAGGCCATGTTTGCTTTAGTAAGGAAGTGTAGAGATCATTATATACCACTTAATATGCAACTAGATCTTTTTGACAAAACCGTTGTGGCTATTCTCCACTATGTGTGTGAAATATGGGGATTTGAAAATATACCTATTATAGAAAAACTACATCTAAGATATTGTAAGCTTATTCTAGCGCTTGGTAAAAATACTCCAAACTGTATGGTGTTTGGAGAAATGGGAAGGACTCCGTTAAGTTGTATCATCATGAAACGCATAATAGGCTTTTGGGCAAACCTGGTTACCGACGATATTAAATATTGTAGTATTGCATACGGAATTATATATAAGCTGCATGAAAATGGAACGTTTAGTTCCAAATGGCTTTTGTATGTGAAAAAGGCGCTCGATTCTTGTGGGTTGTCTAACATATGGAATACTCAGAAAATTTTTAAGAGAACAAGGCTGTTAAAGAAAGTCCAAATAGTTATCCAAGACCAATTTATTCAGGAGTGGTATAGTGAGCAGCAAGTGTAGGGCTTATCGCCTATTCAAAGAAATATTCTGTCTCGAAGCTTACTTAATCAAGCTCCAACCGGTACAAGCCATATCGTTATGCCGATTTAGAAAGAGTAATCACTGCCAGGATGTTGAGGTTGGTATACACTGTGGTATTCCTTATGAATATAGATTTTGTTCAAAATGTTCTATGAGTGTAATAGGGGATGAATTCCACTTCATTGTTCAATGCCCTATTAACTATGATCTAAGGCAGAATTATATACCAACCTACTTCGTCGCGCTAGAAAGCATGTATAGGTTTTGTAACTTACTTAAAAACAAAAACTTCAGAGTTCTTAGTAACTTAGCAAAGTTTATAACAAAGATACTTTCGTTGAACAAAATGTCTCCAAACCTACGTTAACTACATTTGTTCTAGTCTATTTTGTATGCATATGTTTCTTTATTATCTCCTACCTGCTGTTACCAATTGGTGTAAGAACAATAATATGTCTCTCTATCTTTGTAAAAAGATCTGAAAATAAACTTACTGCTAAAAAGGAAGCCATCATGGTCTGAAGTTCTCAACCCACTATAGGCAGAATATCAGTTCTTAGACGAATACTGGGGCAGTGAATCCACACCACGACTGCACCAACTTACACAGTGTAATTTTTATGCAAATATCGTCAAATAGCACGCCGCCAGAAATTCCACGGTCCACAGTGGAAAAGCGACTGCCCCCCTACTCCCTCACCCCTCTTCACAAGATGCCCCATTAGACATTCCCCTTTTCCGTTGTAGTCTAGTTGGACAAGCTCGTAATTCGGCTGACACGGTCCACAGTGGAAAAGCAGTAAAATCAATGGGGTTTCCCTTCTCTGGGAGTGTACTATATATTAGTCGTGAAATAGCACCCCACTTGTACACAAATCCGCATGTTTCTTTTGTGTGCCCCTGAAAAACTATCCATGCCTCCTTTTCGTGTCTGTTTCGTGATATATTTCAGGCTCAAGCATCACAAAGTTTTCTCGGACTTAATGTAATCTTACCGGTAACTTTGAAACAGCTAAGCGATTTTTTATTTTGATACTTAAACTTTTATCACAGTGAAAGTCTAAGACAGCTTCTTATATCCTGGAGTCAGCTGAGGTTATATATATATATATATGTTGAGAAGTCCATGTCCATTTTTGGGTCTTTAAGTTGCTGGTTGGTGGATAACCACTGTCAGATGTGTTTTTCTGGCCACTTTTTTGTGATGGTAACCACAACGAGAAATATCGAAAATTGAGTTTTAAACAAAGTTTGCATTGAGTTTTCATGAAATAATTTGAGTCTTTGTTACACTGGTAACGAAAAAGATATTGCGTTTTCTGATTTGTTCAGATTGAGTTTCTGAAAATAAATTGGCTGGACACCCGCAGAGTTCATGAAGAAGTTTTGTCCATGACAGGGTGGAGGATCAGCCAATGGCTTTCCTTTGATATTTCAATAAAAAAAAAATGAATTGTTTCAATTACAGCACCCAGCATTCAGATCAACATTCCATAGTACCAATATACTGCAATGTCCAGACAATAATTTACATTTATCTCAATTTTTGTCACAAGTTCTTTGCCCCAACCTACAGGGTTGTGGCCTTGCGCACGAAAAGGAGACAATCTACATGCTCATCACAGAACAGTTCACTTTCAATTCACTGGACGTCTTATTTACGTAAGTCCTATTGATTTGAAAGTCATTTTTATTCTTCTTTGCGTTGCGTTTCACCAGGCACAGCATATGGTAATCTCCAACTCTCGAAACTGATAACTGAACCAAGCTGGATCCCTTGGCTGCAACCTCAGCTACAGGCGGAGTACGTCATTAAACTCCAGATGACTCTCGCTATGGAAAAGGAAACGATTTTCCCACCATGGGAGTTCATTTTCTACGCTATCAACAAAACGCCAATTGACATGGTATGGCGATGCGTGGATAATCATGATTGTATGCACTAATTCAGTGGTCATATTCCTTCATATATATATATATGATAGATGTGAAAATGCTTTCCTTTTTCCTGAATGTTGTTATTTATGTAAACAAAATGTAGTGCTCAGGTCTTCATAGAACAGATGCTCTTCTTATAACAAAGCACTCTCACCCAGAATTTTTTGTAAAATTATCTCCCCTTATCATCAAAGGCCCAGTCATTAATAACTTGATGAATGACTAGGAAGGTGACATGTTTTTACACCCTGTGAGATGGTGCCAGTGTGAAACAGCTGTTTTTATATATAAAAAGATATTTTAGAGCAATGTCTACAGTGTCAGAATGTATAACTTTCTGCTATTGCAATGTATAACTTTCTACTATTACAATTTAAAACTTTCTACTATTATAATGTAAAACTTTCTAGTATTACAATGTATAACTTTCTACTATTGCAATGTATAATTTTCTACTATTACAATGTATAGCTTTCTACTAGTGCAATGTATAACTTTCTACTATTATAATGTAAAACTTTCTAGTATTACAATGTATAACTTTCTACTATTGCAATGTATAATTTTCTACTATTACAATGTATAGCTTTCTACTAGTGCAATGTATAACTTTCTACTATTGCAATGTATAACTTTCTACTATTGCAATGTATAACTTTCTGATATCATATAATAACTTTCTACTGTTGCAATGTATAACTTTCAACTATTACAATGTAAAACTTTCTACTCTTACAGCGTATAACTTTCTACTGTTACAATGTATAACTTTCTACTGTTATAATGTATAACTTTCTACTATTGCAATGTATAACTTTCTACTATTACAATGTATAGCTTTGTACTGTTACAGTGTATTAATTTCTACTGTAAGGTTAATGCATCATCATAATCTTGAGCCCAGAAGGGAACATTTGAGGTCAACAAGACAGTATGGAAGGCTGCTTCCAAGCCTCTACCAGTGCCCCATTGCACCTTTGACCTGTTTATCGATCTCATTGGTTGAGCATGCTTTCTTGTTTCTGCAGATAAAGGTCGTTATACTGGGCCAGGATCCATATCATGACGATGGGCAGGTTAGTCAAAATGCTACACTCACCAGCCTGCAAATAGTGGCCTGGCAGTTTTGAAATCACCCCGGCGGACAAAGTGGTATAGCCATGTTTTCCATGTTATATAATACTTGACAAAGTTCACTTGAGTCATACCACTCCCAAGAAAGTTGTGTTTTCAAAAATGACAGTGACCTGTTTGCAGGCAGGCATGGACCAGGAAATTTGACAGTTTATGTTATATAATACTTGACAAAGTTCACTTGAGTCATACCACTCCCAAGAAAGTTGTGTTTTCAAAAATGACAGTGACCTGTTTGCAGGCAGGCATGGACCAGGAAATTTGACAGTTTAACATAAAAACCTGTTTAACTTGATACCTGGTAATGTTAAGACCAAGGAAGTATACATGTGTCATAAATGTGCATGTGTCGTAAGTGTACTTATTGTCTTAAGTGTACATGTTGTCGTAAGTGTACATATGTTGTCGTAAGTGTGGGTGTGCACGATGCACAAGTATCATTTTAAGGGACGTCAAAATGACCCTCACAAGTATATTTCAAAGTTTGACTTCCGCACGTTGAAATTAGAAGTTCACAGTGGGCTCTGTTTAATGTAAAACTAGCCTGTTAATTGCTGTTGTTTGTTCCCTTCCTAGGCTCATGGTTTGGCCTTCTCAGTACCTAACGGTGTTAAGATCACTCGCTCACTGAATACCATCCTCAAGGAGTTGATCTTGGAAGGGTTCACGGTGCCTAAAAATTTTGGATGTCTGGAGAAGTGGGCAGAAAGAGGGGTCCTGCTCCTCAATTCCATTCTCACAGTCCAGTAAGCTCATGTTTCACCCCGCTAGCTACTGCTGATGGTTGTGGGTTTCCCCAGGACCTGCCAGTTTTCTCTCACTATAATACTGACTGCTGTTGTATAAGTGAAATATTCTTGAGTATTTCGTAAAACACTGGACAAATAAATAAATACATGATGTGTTAGTGTGGGGAGGGGGATTTTTTTTCCTCAAGTCGAATTTGTGCTATTTAATGAAGGCAATAGGTTAAGCAAGTCCTGCTTTCCCGGTGATGAAGTCATTTCTGCAAAATTTCAAACAAATGACAGAAGATATATATAAAATAGAGGGTGGTAAAAACATATAGAATATAAAGAATTATTTTGTAGGGGAATAACTTTCTTTATTTTCTCAAAAACCATAATCTTCATTATCTTGTTCCTTTACCTTTATCCTTTAACTAACGAGCTCACCTGTCAGAAGCAAGTGGAAGATCATCAGCTGTAGTTGCTTGGTATGCTTAGTACAGAAGTTTGCCTCTGAGATAAATTCCCCGTCCCCTGAACTTGACTGGCAAACAAATACAGTTTTAGAGGCAAATAAAAGTTGTAAATTAGATGTACTCCTGTCAGTGCTGAAAGGACCTTTTTCCTTTTGGTAAGATGTCATCCTGCCTTCAAAACAAACTTAAAACATCCTTGTGATAAAGATGAATACAACTTTCTGAATCAGGCAGAATGAGCCGTTTTAGGCGTGTTTTAGAATTTGTCCCGACTTTCAGGCAGGCCCAGAATTTTAGGCGTGTCCAGAATTTTAGGCAGGCCCATAATTTTAGGTGTGTCCAGACTTTTAGGCAGGCCCATAATTTTAGGTGTGTCCAGACTTTTACTCTGGCCCATAATTTTAGGCAGGCCCATAATTTTAGGCGTGTCCAGAATTTTAGGCAGGCCCATAATTTTAGGTGTGTCCAGACTTTTAGTCTGGCCCATAATTTTAGGCAGGCCCATAATTTTAGGCGTGTCCAGAATTTTAGGCCCATTAGAATGTATGAAATACTCGTGGATATGGCTAAAATAATTAAATAAATAAAATAAGAATAATAATTCTTATAGATTTATGAAGTTATACCAGGTGACGCAAGCAATTCATTTTTAGCGTTATTTTTACGATAACTGTTTGTAAATATTACCCTTTAAAAACTGCTGTAAAGATTGAAAACGTTGAAGATTTACAGTTACCAGTGAAGAAATTTTAACTCACGTTTTACCAATTTTGTTGTATTCTTCATTATCAGATGCATGTTTGGTTTTCAAAAGGAAACACTTGATTATCAGTGTACATGTGATCACCCATAAACATTTGATTGGTAGTCTCTGGTTTCATGTACGAAGCCCTCTTGCGCAAAGCCCTCCTAACGTTACGAGTACGTAGCTTCCAATACCTACACTGGTGGTTGCCATGGTAACTACGTGCCCTTAACCTTAAAAGGGCTTCATGCAAGTTGATCCGGATCACCGGGACAGTTCAGATGGTTTATTACTGGTCTAATATTTCATTATTCCTCTATGTTTCACACAGAGCCCACCAGCCCAACTCTCATGCCGGCTACGGCTGGCAGATGTTCACGGACTATATCATCCAGGTCATCAACGCCCATTGTTACGGGGTTGTCTTTTTACTCTGGGGCAAAGTGGCTCAGCAGAAGGCCGCGCTGATAAATCTCAACAATCACGAGGTCATCATGACTCCCCACCCAGCCTACAGGGGCGGCTCGAAGTTCCTGGGGTGTAATTGTTTCAGATTGGCCAATCTGGCGCTTGTAAAGAGAGGGAAATTCCCTGTGGACTGGAACCTGTGATCCAATGTTAGAATTTCGTATTTCTCCCAAAATTAGACCTGTAAAAATGCTTTCAAAAACACATTTAACACCTTAAAATGTTACTCAAAGCCTGAAAATAGGTGCCTGACATTTTTGAAAACAACCTTTGGACAAAGTGGTATGGCCATGTTGTCCATGTTATATATTCCTTGACAAATGTCTCTTGGAACATACCACTTTAACCAAAGGAATATTTTTAATAATGTCATCGGACCTACCTGTAAGTTTGCAAAGAAGTATGATGCCAACATTTAACATTCAACTCGGAAGTGACCCTATAAGGTGAATGTATCGATCAGAATCAAACAAAATGTGTCAGTGGAAGAAAGCTAAATTTAAGGTAAAATGCAATATTCTTGTGAAGGATGTTTTTTAGATTTTCACTGACATTTTACGTTTTACCTCGAGCGCCTGTGCCTAGTTATGTCTTGTATGTTCTTATGCTGCAAAGTGTAATGTGTTATGCATACTTGATTAGGAAGCTGTTTTAATTGTCAGAGGTTACCAATCGGTACAACTCTCGGATACAGGAAAAACTGCCAACTTTGTCATGGACGAAATTTGAGGTCATTAGATAATTTACTGTAATTACGTTATGTAGTTTTACTGTAAAACAGTATCACTTATATAACTTGACAGAGGGCACAAGGCCTACTTGCAAAAAGCCCTATTAACATTACAAACACTTGGCTGCCAGGGCGAGGTAATCCCTATAAGGCTGAATGCCGTGGTTGTTACGTGCTTGTAACGTTACATGGGCTTGGTGTAATTGGGCCTTAGACCCGGGATCACAAATTTATGTGTCTCAGACTTTGGTCAGATCTAGTCTTAAACGATATGAATGTGACAGTGAATTTCATAACAAAACTGAAATTAGCATGTATGTCCAAGTATAAGTTGTGGAACGATACCACAAGTTACCACAAGATTTGGCAGAGATGTGTCTCATCTTTATCATCAGATATTAAACTCCCCAGTGGACTAGGCCTCCGTGGATCAGTCGGTTTGCGCGCTAGCGCAGTGCAAAGACCAGAGCCTCCCACCAATGCGATCGCTGTGAGTTCAAGCCCAGCTCATGCTGGCTTCCTCTCAGGTCGTTCGTGGGAAGGTCTGCCAGCAACCTGTACATGGTTGTGGGTATACCCCCCGGCTCTGTCCGGTTTCCTCCCACCATAATGCTGGCCGTCGTCATATAAGTGAAATATTCTTGAGTACGGCGTAAACACCAATCAAATAAATAAATAAATCTTCAGTGGGCATTGTGGGGGCGTGTAATTTTGAACATATCTATTTCTATCACTCTCTATCCCTGCCTCTCATGTAGGAAAGATTGTCACTAAGTTGCCAGACGGATTTACCTGAATATGTTTGAGCGCATGTGAAATTGTTTCATGTACAAAGGATTGTGCACGTTCACACGTTGGCCACATACATACAAATATATTATCATTAAGCGCCTCTCCACCATGCTTTCATTTTCTAGCTTCAAGTAGCGTTCTGTCACGACTGTATGTAAATTAAACCTTTATTGTATTTCATGTGAAATTCTTTTATATACTGGACTTATTTCATTGGTGTTTTACGTCATATTCAAGAAAATTTCACTTATACGAAGGCGGTCAGAATTATGGTGGTAGGAAACCTGCCAAAGCCTTCGGGAAACATACGATTATCCACAGGCTGCTGGCAGACCTTCCAATGCATGCACGAGCTGGACTTGAACTCACAGCGAGAAATTCTTCTTGGTGCAAAGCATTTGCACATCGTTGAAACACCACACCTCGTCCACGAGCAATGCCTCTATCCAATACATGCATCTGACCATCACCCTATTTATAGGTGATATGTCCATCAACGCGGCGTATGACAGGACAGAAATATTTATTTATTTGATTACAGTGTTTTACACCTTGAGAATATTTCACTTATACGACGGCGGCCAGCGTTATGGTGACAGGAAACCGGGTGGATCAAGGTCAAAATAACTATACCTGTACATCTATATAACATCGACCAGTTCTGAAACTGGCAGATCTGTACATGGCTTATCGTCGTATAATTCTTTACACTGAAAAATATTAATTGATACACAACTAAAAACACACCATTCTTTTGCAGAATAATGTTGTATATTTATTATGCAGCAATCGGAGAAAAATTTGGGATGAATGCAAATGTTCGACACTGTTTGTAGTTTGTGTTTTCATTTTTTTGACAGAAATTAAGATTTGAGTTTAATTCCGTTAAAGATTAAAAAGTATTCAATTCTCTCTTGCTTTACTAATAAAATAATATTTTAGCTGCTCAATATTCGCATTGTCTATATAAACTTTACACGGGAAGAATATATGGAATAAACCAGAGTATATTACAGCCTCCTTTGGACACGCGATACCAAAAACTCGGTGGGTTAAACTTAAGTATATAGGTATATAGAGCAATGAAACAGGACTGGTTGGCCCTTTGTCAATATAAAGTAACTCTGTAGTGTTTCATCTCTGGTGTCTTCGGCATGCATGGTGCTTCAGTGAAGGGAGCCCTTTAGCCACAAGAAGACACAGTATATATATATATATATATATATATATATATATATATATACCTACATTCTAGGGACTCCTCGCCGTTGCATGACTGAAAAATTGTTATGTACGACGTCAAACCCAGGCATACTTGCATACAATTTTATACTGTAAACTTCGAGGTTTAATTTTTAAACACTTTTATGCATGAGGTATTGGACACTTGGAGATTATAGCATTATAGTATAAGCCATGTAAACATGTTTTAGACACTTATGTTTAACACTTAAACATATGTGCATATTTATTAAACACACTTGTTTGAAGTTTAATCACCCAGTAAACGCGTTGGGCGTTGGTCAGTTTACATTGTGTATGAATTCTTCATTTCAGTGTTGCTTCATGTCTTCCGTATCAGCCAATGTTCCCACCGGCAGCGCCTGCGGCTCTCTTCCTCAAAAGAATTCTGAAAGAGTGAAAATATCTAATGTATAGTCTTTAAAATATTGCTTTGCCAGCCATTTCTCTGACACATCCGTCTGATCATCGCTTTGTTTATACTTATTGGAACTTCCGTGACGGAGATCATTAGGGCGCTAGCCTCTCACCAGTGCGGTCGCTGTGAGTTCAAGCCTAACTTATGTTGGCTTCATCTCCCGCTGTACGTGGGAAGGTCGGCCAGCAAGCCGCGGATAGTCGTGGGTTTCCCTCGGGCTCTGCCCGGTTTCCTCCCAATATAATGCTGGCCACAGTCGTATAAGTGTTTACAATTAAATCAATAATTATTTATACTTATTTCACAAGCAGTTCTTTTTAGTTTACCATGCGTTGACTTTCTGTTTGCACATAATCTGTACATTATGGGTTTATACACATATATAACCACTATATCCTCGCTGTAGTTGGCTTACGGTCAAATCCATTTGTCGCCAAATACATATTATAAATTTTGACTTCGGTCGAGGAGTTCCACATAGGCTTGTCTTGTATACCTGGTGAGGTGAAGTTAGTTGGCTTGAGATCTTCTCGGTTGCCTGCACCTTAAAATCTTGATACATGCATTGAAATGAAGCATTCTTAACACCGACGTTAGATATAACATAATGATCGAAGCCTCCCACCAATGAAGTGGCTGTGAGTTCAAGCTCAGCTCATGATGGATTCCTCTCCGGCCGTTCGTGGGAAGGTCTTCCATGTTATATCTCTCTATTTACCAAGTGACATCGAAGACAGGGGTTTGCATTTAATCTCTAATATTTTCACGTTACCAGTATACACTTTTCACAGAGTCCTTAACTTGGCCAATGAGATCGCGCATATGTTCGAATTCCAAACTCACGTTGCAGTGCACTTACTGCGGCCTCATGTCAGGTGATGTGTTCCGCTAACCTAACGAGGTGCTGTGGCTTTCCTTGGATTATGACGGGTTTCCCCCATACAGAAACCAAACTGTAGGTGAAATATCCTTGAGTAGGACGTAAAAAGTTAACAGTGAATGGGACGTCGCGTCTTCGGAATGATATTTCAGTGAGGCATCACTCTAAATATGTATACATGCTGCATTTTGTTCGGCCTGCTGCAAGGAGACACCGTCGTCATCTGACCGAAACAGTGTTGAGAGTGCGACGTTAAACCCTAACCAAACAAAAAACAAACAAACAGAACACCAACACAGTATAAATGTATCTCTCCTTGCGTTAATATCCAACACAAATTTCTGACATAAACCCGTGGATTTTACTTGTTGTTGTTGTTTTCCTCATTTACTCCTGAAGGCATGTTGAAGACTTCATAAATAAGCTGCAATGTCCAATGGTGCCCGCCAGACTTCTGATGATTGACAATTATTGGGTCGTCGGAAGGGTTCCCTTTGCTGCCTGCCCGTAAGTCTGGCATTATTATGATTTCCAACTCAGGAACGGAATTATTCTTTTAATATTATGATTTGAAACCCCTGTCTTCTTGAACATATCCTGAACAGATCTTTAGAAGTCCTGTTGGTCTGCCAGCAACTTGCAAATGGCTACGGGTTTCTCTCCGGCTATTGCTCGATTTCCTTCCACCCTGCATATACTGCAGCCGGCCGTCGTATAAGTGATACCTTCTTGAGTACAGCATTAAACATCAGTCAAACAAATAGAAATAATTGCTGTCGAATTCTGTAGTCACTGAGTATGTAGCGTTTTCCGTGAGTTCTCAAATGCGGTCACACAACGACATTTTGAATCGTTCACATTGTGGATACGTGGTCGCGTATCTTGCCCTGAAAAGAACCTTCCCTTAAATCCGTTATTTGAAGGAGAACGGATTGTCTTTCCGTAGATCTTACGTATAGATCGGATTAATCCGCTCCTGATTAGGCCCACGGATTTGTTCGTCATCAGGAAGGGAATATTTAATTTATTTCCCGGGTTCGCATTAATCCGTTAGAATAGCGGAAAGGTAATCTGTCACCCCATACATAACGGATTTACCGGAAGTTTTGATAGGAGGGGGCGACCTCAATCTACTATTTGTCATACGGTCTCACTGAAAATGTGTTCTGTTGGTTATTTCAGGGGACACCATTGCTGTACCGTGGATTGGCGGTACGGGGTCTGCCGTCCCGTCAAATACGTGTGGGTTTGCCTGACAGCAATTAAACCCATTAACAACTGGGAATGGTACGAAATCAAAGCATTCTGGGTACTTCTGCCTGTGTCATGCGGTTGTGAATGTTAACTTGGTGACAGAAACGCAGATGTCGACGAAAGTCTAAGTCTGTACATACATTTATTCCCTTGAATTGTTCCTATATTTCACCTTCCTCTTCGCGCCTCGATTATCCTGCATTTGTTTCACTGACTTGTTTAATTCATATATACAAGAGAGTTTAACACTCACCCTCGCCTGCATATCATTTAATCATACAAGTGCCTACGCCAGTCTAAGACTTACTCTTATATCTCGCACTTTGTATTCGAGAGTGTAACTCCCATACTATTTTCGTTTTTTTCATTTTCGATCAGTATCTTCACGCGAATCTGTGATCGGCCTGCTTATTCAAGTTTCTATTTTTGTTTCACTGACTTGTTTGTATGTGTCTACCGTACATTAACGGGTGTATGACAGGCCTATATATTTAAGTTTAATCCACCGACTTTTTTGTATCGCGTGTCCACAAGGGGCTGTAATATACCCTGGTTTATTCCAAATATTCTTCCCGTGTAAAGTTTATATAGAAAGTACAAATATAAAGCAGCTAAAATATGATTTTATCAGTAAAGAAAGAGAGAATTGAATACTTTTGAATCCATGACTGAATGAAACTCAAATCTTAATTTGTCAAAAAAATGAAAACACAAACTAGAAACAGTGTCGAACATTTGCATTCATCCCAGATTTTTCTCCGATTGCTGCGCAATAAATACACAACATTATTCTGCAACAGAATGCCAATGTGTTTTTAGTTGTGTATCAATTAATATTTTTCAGTGCAAAGAATTAGGACGATAAGTCATGTATAGATCTGCCAGTTTCAGAACTGGTCGATGTTATATAGATGTACAGGTATAGTTATTTTGACCTTGATCCACCCGGTTTTCTCCCACCATAACGCTATAAATGAAATATTCTCAAGGCGTAAAACACTGTAATCAAATAAATAAATATTTCTGTCCTGTCATACGCCGCGTTGATGGACAAATCACCTATAAATAGGGTGATGATCAGAGGCTTATAATGGATAGAGGCACTGCTCGCGGACGGGGTGTGGCCATTTAATGTTTCTTCTCTAACCATGTTCTGAACAATTATACATCTGTCCAAATATTAACGATTTCAACGATGTACAAACGCTTTACACCAAGAAGAATTTCTCGCTGTGAGTTCAAGTCCAGCTCGTGCATGCATTGGAAGGTCTGCCAGCAGCCTGTGGATAATCGTATGTTTCCCGAAGGTTTTGGCAGGTTTCCTACCACCAGAATTCTGACCGCCTTCGTACAAGCGAAATTTTCTTGAGTATGACGTAAAACACCAATGAAATAAATCCAATAAATAAGAGAATTTCACATGAAATATAATAAAGGTTTAACTTACATACAGTCGTGACAGAACGCTACTTGAAGCTAGAAAATGAAAGCATGGTGGAGAGGCGCTTAATGATAATATATTTGTATGTATGTGGCCAACGTGTGAACGTGCACAATCCTTTGTACATGAAACAATTTCACATGCGCTCAAACATATTCAGGTAAATCCGTCTGGCAACTTAGTCACAAAGTTTCCTACATGAGTGGTACGGATAGAGTGTGATAGAAATAGATGTGTTCAAAATTACACGCCCCCACACTGCCCACTGAAGATTTATTTATTTATTTATTTGATTGGTGTTTACGCCGTACTCAAGAATATTTCACTTATATGACGACGGCCAGCATTATGGTGGGAGGAAACCGGACAGAGCCGGGGGGTATACCCACGACCATGTACAGGTTGCTGACAGACCTTCCCACGAACGACCTGAGAGGAAGCCAGCATGAGCTGGGCTTGAACTCACAGCGATCGCATTGGTGGGAGGCTCTGGTCTTTGCACTGCGCTAGCGCGCAAACCGACTGATCCACGGAGGCCTAGTCCACTGGGGAGTTTAATATCTGATGATAAAGATGAGACACATCTCTGCCAAATCTTGTGGTAACTTGTGGTATCGTTCCACAACTTATACTTGGACATACATGCTAATTTCAGTTTTGTTATGAAATTCACTGTCACATTCATATCGTTTAAGACTAGATCTGACCAAAGTCTGAGACACATAAATTTGTGATCCCGGGTCTAAGGCCCAATTACACCAAGCCCATGTAACGTTACAAGCACGTAACAACCACGGCATTCAGCCTTATAGGGATTACCTCGCCCTGGCAGCCAAGTGTTTGTAATGTTAATAAGGCTTTATGCCCTCTGTCAAGTTATATAAATGATACTGTTTTACAGTAAAAATACATAACCTAATTACAGTAAATTATCTGATGGCCTAAAATTTCGTCCATGACAAAGTCGCTAATTTTTCCTGATTCTGGGAGTTGTACTGATTGTAGGACGGTGTTTTAAGGTTCGTTTGGAAGGTAACATGATATCCTTCCGGAAAAATGTAAGTTTCAGCACTAAAAGTAATATTTTTTATGACATTTATTTACCTCCAAAAATGCACTTTTTTGGATAAATTTTAGGCCATTTACAGTACACTTATGGATGTCACAGAATCTGGAAAACGGAGTACATGTAGCTTAGTAAAACCCTGTACTGCCACTGATGAGTTTTACGTGATACAGAAGTAGTGTTACCCCGAAAAATGAGGACTTCATTGTGACTCAGTATTTCGGCATTTTATTTTGCCAACATCAACAGGAAAATGACAAAATACTTCGTCACAATGAAATCTTTTTTCCCCCGGATTACACTAACATATTAGTTATATACATATATTACTTATATTACACTAACATATTATGTAGCTTAGTCATGGGAAGAATTTTAAGGCCATTGAGCTCTGGAGTCCAAGAATCCAAAATCTGAAGTTTAAGTTAAACAACAGTCTGGGCCTCTGTGGCCGAGTTGTTGGCGTGTTAATGAAGCACAATGACCCGTGAGACCCTGCCATGCGGGCTGGCCGCCTTTCTGGTCGTATATGTAAAAGTCTGCCTGCAACTCGCTGATGGTTGTGCGTTTCCCATGGGGTCTGCCTCCAGCACGGGTGACAATTTTCAAGTGACACATAAAGCAACAGTAAAATAAATAGAAGATGTTTCACAGTGAGGGTTGAATATCATAAATATTGTTTGAAAGACAGGTGGAAATGATAACCCATGAACAATATCATGATTTTATGCATCTGAAGAAGTTTTAAGAAACATTTTCGCCTGTGGGTCTTCAAAGGCATGTCAACAGCGTTATGTATACATGACGTCTGGTATGAAGTCGTTTCTTTTTGCGTGACGTGGGAATATTGCAATTTACTTACAAGTAACTTGCAGTACGATGTCATCCCATTGAGCTCTGAATGGAACGCTACAGTACGAACCATTTCTTTTTTGACGTCATGGCAACTGGGTGTGAAATATTAAAATGCAACCATTAAAAGTGATATTCAACCGCAGCAAAATAATAAATAAGTATAAATAAAAAAAGTATAAATAATACTAATGTAAATAAATACACCAGTCCTGGTGTACAATAGTGTACTTTATTAGAAAGTGTCATGGCATTAATGCAAAAGTGTACCACAACATGGATAGCACGGTGTTACATAGTACCTTCAAAAAGGACATGGAATATAGCTTAAATATATATTATTTACATAGTCAGAATTAAACCTCTGCATTTGCATTTGTTCAGCTTTAATATTTATCTTGCATATATCTACTCTTGGGTATAAATGAAATCTAATTTCTTATGATAAATGGTAAAATTTATGAATATAAAGTAAGTATTCTATAACAATAAATTCATGACGAAGAGTTTCATTAAAACTACAAACGTATGACTACGACATAACATATTACCAGTCCTTAACCAGGGTTCCTACCCACGAAATGTCTTTCAAAGACTTAATATCCTTATTTATTGGTTCACTTCAAACATAATGCAAAGTCAATATGGTTTTTAACATTAAGCTAACATTTTTAACAAAGCTAAGTATATTTAGGACTGTTACAAAATTGAACTCTTTTTCAAGAATTTGAGAGCTGCTCCAAAAAAATTCACGTACTTTCAAGTATCTCCAGGACCAGGGGGAGCCTCAGTCGTTTAATAAATATTCATGATGCACACTGCAAAGGAGACCACTCTACATCATTTTTGAAGCCTTACATCTTCGGTCAGCAACAAAGAAGAAGAGACTACAAATGTGTACATGTGCTTATCAAAAAGATAACAAACCTTTGAAGGTGTTGCTGAGTAACCCGTAGAAACATGTTACACTCTGAGCAGACTGTGGAGTCATGTGATAAAAATTTGACCCGTCACAGGCCAGCGAGGAGCAAAATATTTAAATGCTTTTAATTTTACATTTTATGTCTGCCTAACCCTCCAACCCCAGAAAAAAAACACACACACAAAACAGCACATGGATATGCAAATAGAGGTAGCAAGTTTGAAGATACACATGTATCTAACATGTTTTCAAACATGTGATTTGATGCATGTTTATGACTATAAGGGAATGGCAAGACAGTTGGAAATTCACCAAGCGGACTAGACATGTCTTAATACACCTGTCACTTCTCGGTAGTTCAAATTGGTTGCAGGGTAAAATAATACCCGCTAGGTTAAAATATTGCACAATGGCAATGAAAACCCGAGAATATGATTGACAAAAATCTGTGCAAAGTGCAGGAGAGTTCAGGCTGGTGTGAATTTGACTTCTGACAACATGTGCGCTATATCTAAATGACCTAAAATTTCATTTTTAGAGGCAAATTAATGTCATAAAATATTATTTTTGCTTCTGAAACTTACATTTTTCTAATAGGACACGATCCTGTCCATAAAACAAACCTCAAAATATCTTTCTGATTCGTCTGAATTCAATAGAACTCTTGGAATCAGCAAAAATGTTCAAAATATGTCGTGGTCGAAATTTTTGGTCATTTAGGGCACTTTTAATAACTGCATATATTTATAGCCTGAGAACAACAGAAAAGGTCATCTGGAGATGTTCGTCTTGTTTGTCTAAATGAACAATTTGGCAACATCTGTTTCATTAGTGCGGATGTTTTCAGCTCCAGCTTAACAATCTGCAAAGTCTCTGTTACATGACGCTGAATCAGTTATTACAGGAATCCTGCTTTACAGCACCCACTGGAGCTGCATTAGACCCTGGTTGCCACATTCAGACAACTATTATTCAGCTGATGGAAACGACGTGCCAGGCACTGGATGCATTCAGCCATCTACGAGCACACTTCTGTTCAGGTGAAGTCATGACATGCTTGGTGGCACCTTTTCAGATTTCTTAAGCAGACATCGCTGCATGATATGTCAGATCTACGTTTTCCCAGTTTGTCCACAAAAGATGGGATAAAATCTATTTTTAGTACCAGGCGGAGCTATCGATCGGTGCTTTTACATGTTCCCGACTGGTGAGCATTCCGGTCTATACTAGTTTTAAGTTGGTTGCATTCAAGGATGTACATAGCACATATCGAGAGTATGGAGTAAATACACAACTCTTCGTGGACAACAGATGCACATATCCAGAGGATAAAGTAAATACAGAACTCGTTAAATACACAACTCTCTGTGGACAACAGATGCACACATCCAGAGGATAAAGTAAATACAGAACTCGTTAAATACACAACTCTCTGTAGACAACAGATGCACACATCCAGAGGATAAAGTAAATACAGAACTCTGTGTGGAGAATAGATGCACATATCAAGAGGATAAAGTATAAGCACATATCGAGAGTATGGAGTAAATACACAACTCTTCGTGGACAACAGATGCACATATCCAGAAGATAAAGTAAATACAGAACTCGTTAAATACACAACTCTTCGTGGACAACAGATGCACATATCCAGAGGATAAAGTAAATACAGAACTCGTTAAATACACAGCTCTCTGTGGACAACAGATGCACACATCCAGAGGATAAAGTAAATACAGAACTCGTTAAATACACAACTCTCTGTGGACAACAGATGCACATATACAGAGGATAAAGTAAATACAGAATTCTCTAAATACACAACTCTCTGTAGACAATAGATGCACATATCAAGAGGATAAAGTAAATACAGAACTCTGTGTGGAGAACAGATATCAAGAGGATAAAGTAAATACAGAACTCTGTGTGGAGAACAGACGAAGCACTCTCGATGTATACGGCTGTGTTAATGCAGGGAAATAATGTCCAGATGAATAAGAAGAGTACACATTGTACTGGAGGTAGTTTACAAAAGTTCTTTCAACGTAAGAATTAACATCTTCAAGTTCTCATTCGGATATCAGTGGTTCAAATGCAGACTATACGTAGTCTACCTGTATACTTTTATGCCTGCATGTGAATACAGGTGGTCCATGCTGACACTAGTACATGACAATTGCCATACCTGTTGACGCCTGTAGTCTGCATGTTGACACCTGAAGTCCCCTTGTTGATGCCCGAACACCAGATGTTGATGCCTGATGTCCCCATGTTGACGCCTGATGTTCCCATGTTAACGCCTGAAGTCCCTACAGATGTGGTTTGAGGTCCCCCTATCCAGCGGTTCTCTAACTCTCAGCCTGGGTGTCAGTATGCAGTTGACAGTACCTGACACTGGCTGCCCACAGTTCCTTCTGTAGCTCCACATCCTGGGATTCCGAGGATGACTCTGCTTCCTTCATGTCACGAAAGTACTTGCCACTGACACCTGAAAGGACACCGCACACTCCTCAGGTATACATCTTAGGAACTCGGTGTCTGAAAAGCTGTACATACCAGTATAAATCTGAAACTTCTGATGAACACCTAGTTAAACTATCCTCAAAATGCACAAGTCTGTGTGTATCTATATGGTGCAAGAATAACCAACGGCAAAAACGTAAGGTGTTGCTTTTGCGGTATTCTACATAACAAATCTGATGCCTACTTAATGTCATACATGTAGTGAAGAATTTTTCCCTTACCTGATGGCAATCAGTTTTGTGGGTGGAGGAAAACTGAATGCTTGTGTAAAATTACCAAAATTTGGTAAGTTCAGATATGTGCACCATACTAGCAGAAATCAAGCATACCTCAATGAATGTGGGACACGAGTGTCGCTGACCACTTACTGTGATCCACAAGTAGTCAGACAAAGGAATACAGCCAGGCACGGCAGTTTTTCCTCGAACTATTTAACAGTGAACTGTTGTGAAATTCCCATTCAATGAACCTGGAAATTCATCACATCACTTCTGTGTACCATATAATTTTTGTGCATGCAGACATTTCTGTGTGCCTTGCCGTTGTGTGTGTACTGGGTCATTTCTGTGTACTAGGGTATTTTCATGTAACGGGGAATTAGGGGGTACCATGGCATTTTTGTGTGCCCGGGCAATTATGTCATTTTTGTGTGCCAGGTCATTTTGTGCATCAGGTCATTTTTCTGTAGTAGAGTATTTTTCTGTATCAGGTCATTTTTGTGCACCAGAGATCTTTTCTGTACCAGAGTAATTTTCTATACCAGGTAATATTTGTGCACCAGGCGATTTTTCTGTAACAGAGGCTTTTTCTGTGGTCATTTTTGTGCATCAGGTCATTTTTCTGTACCAGGTTATTTTTGTGCATCAGAGTATTTTTCTGTACCAGTGTATTTTTCTGTGCCAGGTCATTTCTCTGTGCAAGGTCATTTTTGTGCACTGGGTCATTTTTCTGTACCAGGTTATATTTGTGCACCAGGCCATTTTTTTTGTACCGGGTCATTTTTCTCTACCGGAGTATTTCTCTGTACCACAGCATTTTTGTTGATTTTCTATACTTTACAACACAAGCATCTAAACTATAGATATATAGCTATAGCTCATATTACAATATATCTGTTTACATATTATGATATCTTTAGTATTTCATTCATTTTTCATTTTATATCAAATAGCATATTGTGTCAATGTTTATAAATGTGTGTATGTGGAGGGCCTCAGGGAGTTGCATTACCCTCAATTGTATTACCCTCAGTTGTAACACAACCAGTTGTAATACCCACAGTTGTATTACCCTCACAAAATACAGACATTATTATTATTATTAAACCACTCACCCAAAGCCTGCTCCCCAAAAAGGATACTGAAATATCTGACAAGCAAACTGTCGAAACTGAGGACTATTCTGATGAGTTTAGCTGATTTCATGCGTTCCAACCACACCAACTAACCTTTCAGACTTTGGTTAGTGGCCAGGTCCTTGATTGCAGCAGCTCCCTGCTCCACAGTTCGCGTTGTCTGCTTCAGCCAGAAAATTGGCTTCAGGATGGTACGCAGCATGAGATTTGCGAACCCGCTGGCATGTCGGATGAAATTGGTCGACGGAATAAAGCCTATAGAAACAGAGAACTCATTTACACTCTTCTTCAAAACCAAAGGAACCAGCAATAAGAAATACCGTAAATGACCTATACCTTTGTCCGTAAATAGGTTGCTTATTTTTCCTTACTGTGAGGGTTCTACTGATTTTAGAAAGTTTTCTGGAGGTTTGTTTATAACGCTGGGTTATATATCCTGCTGGAAAAATGCCAGCTTCATCACCAGAAATAATATTTTATGCTATTTATTAGCCTCTAAAGAGGCAATTTTCTGGACGAAATTTTAGCTCTTACAGTATACTAGGCAAAGTCAAGCAAATGGACACGACCCAAATTCACAAACCTGCCAGTCGTATTTCATCTCACTTTCTTTGTAAATGAAGGCTTCTTGTCTGAGTTTATACAGTGTCATCTGTCCAGCTGATTTACAAGAAAAGTTACTGAAAGTTTCACAAACTTTTGTGAAAGACGCCTCACTATCATTTTGATTTAATTTGTTTTTCATATCTGACTGCTGTTGAATGCCTTGCTCCCAAAGCTTTCCTTTAGACACTGGCGATCACTGACGTGTGGACGAATCCTTGGTGTAAACCACCGACATCTGGCAAGATACTGAAAATCTTTCCCACCATATTGGTGGAAGAAAAGTGGTCTTCAACACACTGCGCAAAAGTCTTCCAAGCATCATGAACTGCTTATGGGTAGATCCACTACTCCTCCTCATGGCAATGTCACTTTTCATTCCATTCTCGATGAAAGCAATTATGGTGTCATGTTGTCACAGAAAGATTGAACACATGTAACCAATTTATGGGACATCCGCTTGACATACTTGCAACAATATTGATTGTGATTGGTCAAACACGTGTTCTTGATTAACAGCTTTAAGTTTTGGAGTCACCATAACCCCAAGGACAGTGAGAACAGAGGATTGTACAAATTCTCTGTAACCGCCAGATTCCCTGCAGTTGACGAATATATTCACAGGTAAACAGGCAGTGGTCAGTTTGTCTTCCTTGGACACAGACAGTGGATAGTGACACCTATACCCTTCAGCTGATAAGCTAACTCATAGGTGAACAGGGCACTGGTCAGTTTGTCTTACCTGGACACAGACAGTTGACAGTGACACCTGTACCCTCCAGTTGACGAGCTAGCTCATAGGTGAACAGGACATTAGCTAACTTAGAGTCTTTGTAAGCTTGGCCACCATTATAGCTTCCCTCCTCATCAAACATCAAGTTGTCCAGGGATATAGGACCAAGTTCTAAAAGGAACAAAAATATTTTTTCTTCAACTACTACAAGGGAGTTAAAAAAGAGAACTTTTTTCTCATTCATCAACTTGTCTGAATACATTATAACCTAGACAGCATTGCTTAGGTCCCCCATTCCCACAAAACAAATTACCAAAAAGCTACACCTTCAAAATTTGGTCAAAGCACTCCCAATTCCTTTAAAGTGTTCAACTTTTTTTCCCATAACTCGTAAATCATATCTTTTCACTACGTTCCACAGGCCTCTTTCTATTAACAGCCACGGCTCATTGACAGCCATCAAATAGGTGAATAAATACATTAAGTTAACACTGGACTGTCCAACATTACAGCAGGTTAAGCCATTAACAACAGCTGGGTATGAACTTGTGACCTTATCCTGTGCTCTTGCTAGCCAGAGGCCAGTGTTCTGTTGGTGTTCCCTGAAAGAGGGATTCTACCACTGGAATTATCTGTCTTTATTTAAACGAGGCCAGACCAGATTTGCGTTGCCCACCCTTCATTCCTGTTCACTTCGTCTTGATATCATGCAGACTGGAAGTCACAACCACGATTCTGACATCCTGCGTCTCTTTGGCTCGTTCCTTGAGGGCAGGTAACAGGAGATTGGTCAGCAAGAAATGACCTGAAGTCACAAGACAAAAGATTGATGGAGTTCATCCTGTGTATGATTGGCTGGTTCCTTTTGAGGGCCTATCAGCACATTGGTTGACAAGAAATTACCTGCAAAATCATGCAGGTAGCCATGTCAGTTTATGAATTCAGTACATAAATACATAGGACTAAGGTAGTCCCTTAAAGGTTGACAGTTCTTTCTAAGCACAAGCTTTCAGCTCCACCAGTTTGTAACAGCCTACAGCAGATGACTGAAGTGGAGACAGAGTCAGCAGGCATATAGACATATGTATAATACATACAGCTGAAAGCTCATGTTTAGGAAGCAGAGTCAGTATTTAAGGTACTACCTATGTATTTATTTACAAAGAAATTACCTGCAATCAAAATAATTCAAGATGGATCAAATTCAATTTGTTCATCACAGAACTAAATATGAAATTGCCCATCATAAAAGTTTTACAGAAATTGGTCAAAGGCCACTGTGAAATCCACCTTCCTGTTTTACAGGATTCCTATCAGTACTGAGATAATGAAATGTCTAAAATTTCATAACGGCCAGTTCTTAAATATTTTGGTTCCTGGCTTCATGCGCCCGGGCACAAGTGACAAAATATAGAGATAGTGTATGCTGTGTAATGGGATATCAGGAATTGTCAGCTTGAGAAAAAAGATGTTCAATGAGTCCGAGGCATGAGCTAAACATCACTTGTTGAGGGCGGACACTTCATGATATCTCCTCCCATAACATGTACTCTTTGTTTTATTATACTGAAAAAGTGAAAGAAAAAAGACCAGAAACAGCCTTCTCTGTTGAAACTTTAAATAGCTGAGCCTGTATGTCGTCACTAGCTTTAAATAGCAAGCCTGTGTCCCACTCTTTGTTAACAAACAAGGGGGACGATGGAGAGCTGACAAAGGAATGAATGAATGTTTATTGTTTAACGCCCTACTCAAGAATATTTTATTTATACGAAGGTGGTGTCTCCTTGGTGCAGGACGGATGTCCACCGTATCTTTTATCTGGTGCTGCCTCAGCGAGACGAGTTGACGAAGACACCCAACAAGCCCCCTCACCCAGTCACATTATACTAACACTGGGCCGACCAGTCCACCCTCTATCCTCTTATTGCTGAGCACCTAGTGAGGAAGGAGGATGTACCATTTTTTAAAATCTTTGGTATGACCCGACCCAGGTTTGAACTCAGATCTCCCCATCCGAAAGCAGACACGCTACCAACTGCGCTATCCTGGCGGGTAAACCTGCCAAAGGAGTTAATAATGTAAAATAAACGCACAAGATCATAAGCTATTAGCTCGTGAATGTTATATATGATTTTGTGAACATGGAACACTGCTTTTTCTATGTACATGATCGTTGTAGATCAGGTTTTGCAGAGCATCGTGTGACCTAGTATTGACCAATGGAAACCATGAATTATTCTGTGTGGTATATTAATACCATTTACCTAAAACTGACGGAGATGTAAAACAGCAACTTCTTAGAGGATTTACCTAGGTGATTGGATTCCCATTGTCATCTCGAAGTTGTCCTTGATCAGATGACGTTCAGTGTCAGCAAAGTTCTAGGAAAGTCCAGCGTTGTTGATGAGGATATCCAGAGGTTTGCCTAATGCCAGGAATTTCTCCACAAACCCTCGGATGGAAGACATATCGGCCAGGTCAAGCTGGAATACAGTCAATCAGTGTCCCAGAATTTCATACAGGTACAAGCCTTCAGACAGCTGCTCACAACCAATCATTTGTACAGCTATTAAAGGCCACCACTGGAAATATGATGGTTGGGAAGTATTCTTTGCCAATATATTTCTTCATAGAGTTAATTTCTTAAAAAATTCTACACTGAGCAAAAATATAAACCTGAAGCTTTTGTTTTTGAAATATTTCCCAAGATAATGCTGTGGCTTTTGTCAACATGGTACCGTGGGATAGCCAAGAGCAAAACACCTACACCTATGTACATTCCAGTCTCTGTTGTCGATTTCAAGCCTGTTCACCATTTTGACCTGTCAGACAGGTGTGGCCCTATCTGTGGTATTCAGTGATCTGTAAGGTGTTCTCTGGCACTCCTTACCCTGAGGTGTACGAAAGGCCACCTGTAGAGTACAAGTTCTCTCAAAACGCACGATGCCACAGATGCCACAATACTAACACTGGCATGACCCTTAAAATTGTTGCCAGAGCCCTCTCTTCCTCCATCTCCGGGGCCGTTTCAGGCCAGCCACTGCCACAGCTAATAAACAGTTGGGCTCCATAATAAGCGGATTTCAGCTCAAACGGTTTGGAATCACCTGAGAGAAACAAATTTGCGAGCCCGTAGACCATTGCAGGGTATCTACCTTACCTCTGCTCAAAGCCAGAGTCCTCACAACTGGGTTAACATTCATGTTCGTTGGCCTTTGGCAAGGTGGCGGCGTGTTATGTTTTCATATGAATCCCGTTTTCAGCTACACCGAGCCAATGGAAGGTAATGAGTTTGACAATGGGACACTGAGCAACATTCTGCTATGCAATCGGGCGCAGAGTGCAATATGGTGGTGGTGGGCTACTTGTGTGGGCGGAGATAAGTCAAGAGCATCACACTCAACTTCACTTCATTGACAGTAACTTGAATGCAGTGAGTGACCGTGATGAAATCATGAAGCCAATAGTTGTCCCATTTGTCCGCCTCCATATGACTGTCAATATGTTGCTGCTGTATGCAGAGCATTTCTGCGGGCCGAAAACGCTGAAGTGTTTGACTGGTCAGCATATTCACCTGATCTGTGCCCAACTGAACATCTGTGGGATGTCTTCGACATTGTTTGTGGTCAATTTCCAACACCGGGTAACATCGCAGAGTTACGTGTGGCCCTCACACAGGAGTGGGAAAACATTCCACAAGTCACAAATGACCATCTTATGAGGTCAATGTGTTGACAATGTGTACCTGTGTAGCAGGCAAATGGCAGACATACTCTGTACCAGGGTTGGAATTTCCCCAACTGACCCCTCTCGTTCCCTAATCTGCCTCAGCGTTACCATCGGTTTGCCGTTTCCATCAGTTATGCACATGTATTGCTAAGAGTCCATCCTAAGTCCGCGTGAAAAAAAGGTATTGAAAGGAATTTGATAATGCAGGTAATTTTATCAAAACAATTGCACTTATATTTTTGTTTGGTATATCTATTGTATTAGGCAGAACAAAAAAAAAAGGATTTTTTTGGCTCAGTCTAGCCTCTTTTTCCAGATAAGAGTCAGATTACACCCAACAAACAATTTTATAAAGACTAATTCAATTAGTGTTGGCAGCAATAGCTTTATTTTTGTTCCTTGTAGACCCACTTCTTCTTTCATTTCTTTTTATTTTTTTGATCTGTTCTGCAGAGATATCAACGAAAACCTTTCTACTTAAGTTCCACACAACTTCAGACGTGTAGCTGGGTGCAGCCACAATTTTCGGACCGACTTCGGCTCTTTTACATATTAAAACCAGTCTGACCAAATGCAGTTTTCACCTGATCAAAGCAGGAGTCAAATGAGACAGAAAGAGTCTTCGAGGCATACACATGTAGGTTTATCTCAAGACTCAGGATAATGACCCAGGTGCCTCTCAGTCTGGTTGCTGTGATTGAAGTACAGTTCTTGTTGGCTTCCTCTCCAGTCCTACATGGAAGGTGGGTGAGCAACCTGCGGATGGGTGTGGGTTTGCCCTGCGCTCTTCCTGGTTTCCTCCTACCATAATGCTGGTCACTGTCAAATAAGTGAAATATTCTTGAGTACTTCATAAAAAAACAATCAAATATATAAGTAAATAGATAAATATTTACTGAAGGTTTAAACATGGAAAGAATTAGGCAAAGGCCACTATTAAGCCATACACTTCACATTAAACCAATCACTGAGAACATTTATACCTGCATAAATGTGGCCTTGGCATCTCGGAAACGCCTGAATGATATTTGCTACTGGTTCATTGCCATTTTTCTCGGAGCGACAAGCCAGTATAACATCATACTGTTCAGCACAAAGCATCTGGCTGACGGCAAACAAAAAGCCAAAAGATCTCGATTGTGAAAAACTCAAGCAGTCATATTTTATCATCCAAGCAAGTAAAATGGAATAATGAAGCACACCTGTGCCAGCTCGCCTCTACCGTTGTAAGATAAAAAGCGTCGTCTGATTCGTGCAAAATGGGCACTCGCGACCAGGTGAATGCCTACATATGACGTCACAGATTTTGATGCGATATCTGGAAGTTTATGCGGAACCCTAAGGTGCGATTGGTTGGAGTCAGATTTGTATCTTTAAAACTTTCTTTCAAAACTGGAGTCTAAATTTCCAATAAGCTGTGGTTTGCTCGCTATATTCACGTCAGTAGAGAATGGGTCCATTTCAACTCGAGATTAACCATTACGCCTAGGCCAATAACATTTAATTCATCGCTTCCCTGTGTAATATTTTGTAAAACTGGTATCGGCGGAAGAACAATTTTCATCATCAGAATTCGTTTAGATTTTATAATAACCTCATCGTTTGTTATAAATTTTGGAAAAAAATGAATCTGATGCGGGATTGTTGTGGGAGGGGGAGTGTAACACGACGTTCGGTTCGCCTCAGCAAACAAGGAATCAAGTATGATTGGTCTTACATACCATCGGCGCTCCCCGCCAGCTGACAGATTCGAAGGTTTTAATTGAAAAAGGCTTCAAACGCTTCTGTTGGTGTGAATCACTTACCACTGTGCGTTCCTCACAAATTTTGTTTACAACTCGGTCAATTTCGTTAACACACGAAAACATAGTTAAATACAGTGATTAATTATCCAGTTCGTCTTAGGGAGTCACGTGACTCACGTTTATCATGTTTGTTTACATCCAGTAATCATTTCCGGTTCATTCCAAGGGCCGGTAACGCTCAAGCTGTCCTATGTTTATCACAAGCTAGTGTGAAGGGTAGATAGACACACAAGTCGGTCATTGGGTCCTCAAAACACTCTTTTATTGTTGAAAGGTGGACAACATCTGATCCTCATCAACAATGGTCAGAAAAGTAATAAATGCTGGAAAATTCAATACAATGATTCTCCATTACTCCTGAGTGTTAATCAATGTAAATGTATCACAAATGATATTTCACTATAGCTGTTACAACCATTACTTTAAATAGACATAACGCAAGTAAAGTTATTACTTTATGAAATGACAAAAAGCTTGGCATACTTAAATCAAGCATGTGACACTAGTAAAAGTATTACTCATGTGTTACTACTTTGAGCATGACACCGAATGTGACACGCAACATGAAAAATATAGAGACACCTAATGTGACACCTCCAGTCACATCTTCATACATAGAGTATGTGCATGACAAACCCAGTGGAACTGTCACTCCAGTTAACTCAATTCCATGTAACTCAAAATTAACTATCAATAAACTAACCCCGTTTAACTACCATTAACAATCACTTTGACATATGAATACATCGGAAAAGGGTGGACAGGTCAAGGTCGCCATGGTTACATCATTCAGCATGTCTGTACATCAGTACATGTACTCGGGTGACTGAGACATCGTTACCGTGATTAAATCAAAATAGTGTCTTCTCTACCGGCACATAGTAAAATACAGACATTTGCGAAAACACTGACAAACCATATTCACTGACACTAAACTAAGGTTTATCACTCAACCACAGAACACCAGTAAAATATGTATCCTTAACACAGCAGGTAGCGGTTTCATGAATGACTTCGGTAGACTCGCACTGTACCATGCGGGCATATCAGTGCACTCGCTTCGGCAGCTATAAACAGTTTGAAACTACGTAAAATTACTTTTGACAGCGAACTACTGACAGACCAAACACTTTATATATACTCATGATTGGAAAACGACAGTTACTGCTTACAGGGCTTGGTGGCACGCTCTGTATAGCACAGGTTTTGTCAACAGAAATCTTCTTTGTTCGCCAGTGAGGTTGAACGATACCAGGAAAGTAAAACTGTAACGCTGACAGGAGTTTACAGAAATACCTCTGCCACTTCAAGAGTAATCACTGCCCTAATCAACAACAAACAGCATACCATAATGCGAGAGTGGCAACTGCCATTACACTAGGTGTCGCCCTCAAACATCTGTGAAGCGATCAGTGCCAAAGTGTGGCTTCATCATCTCTCTGTGACAAAGCAGCAATACAATACACCTGAAAGAAAATCCACCGGGAACATAAGGGAAAGTCAGAAGAGAATTCGTTTTTCAGAAGATTCGAAGTTCCCAAAACGGATCAAGCCAGAAACAGGTTTGCATATAAGACCAGCCACAGACTAGGACCATCATGTCTATGCAAGGTAATGTGGTATTCTGTACCATTTCAAAATACTTCAAAATGTCCAAGATGATTCGAATTGATCATGATGTTTTTGTTATAGTTTTATCATCGCAGAGTCGAATCAAAGGTAATCACCGCTTCGAACCGTGGCAGAATACAGGCAGGATGATATCAAACTGGAAAAATGTATTTTTCAGTATCGAACATAATATTTTATGACAATAACACGGTTCTAAAAGTGCACTTTTTTGGTCGAAATTTTAAGTCATTTACATTAATTTAATTATTCATTTATTTGATTGCGGATTTTGGGGGTTTTTTTTTGCACCACGGGGATGGGCAACAACCAGACAGAAACCCACAACCACCCACTGTTTGTTGACAGACCTCATGCATTTCCCACATAGGTCCGGAGAGGACTCTAGGCAGGGTACAATTTTCAACAGAGTTGGGTGGTGATCGACCCACATGTGGAGCAATCCGTGTAGCAGAGGCCGACACAGGGACTTGTAACAATACACAGAGTAATAATACTCACAGAACACATGAAGGTGACTCAGATAAACTGAGCCCCACTCACAGAAATCTAGGTAGGGAACAATTATCAACAGAGTTGGGTGGTGATCGACCTACATATGGAGCAATCCGTATAGCAGGGATTGACACAAGGGCTTGTAACAATACATACAGTAATAATACTCACAGAAAACATGAAATGCTAAATATGTGCTCTTTAAATGTTTGTGGTCTACGAAAACGACTTGAGTATCCAAAGTTTGAAGAATTTGTTCAACATTACCACATCATTGCATTCACAGAGCCTAAAACTGACGAGGTTGACACTTTAACACTAACTGATAAATCTGATAATGTAGGATGCAAATTACATTTAAATAATAGACAAAAATTAGCTTCTTATAGGTCTGGGGAATTGGGTTTGCAGTTAGGAAATCTATATTAAATTATATTCATATTCATGCAGTACACGGCGAAATTGTTTTCGTGGTTAACAGTAAGTAAAAGGCTATTAAAGTGTGATAAAGATTTACTGATGGGTGTTGTATATATACCACCACAGCGGTCACGTTTTGTGAGTTTTGAATTGTTTGACACTTCGGAAAATGAACTGATAGACAAGACAAATTCGAGAAATGTGAATGTTTGTGTACTTGGTGATTTTAATGCATATACTAAAAACTGTGACGACTTCGTCTCTTTAGATAACACAATCTGTGGCCAACTAAGTTTAGACGAAGACATTGTTTGTATATTGGAAGATCGATCATTGTTAAATGAGATGGCTATACCATTTTCTAGAACTTCAAAAGATGACCATAACCCGAACAACTATGGATACCGACTACTTGAAATGTGTAAAGGTAATAAATTGTATATATGTAATGGGAGAGTAGGGGAGGACAAAGATATTGGTGAACTTACGTGTAAGGCTTCAACTGTAGTAGATTATGTGATCAGTTCACATTCTCCAGTTTGAAATTTTGTCCTTTGATGCTCTCCTGTCCGATGTGCACTCACCTATTGTGTTCTCTTTAAAAAGGGTAGATGAATGTAATTCAGGTCTAAGTAATGTTACCGAGACAGATGTTGCCGGTCAGGACGAGGGTAAGAATTCTTATATTAAGTGGGACCAGAGTGGAGTAAATGAGTTTCGAATAATCATTAATATGTCTAATTTAGAAGACATCGCCGCCGAGTTAGACAAAACAGAGGTTGACCTCAATCTCGTATGCAATAAATTAAGCAAGTGTTTTAACGAAGCTGCACTGTTAACTATGGATATCTACAGAGTCTGCCCAAGAAAGGAACTTAGGCAACGCAGACATTCAAAACCTTGGTTTAACAGATACTGTGCTGTGCTCCAGAGGGCATATACAGACAGGCCAAAAACAAACATAAGGCACACCGCTCAAATATTAACTTTCGAGAGTTACAGAAAACTAATGGAGGCTATAAAAGGGCTATAGAAAAGACTATTAAAGGTTATAAGTTAGAAATGCAAGATAAGTATGTGAATATTAAACAAAGAGACACCAACAAATTCTGGAAATTAATTGGTGAACGTAAACAAGAAACTAATTTGATTTGATTTGATTTGATTTGATTGGTGTTTTACGCCGTACTCAAGAATATTTCACTTATACGACGGCGGCCAGCATTATTGTGCGAGGAAACCGGGCAGAGCCCTGGGGAAACCCACGACCATCCGCAGGTTGCTGACACCTTCCCACGACCATCCGCAGGTTGCTGACACCTTCCCACGACCATCCGCAGGTTGCTGACACCTTCCCACGACCATCCGCAGGTTGCTGACACCTTCCCACGTACGACTCTAAATCACCACTCGTAAAGTTTGAAGCTTGCGTTATCTCACATTCATGTATCGTCTGGAGGTGCGCTCTTTTCGCTTTGGGTAACATTAAATGGGGGGCCAACGGCCAGAACATCTTTGACACATCTGTGGGAATCTCAGCTTGAGCCATAGTGTAGCATTGTTCCATCTGGGCAATCAGCCACGCCAAACGGGCTTCCACCCGACCGTGAATTTAACCACCATGTGTGGGCCTTAAACTCAGGCGGGTCCTAACCCGGACACATGTAATCACAACATGTGCCTCGTAACATTACTCACGATGACACCTCCCCACTGAATGCAGCTATAACTGAAGATGAGATACGGAACGTTGTATGTAATATAAGTAATGGCAAGGCTGCGGGTGAGGACGAAATATTAAATGAATACATTAAAACATCAATTGATACTCTTATACACATTTATAATACACCATTCAATTTCGCTTAAAATAATGGGACAATTCCTGAGAGCTGGCTAAATGGGTTAATTATGCCTATTTATAAGAAGAACGGTAGCACTGAGGACCCCGACAACTACTGGGGTTTAACTCTATTAAGTTATCTGGGAAAAGTTTTCACAAGCATACTTAATTTAAGGCTCTCCTGTGTTGAAAATCTTCTCTCTGAGAACCAGGCGGATTTCCGAAAAAAAAAAAACATTGAACAAATGACCATATAATTTTGTTGAAATGTATTATTGATATATTTCTTCATCAGGGTGAGAAGTTATATTGTGCGTTTGTTGAGTATAGAAAAGCTTTTGACTCTGTATGGCGTCTTGGGTTGTGGAGAAAATTATTAGCGGTTGGAATAAATTGTAAAATCTTACACGTTATCATTAATATGTATAATGGTATAAAATATCTTGTATTTATTTAAATGGTGAAAAATCAGAGTTCATTCGTAGCTCTGTTGGGGTACGACAATGTGAAAATTTCTCACCTCTTCTCTTTGCGATCTTTGTTAACGACTTAGAGCAATTTTTAGTAGATCATGGTTGCAGTTATATCAATCCATTCAACGAAGTAGAGAACTGTCTCTTATTTAATGATATCCTAAAGTTGCTGGTGATACTTTATGCAGATGATACTGTAATTATCTCTGATACCGTCAGAGGTCTCCAGTGTGCCCTAGATAATGTAAAATTGTTTTGCGACACCTGGAAATTAAAGGTTAACAGCTCTAAAATTAAGATGGTCATATTCTCTAGGCATAAAACCAACCACAATGTTTCTTTTTTCTTCGACGATAATGAAATAGAGATAGTTGATAGTTTCGTGTATTAGGGATTATGTTTTGTTACAATGGTTCCTTTTCAGATGTGGGAAAGCTTTGTTTGACCAAGCCAACAAGGTCATGTTTGCTTTAGTAAGGAAGTGTAGAGATCATTATATATCACTTAATATGCAACTAGATCTTTTTGGCAAAGCCGTTGTGGCTATTCTCCTCTATGGGTGTGAAATATGGGGATTTGAAAATATACGTATTATAGAAAAACTACATCTAAGATATTGTAAGCTTATTCTAGCACTTGGTAAAAATACTCCAAACTGTATGGTGTTTGGAGAAATGGGAAGGACTCCGTTAAGTTGTATCATCATGAAACGCATAATAGGCTTTTGGGCAAACCCGGTTACCGACGATATTAAATATTGTAGTATTGCATACAGAATTATATATAAGCTGCAAGAAAATGGAACGTTTACTTCCAAGTGGCTTTTGTACGTGAAAAAGACACTCGATTCTTGTGGGTTTTCTAACACATAAAATACTCAGGAAATTTTAAACAGAGCATGACTGTTAAAGAAAGTCCAAATAGTTCTCCAAGACCAATTTATTCACGAGTGGTATAGTGAAATGCCACACAACAGCAAGTGTAGGGCTTATCGCCTATTCAAAGAAATATTCTGTCTCGAAGCTTACTTAATCAAGCTCCAACCGGCACAAGCCATATCGTTATGCCGATTTAGAAAGAGTAATCACTGCCTAGATGTTGGGGTTGGTAGACACTGTGGTATTCCTTATGAATATAGATTTTGTTCAAAATGTTCTATGAGTGTAATAGGGGATGAATTCCACTTCATTGTTCAATGCCCTATTAACTATGATCTAAGGCAGAATTACATACCAACCTACTTCGTCGCGCTAGAAAGCATGTATAGGTTTTGTAACTTACTTAAAAACAAAAACATCAGAGTTCTTAGTAACTTAGCAAAGTTTATAACAAAGGGACTTTCGTTGAACAAAATGTCTCCAAACCTACGTTAATTACATTTGTTCTAGTCTATTTTGTATGCATATGTTTCTTCATTATCTCCTACCTGCTGTTACCAATTGGTGTAAGAACAATAATATGTCTCTTTATCTTTGTAAAAAGATCTGAAAATAAACTTACTGCTAAAAAGGAAGCCAGCTGCAGTTCTCAACCCACTATAGGCAGAATATCAGTTCTCAGACGTATACTGGGGCAGTGAATCCACACCACGACTGCACAAACTTACACAGTGAAATTTTTGGCAAATATCGTGAAATAGCTCGCCTCCAGAAATTTATCAATTAGCTAGGTCTGTCATAATACTTAACGCGAGCATCACCAGGGGTGGGTACACGGAAGCCAAACCTGTTAGGAATAAATTCAGTCTGAAGTTCCTTACAGCGCTGCTTTACTTTGTTTTTCACATAGTCAGTGTCTGTGTATCTGTGTATTAACATCCATTCATATTCCATGCTGAAATAAAGTCAGGGGTGCTATTTCACAAGTAATCTATAGGGTGTGGGCATTCCAAACTGTGTATGTATTAGTCCCCTTATAGTGCCCCGAGATCTCAAACACCCATTCACATTCCATATTAAAATCATATGGGGGGGGGGGGGGAAGGGTGCTATTTCAGGAGTACTATACAGAGCGTGTGCATTGCAGACTGTCTATATACTAATTGCTTTTAATACAATGAGGACACAAAAATAGGACATGGATAGTTTTTCGGGGGCACACGAAAGAAACGTACGGATTCGTGTACAAGTGGGATGCTATTTCGCGACTAATATACAACAAGCTTCCAGAGAGCAGAAACTGCATTTACTTAGCGGTTTTTCCAATGTGGGTTTTGTCAGCCGAATTTCGAGTATTTCCAACGTGGCTACATCGGAAAAGGGGTCTGTCTGATAGGGCTTTTTGTGGAGAGGAGTGCGGGAGTGGGGGGGGGGGCATCTGCTTTTCTACTGTGGTTTCTGCCTCGGTTCTAAGAGCAGAGTACAAGAAGGACCTTTCCACATACCTACACTTGAAAAGGTGCATGCCCAGTTGAGCTTGAGGGGGTTGGGGAAGTGCGAAATTCGGCTGACACGGTCCACAGTGGAAAAGCGACTGCCCCCCACCCCCACCCCCTCACCCCTCTCCACAAGATGCCCCATTAGACATTCCCCTTTTCCGATGTTGGAGAAGCTCGTAATTCGGCTGACACGGCCCACAGTGGAAAAGCGGTAAAATCAGTAAGGTTTCCGCTCTCTGGGAGTGTACTATATATTAGTCGTGAAATAGCACCCCACTTATACACAGATCCGCATGTTTCTTTTGTGTGCCCCCGAAGAACTATCCATGCCTCCTTTTCGTGTCTGTTTTGTGATATATTTCAGGCCCCAGCATCACAAAGTTGTCTCAGACTTAATATCCTCTTACAGGTAACTTTGAAACAGCTAAACGATTTTTTTATTTTGATACTTAGAGTTATATTAAACTTTTATCACAGTGAAAGTCTAAGACAGCTTCTTATATCCTGGAGTCAGCTGAGGTTATATATATATATATAAATGTTGAGAAGTCCATGTCCATTTTTGGGTCTTTAAGTTGCTGGGTGGTGGATAATCACTGTCGGATGTCTTTTTCTGGCCACTTTTTTGTTATGGTAACCACAATGAGAAATGTCGAAAATTGAGTTTTAGACAAAGTTTGTATTGAGTTTTCATGAAATAATTTGAGTCTTTGTTACACTGGTAACGAAAAAGATATTGCGTTTTCTGATTTGTTCAGATTGAGTTTCTAAAAATAAATTGGCTGGACATCCGCAGAGTTCATGAATAAGTTTTGCCCATGACAGGGTGGAGGATCAGCCAATGGCTTTCCTTTGATATTTCAATTAAAAAAATGAATTGTTTCAAATACAGCACCCAGCATTCAGATCAACATTTCATAGTACCAATATACTGCAATGTCCAGACAATAATCTACATTTATCTCAATGTTTGTCCCAAGTTCTTTGCCCCGACCTACAAGGTTGTGCCCATGCGCATGAAAGGGAGACAGTATGCATGTATCATCACAGAACAGCTTACTTTCAATTCACTGGACATCTTAAACAATAAAATTAAACTGACATTTGACTTAATATGTATGTATACCGAATGGGAGTAATAATGTCAGAAGCTGGGTTACAGGCAGCATCAGTTTGAAACTAATATACAAAGTAAACTTCATTTTATATTTCCGAACACCACAAATGCAGTAACTTATAATTGTATATGATCAACACACCCATTAATTGATCTTCATGTATAACCCCAAAACTCAGAGACATTTTATGGTTTTTCATACCAAGCTTTTCGTCCCTCCAAAAAAATCAACAAAAACATCATGTTATGCCCCTGCTTCTGATTAACAGTTTACGTAGGTCCTATTGATTTGAAAGTCATTTTTATTCTTCTTTGCGTTGCGTTTCACCAGGCACAGCACATGGTAATCTCCAACTCTGGGAATTGCTAACTGAACAAAGCTGGAAGGATGCGCTGCACCTTGAGCTACAGGCGAATTTCGCCATTACACTCATGGAGAATCTCGCTAAATGCTACAAAGCAGGCCTTACGATATTCCCACCATGGAAGTTCATTTTCAAGGCTTTGAACACAACGCCAATTAACGAGGTATGGTGATATGTGGATAATCATGATTGTATGCACTAATTCAGTGGTTATATTCGTTTTTATCCTAATTTGTGGAACAACAAAGTTAGTTACAATTTGAAAAACAACCTCTTGGTGGCTAGGTGGTTACAGCATTGGCCTCGAGGTCGTGAGATCCGGGATCAGTCCCGGGTAAGGTAATACCAAAGACTTCACTAAATGGTACTTGCTGTTGCCTAGCTTGGTGCTCAACACTGATTCCTTATCGTCATGTGTCAGAAAATGGTTAAATACGACGTAAAACCGCAAGCATACATATATAAAATTTGCAAAACCCATCTTGTACTTGTGTGTAAGGGTAGTAAGATATATATATATATCTACATGATAGATGTGAAAATGCTTTTCTTTTTCCTGAATGCTGTTATTTATGTAAACAAAATGTAGTGCTCAGGTCTTCATAGAACAGATGCTCTTCTTATAACAAAGCACTCTCACCCAGAATTATTTTTTGTCCTATTAAATTATCTCCCCTTACCATCAAAGGTCCAGTCATTAATAACTTGATGAATGAGTGGGAAGGTGACATGTTTTTACACCCTGTGAGATGGTGCTAGTGTGAAGCAGCTGTTTTTATATAAAAAAAAAATATTTTAGGGCAATGTCTACAGTGTTAGAATGTATAACTTTCTACTATTACAATGTAAAACTTTCTACTGTTACAATGTAAAACTGTCTACTCTTGCAATAACCTTCTACTATTGCAATGTATAACTTTCTACGGTTACAATGTATAATTTTTCTACTATTACAATGTATAACTTTCTACTGTTACAATGTATAACTTTCTACTATTACAATGTATAACTTTCTACTGTTACAATGTATAGCTTTCTACTATTGCAATGTATAACTTTCTGATATCATATAATAACTTTCTACTATTACAATGTATAACTTTCTACTGTTACAATGTATAACTTTCTACTCTTGCAACCTATGACTTTCTACTGTTGCAATGTATAACTTTCTACTATTGCAATGTATAACTTTCTACTATTACAATGTATAACTTTCTACTATTACAATGTATAACTTTGTACTGTTACAGTGTATTAATTTCTACGGTAAAGTTAATGCATCATCATAATCTTGAGCCCAGAAGGGAACATTTGAAGTCAACAAGACAGTATGGAGTGCTGCTTCCAAACCTTTACCAGTGCCCCATTGCACCTTTGATCTGTTTGTCGACCTCATTGGTTGAGCATGCTTTCTTGTTTCTGCAGATAAAGGTGGTTATACTGGGTCAGGATCCATATCATGACGATGGACAGGTTAGTCAACATGCTACACTGACAAGCCTGCAAATAGTGGCCTGGCATTTTGGAAATCACCCTGCGGACAAAGTGGTATAGCCATGTTTTCCATTTTATAGAATACTTGACAAAGTTCACTTGAGTCATACCACTCCCAAGAAAGTTGTGTTTTCGAAAATGACAGTCACCTGTTTTCAGGCAGGCATGCACCAGGAAGTTTGACAGTCTAAGATGTAATCCTGATTAACTTGATACCTGGTAATGTTAAGACCAAGGAAGTATACGTGTGTCATAAATGTGCATGTGTCGTAAGTGTACTTATTGTCGTAAGTGTACATGTTGTCGTAAGTGTACATATGTTGTCGTAAGTGATTGTGTGCACGATGCACAAGTATCATTTTAAGGGACGTCAAAATGACCCTCACAAGTATATTTCAAAGTTTGACTTCGTTGGAAATTAGAAGTTCACAGTGGGCTCTGTTTAATGTAAAACTAGCCTGTTAATTGCTGTTGTTTGTTACCTTCCCAGGCTCATGGTTTGGCCTTCTCAGTACCTTGCGGTGTTAAAATCCCTCGCTCACTGATTACCATCCACAAGGAGTTGATCTGGGAAGGGTTCACAGTGCCTAACCATGGATGTCTGGAGAAGTGGGCAGAAAGAGGGGTCCTGCTGCTCAATTCCATTCTCACAGTCCAGTAAGTTCATGTTTCACCCCGCTAGCTGCTGATGGTTTTGGGTTTCCCCAGGATCTGCCAGTTTTCTCCCACTATAATACTGACTGCTGTTGTATAAGTGAAATATTCTTGAGTATTTCGTAAAACACTGAACAAATAAATAAATACATGATGTGTTAGTGTGGGGAGGGGGATTTTTTTCCTCAAGTCGAATTTGTGCTATTTAATGAAGGCAATAGGTTAAGCAAGTCCTGCTTTCCCGGTGATGAAGTCATTTCTGCAAAATTTCAAACAAATGACAGAAGACATATATAAAATAGAGGGTGGTAAAAACATATAGAATATAAAGAATTATTTTGTAGGGGAATAACTTTCTTTATTTTCTCAAAAACCATAATCTTCATTATCTTGTTCCTTTACCTTTATCCTTTAACTAACGAGCTCACCTGTCAGAAGCAAGTGGAAGATCATCAGCTGTAGTTGCTTGGCATGCTTAGTACAGAAGTTTGCCTCTGAGATAAATTCCCCGTCCCCTGAACTTGACTGGCAAACAAATACAGTTTTAGAGGCAAATGAAGGTTGTAAATTAGATGTACTCCTGTCAGTGCTGAAAGGACCTTTTTCCTTTTGGTAAGATATCATCCTGTCTTCAAAACAAACTTAAAACATCCTTGTGATAAAGATGAATACAACTTTCTGAATCAGGCAGAATGAGCCGTTTTAGGCGTGTTTTAGAATTTGTCCAGACTTTCAGGCAGGCCCATAATTTTAGGCGTGTCCATAATTTTAGGCAGACCCATAATTTTAGGTGTGTCCAGACTTTTAGTCTGGCCCATAATTTTAGGCAGGCCCATAATTTTAGGCGTGTCCAGAATTTTAGGCCCATTAGAATGTATGAAATACTCGTGGATATGGCTAAAATAATTAAATAAATAAAATAAGAATAATAATTCTTATAGATTTATGAAGTTATACCAGGTGACGCAAGCAATTCATTTTTAGCGTTATTTTTACGATAACTGTTGGTAAATATTACCCTTTAAAACCTGCTGTAAAGATTGAAAACGTTGAAGATTTACAGTTACCAGTGAAGAAATTTTAACTCACGTTTTACCAATTTTGTTGTATTCTTCATTATCAGATGCATGTTTGGTTTTCAAAAGGAAACACTTGATTATCAGTGTACATGTGATCACCCATGGACATTTGATTGGTAGTCTCTGGTTTCATTTACGAAGCCCTCTTGCGCAAAGCCCTCATAACGTTACGAGTACGTAGCTTCCAATACCTACAGTTGTGGTTGCCATGGTAACTACGTGCCCTTAACCTTAAAAGGACTTCATGCAAGTTGATCCGGATCACCGGGACAGTTCAGATGGTTTATTATTGGTCTAATATTTCATTATTCCTCTATGTTTCTCACAGAGCCCACCAGCCCAAATCTCATGCCAAATACGGCTGGCAGACGTTCACGGACTATGTCATCCAGGTCATCAACGCCCATTGTTACGGGGTTGTCTTTTTACTCTGGGGCAAAGTGGCTCAGCAGAAGGTCGCGCTGATAAATCTCAACAAACACACGTTCATCACGACTTCCCACCCAGCCTACATGGGCGGCTCGGAGTTCGTGGGGTGTAATTGTTTCAGATTGGCCAATCTGGCGCTTGTAAAGAGCGGGAAATTCCCTGTGGACTGGAACCTGTGATCCAATGTTAGAATTTCTCCTAAAATTAGACCTGTAAAAATGCTTTCAAAAACACATTTAACACCTTAAAATGTTACTCAAAGCCTGAAAATATGTGCCTGACATTTTTGAAAACAACCTTTGGACAAAGTGGTATGGCCATGTTGTCCATGTTATATATTCCTTGACAAATGTCTCTTGGAACATACCACTTTAACCAAAGGAATATTTTTAATAATGTCATCGGACCTACCTGTAAGTTTGCAAAGAAGTATGATGCCAACATTTAACATTCAACTCGGAAGTGACGCTATAAGGTGAATGTATCGATCAGAATCAAACAAAATGTGTCAGTGGAAGAAAGCTAAATTTAAGGTAAAATGCAATATTCTTGTGAAGGATGTTTTTTAGATTTTCACTGACATTTTACGTTTTACCTCGAGCGCCTGTACCTAGGTATGTCTTGTATGTTCTTATGCTGCAAAGTGTAATGTTTTATGCATACTTGATTAGGAAGCTGTTTTAATTGTTGGAGGTTACCAATCGGTACAACTCTCGGATACAGGAAAAACTGCCAACTTTGTCCTGGACGAAATTTGAGGTCATTAGATAATTTACTGTAATTACGATATGTATTTTTACTGTAAAACAGTATCACTTATATAACTTGACAGAGGGCACAAAGCCTTATTAACATTACAAACACTTGGCTGCCAGGGCGAGGTAATCCCTATAAGGCTGAATGCCGTGGTTATTACGTGCTTGTAACGTTACATGGGCTTGGTGTAATTGGGCCTTAGACCCGGGATCACAAATTAGCATGTATGTCCAAGTATAAGTTGTGGAACGATACCACAAGTTACCACAAGATTTGGCAGAGATGTGTCTCATCTTTATCATCAGATATTAAACTCCCCAGTGGACTAGGCCTCCGTGGATCAGTCGGTTTGCGCGCTAGCGCAGTGCAAAGACCAGAGCCTCCCACCAATGCGATCGCTGTGAGTTCAAGCCCAGCTCATGCTGGCTTCCTCTCAGGTCGTTCGTGGGAAGGTCTGCCAGCAACCTGTGCATGGTCGTGGGTATACCCCCCGGCTCTGTCCGGTTTCCTCCCACCATAATGCTGGCCGCCGTCATATAAGTGAAATATTCTTGAGTACGGCGTAAACACCAATCAAATAAATAAATAAATTTCCAGTGGGCAGTGTGGGAGCGTGTAATTTTGAACATATCTATTTCTATCACTCTCTATCCCTGCCTCTCATGTAGGAAAGATTGTCACTAAGTTGCCAGACGGATTTACCTGAATATGTTTGAGCGCATGTGAAATTGTTTCATGTCCAAAGGATCGTGCACGTTCACACGTTGGCCACGTACATACAAATAAATTATCATTAAGCGCCTCTCCACCATGCTTTCATTTTCTAGCTTCAAGTAGCGTACAGTCACGACTGTATGTAAATTAAACCTTTACCGTATTTCATGTGAAATTCTTTTATATACTGGACTTATTTCATTGGTGTTTTACGTCATATTCAAGAAAATTTCACTTATACGAAGGCGGTCAGAATTATGGTGGTAGGAAACCTGCCAAAGCCTTCGGGAAACATACGATTATCCACAGGCTGCTGGCAGACCTTCCAATGCATTCACGAGCTGGACTTGAACTCACAGCGAGAAATTCTTCTTGGTGCAAAGCATTTGCACATCGTTGAAACACCACACCTCGTCCACGAGCAATGCCTCTATCCAATACATGCCTCTGACCATCACCCTATTTATAGGTGATATGTCCATCAACGCGGCGTATGACAGGACAGAAATATTTATTTATTTGATTACAGTGTTTTACACCTTGAGAATATTTCACTTATACGACGGCGGCCAGCGTTATGGTGGCAGGAAACCGGGTGGATCAAGGTCAAAATAACTATACCTGTACATCTATATAACATCGACCAGTTCTGAAACTGGCAGATCTGTACATGGCTTATCGTCGTATAATTCTTTACACTGAAAAATATTAACTGATACACAACTAAAAACACACCATTCTGTTGCAGAATAATGTTGTATATTTATTATGCAGCAATCGGAGAAAAATTTGGGATGAATGCAAATGTTCGACACTGTTTGTAGTTTGTGTTTTCATTTTTTTGACAGAAATTAAGATTTGAGTTTAATTCCGTTAAAGATTAAAAAGTATTCAATTCTCTCTTGCTTTACTAATAAAATAATATTTTAGCTGCTCAATATTCGCATTTTCTATATAAACTTTACACGGGAAGAATATATGGAATAAACCAGAGTATATTACAGCCTCCTTTGGACACGCGATACCAAAAACTCGGTGGGTTAAACTTAAGTATATAGGTATATAGAGCAATGAAACAGGACTGGTTGGCCCTTTGTCAATATAAAGTAACTCTGTAGTGTTTCATCTCTGGTGTCTTCGGCATGCATGGTGCTTCAGTGAAGGGAGCCCTTTAGCCACAAGAAGACACAGTATATATATATATATATATATATATATATATATATATATATATATCTACATTCTAGGGACTCCTCGCCGTTGCATGACTGAAAAATTGTTATGTACGACGTCAAAGCCAGGCATACATGCATACAACTTTATACTGTAAACTTCGAGGTTTAATTTTTAAACACTTTTATGCATGAGGTATTGGACACTTGGAGATTATAGCATTATAGTATAAGCCATGTAAACATGTTTTAGACACTTATGTTTAACACTTAAACATATGTGCATATTTATTAAACACACTTGTTTGAAGTTTAATCACCCAGTAAACGCGTTGGGCGTTGGTCAGTTTACATTGTGTATGAATTCTTCATTTCAGTGTTGCTTCATGTCTTCCGTATCAGCCAATGTTCCCACCGGCAGCGCCTGCGGCTCTCTTCCTCAAAAGAATTCTGAAAGAGTGAAAATATCTAATGTACAGTCTTTAAAATATTGCTTTGCCAGCCATTTCTCTGACACATCCGTCTGATCATCGCTTTGTTTATACTTATTGGAACTTCCGTGACCGAGATCATTAGGACGCTAGCCTCTCACCAGTGTGGTCGCTGTGAGTTCAAGCCTAACTTATGTTGGCTTCATCTCCCGCTGTACGTGGGAAGGTCGGCCAGCAAGCCGCGGATAGTCGTGGGTTTCCCTCGGGCTCTGCCCGGTTTCCTCCCAATATAATGCTGGCCACAGTCGTATAAGTGTTTACAATTAAATCAATAATTATTTATACTTATTTCACAAGCAGTTCTTTTTAGTTTACCATGCGTTGACTTTCTGTTTGCACATAATCTGTACATTATGGGTTTATACACATATATAACCACTATATCTTCGCTGTAGTTGGCTTACGGTCAAATCCATTTGTCGCCAAATACATATTATAAATTTTGACTTCGGTCGAGGAGTTCCACATAGGCTTGTCTGGTATACCTGGTGAGGTGAAGTTAGTTGGCTTGAGATCTTCTCGGTTGCCTGCACCTTAAAATCTTGATACATGCATTGAAATGAAGCATTCTTAACACCGACGTTAGATATAACATAATGATCGAAGCCTCCCACCAATGAAGTGGCTGTGAGTTCAAGCTCAGCTCATGCAGGATTCCTCTCCGGCCGTTCGTGGGAAGGTCTTCCATGTTATATCTCTCTATTTACCAAGTGACATCGAAGACAGGGGTTTGCATTTAATCTCTAATATTTTCACGTTACCAGTATACACTTTTCACAGAGTCCTTAACTTGGCCAATGAGATCGCGCATATGTTCGAATTCCAAACTCACGTTGCAGTGCACTTACTGCGGCCTCATGTCAGGTGATGTGTTCCGCTAACCTAACGAGGTGCGGTGGCTTTCCTTGGATTATGACGGGTTTCCCCCATACAGAAACCAAACTGTAGGTGAAATATCCTTGAGTAGGACGTAAAAAGTTAACAGTGAATGGGACGTCGCGTCTTCGGAATGATATTTCAGTGAGGCAGCACTCTAAATATGTATACATGCTGCATTTTGTTCGGCCTGCTGCAAGGAGACACCGTCGTCATCTGACCGAAACAGAGTTGAGAGTGCGACGTTAAACCCTAACCAAACAAAAAACAACAAACAGAACACCAACACAGTATAAATGTATCTCTCCTTGCGTTAATATCCAACACAAATTTCTGACATAAACCCGTGGATTTTACTTGTTGTTGTTGTTTTCCTCATTTACTCCTGAAGGCATGTTGAAGACCTCATAAATAAGCTGCAATGTCCAATGGTGCCCGCCAGGCTTCTGATGATTGACAATTATTGGGTCGTCGGAAAAGTTCCCTTTGCTGCCTGCCCGTAAGTCTGGCATTATTATGATTTCCAAGTCAGGAACGGAATTATTCTTTTATTATTATGATTTGAAACTCCTGTCTTCTTGAACATATCCTGAACAGATCTTTAGAAGTCCTGTTGGTCTGCCAGCAACTTGCAAATGGCTACGGGTTTCTCTCCGGCTATTGCTCGATTTCCTTCCACCCTGCATATACTGCTGCCGGCCGTCGTATAAGTGATACCTTCTTGAGTACAGCATTAAACATCAGTCAAACAAATAGAAATAATTGCTGTCGAATTCTGTAGTCACTGAGTATGTAGCGTTTTCCGTGAGTTGTCAAATGCGGTCACACAACGACATTTTGAATCGTTCACATTGTGGATACGTGGTGGCGTATCTTGCCCTGAAAACAACCTTCCCTTAAATCCGTTATTTGAGGGAGAACGGATTGTCTTTCCGTAGATCTTACGTATAGATCGGATTCATCCGTTCCTGATTAGGCCCACGGATTTGCTCGTCCTCAGGAAGGGAATATTTAATTTATTTCCCGGGTTCGCATAATCCGTTAGAATAGCGGAAAGGTAATCTGTCACCCCTTACATAACGGATTTACCGGAAGTTTTGATAGGAGGGGGCGACCTCAATCTACTATTTGTTATACGGTCTCACTGAAAATGTGTTCTGTTGGTTATTTCAGGGGACACCATTGCTGTACCGTGGATTGGCGGTACGGGGTCTGCCGTCCCGTCAAATACGTGTGGGTTTGCCTGACAGCAATTAAACCCATTAACAATTGGGAATGGTACGAAATCAAAGCATTCTGGGTACTTTTGCCTGTGTCATGCGGTTGTGAATGTTAACTTGGTGACAGAAACGCAGATGTCGACGAAAGTCCAAGTCTGTACATACATTTATTCCCTTGACCTGTTCCTATATTTCACCTTCTTCTTCGCGCCTCGATTATGCTGCATTTGTTTCACTGACTTGTTTAATTCATATATACAAGAGAGTGTTAAACTCACCCCCGCCTGCATATCATTTAATCATACAAGTACCTACGCGAGTCTAAGACTTACTCTTATATCTCGCACTTTGTATTCAAGAGTGTAACTCCCATACTATTTTCGTTTTTTTCATTTTTGATCAGTATCTTCACGCAAATTTGTGATCGGCCTGCTTATTCAAGTTTCTATTTTTGTTTCACTGGCTTGTTTGTATGTGCCTATCGTACATTAACGGGTGTATGACAGGCCTATATATTTAAGTTTAATCCACCGACTTTTTTGTATCGCGTGTCCACAAGAGGCTGTAATATACCCTAGTTTATTCCAAATATTCTTCCCGTGTAAAGTTTATATAGAAAGTACAAACATAAAGCAGCTAAAATATGATTTTATTAGTAAAGAAAGAGAGAATTGAATACTTTTGAATCCATGACTGAATGAAACTCAAATCTTAATTTGTCAAAAAAAATGAAAACACAAACTAGAAACAGTGTCGAACATGTGCATTCATCCCAGATTTTTCTCCGATTGCTGCGCAATAAATACACAACATTATTCTGCAACAGAATGCCAGTGTGTTTTTAGTTGTGTATCAATTAATATTTTTCAGTGCAAAGAATTATACGACGATAAGTCATGTATAGATCTGCCAGTTTCAGAACTGGTCGATGTTATATAGATGTACAGGTATAGTTATTTTGACCTTGATCCACCCGGTTTTCTCCCACCATAACGCTGGCTGCCGTCTTATAAATGAAATATTCTTAAGGCGTAAAACACTGTAATCAAATAAATAAATATTTCTGTCCTGTCATACGCCGCGTTGATGGACAAATCACCTATAAATAGGGTGATGATCAGAGGCTTATAATGGATAGAGGCACTGCTCGCGGACGGGGTGTGGTCATTTAATGTTTCTTCTCTAACCATGTGCTGAACAATTATACATCTGTCCAAATATTAACGATTTCAACGATGTACAAACGCTTTACACCAAGAAGAATTTCTCGCTGTGAGTTCAAGTCCAGCTCGTGCATGCATTGGAAGGTCTGCCAGCAGCCTGTGGATAATCGTATGTTACCCGAAGGCTTTGGGAGGATTCCTACCACCATAATTCTGATCGCCTTCGTACAAGCGAAATTTTCTTGAGTATGACGTAAAACACCAATGAAATAAATCCAATAAATAAGAGAATTTCACATGAAATACAATAAAGGTTTAACTTACATACAGTCGTGACTGAACGCTACTTGAAGCTAGAAAATGAAAGCATGGTGGAGAGGCGCTTAATAATATTTGTATGTATGTGGCCAACGTGTGAACGTGCACAATCCTTTTTACATGAAACAATTTCACATGCGCTCAAACATATTCAGGTAAATCCGTCTGGCAACTTAGTGACAAAGTTTTGTACATGAGTGGTACGGATAGAGTGTGATAGAAATAGATGTGTTCAAAATTACACGCCCCCACAATGCCCACTGAAGATTTATTTATTTATTTATTTGATTGGTGTTTACGCCGTACTCAAGAATATTTCACTTATACGACGGCGGCCAGCATTCTGGTGGGAGGAAACCGGACAGAGCCGGGGGGTAAACCCACGACCATGTACAGGTTGCTGGCAGACCTTCCCACGAACGACCTGAGAGGAAGCCAGTATGAGCTGGATTGAACTCACAGCGACCGCATTGGTGGGAGACTTCGGTCATTGCAATGCGATATCGCGCAAACCGACTGAGCCACGGAGGCCCCGTCCACTGGCGAGTTTAATATCTTATGATAAAGATGAGACCCATCTCTGCCAAATCTTGTGGTAACTTATGGTATCATTCCACAACTTATACTTGGACATACATGCTAATTTCATTTTTGTGATGAAATTCACTGTCACATTCAAATCGTTTAACTTGATCTGACCAAAGTCTGAGACACATAAATTTGTGATCCCGAGGCCAGGGCCCCATTACACCAAGTCCATGTAACGTTACAAGCACGTAACAACCACAGCATTCAGCCTTACAGGGATTTGTTTAAGTGGCATTTAGAAGTTGGGGTGGAAGTACACTGGAACATGTCTTTCTTATGGATATACAACTTCTTCCTTTATTATCACGACGTTTCGATGTAGATACTAACATCGTTATCAAGTGAGTGAAATCAAGACATCAACACTCTTAAATATAGCAAGTAGAGATACAAGTGTCAACATGTAGAACAATATTCAGGGGGATTAGGCTCGATGGGGTTCCAGGTCAGTTTGGAGGATTAGTAGGTCATAAGCTGAGGGAAGGTAAATCCCTTGATCTCTGTTGAGGCTAGGCTTTAATCTCTTTATCTGAATGGCTTCTTGTAGTTTACGCTTTTTCCAGTTGGGTTGATTAGAGTTTAGTGTTCTGATTGTGTTCCATTTGATGTTGTGGTGTGGGTTTTCTTGGATGTGGTCACTAATGGCGGATTTAGAATCAGATTTTTCCACAGATGACTTGTGTTCTTTCATTCGGGTTCCTAAAGGTCATGGCCTCCCCATGGGATCCCCACTCTCCCCGATAGTCTCAGAGATCTACCTGACAGAACTGGAGAACAAAGCCTTGTCGACATCACCTATCCAACCCATTTGCTGGATGCGTAAAGTCGACGACACCTTTGTAGCTCTACACCAGAACGATGATCCGACCGTATTACTAGACCACCTGAACTCTCAACACCAGCGCATAAAATTTACAATGGAAACAGAAACAGACCGTGAAATACCCTTCCTAGATGTCCAAGTAAAGAGAACCACAGATGACCTACAAACCACAGTCTATCGCAAAGCAACCCACTCTGACCAGTACATCCACTACAAGTCCAACCACCCACCCAAGATTAAGACTGACATCATTTCAACCCTCATTAGGAGAGCCACGCACATCTGCACCAACAAGCTAGATGAGGAGATAACTCACCTGCGAGCGGTCTTCACCCAACACAATGGATACCCAGCAAACAAAGTCAACAAAGCAATCCAGAAAATTATACACCCGCCACCCAACCAACCGACTAGAGTCAGAGATGAAGGCCCTGGAATCCGAATAAGCCTTCCATATATCGGTCCAACCAGCCACAAAATTGCCCGCCTATTAAAACAATCCACAGGAATAGAAACCCTCTTTAAAAACCAGACTACACTCAAATCACTCCTCCATGCCACAGGGAAGAGGAGAGCCACCAAGCCCTCACCACCCAAAGGAGTTGTATACCAAATAAAATGCAACTGCAACGCAACCTACATCGGAGAAACGGGAAGACCTTTAGGAACCCGAATTAAAGAACACAAGTCGTCAGTGGAAAAATCTGATTCTAAATCCGCCATTTGTGACCACATCCAAGAAAACCCACACCACAACATCAAATGGAACACAATCAGAACACTAAACTCTAATCAACCCAACTGGAAAAAGCGTAAACTACAAGAAGCCATTCAGATAAAGAGATTAAAGCCTAGCCTCAACAGAGATCAAGGGATTTACCTTCCCTCAGCTTATGACCTACTAATCCTCCAAACTGACCTGGAACCCCATCGAGCCTAATCCCCCTGAATATTGTTCTACATGTTGACACTTGTATCTCTACTTGCTATATTTAAGAGTGTTGATGTCTTGATTTCACTCACTTGATAACGATGTTAGTATCTACATCGAAACGTCGTGATAATAAAGGAAGAAGTTGTATATCCATAAGAAAGACATGTTCCAGTGTACTTACAGGGATTACCTCACCCTGGCAGCCAAGTGTTTGTAATGTTAATAAGGCTTCTTGCAAGTAGGCCTTTTGCCCGCTGTCAAGTTATATAAGTGATACTGTTTTACAGTAAAAATACATACCTTAATTACAGTACATTATCTAATGACCTCAAATTTCGTCCATGACAAAGTTGCTAATTTTTCCTGATTCTGGGAGTTGTACTGATTGTAGGAAGTACACTAGAACATGTCTTTCTTATGGATATACACCTTCTTGGTTTATTATCACGACGTTTCGATCTAGATACTAACATCGTTATCAAGTGAGTGAAATCAAAACATCAACGCTCTTAAATATAACAAGTAGAGATACAAGTGTCAACATGCAGAACAATATTCAGGGGGGATTATATATTCAATATATAATATTCAATATATATTATAATATTCGATGGGGTTCCAAGTCAGTTTGGAAGATTGAAGGCTGAGGGAAGGTAAATCCCTTGATCTCTGTTGAGACTAGGCTTTAATCTCTTAATCTGGATGGCTTCTTGTAGTTTACGCTTTTTCCAGTTGGGTTGATTAGAGTTTAGTGTTCTGATTGTGTTCCATTTGATGTTGTAGTGCGGATTTTCTTGGATGTGGTCACTTATGGCGGATTTGGAATCAGATTTTTCCACTGACGACTTGTGTTCTTTAATTCGGGTTCCAAGAGGTCTTCCCGTTTCTCCGATGTAGGATGCGTTGCAGTTGCATTTTATTTGGTATACAACTTCTTTGGGTGGTGAGGGCTTAGTGGCTCTCCTCTTCCCTGTGGCATGGAGGAGTGATTTGAGTGTAGTCTGGTTTTTAAAGAAGGTTTCTATTCCTGTAGATTGTTTTAATAGGCGGGCAATTTTGGGGCTGGTTGGACCGATATATGGAAGGCTTATTCGGATTCCAACAAGATTAAACAAGTTAAACAAGTGATTGTAGGAAGATGTTTTAAGGTTCGTTTGCAAGGTAACATGATATACTACTAGAAAAATGTAAGTTTCAGCACCAATATAATATTATATGACATTTATTTACCTCCAAAAATGCACTTTTTGGACGAAATTTTAGGACATTTAAAGTACATTTATGGATGTCACAGAATCTGGAAAACGGAGTACATGTAGCTTAGTAAAATCCTGTACTGCCACTGATGAGTTTCATGTGATACACGAGTAGTTTTAATTCGAAAAATGAGGACTTCATTGTGACTCAGTATTTCCGCATTTTATTTTGCCATCAACAGGAAAATGACAAAATACGGCGTCACAATGAAATCTTTTTTTCCCCCGGATTACACCAACATAATAGTTATATACATATATTAGTTATATTACACTAACATATTATGTAGCTTAGTCATGGGGAGAATTTTAAGGCCATTGAGCTCTGCAATCCAAGAATCCAAAATCTGAAGTTTAAGTTGAACAACAGTCTGGTCCTCTGTGGCCCAGTTGTTAGCATGTTAATGAAACACAATGACCCGTGAGAGGGTCATGCAGGCTGGTTTCCTTTCTGGTCGCATATGTAAAAGTCTGCCTGCAATTCGCTGATGGTTGAGAGTTTCCCACGGTCTCTGCCTCCAGCACGGGTGAAAAATTCTCAAGTGACGCATAAAGCAACAGTAAACTAAATAGAAGATGTTTCACAGTGAAGGTTGAATATCATAAATATTGTTTGAAAGACAGGTGGAAATGATAACCCACGAACAATATCATGATTTTATGCATCTGAAGAAGTTTTAAGAAACATTTTCGCCTGTAGGACTTCAAAGGCATGTCAACAGCGTTATGTATACATGTTGTCTGGTATGAAGTCATTTCTTTTTGCGTGACGTGGGAATATTGCAATTCACTTACAAGTAACTTGTAGTACGATGTCATCCCATTGAGCTCTGAGTTTAACGCTACAGTACGAACCATTTCTTTTTCGACGTCATGGCAACTGGGTGTGAAATATCAAAATGCAACCATTAAAAGTGATATTCAACCGCAGCAAAATATCACTTTTATCTGCGAAAAAAATCCTGCTACTTCACCCATGTATAAATAATAATAATATAAATAAATACATGAGTCCTAGTGTACGATAGTGTAGTTTATTAGAAAGTGTCATGGCATTAATGCAAAAGTCTACCACTACATGGATAGCACTGTATTACATAGTCCAGCATCATCCATACCTCCAAAAAGGACATGGAATATAGCTTAAATATATATTATTTACATGGTCAGAATTAAACATCTGCAATCTGCATTTGTTCAGCTTTAATATTTATCTTGCATAGATCTACTCTTGGGTATAAATGAAATCTAATTTCTTATGATAAAAGGTAAAATTCATGAATATAAAGTAGGTATTCTATAACAATAAATTCATAACGAAGAGTTTCATTAAAACTACAAACGTATGACTACGACATAACATATTACCAGTCCTTAACCAGGGTTCCTACCCACGAAATGTCTTTCACAGACAAAAATATCCTTATTTATTGGTTCACTTCAAACATAATGCAAAGTCAATATGGTTTTTAACATTAAGCTAACATTTTTAACAAAGCTAAGTATATTTAGGACTATTACTAAATTGAACTCTTTTTCGAGAATTTGAGAACTGCTCCAAAAAAAATTCACATACTTTCAAGTATCTCCAGGACCAGGAGGAGCCTCAGTCGTTTAATAAATATTCATGATGCACACTGCAAAGGAGACCACTCTACATCATTTTTGAAGCCTTACATCTTCGGTCAGCAACAAAGAAGAAGAGACTACAAATGTGTACATGTGCTTATCAAAAAGATAACAAATCTTTGAAGGTGTTGCTGAGTAACCCGTAGAAACATGTTACACTCTGAGCAGACTGTGGAGTCATGTGATAAAAATTTGACCCGTGACAGGCAAGCGAGGAGCAAAATATTTAAATGCTTTTAATTTTACATTTTATGTCTGCCTAACCCTCCAACCCCAGAAAAAAAAACACACACACAAAACAGCACATGGATATGCAAATAGAGGTAGCAAGTTTGAAGATACACATGTATCTAACATGTTTTCAAACATGTGATTTGATGCATGTTTATGACTATAAGGGAATGGCAAGACACTTGGAAGTTCACCAAGCGGATTAGACATGTCTTAATACACCTGTTACTTCTCGGTAGTTCAAATTGGTTGCACGGTAAAATAATACCCGCTAGGGTAAAATAATGCAAAATGGCAATGGAAACCCAAGAGTTTGATTGACAAAAATCTGTGCAAAGTGCACAAGAGTTCAGGTTGGTGTGAATTTGAGTTCTGACAACATGTACCCTATATCTAAATGACCTAAAATGTCGACCCCAAAAATTCCATTTTTAGAGGCAAATTTATGTCATAAAATATTATTTTTGCTTCTGAAACTTACATTTTTCTAGTAGGACATGATCCTGTCCATAAAACAAACCTCAACATGTCTTTCTGATTCGTCTGAAGTCAATAGAACTTTTGGAATCAGCAAAAATGTTCAAAATATGTCATGGTTGAAATTTTTGGTCATTTAGAGCACTTTTAATAACTGCATATATTTATAGCCTGAGAAGAACAGAAAAGGTCATCTGGAGATGTTCGTCTTGTTTGTCTAAATGAACAATTTGGCAACATCTGTTTCATTAGTGCGGATGTTTTCAGCTCTAGCTTAACAATCTGCCAAGTCTCTGTTACATGACGCTGAATCAGTTATTACAGGAATCCTGCTTTACAGCACCCACTGGAGCTGCATTAGACCCTGGTCGCCATATTCAGACAACTATTATTCAGCTGGAGGAAACGACGTGCCAGGCGCTGAATGTATTCAGCCATCTACGAGCACACTTTTGTTCAGGTGAAGTCATGACATGCTTGGTGGCACCTTTTCAGATTTCTTAAGCAGACATCGCTGCATGATATGTCAGATCTACGTTTTCCCAGTTTGTCCACAAAAGATGGGATAAAATCTATTTTTAGTACCAGGCGGAGCTATCGATCGGTGCTTTTACATGTTCCCGACTGGTGAGCATTCCGGTCTATACTAGTTTTAAGTTGGTTGGATTCAAGGATGTACATAGCACATATCGAGAGTATGGAGTAAATACACAACTCTTCGTGGACAACAGATGCACATATCCAGAGGATAAAGTAAATACAGAACTCGTTAAATACACAACTCTCTGTAGACAACAGATGCACATATCCAGAGGATAAAGTAAATACAGAATTCTCTAAATACACAACTCTCTGTAGACAATAGATGCACTTATCCAGAGGATAAAGTAAATACAGAACTCTGTGTGGAGAACAGATGCACATATCAAGAGGACAAAGTAAATACAGAACTCTGTGTGGAGAATAGACAAAGCACTCTCGATGTATACGGCTGTGTTAATGCAGGGAAATAATGTCCAGATGAATAAGAAGAGTACACATTGTATTGGAGGTAGTTTACAAAAGTTCTTTCAACGTAAGAATTAACATCTTCAAGTTCTCATTCGGATATCAGTGGTTCAAATGCAGACTATACGTAATCTACCTGTATACTTTTATGCCTGTATGTGAATACATGTTGTCTGTATGCTGACACTAGTACATGACACCTGCCATACCTGTTGACGTCTGTAGTCTGCATGTTGACATCTGTAATCCTCACCTTGACACGTGATGTCTCCATGTTGATACCTATGTCCCCATGTTGACACCCGATGTCCCCGTGTTGACGCCTGATGTTCCCATGTTAACGCCTGAAGTCCCTACAGATGTGGCAAATCCATTTGTCGCCAAATACATATTATAAACTTTGACTTCGGTCGAGGAGTTCCACATAGGCTTGTCTGGTATACCTGGTGAGTTAGTTGGCTTGAGATCTTCTCGGTTGCCTGCACCATAAAGTCTTGATACATGCATTGAAATGAAGCATTCTTAACAGCGACGTTAGATATAACATAATGATCGAAGCCTCCTACCAATGCGGTCGCTGTGAGTTCAAGCTCAGCTCATGCTGGATCCCTCTCCGGCTTTACGTGAGAAGGTCTTCCATGTTATATCTTTCTATTTACCAAGTGACAAGAAGACAATGGTTTGCATTTAATCTATTATTTTAAAATTTTTTAATCTAATATGTTCACGTGACTAGCATACACTTTCACAGTTCAGCCCTTAACTTGACCAATGAGGTCCCGCATGTGTTCGAATTCCAAACTCACGCTGCAGTGCACTTACTGCGGCCTCATGTCTGGTGATGTGTTCCGCTAATCTAACGAAATGCGGTGGCTTTCCTTGGATTATGACGGGTTTCCCCCATACAGAAACCAAACTGTAGGTGAAATGTCCTTGAACAGGACGTAAAACCTTAACTGGCGTCTTCGGAAAGGTATTTCAGTGAGGCAGCACTTTAAATATATATACATGCTGCATTTTGTTCGTACTGCTGCAAGGAGACACCGTCGTCATCTGACCAAAACAATGTTGAGAGAGCGACGTTAAACCCGAACTAAACAAAAAACAAACAAAACACCAATATAGTATAAATGTATCTCTCCTTGCTTTAATATCCAACACAAATTTCTGATATAAACCCGTGGATTGTACTTGTTGTTGTTGTTGTTTTCCTCATTTACTCCTGAAGGCATGTTGAAGACCTCATAAATAAGCTGCAATGTCCAATGGTGCCCGCCAGGCTTCTGATGATTGACAATTATTGGGTCGTCGGAAGGGTTCCCTTTGCTGTCTGCCCGTAAGTCCGGCAATATTATGATTTCCAACTCAGGAACGGAATTATTCTTTCATTATTATGATTTGAAACTCCTGTCTTCTTGAACACATCCTGAACAGATCTTTAGAAGTCCTGTTGGTCTGCCAGCAACTTGCAAATGGCTACGGGTTTCTCTCCGGCTATTGCTCGATTTCCTTCCACCCTGCATATACCGCAGCCGGCCGTCGTACAAGTGATACTTTCTTGAGTACAGCATTAAACATCAGTCAAACAAATAGAAATAATGGCTGTCGATTTCTGTAGTCACTGAGTATGTAGTGTTGTCGAATGCTTTCACACAAAGACATTTTGAATCGTTCACGTTGTGGATACGTGGTGGCGTATCTTGCCCTGAAAAGAACCTTCCGTTAAATCCGTTATTTGAGGGAGAACGGATTGTCTTTCCGTTGATCTTACGTATAGATCGGATTAATCCGTTCCTGATTAGGCCCACGGATTTGTTCGTCATCAGGAAGGGAATATTTAATTTATTTCCTAGGATCGCATCAATCCGTTAGAATAGAGGAAAGGTATTCTGTCGCCCCTTACATAACGGATTAAATGGAAGTTTTTTTTGGAGGGTGCGGCCTCGTCCTACTATTTGATTTACGGTCTCACTGAAAATGTGTTCTGTTGGTTATTTCAGGGGACACCATTGCTGTACCGTGGATTGGCGGTACGGAGTCTGCCGGCCCGTCAAACACGTGTGGGTTTGCCTGACAGCAATTAGACCCATTAACAACTGGGAATGGTACGAAATCAAAGCATTCTGGGTACTTCTGCCTGTGTCATGCGGTTGTGAATGTTAACTTGGAGACAGAAACACAGATGTCGACGCAAGTCTAAGTCTGTACATACATTTATTCCCTTGACCTGTTCCTTTATTTCACCTTCCTCTTCGCGCCTCGATTATCCTGCATTTGTTTCACTGACTTGTTTAATTCATATATACAAGAGAGTTTAACACTTACCCCCGCCTGCATATCACTTAATCATACAAGTGCCTACGCGAGTCTAAGACTTACTCTTATATCTCGCACTTTGTATTCGAGAGTGTAACTCCCATACTATTTTCGTTTTTTTCATTTTCGATCAGTATCTTCACGTGAATCTGTGATCGGCCTGCTTATTCAAGTTTCTATTTTTGTTTCACTGACTTGTTTGTATGTGCCTACCGTATATTAACGGGTGTATGACAGGCCTATATACTTAAGTTTAATCCATCGACTTTTTTGTATCGCGTGTCCACAAGAGGCTGTAACATACCCTGGTTTATTCCAAATATTCTTCCCGTGTAACGTTTATATAGAAAGTACAAATATAAAGCAGCTAAAATATGATTTTATCAGTAAAGAAAGAGAGAACTGAATACTTTTGAATCCATGACTGAGTGAAACTCAAATCTTAATTTGTCAAAAAAATGAAAACACAAACTAGAAACAGTGTCGAACATTTGCATTCATCCCAGATTGTTCTCCGATTGCTGCACAATAAATACACAACATTATTCTGCAAAAGAATGCCAGTGTGTTTTTAGTTGTGTATCAATTAATATTTTTCAGTGCAAAGAATTATACGACTGAGCCACGGAGGCCCCGTTCACTGGGGAGTTTAATATAAAGATGAGACCCATCTCTGCCAAATCTTGTGGTAACTTATGGTATCATTCCACAACTTATACTTGGACATACATGCTAATTTCATTTTTGTTATGAAATTGACTGTCACATTCAAATCGTTTAAGACTTGATCTGACCAAAGTCTGAGACACATAAATTTGTGATCCCGAGGCCAGGGCCCCATTACACCAAGTCAATGTAACGTTACAAGCACGTAACAACCACGGCATTCAGCCTTATAGGGATTACCTCGCCCTGGCAGCCAAGTGTTTGTAATGTTAATAGGGCTTTGTGCAAATAGGCCTTGTGCCTTCTGTCAAATAATATAAGTGATACTGTTTTACAGTAAAAATACATACCGTAATTACAGTACATTATCTAATGACCGCAAATTTCGTCCATGACAAAGTTGCTAATTTTACCTGATTCTGGGAGTTGTACTGATTGTAGGAAGTACACTAGAACATGTCTTTCTTATGGATATACAACTTCTTCCTTTATTATCACGACGTTTCGATCTAGATACTAACATCGTTATCAAGTGAGTGAAATCAAAACATCAACACTCTTAAATATAACAAGTAGAGATACAAGTGTCAACATGCAGAACAATATTCAGGGGGAATGAGGCTCGATGGGGTTCCAGGTCAGTTTGGAGGATTAATAGGTCATAGGCTGAGGGAAGGTAAATCCCTTGATCTCTGTTGAGACTAGGTTTTAATCTCTTAATCTGGATGGCTTCTTGTAGTTTACGCTTTTACCAGTTGGGATGATTAGAGTTTAGTGTTCTGATTGTGTTCCATTTGATGTTGTGGTGCGGGTTTTCTTGGATGTGGTCACTTATGGCGGATTTGGAATCAGATTTTTTGGACAGATGACTTGTGTTCTTTAATTCGGGTTCCAAGAGGTCTTCCCGTTTCTCCGATGTAGGATGCGGTGCAGTTGCATTTCATTTGGTATACAACTCCTTTGGGTGGTGAGGGCTTAGTGGCTCTCCTCTTCCCTGTGGCATGGAGGAGTGATTTGAGTGTAGTCTGGTTTTTAAAGAAGGTTTCTATTCCTGTAGATCGTTTTAATAGGCGGGCAATTTTGTGTCTGGTTGGACCGATATATGGAAGGCTTATTCGGATTCCAGGGCCTTCATCTCTGATTCTTGTCAGTTGGTTGGGTGGCGGGTGTATAACTTTCTGGATTGCTTTGTTGACTTTGTTTGCTGGGTATCCATTCTGTTGGGTGAAGACCGCTCGTAGGTGTGTTATCTCTTCATCCAGGTTGTTGGTGCAGATGTGCGTGGCTCTCCTAGTGAGGGTTGAAATGATGTCAGTCTTAGTCTTGGGTGGGTGGTTGGACTTGTAGTGGATGTACTGGTCAGAGTGGGTTGCTTTGCGATAGACTGTGGTTTGTAGGCCATCTGTGGTTCTCTTTACTTGGACGTCTCGGGAGGGTATTTCACGGTCTGTTTCTTTTTCCATTGTAAATTTCATGCGCTGGTGTTGTGAGTTCAGGTGGTCTAGTAATACGGTCGGATCATCGTTCTGGTGTAGAGCTACAAAAAGTGTCGTCCACTTTACGCATCCAGCAAATGGGTTGGATAGGTGATGTCGACAGGGCTTTGTTCTCTAGTTCGTGATAATAAACCAAGAAGTTGTATATCCATAAGAAAGACATGTTCTAGTGTACTTCCATCGCAACTTCTAAATGCCACTTAAACAAGTTAAACAAGTGATTGTAGGAAGATGTTTTAAGGTTCGTTTGCAAGGTAACATGATATACTACTGGAGAAATGTAAGTTTCAGCACCAATATAAGATTTTATGACATTTATTTACCTCCAAAGATCCACTTTTTTGGAGGAATTTTAGGTCATTCACAGTACACTTATGGATGTCACAGAATCTGGCAAACGGAGTACATGTAGCTTAGTAAAACCCTGTACTGCCACTGATGAGTTTTACGTGATACACAAGTAGTGTTACCCCGAAAAATGAGGACTTCATTGTGACTCAGTATTTTCGGCATTTTATTTTGCCATCAACAGGAAAATGCCAAAATACTGCCTCACAATGAAATCTTTCTTTCCCCGAATTACACTAACATATTAGTTATATATATATTAGTCCAGTTGGCCCAGTTGTTCGCGTGTTAATGAAACACAATGACCCGTCAGACTGTCATGCAGGCTGGCTTCCTTTCTGGTCGTATGTGTAAAAGTCTGCCTGCAACTCGCTGATGGTTGTGCGTTTCCCACGAGGTCTGCCTCCAGCACGGGTGAAAAATTCTCAAGTGACGCATAAAGCAACAGTAAAATTAAAGAAGATGTTGCACAGTGAAGGTTGAATATCATAAATATTGTTTCAAAGACAGGTGGAAATGATAACCCACGAACAATATCATGATTTTATGCATCTGAAGAAGTTTTAAGAAACATTTTCGCCTGTAGGACTTCAAAGGCATGTCAACAGCGTTATGTGTACATGACGTCTGGTATGAAGTCGTTTCTTTTCGCGTGACGTGGGAATATTGCAATTTACTTACAAGTAACTTGTAGTACGATATCATCCCATTCAGCTGTGAATGGAACGCTACAGTACGAACCATTTCTTTTTCGACGTCATGGCAACTGGGTGTGAAATATCAAAATGCAACCATTAAAAGTGATATTCAACCGCAGTAAAATATCACTTTTATCTGCGAAAAAAATCCTGCTACTTCACCCATGTATAAATAATAATAATATAAATAAATACATGAGTCCTAGTGTACGATAGTGTAGTTTATTAGAAAGTGTCATGGCATTAATGTAAAAGTCTACCACTACATGGATAGCACTGTGTTACATAGTCCAGCATCATCCATACCTCCAAAAAGGACATGGAATATAGCTTAAATATATATTATTTACATGGTCAGAATTAAACATCTGCATTTGCATTTGTTCAGCTTTAATATTTATCTTGCATATATCTACTCTTGAGTATAAATTCATGAAATCTAATTTCTTACGATAAATGGTAAAATTTATGAATATAAAGTAAGTATTCTATAACAATAAATTCATAACGAAGAGTTTCATTAAAACTACAAACGTATGACTACGACATAACATATTACCAGTCCTTAACCAGGGTTCCTACCCACGAAATGTCTTTCACAGACAAAAATATCCTTATTTATTGGTTCACTTCAAACATAATGCAAAGTCAATATGGTTTTTAACATTAAGCTAACATTTTTAACAAAGCTAAGTATATTTAGGACTATTACTAAATTGAACTCTTTTTCGAGAATTTGAGAACTGCTCCAAAAAAAATTCACATACTTTCAAGTATCTCCAGGACCAGGAGGAGCCTCAGTCGTTTAATAAATATTCATGATGCACACTGCAAAGGAGACCACTCTACATCATTTTTGAAGCCTTACATCTTCGGCCAGCAACAAAGAAGAAGAGATTACAGATGTGTACATGTGCTTATCAAAAAGATAACAAATCTTTGAAGGTGTTGCTGAGTAACCCGTAGAAACATGTTACACTCTGAGCAGACTGTGGAGTCATGTGATAAAAATTTGACCCGTGACAGGCAAGCGAGGAGCAAAATATTTAAATGCTTTTAATTTTACATTTTATGTTTGCCTCCCCCCCCCCCCCACCCCACAAAAAAAAACACACAAAAGAGTACATGGATATGCAAATAGAGGTAGCAAGTTTGAAGATATACATGTATCTAACATGTGATTTGATGCATGTTTATGACTGTAAGGGAATGGCAAGACACTTGGAAGTTCACCAAGCGGATTAGACATGTCTTAATACACCTGTTACTTCTCGGTAGTTCAAATTGGTTGCACGGTAAAATAATACCCGCTAGGTTAAAATATTGCACAATGGCAATGAAAACCCGAGAATATGATTGACAAAAATCTGTGCAAGGTGCAGGAGAGTTCAGGCTGGTGTGAATTTGAGTTCTGACAACATGTGCGCTATATCTAAATGACCTAAAATTTCAAAATTTTCAAAAAAGAAACCTCAAAATATCTTTCTGATTCGTCTGAATTCAATAGAACTCTTGGAATCAGCAAATATGTTCAAAATATGTCATGGTTGAAATTTTTGGTCATTTAGGGCACTTTTAATAACTGCATATATTTATAGCCTGAGAAGAACAGAAAAGGTCATCTGGAGATGTTCGTCTTGTTTGTCTAAATGAACAATTTGGCAACATCTGTTTCATTAGTGTGGATGTTTTCAGCTCCAGCTTAACAATCTACAAAGTCTCTGTTACATGACGCTGAATCAGTTATTACAGGAATCCTGCTTTACAGCACCCACTGGAGCTGCATTAGACCCTGGTCGCCATATTCAGACAACTATTATTCAGCTGGAGGAAACGACGTGCCAGGCGCTGGATGTATTCAGCCATCTACGAGCACACTTCTGTTCAGGTGAAGTCATGACATGCTTGGTGGCACCTTTTCAGATTTCTTAAGCAGACATCGCTGCATGATATGTCAGATCTACGTTTTCCCAGTTTGTCCACAAAAGATGGGATAAAATCTATTTTTAGTACTAGGCGGAGCTATCGATCGGTGCTTTTACATGTTCCCGACTGGTGAGCATTCCGGTCTATACTAGTTTTAAGTTGGTTGCATTCAAGGATGTACATAGCACATATCGAGAGTATGGAGTAAATACACAACTCTTCGTGGACAACAGATGCACATATCCAGAGGATAAAGTAAATACAGAACTCTCTAAATACACAACTCTCTGTAGACAATAGATGCACATATCCAGAGGATAAAGTAAATACAGAACTCTCTAAATACACAACTCTCTGTAGACAATAGATGCACATATCCAGAGGATAAAGTAAATACAGAACTCTCTAAATGCACAACTCTCTGTACACAATAGATGCACATATCCAGAGGATAAAGTAAATACAGAACTCTCTAAATACACAACTCTCTGTAGACAATAGATGCACATATCCAGAGGATAAAGTAAATACAGAACTCTCTAAATGCACAACTCTCTGTAGACAATAGATCCACATATCCAGAGGATAAAGTAAATACAGAACTCTGTGTGGAGAATAGATGCACATATCAAGAGGATAAAGTAAATACAGAACTCTGTGTGGAGAACAGATGCACAAATCAAGAGGATAAAGTAAATACAGAACTCTGTGTGGAGAATAGACGAAGCACTCTCGATGTATACCGCTGTGTTAATGCAGGGAAATAATGTCCAGATGAATAAGAAGAGTACACATTGTATTGGAGGTAGTTTACAAAAGTTCTTTCAACGTAAGAATTAACATCTTTAAGTTCTCATTCAGATTTCAGTGGTTCAAATGCATATGTAGTCTACCTGTATACTTTTATGCTTGTATGTGAATACATGTTGTCTGTATGCTGACACTAGTACATGACACCTGCCATACCTGTTGACGCCTGCAGTCTGCATGTTGACACCTGAAGTCTTCATGTTGACATCTGTAGTCCTCACCTTGACACGTGATGTCTCCATGTTGACACCTTTGTCCCCATGTTGACACCCGATGTCCCTGTCTTGACGCCCGATGTCCCCGTGTTGACGCCCAAACTCCCCATGTCGATGCCTGATGTTCCCATGTTGACGCCAGATGTTCCCAAGTTAACGCCTAAAGTCCCTACAGATGTGGTCTGAGGTCCCCCTAGCCCAGCGGTTCTCTAATTCTCAGCCTGGGTGTCAGTATGCAGTTGACAGTACCTGACACTCGCTGCCCACAGCCCCTTCTGTAGCTCCACATCCTGGGATTCCGAGGATGACTCTGCTTCCTTCATGTCACGAAAGTACTTGCCACTGACACCTGAAAGGACACCGCACACTCCTCAGGTATACATCTTAGGCACTCGGTGTCTGAAAAGCTGTACATACCAGTATAAATCTGAAACTTCTGATGAACACCCAGTTAAACTATCCTCAAAATCCACAAGTCTGTGTGTATCTATATGGTGCAAGAATAACCAACGGCAAAAACGTAAGGTGTTGCTTTTGACTTCGGTTTCTACATAAGAAATCTGATGCCTACTTAATGTCATACATGTAGTGAAGAATTTTTCCCTTACCTGATGGCAATCAGTTTTGTGGGTGGAGGAAAACTGAATGCTTGTGTAAAATTACCAAAATTTGGTAAGTTCAGATATGTGCACCATACTAGCAGAAATCAAGCATACCTCAATGAATGTGGGACACGAGTGTCGCTGACCACTTACTGTGATCCACAAGTAGTCAGATAAAGGAATACAGCGAGGCAAGGCAGTTTTTCCTGAAACTATTTGACAGTGAACTGTTGTGAAATTCCCATTCAATGAACCTGGAAATTCATCACATCACTTCTGTGTACCATATAATTTTTGTGCCCGCAGACATTTCTGTGTGCCTTGCCGTTGTGTGTGTACTGGGTCATTTCTGTGTACTAGATTATTTTCATGTAACGGGGAATTGGGGGGCACCATGGCATTTTTGTGTGCCAGGTCATTTTGTGCATCAGGTGATTTTTCTGTAGTAGAGTATTTTTCTGTACCAGGTCATTTTTGTGCACCAGAGATCTTTTCTGTATCAGAGTAATTTTCTGTACCAGGTAATATTTGTGCACCAGGTGATTTTTCTGTAACAGAGGCTTTTTCTGTGGTCATTTTTGTGCACCAGGTCATTTTTCTGTACCAGGTTATTTTTCTCTACCAGAGTATTTCTCTGTACAACAGCATTTTTGTTGATTTTCTATACTTGCATTTACAACACAAGCATCTAAACTATAGATATATAGCTATAGCTCATTTTACAACATATCTGTTTACATATTATGATATCTTTAGTACTTCATTCAGTTTTCATTTTATGTCAAATAGCATATTGTGTCAATGTTTATACATGTGTGTATGTGGAGGGCCTCAGGGAGTTGCATTACCCTCAATTGTATTACCTCAGTTGTAATACCCTCAGTTGTAATACCCACAGTTGTAATACCCACAGTTGTATTCTTGTTGATCCACCAACTAGCTTAGTAAAGTACAAAAGCATAGAAACTCCGAAAAAAGAAATGTAACACATGGTTGACGTTCTCAATATTTCGACTAAGTTTTACTTGTCATCTTCAGGAGAAGTAATTTGTACAATCAACAAACACACATATATATACATTTACAGAGATGCGGACAATAGAAGGCTGAATAAAATACACTGCTATGATTGATCAAATGATTCAACCAATGGAAATTAAACATTGATCACTTATGGTCATTCAGGCAAACAGCAATAAACAGATGTAGTTATGACAGCACCAGGCCTTTGATCCTAATACAAAGAAACTGCTATTGTTTAGGTGATAGGTGTTGAATAGGGATTAGGACGATATGTAGCGGTCATTCAGAGAAAACAGCAGAATACACACATAGTGATGACAGCATCAGACATTGGACCCTACTAAAACAAAATGTTGTTGTTTTAGTGATTGGTGTGAGATATGGATTAGAGCGATATCTAACAGTTACACAGAGAGAACAGCAATATACACACATAGTTATTTACAACGCCAGGTGTTTGACACTGGTTCGAACAAACTGTTGTTGGATTTATGATAGGTGTGAAATAAGGATCAGAGTGATCAGAGATAGCACTGGAAGTGAAAGAGGATAATTTACAAGTGTCAATACAGAAGCTTAGTGATAATACTGTTAATAAACGGGGAAAAAAAAAAAAATGCACACAAAACATAGGAAAACAGGGTAGAATGGGACTAATTAGCGAAACAAATGAAGCTCTTTTGAGGCTTTTATACCATTGTTAAGCACCGAGTGGTTTCTGCGAATGGCGAGTGCTTCCTTAAACAAAAGAACATTCCAGTTATCAGCTGTATCAATTACTTCAGTGTTAAGAAGAATAGCAGAGGTAAGTGATATGTTGGACAAATTAAGTAATCTGTTAGGCAAATCAATTAAGTTCATATAATCATGGAACTGTTTACAGGACTGGGTGTGCGAATATATTTCACTGTTTCCAGTTGCATGTTCATCAATGCGGATTGCCAAGCAGCGTTCTGTTTTGCCTATATAAGCGGCATTACACCCGGGACAACAGAATTTGTAAACAATGTTACTTCTCAAATTGCGGGGAGTGCGATCTTTGTTGTTGACAATTTGCTGTGTTTTAGTTGTTTTCCATCGGACAGTTATACACACTGGCTTAGGAAGGTTCCGTTTGATTTTTCGAAGGTACTGGCTGACTACACGTTCGCCGTACTGCCCGACGTAGGGCAGGCTAAGCCATATCCTAGGTCTGTCGTCTTTAGGCTTTTCTTTGGCTGGTCGAACCGCAATTTTGGTAAATTTGTCGATAAGACCCCTAGCTACCGATTTTGGGTATCCGTTCCAAGAAAGAAATGTTTGGATCGAATGGAGTTCTTTCTTGAATAGGCTGGGATTGCTACACAGTTTGTAAGCTCTGGAAACAAGAGCTCTTGTCCAAGCTGTTTTGGTTCTCCAAGGTTCAAAGCTGTCAAAATTAATGTACTGTCCAGTGGAAGTTGATTTCCTGTATACGGTGGTTGTCATTTCAGCACAGATTTTAATGTCCAGAAAGTGCACATCAGTGTAAAGCGGAAAATCTTCCATTGTGAATTTTAAATTAGGATCAAAAGAGTTGAGTCTGTTGAGAATGATGTTGCTCTCCTCAGGTCTACAAAGCACAAGTGTGTCGTCCATGAAGCGGATATAGAATTTAATCAAACCCTCTTCCAACAGCTTGTTGACAACAATCTTCTCCAGCTCCGTCATAATAATGTTTGCCAGTGTTGGGCCTAATGAAGAACCCATCGATACACCGTCTGTCTGTTGATATACAACAGAGTTGAAAGAAAAGGGGGTTTTCAAACAAGTGTCCAAAATTAATTTCTTTAGTGTAGATCTGCGAAAAGTCGTAGGTATTAGTTTTACGTTGTAAATTCGATCCAAAACAATGTTCACCACCCTCCTAAGTGGCACATTCGTGAACAGTGATTCGACATCGAAGGACACAAAGCGGTAACCTTCAGACAGGATGCTTTGTGGAATAGCACGGATGCGTTCTGCAGCTTCGAACGAGTCCTTTACACAGAATTCGTTGTCTGTTAGTGGTTTCAGTAATTTCGACAGACATTTACCCAGTTTTGAGTACGCTGTTCCCGTTGTGTCCACTATAGGCCGAAATTTAGGAAGAGCGTCAAAGTCTTTATGAGTTTTAGGTAGTCCATGGGCTCGCGCCGGTCTGTTGGATTTAGGCATGACTTCATTTAATTCATCCTGCGTTATTTCTCCTCGCTTGTGGATTGTTCGGAGATAATTTTGAAGAGTCTGTAGCTGTGTTAAGGTTGGTTCACTAGCCAGCCTTCTGAACTTCGTACCATTTTCAAATATTTCTTTAAGGCATCTCGTGTAATCGTCTTTCTTCAAAAGTACAATACCGCTACCCTTGTCGGGCTTGAGGATAGCGAAACGGGTTTTGAGGTCCCTAAGTATGCGAATACGCTTAGCATCGGAACTTAGGCGTTTATCAGAGAAATCCAGTAAATTACACGTCATTGCTCTGACAGAGTTTTTGAGTTTTTCTCTCTTCATGTAGCTGCCAGGAAGAAGTCCGTTAAACGTGAGCTGTTCCCAGAAAACTTCCGCACTGATGATAACGTCCGAATCTTTGGGTGTCGAGGCCAGTCCGTGTTTCAAGCCGAAACGAAGTATTTGCTTCTCCTCATCCGTAAGCGGCATGTTTGTGAGGTTAAGGATTGTGGTATTCGGGTTATCTTGAAGGCCCAGCGAAATGGAGTGCTCTTTCAGAAGATTATTAAACTTTCGCTCCTGTCTTTTGACATGGGTTTCATTCAGTTTATCCACCGAGCTCTTGGCGATGTGTTTGATTGACGTGGCCTTCATCCATGTGGCACTGTTCATGAGCATTGACTCTAGGGTAGAAGTTTCCTTACGTAGTTGCTTGACTGTCATCACTTTTTCATGAATGGCATCTTTGAGAAGTCGTCGGTGGTATCTGGTGCGCAGTTTGGGAGCTTTGGACTTCAAGTTAGCCCATCTGATGAATTTCGGCGTCAGGTTGTTGTCACGGCATTTGTTGAGGAACATTAAGTCTGATTCAGCCTTCGTCAGACGCCTATAGCTCTTTTGGAATGCTACTGTGTGGCGATGAATTGTTGGGTCGGTGGCTCGGAGCTTTGACCAAAATCTTGTTGATCCACCAACTAGCTTAGTAAAGTACAAAAGCATAGAAACTCCGAAAAAAGAAATGTAACACATGGTTGACGTTCTCAATATTTCGACTAAGTTTTACTTGTCATCTTCAGGAGAAGTAATTTGTACAATCAACAAACACACATATATATACATTTACAGAGATGCGGACAATAGAAGGCTGAATAAAATACACTGCTATGATTGATCAAATGATTCAACCAATGGAAATTAAACATTGATCACTTATGGTCATTCAGGCAAACAGCAATAAACAGATGTAGTTATGACAGCACCAGGCCTTTGATCCTAATACAAAGAAACTGCTATTGTTTAGGTGATAGGTGTTGAATAGGGATTAGGACGATATGTAGCGGTCATTCAGAGAAAACAGCAGAATACACACATAGTGATGACAGCATCAGACATTGGACCCTACTAAAACAAAATGTTGTTGTTTTAGTGATTGGTGTGAGATATGGATTAGAGCGATATCTAACAGTTACACAGAGAGAACAGCAATATACACACATAGTTATTTACAACGCCAGGTGTTTGACACTGGTTCGAACAAACTGTTGTTGGATTTATGATAGGTGTGAAATAAGGATCAGAGTGATCAGAGATAGCACTGGAAGTGAAAGAGGATAATTTACAAGTGTCAATACAGAAGCTTAGTGATAATACTGTTAATAAACGGGGAAAAAAAAATGCACACAAAACATAGGAAAACAGGGTAGAATGGGACTAATTAGCGAAACAAATGAAGCTCTTTTGAGGCTTTTATACCATTGTTAAGCACCGAGTGGTTTCTGCGAATGGCGAGTGCTTCCTTAAACAAAAGAACATTCCAGTTATCAGCTGTATCAATTACTTCAGTGTTAAGAAGAATAGCAGAGGTAAGTGATATGTTGGGCAAATTAAGTAATCTGTTAGGCAAATCAATTAAGTTCATATAATCATGGAACTGTTTACAGGACTGGGTGTGCGAATATATTTCACTGTTTCCAGTTGCATGTTCATCAATGCGGATTGCCAAGCAGCGTTCTGTTTTGCCTATATAAGCGGCATTACACCCGGGACAACAGAATTTGTAAACAATGTTACTTCTCAAATTGCGGGGAGTGCGATCTTTGTTGTTGACAATTTGCTGTGTTTTAGTTGTTTTCCATCGGACAGTTATACACACTGGCTTAGGAAGGTTCCGTTTGATTTTTCGAAGGTACTGGCTGACTACACGTTCGCCGTACTGCCCGACGTAGGGCAGGCTAAGCCATATCCTAGGTCTGTCGTCTTTAGGCTTTTCTTTGGCTGGTCGAACCGCAATTTTGGTAAATTTGTCGATAAGACCCCTAGCTACCGATTTTGGGTATCCGTTCCAAGAAAGAAATGTTTGGATCGAATGGAGTTCTTTCTTGAATAGGCTGGGATTGCTACACAGTTTGTAAGCTCTGGAAACAAGAGCTCTTGTCCAAGCTGTTTTGGTTCTCCAAGGTTCAAAGCTGTCAAAATTAATGTACTGTCCAGTGGAAGTTGATTTCCTGTATACGGTGGTTGTCATTTCAGCACAGATTTTAATGTCCAGAAAGTGCACATCAGTGTAAAGCGGAAAATCTTCCATTGTGAATTTTAAATTAGGATCAAAAGAGTTGAGTCTGTTGAGAATGATGTTGCTCTCCTCAGGTCTACAAAGCACAAGTGTGTCGTCCATGAAGCGGATATAGAATTTAATCAAACCCTCTTCCAACAGCTTGTTGACAACAATCTTCTCCAGCTCCGTCATAATAATGTTTGCCAGTGTTGGGCCTAATGAAGAACCCATCGATACACCGTCTGTCTGTTGATATACAACAGAGTTGAAAGAAAAGGGGGTTTTCAAACAAGTGTCCAAAATTAATTTCTTTAGTGTAGATCTGCGAAAAGTCGTAGGTATTAGTTTTACGTTGTAAATTCGATCCAAAACAATGTTCACCACCCTCCTAAGTGGCACATTCGTGAACAGTGATTCGACATCGAAGGACACAAAGCGGTAACCTTCAGACAGGATGCTTTGTGGAATAGCACGGATGCGTTCTGCAGCTTCGAACGAGTCCTTTACACAGAATTCGTTGTCTGTTAGTGGTTTCAGTAATTTCGACAGACATTTACCCAGTTTTGAGTACGCTGTTCCCGTTGTGTCCACTATAGGCCGAAATTTAGGAAGAGCGTCAAAGTCTTTATGAGTTTTAGGTAGTCCATGGGCTCGCGCCGGTCTGTTGGATTTAGGCATGACTTCATTTAATTCATCCTGCGTTATTTCTCCTCGCTTGTGGATTGTTCGGAGATAATTTTGAAGAGTCTGTAGCTGTGTTAAGGTTGGTTCACTAGCCAGCCTTCTGAACTTCGTACCATTTTCAAATATTTCTTTAAGGCATCTCGTGTAATCGTCTTTCTTCAAAAGTACAATACCGCTACCCTTGTCCGGCTTGAGGATAGCGAAACGGGTTTTGAGGTCCCTAAGTATGCGAATACGCTTAGCATCGGAACTTAGGCGTTTATCAGAGAAATCCAGTAAATTACACGTCATTGCTCTGACAGAGTTTTTGAGTTTTTCTCTCTTCATGTAGCTGCCAGGAAGAAGTCCGTTAAACGTGAGCTGTTCCCAGAAAACTTCCGCACTGATGATAACGTCCGAATCTTTGGGTGTCGAGGCCAGTCCGTGTTTCAAGCCGAAACGAAGTATTTGCTTCTCCTCATCCGTAAGCGGCATGTTTGTGAGGTTAAGGATTGTGGTATTCGGGTTATCTTGAAGGCCCAGCGAAATGGAGTGCTCTTTCAGAAGATTATTAAACTTTCGCTCCTGTCTTTTGACATGGGTTTCATTCAGTTTATCCACCGAGCTCTTGGCGATGTGTTTGATTGACGTGGCCTTCATCCATGTGGCACTGTTCATGAGCATTGACTCTAGGGTAGAAGTTTCCTTACGTAGTTGCTTGACTGTCATCACTTTTTCATGAATGGCATCTTTGAGAAGTCGTCGGTGGTATCTGGTGCGCAGTTTGGGAGCTTTGGACTTCAAGTTAGCCCATCTGATGAATTTCGGCGTCAGGTTGTTGTCACGGCATTTGTTGAGGAACATTAAGTCTGATTCAGCCTTCGTCAGACGCCTATAGCTCTTTTGGAATGCTACTGTGTGGCGATGAATTGTTGGGTCGGTGGCTCGGAGCTTTGACCAAAATCTTGTTGATCCACCAACTAGCTTAGTAAAGTACAAAAGCATAGAAACTCCGAAAAAAGAAATGTAACACATGGTTGACGTTCTCAATATTTCGACTAAGTTTTACTTGTCATCTTCAGGAGAAGTAATTTGTACAATCAACAAACACACATATATATACATTTACAGAGATGCGGACAATAGAAGGCTGAATAAAATACACTGCTATGATTGATCAAATGATTCAACCAATGGAAATTAAACATTGATCACTTATGGTCATTCAGGCAAACAGCAATAAACAGATGTAGTTATGACAGCACCAGGCCTTTGATCCTAATACAAAGAAACTGCTATTGTTTAGGTGATAGGTGTTGAATAGGGATTAGGACGATATGTAGCGGTCATTCAGAGAAAACAGCAGAATACACACATAGTGATGACAGCATCAGACATTGGACCCTACTAAAACAAAATGTTGTTGTTTTAGTGATTGGTGTGAGATATGGATTAGAGCGATATCTAACAGTTACACAGAGAGAACAGCAATATACACACATAGTTATTTACAACGCCAGGTGTTTGACACTGGTTCGAACAAACTGTTGTTGGATTTATGATAGGTGTGAAATAAGGATCAGAGTGATCAGAGATAGCACTGGAAGTGAAAGAGGATAATTTACAAGTGTCAATACAGAAGCTTAGTGATAATACTGTTAATAAACGGGGAAAAAAAAATGCACACAAAACATAGGAAAACAGGGTAGAATGGGACTAATTAGCGAAACAAATGAAGCTCTTTTGAGGCTTTTATACCATTGTTAAGCACCGAGTGGTTTCTGCGAATGGCGAGTGCTTCCTTAAACAAAAGAACATTCCAGTTATCAGCTGTATCAATTACTTCAGTGTTAAGAAGAATAGCAGAGGTAAGTGATATGTTGGGCAAATTAAGTAATCTGTTAGGCAAATCAATTAAGTTCATATAATCATGGAACTGTTTACAGGACTGGGTGTGCGAATATATTTCACTGTTTCCAGTTGCATGTTCATCAATGCGGATTGCCAAGCAGCGTTCTGTTTTGCCTATATAAGCGGCATTACACCCGGGACAACAGAATTTGTAAACAATGTTACTTCTCAAATTGCGGGGAGTGCGATCTTTGTTGTTGACAATTTGCTGTGTTTTAGTTGTTTTCCATCGGACAGTTATACACACTGGCTTAGGAAGGTTCCGTTTGATTTTTCGAAGGTACTGGCTGACTACACGTTCGCCGTACTGCCCGACGTAGGGCAGGCTAAGCCATATCCAGCCATACAGCTACAGACTCTTCAAAATTATCTCCGAACAATCCACAAGCGAGGAGAAATAACGCAGGATGAATTAAATGAAGTCATGCCTAAATCCAACAGACCGGCGCGAGCCCATGGACTACCTAAAACTCATAAAGACTTTGACGCTCTTCCTAAATTTCGGCCTAGAGTGGACACAACGGGAACAGCGTACTCAAAACTGGGTAAATGTCTGTCGAAATTACTGAAACCACTAACAGACAACGAATTCTGTGTAAAGGACTCGTTCGAAGCTGCAGAACGCATCCGTGCTATTCCACAAAGCCTCCTGTCTGAAGGTTACCGCTTTGTGTCCTTCGATGTCGAATCACTGTTCACGAATGTGCCACTTAGGAGGGTGGTGAACATTGTTTTGGATCGAATTTACAACGTAAAACTAATACCTACGACTTTTCGCAGATCTACACTAAAGAAATTAATTTTGGACACTTGTTTGAAAACCCCCTTTTCTTTCAACTCTGTTGTATATCAACAGACAGACGGTGTATCGATGGGTTCTTCATTAGGCCCAACACTGGCAAACATTATTATGACGGAGCTGGAGAAGATTGTTGTCAACAAGCTGTTGGAAGAGGGTTTGATTAAATTCTATATCCGCTTCATGGACGACACACTTGTGCTTTGTAGACCTGAGGAGAGCAACATCATTCTCAACAGACTCAACTCTTTTGATCCTAATTTAAAATTCACAATGGAAGATTTTCCGCTTTACACTGATGTGCACTTTCTGGACATTAAAATCTGTGCTGAAATGACAACCACCGTATACAGGAAATCAACTTCCACTGGACAGTACATTAATTTTGACAGCTTTGAACCTTGGAGAACCAAAACAGCTTGGACAAGAGCTCTTGTTTCCAGAGCTTACAAACTGTGTAGCAATCCCAGCCTATTCAAGAAAGAACTCCATTCGATCCAAACATTTCTTTCTTGGAACGGATACCCAAAATCGGTAGCTAGGGGTCTTATCGACAAATTTACCAAAATTGCGGTTCGACCAGCCAAAGAAAAGCCTAAAGACGACAGACCTAGGATATGGCTTAGCCTGCCCTACGTCGGGCAGTACGGCGAACGTGTAGTCAGCCAGTACCTTCGAAAAATCAAACGGAACCTTCCTAAGCCAGTGTGTATAACTGTCCGATGGAAAACAACTAAAACACAGCAAATTGTCAACAACAAAGATCGCACTCCCCGCAATTTGAGAAGTAACATTGTTTACAAATTCTGTTGTCCCGGGTGTAATGCCGCTTATATAGGCAAAACAGAACGCTGCTTGGCAATCCGCATTGATGAACATGCAACTGGAAACAGTGAAATATATTCGCACACCCAGTCCTGTAAACAGTTCCATGATTATATGAACTTAATTGATTTGCCTAACAGATTACTTAATTTGCCCAACATATCACTTACCTCTGCTATTCTTCTTAACACTGAAGTAATTGATACAGCTGATAACTGGAATGTTCTTTTGTTTAAGGAAGCACTCGCCATTCGCAGAAACCACTCGGTGCTTAACAATGGTATAAAAGCCTCAAAAGAGCTTCATTTGTTTCGCTAATTAGTCCCATTCTACCCTGTTTTCCTATGTTTTGTGTGCATTTTTTTTTCCCCGTTTATTAACAGTATTATCACTAAGCTTCTGTATTGACACTTGTAAATTATCCTCTTTCACTTCCAGTGCTATCTCTGATCACTCTGATCCTTATTTCACACCTATCATAAATCCAACAACAGTTTGTTCGAACCAGTGTCAAACACCTGGCGTTGTAAATAACTATGTGTGTATATTGCTGTTCTCTCTGTGTAACTGTTAGATATCGCTCTAATCCATATCTCACACCAATCACTAAAACAACAACATTTTGTTTTAGTAGGGTCCAATGTCTGATGCTGTCATCACTATGTGTGTATTCTGCTGTTTTCTCTGAATGACCGCTACATATCGTCCTAATCCCTATTCAACACCTATCACCTAAACAATAGCAGTTTCTTTGTATTAGGATCAAAGGCCTGGTGCTGTCATAACTACATCTGTTTATTGCTGTTTGCCTGAATGACCATAAGTGATCAATGTTTAATTTCCATTGGTTGAATCATTTGATCAATCATAGCAGTGTATTTTATTCAGCCTTCTATTGTCCGCATCTCTGTAAATGTATATATATGTGTGTTTGTTGATTGTACAAATTACTTCTCCTGAAGATGACAAGTAAAACTTAGTCGAAATATTGAGAACGTCAACCATGTGTTACATTTCTTTTTTCGGAGTTTCTATGCTTTTGCACAGTTGTATTACCCTCACAAAATAAAGACATTATTATTATTATTATTATTAAACCACTCACCCAAAGCCTGCTCCCCAAAAAGGATACTGAAATATCTGACAAGCAAACTGTCGAAACTGAGGACTATTCTGATGAGTTTAGCTGATTTCATGAGTTCCAACCACACCAACTAACCTTTCAGGCTTTGGTTAGTGGCCAGGTCCTTGATTGCAGCAGCTCCCTGCTCCACAGTTCACGTTGTCTGCTTCAGCCAGAAAATTGGCTTCAGGATGGTACGCAGCATGAGCTTTGCGAACCCGCTGGCATGTCGGATGAAATTGGTCGACGGAATAAAGCCTATAGAAACAGAGAACTCATTTACACTCTTCTTCAAAACCAAAGAAACCAGCAATAAGAAATACCGTAAATGACCTATACCTTTGCCCGTAAATAGGTTGCTTGTTTTTCCTTACTGTGAGGGTTCTACTGATTTTAGAGTTTTTTTTGAGGTTTGTTTACAAGGCTGGATTATATATCCTGCTGGAAAAATGTCGGCTTCATCACCAGAAATAATATTTCATGCTATTTATTAGCCTCTAAAGAGGCAATTTTCTGGACGGAATTTTTAGCTCATGTACAGTATACTAAGCAAAGTCAAGCAAATGGACACGACCCAAATTCACAAACCTGCCAGTCGTATTTCCTCTCACTTTCTTTGTAAATGAAGACTTGTTGTCTGAGTTTATATAGTGTCATCTGTCCAGCTGATTTACAAGAAAAGTTACTGAAAGTTTTACGAACTTTTGTGAAAGACGCCTCACTATTATTTTGATTTAATTTGTTTTTCATATCTGACTGCTGTTGAATGCCTTGCTCCCAAAGCTTTCCCTTAGACACTGGCGATCACTCTGACGTGTGGAGGAATCCTTGGTGTTAACCACCGACATTTGGCAAGATACTGAAAATCTTTCCCACCATATTGGTGGAAGAAAAGTGGTCTTCAACACACTGCGCAAAAGGTCTTCCAAGCATCATGAACTGCTTATGGGTAGATCCACTACTCCTCCTCATGGCAATGTCACTTTTCATTCCATTCTCGATGAAAGCAATTATGGTGTCATGTTGTCACAGAAAGATTGAACACATGTAACCAATGTATGGGACATTCGCTTGACATACTTGCAACAATATTGATTGTGATTGGTCAAACACGTGTTCTTGATTAACAGCTTTAGGTTTTGGAATCACCAAAGCCCCAAGGACAGTGAGAACTGAGGACTGTACAAATTCTCTGTGACCGTCAGATTCCCTGCAGTTGACGAACATATTCATAGGTAAACAGGCACTGGTCAGTTTGTCTCACCTGGAGACGAACAGCTGATTGTGACACCTGTACCCTCAAGCTGATGAGCTAACTCACAGTTAAACAGGACAGCGGTCAGTCTGTCTTACCTGGACACAAACAGTTGATAGTGACACCTGTACCCTCAAGCTGATGAGCTAACTCACAGGTAAACAGGACAGTGGTCAGTTTGTCTTACCTGGACACGAACAGTTGACAGTGACACCTGTACTCACAGGTAAACAGGACAGTGGTCAGTTTGTCTTCCTTGGACACAAACAGTTGATAGTGATACCTGTACCCTTCAGCTGATAAGTTAACTCATAGGTGTACAGAACAGTGGTCAGTCTGTCTTACCTGGACACAGACAGTTGACAGTGACACCTGTACCCTCCAGTTGACGAGCTACCTCAGAAGTGAACAGGACATTAGCTAACTTTGAGTCTTTGTAAGCTTGGCCACCATTATAGCTTCCCTCCTCATCAAACATCAAGTTGTCCAGGGATATAGGTCCAAGTTCTAAATGGAACAAAAATATTTTTTCTTCAACTACTACAAAGGAGTTAAAAACAGAGAACTTCTTTCTCATTCATCAACTTGTCTGAATACATTATAACCTAGACAGTATTGCTTAGGTCCCCCATTCCCACAAAACAAATTACCAAAAAGCTCCACGTTCAAAATTTGGTCAAAGCACTCCCAATTCCTTTAAAGTGTTCAACTTTCTTTCCCATAACTCGTAAATCATATCTTTTGACTAGTCTCCACGGTGGTCTATTGGTTAAAATAACTATCCACTCCAGAAGGAGGGGTTCTACCACTGGAATTATCTGTCTTTATTTAAACGAGGCCAGACCAGATTTGTGTTGCCCACCCTTCATTCCTGACCCCTTCGTCTTGATATCGTGCAGACTGGAAGTGACAACCACGATTCTGACATCCTGCGTCTCTTTGGCTCGTTCCTTGAGGGCAGGTAACAGTGGGTTGGCCAGCAAGAAATGGCCTGAAGTCACATAACAAAAGACTGAGGGAGTTCTTTCCTGTGTATGATTAGCTGGTTCCTTTTGAGGACCTAATGGCAGATTGATCGACAAGAAATTACCTACAAAATCATGCAGGTAGCCATGTCAGTTTATGAATTCAGTATATAAATACATATGACTAAGGTAGTCAAGGCTGACAGTTCTTTCTAAACATAAGCTTTCAGCTGCACCAGTTTGTAACAGCCTACAGCAGATGTCTGAAGTGGAGATAGAGTCAGCAGGAATAGAGACATATGTACAAAACATTCAGCTGAAACCTCATGTTTAGGAAGCAGAGTAAGTCTATAAGGTACTACCTATGTATTTATTTACAAAGAAATTACCTGCAATCAAAATAATTCAAGATGGATCAAATTCAATTTGTTCATCACAGAACTAAATACGAAATTGCCTATCATAAAAGTTTTATAGAAAGTGGTCAAAAGCCACTGTGAAATCCACCTTCCTGTTTTACAGGCTTCCTATCAGTACTGAGATAATGAAGTGTCTAAAATTTCATACAGGCCATTTTGGTTAATGGATCCATGCGCAGGGACACAAGTGACAAAATACAGACATAGTTTAAGGTGTGTAATGGGATATCAGGAATTGTCTGCTTAAGAAAAGAGATGTTCAATGAGTCCGAAGCATGAGCTAAACATCACTTGTTGAGGGCGGACACTTCATGATATCTCCTCCTATAACATGTACTCTTTGTTTTATTGTACTGAAAAGGTGAAAGAAAAAACACTAGAAACAGCTCGCTCTGTTAACACTTTAAACAGGTGAACATGTATGTCGTCATTAGCTATAAGCAGCAAGCCTGTGTCCGACTGTTTGTTAACAAACAAGAGCGATGATGGAGAGCTGGAGTTAAAGGAGTTAATTCTGTAAAATAAACGCACAAGATCATCAGCTATTAGCTCGTGAATATTGGATATTACTTTGTGAACATGGGACACTGCTTTTTCTATGTACATAATCGTTGTAGATCAGGTTTTGCAGAGCCTCATGTGGCCTTGTATTGATCAATGGAAACCATGAATTACTCTGTGTGGTGTATTAATACCATTTACCTAAAGTTAACGGAGATGTTAAACGGCAACTTTTGAGAGGATTTACCTAGGTGATTGGTTCCCATTGTCATCTCAAAGTTGTCCTTGGTCAGATGACGTTCAGTGTCAGCAAAGTTCTGGGAAAGTCCAGCGTTGTTGATGAGGATGTCCAGAGGTTTGCCCAATGCCAGGAATTTCTCCACAAACCCTCGGATGGAAGACATATCGGCCAGGTCAAGCTGGAATACATTCAATCAGTGTCCCAGAATTCCATACAGGTACAAGTCTTTAGACAGCTACCCACAACCAATCATTTGTACAGCTATTAAAGGCCACCACTGGAAATATGATGGTTGGGAAGTGTTCTTTTTCGGTAGTTTTCTTCACAGAGTTAATTTCTTGAAAAATCCTACACTGAGCAAAAATATAAACCTGAGGCTTTTGTTTTTGAAATACTTCACAAGATAATGCTGTGGTTTTTGTCAACATGGTACCGAGGGATGGGCAAGAGCAAAACCCCTACACCTGTGTACATTCCAGTCTCTGTTGTCGATTTCAAGCCTATTCACCATTTTGACCTGTCAGACGGGTGTGACCCTATCTGTAGTATTCAGTGATCTGTACGGTGTTCCCTGGTACTCCTTACCCTGAGGTATATGAAAGGCCACCTGTAGAGTACAAGTTCTCTCAAAACGCACGATGCCACAGATGCCAAAATACTAACTTTGGCCTGACCCTTACAACTGTCGCCAGAGCCCATGACATTAATGAGTCAACGAGTAGTCATCTACGAAGATGTCATGAAGAATTTGGCATGACAGCTAATTGCCACCATGCCTGCCGATTGCGTGTAGCGGCCCTCGACCACGACTGCCATATTCGCTTCCTCCACCTCCGAGGCCGTTTCAGGCCAGCCACTGCCACAGCTAATGAACAGTTACGGTCCATAATAAGCGGATTTCAGCTCAAACGGTTTGGAATCACCTCAGAGAAAAGAATTTGTGGGCCCGTAGACCATTGCAGGGTATCTACCTTACCTCTGCTCAAAGCCAGAGCCCTAGTGACTGGGTTAACATTCATGTCCGTTGGCCTTTGGCAAGGTGGCGGCGTGTTATGTTTTCATATGAATCCCGTTTTCAGCTACACCGAGCCAATGGAAGGTAATGAGTTTGACGACGCGACACTGAGAACTATTCTACTACGCAATCGGGCGCAGAGTGCAATGTGGTGGTGGTGGTGGGCTACTTGTGTGGGCAGAGATAAGTCAAGGCCATCGTACTCAACTTCATTTCATTGACATAACTTGAATGCATTGAGAGACCGTGATGAAATTATGAAGCCAATAGTTGTCCCATTTGTCCGGTGCCATACGACTGTCCACATGTTGTGCTGTATGTAGAGCATTTCTGCAAGCTGAAATGGCTGAAGTGCTTGACAGGTCAGGATATTCACCTGATCTCTGCCCAACTGAACATCCTTGGGATGTCAATGACCGGTGAGTTCGTGGTCAATTTCCAATTCTGGGTAACATCGCAGAGTTACGTGTGGCTCTCATACAGGAGTGGGAAAACATTCCGCAAGTCACAAATGACCATCTCATGAGGTCAGTGTGTTGACAATGTGTAGCAGGCAAATGGTGGACATATTCAGTACAAAGGTTGGAATTTACCGAACTGACCCCTCTCGTTTCCTAATCTGTGTCAGCGTTACCATCGGTTTGCCATTTCCATCAGTAATGGAAATGTATTGCTAAGAGTCCATCCTAAGCCCCCGTGAAAAAAGGTATTGAAAGGAATTTGATAATGCAGGTAATTTTATCAAAACAATGGGTGTTGCACTTATATTTTTGTTCAGTATATTTGTTGTATTAAGCAAAACTAAAAAAAAAAGAATTTTTTTGGCTCAATCTACCTTCTTTTTCCAGATAAGAGTCAGATTTCACTCAACAAAGAATTTTATAAGGATGGCCTAATTCCTTCCTTTATCAATTCAATTAGTGTGGACAGCAATCGCTTTATTTTTTTTTCTTGTAGACCCACTTCTTCTTTGATTTCTTTTTATTTTTTTTGATCTGTTCTGCAGAGATATCAACGAAAACCTGTCTACTTAAGTTCCACACAACTTCAGACATGCGGCTGGCTGCAGCCACAATTTTCGGACAGATTTCGGCTCTTTTACATAAAAAAAACAGTCTGCCCAAATGCAGCTTTTACCTGAACAAAACAGGAGCCAGAAGAGGAGGCAGAAAGAGCCTTCAAGGCATAGACATATAGGTTTATCTCAAGACTCGACATAATGACCCAGGTGCCTCTCAATGTGGTGGCTATGATTAAAGTACAGTTCTTGCTGGCTTATTCTTCAGTCCTACATGGGAAGGTCCACCAGCAACCTGTGAATGGTTGTGGGTTTGCCCTGCGCTCTTCCTGGTTTCCACCTACCATAGTGCGGGTCACTGTCAAATAAGTGAAATATTCTTGAGTACTTCACAAAAAAACAATCAAATATATAAGTAAATAGATAAATATTTATTGAAGGTTTAGACATTGAAAGAATTAGGCAAGGGCCACTATTAAGCCATACATTTCATATTAAACCAATCACTGAGAACATTTATACCTGCATAAATGTGGCCTTGGCTTCGGGAAACTCCTGGATGATTTTTGCTACCGCTTCATTGCCATTTTTCTCGGAGCGACAAGCCAGTATAACATCATACTGTTCAGCACAAAGCATCTGGCTGACGGCAAACAAAAAGTCAAAAGATCTCGATTGTGAAAAACTCAAGCAGTCGTATTTTAGCAACAAAGCAAATAAAATGGAATAATGAAGCACATCTGTGCCAGTTCGCCTCTACCGATGTAAGATAAAAAGCGTCGTCTGATTCGTGCAAAATGGGCACTCGCGACCAGGTGAATGCCTACATATGACGTCACAGATTTTGATGCTATAACTGGAATATTATGCCGAACCCTAAAGTGCGATTGGTTGGAATCAGATTTGTATCTTTGAAAGTTTGGTTTAAAACTAGAGTCTAAATTTCCAGTAAGTTGTGGTTTGCTCGTTATATTCACGTCATTGGAGAATGGGTCCATTTGAACTCGAGATTAACCATTTCGCCTAGGCCAATAACATTTAATTCCTCGCTTCCTCGTGTAATATTTTGTAAAACTGGTATTGGCGGAAGAACAATTTTCATTATCAGAATTCGTTTACATTTTATAATAACCTCATCTTTTGTTATAAATTTTGGAAAAAAAAGAATCTGATGCGGGAAGGGTGTGGGAGGTTGGGTGTAACACGACGTTAGGTTCGCCTCAGCAAACAAGGAATCAAGTATGATTGGCCTTACAGACCATTGGCGCTCCCCGCCAGCTAACAGATTCGAACCTTTTAATTAAAAAAGGTGTCAAACGCTTCTGTTGGTGTGAAGCACTTATTACTGTGCGTTCCTCGCAAATTTTGTTTATAACTCGGGCAATTTCGTTAACACACGAAAACATAGTTAAATACAGTGATTAATTATCCAGTTCGTCTTAGGGAGTCACGTGGGCCGGTAACGCTCATTCCAAGGGCCGGTAACGCTCAAGCTGTCCTATGTTTATCACAAGCTAGTGTGAAGGGTAGATAGACACACAAGTCGGTCATTGGGTCCTCAAAACACTCTTTTTTTGTTGAAAGGTGGAGAACATCTGATCCTCATCAACAATGATCAGAAAAGTAATAAATGCTGGAAAATTCAATACAATGATTCTCCATTACTCCTGAGTGTTAATCAATGTAAATGTATTACAAATGATATTTCACTACAGCTGTTACAACCATTACTTTTAATAGACATAGCACAAGTAAAGTTATTACTTCATGAAATGACAAAATGTCTGGCATACTTAAATCAAGCATGTGACACTAGTAAAAGTATTACCCATGTGTTACTACTTTCAGCATGACACCGAATGTGACACGCAACATGAAAAATATAGAGACACCTAATGTGACACCTCCAGTCACATCTTCATACATAGAGTATGTGCATGACAAACCCAGTGGAACTGTCACTCCAGTTAACTCAATTCCATGTAACTCAAAATTAACTATCAATAAACTAACCCCGTTTAACTACCATTAACAATCACTTTGACATATGAATACATCGGAAAAGGGTGGACAGGTCAAGGGCGCCATGGTTACATCATTCAGCATGTCTGTACATCAGTACATGTACTCGGGTGACTGAGACATCGTTACCGTGATTAAATCAAAATAGTGTCTTCTCTGCCGGCACATAGTAAAATACAGACATTTGCAAAAACACTGACAAACCATATTCACTGACACTAAACTAAGGTTTATCACTCAACCAAAGAACACCAGTAAAATATGTATCCTTAACCCAGCAGGTAGCGGTTTCATGAATGACTTCGATAGACTCGCACTGTACCATGCGGGCATATCAGTGCACTCGCTTCGGCAGCTATAAACAGGTTGAAACTATGTAAAATTACTTTTGACAGCGAACTACTGACAGACCAAACACTTTATATATACTCATGATTGGAAAACGACAGTTACTGCTTACAGGGCTTGGTGGCACGCTCTGTATAGCACAGGTTTTGTCAACAGAAATGTTCTTTGTTCGCCAGTGAGGTTGAACGATACCAGGAAAGTAAAACTGTAACGCTGACAGGAGTTTACAGAAATACCTCTGCCACTTCACGAGTAATCTCGGCCGTAATCAACAACAAACAGCATACCATAATGCGACAGTGGCAACTGCCATTACACTAGGTGTCGTCCTCAAACATCTGTGAAGCGATCAGTGCCAAAGTGTGGCTTCATCATGTCTCTGTGACAAAGCAGCAATACAATACACCTGAAAGAAAATCCACCGGGAACATAAGGGAAAGTCAGAAGAGAATTCGTTTTTCAGAAGATTCGAAGTTCTCAAAACGGGTCAAGCCAGAAACAGGTTTGCATATAAGACCAGCCACAGACTAGGACCATCATGTCTATGCAAGGTAATGTGGTATTCTGTACCATTTCAAAATACTTCAAAATGTTCAAGATGATTCGAATTGATCATGATGTTTTTGTTATAGTTTTATCATCGCAGAGTCGAATCAAAGGTAATCACCGCTTCCAACCGTGGCAGAATACAAATGAATGAATGATTATGGCTTAACGCCACATCTGCAATATCTCAGACATATCGTGGCGATGGCAGAATACAGGCAGGATGATATCAAACTGGAAAAATGTATTTTTCAGTATCGAACATAATATTTTATGACAATAACACGGTTCTAAAAGTGCACCTTTTTGGTCGAAATTTTAAGTCATTTACAGTAATTTAATTATTCATTTATTTGATTGCGGATTTTTGGGGTTTTTTTTTGCACCACGGGGGTGGGCAACAACCAGACAGAAACCCACAACCACCCACTGTTTGTTTACAGACCTCATGCATTTCCCACATAGGTCCGGAGAGGACTCTAGGCAGGGTACAATTTTCAACAGAGTTGGGTGGTGATCGACCCACATGTGGAGCAATCCGTGTAGCAGAGGCCGACACAGGGACTTGTAATAATACACAGAGTAATACTACTCACAGAACACGTGAAGGTGACTCAGATAAACTGAGCCCCACTCACACAAATCTAGGTAGGGAACAATTATCAACAGAGTTGGGTGGTGATCGACCTACATATGGAGCAATCCGTATAGCAGGGATTGACACAAGGGCTTGTAACAATACATACAGTAATAATACTCACAGAAAACATGAAATGCTAAATATGTGCTCTTTAAATGTTTGTGGTCTACGAAAACGACTTGAGTATCCAAAGTTTGAAGAATTTGTTCAACATTACCACATCATTGCATTCACAGAGCCTAAAACTGACGAGGTTGACACTTTAACACTAACTGATAAATCTGATAATGTAGGATGCAAATTACATTTAAATAATAGACAAAAATTAGCTTCTTATAGGTCTGGGGAATTGGGTTTGCAGTTAGGAAATCTATATTAAATTATATTCATATTCATGCAGTACACGGCGAAATTGCTTTTGTGGTTAACAGTAAGTAAAAGGCTATTAAAGTGTGATAAAGATTTACTGATGGGTGTTGTATATATACCACCACAGCGGTCACGTTTTGTGAGTTTTGAATTGTTTGACACTTCGGAAAATGAACTGATAGACAAGACAAATTCGAGAAATGTGAATGTTTGTGTACTTGGTGATATTAATGCATGTACTAAAAACTGTGACGACTTCGTCTCTTTAGATAACACAATCTGTGGCCAACTAAGTTTAGACGAAGAAATTGTTTGTTTGTTGGAAGATCGATCATTGTTAAATGAGATGGCTATACCATTTTCTAGAACTTCAAAAGATGACCATAACCCGAACAACTATGGATACCGACTACTTGAAATGTGTAAAGGTAATAAATTGTATATATGTAATGGGGGAGTAGGGGAGGACAAAGATATTGGTGAACTTACGTGTAAGGCTTCAACTGTAGTAGATTATGTGATCAGTTCACATTCTCCAGTTTGAAATTTTGTCCTTTGATGCTCTCCTGTCCGATGTGCACTCACCTATTGTGTTCTCTTTAAAAAGGGTAGATGATTGTAATTCAGGTCTAAGTAATGTTACCGAGACAGATGTTGCCGGTCAGGACGGGGGTAAGAATTCTTATATTAAGTGGGACCAGAGTGGAGTAAATGAGTTTCGAATAATCATTAATATGTCTAATTTAGAAGACATCGCCACCGAGTTAGACAAAACAGAGGTTGACCTCAATCTCGTATGTAATAAATTAAGCAAGTGTTTTAATGAAGCTGCAATGTTAACTATGGGTATCTACAGAGTCTGCCCAAGAAAGGAACTTAGGCAACGCAGACATTCAAAACCTTGGTTTAACAGATACTGTGCTGTGCTCCAGAGGGCATATACAGACAGGCCAAAAACAAACATAAGGCACACCGCTCAAATATTAACTTTCGAGAGTTACAGAAAACTAATCGAGGCTATAAAAGGGCTATAGACAAGACTATTAAAGGTTATAAGTTAGAAATGCAAGATAAGTATATGAATATTAAACAAAGAGACACCAACAAATTCTGGAAATTAACTGGTGAACGTAAACAAGAAACTAATTTGATTTGATTTGATTTGATTTGATTGGTGTTTTACGCCGTACTCAAGAATATTTCACTTATATGACGGCGGCCAGCATTATTGTGCGAGGAAACCGGGCAGAGCCCTGGGGAAACCCACGACCATCCGCAGGTTGCTGACAGACCTTCCCACGTACGGCTCTAAATCACCACTCGTAAAGTTTGAAGCTTGCGTTATCTCACTTTCATGTATCGTCTGGAGGTGCGCTCTTTTCGCTTTGGTGTAACATTAATGGGGGGCTAACGGCCAGAACATCTTTGACACATCTGTGGGAATCTCAGCTTGGGCCATGGTGTAGCATTGTTCCATCAGGACAATCAGCCACGCCAAATGGGCTTCCCCCCGACCGTGAATTTAACCACCATGTGTGGGCCTTAAACTCAGGCGGGTCCTAACCCGGACACATGTAATCACAACATGTGCCTCGTAACATTACTCACGATGACACCTCCCCACTGAATGCAGCTATAACTGAAGATGAGATACAGAACGTTGTATGTAATATAAGTAATGGCAAAGCTGCGGGTGAGGACGAAATATTAAATGAATACATTAAAACATCAATTGATACTCTTATACACATTTATGTTAAACTATTCAATTTCGCTTAAAATAATGGGACAATTCCTGAGAGCTGGCTAAATGGGTTAATTATGCCTATTTATAAGAAGAAAGGTAGCACTGAGGACCCCGATAACTACAGGGGTATAACTCTATTAAATTGTCTGGGGAAAGTTTTCACAAGCATACTTAATTTAAGGCTCTCCTGTGTTGAAAATCTTCTCTCTGAGAACCAGGCGGATTTCCGAAAAAAAAAAACATTGAACAAATGACCATATAATTTTGTTGAAATGTATTATAGATATATTTCTTCATCAGGGTGAGAAGTTATATTGTGCGTTTGTTGAGTATAGAAAAGCTTTTGACTCTGTATGGCGTCTTGGGTTGTGGAGAAAATTATTAGCGGTTGGAATAAATGGTAAAATCTTTCACGTTATCATTAATATGTATAATGGTATAAAATATCTTGTATTTATTTAAATGGTGAAAAATCAGAGTTCATTCGTAGCTCTGTTGGGGTACGACAATGTGAAAATTTCTCACCTCTTCTCTTTGCGATCTTTGTTAACGACTTAGAGCAATTTTTAGTAGATCATGGTTGCAGTTATATCAATCCATTCAACGAAGTAGAGAACTGTCTCTTATTTAATGATATCCTAAAGTTGCTGGTGATACTTTATGCAGATGATACTGTAATTATCTCTGATACCGTCAGAGGTCTCCAGTGTGCCCTAGATAATGTAAAATTGTTTTGCGACACCTGGAAATTAAAGGTTAACAGCTCTAAAATTAAGATGGTCATATTCTCTAGGCATAAAACCAACCACAATGTTTCTTTTTTCTTCGACGATAATGAAATAGAGATATTTGATAGTTTCGTGTATTAGGGATTATGTTTTGTTACAATGGTTCCTTTTTCAGATGTAGGAAAGCTTTGTTCGACCAAGCCAACAAGGCCATATTTGCTTTAGTAAGGATGTGTAGAGATCATTATATATCACTTAATATGCAACTAGATCTTTTTGACAAAACCGTTGTGGCTATTCTCCTCCATGGGTGTGAAATATGGGGATTTGAAAATATACGTATTATAGAAAAACTACATCTAAGATATTGTAAGCTTATTCTAGCGCTTGGTAAAAATACTCCAAACTGTATGGTGTTTGGAGAAATGGGAAGGACTCCGTTAAGTTGTATCATCATGAAACGCATAATAGGCTTTTGGGCAAACCTGGTTACCGACGATATTAAATATTGTAGTATTGCATACAGAATTATATATAAGCTGCTAGAAAATGGAACGTTTAGTTCCAAGTGGCTTTTGTACGTGAAAAAGACACTCTTGTGGGTTGTCTAACATATGGAATACTCAGGAAATTTTAAACAGAGCATGGCTGTTAAAGAAAGTCCAAATAGTTCTCCAAGACCAATTTATTCAGGAGTGGTATAGTGAAATGCCACACAGCAGCAAGTGTAGGGCTTATCGCCTATTCAAAGAAATATTCTGTCTCGAAGCTTACTTAATCAAGCTCCAACCGGCACAAGCCATATCGTTATGCCGATTTAGAACGAGTAATCACTGCCAAGATGTTGTTGTTGGTAGACACTGTGGTATTCCTTATGAATATAGATTTTGTTCAAAATGTTCTATGAGTGTAATAGGGGATGAATTCCACTTCATTGTTCAATGCCCTATTAACTATAATCTAAGGCAGAATTACATACCAACCTACTTCGTGGCGCTAGAAAGCATGTGTAGGTTTTGTAACTTACTTAAAAGCAAAAACATCAGAGGTCTTAGTAACTTAACAAAGTTTATAACAAAGGGACTTCGTTGAACAAAATGTCTCCAAACCTACGTTAATTACATTTGTTCTAGTCTATTTTGTATGCATATGTTTCTTCATTATCTCCTACGTGCTGTTACCAATTGGTGTAAGAACAATAATATGTCTCTTTATCTTTGTAAAAAGATCTGAAAATAAACTTAGTGCTAAAAAGGAAGCCAGCATGGTCTGAAGTTCTCAACCCACTATAGGCAGAATATCAGTTCTCAGACGAATACTGGGGCAGTGAATCCACACCACGACTGCACAAACTTACACAGTGTAATTTTTATGCAAATATCGTGAAATAGCACGCCGCCAGAAATTCCACGGTCCACAGTGGAAAAGCGACTGCCCCCCTACTCCCTCACCCCTCTTCACAAGATGCCCCATTAGACATTCCCCTTTTCCGTTGTAGTCTAGTTGGAGAAGCTCGTACTTCGGCTGACACGGTCCAAAGTGGAAAAGCGGTAAAATCAATAGGGTTTCCGTTCTCTGGGAGTGTACTATATATTAGTCGTGAAATAGCACCCCACGTGTACACAAATCCGCATGTTTCTTTTGTGTGCCCCTGAAAAACTATCCATGTCTCCTTTTCGTGTCTATTTCGTGATATATTTCAGGCTCCAGCATCACAAAGTTGTCTCGGACTTAATGTAGTCTTACCGGTAACTTTGAAACAGCTAAGCGATTTTTTTTTTGATACTTAGAGTTATATTAAACTTTTATCACAGTGAAAGTCTAAGACAGCTTCTTATATCCTGGAGTCAGCTGAGGTTATATATATATATATATGTTGAGAAGTCCATGTCCATTTTTGGGTCTGTAAGTTGCTGGGTGGTGGATAACCACTGTCAGATGTGTTTTTCTGGCCACTTTTTTGTGATGGTAACCACAACGAGAAATATCGAAAATTGAGTTTTAAACAAAGTTTGTATTGAGTTTTCATGAAATAATTTGAGTCTTTGTTACACTGGTAACGAAAAAGATATTGCGTTTTCTGATTTGTTCAGATTGAGTTCCTAAAAATAAATTGGTTAGACACCCGCAGAGTTCATGAACAAGTTTTGCCCATGACAGGGTGGAGGATCAGCCAATGGCTTTCCTTTGATATTTCAATTAAAAAAATGAATTGTTTCAATTACAGCACCCAGCATTCAGATCAACATTTCATAGTACCAATATACTGCAATGTCCAGACAATAATTTACATTTATCTCAATTTTTGTCACAAGTTCTTTGCCCCAACCTACAGGGTTGTGGCCTTGTGCACGAAAAGGAGACAATCTACATGCTCATCACAGAACAGTTCACTTTCAGTTCACTGGGCATCTTATTTACGTAGGTCCTATTGATTTGAAAGTCATTTTTATTCTTCTTTGCGTTGCGTTTCACCAGGCACAGCATATGGTAATCTCCAACTCTCGAAACTGATAACTAACGCAAACTGGGCCCGTTTGCTGCACTCTCAGCTACAGGCGGAGTCCTTCATGAAACTCCAGATGACTCTCGCTATGGAAAAGCAAAAGTTTTTCCCACCAAGAGAGTTCATTTTCAACGCTATCAACAAAACGCCAATTGACAAGGTATGGCGATGCCTGGATAATCATGATTGTATACACTAATTCAGCGGTCATATTCCTTCATATATATATATGATAGATGTGAAAATGCTTTCCTTTTTCCTGAATGTTGTTATTTATGTAAACAAAATGTAGTGCTCAGGTCTTCATAGAACAGATGCTCTTCTTATAACAAAGCACTCTCACCCAGAATTTTTTGTTAAATTATCTCCCCTTACCATCAAAGACCCAGTCATTAATAACTTGATGAATGACTAGGAAGGTGACATGTTTTTACACCCTGTGAGATGGTGCCAGTGTGAAACAGCTGTTTTCATATATAAAAAAATATTTTAGGGCAATGTCTACAGTGTCAGAATGTATAACTTTCTACTATTGCAATGTATAACTTTCTACTATTGCAATGTATAACTTTCTGATATCATATAATAACTTTCTACTATTGCAATGTATAACTTTCTACTATTACAATGTAAAACTTTCTACTATTACAATGTAAAACTTTCTACTCTTGCAACATATAACTTTCTACTGTTGCAATGTGTAACTTTCAACTATTACAATGTAAAACTTTCTACTCTTACAACGTATAACTTTCTACTGTTACAATGTATAACTTTCTACTGTTACAATGTATAACTTTCTACTCTTGCAATGTATAACTTTCTACTGTTATAATGTATAACTTTCTACTATTACAATGTATAGCTTTGTACTGTTACAGTGTATTAATTTCTACTGTAAAGTTAATGCATCATCATAATCTTGAGCCCAAAAGGGAACATTTGAAGCCAACAAGACAGTATGGAAGACTGCTTCCAAACCTTTACCAGTGCCCCATTGCACTTTGACCTGTTTATCAACCTCATTGGTTGAGCATGCTTTCTTGTTTCTGCAGATAAAGGTGGTTATACTGGGTCAGGATCCATATCATGGCGATGGACAGGTTAGTCAACATGTTACACTCACGAGCCTGCAAATAGTGGCCTGGCATTTTGAAAATCACCCTGCGGGCAAAGTGGTATAGCCATGTTTTCCATTTTATATAATACTTGACAAAGTTCACTTGAGTCATACCACTCCCAAGAAAGTTGTGTTTTCGAGGCATGTATTGGATTGTGTCACCTGTTTGCAGGCAGGCATGGACCAGGAAATTTGACAGTTTAAGATGTAAACCTGATTAACTTGATACCTGGTAATGTTAAGACCAAGGAAGTGTACATGTGTCATAAATGTGCATGTGTCGTAAGTGTACTTATTGTCTTAAGTGTACATGTTGTCGTAAGTGTACATATGTTGTCATAAGTGTGGGTGTGCACGATGCACAAGTATCATTTTAAGGGACGTCAAAATGACCCTCACAAGTATATTTCAAAGTTTGACTTCCGCACGTTGAAATTAGAAGTTCACAGTGGGCTCTGTTTAATGTAAAACTAGCCTGTTAATTGCTGTTGTTTGTTCCCTTCCTAGGCTCATGGTTTGGCCTTCTCAGTACCTGAGGGTGTTAAGATCCCTCGCTCACTGAATACCATCATCAAGGAGTTGAGGTTGGAAGGGTTCACGGTGCCTGAAAATTATGGATGTCTGGAGAAGTGGGCAGAAAGAGGGGTCCTGCTGCTCAATTCCAGTCTCACAGTCCGGTAAATTTATGTTTCATCCCCCTAGCTACCTGCTGATGGTTGTGGGTTTCCCCAGGATCTGCCAGTTTTCTCCCACTATAATGCTGACTGCTGTTGTATAAGTGAAATATTCTTGAGTATTTCGTAAAACACTGAACAAATAAATAAATACATGATGTGTTAGTGTGGGGAGGGGGATTTTTTTTTCCTCAAGTAGAATTTTGCTATTTAATGAAGACAATAGGCTAAGTAAGTCCTGCTTTCCCGCTGATGAAGTCATTTTTGCAAAATTTCAAACAAATGACAGAAGACATACATAAAATAGGGGGTGGTTAATAATGTATGGAATATAAAGAATTATTTTGTAGAGGAATAACTTTCTTTATTTTCTCAAAAATCATAATCTTCATTATCTTGTTCCTTTACCTTTATCCTTTAACTAACGAGCTCACCTGTCAGAAGCAAGTGGAAGGTCATCAGCTGTAGTTGCTTGGCATGCTTAGTACAGAAGTTTGCCTCTGAGATAAATTCCCCGTCCCATGAACTTATACAGGCAAATGAAGGTTGTAAATTAGATGTACTCCTGTCAGTGCTGAAAGGACCTTTTTCCTTTTGGTAAGATATCATCCTGCCTTCAAAACAAACTTAAAACATCCTTGTGATAAAGATGAATACAACTTTCTGAATCAGGCAGAATGAGCCGTTTTAGGCGTGTTTTAGAATTTGTCCAGACTTTCAGGCAGGCGCATAATTTTAGGTGTGTTCAGACTTTTAGACAGGCGCATAATTTTAGGCGTGTCCATAATTTTAGGCAGGCCCATAATTTTAGGTGGGTCCAGAATTTTAGGCCCATTAGAATGTATGAAATACTCGTGGATATGGCTTAGAACACTGATAGAACAACTACCCTAATTGTTCATCCTTCTGATCCACTGCTGAAATCAATATTTCCATATTTTCTTGGAGACTGTGTGATGCAGAGAAATAATTCTTCTAGATTTATAAAGTTATACCAGGTGATGGAAACAATTCATTTTTAGCGTTATTTTTACGATAACTGTTTGTAAATATTACCCTTTAAAAACTGCTGTAAAGATTGAAAACGTTGAAGATTTACAGTACATGTAGTTACCAGTGAAGAAATTTTAACTCACGTTTTACCAGTTTTATTGCATTCTTCATTATCAGATGCATGTTTGGTTGTCAAAAGGAAACACTTGATTATCAGTGTACATGTGATCACCCATGGACATTTGATTGACAGTCTCTGGTTTCATGTACGAAGCCCTCTTGGTCAAAGCCCTCATAACGTTACGAGTACGTAGCTTCCAATACCTACACTGGTGGTTGCCATGGTAACTACGTGCCCTCAACGCTAAAAGGGCTTCATGCAAGTTGATCCGGATCACCGGGACAGTCCAGATGGTTTATTACTGGTCTAATATTTCATCATTCCTCTATGTTTCTCACAGAGCCTACCAGCCCAACTCTCATGCCGGCTACGGCTGGCCCACGTTCACAGACAATATCATCAAGATCATCAACGACCGTTGTTACGGGGTTGTCTTTTTACTCTGGGGCAAAGTGGCTCAGCAGAAGAAGGCGCTGATAGATCCCAACAAACACACAGTCATCGAGGCTCCCCACCCAGCCTACAGGGGCGGCTCGAAGTTCCTGGGGAGTAATTGTTTCAGAATGGCCAATCTGGCGCTTAAAAACCATGTGGACTTTAACCTGTGTTAGAATTTCGTATTTCTCCTAAAATTAGACCTGTAAAAATGCTTTCAAAAACACATTTAACACCTTAAAATGTTACTCAAAGACTGAAAATATGTGCCTGACATTTTTGAAAACAACCTTTGGACAAAGTGGTATGGCCATGTTGTCCATGTTATATATTCCTTGACAAATGTCTCTTGGAACATACCACTTTAACCAAAGGAATATTTTTAAAAATGTCATGGGACCTACTTGTAAGTTTGCAAAGAAGTATGATGCCAACATTTAACATTCAACTCGGAAGTGACCTTATAAGGTGGATGTATCGATCAGAATCAAACAAAATGTGTCAGTGGAAGAAAGCTAAATTTAAGGTAAAATGCAATATTCTTGTGAGGGATGTTTTTTAGATTTTCACTGACATTTTACATGTTTTACCTTGAGCGCCTGAACCTAGGTATGTCTTGTATGTTCATATGCTGCAAAGTGTAATGTTTTATGCATACTTGATTAGGAAGCTGTTTTAATTGTTGGAGGTTACCAATCGGTACAACTCTCGGATACAGGAAAAACTGGCAACTTTGTCCTGGACGAAATTTGAGGTCATTAGATAATTTACTGTAATTACGATATGTATTTTTACTGTAAAACAGTATCACTTATATAACTTGACAGAGGGCACAAGGCCTATTTGCACAAAGCCCTATTAACATTACAAACACTTGGCTGCCAGGGCGAGGTAATCCCTATAAGGCTGAATGCCGTGGTTGTTACGTGCTTGTAACGTTACAAGGGCTTGGTCTCATCTTTATCAGTCGGTTTGCGCGGAGGCCCTGTCCACTGGGGAGTTTAATATCTTATGATAAAGATGAGACACATCTCTTGTGGTACCTTATGGTATCATTCCACAACTTATACTTGGACAAACATGCTAATTTCATTTTTCTTATGAAATTCAGTAAATCGTGTAAGACTTGATCTGCCCAAAGTCTGAGACACATAAATTTGCTGGCAGAGCAACAAGACTTCTAAAGATCTGTTCAGGATATGTTCAAGAAGACAGGAGTTTCAAATCATAATAATAAAAGAATAATTCCGTTCCTGATTTGGAAATCATAATAATGCCGGACTTACGGGCAGACAGCAAAGGGAACCCTTCCGACGACCCAATAATTGTCAATCATCAGAAGTCTGGCGGGCACCATTGGACATTGCAGCTTATTTATGAGGTCTTCAACATGCCTTCAGGAGTAAATGAGGAAAACAACAACAACAACAAGTACAATCCACGGGTTTATGTCAGAAATTTGTGTTGGATATTAAAGAAAAGAGATATACATTTATACAATGTTGGTGTTCTGTTTGTTTGTTTTTTGTTTGGTTCGGGTTTAACGTCACACTCTCAACTCTGTTTCGGTCAGATGACGACGGTGTCTCCTTGCAGCAGGGCGAACAAAATGCAGCATGTATACATATTTAAAGTGCTGCCTCACTGAAATATCATTCCGAAGACGCGACGTCCCATTCACTGTTAACGTTTTACGTCCTACTCAAGAATATTTCACCTACAGTTTGGAAAGCCGTCATAATCCAAGGAAAGCCACAGCACCTCGTTAGGTTAGCGGAACACATCACCTGACATGAGGCCGCAGTAAGTGCACTGCAACGTGAGTTTGGAATTCTAACACATGCGCGATCTCATTGGCCAAGTTAAGGACTCTGAACTGTGAAAGTATATACTAGTAACGTGAAAATATTAGAGATTAAATGCATTAAGTTTAACACTTACCCCCGCCTGCATATCATTTAATCATACAAGTACCTACTCGAATCTAAGACTTACTCTTATATCTCGCACTTTGTATTCGAGAGTGTAACTCCCATACTATTTTCGTTTTTTTCATTTTCGATCAGTGTCTTCACGCGAATCTGTGATCGGCCTGCTTATGCAAGTTTCTATTTTTGTTTCCCTGACTTGTTTGTATGTGCCTACCGTATATTAACGGGTGTATGACAGGCCTATATACTTAAGTTTACTCCACCGACTTTTTTGTATCGCGTGTCCACAAGAGGCTGTAATATACCCTGGTTTATTCCAAATATTCTTCCCGTGTAAAGTTTATATAGAAAGTACAAATATAAAGCAGCTAAAATATGATTTTATCAGTAAAGAAAGAGAGAATTGAATACTTTTGAATCCATGACTGAATGAAACTCAAATCTTAATTTGTCAAAAAAATGAAAACACAAACTAGAGACAGTGTCGAACATGCGCATTCATCCCAGATTTTTCTCCGATTGCTGCTCAATAAATACACAAAATTATTCTGCAACAGAATGCCAGTGTGTTTTTAGTTGTGTATCAATTAATGTTTTTCAGTGCAAAGAAATATACGACGATAAGTCATGTATAGATCTGCCAGTTTCAGAACTGGTCGATGTTATATAGATGTACAGGTATAGTTATTTTGACCTTGATCCACCCGGTTTTTTCCCACCATAACACTGGCTGCCGTCTTATAAATGAAATATTCTTAAGGCGTAAAACACCAAATAAATAAATATTTCTGTCCTTCTGTCATACCCCGCGTTGATGGACATATCACCTATAAATAGGGTGATGATCAGAGGCACTGCTCGCGGATGAGGTGTGGTCATTTAATGTTTCTTCTCTAACCATGTGCTGAACAATTACACATCTGTCCAAATATTAACGATTACACCAAGAAGAATTTCTCGCTGTGAGTTCAAGTCCAGCTCGTGCATGCATTGGAAGGTCGGCCAGCAGCCTGTGGATAATCGTATGTTTCCCGAAGGCTTTGGCAGGTTTCCTACCACTAGAATTCTGACCGCCTTCGTATAAGTGAAATTTTCTTGAGTATGACGTAAAACACCAATGAAATAAATCCAGTAAATAAGAGAATTTCACATGAAATACAATAAAGGTTTAATTTACATACAGTCGTGACTGAACGCTACTTGAAGCTAGAAAATGAAAGCATGGTGGAGAGGCGCTTAATGATAATATATTTGTATGTATGTGGCCAACGTGTGAACGTGCACTTTCATTTGTACATGAAACAATTTCACATGCGCTCAAACATATTCAGGTAAATCCGTCTGGCAACTTAGTGACAAAGTTTCGTACATGAGTGGTACAGATAGAGTGTGATAGAAATAGACGTGTTCAAAATTACACGCACCCACAATGCCCACTGAAGATTTATTTATTTATTTACTTATTTGATTGGTGTTTACGCCGCACACAAGAATATTTCACTTATATGACGGCGGCCAGCATTATGGTGGGAGGAAACCGGATAGAGCCGGGAGGTAAACCCACGACCATGTACAGCTTGCTGGCAGACCTTCCCACGAACGACCTGAGAGGAAGCCAGCATGAGCTGGATTGAACTCACAGCGACCTCATTGGTGGGAGGCTTCGGCCATTGCAATGCGATATCGCGCAAACCGACTGAGCCACGGAGGCCCCGTTCACTGGGGAGTTTAATATAAAGATGAGACCCATCTCTGCCAAATCTTGTGGTAACTTATGGTATCATTCCAGTACTTATACTTGGACATACATGCTAATTTCATTTTTGTGATGAAATTCACTGTTACATTCATATCGTTTAAGACTAGATCTGACCAAAGTCTGAGACACATAAATTTGTGATCCCGAGTCCAGGGCCCATTTACACCATGCCCATGTAACGTTACAAGCACGTAACAATCACGGCATTCAGCCTTAGAGGGGTTACCTCGCCCTGGCAGCCAAGTGTTTGTAATGTTAATAGGGCTTTGTGCAAATAGGCCTTGTGCCCTCTGTCAAGTTATATAAGTGATACTGTTTTACAGTAAAAATACATAACGTAATTACAGTAAATTATCTAATGACCTCAAATTTCTTCCATGACAAAGTTGCTAATTTTTCCTGATTCTGGGGGTTGTACTGATTGCAGGACTGATTGTTTTAAGGTTCGTTTGGAAGGTAACATGATATCCTACCGGAAAAATGTAAGTTTCGGCACTAAAAGTAATATTTTATGACATTTATTTACCTCCAAAAATGCACTTTTTTGGATAAATTTTAGGTTATTTACAGTACACTTATGGATGTCACAGAATCTGGAAAACGGAGTACATGAAGCTTAGTAAAACCTTGTACTGCCACTGATGAGTTTTACGTGATACACAAGTAGTGTTACCCCGAAAAATGAGGACTTCATTGTGACTCAGTGTTTCCGCATTTTATTGTGCCAACATCAACAGGAAAATGACAAAATACGGCGTCACAATGAAATCTTTTTTCCCCCGGATTACACTAACATATTAGTTATATACATATACTAGTTATATTACACTAACATATTAGTTATATACATATATTACTTATATTACACTAACATATTATGTAGCTTAGTCATGGGAAGAATTTTAAGGCCATTGAGCTCTGCAGTCCAAGAATCCAAAATCTGAAGTTTAAGTTAAACAACAGTCTGGGCCTCTGTGGCCGAGTTGTTTACGTGTTAATGAAGCACAATGACACGTGAGACCCTGCCATGCCGGCTGGCCGCCTTTCTGGTCGTATGTGTAAAAGTCTGCCTGCAATTCGCTGATGGTTGTGCGTTTCCCACGAGGTCTGCCTCCAGTACGGGTGAAAAATTCTCAAGTGACGCATAAAGCAACAGTAAAATAAAAGAAGATGTTGCACAGTGAAGGTTGAATATCATAAATATTGTTTCAAAGACAGGTGGAAATGATAACCCACGAACAATATCATGATTTTATGCATCTGAAGAAGTTTTAAGAAACATTTTCGCCTGTAGGACTTCAAAGGCATGTCCACAGCGTTATGTGTACATGACGTCTGGTATGAAGTCGTTTCTTTTTGCGTGACGTGGGAATATTGCAATTTACTTACAAGTAACTTGCAGTACGATATCATCCCATTGAGCTCTGAATGGAACGCTACAGTACGAACCATTTCTTTTTCGACGTCATGGCAACTGGGTGTGAAATATCAAAATGCAACCACTAAAAGTGATATTCAATGTGATATACCGATGTATAAATAATAATAATATAAATAAATACACCAGTCCTAGTGTACGATAGTGTAGTTTATTAGAAAGTGTCATGGCATTAATGCAAAAGTCTACCACTACATGGATAGCACTGTATTACATAGTCCAGCATCATCCATACCTCCAAAAAGGACATGGAATATAGCTTAAATATATATTATTTACATGGTCAGAATTAAACATCTGCATTTGCATTTGTTCAGCTTTAATATTTATCTTGCATATATATACTTTTGAGTATCAATTCATGAAATCTAATTTCTTACGATAAATGGTAAAATTTATGAATATAAAGTAAGTATTCTATAACAATAAATTCATAACGAAGAGTTTCATTAAAACTACAAACGTATGACTACGACATAACATATTACCAGTCCTTAACCAGGGTTCCTACCCACGAAATGTCTTTCACAGACAAAAATATCCTTATTTATTGGTTCACTTCAAACATAATGCAAAGTCAATATGGTTTTTAACATTAAGCTAACATTTTTAACAAAGCTAAGTATATTTAGGACTATTACTAAATTGAACTCTTTTTCGAGAATTTGAGAACTGCTCCAAAAAAAATTCACATACTTTCAAGTATCTCCAGGACCAGGGGGAGCCTCAGTCGTTTAATAAATATTCATGATGCACACTGCAAAGGAGACCACTCTACATCATTTTTGAAGCCTTACATCTTCGGCCAGCAACAAAGAAGAAGAGATTACAGATGTGTACATGTGCTTATCAAAAAGATAACAAATCTTTGAAGGTGTTGCTGAGTAACCCGTAGAAACATGTTACACTCTGAGCAGACTGTGGAGTCATGTGATAAAAATTTGACCCGTGACAGGCCATCGAGGAGCAAAATATTTAAATGCTTTTAATTTTACATTTTATGCCTGCCTAACCCTCCAACCCCAGAAAAAAAAACACACACACAAAACAGCACATGGATATGCAAATAGAGGTAGCAAGTTTGAAGATACACATGTATCTAACATGTTTTCAAACATGTGATTTGATGCATGTTTATGACTATAAGGGAATGGCAAGACAGTTGGAAATTCACCAAGCGGACTAGACATGTCTTAATACACCTGTTACTTCTCGGTAGTTCAAATTGGTTGCAGGGTAAAATAATACCCGCTAGGTTAAAATATTGCACAATGGCAATGAAAACCCGAGAATATGATTGACAAAAATCTGTGCAAAGTGCAGGAGAGTTCAGGCTGGTGTGAATTTGACTTCTGACAACATGTGCGCTATATCTAAATGACCTAAAATTTCATTTTTAGAGGCAAATTAATGTCATAAAATATTATTTTTGCTTCTGAAACTTACATTTTTCTAATAGGACACGATCCTGTCCATAAAACAAACCTCAAAATATCTTTCTGATTCGTCTGAATTCAATAGAACTCTTGGAATCAGCAAAAATGTTCAAAATATGTCATGGTCGAAATTTTTGGTCATTTAGGGCACTTTCAATAACTGCATATATTTATAGCCTGAGAAGAACAGAAAAGGTCATCTGGAGATGTTCGTCTTGTTTGTCTAAATGAACAATTTGGCAACATCTGTTTCATTAGTGTGGATGTTTTCAGCTCTAGCTTAACAATCTGCAAAGTCTCTGTTACATGACGCTGAATCAGTTATTACAGGAATCCTGCTTTACAGCACCCACTGGAGCTGCATTAGACCCTGGTCGCCATATTCAGACAACTATTATTCAGCTGGAGGAAACGACGTGCCAGGCGCTGAATGTATTCAGCCATCTACGAGCACACTTTTGTTCAGGTGAAGTCATGACATGCTTGGTGGCACCTTTTCAGATTTCTTAAGCAGACATCGCTGCATGATATGTCAGATCTACGTTTTCCCTGTTTGTCCACAAAAGATGGGATAAAATCTATTTTTAGTACCAGGCGGAGCTATCGATCGGTGCTTTTACATGTTCCCGACTGGTGAGCATTCCGGTCTATACTAGTTTTAAGTTGGTTGGATTCAAGGATGTACATAGCACATATCGAGAGTATGGAGTAAATACACAACTCTTCGTGGACAACAGATGCACATATCCAGAGGATAAAGTAAATACAGAACTCGTTAAATACACAACTCTTCGTGGACAACAGATGCACATATCCAGAGGATAAAGTAAATACAGAACTCGTTAAATACACAACTCTCTGTGGACAACAGATGCACATATCCAGAGGACAAAGTAAATACAGAACTCGTTAAATACACAACTCTCTGTAGACAACAGATGCACATATCCAGAGGATAAAGTAAATACAGAACTCTGTGTGGAGAACAGATGCACATATCAAGAGGATAAAGTAAATACAGAACTCTGTGTGGAGAATAGACGAAGCACTCTCGATGTATACGGCTGTGTTAATGCAGGGAAATAATGTCCAGATGAATAAGAAGAGTACACATTGTATTGGAGGTAGTTTACAAAAGTTCTTTCAACGTAAGAATTAACATCTTCAAGTTCTCATTCGGATATCAGTGGTTCAAATGCAGACTATACGTAGTCTACCTGTATACTTTTATGCCTGTATGTGAATACATGTTGTCTGTATGCTGACACTAGTACATGACACCTGCCATACCTGTTGACGTCTGTAGTCTGCATGTTGACACCTGAAGTCTCCATGTTGACATCTGTAGTCCTCACCTTGACACGTGATGTCTCCATGTTGATACCTATGTCCCCATGTTGACACCCGATGTCCCCGTCTTGACACCCGATGTCCCCGTGTTGACGCCTGATGTTCCCATGTTAACGCCTGAAGTCCCTACAAATGTGGTCTGAGGTCCCCCTAGCCCAGCGGTTCTCTAACTCTCAGCCTGGGTGTCAGTATGCAGTTGACAGTACCTGACACTGGCTGCCCACAGTTCCTTCTGTAGCTCTACATCCTGGGATTCCGAGGATGACTCTGCTTCCTTCATGTCACGAAAGTACTTGCCACTGACACCTGAAAGGACACCGCACTCTCCTCAGGTATACATCTTAGGCACTCGGTGTCTGAAAAGCTGTACATACCAGTATAAATCTGAAACTTCTGACGAACACCCAGTTAAACTATCCTCAAAATGCACAAGTCTGTGTGTATCTATATGGTGCAAGAATAACCAACGGCAAAAACGTAAGGTGTTGCTTTTGACTTCGGTATTCTACGTAACATATCTCATGCCTACTTAATGTCATACATGTAGTGAAGAATTTTTCCCTTACATGATGGCAATCAGTTTTATGGGTGGAGGAAAACTGAATGCTTGTGTAAAATTACCAAAATTTGGTAAGTTCAGATATGTGCACCATACTAGCAGAAATCAAGCGTTCCTCAATGAATGTGGGACACGAGTGTCGCTGACCACTTACTGTGATCCACAAGTAGTCAGACAAAGGAATACAGCCAGGCACGGCAGTTTTTCCTCGAACTATTTGACAGTGAACTGTTGTGAAATTCCCATTCAATGAACCTGGAAATTCATCACATCACTTCTGTGTACCATATAATTTTTGTGCCTGCAGACATTTCTGTGTGCCTGGCCGTTGTGTGTGTACTGGGTCATTTCTGTGTACTAGGGTATTTTCATCTAACGGGGAATTAGGGGGTACCATGGCATTTTTGTGTGCCCGGGCAATTATGTCATGTTTGTGTGCCAGGTCATTTTGTGTATCAAGTCATTTTTCTGTAGTAGAGTATTTTTCTGTATCAGGTCATTTTTGTGCACCAGAGATCTTTTCTGTACCAGAGTAATTTTCTGTACCAGGTAATATTTGTGCACCAGGTGATTTTTCTGTAACAGAGGCTTTTTCTGTGGTCATATTTTTGCACCAGGTCATTTTTCTGTACCAGGTTATTTTTGTGCATCAGAGTATTTTTCTGTACCAATGTATTTTTCTGTGCCAGGTCATTTCTCTGTGCAATGTCATTTTTGTGCACTAGGTCATTTTTCTGTACCAGGTTATATTTGTGCACCAGGTCATTTTTTTGTACCGGGTCATTTTTCTCTACCGGAGTATTTCTCTGTACCACAGCATTTTTGTTGATTTTCTATACTTGCATTTACAACACAAGCATCTAAACTATAGATATATAGCTATAGCTCATATTACAATATATCTGTTTACATATTATGATATCTTTAGTATTTCATTCATTTTTCATTTTATGTCAAATAGCATATTGTGTCAATGTTTATAAATGTGTGTATGTGGAGGGCCTCAGGGAGTTGCATTACCCTCAATTGTATTACCCTCAATTGTATTACCCTCAGTTGTATTACCCTCAGTTGTATTACCCTCACAAAATAAAGACATTATTATTATTATTATTATTATTATTATTAAACCACTCACCCAAAGCCTGCTCCCCAAAAAGGATACTGAAATATCTGACAAGCAAACTGTCGACACTTAGGACCATTCTGATGAGTTTAGCTGATTTCATGCGTTCCAACCACACCAACTAACCTTTCAGGCTTTGGTTAGTGGCCAGGTCCTTGATTGCAGCAGCTCCCTGCTCCACAGTTCGCGTTGTCTGCTTCAGCCAGAAAATTGGCTTCAGGATGGTACGCAGCATGAGCTTTGCGAACCCGCTGGCATGTCGGATGAAATTGGTCGATGGAATAAAGCCTATAGAAACAGAGAACTCATTTACACTCTTCTTCAAAACCAAAGAAACCAGCCATAAGAAATACCGTAAATGACCTATACCTTTGTCCGTAAATAGGTTGCTTGTTTTTCCTTACTGTGAGGGTTCTACTGATTTTAGAAAGTTTTCTGGAGGTTTGTTTATAACGCTGGGTTATATATCCTGCTGGAAAAATGCCAGCTTCATCACCAGAAATAATATTTTATGCTATTTATTTGCCTCTAAATATGCAGTTTTCTGGACGAAATTTTAGCTCATGTACAGTATACTAAGCAAAGTCAAGCAAATGGACACGACCCAAATTCACAAACCTGCCAGTCGTATTTCCTCTCACTTTCTTTGTAAATGAAGGCTTCTTGTCTGAGTTTATACAGTGTCATCTGTCCAGTTGATTTACAAGAAAAGTTACTGAAAGTTTCACAAACTTTTGTGAAAGACGCCTCACTATTATTTTGATTTAATTTGTTTTTCATATCTGACTGCTGTTAAACGCCTTGCTCCCAAAGCTTTCCCTTAGACACTGGCGATCACTGACGTGTGGACGAATCCTTGGTGTAAACCACCGACATCTGGCAAGATACTGAAAATCTTTCCCACCATATTGGTGGAAGAAAAGTGGTCTTCAACACACTGCGCAAAAGGTCTTCCAAGCATCATGAACTGCTTATGGGTAGATCCACTACTCCTCCTCATGGCAATGTCACTTTTCATTCCATTCTCGGTGAAAGCAATTATGGTGTCATGTTGTCACAGAAAGATTGAACACATGTAACCAATGTATGGGACATTCGCTTGACATACTTGCAACAATATTGATTGTGATTGGTCAAACACGTGTTCTTGATTAACAGCTTTAGGTTTTGGAATCACCAAAGCCCCAAGGACAGTGAGAACTGAGGACTGTACAAATTCTCTGTGACCGTCAGATTCCCTGCAGTTGACGAACATATTCATAGGCAAACAGGCAGTGGTCAGTTTGTCTTACCTGGACACGAACAGTTGATAGTGACACCTGTACCCTTCAGCTGATAAGTTAACTCATAGGTGTACAGGGCAGTCTTACCTGGACACAAGACAGTTGATAGTGACACCAGTACCCTCAAGCTGATGAGCTAACTCACAGGTAAACAGGACAGTGGTCAGTTTGTCTTCCTTGGACACAAACAGTTGATAGAGACACCTGTACCCTTCAGCTGATAAGTTAACTCATAGGTGTACAGGGCAGTCTTACCTGGACACAGACAGTTGATAGTGACACCAGTACCCTCAAGCTGATGAGATAACTCACAGGTAAACAGGACAGTGGTCAGTTTGTCTTCCTTGGACACAAACAGTTGATAGACACACCTGTACCCTTCAGCTGATAAGTTAACTCATAGGTGTACAGGGCAGTCTTACCTGGGCACAGACAGTTGATAGTGACACCAGTACCCTCAAGCTGATGAGCTAACTCACAGGTAAACAGGACAGTGGTCAGTTTGTCTTCCTTGGACACAAACAGTTGATAGAGACACCTGTACCCTTCAGCTGTTAAGTTAACTCATAGGTGTACAGGGCAGTCTTACCTGGACACAGACAGTTGATAGTGACACCAGTACCCTCAAGCTGATGAGCTAACTCACAGGTAAACAGGACAGTGGTCAGTTTGTCTTCCTTGGACACAAACAGTTGATAGAGACACCTGTACCCTTCAGCTGATAAGTTAACTCATAGGTGTACAGGGCAGTCTTACCTGGGCACAGACAGTTGATAGTGACACCAGTACCCTCAAGCTGATGAGATAACTCACAGGTAAACAGGACAGTGGTCAGTTTGTCTTACCTGGGCACAGACAGTTGATAGTGACACCAGTATCCTCAAGCTGATGAGATAACTCACAGGTAAACAGGACAGTGGTCAGTTTGTCTTACCTGGGCACAGACAGTTGACAGTGACACCTGTACCCTCCAGTTGACGAGCTAGCTCATAAGTGAACAGGACATTAGCTAACTTTGAGTCTTTGTAAGCTTGGCCACCATTATAGCTTCCCTCCTCATCAAACATCAAGTTGTCCAGGGATATAGGTCCAAGTTCTAAATGGAACAAAAATATTTTTTCTTCAACTACTACAAAGGAGTTAAAACAGAGAACTTTTTTCTCATTCATCAACTTGTCTGAATACATTATAACCTAGACAGCATTGCTTAGGTCCCCCATTCCCACAAAACAAATTACCAAAAAGCTCCACATTCAAAATTTGGTCAAAGCACTCTTAATTCCTTTAAACTGTTCAACTTTCTTTCCCATAACTCATAAATCATATCTTTTGACTAGTCTCCACGGTGGTCTATTGGTTAAAATAACTATTCACTTCAGAAGGAAGGGTTCTACCACTGGGATTATCTGTCTTTATTTAAACGAGGCCAGACCAGATTTGCGTTGCCCACCCTTCATTCCTGATCCCTTCGTCTTGATATCGTGCAGACTGGAAGTCACAACCACGATTCTGACATCCTGCGTCTCTTTGGCTCGTTCCTTGAGGGCAGGTAACAGTAGGCTGGTCAGCAAGAAATGGCCTGAAGTCACAAGACAAAAGACTGATGGAGTTCATTCCTGTGTATGATTAGCTGGTACCTTTTGAGGGCCTAATGGCAGATTGGTCGACAAGAAATTACCTACAAAATCGTGCAGGTCGCCATGTCAGTTTATGAATTCAGTATACAAATACATAGGACTAAGGTAGTCCCTTAAAGTCTGGCAGTTCTTTCTAAACATAAGCTTTCAGCTGCACCAGTTTGTAACAGCCTACAGCAGATGTCTGAAGTGGAGACAGAGTCAGCAGGCATATAGACATATGTATAATACATACAGCTGAAAGCTCATGTTTAGGAAGCAGAGTAAGTCTATAAGGTACTACCTATGTATTTATTTACAAAGAAATTACCTGCAATCAAAATAATTCAAGACGGATCAAATTCAATATGTTCATCACAGAACTAAATACGAAATTGCCTATCATAAAAGTTTTATAGAAAGTTGTCAAAAGCCACTGTGAAATCCACCTTCCTGTTTTACAGGCTTCCTATCAGTACTGAGATAATGAGGTGTCTAAAATTTCATACAGGCCATTTTGGTTAATGGCTCCATGCGCAGGGACACAAGTGACAAAATATAGACATAGCTTAAGGCGTGTAATTTGATATCAGGAATTGCCTGCTTAAGAAAAGAGATGTTCAATGAGTCCGAAGCATGAGCTAAACATCACTTGTTGAGGGCGGACACTTCATGATATCTCCTCCCATAACATGTACTCTTTGTTTTATTGTACTGAAAAAGTGAAAGAAAAAACACTAGAAAAAGCCTTCTCTGTCGACACTTTAGACAGGTGAACGTGTATGTCGTCACGAGCTTTAAATAGCAAGCCTGCATCCGACTGTTTGTTAACAAACAAGGGGGACGATGGAGAGCTGACAAAGGAATGAATGAATGCTTATTGTTTAACGCCCTACTCAAGAATATTTTACTTATACGTAGGTGGTGTCTCCTTGGTGCAGGACGGATGTCCACCATATCTTTTATCTGGTGCTGCCTCATCGAGATGAATTGCCGAAGACACCCAACAAGCCCCCTCACCCAGTCACATTATACTAACACTGGGCTGACCAGTCCACCCTCTATCCTCTTATTGCTGAGCGTCTAGTGAGGAAGGAGGATGTACCATTTTTTAAAATCTTTGGTATGACCTGACCCAGGTTTGAACTCAAATCTCCCCATCCGAAAGCAGACACGCTACCAACTGTGCTATCCTGGCGGGTAAACCTGACAAAGGAGTTAATCCTGTAAAATAAACGCACAAGATCATCAGCTATTAGCTCGTGAATATTGGATATTACTTTGTGACCATGGAACACGGCTTCTTCTATGCACATGATCGTTGTAGATCAGGTTTTGCAGAGCCACATGTGACCATGTATTGACCAATGGAAACCATGAATTACTCTGTGTGGTATATTAATACCATTTACCTAAAGTTCACCGAGATGTAAAATGGCAACTTCTTAGAGGATTTACCTAGGTGATTGGTTCCCATTGTCATCTCGAAGTTGTCCTTGGTCAGATGACGTTCAGTGTCAGCAAAGTTCTGGGAAAGTCCAGCATTGTTGATGAGGATGTCCAGAGGTTTGCCCAATGCCAGGAATTTCTCCACAAACCCTCGGATGGAGGACATATCGGCCAGGTCAAGCTGGAATACAGTCAATCAGTGTCCCAGAATTTCATACATGTACAAGCCTTCAGACAGTTGCTCACAACCAATCATTTGTACAGCTATTAAAGGCCACCACTGGAAATATGATGGTTGGGAAGTATTCTTTTTCAATATTTTTCCTCACAGAGTTAATTTCTAGAAAAATCCTACACTGAGCCAAAATATAAACCTGAAGTTTTGCTTTTGAAATATTTCACAAGATAATGCTGTGGTTTTTGTCAATATGGTACCGAGGGATGGCCAAGAGCAAAATCCCTACACCTATGTACATTCCAGTCTCTGTTGTCGCTTTCAAGCCTATTCACCATTTTGACCTGTCAGAGAGGTGTGGCCCTATCTAGTATTCAGTGATCTGTAAGGTGTTCCCTGGCACTTCTTACCCTGAGGTGTACGAAAGGCCACCTGTAGAGTACAAGTTCTCTCAAAACGCACGATGCCACTGATGCCACAATACTAACGCTGGCATGACCTTTACAACTGTCGCCAGAGCCCTTAACATTAATGAGTCAACGATTAGTCATCTATGAAGATGTCATGAAGAATTTGGCATGACAGCTAATTAGCACCATGCCTGCTGATTGCGTGTAACGGCCGTTGATCATGACTGCCATATTTGCTTCCTCCACCTCCGGGGCCGTTTCAGGCCAGCCACTGCCACAGCTAATGAACAGTTACGCTCCACAATAAGCAGATTTCAGCTCAAACGGTTTGGAATCACCTCAGAGAAACGAATTTGTGAGCCCGTAGACCATTGCAGGGTATCTACCTTACCTCTGCTCAAAACCAGAGTCCTCGCGGCTGGGTTAACATTCATGTTCGCTGGCTTTTGGCAAGGTGGCGGCGTGTTATGATTTCATATGAACCCCGTTTTCAGCTACACCGAGCCAATGGAAGGTAATGAGTTTGACAATGGGACACTGAGCACTATTCTGTTACGCAACCGGGCGCAGAGTGCAATATGGTGGTGGTGGGCTACTTGTGTGGGCGGAGACAAGTCAAGAGCATCGCACTCAACTTCACTTCATTGACAGTAACTTGAATGCAGTGAGAGACCGTGATGAAATCATGAAGCCAATAGTTGTCCCATTTGTCCGGTGCCATATGACTGTCCACATGTTGTTGTTGTATGCAGAGCATTTCTGCGGGCCGAAAACGCTGAAGTGCTTGACAGGTCAGGATAGTCACCTGATCTGTGCCCAACTGAACATCTGTGGGAAGTCATTGACCGGTGTGTTCGTGGTCAATTTCCAACACCGGGTAACATCGCAGAGTTACGTGTGGCCCTCACACAGGAGTGGGAAAACATTCCACAAGTCACAAATGACCATCTCATGAGGTCAATGTGTTGACAATGTGTAGCAATGTAGCAGGCAAATGGCGGACATACTCTGTACCAAGGTTGGAATTTCCCGAACTGACGCCTCTCGTTTCCTAATCTGCCTCAGCATTACCATCGGTTTGCTGTTTCCATCAGTTATGCACATGTATTGCTAAGAGTCCATCATAAGCCAGCGTGAAAAAAAGGTATTGAAAGGAATTTGATAACGCAGGTAATTTTATCAAAACAATCGCACTTATATTTTTGTTTGGTATATCTGTTGTATTAGGCAGAACAAAAAAAAAGAGGATTTTTTTTGCTCTGTCTACCCTCCTTTTCCAGATAAGAGTCAGATTACACTCAACAAACAATTTTATAAGGATGGCCTAATTCCTTTCTTTATCAATTCAATTAGTGTTGGCAGCAATAGCTTTATTTTTGTTGATTGTGGACGCACTTCTTCTTTCATTTCTTTTTATTTTTTTGATCTGTTCTGCAGAGATATCAACGAAAACCTTTCCACTTAAGTTCCACACATCTTCAGACGTGTAGCTGGGTGCAGCCACAATTTTCGGACAGACTTCGGCTCTCTACACATTCAAACCAGTCTGCCCAAATGCAGCTTTCACCTTAACAAAGCAGGAGCCAAATGAGACAGAAAGAGTCTTCGAGGCATACACATGTAGGTTTATCTCAAGACTCAGCATAATGACCCAGGTGCCTCTCAGTCTGGTTGCTGTGATTGAAGTACAGCTCTTGCTGGCTTCCTCTCCAGTCCTCATAGAAGGTCTGCCAGCAACCTGTGGATGGTTGTGGGATTGCCCTGCGCTCTGATTGGTTTCCTCCTGCCATAATGCTGGTCACTGTCAAATAAGTGAAATATTCTTGAGTACTTCATATAAAACAATCAAATACATAAGTAAATAGATAAATATTTACTGAAGGTTTAAACATGGAAAGAATTAGGCAAAGGCCACTATTAAGCCATACACTTCACAATAAACCAATCACTGAGAACATTTATACCTGCATAAATGTGGCCTTGGCATCGGGAAACTCCTGGGTGATTTTTGCTACTGCTTCATTGCCATTTTTCTCGGAGCGACAAGCCAGTATAACATCATACTGTTCAGCACAAAGCATCTGGCTGACGGCAAACCCCAGTCCACTATTGGCACCAGTGACAATCACAACCTTGCCCTGACCTGACATCTTACCGACTCCTCTGAAAAAAAAAAAAAAGGAAAAGAAAGAAAAAAAGAAAAGAAGACCATTAGCAGAAACTTTAACTGTCAGCCAATCAGTGAATGACTCTTCAATTGAGTGTAACCCAAATGTCAGAGCCAGCTAGAGATGCAAAGCCTTCAAAAAGAATGTGAAATTAACAAAATAAAAAATAACAAAAAATTAACAAAGCTTTCTGTCATCACCGGAGACAAAGTTTGACCTACACTATAATAAGTATAATTTATGAAATAAATAAATAAGTAAATAAATCTAATGAATGACAACTTCACTTACATGCAACACCGTATGTGAACAACCACACACTCAAATATGGATAGGATATTTTCATCGTCTAGAAACGGACAAGGAATTACAATTTACATAACTATTAGCTAATTCTCGACCCAGATATTGACATCATTCAGTGAGCATTTGTGTATTTTGTAGTGTCCAGTTTTCGATACAAGACACGGCGGTGTAACTTATCATGTTCACCAACGATAACATTGTCCCTGCGAAACAAAAAGTCAAAAGATCTCGATTGTGAAAAACTTAAGCAGTCGCATTTTAGCATCCAAGCAAGTAAAATGGAATAATGAAGCACACCTGTGCCAGCTCGCCTCTACCGATGTAAGATAAAAAGCGTCGTCTGATTCGTGCAAAACGGGTACTCGCGACCAGGTGAATGCCTACATATGACGTCACAGATTTTGATGCGATATCTGGAAGATTATGCGGAACCCAAAGGTGCGATTAGTTGGATTCAGATTTGTATCTTTAAAAGTTCCGTTTAAAACTGGAGTCTAAATTTCCAGCTTACTGGAAATTTAGACTCCAGTTTTAAACGGAACTTTTAAAGGTTTGCTCGCTATATTCACGTCAGTACAGAATGGGTCCATTTCAACTCGAGATTAACCATTTCGCCTAGGCTAATAACATTTAATTCCTCGCTTCCTTGTGTAATATTTTGTAAAACTGGTATTGGCGGAAGAACAATTTTCAAGATCAGAATTCGTTTAGATTTTATAATAATCTTATCTTTTGTTATAAATTTTGGGAAAAAATGAGTCTGATGCGGGCTGGGTGTGGGAGGGGGGAGTGTAACACGACGTTCGGTTCGCCTCAGCAAACAAGGAATCAAGTATGATTGGCCTTATATACCATCGGCGCTCCCCGCCTGCTAACAGGTTTTAGTTAAAAAAGGCTTCAAACGTTTGTGTTAGTGTGAATCACTTATCACTGTGCGTTCCTGACAAATTATGTTTACAACTCGGTCAATTTGGTTAACACACTAAAACATAATTAAATGCAGTGATTATATATCGAGTTCGTCTTAGGGAGTCAAGCGACTTACGCTTGTCATGTTTGTTTACATCCAGTAATCACTTCCGGTTCATTCGAATGGGCGGTAACATCAAGGTGTCCCGTGTTTATCGCAAGCTAGGTGTCGTCCTCAAAACATCTGTGAAGCGATCATTGCCAAAGTGTGGCTTCATCATCTCTCTGTGGCAAAACAGCAACACAATATGCCTAAAAGAAAATCCACCGAGAACGCTCGGGATAGTCCGAAGAGAATTCGTTTTTCAGAAGATTCGAAGTTCCCAAAACGGATGAAGCTGAAAACAGGTTTGCATATTGGACCAGCCATAGAGTAGGACCATCATGGATATACAGTGTAGAGTCGTATTCTGTACCATTCCAAAATACTTCCAAACTTCCAAGATGATTCGACTTGTTTCTGGTGGTTTTTTTTTTGTTTTTGTTTTTTTTATAGTTTTATCATCGCTTGGTCGAATCAAAGTTAGTCACCGCTTCGAACAGTGGCAGAATACTGGCAGGATGATATCCAACTGGAAAAATGTCTTTTTCAGTATCGAACATAATAATTTATGACATTAATACGGTTCTAAAAATGCACAGTAATATAATTCTTCATTTATTTGGGTGGTTTTTTTTTTTTTGCACCACGGGGGTTGGCTGCAACCAAACAGAAACCCACGACCACCCACAGTTTGCTGGCAGACCTCATGCATTTCCCACATAGGGCTGGAGTGGAAGCCAGTATGGCCTGAAGTTCTCAACCCACTATAGGCAGAATATCAGTACTCAGGCGAATACTGGGGCAGTGAATCCACACCATGGCTGCACAATCTTACACAGTGTAATTTTTGGCAATATCGTGAACTAGCACGCCTCAAGAAATTTATCGAATGGTTAGGCCTGTCAGAATGCTCAACGCGAGCATCACCAGGGGTGGGTACACGAAAGCCAAACCTGGTGGGAATAAAATCAGTCTGAAGTTTCTTATAACATTGCTATATTTGTTTTTCACATAGTCAGTGGCTATGTATTAGTACCCGAAGGCATGCAACACCCATTCATATTCCATGTTAAAATCATGTGGGGGGTGCTATTTCAGGAGTACTGTACAGAGTGTGTGCATTGTAGACTGTCTATATACTAGTTGCTTTTAGTACTATGAGGACACAAAAATAGGGCATGGATAGCTTTTCGGGCGCACATGAAAGAAACGTACGGATTTGTGTACAAGTGGGGTGCTATTTCGCGACTAATATACAACAAGCCTCCAGAGAGCAGAAACTGCATATACTTAGCTTTTTTTCCTATGTGGGTTTTGACAGCGGAATTTCAAGTTTCTCCAACATGGCTACATCGGAAAAGGGGTGTGTCTGACGTGGCATCTTGTGGAGAGGGGTGAGGGAGTGGGGGGGAACAGCCGCTTTTCCAATGTGGGTTATGTCGGGCTAATTGCAAGCCTCTCCAACGTGGCTACATCGGAAGAAGGATATCTGATGGGGCTTCTTGTGGAGAGGAGTGAGGGAGTGTGGGTGGGAGGCATCAGCTTTTCCACTGTGGTTTCAGCCTCGGTCCTAAGAGCTGAGTTCAAGAAGGACCTTTCCACATACCTACATTTGAAAAGGTGCACGCCCAGTTGACCTTGAGGGGGTTGGGGGAAAGGACGGAGGTGGTCTAGTTGGAGAAGCGCGAAATTCGGCTGACACGGTCCACAGTGGAAAAGCGACTGCCCCCCCTCCCTCACCTCTCTCCACAAGATGCCCCATTAGACATTCCCCTTTTCTGATGTTGGAGAAGCTCATAATTCGGCTGACATGGCCCACAGTGGAAAAGCGGTAAAATCAATAGGGTTTCCGCTCTCTTGGAGTGTACCATATATTAGTTGTGAAAAAGCACCCCACTTGTACACAAATCCGCATGTTCCTTATGTGTGCCCCCGAAAAACTATCCATGCCTCCTTTTCGTGTCTGTTTTGTGATATATTCGATCACAAAGTTGTCTCACACTTAATGTAGTGTTACCAGTAACTTTGAAACAGCTAAGCGATTTTTTCATTTTGATATTTAGAGTTATATTAAACTTTTATCACAGTGAAAGTCTAAGACAGGTTCTTATATCCTAGAGTCAGATGAGGTAACCCTGACATATATATAAATGTTGAGAAGTCCATGTCCATTTTTGGGTCTTTAAGTTGCTGGGTGGTGGATAACCACTGTCAGTTGTGTTTTTCTAGCCACCTTTTTGTTATGGTAACCACAATGAGAAATGTCGAAAATTGAGTTTTAGACAAATTTTGTGTTGAGTTTTCATGCCCTTGCGCACGAAAGGGAGACAATCTGCATGCATCATCACAGAACAGTTCACTTTCACTTCACTGGACATCTTAAACAATAAACTTAAACTGACATTTGACTTAATATGTATATATACCGGACGAGTAATAATGTCAGAAGTTGGGTTACAGGAGGCATCAGTTTGACACTAAAATACAAATTTAACTTCATTTTATATTTCCGAACACCACAAACGCGGTAACTTATAATTGTATATGATCAACACACCCATTAATTGATCTTCATGTATAACTCCAAAACTCAAAGACATTTTATGGTTTTTCATACCAAGCTTTTCGTCCCTCCCAACCTTTCCCCTCCAAAAAAATAAACAAAAACATCATGTTCCCCTGCTTCTGGTTGACATTTTACGTAGGTCCTATTGATTTGAAAGTTGTTTTTATTCTTCTTTGCGTTGCGTTTCACCAGGCACAGCCGATGGTGATCTCCAGCTCTCGGAACTGCTGACTGAACCAACATGGAGGGAAGCGCTGAGCGATGAGCTACAGGCGCCATACTTCACTGAACTCGAGAAGAAACTCGCTGATGACTACGAAGCAGGCAAAGAGATTTTCCCACCAAGGGAGTTAATTTTCAACGCTTTCAACAAAACGCCAATTAACGAGGTATGGTGATATGTGGATAATCATGATTGTATGCACTAATTCAGTGGTTGTATTATTTTTTGTCGTAAATTGTGGAAACAACAAAATTAGTTACAATTTGAAAAACAACCTCCTTGGTGGCTGGGTGGTTACAGCGTTGGCCTTGAGGTCGTGAGATCCGGGATCAGACCCGGGTAAGGTAATACCAAAGACTTCACTAAATGGTACTTGCTGTTGCCTCGCTTGGTCCTCAACACTGATTCCTCATCGTCATGTGTCAGAAAATGGTTAAATATGACGTAAAACCGCAAGCAAACATACATACAATTTGCAAAACCCATGTTGTACTTGCGTGTAAGGGTAGTAAAAAATATATATGCATGATAGATGTGAAAATGCTTGCCTTTTTAACTGAATGCTGTGATTTATGTAAACAAAATGTAGTGCTCAGGTCTTCGTAGAACAGATGTTCTTCTTATAACAAAGCACTCTCACCCAGAATTTTTTGTCCTATTAAATTATCTCCCCTTACCATCAAAGGTTCAGTCATTAATAACTTGGTGAATGACTGGGAAGGTGACATGTTTTTACACCCAGTGAGATGGTGCTAGTGTGAAGCAGCTGTTAAATTATTTTAGGGCAATGTCTACAGTGTTAGAATGTATAACTTTCTGCTATTACAATGTATAACTTTCTACTCTTGCAATGTAAAACTTTCTACTATTACAATGTATAACTTTCTACTATTACAATGTATAACTTTCTACTATTACAGTGTAAAACTTTTTACTATTACAATGTATAACTTTCTACTCTTGCAATGTATAACTTTCTACTATTGCAGTGTATAACTTTCTACTGCTACGATGTATAACTTTCTACTATTACAGTGTATTGATTTCTACTGTAAGGTTAATGCATCATCATTATCTCAAGCCCAGAAGGGAACATTTGAGGCCAACAAGACAGTATGGAGTGCTGCTTCCAAACCTTTACCAGTGCCCCATTGCACTTTGACCTGTTTATCAACTTCATTGGTTGAGCATGCTTTCTTGTTTCAGCAGATAAAGGTGGTTATACTGGGTCAGGATCCATATCATGACGATGGACAGGTTAGTCAACATGCTACACTCACGAGCCTGCAAATAGTGGCCTGGCATTTTTTAAATCACCCCTGTGGTCAAAGTGGTATGGCCATGTTTTCCATTTTATATAATACTTGACAAAGTTCACTTGAGTCATACCACTCCCAAGAAAGTTGTGTTTTTAAAAATAACAGTCACCTCTTTGCAGGCAGGCACCAGGAAGTTTGACAGTTTAACATGAAAACCTGTTTAACTTGATACCTGGTAATGTTAAGACCAAGGAAGTTTACATGTGTCATAAATGTGCATGTGTCATAAGTGTACATATTGTCGTAAGTGTACACATTGTGGTAAGTGTACATATGTTGTTGTAAGTGTGGGTGTGCACGATGCACAAGTATCTTTTTAAGGGATGTGAAAATGACCCTCAGAAGGATATTTCAAAGTTAGACTTCACAGTGGACTCTGTTTAATGTAAAACTGGCCTGTTAATCGCTGTTGTTTTCTCCCTTCCTAGGCTCATGGTTTGTCCTTCTCAGTACCCCCCGGGGTTAGCCCCCCTCCCTCACTGAAGAACATTTACAAGGAGTTGGCTGCGGACGTGCCTGGGTTCAGGGTGCCTGACCATGGATGTCTGGAGAAGTGGGCAGAAAGCGGGGTCCTGCTGCTCAATTCCAGTCTCACAGTCGAGTAAGTTCATGTTTCACCCCGCTAGCTACCTGCTGATGGTTGTGGGTTTCCTCCCCAGGATCTGCCGGTTTTCTTCCACTATAATGCTGACAGCTGTTGTGTAAGTGAAATATTTTTGAGTGTTTTGTAAAACACTTTAAAATAAATAAATACATGATGTGTTAGTGTGGGGAGGGGGATTTTTTTTTTTCCTCAAGTAGAATTTTTGCTATTTAATGAAGACAATAGGCTAAGTAAGTCCTGCTTTCCCACTGATGAAGTCATTTTTGCAAAATTTCAAAGAAATGACAGAAGACATACATAAAATAGGGGGTGGTTAATAATGTATGGAATATAAAGAATTATTTTGTAGAGGAATAACTTTCTTTATTTTCTCAAAAATCATAATCTTCATTATCTTGTTCCTTTACCTTTATCCTTTAACTAATGAGCTCACCTGTCAGAAGCAAGTGGAAGATCATCAGCTGTAGTTGCTTGGCATGCTTAGTACAGAAGTTTGCCTCTGAGATAAATTCCCCGTCCCATGAACTTATACAGGCAAATAAAGGTTGTAAATTAGATGTACTCCTGTCAGTGCTGAAATTACCTTTTTTTCTTTTGGTAAGATGTCATCCTGCCTTCAAAACAAACTTAAAACATCCTTGTGATAAAGATGAATACAACTTTCTGAATCAGGCAGAATGAGCCATTTTAGGCGTGTTTTAGAATTTGTCCAGACTTTTAGGCAGGCCCAGAATTTTAGGAGTGTCCAGTATTTTAGACAGACCCAGAATTTTAGGTGTGTCCAGACTTTTAGACAGACCCAGAATTTTAGGCGGGTCCAGAATTTTAGACAGGCCCAGAATTTTAGGTGTGTCCAGACTTTTAGACAGACCCAGAATTTTAGGCAGGCCCATAATTTTAGGCGGGTCCAGAATTTTAGGTGGGTCCAGAGTTTTAGGCCCATTAGAATGTATGAAATACTCGTGAATATGGCTTAGAACACTGATAGAACAACTACCCTAATTGTTCATCCTTCTGATCCTCTGCTGAAATCAATATTTCCATATTTTCTTGGAGACTGTGTGATGTAGAGAAATAATTCTTCTAGATTTATGAAGTTATACCAGGTGATGGAAGCAATTCATTTTTAGCGTTATTTTTACAAGAACTGTGTGTATAAATTACGTTTAAAAACTGCTTTAATGATTGAAAACTTTGAAGATTTACACTACATGTAGAAAGTGAAGAAATTTTAGCTCATGTTGTACCAATTTTATTGCATTCTTCATTATCAGATGCATGTTTGGTTGTCAAAAGGAAACACTTGATTATCAGTGTACATGTGATCACCCATGAACATTTGATTGACAGTCTCTGGTTTCATGTACATAGCCCTCTTGGTCAAAGCCCTCATAACGTTACGAGTACGTAGCTTCCACTACCTACAGTTGTGGTTGCCATGGTAACTACGTGCCCTTAACGCTAAAAGGGCTTCATGCAAGTTGACACCGAGACAGTTCAGATGGTTTATTACTGGTCTAATATTTCATTATTCCTCTATGTTTCTCACAGAGCCCACCAGCCCAACTCTCATGCCAGATACGGCTGGCACACGTTCACAGACAAGGTCATCCAGGTCATCAGCGCCTCCTGTGACAGGGTTGTCTTTATCCTCTGGGGCGGCTTTGCTCAGAAGAAGGTCAAGCTGATTGATGCCAGCAAACACGAGGTCATCAAGGCTGCCCACCCATCCCCCCTGTCCGTCTCGAAGTTCCTGGGGTGTAAGTGTTTCTCCCAGGCCAATCAGGCTCTTGTAAAGAGAGGGAAATCCTCTGTGGACTGGGCCCTGTGATCCAAGGTTAGAATTTTGTATTTCTCCCAAAATTAGACCTGTAAAAATACTTTCAAAAACACATTTAACACCTTAAACTGATACTTAAAGCCTGAAAATAGGTGCCTGACATTTTTGAAAACAACCTTTGGACAAAGTGGTATGGCCATGTTGTCCATGTTATATATTCCTTGACAAATGTCTCTTGGAACATACCACTTTAAACAAAAGAATGTTTTTAAAAATGTCAGGGGACCTACTTGTAGGTTTGCAAAGAAGTATGATGCCAGCATTTAACATTCAACTCGGAAGTGGCCCTATAAGGTGGATGTATCAATCAGAAACAAAAAAAATATGTCAGTGGAAGAAGGGTAATTTTAAGGTGAAATGCAGTATTCCAGTGTGGGGTGTCTTTTACATTTTCTCTGACATTTTACATGTTTTACTTCGAATGTCTGTACCTAGTTATGTCTTGTATGTTCTTGTACTGCAAAATGTAATGTTTTATGCATACTCAATTAGGAAGCTGTTTTAACTCTCAGGGAGTTCAAAAAATATGGCACTCAGCTTTTCAACTTTTGTTTTTTATTATAGATTTATCTTGTTTTTATGAAACTGGGCAGCTCAGCAGTCTAGTTAGCTTGGCAAGCCTGCAAGTAGAGCCCTGAAATTCTTGAAAACACCCCTCTGGTGGAAGTGGTATGATGCAAGAGACCTTTGTACAGTAACATACAACGTGTACAACATGGTCATACCACTTTTTCCAAAGGGGTGTTTTCAAAAATGTCAGTCTCCAATTTGCAGGCTACAACTCAAACTGAAGCAGGTATCGGCAAGCTGTTGGTACCAACATTCCTGTTTGCTCACAAAACCTGATCAAACTTACATGTAATGATTTTATTGTGTTGGTGCAAAAAGAAAAACTCAAGAAGGTGATGTTGTAGACCAAAGACATAGACATATTTCAGTTATTCCAACTCACTGTAACAGTTTTCTCCCTTTAAGTATGGCATGTTTACAGTTTTCTCCCTTTAAGTATGGCATGTTTACAGTTTTCTCCCTTTGTTACTGATAATTGTGATAATGAGCTGTACACCTAATGTTTGGTGTTCTCTTGTGTTTTGTTGAGAACCTGTACATCACAAATTCTACATTGTTGAGAAGTTACACATAGACTTGGAGAGAACATAACAGTGGGCCAGTTTTTATTTTGTTGAGATTGAAAATTAGAACTCGGTGAGAAATATTTTTTGGCAAACTTTATTAACTTAACAAGATGTATTTTGTTGAGAATGTAAAATGTGGTAAGAAATATATTGCTGAGAATGTAATACTGGGGTACAAATGGTTTGTTAAGAACTTAAACTAAGTGGGAAATATGTTTTAAGGACCTATACTTCACGAAAAATGTTTTGTTTATAACCTGTACTTGGCGAGAAATATTTTGTTAAGAATCTTTGTTTGGTGAGAAATGTTTCATGAGAAATTATTCACGGCCAGTTATATTTTGTTGAGAATACATGAGGGACTAAGTGAAAAATTGTTCGTTGCAAAGGTCTACGTTGTTAAAAGTTTAAAATTTGACAAGAAATATTGCGTTGAGAATGTAATACTGTACTTGGTGAACAATATCTTTTTGAGAGCCTGTACTTGTTGAACAATAATTGGTTGAGAACATGCACTTGGTAAACAATATTTTGTGGAGATCCTCTGCCTGGTGAACAATATTTTGTTGAGAATGTGTACCTGGTTAACAATATTTTGTTGAGAATGTGTACTCAGTGAACAATATTTTGTTGAGAGCCTGCGCATTTTGAACAATAATTTGTTTATAAGGTGTAGTTGGTGAACAATAAGTTGTTGATAGTCTGTACTTGGTAAGGAATGGTTTTTGTGACCTAATACTTGAAAAGATGCTTTTAGTTGACAGTGTGAAAATAGGTAAGAAATATTTTGTTGAGTAGGTCATTTTCAGGGAGAAATATTTTGTTGAGTAGGTCATTTTCGGGGAGAAATATCTTGCTGAGCGTGTGTATACTAGTGCTTGGTTAGCATGAAGTGGGAACAAAATGTTAGGGTTGAGTTGTCTTTTGAATGTTGGTGAATAGATGCAGGCCCACACCTGAATGTAGTAAGATACATTGAAGAAAAAACAGTCTGGTTATAATCAGTTTTATAATATTTATAGGTTTGTGATTATGTTATTTATAATGATTGAGAACACCAGTTTAATGTTGTCTATACCATATTAGTATATATATACAGTTTTACAGAGTGATTTATAGAGTTGAACATACCAACTGTTGAACTGTCCAGTTTTCCAGGGTATTTTGTGACATCATTATGGCATTTTTACGTACACATTTACAAATTTTCGTAATGTTTCTCTTTTTTATGACACTCATTACAGATTTGTATAATATCTATAACTTTAGATTATGTGCTGTGTACATGTATTTACTATTGTTTTGGCGCAATAAATAGAGCTGTATTTACCTACATAATACATCTGTCTGCTTTGTTTTCTTCCGTTTAAATTAGTTTCTCGAGTTAAAATTTTTGGAGGTGTATTTTGGACAATACTGTCTGTAAGTGGAATGATGTAGGTATTATAGCTGTCTGATTTTGTGGTCATGCTCCAATTGTAATTAAAGCACGCTACCAGGGATATTTCATTTTATCAATCACTGTGGGTTCAAATCCAGCTCATGCTGGCTTCCTCTCCGGCCGTACGTGGGAAGGTCTGCCAGCCGTCTGTGGATGGTCGTCGGTTTCCCCTGGGCTCTGCGCGGTTTCCTCCCATCATAATGCTGGCCGCTGTCCTATAAGTGAAATATTCTTGAATACGGCATAAAACATCAATCAATTAAATAAAGAAACTTTATTTCATCAAGTCAGACATGTAGTCATGTGATATGTTTTCTGGGTGCTTTAAAAGCATGGTGATATACATAAGTGTCTGGCTTGATTGAATGAAGATTGGTATATCACGTGATCCAATTTGTTACGAAACGAAATGTCATTTAAAGGTTTCCGTACGGAACTAACGCCAGCGGTTCCTTTCCCACGGCGAGTCCATCCAGTAAATGTAGTATCCAGTCACAGTTTAGGCGGTTAAGGGGAAAACCACAATAATTAACGTCATAATCGCACAAAGTATAAAGGAATCTTCCTGTTTTACTGGGGACCTCCGTGGCTAAGTGGTTAGCCTGTTAAGTGCAGAGCAATGACTCAGAAGCCTCTTAGAGTTCAAGTCCTAGTTATGCTGGCTCCATCTCCGGCCGTACGTCGGAAGGTCTGCCAGCAACTTGCAAGAAGGGTTCCACTCGCACTGCCCGGTTTGCTCCCACCATAATGCTTGCCGCCTTCGCATAAGATAAATGCTTTCGAAAATGGCCTGAAATGAAAAAGAAAACCAAAAATTAAGTAAATTTATTTATTCTAATCAGGAAGGAATATAAAACTCTTGCAAAAAGAAGACTGAGAGACAGGCATGGGTGCAGTTAATCATGCAAATTAGTATGTCGTCAAAAAATTAAAAAAGGTTTTATTCTATATAGAGTTATTTTTTATCGTTTCATGGGTTGTATATTCATTATTCCCTTTAGGCCAACACTGAATATTCATTAATCTCCCAGCATATGATATTTAGCCATCAGCTGTGTATGTTCCTCACCAATGGATTGTCAAGAAACTTCTCGCATATTTTGGAGACATCATGTGGAAGTGTCCTGATTTTCTTCTTTTTTTTGGGGGGGGGGGAGTTTTTCCCCTGTTTTTTTTTTTTTTTTTTTCTTGCTTCCAATCCGACTTTTTGAAACGTAGAATTTGGGCTAAAATGAAAAGGAGAATTTATTAATCAAACTCATTATTGAAAGTTTTATATTCCCATCAGACTTGGCAGATGTTTTTGGAACAATATACAGGTAATCATGTACACATGAAAGATTTAGCGTTATGGTTTGGTAGGCCTACAGGGAGTGTCCATGTGCTACGAGGAATGGCAGATGAGGGATCCGCCCGCTTATAAAGAATTATCCACCTGAATTGTCGCGGTTAGCAGTATATTATGTGGACGCCTGCAGGAAACTACCGCCCTTCGCTAGGTAAACTACCGCCCTCCGATAGGGTAAACTACCGCACTCAGCTAGGGTAAACTACCGCCCTCCGATAGGGTAAACTACCGCCCTTCGCTAGGTAAACTACCGCACTCTGCTAGGGTAAACTACCGCCCTCCGATAGGGTAAACTACCGCACTCAGCTAGGGTATTCTACCGCCCTTTGCTAAGGTAAACTACCTCCGATCTGTCTGCGATTTTTTCGATCACAGGATGTCTCAACTACAGTCGAAAGCGTTGGTATGACTGGGGCTTGAGAGGAAAAAAAGCAAGGAATGGGTATCCAGTTGATTCACAGAGGCCGTAACAGAAAGCTTTAATGGAAAAAGAGAAGCTTAAAATTTGGTAGAGCTTTTAATGTTTCGACCAGACTTTAAGATCTTTGATGTTACCTGAATTATACGATAAATCTGTTGGTATATCTGCTTTGCAAGATCACCTTGAAGGGATTCTGTTTCCCGTGTGATCAGAAAAGGTTACCATAAAAAAATGTTGATCATATCCTAGGCCTACGTGACTCAGTTGTCACAATGGCAATTAGTTAGTTATTTTAACTCTCTTAAGAAAGAAAAAAACGTATATTTGATTTCTTGGGGTTTTTTGTATTTATTTATCAAAAATAACTAAACTTTTGAAGTTTTGAACTGCAATCTTGAAATAACATCCAAGTAGCTGAGTTCTTGTTCTGGCTAGTGATAGTGATGTTGAGGTTGGCAATTAACATTTCCCCAAAGTAAGACCTTTTTATACCTTTATCTTAACTCTAGAGACCCTGTCCTATACTGGTGAAAATCTTGGTTCAAAGGTCTGTACACAGTGATCAAGTATGATAGCAACATGTTTGCCTATATGAAAAATATATGTCTATATGGTGGGAAGAAAAACAAGTATACTGAAAATCTCTCTTTACGAAATGTATTGAGAACGATTTTTTATAACCTTAACGTTGTGGAAAATAAAATATTGGCGTGAAAGGGATAGATTACTTTGGAGAGCTGTAAAGTTTTTTTCATCTCTGTAATTTTTCCTGAAATAAATGTAATCTTTTTACAAGATAGTGACTTTTTGTTGCGTTTTTCCAGAGGGGTAGAGGGTGGGTAGCTGTTTTCTATTTTTTAATTAATTATCTCAAGTTTCATGATGGGGGGGGGGGGTTAGCTGCTGAAATGACTGAGTCCTTTGTAATAGTAGATATAATGGTAACAGAAATCCATTAGCAGAGCGGGGTAAATCAAAGTTAAACTGATAAAAGTCTACTATGCCATTGTCCACCTTTGCTGGCGTTTTGAAACATATACTCTTCACAAAGAAATTAATTAACCATATTTCACTTATATTCGAAGGCAAGTAATGATTCTAAACCAAAAGTCTCGCTGGAGGAAATTTCTCGTCACACAGCCAGTCTATCGCCATATACTGGAAACACGGATACTACCATGGCGGACGTACGTCGTTTTGATTTCTCGTCCCTTAACGGCTGAATTATTATTCGAAATGGCTTTACAGTTTCAACGTACATTAGAATCGAGCGATATGGGGATTCATTGTGTGTGAAACTCTTGGATGGGTTCCACTTGTGAAGGTAAGAGGAATATTCCACGCGGAGGTGACTGTGGCCAGTTCCGGGCTCCTGTGAAAAGTAGGCCTTGAAACCTCGCACTTGATGGGATATCTCAAAGCTGCTCTACAAAAGCACACCGCGGCATACATGCAAGTCGTTACCTAAGGTGCTTCGCATTTAAACAGAATGAAAATACACTGGAATATTTGCTTTGTACCGAGATAAGATTTGAGTCTCGCTAAACTCAAATCAAGTACCGGTTGTCTCTCTGTCACTAACTGGTATATATGCGACGAGTTAATTCGGAGTGCTACTATATATATACACAAAGAACTTAAATAAGCGCCCCCTAGTTTTCACTGAGGCGATTTTGTACACATGCGATTATTGTTCTTCTGCATCCAAACGATCGTAAAATGCGATTGGTTGTGAACCATGTGACCCTTTGGCTAATGAAAAACGACAAAATGATTGGAATCCATGTGTATTAATGATAGCACACAAGTATTTCTATCATCACTAGTTTTGATATGAAACAATGGCTTTACAAGTAGGGTTCTCGAGTAAGCACTGTTGAAATAGTGGTTGAAATTACACGATGAAAGTATCATTTGTTATCTCGTAAACCGTTTTACGTCAATATCGAGTGTATCCCCCGTGTACCTGGATGACAGCGGGAACCCTTCTCCTTAATCGCCACAGTGAAAACCCAGGAAGGGTTGGGAGGGGTGCTTAATCAAGTTGTGTATTGTGTACAGATATGGTAAGGCTGGTGTTACATCAGATCTAGTCAGTGACAAGTCAGTACAGGGAGCGACTGCCATATCAGAGCATAGTCAGGTTGGCGTTACCTCAGATCTAGTCAGTGACAAGTCAGTACAGGGAGCGACTACCACATCCGATCATAGTGACATTGGTGTTACCTTAAATCTAGTCAGTGACAAGTCAGTACAGGGGGCGACTAACGCATCTGAGGATAGTGACATTGGTGTTACCTTAGATCTGGTCAGTGACAAATCAGTACAGGGAGCGACTGCCATATCCGAGCATATTGAAATTGGTGTTACCTCAGATCTAGTCAGTGACAAGTCAGTACAGGGAGCGACTATCATATCCGAGCATATTGAAATTGGTGTTACCTCAGATCTAGTCAGTGACAAGTCAGTACAGGAAGCGACTGCCATATCCGAGCATAGTGACATTGGTGTTACCTCAGATCTAGTCAGTGACAAGTCAGTACAGGGAGCGACTATCATATCCGAGCATAGTGAAATTGGTGTCACCTCAGATCTAGTCAGTGACAAGTCAGTACAGGGAGCGACTGCCATACCTGAGCATATTGAAATTGGTGTTACCTCAGATCTAGTCAGTGACAAGTCAGTACAGGGAGCGACTATCATATCCGAGCATAGTGAAATTGGTGTTACCTCAGATCTAGTCAGTGACAAGTCAGTATAGGGACCGACTACCATATCCGATCATAGTGACGTTGGTGTTACCTCAGATTTAGTCAGTGACAAGTCAGTACAAGGAGCAACTACCATATCCGAACATAGTGAGGTTGGTGTTACCTCAGATCTAGTCAGTGACAAGTCAGTACAGGGAGCGACTACCATATTCCAGCATAGTGAGATTGGTGTTATCTCCGATCTAGTTCGTGACAAGCCAGTACAGTGAGCGAGTACTAGACCTGACCACAATGAGCTTGTTGTTACTTGTTGATCTACTCAGTGGCAAGTCACTTAAGGAGCGGCCACCAGATCTGATGGTTCACAATGGCGTTACCTCAGATCTAGTCAGTGAAAAGTCAGTATAGGGAGCGACCACCATATCTGAGCATAATGAGGTTGTTGTTACTTGTTGATCTACTCAGTCCCAAGTCGGTTAGGGAGCGGCCACCAGATCTGACCGTTCACAATAGTGTTACATCAGATCTGGCTGAGGGCAAGTCAGTATTGGGAAGCGACTTTAGATCTGACGTTGATGATATTGGCGTAACGTTAAATCTAGTTGGTGATAAGTCACCAATTTCGGTGAGAGCAGCGTTACTTGGAGAGATATATGGAGAGACTTGACTTTCAATTTGGACATTTTTTTCTTACAAAGGTTAAAAACGTTTTTTATATAAACGCTATGAAATGTGACTTACACAGTCGGAATACCACTAAAACAACACTTGTTAGTTTCAGTATCATTTAGTTTTCAAGAGAGCAAATTTGAGAGATTTCACCCGTCATTTTCCAGCCATGTTGTAGAGGTGATATTTGACCAAAATCTCAACATCATTGCAGAGATACCAGAAATAATAAACCATGGAATTTAAAAGGAAGCATAAATGCATGCTCTGGATAAAAAGTCGGCTCTAAGAAGAATTAGCGCAGCGTTGAAAAAAGTCAATAGAAGAGTTTCGAGTTCGATCAGGAGCATCTTAAGATTAAAAAACTTCCAGCTCCTTAATTCTCCCTATCGCACGTCTAATCTAAATAAACTTTTTTGAAACTATTCTTAGACGCCCATGTTACAGTAAATGTAATCAGAAATAATTTCCTAACATATTTGACAGATCACATGGTACAGTAGGGCTTTTCTTGCCTTCAGCAATAAAAGAGTTCGAACTCGAAACTCCCCTATTGCATGTGTCAAACAATGGTACATCAAAGAACAACGAAAGGATAGTATGGTAATTCAGGTTTCTTTCCATTGAGATAGATATTTTTATTCATATTCTCTGACAATAACAATCACATCATATCATCCTGAAAGTCATTTTTCTCTTGAAATCACCAGGCCGAACGAATAATAAGCTGATATGCATAAGGAGTGTGTGCGAATTTGAAAGGTCATAAAACCTTTATTTTTGATTTATTCATTCTTTATTTATTTATTCATTTATTTGATGGGTGTTTTACGACGTACTCAAGGATGTTTTACCGACACGACGGCGGCCATCATTTTTGATATGGTCATTTTAATACCTCAACCCCTCAACTTAAATAACTTCAGTTTAAACTTTTCTATGACTTGTGCAAATCTTACGCACGTAAACGATGACGACAATTACAACTTAAGATGTTTATTTATTTATTTGTTTGGTGTTTTATGTCGAACTCAAGAATATTTCGCTTAAGGCGGCCAGCATTATGGTGGGAGGAAACAGAGCAGGGCCCGGGAGAAACTCACGACCATCCGCGGATTGCTGGCGGACCTTCCCACGTAAGGCCAGAGAGGAAGCCAGCATGAGCTGAACTTGAACTCACAGCCACTGCATTGGCGAGCTGCATCTGGGTCATTACCCTGCATTAGCACTCTCCCCCCGCCTCCAACCCCAGCCTCGGCCAAAGAGGCTCTTAGCTTTATACACCCCTAAGTGTTTTAGGACCCATCTTTAAAAAGTTGTGTTTCTTTTATAACTAATGGATGAACGGCGGTCTTGTACAACCCTTTTGCGATTTCCCCGGCTCAAGCTGTAACGAGAACCTCGGTGGCAATAAAAGTGGTCGACGACGACCATCTTGTAGCCGTCTGCTTAAGTTTAAACGTTCGTTGAAGACCACTTGTCCTCCACTAATTTGGTTTGCATATCTGAACATAACATGTGGGAAAATTCTTCGGTGAGTTAATTGCCAAAGGTCATTGGTTTAACCCGGGCATCCCGGGTTCCACCAACCATAAAAGTGACCCCATATGCAGTGGGGCCTAGGGAGGGCTATAAATTAAATTGTGTTCCTGTCCAATGTCGGGTATGAACCCGCACCGCGTTTGTTTCTACAATTATAATAACATACGCTACATGCAATAACACATTGGTGTCGTCTTTATAGCTGCACGAGTCAACAAAGTCAGCGTTAGAAAAGGTGGGTGATTTACGTACGGCAGCACATGTCAGTGCTGAGATTTAACAGAGGTAGATTTGTGCTGATCAACCCTGCCAAGCAGGACGAGCCCGACCGCCTCATGTCTGTCACCATGGAGCTACACACAACACAACATTTCCGTCCCACGCGCGGGTCGGGGGCCGTTGTTAAGCCCGGGAGAAACTGTTTGTATCTCTCTACCCACGGGGATTAAGACCCATTCGTTCACTCACAGCTAGAGATCTGTGCCGGCGTTACCCCGCAGTTTCTGTGGAGATCATACCGGATAAGCTGATAAACCTGCAATCACCATGGTAAGAAAACTGTTAGATATGTATCTTCTTATCACACGGCTCAACTTTGATTACTAGTTATTGTATAAACAAAAGGAAAAAAAACAAAAAAACTTTGATACCTTTTCGGTCTTAATCTTACATGTATCAAAGTCTGAGAGAGCAAATTTCAACTCCGATGACCGACGAATTTTTTTTTTTTTTTTTTAAATCAGTGTTCTAAATGCTCAGCTCATGCATGGACAAATGTTAGAATGTTAGTTAGAACTTCACCTGTCTTCACCTCGTGCATATGCCGGCTCACTCATTGTAACGGAAACGTTCGATTTCCAGTACAAAGAAACGTCGTCTTCTCACATGATGTCCAAATTGACCACACAAAAAATGAAGTTATGGTAAGTGAAAAAAGCTTTAAACTGTATCTAAAAATACCTTCACTGTGCTTTTTTTTTCACTGTGAGTTTTATTCACCAAGTTAAATGCAGTCAAATGTTTTCATTGTATGGTGTTTTTTTGGACCATATATTGATGATGTGCTTCACCAGTGACGTCACACCACCTCTTCTATGGGTGAAAGCGAAACTTTAATGCCATAATGGCTTTTTCCTACACAGGTAAACATTACAGGAGAACTCTTCACGAGAACTTCATGCAGAGCTGAACATAAAGGTGTATAAAAAGTTGTGACATCACTGGAGAACCACATTTTCAATATGGTCAATAAAACCCACCATACAATCACAATATTTGATTGCTTCTAACTTGGTGAATAAATCAAAAAAAATTGAGTGAAGGTATTTTCAGATGCAGTTTTTCGTGGTCTCTTCACCTACCATAACTTCATTTTTGTGTGGTCTTTTCCTTTAAAGAAAACATTTTGTATGAACACTCTGACTTGTGAAGATCATATTTTTGATTATTGTTGCACTTTACATGGTATTGTGAGTTTGTTTGTCTGTCCATCAGTCTGTCCATTCGTGCCCAAGTTACAACTCCTGTTGTTTTCTATCTGCAGTTTTAATTTTGTGTGATATTCTTGAGTACGACGTAAAACACCAAATAAATAAGTAAATAATTCAATAAATAAATCAATAAAATAAATAAATCTTTCGTGAATACGTAAGTACACTTGTGACGATGTGTAGCGCCGTCCGTTTGCGTGGTTGCCATGGTAACCAGAATGACATAGCTAAGTATGAATTAGTGGATCGTGTTCGGGCTATAACCCCAGTTGTTTTACTAGTGCAGTTTTCATTTTTGGCGGAAACATGAATAGAGAGGTGACGATGTACAAACACCTGAGACCTTTCCACGTTTCTCAAGGTAATTGGACTGCTAATTTCCTTATATTTGCCACACAAGTAGGAATATATTTGTTCGGGGCGTGTACTGCGTCCCTCCGAATTCTTGTTTAGCATTTCACATCGGCATAGTTGTCATTACCGTGTAAAGTTCTTCTTTCACTCCAAGTGTATGTTTTTGTGTTCAGGGACTGAAACTTCCGAAATATCAAACTATACGCTGTCGCTGGCTCAGCATTATAAGGCGACGGCTTCTTAAACTGAATCCCCGGCAATGGTTTTCAGTCACTTGAGGATATGTTCGGAAGGGGACACTCAGAGGGAACAATCCCTTGGGCTCGGCTCCCGGTGTCCCTATAAGACTCGGCAAAGTATAAACCGACCCGCCCTCATAAATCCCGACCCATTCGCTAACATAGCACAAAGCACCAGTTTGAAGTACAGACTATAGGCCCTATAGACTGCGGGTTGCCGAACGTACACATTTGGTGCATTCAAGAAAGGTAGATCATAATAGTGAAAATTGCCATAAAATGCAGTCTGCATTCAGGGACATGGGTGTGTTTGGCTATATGGTACACCTGCCATGCCGTTGTGTACATGCAATGCCGCTGTGTGCCTGTCGTGTCGCTTTGTACATATATCTGCCATCTCAGTGTGTACGTTTCATACCTGTCACGACGATGTGTTCCTACCATGTCACTTTTTACATATACCTGTCATGCTGCTATGTACCAGTCCTGTCAGTGTGTACCCGCACTGCCTCTGTGTACTTGTCATGCTGGTGTGTGCCTGTCAAGCCAGTGTGTACCTGCCATGCCGCTGTGTACCCGTCATATCACTGTGTACCTGTCATGTTACCGTGTGCCTATCATGCCAGTGTGTATGTGTCATGCCAGCGTGTACCCGTCATGCCCCTGTGTATCCATCATGCCACTTTGTACCTGCTATGCCAGTGTGTACATGTCATGCCAGTGTGCATCTGCCGTGCTAAATGTGTACCTGTCATGCCAGTGTGTACCCGCCATGCCAGTTTTCGTACGTGCGTATCATGGAAAACTTTACACCTTGCGTGTGGTATTGTAACATTATGGAGTCCTACATAATGCGAGACTGGGAGTTACTAGTAATTCCCCGGCTATCATGCACACGACGGGACTATTTCATCTACGTTTGCACTAACCCATGGGAATCGACCATCTGGCTGATTCATTATTAATAACCAACGGTGGGTGTATTTAGGCAAGAATCTATACTATCCAGCGGATTTCGAGTAGTCGTTAAGGGCATACATAGACACATATAGAAGGTACTAGAGTGTATACAACGAAGTAAATTTAAGTCAATTTGTGAGAATAGACGTAAAACAACTCCTCCACCAATAAGCTCAACCCGGCCTAAGCCCAACCCGGACCAAGCACTAATCCATTTACAATTCAAATACCTCGAACTAACTGGTATTCAACTGCCCAGTCTACTGACCAATCATCCATTAGGATCACCTGTTATTAAACCTCCCAGTCCACTGATCATTCATTGACAACCTTAATTAACAGCCACCTGTCAATCATTAGTTAACACAGATCTGCAAAGTTTGGAAGTATCAATAAATCAGACAGTCAGATATTCAATGCAAACTTCAATGCACCGATTAAACTTAATTCAGTCAAGAGAAGAGCCGATCTGTATTAGCATTAAACCACCAGCGAGGGCGTGCGTGCCTTCACGTACAATACGTGCATTGGCCTTTTGTATGCCCGCTTTCTGATCTATATGCAAACACCAACAATAGACCGCACCTAAACAATACACGGCAAGTCGAAGCATGCAACACGTCATATACGTCCTGCTTCAATGGGAGCTGAGCGTAAAGTAATAGAGACTAGGACACATGAATAAACACCTGAGACCAGAGTTGAGATTATGAGGTTATAACACCTTATACAGTTCTGAAACGCTTGTGACAGCTGCCAACAAGGACCGGTAATGAAGTCGCATATAAAGAAAGCTGTAATTTTTAGGAGTGAAATAGAAAGCCAGCCATTGACGCAGAGCTATTGGCCTTTTTTGTCCCGGCCAAAGTAGATAAGACAAGGAGAACGGCATGAGTATATCCTAAAAGGCCGTCGTTCTTGTATTTTCTCATGTGACCGTAATAAACTTCTTTTCCATTTCATGCTGTCTCCCTCTCCGGCTGTACGTTGAGAGTGTGCGCCAAACAGCTGTGCATGGTTGTGTGTTCCCACCGGGAAGTATCCTTGAGTACGGCGTGAAAAAAAACAACAACAACAAAAAACAAAACAAAACAAACAAAAAACAAAAAGAAAAACACACACCAAAAAAAAGAAAAGAAAAGAAAATGCAAGAAACTTCTTCGGAGTACTCCAGAATGCTTTATTTATAGGATGGTTGTTAAAGTACAAAAACTACAGGAAATCGAGCAAAGGTCCGTGGGTAATCCTCGCATCTCAATGGAGCTTACGAGCTTGTGATAAAAAGTCTGTAACGGAACCAAAGAGATCGAGATGGATTCGAACACGCGACCTCATGGACTTTAGATAAAAAGAGGGTATCTATATGCGTTTGACAACGTAACTTGGGGCAGCCCTCATACTATGCCCTTGCAGCAAACACTGTATGGAGGATTAGACACTGCTACTTCTGAACGGTCGCAAATCTGGAAGGATGAGATAATGTTTTCCTAAATCTATGCATTGTTTAGTAGGCGTAGATTCATTCGCCAAGCACTAAACACACCTCTTGACTTAAAGCCACATCCGGTCAAATTGATTTATTTTCTTGATTGGTGTGTTACGCCGTACTCAAGAATTTGCTGCATGGAGGAGCAAATGACCCAGCTGACTAAGCTAAAACCGGAAGAAAGCTAAACCTTACACGCAAAGGGACACAAACGCTACGGTTATTCTTCTAGGGTTAGTTATACTTGATGATTTATTTATTTATTTATTTGATTATTGTTTGTCGCCATTATACTCCGGAATTTCCCATTTAAGCAATAACGGTCAGCTTTATGCGTCCCGAAGTGAGCCACCGAGTTTTGACAAGACACTGGAAAACTTTTCCTACGCGTTTAACAGATGTCAACTAATCAACTAGCATACTTCGTGATTTGGACACTGGTTTATTTAAATCATAATGTTTAAATATCATTCCTAGCGTTTTTTTGTCATAAACGAAAACCGTTGATTTCTTCTCTTTACACGAAGCCGTCCGAATTTCTTACTTCATATCCTTTCTTAGTTCTTTCTTGGTTTGTGTGAAACATTGTTTTGGAAACTTTTCTTCCGATTTTTGACCTGCGACGTCCGTTTTGATTGACGGCTAGTATACGAATGTCGGTTTCGATCTCTAGATTCTTTAAGCTTTTGTCTGAGAGTGCGACTGAACTTCAAAGTGTATAAAATTAAAACATTAAACGCATGCAAGCGACTTACGAGGGCGGTTTCTTAGTTTTAGGGCTTTTTTGTTTATATCTGTTGAACTGTTACTATTATTGAATTTAAAAAGTAGATATCGGTCGTTAGCAGACATTGATATTGACGTCTCCTTAGGAGTAGTGGGGAATTCAATAGGCGACCAGGCGTATACAAAAGGTATTTATTATGAGCTTGGTTTGCCCAAACACTAATCAACCATCCCTTCGGTGACGATGTATAAGTTGGGACATCTAGGCATGGAGGATATTCTCTAGAGTCCGAATAATTAGAGTGTCCGAAAAGTTGGAACAACTGCGGTATGTTCTAGCGATGAAAAACGCAAGCACCTTAACCATTCGGCTACGACTGGCAAACTGTGACTTTCATAACCAAACCGACAATCCCTGGCTTGTCACTATGCAACGGGTCGATCGTTTGCATCGAACACCCAGTTGCCTCCTCCCCTGAACACTTTGAATGATGTTCGAGGAATCCTTTCTACCTCTTCAAGGACAATGCCAGATATTTTTAAAGCGCGAAGATTTAATTGTCTTTTCAATCTCTGCCCAATTCAGGCTGACGAAATAGAAGTAACGGAGACAATAGCAGAAACGGAGTTGACCGAACAGGACGAAGAAGGTTTGTATCGATCAATTCGTCAATTTTTCAGGAATGAACGAATATTTCGAAAATTTTACTTTTTTGTCTCACGAGCATAAAGCTGAAAAAGCATTTTCCAGGCAACTAAATCATGTTGTTTGCGGATATGACCTATCGGCATTTATTTAATTCTACGAGACGTGTAACTGCTTGTTGGCTTCATTTGTTTATTTATTTGATTGGTGTTTTACGCCGTGCTCAACCAGCATTATGGTGGGAGGCAACCGGGCAGAGCTCGGGGGAAACACACGACCATCCTTTTTGCACCATGATGGTGTTTTGCTTTGGCTTGAATGTAAATACAAAAAAGCTTTCTTTTAAATTCATATATCTCAGTTTGATGGAGTGACTGTTAATTCGCGTCAATTCTACCATCATGTGGAAACGGTTATAGGATTGTCGCGAACAGTCAAAGGTGGAGGTTAAAGGTGGATGATGAAAAAAAAAAATACGTCTAACCACTGCCAATTAGCACACTGTGGCCGGTTGCTCTGGTTTTACGCTCTCTATTGTATAGTCTTTTAATATTTATTGCGTTTACCAAAACCAATATGCTCTTGGCGACGTGCACAAGAAATCTGAATGTTAACTCTAAAAAGAGAAACGAAGCTTGGATATTCAAGAACTTTGCAATTTTTGGTTTAACCAAGCGCCTCTCCATGACTTGTCCACGACAATATTTCAGAAATCAAGGAAATTTTCCAAAAAATCGATAATAATGGTAACGGTCACATCGATACGTCGGAGATGGAGGTAGTCTTGAGGGGTATGGGACAGAACCCCACTCAGCAGGAGGTGGACGAGGCCCTCAAGTTCATGGACAAGAACAGTAAGTTAGTTTAAAAGAACACACCAGGTTTAAACAAAATATATACATCATGTAAAAGGCCATTTCGTGCTAATACCATATATGGTCTTCAGTATTTTGGGCATTTTTTAACATTAAACATTAAAATGGAAATAAAAATTGCGGTTCTGCGGTGGACTTTTTGGACTATATTGAACGGACTGAAGCACACCCGCGTAGTATCTTTCTTTTTTTTTTTTTTTGGCTGCTGCAGACATATTTTCCACATTAAAAAAAGATTAAGATACAGGTGTTGTACAAGATATATATTCATGTAGATCGTAGACAAATAGCAATCAGAGGATGTTCAACAGGTAAAAGGAATCTGTTCATCTGTTCGGCCCGTTCAACACGGTCCAAAAACTCCACTGTAGCAACTCAGTCTTTATTTCCATTTTAATCACGTCAGAATGTCAGAAACAAAAATGAAGACCATATTTGGGATCAGCAAGAAATGAGCTTTTCAACGATGCTACATTGTTTAAACGTGGTGTGGTCACGAGAGCTTAAAGCTCGGTATACACGAAGGCTTAAAACACAACACAGCTCTGCTTAACTGGTCTTACAGATCAGTACCAGTCTCTGATGTCCACGCGACTTTGGACTGAACCAACATACACGTAACCTAACAACAGAGGAACAACTCCGGTTGAATCGCGTCGTAATTTCGCGTACACACGCCCTTAAAACCTGACGCATTCGTCGAGCCGAGTCGAGTCTTAAGCTCAGCATACACGAAAGCTTAAGACTCGACTCAACTCAACTCGATCCTTACATTGGGTATTCAGCACTCTTGTGTGTGCAACAGTGACGCAAGTCAACTGCGTGTATGCATTAATTCTCCCTTCTAGAGAGATTAAACCCGGATCATAATATTTTCCTTCAATAAAATTCTGTCTCCGTCCAGATATTTGATTTGCATTTAATGTGTCTTCACTACATAACGCACATTAATAAATATTAATGTGTGTGTGTGCATTATTCTTCTTTACACAGTTATTTTGGCATATAATTGGAAATGCTATTCCTTTTCTCCTCAAACATGGGCTAATATAAATCCCTTGGGATTTCTGCTCCCGCCAGGGATAATTTTAATACATTGTATTATTTGATATTTGTTATTGATTTACATCCCAGATGTGTTTCACACACTTGTGAATACTAATAAATGAAATGATATATATGCCATTCAACAGTTACATAGATGCCAGTCAATTTTGAAGTCGTAGTGCTTTGGACCAACTCCGTACGAGCAGTTGAGTTGAGTCGGTTAAATCTCCTGTGTGTGTATATACCCAGCTGGTCATACACTAACACTTGGGACCCGACGCAACACTTGAGTTGAGTTGGGTCTAAAACTCGGCACACACAAGAGCCTAAGAGGCAACTCAAATAAACTGGTCCCATGGAGACGCTCCCTGTTCCATTGTTATTTCGCATACACCAGCATGATAAGCAATTTTAGGACCCCAGGCCCGGGCTGGATTCAGTCGTGTCTTAAGCTCCCTTGCACGTCACTCGCTCTCTGTCTCCTCCACTGGTTAGTTATGCATTCCAAGTCAAAATTTTCCAGGCCTTTCTTTGCCTCTCTTGTCTTCCAGTAACTGTGAGGAGAAAGGTTCACATGGACTTGAATGAAAACTTTTCCCTAGACTGGCTGTGGGTTAATGGCTAATCCATTAATTTCAGTATACCACCGAACTAGGGACCCCGATTTAGGGATAGACGAAACGATTTTTCGTCCTTGGCAGATAGTGACGAAATGCAGAATATGAATGGATACAGTACATCCAATGTCCCAACACCCCTTCTCGTGACAACGTTACCCCTCATTCCATTATTGGCGAAAGCAACTGTGACGTCATGACGTCACAGAAAGAATGGACAATTGTAACCATGTTGTGGGAGATCCGGTTGAACTACTTACAACATTGTTGATTGATTCGTCAAATAGGTGTTGTTGATTGACAGTTCGGAAAGGTCTAATAGGTGCCTTAATTTGTATTTGGGGCGGAGGGGAGGTGAATTGTAAATTTAGCTGTGAGGGAGGTTTGCGTTGTTGGCTTTAGCATCCTTTTCGAAATTAGTTCGGGGTCTCGCTGGCTTAGATACTTAAGCGTTAGCTCATTGCCATTATCAGACCGATCCAAGAGATCGCGTGTTCGAATTCAGCTTTCGATGTTTCGGCTGCGTCTAAATTGGATCAAGAGGTAAAGTCGGTAGTTTTCCGGTGGTAAACCGAAATTAAACCAGACTGCCAGGATAAAGGTGAAAAAGTTTGGAGCACGGCATTAAACATCAATAAATCATTCCAAAATGATTCCATCATTTCTTGTAGCAGGCCAAGTCACCGATATATATCTTCATCCGTCAGGGACACCAATGGCAGACAAGTTAACTTACTGTTTACTATTAAAAAAAAAAACTCCTGAGAAGTTAAAAAATATAAGAACATATATGTATCCTACTCATTTTCTGTATTTTGATCTTATCACATAGAGAACATTAAAAAATGATTAAAAGGGCAAAATTTTGAAAATACTTCCTTCCCTTACCCATTTTTTCATAAGGATTATTTCATTGTCTGGCCGAGGGGGTTAGCGTACCAGTGCGACGTAATGACCCAGTACCTCTCACCAATGCTGTTGCTGTGAGTTCAAGTGTGTCTCTTGCTGGCTTCCTCTCTGACTGAACATGAGAAAGTCTGCCAGCAACCTGCGGATGGTTGGGGGTTTTCCCTGTGCTCTGGCCGGTTTCCTCCCACCATAATGCTGCCCGCCGTCGTAAAAGTGAACTATTCCTGAGTACGGCATTAAAAAGACCAATCAAATAAATATTTCATTGTCCTGTCCTTGTCTATCAATTTTACAGATGACGATGTCATAACCTTAGAGGAGTTTCGACAATTCATTATCAAGAATCCACTAAAGACTGCAGAGGTTCTGAAACAAGACCTTCTGGATGCATTTAACCACTTCGATCACAACAAGGATGGATTCGTGTTAGAGACGAAGCTCCGAGAAGCTCTAAGCAAGGGAGATTACCCCATGACTTCAGATGAAATCGAAGAGATGTTCCAACTGGCTGACAAAAATGAAGATGGCAAAATTTGCATTGAAGGTACAATGTCTTGGACTTTTAAGATATGATTTATTAAAATATGGGCAATGACTTAAGCCTTGGCACACGAATTAAGCAGCCTCTTTCGTCCCTTTCTACGCACTCTTATCGCACTGATCTTAGAAATTCTTTTGGATGGTTTGTTTTAAAGGGAGGATGATATCCTGCTAGAAAAATATGTTCACGTTTCAGCGTCAAAAGTTATTTATTTGCCTGCAAAAATGCATATTTTGGGGCAAAATTTTAAGTCCTACACCATAACATGAATTTGCATGATTTATTTATTTATTTGATTGGTGTTTTACGGAGTACTCAAGAGTATTTCACTTATACGATGGCAGCCAGCATTAGAGCCTGTGGTGGGAGGAAACGACCACCCACGACCATCTGCAGGTTATCTGCCAAACTTTCCCACATACAGCCGGAGAGGAAGCTAACATGAGCAGGACTTGAACTCACAGTGACGCACTGGTAAGAGGCAGAGTGTATAAACAACAGCTAAAGCTGATCTGTGAGTAGCTTCTGGTTTGTCAGTGCATTTTAACAATTCCTGATGTGGATCACCGGCAACGAAGCGAGACGTGAAGAGCAAGCAGTTGGGGGGGGGGGGGCACAACTATTTAAGGTGTAGGATTCACAAAAATGCTGATGTTTGTCCTATATCGTTCTACATACAATGACACGCACATGAGGCGTATGGACATTGAAAATATTGCTCTGAGTCCATATAAATTACTGTATCATTTATTTGTTGTTGAATGCCATTCTCCAGCATTTTCCACATAATATAATGGAGGTCGACTTTAATGGGAGCACGAGCCAACCAGAGTTCCTCTCCAAAGTTTGCCAAGTTATTTACAAACTTGTGACGTACGTATACACAGCATACTGGTGGAAGACAGTCCTTTATAGAGCCCACAAACGGTCATGTGAACCTTGTCAACTTATTGTCACCAAGGCCTCGCAAACAAGCAGGGCGAGAAAATCTACAAACAACCTATCCATGGACGTGTTTCAGCCTTACATATGCTGGTAATATACAATTTCTCAGATTTGACGGGTCAGAATTATTCTTAACTTCTTTTTGTTTTTTCTTTCAGAGTTCGTGCAAGTGTTATTGGAATCGTAGGCAGGGGCGTCTGACAACAGCGTATATCAATATGATACGTGGTATCTAGAATATGCCAAGACATGTACATATACACAGTCCATGCAAATGGCCGCCAGTAATGACACCACCTGATGTGGCTTTTTTGTATTACATATATTTCACTACGCACACGTGTCACGTCTTCCTCAAAATACACATTTGAACACACCAACAATCTCTTGGACGTATTGCGTAGGCAATAGGCCAGGTAACTGTTTCAAGTGCTCCATCAGTTTGGATGAGCAGAGCCCATGGAAGAAGCCAAAACATCTCATATTTTGATCACAGCCCAGGATTCACTTCAGTTCCTGTTGAGCTGATGTACATTCCGAGATGTCAGAGGCTCACATGACTTAGGGGGTTCGGCCATGCGCATTGGAATTTATTTACCTATTTGACTGGGGTTTCAGGCCATACTCAAGAAACATTTCACTTATGCGACGGTGGCCAACATTGTGGGAGGAGGGAACTGGGTAGAGCCCTAGGGAGACCCACGACAATCCGCAGGTTGCTGACAGACTTTCCCGGGTACGGCCGGCGAGGAAGCCAGCAAGAGCTGAACTTGCACTTACAGTGACAGCATTGGTGAGAGGCTTGCTCACTGGAAGTAGCAACAGGTGTCAAGCTTATTACTGAGGCAATGTGCAACAACTTGCGTTTAACTGTTATGGAAATGCACATTTAATGTTTGTATATCCTTGAACCTTTGCTTTGTTTACAAAGAAACAAAAGATTTCCCTACAAATTCACTTCACATTTCTCTGTAAATCATGAACTTGAACTACATATTTATTATGCAATAAACTTGATTTAAAATCAGAATTACTTGTGGTATTGTTATTCACTTATACAAGTGCAACGTCACATTAACTTTCTATTGTGGACAGTCTAATGCCTCTCACCAATGTGGACGCGGTGAGTTCAAGTCCAGCTCATGCTGGCTTCCTCTCCGGCCGTACATGGGAAGGTGCACCAGCAACCTGCCAGTTGTTGTGGGTTTCCCCCTAGGATCTGCCCGGTTTCCTCCCATCATAATGCTGGCTGTCGTCATATAAGTGAAATATTCTTGAGTAGGCTGTAAAACACTAATCAAATAAATAAATAAATAAAAACATTTTCTATTTTGGCTGCAGTATGCCCATGAAAAGCCATTATCTTGTCTGTTTGGGGTACAAAGTGTTCTTTCTACCTGTATGTTACTACCTTCTCTGTCTTGGCATGCCAAGGGCCTCCGTTGCTCAGTCGGTTAGTGCGCTATCACAGCACAATGACCGGAAGCATCCCACCAATGCGGTCGCTGTGAGTTCAAGTCCAGTTTAAACTAGCTTCCTCTACGGCCGTAAGTGGCAAGGTCTGCCTGCAACCTGCAGATGGTCTTGGGTTTCCCCCGGGCTCTGCCCGGTTTCCTCCCACCATAATGCTGGCCGCCGTCATATTAGTGAAATATTCTTGAGTACGACATAAAACACCAATCAAATAAATAAATAAATAAATCAAATATGCCAAAGAAATGCAACAGCGTTTGGTATGCCATTATTATTTTATTATTATTTTGTATGTCGTCAAACAGTTCTGTAGATTCTTTTACTCTCCAGCTGTCTCCATAATGCTAAATGATGAGAGCAGAGACCTCAACATTAAAGTGAAAGACAGCTCATGACTGAAGCACTGAGGCATTGAAAAGATTCCAAAATTCTGTCTTGAATGCAAAATAATGTTTGAATTTTGTCGCTGAATTATCTTCGTTTGAAGTGAGTTTGATTATTTTGCTGCCCACTGGCGATCTGAAGGTGCCCATGCTTTTAAGCTTAAGAGAGACTGACCAGTTTAGTTTTGTTTGATTTTAGATTTCTCATCATCTCTCTCCAAGGCCTTTTACTGTCTCCAATAGGGCAGCAATATATGTGAAGTAGCATTAAACCCCAATCATTCAGTTATTCATTCAGAAAATTCAAGGTTGAACTCATCAGATATCACAGTCTAAGGTCACTTGGTGGCTAGAGTTCAACTCAGCACTGTTGTGTGTTTCGTCCTCCACATTTCACCACTGGCTGGTGTTCAACTGAGCACTGTCGTGTGTTGTCTACTCCACATTTCACCACTGGTTAGTGTTCAACTGAGCACTGTTGTGTGTTACCTACCCCACATTTCACCACTGGCTGGTGTTCAAATGAGCACTGTCGTGTGTTGCCTACTCCACATTTCACCACTGGTTAGTGTTCAACTGAGCACTGTTGTGTGTTGCCTACTCCACATTTCACCACTGGCTAATGTTCAACTGAGCACTGTTGTGTGTTGCCTACTCCACATTTCACCACTGAGTAGTGTTCAACGGAGCATTGTTGTGTGTTGCCTACTCCACATTTCACCACTGAGTAGTGTTCAACTGAGCACTGTTGTGTGTTGCCTACTCCACATTTCACCACTGGTTAGTGTTCAACTGAGCACTGTTGTGTGGTTCGTCCTCACATTTCACCACTGGTTAGTGTTCAACTGAGCACTGTTGTGTGTTACCTACCCCACATTTCACCACTGGCTAATGTTCAACTGAGCACTGTTGTGTGTTTCCTGCTCCACATTTCACCACTGGCTAGTGTTCAACTGAGCACTGTGTGTTTCCTGCTCCATATTTCACCACTGGCTAGTGTTCAACTGAGCACTGTGTGTTTCCTGCTCCACATTTCACCACTGGCTAGTGTTCAACTGAGCACTGTGTGTTTCCTGCTCCATATTTCACCACTGTCTAGTCTGGTATGACCACACCACACTGAAGTCCCAAGATCATCAGGTTATTCCCCAGTTTCTTCTGCCAACAGCAATACCTACAAATAAGCATAAAAACCAGCTACTGAGACTTTGTTGTGATCGGCTGTAATGGACTGTACGAAGGATGCTTTATACGTACACAGAGACCAAGTCTGCAAGGGATGGAATAACCAGTTCATCTCCAAACATACCTGAACAACTTCTTCATGTAAAGCTTCAGCGACATGTTAGTTAGTTCAAAAATGAAGATCTGGTGAGTGAAAAGAACATAAGAAACTGTATCTGAGTAGCTTCACTGATTTTTTTTTCCATAAAATTAAACGGAGTCAAATGTTTCGCTAACCTTTTCGATCGCCAACCCTCCTACCACCTACCTTTTCCATCTCCACCCCACCCCCCACCCCCACCACTAGCCTTTTCCATCTCCACCCCACCCCCCACCCCCACCACTAGCCTTTTCCATCTCCACCCCAACCCCCACCTCCACTACTAGCCTTTTCCATCTCCACCCCACCCCCCACCCCCACCACTAGCCTTTTCCATCTTCATCCCCCACCATTAACCTTTTCCATCTCCAAGTGCACACCACGCAGGATCTCCTCCAACACTCTCAGTTTCTTCTTCCTCTCTTCACTCCGTTCCTCCAGTTCTGTAACCTTGACCTTATACTCCTCCTTGTGGCCTCTAAGGTCATTCAGCTGTGCCTGCATGCAGCTGATCTCACTGGTCAGTTTATCCTCTGCGTTTTCAATGTTCCGTAACTGTTTTCTTTCCTTCTCGGTTTCCTTGGATATTTTGTTCAGATCTGTGTGCAGCATCGAACGCTCGCACATCAGCACTTCATGTCGTGTTTTCAAATTGCTGTACCTGTCTCTGTAATTCAGATCTGCACCTGAACAATAATGACATGTAATTATAAGGTAACTTATATGACTCAAGGGAAAAAGTTCACCCAAAGCAGTCAAGCAATAACAAGTTCTTCAATTCCTTTAGGTATACCTTCTCTTTCCACACATATTCAGTTATACTATGATACAGACAGTGTTTCCTTATAAAACATAAACAACAGAATATTTGTAGTGCTGCTTTAGTGGAATACCATGTCAAAGACACCAGACAGGGCTATGACCCATTTTATTAATTTTTGTTTCATTTATTTGATTGGTGTATTATACCGTACTACCTGCATTATGGTGGTACGTGTAGGAGAATCAGCAGAGCCCGGTGAGGAAACCCACAACCATCCACAGACATGGAGTGGAAGCTAGCATGAGCTGCACTTGAACTCACAGCGTCTGTATTGATAAGAGGTCCCTGGTGAGAGGCCCCTGGGTCAATGTGCTGCGCTAGGATGCTGTGCAGTGAAAACCAGAATATTTCGTCCGAAGCCGGGATAAGTGATACTATTTAACTCTAATTCCTTTAACAAGAATATTTCCCCACACCTCTTTTTCCACAATCATGGCGGATTTGGAGATAACAATATAAACCTCTGCATAGTTATTATTTATTTATTTATTTATTTATTTATTTATTTGACCGGTAATTTATCCCACACTCAAGAGAATTTCACTTGTGACAATGGTCAGGGTTACTGGAGGAGGAAACCACTGCTCCCTGCCAAGAATCTGACAAAGTTCCTGACTTAAAGCCACAGTCATCGCAGCAAGATGTGGGTTTGAGTCTGTCACCTCTTCACTCAAAGATCAGTTGAGTAGAAACCACTAGTTAGCTTGGTCAGTCAGGTATTCTGGGCTGTTTAAATGGAACATTATACTTACTTGTACAGCCGGTTTCCGTGTACAAACTGGGCAGGTACTGTCTGGTGGACTCTGCTTCACTCACTTTCACTTTTGTTTTCCCCTGATAGAAGCTGTCTATGATCTGCTGTAACATAATGTTGGCCATGCTGGAGGAGATGGGGTTGTTACAGCATGGACAGAGTTCCCTCCCCTTCACACACCCACCACACAGGCTGTGATCACAAGGACTCAGTATCATGGGAATCTGGTCTGGAGACAACTGGAAAACGTACCAAAATTAATTTAAATTACTTTTTTTTCTCGTCCAAACCAAAATGTTTTTTTTCTTTCTTCATATACACAAGTTAAAAATTATCAACAGGGCCTATTTTTTGTAAAAATCAAGATTGTGTTGAGACCTACATGTATCTAATATGAGGCTAAGTACATGTAGGCAGCTTTTAAATTGTCATTTTAAATCATTGATAGGCCATTTACAGTATATGGAGCATCTGGCTGGAGGTTATCTAGTCCCTTTTTCACTGTGGTAACTACGACGAGAAATATCGGAAAATTGAATTTTGGGCAAATTTTGTATTGAGTTTTTGATACATTGGTGATGAAAAAATATTGAGTTTGTTCAAATTGAGTTTCTAAAAAGTAATCGGCTAGAAAAACGCAGACATGGCTAGAAGTTTATCCAAGCACAGTCTAAAGAAAACCACACGAGAGAAGTTACGATTTACTTTACACTGTATTCATTTGAGTTTATCAAATACATAAAATATGATTATGACTCTTCACTTAACAATGATGATGATATGAATACGATGACCTGACTACGATGACAATGAATACAATGAAGACAATGACGATGGCCTTCTGTTCTATGACTGATGTGATGGTTGGAATGCCTGATGGTTGCAATTGTCCAGTTAACCAATGAAGCTGACTCATCCACCTCTTACTTCCATTGCCATCCTTAAAAATATATTCACTGTGTGTAACCCGGCTGACACTTCAAAAAAAGATCTCCTACAAAAATTCTATTGGTATTTCGATACAGATATTTTAAATATTCTCTCCATGTTAATTTCTTTCAAATCTCTAATCTTTTTGACGAGCCAGAATCAAAGACAAACAATACCCTGCCAACCAGCCCTATTTTTTTCTCATATGGACCAGCTACATGTATGCCAAACAAACAGTGTGTGTGATTTAAAATGCAGTCTCAGCCAAATCAGCAAGAGCTGGATTTGTACAAGCGTCCTCTGACACTGAATGGTCAAGTGCTGTTTTAGCATCGCGTTTTGAATCAGAAGGTTTATCCAGTACATGTTTACTCCAGGCACTTTGTTTCCTCCACCCGTAAACCTGACCCCAGTCACACATATGGGTAAATTCTTGAGTACGGTGTTACACACTGATCAACACATCAATCTATCGACTGTCAAGAGCTGTATAACTGAATGCATTGAACTTGAGACACATTCAACTTAACCTCTTACCTAAAGGATAATTCCACACATCAGAATAAGATTGCTACTTACTATCTTCTTCAAGTGTAGAAAAATTTTGAAAGAAATACTGCTAAAAAATGCTCAAAGGAATCTCTTTGTTTGATATAACATCACCTTCAACATTATGTCAATCAGATAGCCAAAGTGTCTCTTTGTAGAAGACAGGACACAATGTTGGCATACTTACAATGCTGCCGCCTTGGAACACCATGCCAAAGACATCAGACAAAAAGACCCACTCGGTCACATTATACTCACACTGGGACGATAAGTACTTGGCCTATTTTAGCTTTCACTAAGTGCTGAACAAGGCAGTACCAAGATTGCTCATGTTTTATGTGTAAGCCCTGGATCTAGTGCTTTTTAAAGGAGACTAATATATAAATATGAGACCAAAACTTTGTCAAAACTTTGTCAAAAAAAAAAAAGGTGACAAATTTTGTCGAACTTTTAAGTACATATATGACTCGATTTGGGATTGAACCTCGGATCTATTGTTTATGAGGCAGTCCAATATATAAATCTGAGACACAAAATTTTGTGAACCAATTAAGATCAACATACCATGACTTGTCGACACAAAGGACAGTTGTGACTGGACATCTCTGAGTAGTTGTTTGCTGGGTTGTGTTTGTGAGCAGTTGTTATACGTGCTGATTTGTTTTCACAGGAGTCTTTACAGGGTTTAGAGTCCAAATCCAGGTCTTGCTTCACTCTTGATATAATTTTGTCAGCTAATGTCTCAAACTGATCTGGTAGCAATCCATTCACGGTCTCATTCCGCGCACTAATCACAGAGCCTTGGGTCTGGTCCGATCTGCTTGAGCTTGCAGGCCCTAGCACCTGGTCTCTGGTCCAATCAGGGTCAGGGGTCGCACACTCCACGCTCCTCGCACTATCTAACATCAACAGATTTGTCTCCCCTCCTTCAGGGTGCGAGATTGTCTCGCTGAGAAGAACACCTCTGTGGTTATCTCCCCTGCCCTGGTTGGCTCCCCTGGCCTCTAGCCATGACTGGAACTTCCCCCTGGGATGAACTTCTGACGATGAGGACAATGGCTGCCTCGTATTAACCTCAACATTGCTCAAACTTCGTTCATTTGAGCCTTTGCCTCCATTAGACAGATTGGATGCTTGTTGAACTGACTGAACTGTCAAAGTCAATAGAAGTGGCTTGAATGCATCATGTGAACGGCAGATAAAAACTTATGTACTAACACTGAAGTACACATGTACATGTATTTATAAGAATCTCACAACTTCTTCAACTATATATATATTGGTTTTTGAGTTTTCAATGAATGCAAAATGTATTAATTTGATGTTTCCATCACATCCTGCATTTTGAGTGTCTCTTTTCATGTGTGTCAAGGGTCAGTCTTCATTAACCATCAGTTTGAAATTTATACAATCATATCAAGTCATCTGTGTATTATTAAACACTGGAGTACACATATATGTAATTACCAGTATCTCAAAGCGTCTACAATTACACCTGTATATGTTCGTTTTTCAGTTTTTGACAGCTTTTATTAAAGAACATTTGGACACCTGCTATTAAAAAACAAACATATTTTGTGTGACCTCATCATTTCACAAGTGTTATGATGTCATAATTCCAAGATCACTGCTTGGTAATTCAAAATGCCTCAACGCAACAGGAAATTACTGTTGAAGCTTTTTCATTTTTCAAGAAACAAACTTGAAGATTTATGTGCAGATTTATGGCCCATGTATTAATTTGATGTTTCCATCATCTGCTGCATTTGAGTAGAAACACAATACTTAGAATATGTGGCAGACAGCTTGTATTAAAGAGTAACTATTCAGGTGTTTCTATACCCACCAAAACCCAACACATTTTGTGCGACTCTATCATTTCATGAGTGTCTCTTTTGGTCTGACTGTGTAACGTGTAGATCTTCATTAAAATTAAATTTGTAATTTATGAAATCTTATCAAGTTTGGAAAACAAAATGATGTATTTATTTTATCTGTCTTGTTTATTAATGGAATGCATTGTATCTCAAAAGCACAATTATTGTAAATTACCTAAAATTCTGTCCAAAAAAAAAGTGCATTTTCACAGGCAAATAAAGGACAAAAAATATTACTTTTGTGCTGAAACTTACATTTTCCCTGCAAGATATCATCCTATCTCCAAAAAAAGCCTCAAAACACCTACATGCATTTTAAATTAAAACTAACAGAACTCTTGCAACTATGCAAAATGAGCAACTTAGCCATGGATGAAATTTTAGGTCATTCAATAAACCAAAGGAATTTTATAGATTCATGTCTCCAAAATAAAAAAAGACAAAAAAATAAAAACAAAGACAAAAATAAAAAAAATATAAAAAAAAACAGACAAACACAATCCTACATACCTTCTAAACAAACCTTAAAACACTTTTTAAGATTAAGAGAACAAAATCAGGTAAAATGAGGAATTTAGCCAAATATGAAATTTTAGGTCATGTCATGTAGAGCTGTAAGAATTTTCTAGTTTTATGTCCCATAGAAAATATGAAACAAAACACCTTAATAATGTATACTGTGAATCTTCAACCTTTCCGATCATTAACGCAGCTTTTAAAAGCTAGTGAATACAACAGTTATTGTAAAAATTCAGCCAAAACTGACTTGTTTGTGTCACCACAGGTGTAAACTTCATAAAATTATGAGAGTTCTATCTCTAAACCCTACAATTCTCCAAGAAAATTTAGAATACTGTTTTCAGCAGTGGTTGAAAAGGCTGAAGAATATTTATTTGATTTGATTGGGTTTTTTTACGTTGTACTCAAGAATATTTCACTTATACTACGGCCACCAGCCTTGTGGTGGGAGGAAACCGGGGGAAACCCACGATCATTCGCAGGTTGCTGGCAGACCTTTCCATGTATGGCCAGAGAGCAAGCCAGCATGGGCTGAACGTAATCTCACAACGACTGCATTGGTGGGAGGCTTCAGGTCATTGCACTGTGATAGCGCGCTAACGAACTGCGCCACAGAGGCCCTCGGCTGAAGAATAAGAGTAATTAAAAAGCTCACCTGACTTTGACTGTTTAGTGCCAGGGGAAAATGCTGATTGGATAGCATCTGAGGTCTGAACAAGATGTTCCTCTCTCTGTTTCATCCAATTCTGTTGTCTTAAACGAATCTCTCTTACCTGTTAACAAGATGACATCAATAATATTAAATAAAACACTATATAAGAATGACGATACATGAAAATAAAACATCAGTGGCTTGTTCCTTGCTTGTGACCATTTTTACAGCACTAGAGGTTGGACAGGCGCCGACAATGCACCATGCAGTGTTTAAGGCCATTGGAACTTGACTGCTAGTTTCCTGTCAAAGTATTTTCACTACCCACATAATTTTTCCCTTATTTCAGATTTTTTTCAGTAATTTAGCTGCTTTTTTTTTAGTAAGTCACAGCTTCATTTACAGAGTATTTCGTGGAGCTTTGCTATTTTTTAACCTGTGTGACTCAGTCTAATTACGTAGGATAAAGTTTTGTCAGGTAACAGTCTAGAATGCATTTGGGCCCATATAAAGGCAGGTAACTCTAACACTATGTCATTTAGTACACAAAGAGTGATAAAAAGGAATTTCATCTGTTGTCTCACATATTTCTGGTACTTGTATATAAATAATGAATAATGAAAACTGGGACCCCAACTGCATCCTTGTGAAAAATTCTCAAGACAGGAAACAAGTAATCAAGTCTCATTAGCCTAACATGATTGCGAATCAAAGTGTTCATTGATTTTGTTCAAGGATGAGACATTCATGGGTAAACAAAATGGAGAATAATTTGGCACATGCTACCTACATAATAATTTTGTTTGTCTATTTGACTGATGTTTTAATAGGTAGGATGGGGCCACAGTATATTACGGTACTAAAATTCCGGCTTTCCAAATGGCATAGTGAAAAAAAGAGCCTTATTCCACATTACCTGATCAGTTTATCCTTTCAATAAATTAAGTTGATCTTAACTACACTGACTTGAAAATTTTCTTGGAAAAGTTTTACGATCTGGAGATTCTTATGTTCTACAATCACACGAGACAGAATTGAAAGATACAGAATATCGCAGTGCCATGAATGCCATGATACAACAAGGTCCTAGTATAATACAGGAATTCTGCAAATACTACAGCTAGTTCCATTGATCTAGATTATAGGTGACTTAAAAACAGCTCAACTGGGTAGAGTCAAGTTAAGCAGTCCAGCTGCAGGACTTCTTTTAGTAGGACAAAAATGAGACAAATAAAATTTAATGACTGGAGTCTGGTGAAGACTTTTCAGTATTTCTGTCACCTGATGTGGAAAAATTCCCACGGATGATAAAGCTTTACTCGTCCAAAAACTGACACTAAAAGCTCTCCACGATGCATTCAGTGTATTACCTGAACCTGAAGATCACTTTATATGGCAGGTCTATGCATGTAGATGATGGACGAATCTAATAGAAACTAGGAAGCAACGAGAACGAGAATTTGTGTCATCACATCTAAACACAGTCTGCTGTCAAGACTTCCTTCATATTACAATTTTACACCTGTTCGATAATGAAGTGTTGATGTTGCGCTGAATTAGGTTTGCATGTTATACCTTCTCTTTCACTTCAGCCTTTACTTTATCTTTTGACACAACTCCTCTTGGCTTTTTTTCGTTCCTCTTGTACATATTTCCGTATCTTGATAAATATTTACAAGAAGAAGATGAATATGACGATACCCTGAGACGTGTTCAGGCAGCACGCCGCCATTTGTAAACAATATGAAAACGAGGCTGTCACTTCGCTCACTCCTCAAAGGTATGTTTTTCACTACGCCCACTTGCATGGTTTCCCTGCCGATTGCGGGATCAGAAGGCGTTCATGTTTTTAAGGCCATGAGAGACCGGCTGTTTGAGCTGTAGCGTAAATCTTCGGAGTTGACTGCCAGTGTAACATGTAATAATGTAGGGATGGTACACTGCTTTAATGATTTATCAAAGAAATCCAGGTTCAGTTTTTAGATCATTTCATAGCAGCTTACTTCACTCTACGGTGATAAAGAGTGTTCTGTGCTTAGAAGAATTACGTCGCGGCCCACGCAGAATGGCGACGTTTCATGCTGGTTGATCGAGCATGGTCAAATGTCAGTTTCCACTGTCCTAGTAGCTTATAAAAATAAAATTCTTCACCGAAATAAACATGATATTCTTCAAGCATTTTGGTAAACTGAACTTAGAACATGCATTGTCTTTCACTTTCAGGGGCTATGTAAATGCTTCTTGAAAAAAAAAAAAAAATACAAACTCAAATTAGGCCTCAGAGTGCTCTTATTGTTTCTTTTTTTTCTCAGTCCCATCTGTTGTTTTAGCATATACATCAAAGGGACCCTTCGATATATAAGCCGAAACTGCATTGGAGCCGTCTCGTGAGATAACGCTGTTTGGGCGAGACATGGGTGGGTGCTCTAACAAATTAAAGCAAATTAACTCTAAAAAGACGCCATTCCCAGTAGTCACAATAGAAAACAGCATTCTGCTTTGTGTGAGTAAAGTCCAGCAAAATAACGAAGAAATAATTGACTGAAAAGGGGTTGTGGAATTCAGGTACCAGAAATCATGTTTTTTTTTGGTGTTATTTTGCATTAGTTTATGAGAGCACCCACCCATGTTTCCCTCAAACAGTGTTAATCTCCCGAGATGACTCCAATGCCAGTTCAGCTTATTGCTATCCAAATGTGGATAATTCTTCTAAACTTCAAGTCGCAGCAGTCTGGCATGTCTGGATTTGAGAAATACTCCGCAAAGTTAAAGTTCAGTGAAACAACAACAAAGTAAACAACAAAACACATTTACGCTTTAGATCTGGGATCAATCCTTTGATGGGTCGTACCAGACTCATTAAAATCTGATCGTGTGGCCGCCATTCTAACACAATCTTTTTCTGCCAATGTTAAATATTTTCTGGGGTTTCATACAATTAACCAATCATTGGGCTGCTTCTCAGTTTGAGGCAGGAACTCTGGACATGGACAATGATGGGTTTGACAGACCAGGGATTTCCGATCTCTGCGCAAAAATGGCGATGAGACCAGCTGGTGTTAATCATGCTGAATGCCAGCGTATATGCGAAAGTACAAGAGCACTTTTGCTAGGGTTTTAAGCTGAAAAGAACAATACAATCCACAAACTGAGCAAACAGTTATATTACGACTTCGTTGATTGGCTAAACATTGCAAATTCTCAAAGGGCTCCCAGATTTCCTCAGAACACGATAAACAATGGGACAGTGAAAGATCCAATGGTGTAGTGCAGCCAGAAATAAGGATCTGATTTCAGTGAGATTAGGGTCATACCAAAGATTTTGAAAATGGTGCTTGGTGCATGACACTCAGCACCGAGAGGCTTGACCAAGGAAATAGGACTGGTCGGCTTGGTGTCAGTATAATGTGAGGGGTGTCATGTCTGGTGTGTTTGGCGTGATGCTCCAGTGGCGGCAGCACTCTGGTGGCGTGGACTCTCTGTGACAAAAAGAAGATACAGGATATATACATTCTTAGCATTCCTCGTCATCATATGATTGAAAGATTGTTGAGTACGACATAAAACCCATGCATTCACCCATACATACACCTTGTTAGTAAAACAAGCACCTGTGGGGCTGGAGCTGGACATTGCAACTGCATGTATTTAACTTTTGGTATTGCCAATTTGAATGATTTTGTGAACATGTAACGCGACAAGTGAAAGTATATGTGGGCATGTATTACCAATATGAATTTATTTATTTATTTATTTATTTATTGATTTACTTCATTGGCAATTTAGGCTGTGCTCGAGAAAATTTCACTTATACGACGGCGGCCAGCGTCCTAACCTAGCAGTGCCCGGGTGAATCGCCAACCATCCACAGGTTGCCCGATATGAAATCCTTGCACAAGCCACTTAAGGTTTTCATGCACGTATCCTTTCTTACGGGCACCATTGCTCTTGGTGCATATCTTACATGTAATGAGTTCAGCAGCTTTACTTAGTTCTCTATAAAGCACCATTTAATGACATAAAGGTCAACATGCATGTCTGAATTCCTGGATTTCAATATAAACAGATTCATGTACAATTCGATAGTCATCTATTTTGTTTCCAGTTTTGTACAGTTTTAATTAGCTGGAAATCAATCTTGCTGATCTCTCTAGCTGAAGACAACGCCTACAGTACATGTATTTATTTTGGGCAAACTGCTGATGAAGCGTTTACATCTGTTAGCTTGTTTTGTTGATCTTTGGTTCATGGACCCCGTCTATTGCCTTGGTGATCCCGTCCCGGAGGTCAGCCGTTTTGAAGATTCCGACCTCTGTGATGATCCCGCCTGTGATGAGGTCATGCGGGGTCACATCAAAGGCAGGGTTCCAGCAGTCGATCCCAGGAGCGGCGATTGGGATGCCTTTGTACTCCTTCAACTCATGATGGGGACGTTCCTCGATTTCAACTTTGTCTCCTGAATCGAGATTGAGATCTACCGATGTGCTAGGAGCGGCCACAAAGAATGGAATATCATGGTACTTGGCCATGATTGCCAACTGGTAAGTCCCAATTTTGTTGGCGGTGTCGCCGTTGGCGACGACTCGATCGGCGCCCACAACAACCGCAGATATGTTGCGCCGGTCCATAAGGAGCGCCACCGCGCTGTCGCAGATGAGCGTGCCAGGCATCTTCTCATGGACCAGTTCGTAGGCCGTGAGCCGTGCACCCTGGTTGTAAGGCCGAGTCTCTGTACAGTATACATGCTCCAGCATGCCTTTCTCATGGAGGGACCGCGCCACACCTAGGGCAGTACCGTAGCCTGCCGTTGCCAAGGAACCTGTGTTACAGTGTGTAAGAATACGCACTGGTGTGTTGCCATGGTGATTCAAGATGGCTTCCGCACCATAGTTTCCAATGGCCTTGTTATCGCTAATGTCTTTCGCCAGCATGTCCTCTATGGTTTTAATCAGGTTCTCTTTCATGTCCTCGGCAGTCAGGCTGGAAGTTTTACACAAAACGGCCGCCTTTTTCTTCAGCCTTTCCGCTGCCTCACCCATGTTTACCGCTGTCGGTCTTGCTGTCACCAGATAGTCCATCTTTTTGGTGACAAACGCCGAGAGTTTCTCCTTGGATTTGAACTCTGTGTTGCTCAGTTCTACTGCCAAGCTTAGACTGCCCACGATGGCGATGGCTGGTGCTCCTCGAACCTGCATTTTCTTAATAACATTCCAGCCTTGGTCTACGTTCTGTACTTCAATGTAGTCGGTGTCATGGGGGAGCAGAAGCTGATCTAGTATGTCTAGTTTGCCACGCTCATACCGAATCGCCTCCAGCTCCATGATGCCTCTGCAGAACAAAACACAAAGCCAACTTTCATTTATTCATTTATTTATCTCATAAATTTATTCACTTATTTGATGGTGGTTTTATGCCTAATTCAAGAATATTTCACTTATACACTGGTGGCCAGTATTATGGTGGGAGGAAACCAGGCTCTCTGCCTAGGGACACCCACAACCATCCACAGTATTTATTTATTTATTTACTTGTTTGATTGATTTTCTATGCCATACTCAAGAATATGTCACTTACTCGATGGCAGCCAGCATTATGATGGGAGGAAACCGGGCAGAGCCCGGGGGTAAATCCATGACCATCCGCAGAAATCATTTATTACATTTGTGGTTAAACTTGAAAACTTGAAACTCAGAAGCCATGCAGTCTATGGCTGTCACTACCTGGCCACAATACTGAAATATTGCTTTCACTCAGTGGTTGAAAAAGATGAAGAAATAGGGTTGGTAAATTGCGTGTCCCACTCAATGGTTATAAATGTTCAATCTTTCAGTGATGTCATGATGTCACAATTGCTTTCATCAGGAATGGAATGAAAAGTAATGAAAGAATGAAAAACGACACCATTAGTGTCGTTTATTTCATCCACTGATACAGTACTCATCATATGACATGATACTGTATCCGTAATATTAGTGTAGCTATCTTTTTACTTATTTGATTGATGTTTTCCGCTGTACTCAAAAAATTTCACTTATACGAGGGCGGCCACCATCATAGAGCCTTTGGGAAACCGCGATCATTTGCATGTTCCAAGTGATCTTTATCAAACCTCATGTGAGAACACACAACTGCTACTAGCAGTCGACCATCCACTGATTTTTCCACCAATTTGGGCTGAATTTTGGAAATGTCACAGTCCAACAGCAGGACTGATTTTTTGTTTTTTTTGTTTTTTTTTTACCATTCTTGGCTGCCAGTTCATTGAAGAATGTCCTTTTCTCAATGAGCATCGGAAAAATTCGTCAGCGACGAACACAAGCACAGCCTTAATCTTTAAAAACGCCAAATTCTTTCATGACATGTTTGTTTACAATAACCTTTTGCACATATGTACAGAGAAAAAATATCTCAGTAACGCTTTACCACATGAAAAATGGGTCCATACGACCATGTGTTATGGAATATTTACGACCCCCGTCGTCAGTGCTTTTATTTTCTTATGTGTATGTAGGCCTGCATTATGAAAGCTGTCACAGAAACTGACATACAAGCAGGTACGCTTCTCTGACGGGTACATTTCTTAACATATATCCTTAACCCGCGACACAAATAAAACCGCAAAGCAAGGTACGAATCAATCGGCACTGGCCATGAAATGTATGGTTGGTAATGGTTCTGAAATTTTCAATCATGGGAAGCAGTTTTGCTAAAGCAGCTTTCCTGGACTTTGGCATTCAGTGGGCATGCTGGGTTGTGGCAGCTGCTCTTAAAACAGAGAAGTTCTACGACTTGGCAGGTAAGTTAATTGGGTTTACCTGAAAGGTGATTATCGACTTGAAAGTGTGTCGATGTTGTTGTTGTTGTTTCTCACTAGACCCGGGTTACGTAAATGTTGATTTGTCACTTAGTGACAGCTGACAGCTGACCGTGCATACGGTAGATGTGTGTATGGGCTCACGGAAAGAAATGGGCGTGTGGATGTTACGCAATGACAGGGGCAAAGTCACAGGTATTCTGAACATGTCGCACACACGTGCACTCACCTTTCTGCAAGTGTAACGGATACGTGAGATTGATTATCTCCCTTTAACTAGGTCAGGCACGAGCGGCATCTGTTACTGCGTTTATCAAGTTCTCGATAGTTGTACAGACTAGGTTCATGATTTTGTTAGTGGCTAACCCACTTTTATTACAAGTGAAGTCCTCAATTCAGATTCATCAAAGCTGCACAGCATGAATTCTCAGCATAAGAAAAACTCCCAGCATCTGCCCTAACTCCAGTACCTTGATGCGGAAAAAAAAAAAAGACTTTACTTTATCAAGTTGTAGTGATTAAAATATTTGTTTTGTCACAAATAAAAGTTGGCAATTATTGATAACCGTCCATGACGAATGTGTTACAGGTTCCAGTACATTTTTCCTGATCGCTTACCAGACGTTACAATGGAGCAGAACTCAACATCTGCGACAGAAGGTGCAGTCTAGCATGGTGATGACGTGGGCTGCCAGGTATACTACAGCTGTTAACATCATATTTGTCACTCTGGAGGTGTGGGCTCAAACCCGGCCTTTGACCAGGAAGTTTGTAGATTTGTTCCACTCTCAGTGCCCTTACTGTTTATGTAGTAATTTCACAAAGAACACCCACCTAAAACTGTATTCCCTAATTTTCATTGGTCCAAATGACACATACTGTCCAATAACTAGATGCCTGGCCTACAGCATATCCAAATATCATCAGGGGTTGACCACCATTTTCTAAAAATAAATCAGCTGGAATGCAGGTACCAGCATCCTATCACCATAGAAACAGGGTGTGGGGGCACTTGCTCACTGGATAGTATATTTCTTTTTAATTGTAGCCACAAGTAATGGACTTTTTTCAGCCATTATTCATCATAGTTGATACCTGCAAATTTACCTGGCAGTGCTTCAACATACTTCAGAGATACAGCCAATCCCTACCTGTCCCCACCATTTTCTGGTGCTTGAATCTTCGATACAGAATCGAATTAGTGTTTTTATACCTAAACTGTAGCCTTGGTGACACCATTACGGCGATTTGTGACATGTCATTTACGCACAGCAGTCTATCGTTCATTGAAGACCATCCACTTTTCTTCTGCCGATGCAGTGTACATATTTGTATGTCACATGTGGAAAAGTGAGTCAGTAACATGTCAGAGGTCAGTGGTTTATGTCAGGCACTCAGAGTCTGGTTTCATCCAACCTTTGTCAGGGCTATGTCGATCAGAATTGAAAGTTCTGATCCCAAACTTTAAAGTGGCATTGTGATCATGCCTAATAACTTTGATTGAATTAGATTTTATAAATCAAAAACGACTGTCTTTCAGACCATTAACTGAGTGAGTGAAGGAAATCTGTGTGAGAACCGAATATCATATTGGTCATAAACCATCATATTGGTGTTCAAATCAGTTGGTGGGCTCTATTTACAACGTAAATAGATTAAGTGTCCACTAGTTTGGGAGCCCAAATGTTTTCAAGAACTAATATGACACTGAGCAACAGTCATATAAATACTGTGTAAATAAATTACCATATCAGCCTAGGCTACATCTCATGGATTCTGCTACGTTCCTGGCAGTTTTGATATTGTTTCGCCAAATTGATAGAGAGTGAGTTTCATATGCAGGATACCCCAGGTTCAATCCCACGTTGTGCCATAAATAAAACATTAAAATCACTTCAGAATGGGATTCCTCTTAACACGATGCTGGCTGCCATGGGATAGATGAAATATTTTTTTTCAGTAAGGCATAAAACTCCAATCAAGCAAATAAATAAATAAATAAATAAATCAATTCTTCAATATGCAATAAATTGAGTGAGTGTTTTGGTTTCTGCCTCCAGTAATTAATATATTGGTCACCATTCATATAAGTGAAAAATTTGTGAGCTTGGAGTCATTATTTATTTATATATTTGATTGGTGTACAACTCAAAAATATTTTACTGGCACGACAACAGCCAACATTATGGTAGAAGGAAAGCAGAGCCAGAGGGAAACCCACGGCCATCTATGGTTGCTGGCAGACCTTCCCACATAAGGCTGCACCAGTGCCCTAATCCCTCTGTCATGGTGGCCCCATGGAGTAATTAAAACAATAATAAAAAACCCAGCACACTGGATCTTTTGGCAGGTTGGGCTTGTATCTGTTCTCGCGAATCCTGAAGGAAGGTGCTGATAGCCGGTTTAACCATGTCAGGGACCAGCCAGCCAGATTCCTGCTCTATTGGACCATACAAGGTAGGTATCACCATTGAGGTACCGAGTTCAATGCCAGTAGTAGCTGACTCACCTGTGGCTTTGTGTGTCACTGACAGCCGGTTTGGACATATGAGGGGCTACCAGCCAAGTAGGCTTGGCTGACATTAATGGGCTAAATTAGGTAGACTGTTTTAGGTTCAGATCCAAGATTATCTGACTGATCTCCTTTGACTGATGGCTCGTTTAGTTTAACCTGGTAAGAGACCAGCCTGCTAGATTCCTGCAGTACTGGATTTACGTGTATGTAACACCACACTGGCGAATACGTGTACTTTGCTCTGTTAATATTCTTCTGGTAGGACCCATGCTTAAGAAAACGTTTATTGGGCATAACCTAACCGACTCTCCAAAATGAGGTCATACTACTCCTAAATTTTTATTGGGATTTTGATAAATTTTTTTGTTCTTTCCTTGTGAATTTGTTTAAAATCTGTACCTTTTTTTCTTTTAGCCAGATTAAAAAAGAAGAAATGAATTCCCTGATCCTACCTGATTTTTCAGAGATTGGGTTGGGTTATGCCCGACACAAATTTTTTTAAGGATGGCCTACCAGATATTAGGATTTCCATTGGTTTAAATGTCTGTGGCAATTTCACACTACTATGTAAAGTTGATCAATGATCTTTGTTGTCGTTGTTGTAGGTGTGTGGGTGTATGTTACTCTCCTACCCACCCTAGTCCTTAACTCTGAGAAGTCTGACCGTCCCCTGGGTAAGCGAGACTATCTGGGCTGGGCTCTCTGGACCCTGGGCTTTCTCATGGAGACTTTAGCCGACTACCAGAAGTCCTGTTTTAAGGCTGACCCAGCCAACAAGGTGAGAAAAGCCACAAGTGTCTCTCTAGAAGGATGTGTCGTATCAGGTAGGATAATTACTGGTGCAGGGAACCTCCAAGTGGAACAAGTTATCTCCCTTGGGAACACTCAAGGGAACGATATATTTGTTTGATTGGTGTTATATACGCAAAAACGAGTTGTTTTCTGTGAGCAGCTCGGGACGTTTTCACAAAATATTACAGGTAAAAATTTCTCGAAACTCAGCTGACCATGTTTGGTTATAGCACCTGAAAACACCATGATTTTTGAGAGATCTTTATTGAGAGAAATTTAATGAGAGATTTCTGTGAAAGTGGACCCAGCAGTACATATTGATGTGCAGAAGAAGCCAATGCCCTCAGTCAGGTATCTGAAATACCTCTACAAAACATATATAAGATTGCAAGGTCATTGTTCATCGGAAACTTCAGATGGTTTAGGTGCTGGCTTGTTGTACCAGGGACTCCTCCACCCATAAAACTTATTCACTGATTTTATTGGTGTGTCATGCCATACCCCAGAACATTTCACCCCTACTAGGGTGGCCAGCACTATGGCAGCAGGAAACCGGACAGAGCCAGGGGGAAACCCACGACGATCTGCAGGTTGCTGGCAGACCTTCCCACGACCATCTTCACGTTGCTGGCAGACTTTCCCAGGACCATCTGCAGGTTGTTGGCAGACCTTCCCACGACCATCTTCAGGTTGCTGGCAGACTGTCCCATGACCATCTGCAGGTTGCTGGCAGACCTTCCCACGACCATCTGCAGGTTGCTGGCAGACTGTCCCCACGACCATCTGCAGGTTGCTGGCAGACCTTCCCACGACCATCTGCAGGTTGCTGGCAGACTGTCCCCACGACCATCTGCAGGTTGCTGGCAGACTGTCCCACGACCATCTGCAGGTTGCTGGCAGACCTTCCCACGACCATCTGCAGGTTGCTGGCAGACTGTCCCACGACCATCTGCAGGTTGCTGGCAGACTGTCCCACGACCATGTGCAGGTTGCTGGCAGACCTTCCCTCGACCATCTGCAGGTTGCTGGCAGACTGTCCCCACGACCATCTGCAGGTTGCTGGCAGACTGTCCCACGACCATCTGCAGGTTGCTGGCAGACCTTCCCACCACCATCTGCAGGTTGCTGGCAGACTGTCCCACGACCAACTGCAGGTTGCTGGCAGACTGTCCCACGACCATCTGCAGGTTGCTGGCAGACCTTCCCACGACCATCTGCAGGTTGCTGGCAGACTGTCCCACGACCATCTTCAGGTTGCTGGCAGACTGTCCCATGACCATCTGCAGGTTGCTGGCAGACCTTCCCACGACCATCTGCAGGTTGCTGGCAGACTGTCCCCACAACCATCTGCAGGTTGCTGGCAGACCTTCCCACGACCATCTGCAGGTTGCTGGCAGACTGTCCCAGGACCATCTGCAGGTTGCTGGCAGACCTTCCCACCACCATCTGCAGGTTGCTGGCAGACTGTCCCAGGACCATCTGCAGGTTGCTGGCAGACTGTCCCAGGACCATCTGCAGGTTGCTGGCAGACTGTCCCAGGACCATCTGCAGGTTGCTGGCAGACCTTCCCACCACCATTTGCAGGTTGCTGGCAGACTGTCCCACGACCATTTGCAGATTGCTGGCAGACTGTCCCATGACCATCTGCAGGTTGCTGGCAGACTGTCCCACATATGGCCGAAGAGGATTTACTCATTCACCTGAATGCCCTTGTATACATGTAGGTGAAAAATTGTTGAACATGTTCATTAACACCAATCAGTCCATGATTGTTCGTGGGCCTTTGATCTCCTGGGAAGGCAGTAGTATGTCAGGTTTGTGGTATACACGTAGCCAAACAGTCCAAGCCACCTCCAACCAGCATTACCTTCTGTGTTACGGGTAACACAACCCTACTACTAGAGGTAGGGTCATTCATTAGGCATGTAGACTACATTTTGACTAGGTGGGGTGCCGGGTGTGTTGTCTCGGATTGAATTTCTATATCTAGTTTCACAGGCATATGGTGTCATGTTTGGTGTTGCTGTCATGTCTGGTATGGTGTCCCAGACATGAGTCTTCAGTAAGGTAGCCATCAAATCATGATAATATTTCGGCTGCTATCGCCGCCACCCTTGTGCTCCAGATATTAAGCTTCAGTAAGGCATGAAAGTAAACTTTGATGACAATTTGGCTGCTACCGTGGTGTGTCTGTAATATTGATAAAAATAATGTGTTCCAAAGTGAGATAAATAGCTAAAGATGCAAATAACACCCGATACAGTGAGTGACGCTGCTTGTAGGGATGAATGAAAAAGGCCTTGAGTTTGGCATTAAATGAAAATCAAGCAAGTATAAAGTCCGTAATTCTGCATGTCTGTCTGAATCTTCAGGGTCAGTTTATACAGAGTGGCCTGTGGAGCATTAGCCGACATCCCAACTACTTTGGAGAGATTCTTGTTTGGACTGGCTTATTTCTGAGTGCATCCTCTGTGATGAGCGGACTGCAGTACACCAGTGTTATCTCCCCTTTGTTCGTGACCTTTCTCCTGACAAAGGTCAGTGGTATTCCCTTACTAGAGAAGGCGGCCGAGAAACGCTGGGGACATCAGCCTATATACCAGGACTACGTGAGGAAGACAGCAGTGCTGGTGCCCTATATCTGGTGATAGACATCAGAATTAAGCCAGGTGGCTGAATATCTGAAAATTTTCAAAAATTTAAAACAAAAGAAGATGTAACATTTGTAAAATGTGATTGTGAATTGTGAACGCATAGTTTTCTTGTTCATGTATTCATAATGTTCATAAGTTTTTTACTGTGATATGAGAGAGAATAACGGGTGTAAAATTACAGGTGGAAGAAACGCAAGTTCTCAGTAGAACTGTCATCCCTTCTAAAGAGTTTCCTGTTGTCTTACATACAGGCCCGTTATTGTTGAATACCTTACATTAAAAGATATGATATCAGAAATTTGACCAACAGAACAACAGAACAACAGAACAAATGAATTTGTATAGAGCTGAATAGTCACAGCCAAAAACAGATAGCTATGTAATGAGGTGCCGGGCATCAAAATTAGGTTATTCCTTTAGGCCTACTGGATTTTGCATAGCCAGAGTCAGCAGAAGGTTCCACTATTGGTTGGAGTAGACCAGGAGACCAACCCAACATGTCTCATTGCCATTTAGAGTTGAACAAATCATCGCTTCATTGGTAGGGGTGGGGCATAAACCAAATCTTTGTCTGTTTATTTCATTGATATGTTTTTGGAACATTTCAACACGTGTTAAGGAAACCAAGATTGGCCAGATGGGAAACTAATGTGCATATCCAGTTACCTGAAAAATGTGATGTGAAAAATTTGATGTGAAACCAGGAACCAAACATCAGAGAGAGATGTGGTTTCACTCACACATTCACATGTATGCCAACACACATTTCTGACCTTATTGCTACCAGCGGCATCATCACACATAATAGAATTCTGCATACAAAATGAATACATTTATGGTTATGAATGCAGTTGCCAAATGGACCTTGAAACAAACTATTTCCATCAAAAAAAAAAAAGCAACAAAAATTGTAACATCTCTGAACATTTTACTGATTTGAAAAAAATGCTGAAAAGAAAAATCACAAAACTGTTTCCCTGGACAGTGCTCATTTGTTTCCATCTGATATCAACATCATATCAGTGTTTTTGTGGCATTTAAGTTGACTGTACTTCCTTTGAACCAACGCAGAATTTAAAATATCTTCAATACCCATACTTTTTGGTACTGGAAGTTGAAATCTTAACATATTTGTCTTAAAATAAAACTTGTGAGAGGGTTAAAATTTTATTTTGGAACCCTAAAACTGTATTTCAGATTTTGACATAAGTCAGAAATGGCTGTGTGGAATTCAACCATAGGCACTTCTAGGCAGTTATCTGACCCAGCTCGCGTCATTCTCCGAATCACACTTTTAGTATGTAATGGACTACTTTATATTTTCATTTTGTATGTTATGCATTGTAATTTGTCTCAGTGTACAGTATATCCTTGTACATTAAAAATCCAGGTGTGTTCCAAACAGTGTGTTGTTTGCACAGATTTACAAATTTTGGAATGAAATACAAATATAAACCTTTGTTACCAACTGACCCTCGTTTCTGTTGATGACGTTTTTACTTTTGTTTCCAGCAATTTTTCCAGGTGAGAACATTTAGAGTGCTGTAGCCAAAGAAGAAACGTTTCAAGGTTTATGCAGAATTTAGAATTTCTCTTCATCTAGAGAAAAAAAATTTGAATTTCATTGTGTGAAGGTCGCTGAAGTTTGAACATTTTCTGATCGTCAATACTTCTCTGTTTTCAACTGGGTACAGCCTTATTATCCATGCACCCCAAGATTTCAAACCCAGCTCATTGTGTCTCTCCAAGAATGATACTCCCCCAGACATGACGGGTAATGCCCATAAACGTCAGTTTTGACATAACGTCAGATGAAAGTCTGACATGATGGAAGAGACTCACAGGACATGAGGGCACGGTGGTCAGCGACATAGTCATCACCCAGGGACCTGTGTCACAGGACGCGGGAAACTACATCAACACACAGATGTACATTTGATCTACAGTGGGAGATTCTGACGGGCTACACAAAAGGGTCCAAACCGTAGAGAAAAAACAGATCATTTTGTGCTGTGACGCTGTAGTGTTTGTGTACTACCCAAGTGCTTTTTGAGAACACACGCACCCAGAAGTGTGACATAATCCCAGAAAGAACAAAGGAGCGTAAGGCTTTGGACCCCTTTGTGAATGGCGGGAAGAGGTTATACGAGTTTCCCATTGTCGTTCCTTTGAAGAGGTCTCCATTGTCGAGGTCGTTTGTGCGCCAGCGCAATGACCCATGAGCCTCAATGTGGTCACTGTGAGTCCAACTCATGTTAGCTTCGGCTATAAATGTGAAGGTCAATCAGCAACCTGTACATGACCATGGATTTCCCCCCTGCCATTATGCTGGCCGCCGTTGCATAAATGAAATGGTCTTGACTGCAGCGTAAAATAGGAATCAAGAGAATACATAATTACTCCATACTCCATCTTTTCGTTAAAATCCTCGGACCACCAAACCAGTAAGAGCTGTGGTCAAGTCCAGTTGCCATAATGCATCAGTCAGTGCTCCGAACTTATCAGTGGACACTGACTCCCTGAACTTTAAGCAAAAATCGAAAATAAAAAGTCAGAGAATAACACGACTAAAAGTTGTTTTTAAAAGATATAATAATTTTATTCATATCAACAATGTGACCCGAAGGCCAAATTCACACCCTTTCCCTTTCAGTGTTCATTATCAAATGGAAATCAGGGCAAAATCTGATCCGTATGAACAACCTGATCCGTATGAACAACCTGATCCATATGAACAGTCTGATCCATATGAACATGCCAGAGCACTGGCTTATGACAGTTCTAAAATTTGTGGACTAAAGCACTGATCCATAATGATAAAGTGCACTCCGAATAACAAAGGGGTGAACTTAACAGATTTAGGCTAGCCCGATCCAGAACACACGTGTGTACAAGTGTTCTTATGTGTACATATGCTTTTACATTATAAACACATATAGGACTTCAGAACACGTGCAGTATGTTCTTCAATTCACAGCAATGGTTATCAAGACTTTCACAGGTGCCTGAAGATACGCAAGACTAAACTCTACACGTCTGTAAGACATCTTCAACAAGGACAATACCTGCATATTGAGTATATTAATTGGACCCAATACCATGAAATGAAAACTAAAATCTAACCAAGACAAAGTAGAATAAATAATAAAACCACCACGAGATGCTGGAACATGTCATGGTTAAAAAACAATAAGCTCCACTTGATGATAAAACACAGATCCAGAGGTATATATCTATATATATAAACAAGAAGAAGTATTGTAGTCAGATCTGTGTGAATATTAATCTACACTGACCCCACACTGATGTCAAAATGGGCTAAAAGTTCAAACAAATTCTAAAACTTGACTGAAAAGGAGCTCCTCCTATTGGCAAAGGTAGCACAGAACACGCTCTAAGCTTTCGGGTAATCAATCAAAAGATCTCTCTCCCCAGTATCAGAGAGATCTGTAACTTGTCAGTTCCGTGCAAGGGTTGGAGGGAATTCCATTTACAGGAGTTAGCCTATAGACCGTGCACTGTCCGTTATTACTAATAGTTCATATACAGGCACTTGGTGTGTATGACATCCATACGGGTAAAGTACTGACCGATGAAGTGTTAACACAGGTACGTGAATTCTTCAGCACAGCTACATGTATGTACACAGGTGATATTTGCAATCATCACAAAAACCATACATTGCAGAGATTCTGTGTGGATATACCGCAGAAAACCCACTACAGTAGACAGTTATGTTTTGAACAGAATTCCCAAGGGCTTGAATAGATTTCACTTGCACTTGAACAGAACTCTGTCAGGATAGATTTCAAATGAGATTTAAATAAACATGAACTTACACGAAGTCTTGACCACAGGCAATAGAATATCCTGTACACCTAGGATGGATGGCTATTCAATAACCATAGAAACCCCAAAAGAAAAAAGAAACCCTTAAACCCAGCTGTTGACAAACTATGAAACCTCCGGTTAAAATCTGCACAAAAGGCTATAAATTGAAAAAATTCACAAGAAAAAAAATGTTCTGGCAAAAAATGCTGAAAACTAAGGCTTTTTATGATACGCAGAGTGTGCCTACGTACACCTTTAGCACTACAGATATAAAGTGTACAACTTCAGTGACATCTGTTTTAGTAGAGAACATCATGAAATCTACACCTTCCTTCATATGTATGTATACACAATTAGCTTTGAGTACAGCTGACTCGATGTATTTAGCTTTCAGTCTGCCTTATAAGTACATTTACATAGTATTTTAATACAGAGGCACCAGTATAAATGCACGGACGACATGCAGGTTGCTTTACCAAGCAATGATGCTCTTCCCTATATAAAAATCATTCGCAGCACACGTAATCACATCCGCCCATTTGCTTAGATGCATACTTTGATAACATGCTTCCCGACAAAGTTCGATCAAAGACTATCACAGGACTGTTGATACAGGCTGGGTACCTCGCTGCTACTTCCCAAGAACAGCTAGCCTCACATGGCATATGCAATTATTCCCCTTGACAAACTGAATAGCACCCGATGCCATGCAACTATAAATATATATACAGGATCACATGGTCCAAGGTGTTAAAGTCTTGAGCGTAAAATCTACACTCGTAAAACAACAACAACAACATTATGCCGCGTCTGATTAGATCTCTTCACATATGATACGTCCTTGATGACCTGAAGCAGGTGACGAAACCGTTATAAAAAGAAGTTAACTGTTAACTGAGGAACTGTGTCTTGTCCTTCGAACACTTCCCATGTCATCTTTCTCCAGTCAAGTGGTGTATCAGCTGACACCGATGTCACTTCACCAGCACCAACCAGATATTGACATGCCTTGTAGTTCACACCCATGCTGCTTTTGCCCCAATGATCAGAATGATAGTGGGAGGGAAGTCTCTTCCCTGCTTTGGTCTACTGAGACAGTTCATTCCAGAGTGCTCTTGGGGTATATCCAAGTATTCCTTCAGCTTATGGGGAGCACGTCTTGGTCTGGCAATACAACAGGGAAGCCCCTACTACTCAGTAAATGTGAACATCCCTGTTGGACGGCATTCACTCTACTGAAGAAACCATGAGTTCCGTTCTTCCACAGCCACTGTACTATGGTCTTGATCCACCAGGTGATTCCACAAGCTCTGGTGCATAGCTCTGCCTCTGGTATTCCCCATCAGTCTGTATGCCTTCCCTGATCTACCAGGGGGATTCCCCAAACCTAAGAGTCTGAGCATGGCTCTTCCACTGGAATTCCCCAGCTGTCTAAACAGATAGGCTCCGCTTCTAATCCAGGCAGGGGGGTCACCTTCGTGATGACGAGGACCAGTGGGGTTTGGTGCGCAGGTTACCAGGGTCTGAAAAACACAGGTAAGGTCAACCTCAGAGAACACTACTTGCTGCACATGGAAATATTACCACAAATATACATTTCCCACATTACATTTTATGCTGTAAAATTTCCCATCGATTTTGTACTAACAGTTACAAGACTGAGGGTAACATAATCTGATTTTATCAAACATGTCCCACCATCAGAACATTTATTTATTACATATATGATGGCAATCTGGTACATGGGTGGATGAAACTGGAGGAAACCAGTGTACGGTACACTCTTCGCCCTGTATCTGATAAATCTGCTGATTTAAAAGCCAAAGTTGCAGAAGCAACAGCTGGACGTCTGCTGACAAATTCCGTGTCGAATGCAGGGATTGAACCCACAACATTCAGAAAAAACTAAAGCTGGGGGACATGACAATTTAGCTTACATACGCCACTACACTACACACACTACTTGTACTAAGTCAATCAGTCATGAGTTTCCCCCTCTGCCTGCTTTCCTCCAACCATAATGCTGGCCACCTTCATATATTTATTTATTTCATTGGTGTTTTAGGCTCTACTCGAGAATATTTCACTTCTTCGACCGTGGTCAGCATTATGGTGTGAGGAAACAAGGCAGAGCCTGGGGAAAACCCACAACCATCTGCAGGCTGCTGGCAGACCTTACCACATACGACCAGAGAGGAAGCCAGCGTGAGCTGTGCTTGAGGTCATTACACTGCACCAATGTGCTAACCCCCTCGGCCATGGATGCCCTCACCATCATAAAAGTGAAATACTCTTGAGTACGGTGTAAAACATCAAGGCTACAAATAGGCGCTTGACATTGTTGAAAACACCCCTTTGTTGACAGTGGTATGACCCAAGAGCCCTTTGCCCTGTATCTATAAGATAGACAAAATGGTCACACCATTTCATCAAAGGGGTGTTTTCAAAAATGTCTTACTTGAACACCAATCAAATAAGTAAATAAATAAATGAATAAATAAATCAATGAATCAATATCAATCAAAAAATGTACATCTTTTGATAGCACAGTTGTTCTTCGTCTTACCGTGTAGTCCGCCCAGCCTCTGGTGCAGGTTCTCCAGCCTGTTGATGTAGTCTGCGTGTAGTGATTGGTCAAACGGGTCGGGCTGATGACCATTACGCCCCGGCTCTGACCAGTCCGAGCGAGCCTGGTCAGGGACGTCCCCGTTAGTGCTCAGATCTGTCATCAACTTCCTGTAAACAAGAGGACAAAAAGTCTCCTGTGATTTTCTCTGCATACAAGAAGACAAAAAGTCTCATGTGATTTTCTCTGCATACAAGAAGACAAATAGTCTCATGTGATTTTCTCTGCATACAAGAAGACAAATAGTCTCATGTGATTTGCTCTGTATACAAGAGGTCAAAAGGTCTCCTGTGATTTGCTCTGTATACAAGAGGCCAAAAAGTCTCATGTGACTTCCTTTGTACAAAAGAGGCCAAAAAGTCTCATGTGACTTGCTCTGTATAAAAGAGGACAAAGAGCCTCATATGATTTGCTTTGTACACAAGAGGACAAAGAATTTCATGTGATTTGCTCTGTATACAACAGGACAAAGAGTTTCATGTGATTTGCTCTGTATACAACAGGACAAAGAATTTCATGTGATTTGCTCTGTATACAACAGGACAACGAGTTTCGTGTGACTTGCTCTGTACACAACAGGACAACGAGTTTCATGTGATTTGCTCTGTATACAACAGGACAAAGAATTTCATGTGATTTGCTCTGTATACAACAGGACAAAGAGTTTCGTGTGACTTGCTCTGTACACAACAGGACAACGAGTTTCGTGTGACTTGCTCTGTATGTGTTCCTTGTATGTTCTGTGATCACACAGATTTTTCCAAAATGTACTACGGCAGATAGTCCTGAACTCAAGGTTTCAAAATGACACTGCATGTAAAATGTTAATCAAAATCTTACGATATTTTACACAGATACTGCAAAACACCCAAAGCATGATGGGCAGATAAACCTATCCCGAACCTCTGCGAAACTGAGATTAAAACAAAGAGAACACTTTGTTCACCAGGTCCCTCAAAAACCTCCTCAATCAGAGCAACAGTCCAGCTTGAGTGAGAGCTCATTTGGTACCATGAAAGCAGTACTTTAGTCGGAGAAGCCAGAAAGGCCGGTTTGTTTTCATGGTAAAACACAACAGAATTCATGAACATATTTGACACAAGTCATCAAGCCTGTATGTAGGTGCCCGACATATTTAAAAACACCACTTTGGACAAAGCAGTAAGACCAAGTTTTCGATGTTAATTAGTACTTAACGAACTTCACTTGGGTCATACCACTTCCAACAAAGAGGTGTTTTCAAAAGTGTGAAGCACCTATTTGCAGACTTGCATTTCATGCTAACCAATCAACCACAATTTTCAGTAAATTCAAAGAATGTCAAAGCTATGCAAGGAATGATATAAACAAGCAGACAAGTTTTCTTGGGGAAATTTAGACAAATTTGAACTCATACTTGGATGACAAATGTGTTGTGGATCATGCCTGAGCCTACACCCTTACCTCCTGATGCCGGCAGAGTTATCTCCCCTGCCCTCAGCACTGCGGCGGTGTGACTTATCCCGCGTGGGTGGGGTGTTTAATGACTGTGAGGTAATGGACGGTGACGCTGAGAGCGGGGAGTACGTGGCATAGTAGGCAGACTTGGTGCCGTATGGGGGTTCCGTGTGGGGGTGCCTGGGAGAGGCCTGGATGGCCAGGGGGGACCGTGACTGGGAGGAGAGGCGGGGTGGGGAGTACGTGGTGGCCGTGGAGATGTAACCTGTAACACAGAAGACAGGGGAGGATAGTCAGGTCATGTAAACATGAAGCGGGAGTCACCTGTACTCAGAACAGCACTAAGTAAGTACAGTCTCCTGGTGTCAACATGTTCTCGCAATGATAAGGCTGCAATATTGCCCAGTTGGTGTTATTAAACTATACCCATTTAGCAGTCAAAATAGCACAAATATCATGCACTAACCTATACAGGGTTATACCTCAAACCTATACTGGGCTATACCTAAAACCTATACTATGCTTTACCTAAAACCTATACAGGGTTATACCTAAAACATATACCTATGTTTTTATTGGGCTTTTGATGGAATTTATCTTCTGACTTTTCTCTCCTTGTTAATTTCTTTAAAATTCATATCTCTTTCAATAGCCGGAATTAAAAAAAAAAAAAAAAAAGAACAAAAAAAATTTCCTTTCTGGCCAAATATCCAATAGGGTTCGAGTTATCAACTAAAAATTTACTTAGTGACTGGAAGAAGCAATCAGAGTTTATTCCCTAACATGCCAACCAAGTCCCTTTTACCTTGTTCCCAGCCCCCAAATTAACACCTAGCTGGGAACTTCCAAAAATGTTCAGGTTCACAGACTTTTTCTGACCCCGTACGACATCTGTTTGTAGGACACTTCCTGCCCCCGTCCACTCACCATGTTGTAAGTTGGCATTTCCAGTCACCACAGGGCTTCCCACCTTCGTGGCCCGTCGCCATTTCTTCACCAGGTATTTCATCCTATAACATATGCAAAGTTACATATTATAAAATCATCATTAAGTTTTCCTCACATGTAATTCCTGGAAATAAATTTCAAATTTTACAGACTCTTCAGATGGAAATCTTACCTGTGAATAGCCACAACAACTCTAGCAGCTGTGCGGAATGTGGAGAAGGCCTTGGAGTGACGGGATCGCCTCTGGACATCCTCCTGTGACGGGTAGACGCCCATCTGTGCGATGATCGCCAGAGTTGTCTCCTCGCATTCGCGGAACCCGCCCAAAAGCAACAACAGGTACTTCTTCTGGTAAATCAGGGCCTTCCTGAAGCTCTCTGACCTCAGGTACTTGCCGTACAGACGGTGCATCTGGAAAAATAAATGGTATTTTATTATTTATACATCAGTTAAATCTCAGTATCTCCTTCACTCATATTTCAAGTGATATTTCATCAGTTAGATATCACTTTGTTAATACATTTTTATATTACACACCAAGATACTGTGACACTGAATATTTCATTAGTTAGATCTCACTTTGTTATTACATTTTAAAAAAATAACGCACCAACATACTGTGACACTGAATATTTCATTAGTTATATTTCACTACGTTATCACATTTTTATATTACACACCAAGGTGCTGTGGCATCAAAAATCAAATCCACTGTTTTTATGACATTCCAATATGAGCTCAGCGGGATGACATCATAATACAAGTATAGTCAATTGCTACATTCCTACGGCCCACATGATGTTGCGATGTCATGCTAGACGTCATATATACGACGTCATGCTATGAAAAGGTCTTTGAAAGCCTACAGTTAAAATACTGCTTAACATCTCTTTCTTAAAGATAAAAAATATTTAAAAATACTCAGAATCATGATTGTGTTAAAATATAAATATTAAGCAGGATACCGCACAGTGAAGTCTGAATACCAGAAATATTGTTCTTGTGAGAGGTGGAAATGATGAGCCACAAGACGCTTTGGGTTTTCATGGTAACATAGTCAAAGGACCATGAATATACATCACTGTAGCATAACACAAGAAAAACACAAAGATACGGTAATGTCATGAAATGGAAAAAACAGAGAACCTTTATTCTCAAAAGACAACAGGGGTTTTGATGAAGTAGTTACGCTGTGGTCATGGATGGAGAAATCCAGCATGCCCAAAGTAAACCAACGCTCATCGACAAGCACCTGACAACCCTCCAGACTTGAAGCTGCAGCCAAGCCACCGTGAACTGCACCCACAGGTACCTCATGTGCTACAGTGTTTTTCTCCGATTCTAGGATATAAACTCCACTTCACCATGCTGTCGCCTCACCTTGTCTGTGTCGGACTCCGAGGAGTAGGAATGGGTGAGCCTCAGCGCCCGGTGCTGCTCCGCCTTCAAGTCACCTTTCAGCCTCTCCACCTCCCGTTCAGCATGATCTAGTGACATCTGCAGAGTTATCCTCTCCTGATTCCAGCTGGCACGCTCCGCCACCAGCATGGACCCTGTCACATCAGTCCTCCCTCGTAACTGCTGCAAAAAAGGACGGATGCAACACGTTAGCAAAATTTGTGTCTTAACAATATTTTGGTGACATAATCTATTGATATTTCTTTCAGAAATAGGCATTAATAAATACAACACCTCAGGGCACATAAATTATCTGGGACTGATTCCACAAAGCCATTTCTGACTTCATTCAAATTCTGAGATAAAATTTTATTTTGGGGCATTAGAAATTTGATTTTAAGACCGTGTCCAAAAATTTCATCAAGCATTGTGACTAAGTTTTAAATTTTGGCTCCAGTCAGAAATAGCTTCGAGGAATTGATCCATGGGTCTGTTCTTAATACCCCATCGTACTATGAGCCTGTCTTCAACAACCTTGGCACACAGTGAAAAGAGGCACGGGTACCTTCTGCACATGACAATTCTCCTGTCATACTAGCTCACACCGTATCCCTTCTCGCATACCTCTAGCTCGGCCTCTCTCCGCCTCCTCTGCCATAGCTCCTCCTCCAGCTTCACCACGCTGTTCCTTAGTTCTGCCTTTTCTTTACTGAGACGAGCCACGAAATCTGTCAGCTCCACATTGTGAGCGGTCACACGGTTGTTAATGGCAGCGACAGTGGGTGATCCCGCGATAGTCGGTCTGGCCTGAAGAACGTACAACCAGTCGCTTAGTACATTATTCAATAAATTTACCTTTCAATTGTTACGTCTTACTCAAGAATCACATATTACTTCAATGATAATGCAACACAAAAAAAAAACTGCTCAAGACAGTTCATTGATTAATTTATTATTCTGACTGAGATTTTCAAAACTTATCATGTTAGGAATATTTCGCATACATTATATTAGAGGAAAAGAGCAGGAACCAGCATTTATTTATTTATTTGATTGGTGTTTTATGCCATGCTCGAGAATATCTCACTTATACGATGGAGGATTATGGTGGGAGGAAACCATGCAGAGCCTGGGTCGAACTCGCAACCATCCACAGGTAGCTGGCAGACCTTCCCCACGTACGGCTGGAGAGGAAGCCAGCAAGAGCTGGACTTGGCAGTGTTGGTCGGAGGCCAGTCATTATATCGGTGTGCTAGTAAGACGTACCTCTGTTTCTAATGCTAGAGGGCGCTGTAACTGCTGTACCTCAGTCAGGAGATCCCTTACAGCTTTTCTTCTCGCTGAGGAATCGCTTGATGAGCCAGGTTCTGGCCTATATACAGAAATAAAGTCTTATTACTGGAAGACAAACTCAGCATCATTTCACAACAGGACACTGTCAGATACTCACACACAAATTTTAAAGTCAAACTTTCACAGAATCACATCGCTGTTTTTTCTTATTTTTACCTAAACTTTACTGAACTTCATTAAAGATGCTTGAACATTACGAACTATTCTCAAATAGCTCAAAATCATGGTCTTTGACAGAGAATTTCCCAATTCTGAGTTTCATGAGGCTCACTTAGCTACAAAAAACCCTTAACTACCACTGCAAACATATGCTGTAGAGACATAAAGTGCACTTAGCTAAGGGCTACTAAACACTAAGTACACTTTGTAAAACGGATCCCTGCTCTCCTTGTTTGTGCGGCCTGATGACAATAAAATGGCAGCGTCACTTATGCGGCCATTTGGTCAGTTTTCACTTCTCTCAAGACCAACAGGCATCCACCCACAAAAGTGTACAACATGAAAGCGACACCTGGAAAAGTTTGTCACAAACTTGCCAACAATCAGTGCCTTACCCCTGACACTGGATTAAAAACCGGCCTCATTCATATCAGTCTTGAGTGTGATGTTTAATACTGATGAAATAAATAAAAAAATAAAACTGAAATAAATAAAAAAATGTAGTCCACCACATAAAAAGCCAAAAGTTTGACTGACCGAAAGGCCAACCAACCAATTGACCGAGTGACCAATCGACAGACAGCACACCTGTCAGACAGGTAATTCACGTGAGCTCACCTGGCCAAATCTTCCTGGTGTTTCATAAGCAGGATGTAGAGACGCTGACGGGAATTCTCCAGCTGCGTCTTGTACCTGTCCAACCTCTCTCTGAACTCACTCAGCCCTGCTTCATCCCCCTGTGAACACACGCACAAGCAGTTGGGTTACTCAGCTGGCTATCACCAGTACCGATACTGTATTTCCACCAATGAAAGAATTCATTTGTGTTTTCAAGACTCAAGAACATTCCACCTGCACGACAGTGTGGATTATGTTGGGAGGAAACCGGAGAAACCCACGACCTAGCACAGCTGGCTGGCGGACCTTCCCACGTACAACCGGACAGAAAGCCAGTCAGAAGTCAGAAATGGGAACTTTCATCGGTTTCTTTTTTCAGCTTCAGCACAATGAACAAACCTTCATGTGGAGAGTCACAGATACCGTTCCGGTCCATTCTGAACACAATACAAGACAGCATTTAATACTTAAAAAAATATAATACTATTAAGGTGATAGTACAAAAAAAAAAAAATTCTTTTTTTTTTCTGAAGGGTAAATTCAAGCACCTGAAAATCTTTAAAAAATAAAAATTTAAGGATTTCCACCATAGGAAACATATGCATGGTGTAAACACAACAATCCCAGGATGCTAACAACAGGCAACAGTCCTGATATTCTTTCACTTATGCGTGAATGCATTCAGACTATTTGATCATAACAATTATAGTACATATAGCAGAGACCGAGGTCGAGAATACTCACATCCAGAGCATCAGCTGTCCCCGGGGAGGTCCTCTGGTGGACGTGGGAACCCGCTCTGCGAGCGGCGCTCTGCTGTCTGCCAGAGGTCAGCTGGAGGTCAAGGTCAGTCACTTTCTGCCTCAGGCGTTGTAATTCTAGCTCACTTTCATGCTGTGAAAGAAAATCGAGGTAACAAGCTGATTAACACTTTCTGAAGGAACATATACATATTATGGTCCAGACTAACCGTGTTTGAGATATTCAAGTTATTTTACTTACTTTTTCCGAATCTTAAACGTATGGTGACCATCCTATCCTGAACAGTATATGGTAACAAGCAATCTCTTTCCTATTGTAACTTTATGAGTGTTACTGACTACATGCTTTCAACTGTTTTGTAGCTTCAACAAGAGGCTCAAAACAAAGACATTGTAGTTTCAGTCCTCCAAGATGCTGTTCTTCATTCTTGTTTTTGATAGAAGGATGCATTTTTTAAAATGCGAATGCCATGGAGTCCGTGACCACAAAAATGGTCACTTTTTCTGTTTTAAAAACCAATCCTAACGCCATCAAATTCTCATGTTTCATGTTTGATGTACATCCAAATGTCACTTTGTGGACTTTTCCCTGAGCTGTGAGCTGTGTACGAGCCTTTCCCATACACTCACCAGTTTGGCCTTAGCCTGGTCCCTGTCCCTCTCAGCCTCCCTTAGCCTCTGACTGTCCGCGCGACGCTCCACTTCCCGCAACTTCTCTCGCTCATTCTCCAGCTCCTTCAGGCTCTTGACCTCTGACCTCAGATGACCTTGCTCACGCTGTAAGGCCACAACTTTGGCCTCTGCCCCTTCGTGTTGTCGGGATACCTGTAGCACCTGCTCCTACAGGAGAGAACAACAGGAAAATGGCAATATTATGTTATTGTTGTTTTCTCAATCAGGTTATAAAGAAGTACCAAAACCAATCTCCTAAAAGTTCCCACAGCCCAATCTTATATACATATGTATATATGTACGCTTGGGGTTTTATGGTCACAATTTTTTAGACGCATTTTCTTGTGGCAGGGCAAGTCTATGCCGCCACAGTGCTGCCACCACTGAAACATCATGCTGAGGACATCAGGTATGATACCCAACACAATCACATTGAGCTGACACCGGGCTGACCAGTCCTGTTTTCTTGCTCTAAACTCTCAGTGCTGAACACCAAGTGAGGCAGCATCAAGTACCATTCTTAAAAGAAAATGCATCATCCGCATATAAACTGGGCTTCAGTTTACTCAACACCACCAGAGGACTGTGCAACACTTTCATTTCCACCAAAATTCCAATTACAATGCCTGGTTGCCATGGTTACCTGAGCGGCATCCATCTGCCTCTTTAGCTCCCGGCACGTCTTCCTCTCTCGTTCCACATCCTGACTGGCCAGCAGTTTGGCCTCCTCCAAGGCAGTGGTCAGGGAGGCGACCTGCCGTCTGTCCCGGTCCACAGACGAATGCAGCTCCTCCACGCGCCCCCGCTCTGTCTGCAGCAGCGCCTTCAGGTCTGCAATGATGGCATGCTCGCGCTGCGTCGTGGCCTCTACCGTTCCTCTCTCCTCCTCCAGAGAGCTCCGCAGCTGTTCATTCAGGGCCTGCTCTCTCTCAATAGCACTGATGGAAGAGAACACTTTTATTTCACCGCTGATATTTGATTTGTGTTATGCATTGTGCTTATGGACACTTACATTACCGTGGTCAGGTTCAAGGCCTAATAAGCCAGACAGCTGAATCGAGTTGTGCATAAGTGCGCAGGAGCAGAACACATCATAGATGGGATAAACATAACAATTCATGCCTATGCCTTAACATTACAGACTTCAGCTCAGTTCCAATTTTTGTGTGTGTTTCCCACTTGAAACTATCCTAGAGCCTATGTAAAGTCGCAGATGTCGTCAAAATTTGCATGAAAAATGCACGAAATGGACTGAATCATTTCTAACTGCTTAAGGTTACAATGATTTCACACAGCCACCCGTGTTTGTCCCACAGCCAAGAAATCCCAGTCATGCATGCTGGAAACAGCTATCTGGCTTATTCACTTGGCCCGTCAGAAGGAGGGATGCTCATAGGCCCAAGTGGGATACAATGTAGAACTACCTCTATTACCTTCCAGCTGACACAGGTAGAGCAACACTTCACCAACTTTATATGCTTGTAAAAATACACTCATATGAATTAGCCTACACATACTGTACATAAAAATATGGATCAATGAATGATTCTGGATTAACCCCATTTTGGCAATACTCCAGCCATATTCTAGCAACAGAAAAAACATATTTTCTGAGGATAATAAACACAGTCAAAATATTCTGATCTTCCCTGACGCCCTCCACAAACACACATTTGTAAACATTTACACAATATACCAGTTGAACTAAAACGAAAACTGAATGAAACACAAACGCCGTCATAATATACAAACGTCACAAATCGTGCAGTGTTTACCTATGAAGTTCGTTGGCCCTGGCCTTCTCAGCCTGTAGCTGTGCCTGGAGCTGAGAGAGCCGCGACTTGAACTGGTTCTCCACAGCGTACAGGTTGTCCTTCTCAAACTGAAGCTCTCGTCTCAGGTTCTCCACGGTCAGTTTCTCGCGGTCCAGGTTGTGCATCACCTCCACGTGCAGGGTTTTCTCCTTCTCCAGCTCGGTTTGTAATGTCTACAAAGATACATATAGAAGGCCTTGAGCAACACAAGACTCTGAGCAACACAAGACTCTGAGTGACACAAGACTCTGAGCAACACAAAATCTGTACTAACGCTGCCTCTATACATCATCATATATCCCTCAGCCAAAAAGTTGCAAGATGCACACCTTGAAAAAAAAAAAAAAATTCAAGGTCAATGTCAAACAATAAGATTCTTTTTCATGACTAGGTGCACATGTTGTACAAGTTTCAGGTGAACTGCTGATAGACTTCTGAAGATGCATGTATCATTCTTACAAGCCTGTCAAGCAAAATGTAACTTAAAACTTAAAAATAAAGGATTCTTCCCCAATGCCTAGATGTACCTGTGGTGTCGTAAACGTGATGATGGGCGTACAAGAAATAGGATTTTAAAAGGATACAAGCCAAATAAGCCATACTCAAGAATATTTCAATTATACAGCCAGTAATATGGAGAGAGGAAACTGGTCAGACCACGGAGGTAACCCACAATCATCCGCAGGCTGCTGGCAGACCTTCCCAAGAACAACTAGAGAGGAAGCCAGCATTTGACCGACAGCTGGACGGAGGGACAGACTGGCAGATGCTAACAACTACACCAATACCCCAAGCCCGATTTTGGCTGAGGATACACAAGAAACCGCACACAAGAGTTGTCTAAGAATATAACACAGAAACTGGGTCAGCAGGATATCACAGGCCAATAGACCTTTCCAACAGACACTCAAGGACACAAATTTAATATATCAGAGGTAACAATGATGCAAACAGGCCAACTGGAAGTGTCACACATTGGTTTCATATGTCATGGCATCACAAGTGATAGCACGAGGTTGGAATGAACTTGTCAGGAGATGGGGTAGCACTACTCACATCAGCAAAAGAATCTCAATGTCAACCAACAGACACCCACCTTTAGCACATTGACCTCCTTCTCCTCCAGCTGCCCCACCCTGCGCTTCTCCTCCTCAGCAATTCGCTTTAAGCGTCGCGTTTCCGCTCGCTCTTCCTCTAGTTGGTCAGCAAGCTGGTTTCGCTTTTCTCTCTCAGCCTCAATGGCATCGCTGAAAACAGAACAAAGTGTCATCTTTCAATCCCAGACAAGAAATGGTCAACAAGAATTCTAAATCTTTATGGGTGACACATAATCTGAAAGGCCAATTCTGTATTTTAAACTGAGCAGTTGAAAACCCATTAACAAGACTGAATAAGCAGATAACCAAATGATTTGACAGGCAAAATGATAATTTTAAACTTGAGGCAGCGCAAACCTGTTGGTCAAAAAGCCTGAAAGGGTGCGAGTGCCTTCACTTAATGTGGCAAATTCATGAATCTTATACATGTAGACTAAACAAGTGCCTTAAACTTAGCATGTGAAATATTCGCTGGTAAGAGAGTCTGAATAAGTGCCCTGAGCTAAATGGATGGCAAATGCATTGATCCAAGACACAACAAGGGATCATATCTGTGTTTTAATACAAAATTTTATTTCAATGGTGTTTTACGAGATACTTAAGAATATTTCACTTTGCAATGACAATCAGCTTTATGGTGGGAGGAAGCTGAGCAGAGCCCGGGGAAAAACCTGACCATTCGCAGGCTGCTGGCAGACCTCCCCGAGTATGACCTGGGAGGAAGGGAGAATGAGCTGAACTCACAGCGATCTCTTAATGCCAAAAAGGGACCAAAGACTAGTATACCATGAAATCACAAGGGGTGCATGGGCATGCTTTATAGTTAAACACCCAAAAACCACAAAGCAGTCTTGGATAAGGTATTGTTACAGCATGCACAAATAACTAAGCCATGCACGCATCCTTCTTTTGTCCAGAAGAACATCAGAGTAGAGTGGAAAACAAGGGAATACAATGTTGAGAGTAATAATAATTCAACATGGTCAGCAAAAAACTAAAAACTGCTGACGGCACATGCATCTGAGCAACATTTGTCCAAGCCATATATTGTAAATCACATAACTGATGGCCACAACAGATTAGCGGTTTATTAACACGGGTATTCTTAAAATGCTGTGATGTGAATTAGGATAGAATTCAAGCATTTAACTGTATTTTATTCAGTCAAAAAAATCCTAGATTACCAAAACAAATTAAGATAATTTTAATATAATTTTCAATGGACTTTTGCCAGAAAACTGTTAAAGACTACGGAAATTCTTAAATTCTAAGAAACACCATTGCAAAACATGTTTGACAAATCCAAGGTGTTTCGCTTCTGATCACTGAAATCGCTGGATTCATGCTGTCACAGTTGTAGGCATTCACCACACGAGGAAAACCGACAATCTTACAGCAAAAAAAGATCACCCCTTGATGACTACATCATACACACACATGCCACATGCTAGTTTTGCTCTCAGGCAGCCTGTTATGTTTTATTGCTGTTCCGAGACAAAAAGCTGGACATATACTCTACAAAAGCAGGTAACATGTACAAGATGACTTACAAGAGACGGTCCAAGTGTAACCTAGTAACAAGGACAGGACAAATAGTACCGATTTTACACTCATAATGGTCATGTCATGACGGGAATCAGTGTTAATGCACTTAAGCTTCATCCCCCGGTCAGAAAAGCAAGCAGTGAACATGGTCCAGAGATTCATTGCTTGGCTTGCTATTCTCTATATGTTAACTTCTTCAAAATCTTTATCTCTTTCATCAGCAAGAATAATAAAAAAATATAGATTTACCGACTGACCCTATTTTCTGAGACAGGGCTATGCTGCCCAGAACAAAGAATTTATTAAGGATGGCCTTAATGCCATGCTCAAGCACACTTCCCGAGAATGACAGCAGCATAGCTTTTTGGTTCAGGAAACCTAAGTGCCCCAAGGAAACCTGAGCGCCCACAGGAAACCTAAGTGCCCCAAGGAAACCTGAGCGCCCACAGGAAACCTCTTGACTTTGAACTGCAGCCTAAACAGTGAGAGCTGGATTCCAACATGGAACCTCATGTGTCAAGGGCCTCACAGCTATAGCGAGCCAGGGCTTTAACCACTTGAGGCAGGAAAACCACAACACTTTTTTTCTTTCTTTTTTTCTACTTGCCGAATTTGCCACACAGGAAAATATCTCTGGCGCACAACTCACCTGACGGATTTGACGCGCGTTTCCTCCTGGTGCAGGGAGTCGTTCAGCTTGTCAATCTGACTCTGTGACTCTGACAGCTCCATCTGGAGGTCAAGTGTGGCCTGGTGCTCTTTACTGACCAAGGCCTGTAACTCCTGGTTGCGAGTTGTCTCAGCCTCGAGACTGATCCTGAGGTCATCCTGAAGTACTTGTTCTTGTTTCAGTTTGTATTCTAACAACTCCACTGTCAGAAAACAAACAACAGGATGAAAACATACGTTAAAAAACATTTACAAGATATACTTTTTTTTTTCTTTTTGTAATATTTTTGTAAGAAAACTTTACATAGACTATTTAAAAGGGAAATGTCATACAGCCAACAAAACTCGAACTTTCAGTTCATCATAATGTTCATGTTCAGCATGATGTCACTGCATACCTTCCGTTCTGTTTTCTTTCATTTTTGAAATCTTTTTATTTTAAGTCAAAGATTAGGCAAGCTGCCTGACTAGATGAGTGCACCACTTCAGATGCATGGGGTGTTGAAATTTCTACAATACAATATACACTGTACATCTACCATGAAAGCTACAGTTACTGTTTTAATACTGGGTCATTAGGCTGTGATAGCATGCTAACCTCTCAGTTCCATAATCACTGTAAAAACCAAGCTAAATATCATCTATCCAGCAGTATTCCACTGAGCACTTCCGGCCTGACTGCTACTAATCAGCACCAAACTTACACTGTCTCTTGAGATGGTGTTCACGCTTGGACAGCTGCTCTTCAGTGGAGCTGAGCTGCTGAGAGAGGCGTTGCTTCTCCTCTTGTAGCTGCAGGCGAGTGATGCTGGCGTGGGAACGAAGGTCGCGGATCTCCGCCAGCAGTGACTGACGGTCTACGCTGTACATCTGATCCATGGACGACTTGTGGTGCTCGCCCTGTCGCAAGGAAGACGCAACATGACAACTGACATGAGCCAACCACACTGTCGTTATGATGCTTAAACGGAGTTATCATGACATGGACCTGAATGTATTTGTTGAAGGAATGGTAAAATGCAGACATCTGACCGATTTCACCCAGTGCTTACAAAATCTTATCTCATGTGACTACATATCAGTGACTGCTTTAAAGGGAAAGACAGTGCTAGAATGAAGTTATGGGGAATGATTTTCTGTCACCAAAGTAAACGCAGACAAATGTTATGATAGAATGGTGGGTTTTATCGGCCATATTGATGATGTGGTTCAGCAGTGGAGTCATGCTGACTCTTCTATGGTCCTAAAGAAAAAATTGTAATTTGTGTAATTTGGTGAGAAAAAAATCGAAAAAAACTGTGTGAAGGTAACTTTTATAGATACAGTTTTTCACAGTCTTTTCACTCACCACAACTTTGTGATCACATTTTGTGTGATCCTTCCCTTTTATTAAATAGTCCAAGCAGTGATAGAATTTGCTTTTGAGAAAATAACAGAATACATTAGGAAATTTCAGAAACAAACTTTAACATAGAATGAATTTAATATAGAGAAAAGAGTGTTTTGGTCTGAGAGTCATTCTGACGTGTACCTGGTCTCGGATTTTCTGTTCAAACCTCTGGAGACTGGAGAGCTCCGTGGAAGGGGAGGCCACCACATGTGTCCTGAGCTCAGCCAGTAGGGTCTCTCTCTCCTTGGCAAACACTCGGCTGATGGCAGAGACAAGGTCAAATCTCCAGTCTGACACCCCAACTTCACCCATCTGAGAACCAACAGAGAACTCCATAAACATTCACACAACCCCGGTCGTATATCACTTTGTGGTGAGAACTTCCGTGTAATTCTATGTGAAACACTGTAATTCGAGTCAAACACACCCATGAGATTTTGAGCATGAAGCAATAAGGCTTTGTTTTCACACACATTTTTAAGTCACAAGAGTAAAAATTTTGCTCCCATGAAAAATCCACCTCTCAACGTAAAGACACACCAGGCTAACATTTCATGAAAGTGAGTCAAGTAGAGAGCCAGTCTGTTGAGTTTTTTTTGGTTTATACGACTGGTAATTTTTCTGTACTCGTAACTCTGGTTTTCAAAAAGCAATCTTGGGCGGCAGAAGCAATACAAACAGTTCTGTGGGAGAAGTTTACGGATGGGGAGACAGGCGAACAGACAGACAATGCAATATCAGGATTTCTACGATCCGCAATATGAGCATAATAAAAAATGCCACGCTAAACCTAGCAAGGAGCTGGATTCAAAACCAAACCACCTCTCTAGCTACATGAGCAATCACATCATCCTGCTCACCATTAGTACAGTAAATCCTCTGAGATTTTGTCTGAAGAAATTGTCCTTTTCGAAGGCATACAATTTCACATCCCTCCACTAAGACATCACACTACTTTCCAAACTCTAAACACCTTTCTCAGACAACAATAATATTCTCAGAATTCAGCAAAATTGTACCACATGCTTTACTTTTCAAACTTCACAACAAGGCAGCCAGGCTACACCCAAACCTCCCGGAGCAGACTTTGAAGCCACAGGCCGCAGCCCACCACACCATTCTCTACAAGTAATCCCGCACTCACCTGCTGACTGTCACGGTTGGCATGGACCTGAGCCAGCAGATCCTTGAGGGCTTGCACGGCTGAAAGCAGCCCCTGTTTTTCATTATCCCAGGCGGCCTGCAGGGCGGACAGGTCTGCTTCCTTCTCCACGCGGGGCGGGGAGCTGTGCCTCCTCAGGAACTCCAGCTCAGATAAGGTCAGCATCTGAACACCCTCGTTGTGAAGGCGGTTCATCAACACCTGTCAAGACAATAACAGGACACAGGTGTAAGCCAGGTGTTTTGGAATGCTGTAAATGACCTGAAATTTCGTCCAAAAAGTGCTTTTTTCGAGGTAAGCACATGTCATAAAATATTATATTCCATGCTGACGCTGGCATTTTTCCAGTAGGACATTATCCTACTTTCCAAACACACCTAAAAACACCTGCCTACAAGCATTAAAACTCCTAGAATAAGGAAAACTGGTCATTAAGGGTAAGTCTGAGGGTAGGTGTTCTTTACTTATTCAAGCATAATTGCATAAATTATACACCACACAGGTGTTCTATGACAGCTGAAAATTTGCAAGAGCTGCAGCAAAGCGTAAAATGTTGTCTGTTAGTTTGTGTCATCTCACATACAGGCCCTTCGTTAAATGAAATAAAATAACAATCGTGTCTGATGATAAGTAAACAAGGACTACCAACATGAGACTGTGACAGCCACCCTCCTCATAGGCCTGTTCTGATTGGTCTCACTCACCCAAAGCCTGTCCCGATCAGTGTCACTCATCCTAAGTCTGTCCGAGGTCGTCTCAGGCACCCTAAGTCTGTCCCGAACAGTCTCACTGACTCGAAGCCAGTTCCGAACAGTGTCACTCACCCAAAGTCTGTCCCAATTGGTTTCAGTCACCCTAAACCTGTCCCAATTGATCTCACTCACCCTAAGTCTGTCTGGGATGGTCTCCTCAGCGCCAGTCTCCAGCGCGGGTTCCAGATACGCCGTGTCGGGATTGTCGTGTCCCACCCCATCCTGTCGTGGGCGCGACAGGTGCTCCAGCAGGCGACTGTCCAGACGCTCCGTGGTCGCCACCTCAGACTGAAGCTGCTCCTGCACTGCCATCACAGACAGGTCCTCAGAGGCTGCCCGTGGGAAAATAAGGATAGGAAAAGACATTTTCAGGAATGTTTAAAAGAGCAGACAATGTTTGAAGAAAGTACACATCACCTGACAGGCCATTTCAGGCAATTTGCAAATATGGTATTCACAGCATTTTTCTTTTTTAACTATTTTTACAGTGAATAAAATACAAAAAAAACAATCAGGTTTAAGTGTGAGCCTGAAGAATAGTAACATTCACTTAGAGCTTTTGTCTTTTTAAACATTCTCTGTGATATTTCCATCTTAAACACAGATATGCATATGCATTTTCGGGTTGACCACAGAAATATAGCAATCAGAGGACGTTTGGCACTTATAAAAGAATCAGTGACATCACTGTGGTTCAGTTTGTTACATACGGTCCAAAAATTCAACCTCAGAATCTCAAATCTCCAGTTTAATTTTATTCACTGTAAAAATATTAGCTGTAACAATCATGTCTGAAATCTACACAGAATAGCCTTTAAGATGATTCACACTGTATTCCTGTCTACAGTTGTTAAGATTACTAGTGGAAGCTAGAAACTAGCATCTAGGAAAATCTCCAGAGAATGTGTACAACCTCCAGCGGTTCATGCACACGTACCTTAACTCCAAAGCTCCACCAAATTAAGATTTAAGAATTAAAACAAGAAATGCAGTTTTTAAATGGTACATGTATTTACAAGTTGGTGATGACTCAATTCAAGGCATTATATGAAAAGCAACTTCTTTATTTCTTTGACGAAACATTTCAGTCGTCAAAGTGTGCCAGTGTCTGAGGTGAAATGTTGCAAACCCATGGTCAAACTTTGCCTCAACTGTTAGTTTTTCTTATAGAATTACATTCTATCTCACCGGTAATTTTGGCCTCACCACATTTTGTTTCATCTGTAAGTTTACACAGAATTACATTCTGTCTCTGCCATTTTGTTGCACCATTAAGTTTGGCCTAACCACATTTTGTTTCACCTGTAAGTTTTCACAGAAATACATTCTGTCTCTCATTTTGTTGCACCATTAAGTTTGGCCTCACCACATTTTGTTTCATCTGCAAGTTTACACAGAATTACATCCTGTCTCTCATTTTGTTGCACAATTAAGTTTGGTCCAGGCACATTTTTTGTTTCACCTGTAAGTTTTCACAGAATTATATCCTGTGTCTCATTTTGTTGCACAATTAAGTTTGTTCCAGGCACATTTTGTTTCCCCTGTAAGTTTTCACAGATATAACATTTTGTCGCACCTGTAAGCTTAGCCCGTAAGGAATCCACCTCTTGCCGATGTCGCTGTATCAGGAGGTTTCTCTCCTCCGCAAACTCAATCTCTGCTTCCCGTCTCGCTTGTCTCACAGACGTCTCAATCTCCTTGTGGTGATTTTCCTCCAGCTGCTTTAGTTCCTGCTCGTGTTGCCATGACAACTGGGCCAGTTTTGCATCCACCTCTCGCTCTGCCTTGTTCCTAGCCTGGGTCATACTCTGGGAGTGTTCACGGGCCATCTCCTCCCTCATTTCCTGGATTTTCTGCAGAACAGGATAAAACCTTACATGTAGGTTTCAATAACATCAAGACAATATTGAGGAGAAATTTATGTCACTCTTCAATACCAGGGGCCCATTCCACTATGCCAGTTCTGACACTAGTCAAAATCTTAAGTGTCTTTTAAGACACTTATTTTTGGCCATTTGAGTTAAAATTAAGATCTCTTTCTGGAATCTGCTCCAGGCCAAACTGATAAATGGCTATACTACTGCCAAAGCGGCATTAAGCCATAAACATTAAAAGAGCAAGCTTGAGGCACTGCCCACCCTTCCACATAAAAAAGGCAAAGAAAACCAGAAAATGCCATGATCTGAACATCTGCTCCCACATGAAAGGAAACACAAAACTAACGGTCCATATATTTTCTAAGTCTCCAAGACTAAGGGCCAATTCCTCAAGGTCACTTCTTAGTTTTGTCAAAATCTAAAATACTATATTAGAGTAAACTTTCAGGCCTTAGAAATTAAAATACTGACCACATCATAAATGTTACCTTCACATAAATGTGTCAAAATTTCAACCTCCAGTACGAAATCCTAAGGACTGCGACAAGGTTTTCAATTTTAAATTAGTAAGAAATGACTCTTTGTGGAATCGAGCCTCAGACACAATTTCCAACAAATTGCCTTGTGCATCAAGCAATCCCCTGCACATTTCCAACATCTGACCACCTGTTCCACCACCTACCTGTTCCAGCTCCATGGCAGACTGCCCTGCGCTCTCTTTGAACACCTCTAGCTCTGCCTGCGCTTTCCTTAATGCGTCTTTAAGGCTCTCCAACTCCTCCTGCAGATCAGCGTCCTCCAGTGACACCCCGCTGGCGCTGTTGCTGGCCTGGTTCAGCTGCAGCTGAGAACGCGTCTTGTTGAGTTCCTCTGTCAGCTCCTCGATGCGTTCTGCCTCGTGCTGCAAGTCGCTCAGCTGCCGACGCAGCTGCTCAGCCTCAGCGTGTTTCTGTGTCACCTGTGTTAGGTGGTCGAGCGCTTCCTGTCTCTGTCGACTCAGTTCTGACCTCAGCGCCTCTACCTCGCGGTTCAGGTAGTCTTTATCTTCCTCCAGGCTTTCGCGCTCCTTCTCTGATTCCTGTTCAGGAGGAAATCACTATGTCCTAGTCACCTAGATTCATCGGCATTAAGCCATCATTCATTTGTTCATTCATTCTTTATTTATCTGCCACTATTTACCACATCTGACCTAAGATTTCATTCATGACGAAGTTACTCATCTTCCCTAATTCTGAGAGATCAACTGATCTTGGAAAGCTGTGTTGAGGTATATTTAGAAGGTAGGATGATATATCCTATTGGAAAAACAAAATACAAGTTTCAAGACCCAAAGTAATATTTTATGATATTTATTTGCCTAAAAATCAACATTTTGGAGGCCAAACACAACACATACATTTTTCTTTCGTTTCTATGGAATAACCAGTGCTGTTTGTTGGTCAAATTAACTGTGCAAGTAAATGTCTTCTTGGGTTGAAAACTGTGAGATTATGATTAATGACTATTTGTATTAATACCTGTTGTAGAAGACAACTTTCTACTTTCGCTGACTTTCTCTTAATATTCAGACAACAATAACATTTCAATGACTACTTAATGTCATGATTTAATAATATCGAGTTTTCATTTGTTCCAGAAAGATTGCAAATGCATCCCCTAAATGAATTCAGGGAAAAACAAAAACCACCCCGAAAAAAAAGAACAATCTGTTTCTACACTTGAGATCACAACACTTTCACATACCTGAAGCTGTTCCTTCAGGGAGAGTATCTGGTCGTGGGCCTGTCCGTCTGTGTCTGTGTCATCCACACGGTCATCTCCGCCCAGCGCCTGGGTCAGCTTCTCCACCTGACTGTCGCGTTCCTCCAGCGCCTTGGCTGCAATCTCCAGTTGCGAACGCAGCACGCTCAGTGCCTCATCCTGCTCTGTCGTCTGGTCACTCAGTCGTTGACGCATCGCCTCAAGCTCCAGTTCCAGCTCAGTGACTCGCTCCTGAAGCTTGCTTATCTCAGTTACCTCCCCTTTCTCACCACGCTTCTGGAGCAAGGTCAGTTGCTCTTCTTTCTCTTCGATCAATTTCTGCAGCTCAGTGAGGTCATTCTCCTAAAAATCAGAGGTCGATTTATGAACAGTTATTAGATCTCAAAAAAAAACTTGTGAGTATAGAATTCATTGAGTGTTAAGAAGAGGAAGAGTCAAACAAAGAAATCATTTAATATTACTTTCATTATGTTATCACACTGTGCTACTATTTCAGCATTTACATGAAAAGTTAAATTAAAACCATAACTGAGGTCAACTGACAAGAGAGTGAATTTCATTGCATTACTTGTGACCAGTCGCCAACTATAACTCTGATTTCACTCCTCATGCTGTTTGTCTTCCATACTGCTGGCACAGTAAGCTTCCATCATGGACGACAGGTAAATCCCAGGTGCAATCATGCTTACACTGGATCCAGTGTAACTGAGCAGCAGGAGGTTTGCTTACCTTCTCCTCCAGTTTCTCATTGACAATATAAAGCTCTTCCTCCTTCTCATCAATCACATTATCCTTTTCCTTCAGCTGTTTGTTCAGAGCCTCCACTTGCAGCTCAAACTTCATCTGTCATAGATAACAAGGCAATAATTACCAGTAAGCAAATTTAACACGCAATATGAGCTGTAACGAGAGTAAATAATATGATGCAAAGTGTACATATTAGGAAAACATTCTGTATATTACATCATGAACCAGCCATGCAATGACTTTCACACCCCAGTAGGACGTATAAAATGTACAGTTTGCCCTACAGCCTGATATTACTATAATGTTTTAAATGTTGCGCAGGTTAACACAGTGTTTATTTGATCACTTTCTGAGCGGCTTTCTGTGTCTACATTGATGAAATTTAGGAAGCTTTGAAATTTTATTTCCAAAACCAAAATAATGACACCAAAACAAAACCTTTTATTTGCAAAAGGTCAAGGAATTAGTTTCCTGCTTCATCAGACTAAACAGATCATAGTGTTGACATCAACAATAACACCAGATGGTGGGAGGAAACCGAGCAGTGCCCGAAGGAAACTCACGACAATGCACAAGTTGCTGTCAGACCTTCCCACACTGGAGAGGGGTGCCAGCATGAGGATAAACTCCGTAAGCGCATTGGTAAGAGACACCTGAGTCATTAAGCACCTCAGCCATTACGGCCAAATACTGCATGCAACTCATAACTAAATAGCTTCACATCAGAACCTGATCACAAAATAAGTTAAGAAAAAATGCCTTCTCTTCTGAGTTAAAAAAAAAATCTCAAAGCGAGGTTAGCATCTGTTCCATCAAAGACCATAGGGGTGATGCATGCTTATCTGAGCGAAGCATCCATCACACATACCAGAGCATCTGTGGCCCCTTCTGCCTGGGGCCTCGTCTCTGTCAGCTCTTTAGTCAGGGACTCTATCTCCTTCTGTTTCTCCTCCAGCATGGCCTGTACCATGTCATAGTCCTCCTGAAGCTTTCCCTGGGCACAAAGCAGAGAGATACATATTAGTTTGGGATCCTTCAATGCCAACAAATATGTGAATAACGAATGACTCTTAGCTGACTAAGCTGTAGGGAATACATGGGTAGGAGACATGCTCTGTTCTGTACAGATCAAAATGGTCCATTAAAAAAAAACAAATGGGAGGGTAAGGTTTGCGATCTAGGTAATGGCTTTAATGATATCCTATTTGAATTGAAAGTCTGAATACATGAAAATGAGAAAACCAGAAGTCTGCCAGGCTAAGGTGTAAACCTGTGAATACACCTGTGTTTTGTCAACTTGTGCCTGGAAGTCTGTGAGTTCACACCTGTGTTTTCTTTAACTGGAATTCTGTGGGGTTACACCTGTGTTTTGTGACAGTTTACCCTGGAGCCTGTGTGCTTACACCTGGCTTCTGTGTCAGTTTGCTTGGAAGTGTGTGAGGTTGCACGTGTGTTTCGTGACAGTTTACCTGGAAGTCTGAGAGGTTACACCTGTGTTTTGTCGACAGTTTACCTGAAAGTCTGTGAAGTCACACCTGTGTTTTGTTTACCTGGAAGTCTGTGAGGTTGCTAACCTCCAGCTGCAGACTGTCCACTTGTAATGTCAGCTGCTCTAATGCTGTGTCTTTCTCCAGAATCAGGGCGTCTGTCATTGCACTCGTCTCCAGTCGGCTTGAGGTCTCTAGGTCAATCTTGGCCTGCAAGAACACAAACCTTGCAAATATATTTGTCTTCCAAACTGTATTTAAATGTTCCTCTGTGGGCTAACGTCTAATTACTGTCCATTCGTCGCAAAAATACAGCCCCTGATGATTTTATCAGAAAGATCATTTTGGATTTCATGTTCTCAAACTCTTCCCATGTGTTTAGGCACATTTCAGGTCATCACTTAAACAGGTACCTAACAAATGTTGTTAGTTTATGGTGCATACACTTACCAAATAGTTTATACATTCAATATGGATCTGGGGCCACTTTCACAAAACTTTGTAGATCAGTTTCTCATAAATTTTCTCATAAATATGGCCTTACGGCACTTTAACCTACACAATGTCTTTCACGCAAAACAATGCGAGAAATATGACTTACGAAGGGGCCACTGTTTCCTGGGAATTAAGTCTGGAAATTCTTGAAGAAGTATTCAAAGAAGAATGGGGATAAGATTTACTGCCCTTAGCAACTAGCGTAAAAATCACAACTTCTTTACCTCTGAGCAAAAACTCATGCAAACCTCCACGAGCAAGGCTCCCGAAATGCCGATTTGGCTTACAAAATAACCTGATTTAACAGAAAGGCTGTCTCCTCCTCCTCCCGCTCACCTGAGAGAGTTCAGCATCCTTGAGCTGCAGCTCCTGCTGCAAGGCCTGTACCTCGTCGTCCTTCAGGGCCAAGGCATTGCTGAACTCATCCTGAATACTCATCTACAACACCAGCACATACACCCAAAATTAATACACAACAACATGTATCTCACAAGCAAAATGAGACTAATGGAAACCTGGCAAAATGCCAGACAGCAGAATGGGTACCAGTGTACTTTTGTCGATCGTTCTTTCACCAGCTCGTCATCATGACGTCTTATAATTCAGATGAAAAACATTGCTAAAACTGAACTGAGGTCCTACTTTACACTGGACCCGTTCGATGGGTAACGACATGGGCACTACAAATCTGAGGCTCTGTCAGCTACCTGCTATAGTTTTACTGGAAGGCCTGAAAAAGTCTAACCTTTGACATGTATTGCTGGATATTAGGTGCATGCCTCACACGTTGCTGGTTCAGAACCAGTGTCAACCAGAATCTATGTGACATCCCCAAAAAGTGCAATCTTGAGCATCGATTATATCTATTTCTCCAATAAAACAGGTAACAGCTGGCTTGATCTCAGTAGCTTGCTTTTTGAAGTAGACACAAAACTATCAAGGCACCCAAATGAACTAGGCCTTCAAGGTCTAGCACGGGATGCAAAAAAATATAACACAGCAAAAAAAACAGGATTACAGGTACAACTTTTTGATATTGTGCACAACTTTAAAATGCCTACAGTAAAACCTATGATTTTCAACAGCTATCCTTGCTAAGAGTAGGAGGAGTTGCTAACAAAAATGTATCTATCCTCAGAGGGGGAATACACAGACAGCCAGATGAACAGATGCACAGAAGGACTGACACATGCTTGTCCTTCCCAACTCCATCCTTTAGGACAGGGAACAACAAGGGCGCTGTACTCACGCGTTCCGTCATTGAGGGTAGGAGCGGGGGCTCCCTGTCGTCTGACACAGTGGTGTCTAACAGGGGGTCACTCTGTTGTAAACTGTCCACCGTCTGATGAAGTTCCTCGATCTCGCGGGACTTCACCTCCAGTTCCAGTCTCAGGGAACTCAGCAGCTCCTTCTGAAGCCACAAAAGAGAGCAACACGTGATAAGTACTCCATACTCTGGTTTCATGATCACATGAAGTGCTGTACTCAAGACTTTCTTCCATTTAGCAATCGACTGCATTTCGCTTAAAGTTTGGCCTAAAGAAAATGCACATTCAGAAGAACGTAAGAGACTTAAACTAACACTTTTGATGCCAATGCTTAACTTTTTCTGATAAGAAATGAATCAAACCTCACAAAAAACTCTAAAGTTGTCCTACAAAGTGGATGAATTATTTCAGAATCAAGAAAAGATATTACTTTAAAAAAGCCGAATTTGAGGTGAAATACATTAATTGGGAAATGAGCTTACAGGCTGTGTAAGAATACACAGTGCTTATATGAACATAATCAATGAAGACAAGATGGATGTGGCATAGAATTTAAGGACAAAAAAACAGATTCGGACATCAAGTGTAGAACATTAACGGATCAGTTGTGACATCAAAAAGCTACTTTTTCTGCACATTACATGCCTCTTTTTCTCCATTTCTGTTTTTTTATAGTTGATGACAATCAAGTTTATTCAACTTGTTTTCTGCAGGGGGTGGGGCGCATCAGAAATGTAGGGTTAAATTTATTGCTGACTCTTAGTTTCATATCTAAAAATTTGAATATAGTCAAACTCATTAGCTGAGATCATCTTCAGGATTGGTCTCAGTAAGTTGTGCACGAGACAGGACTAGTCTCAGTAAGTTGTGCACGAGACAGGACTGGTCTCAGTAGGTTGTGCACGAGACAGGACTAGTCTCAGTAAGTTGTGCACGAGACAGGACTGGTCTCAGTAAGTTGTGCACGAGACAGGACTGGTCTCAGTAAGTTGTGCACGAGACAGGACTCGTCTCAGTAAGTTGTGCACGAGACAGGACTGGTCTCAGTAGGTTGTGCATGGGACAGGACTAGTCTCAGTAAGTTGTGCACGAGACACTGAACAACTTCAGACAAGTCTCACCATGTTTGTGGTCTCCTCTGTCACAGACTGTTCTGCTCGCAGTCTCTCAATCTCATGCGACAGATGGTCGATCTCCTCATTCTTCTCCTCCAGCAGCGAGTGATGAAGTGCGGGGTCATTCTCCGCCTGACGAGACTTCAGCTGCTTCTACAACAATAACAGCAGCAGGTCAGGGTACAGCATAAATCTTAAACCCTGCAGACATGTTGCTGATGATACAGTTATAATTATACTGGAGACATTGATGACACAGGCATATTACTGACTGGCTGTCATTAAGTCAGTAAGCCGCTCAAGGGATTTCAAGACAAAAAAGGATATCAAAGATGACAGCTGGTGTGTCCAGGTGTCCAAGACACTCAGATACTTACTGGCAACTGATAAGTTCCGTTGGTACTCTGCCAAATATGCTGCATAAATTCATCAACAAATTTGGAGAAACTTCAAATGAAAATACCGGGAATTTACAGTAAATGACCTAAAATTTTGCTAATGATAAAGCTAAGAGTTCTGTTGATTTTAGAAAGGCATTTTTAGGTTTGTTTGGAAGGTATGGTGATATGATCCTAGTGGAAAGTTTTAGGACCAAAATTATTATTGTGTAACGTTCATTTGCCTCTAAACATGTACTGTTTGGGCAAAAACTTACGGTATATAAATACACCAAATAGGTGCCTGACATTTGAAAACACCCCTTTGGTGAAATTGGTTCGACCCGAGAGATATTTGTCCAGTAATATATTGGTTAAACGATGACAACATAGTCATATCACTTTATCCAAAGGGGTGTTTTCAAAAATGCCAGACACCTATTTGCAAGCTCGAAATATACTAATCCCTTCGTTGATACGGCATGGAAAATTAAACAGGTGAATTTCACTGACTGTGCTATAGTCAAAACCCATGAAAAACTCGAAGTTAAATCTGCTATTTTCTCACCTTCAGTTTGCTGTTCTCATCCAACAGATCCTTGAAAGCCTGGTTCTGCTCTGACCTGATGACCTCTAACTGCTGCTCTGTGACCTTGAGCTGAGCGGTCAGCTGCTGGACCTGCTCGTCACTGTCCAGGGACTGATCCCTAAACTGGTCCACCTGACTGACCAAGTCACTCACCTGGCAAAGGATGAACATGATATAGAGATGACTGGCAGCTCACAGGTGTTACAGCTGCAGTAACACGGGGTACTTCATGTAACACTGCTACAGGGGGGTTGAGAATCCTTCGTGACCACAACTTTATATAACAGGAGGGCCATGGTTTAGGTGCTAGTACAGGGGGTTATGTTGCTACTTCTAAAGCATTTACATAAAAAGGTAAAATAAAACCATAAATGAGGTAAAGTAAAGGTAAACTGAGTTACACTTTACCTTTTTTGTTTGTTTCACTATAATTTTTTACCATCAACCTATTCTGGTTCTACTCCGCATGCTTTGGTCTTTATGTTAGCACTGTTTGTGAGTGGCTTCCCCAACAAAATCCACCACCACTTACATGTGAGACGTTCTACCCAGACACCTGTTTCAATCTGCTGAACTTCTAGCTGTATCCGAAAGAAAGCATCCTTACTTCTGTCAGACTCACCTCCTTTTCTTTGCGCTCCACAGCCTCTCTCTCGTCCTCCAGCTGCCTCTTGAGCTCATCGATGTGCGCAGAAGACCCGGCATCAAATCGATGTTTGTATTCGTCCAGTTGCGTCTTCAGTTGTGAGATCTGGTGCAGGTTCTCGTATACCTGTTTCTGTAACGCCTCCTTTTCATTGGTCAGCTCCTGGAAGGAGACATCAAAGAAACGATGGATAAGGCCATCTTCCAAAAATTCTTTGTTGGAGGTAATCCAACACTATGAGAAAAAACAGGGTGGGCTGGTTGGGAATTTTATTTCGTTTTATTTTTATTCTGGCTAATTAAAGATACAGGGATTTTTAAAAAATGAGACAAAAAGCTTCTTTCAACCCCACAGTAAAAACTTTACAGTACCATAGGGCCAATTTTTTGGAGGGTCAACCAGGTTAGCCCATAACAAACATATTTTTAATGATAGCCTAATTTACACAGGTGTTCGCAGAGTACAAAGTCACAGCAGTCCACAGGTTATGCTTTTGTGTTGGTGTTTGAGTACTGTTATTGTCAGAGTTCCAGCTTGCCGAGGTTGTATAAACTGACATCTGACTTTTGAGAAAATTTTAAGATACTGAAGATGCTGCTAGAGAAACCAATGGTTTCAGGCATACCTCAACCACAGTTTACACACTTCTGTGGTTCAAAGTTCCATCTCTTTCCAGGACTTCCTAAAGCAGATTACTTAAAATTCCAAGGCCTGGAGCTTAACTGTTGAATGGTTCTAAATTCATAAAATCTGATTCATCTCCATCATAAAATGACTACAAGGCTCTGCGTTGAAAGACTCTTATTGAAATCCTCTGAAACAGGAACAAGCGAACACTATTTCCTGACTTTCCAGAGGTTCCCAGACGGCTGAACATACCTCCTCCAGCAGCCTGGCTTTCCTGAGCTCTTCCTCTAACGATCCTCTCTCGTGGTAGATTGTCCTCTCCCGGGCTTCCAGCTCCAGCTCCAGGCTGTGGATCCGCTTCTGAAGCTCCAGCTCTTCGGAGCCTTTAGCTCCATCCCCGGTCTCATCGCTGGCGCTCGAGTCCTGCTTCAACTCCTCCTCCAAACGCGCGATCTTCTGCTGGAAGGCGCGCTCCATGGCGACCTTCTCCTCGACCTCACGCTCTAGATGCTTCACCTGATCTTCCAGCTCCTGATTCCTCAGGCGCTTCTCTGTGGACAACAAAGACGACTCATTTTATTAACTGATAAACAGGCATGTATTGTATTGAAACATTGTTAAATTATTAGCATGACCTATTAAAAATATTTTATTGGGGTAATTCAGTTAACTTTCTCAATTTGCTCTTCCTTGCCCTCTTGTTAAATTTATCATGGAGTTTACACAATCAACATAAAAATATTACAATTCAAAGAGTAATATTTGGATCTTTGGTCAGAAAGTCCAAACCACTTATGATTTGTCTAAATTTATAACTTTGTTGGCATTCGCATTTTCAGAATGATGCACTCAAATCATGTCTTTTGACACGAGTTAAAATGTCTTTGCGGAATCAGATCCAGAAACGCGAGTGATATTTCACCTTTGATGTCCCACTGTAACTGTTCATTGCGTAGTGTTGTCTCATTCAACATGTCTGCCTTCATTTGGATTTCTTCGGTTAAATCTTCAACCTGAAATGTAAAAAGTCATCAACCTGCAGACACCTGTTTTGAAAGTCATCGCATGTGTACACAGAAAATAGGAAAAGAAAAAATAACCTTTGAAAAAAGCATTATAACTGCCTCCTAAACTTATTTATTGGTGTTTTACAGCATGCTCCTGAATATTTCACTTAAACCACGGCGCCCAGCATTATGGTGAGAGGAAACTGGACAGAGCCCTAGGGAAACCCATGGCCATCCTTTTCACTGTAAGTGGACAGCTCAAATATGGTCTAAGCTTTGGACATCAGTATTTGTGCATAAAGTTAGGATGAAAAACTGATTAACTGAATAACTGGATGTATAGTTTATTTCACCTGGGGTTTAGCATAAATCCAGTGGCACAATTTACATCATTCCGATTCATCTACCTTATATTACCATTTAAGAGTTTCTTTGTGACGTTTGATTAACTTCGTATGAGAAAAATTCAAGTGTTAGTATTAAAAATGTTACTGAATGCCCTTCCTGTGCTTCTGAAGGTGAATTTTTACATGCTAAACTTCGGACGAAAAACAGTAGTTAAAGCTGTTTATAGCGGGCATTGGTCACAGTCGACTCAGATTTGTGGATGACTAAGGATTCTGGAAGATGGCCAGCCCTTTGCTCACCTCTCTCTGTAGCCGACCCTCAGCGCTCTCTCGCTTCTCCTTCTCCTGGATGACCTTGGTTAACCTCTTGATCTCTTGCTGATGGTCCTCTCTCTCCTGCTCACGCTCGTTGGCCTGTTCCTGTTGAAGGACAAAAACAACAACAATTAGCATTACATTCGGGCATATACATGCATCCACAGCTTAGCCAGTGCACCCTAAGAAAAGTTCACCTGTATAGCAACTTTGTAAATCTGGGTGGACTGGCATCATAACTTTTTTTTTGCAGTTCGACCTCTTACAAGGATATCAGCAAGATGGGGTTTTCTTTCAAGTGCAAATTTAATGAGCAATAGCTGCAAAGTCAAAAAGTCAAAGGCTTCCTGTTAAGTAAATGGCTAAAATGATAAGACAGAGTGTCTAACATCTGATAAGACAGAGAGTCTAACATGTAACCAACAGACGCACAGACCAACATAACTGACCGACCAACAGAGACAGCACCATACAGCGGTGCTTGTCACACACAAAACTAATCTGGACTGCTGTCACAAAAGTGAAAATTCTTGAGTAATACATATATGCAAATGAAATATATAATAAATAGAACTTGCCTTCTAGATATCATGATGTCATGGTATGTTTCTGTACATAGAGGCTACTGTAGATGCAGCCAATTTCACATTAGATGACCCAAACAAACCTCATAAAAATCATGTAATAAAATATGCTGAGCTTTATAAAGTTTCTCTTGGCATGCCCTACACAATGTTGAGGTATTGCTTTAACAACGAAATTTGACACATTATATTTTGTCAATATTTGTCCATTTTTTGTCCTCTCCTCAGGGCTGGAATAAAAAACGTGTTGCCTAATCTCCATTTTGCCCGAGATAGAGTCTGGGTAATTGGCAGAAGCCACAAAGTGTACTGATCCAAATCCACTATTGTTCAACTGCTGCTGATCTTCTATATTCAACCAGTGAAGCAATATTTATTGAGTGTGACAGTCACACATGGCCTTTGATGATGAATGATTTTAAAAGATGAGAACTGAGTATCAAGTAGACACGGGGCCCGTGAAGATCAAAAGCAGCACAAAAACAAACTGAAAGAGACCACCTCTAACACCCTGAAACAACCAAATTGACGATGAGTCACTTAAAAACTTTTTACTGATATATACTGCTTAAGATTTGTCCTCTGAATTATTTAGCTCTCAAAAACTGACAGTTCTAGCACTGTAGCCCACATAACCCTGACAAAAACAACAGAATATTCCTGCAAGTGGAGGAGAAAAAAATGACAATTTTAAATGTTCAGTTAATTTTAATGAATTGTTACTTCACATCTTCTCACTATAATACTTTCTAGTAAGAACATGGAGCAAGGCTGGACACCAGAAAGGTTAAATGGAACTATTTGATACTGGTTGCACTTTAGTCAAAAACTTCCAGTCTGAGAGTTGGGAAACTGTCATGACTTGATAATGTATTGCTATGCATTTACACAGAATACATAAAAAGAACATGTAGCAAAACTGGACACCATAAAGGTTAAATGTGTGCATCATCTAACAGATTGTACCTTGGTAAACAACTTTCGGTTTGTGAGTTGGGAAATTGTCGTGACCACATAATGCATAGCTATGCATTCACATAGAACACATAAAAGAATTGTGTTAATCTTATTGATCCTGTGTGAATGCGTCCCTGGCTCATCAAATCTTTCCTGATGGCTTTCATGCATGAATGACATGTTGAGCGCACATCTCCACTTACATCCAAGAACTGTCGATCAGATTTGAGCTTGGTGTCCAAGGACTCCACTCTCAGCTGTAACTCGTCGATTTCCCGTTTCTTCTCCTCCAGCATGTCCTCGTAGCGCTTCTCCATCTCTTCTGTGGTCATCTCCAGGTCCCGAATTCGAGCCGTGGTTCTCTCGCCTTCTTTGTCTCGTTGCCGACTGATGTCGCGCTTCTCCTGGTTCAACTTGTTGATTTCGTGGATCAGAGCTGTCAATCAAAGAAAAGTTCAATGGTCAGACAGCCGCCAGTCAAAGGCCTAGACAGAGAGGTATCAAAGAGCGGAAAAATCTGCAGAGAATAAGGACACTTCAACCTTTATGCAGAACAAAAAGCAAAGCCTGTTACTAAAGTAGTCCACTACAAGAATGTAAAGCTACAGCACTTGAGGTAGTGTTATATTGTTGCCATTTACAAAATTTGTTGTACAAATACCATATAATGTTTTAAAAACACTACATTATATAAAAGAATAAATGTTATGTTTGACTTCAACAGCTGAATTGTTTTCAATTTTTTGCATTGCTCAAGGTAGTATGATAATAGCTTTTAATCACAGACATCCTACACAATCTACTGTTAGTTTCTACTCTACTGTTCTATGGTTTGTCAACACCCACCACATGCAAATGATATTATACCACACACCTCATCATACACGTATAACTTCCAAGTAAAGCAATAACTTTTATACAAATACAGTATGAACTAAGCTATAAGTTCTCCAGTGGCAAGCCAGAAGCCTGCTTGTGAATTGTCTGTAGTGAACAGGTTGAATAACAGTGAATCACTGAAAGAATGTTCCGACTGGTAGGTCAACTGACCACAGTAATCAGGGTTACATCCAAATTATTTTGTTCAGTCCTGAAACCCGACTTTTGGAAAAACGCATAACCAAATCACAAGAGGAAAATGTAGGTTACACTGACAGTACTGCAATGGTTTCAATTCTAGGAAAAAGTGCAAAACTGTATATGACTAGGTTCTTGGAAAGAACGTCAATTTCAGGAGGCAAAACAATAAGTACATAATCTTGAAAGTCAAGATTTTTTTTTTTTGAATTTCCAGGAGTCCTTTTGAAGGACATGAGACCCTGTGCACAACACTGGGAATTAATGCAAATTAGGTCTAATGAATGGTCTATTTACATGGTGGTCTAGACCTTGTTTTAAAGCACCGAGAACTTAAGGTTAGATCGTATTGTACGCACATATACCACAATGATGAACACTGCTATGCTGTCCCCATGATTTCAGTCTAAAATCAACATATTTTCATTTTCACTTGTAGTATAAAGTGAACAGAGTTGACCACTACACCCCATCATCGCATCTCTTTACCAATGACAACAACAAGATTTATTTCGCGAAGTCCTACACAGTGAAACGCATCAAATCTGCCATCACTTTTTCAATGGTTATGTCACTTATTTGATAGCAGGATGTTCTTACAGTTGGCATACAAGTCGTCAGTTACTTGTGTACTGCTTTCCAGATTTGAATTCAGAACAAACGTGCGATCATTCTTGAACTGAATTTGACACAAATTATTGCACAGATCATCAAAGTATCGAGAAAGGAAGCCCAAGGTTTAATCCAGTTTAAAATATATTCATTACTGCAACGGAGATATCACTGCAAGTATGATGCAAATACCCTAGACTGAAGTGCATTGTACATCAAAAATGTGTTGGTGTTGTAAAGAGTGACAGAGTGACTGAAAAAAACTAAGCATGCAGAAAACAAACCATAGGCCAAAATCCATGCGAAAAGGTGAGCTATACTAACAGGAAAGCAGGACAGAGAAATAGGGAGGAGGACTGGAGCGAAAAATGCAGACAGAAGAAAGAATGCAACAAGCACGCAAAACACAGAGCAATACAGGGCAAAGACCAAGATGAAAACCGGAAACTGGATGCAGAGACACATTCAAGCAGACATTTTAAAAAGAAATATTTAAAAACTGATTATGCGTTTTTTGAACGAATGAATAAATGAATGATTATTCAGCAATATTTCGTCAACTCTCTTTTGAAAACCATTACAATTCCTGAATATCCTGACATTTGTTTTAGGACAATATATTTACATTCAGTTTAATCAATAAGTGGGACGTATTTTATTACCCAGATTCGACTAATTTCTGCATTTCAGTATACAGGTAGAGTATGACCAGGTGCAGCATTTTACAATAATGTAATGTACATGTATGTACAATCTATAGACATTTATGAAACTGCAGAATTTCTCTTCTCCCCCCCCCCCCCCAAAGCACATAAACATCTTGTTAAACGTTTAAATCCATCTGTGAGTCCTGGATATTTTAACTTTTGTAATCAGTAAACTGTTTGCTCTAGTCAGTAATCTATCAAGTTTGCATTTTGTTTTTCCAGAGAAACTGAAAGGCTTTGGCTTTCGGGTATGGCACAAATGTAGAGTAAAGGACAGTTACTCAAGTGCCTCTATTAAATATACATGTAGGGCATGCAACCTAAACATTACATAGAAGATAGCAATACGAAAACAATGTCCACCATGCATTAGACAATAAAAGCTCGGAAATCAGACAGACATCAGAAGAATGAAAACCTCAGAATGAAAAACTACAAGGAAAGCCACCGTAAACCAATAACCATCCAGAAACCAGAATTCAACCAGCACCAGCCAATGAAAACTGACCTGGTTCCTCCACAAACTCGGTTTGGCCCGAGGCTTCCGATGTGGGGTCTGCGACTTTTGACACAATACAACATGCAGATGAAAGGCAAAAAAGAAAAAGAGACAGAGAGACAACATGTATTAGTGAATTATGACTCTTCATTTTAACACAGGCAGTGGCAATTCACCCAAGACAATAAACCAAATTTGTGTCCATAATTTAAAAAAAAAGAACAAAAACAGCTGTTTTTACACAAATTTTTGCCAGCTGATATATATTTAAACCCAATAACCAGGTTTTGAGCTACTTTTTATTAGACCAGTAATGAAGTCATTGAATAATTCTATGGATTTAAGCATTCTATCTGTTAAAATATACCATACTTTATTTACAGTTAGAACTAACATTTACTGTTTGAAACTTTTGAAAGAACAGTTTAGCCTTCTTAGACAGTTTTCTTCTTCCTCTGAAAACTAGAGAACATTTGCTCAACACATGGATATATCACAAACTGCTGAGAGCAAATTACATGCTAGGAGCAGCAGACAGACTAACTGAAAGCAAGATGCAAAAACGAACAGTTCTACCATCCAGTTAATACAGCAAAGGACCACGCATACAGCACACCTTCCCTATTCCCCTGGACAACATAAGTATAATGTGGACACAAAAAGCCAAATCCAGTGTTAAGCAGAAGCCCTGGTACCCAGTTGTTGTGGCTCATTGGAATTCACACTGCATCCTTTCGGGTTTGATTTTGAAAACTGATATCCCTTTAATGTCGCAAAGTGACGCTGGTTTTGTTTTGTGAATGTGAGATGTTAGCAAATCAGCCCTATATACACAAATACCATGTGGGCATACAAGCAGTGGTGGGTCTGCTGCAACAGAAGCACTGTGTCACTGGTTGTTTTGTGCCCGTGAGGTGTTATCAAATCAGCCCCATACACACAAATACCATGTGGGCATACAAGCAGTGGTGGGTCTGCTGCAACAGAAGCACTGTGTCACTGGTTGTTTTGTGCCCGTGAGGTGTTATCAAATCAGCCCCATACACACAAATACCATGTGGGCATACAAGCAGTGGTGGGTCTGCTGCAACAGAAGCGCTGATGTGTTTTACACAAGCCTCTACAGTTTGTCCTCAGGAAGCACAGGTGTATTTGTATTGTCTGAGGATTCACAGTGAGCCAAATGGTCAACAGCTTCAAGGCCATCCTTAAAAAATTCTTTATTACCGGTAACACAACTCTATCACAAAAGATAGGGTGGGCCGGAAAGGAAATTTTCTCTTTGTTATTCTTTCTAATAAAACAGAGGATTTTAACCAAGTTATCATGGTGAGAAAAATAGAAGAAAGAAATTCCATCTAAAGCGTAATAAAAACTTCAGAGCTAGGCCATTTTACGGAGGGTTGGTCGGGTTACATGGGACACAAATTTTTTAAAGATGGCCCAACATGGTTACTATCACCTACACCCCATTGGTCAAGTTTCAGCCGTTGCGAGACAAACGTGTCGGGTACATGAATGTGTAGTACTGGAAGGACTCAGGAGCTCTGATTATGATCTACGTACAGTGTACTTCAGTTCTTTGCACATGTATAATTAGTAATGTACGATCATGGCTGACTGCCACCTTGGCAGTCATTCAGCCATTTTGTGGTGATGTATATTTGATAAATGTTTTTAAATCAGTTTTAAGCAAAAACTCTACCCACTCAAACTTCCCCTTTGAAATAAAATAAGTATGAAAAGCACTGCTAACCGATATTTATGTTTTGGGGTATAGAATGAAGGTATTCTTTAAAACTGAAAATCAACTATTAGATTTTCTCTTAGTGCTTCTGTGTTGACAACATTACAAACTAACATGTTTAGCTGTATGTGCAATTTTTTTTATCGAGTAAAAAGTTTGAGTTTCTATAAAAGATCACCTTTTAAAATAAACACAAATGTTTTCAAATAAAGCAGAACAGCAGTGTTTTGTCTGATGTAACGAAGTGACAAAGTCGCTATCAGCAAACCATACCAAAACCCAGGACCATACAGAAATAGAAGCTCCACCAGGCCAAAAAATAATAAAAGACCAACCACTTCAGACGAAGCAGAGGTTAGAACCTACAAAGCACCAAATTCAAAGGTGAACCACACTATTGTCCCAGCTATTTTCCATCTACTTCTACCGCTGGTGCAACTAAAATCCTTCACCTGTATGGATATTAGAAAAGCTGAAGCTATGAGAATATCTTACCTACCCCTACAATGGAGCCTCGATGACTGACAAGACAGGCCACACCCACCACACCAGCTCCAGGACTGGATTAACTGCCCCTCCATGGCAAAGTTACAACATGTTGAGGATTCAAGGCAAGAAATGGCCTAGTTCTGAACTACATCAGCAAATAAAGCCCTGATTCTCCAAGGTTCCAAACAACAATCAGGCAAATGCTTGGATGCAGTCATTTGTATTTTTGAACAACAATATACTTGGACATGAGAAGATGTCGAATCTCATCTCTCAGGGAAAAGATCAAATACCTAATTCACTGGAACCATCAGTATTTCCAAGAAGTCAAGAAAGAATTACTTGCAATTCTTTTGAGGAACATATTTCCACGCGTCTCACAAGTGCAGCCCTTTAGTTACCTTGGCTACCACAACCAGGTGAGAATGTCTCCGGCATTTTTTTTTTTTTTTATCCAATCAAATGAAGAACACTGGGTCAAGTTTTCACTGCAACAAGGCCACAAACCAGGATTCCTTCTGGACAACTCTTCCATCACTAAAAGCCTTGCAATAAAAAACTCCATCGTCTTTTCTCAGGCAGCCAATCAGTTTTATTACTAAAGCTTCCACTGAAGATCCAAATAACTTATATCTAGCCAGTCATACCCAGCCAAACTACAGCAACACTTTCATTTCAAAATTCTATATAACTGCAACCAGCCTTCATCCGTCATTTTCACATTAAAGCATTACTGTGTACTCTGTATATTATATACCACAGGTCTACAACTCATCTCGAGGCACAGTTACACATGCCTCTGTCCACATAACTGGGAATATACATATTCTAAATTTTTCTTAAGCTATAACAAAATATACCTCTTGAAAACACCTTTTTTTTTATCTCAACACCTGCATAAATAAATCAAATTTTGCTTATACACTGTTGAAAACTTAGGCCAGCTAAACTCTAGCTGAAGCTGTTCATATTGTAACAGAACAGGGATATACTTCCCTGAAGTTTTTTGGGGAGTAAAACTATATATCTCACGAGAACTACTTGTTTAGAATCAATCTATCTGTAAGTTTAAGAAGATCATAAACAAGAATATCAACGTCACAGATTTACAAAACACATGATCACGGGTATTTTCAAGCCTTCACAAACAAATTATCCCATAAATTAACCACAACACTGTCCACTCCAAGACAAAGGAGACTTACACAGAAGGGAGATGACACCATGCAGTTAATCAGACCAAATACTACTGTTCTGCTTTAAGCAATGACTTTTGCAAGAATTCTTATTACGGAGACACATGAGGTATTATTACAGGTTCAGGTCGAATATCAACTGGCATTCTGATGTCTTTGCCCCCATTTAAATAAACATCTATTATTTCTTTCAAAATATATATTTATATATACTTACTTATATCTTCATAAAAGCATTAGTTTTGCACACTGCATATGTATAAATAGAGATAATGTAAGCCCATACTATATGTACAGTGTAAGTTGATCATAAAAGAATAAATAAATGTAAATATGGAGTTTGCAAAAAGCATGACATACCATTAAATACAACAAAATAACATGCCTTTGTGTAGCTTTCACCATGTAAATGCTATTTGAATATAAATATATGCCCCACCCTTGGAATTTATGTTTTTACATACATATTAACTTATATTATGGACATTTATATAGATATGGAACCTGCAGACATGTATAATTTTTGACTGGCCAGGCAGTCTACTGCCACCATGAGCGCATCAAGTATCCACACAACAACACACCCACGGGCACAGCCAGCAGACGGCAGTTAGTCAGGAGATAAAAACCTTGGTTCTCTGTGCCCAAGTTGGCTTCCAGCGCCTCCTGTTGGCGGGCGACCTCCTGTCGCATGGCGTCCACTTCGCCGCGCGAGGTTTCCAGTTCATGGAGCTTGTGATTGGCCGTCTCCAGGTCCATGACCAGCACGAGAACTTTCTGTTCCGTCTCCTCAAGCCTGGCCTGGAGCTGGGACTTCTCGGCCACATAGCCCTCGAGTAATCCTGAAAACACAGAAAATCACAACTCAGCCAAACAGCCCTCAAGTAACCCTGAAAACACAACTCAGCAATACAGCTCTTGAGTAAACCTGTCGAAGAGAAAAAAACATCTCTGTCACACAGATTATCCAGTTGAACAAAAACACAGAAAAAAACCCACAACTCAGCACTATTGCTCTTGAGTAACCCTGAAAACACAACTTAACACTATAGCTCTTGAGTAACCCTGAAAACACAACTCAGCACTATTGCTCTTGAGTAACCCTGAAAACACAACTCTGCCACATATCAGAACACAACTCCAGCCCTCCAGCTTGACTTTGATTGAACGTGAAAACAGAAACAATCATTTCATCTTGGTAAAATATTGGCAAGCCTGACACATCTAAGCCTTTTCAATCACCTCAAAACACTCTCTAAAGAACCTTGTCTACAAAACTAAACTCCACACCAGTGCTTGATGCTTTGATACCTTCAGCCTTGTTAAGTTCTGATGCCAGGTAGGCCTTTGCCTCCACTTCTTCCCTGAGCCGGTCATCAAGCTCGGTGCAGCGGTCAGACAGCTGCCACGCCTCCTCTGTCTTGATGCGGATTGTCTCCAGCAGCTCCTGTTGCACCTGCTGTGCCTCCAACAGCTGCTCATTGCCCTCCCCAATCATCTCCAGCAACCGAAACACCGCCGTCTGCAGCCGGCTGCTGCCATCTGAAACACAACCCAGAGAAACACTTGGATTATTTATTTATTTATTTATTTGTTTGGTGTTTTAGCCCACACTCAAGAATATTTGACTTATACGATGGCAGCCAGCATTATGGTGGAAGGAAAAACTGGCAGAGCCGGGAAGAAACCCACAACCACCCGCAGGTTTCTGGCGGATCTTCCCACATATGGCTGGAGAGGAAGCCAGCATGAGCTGGGCTTGAACTCACAGGGACCACATTGGTGAGAGGGATCACATTGGTGAGAGGCACCTGGGTCACTACGACGTGCTGGCATGCTAACCTTCTTGGCCACAGAGGCCTCACACTCACATTATAATGTGTGTATATACAATATGAGTAAAGTAAAGATGCAAGTGCAAGTAATGATGAGCTTTTAACAGTGACAGGCTTCTCTTGGAAAGATCATTGTTGCTGTTGTTGTTAGGGCCCCCAATAAAAGTGTTCTTGATTGTTGGGTGCCTTTCCTTGCTGTGAATGTGGCAAAGCTGGTGAATTTGCATCACTTGTTTTTTTTTCTTCTTCTGATTTTGTTTATATTAAACCTTATATTATGAATGACGCTCAGATCAGAAGGAAAAATTAATTGAGAAGAAAGCATCTGGTAATTTCTGTTCTTCATCTTCTATTAGAGGCAGTAATTATAACATTTTGTTTATTACCAACATTCTCAGCCTCACCTGAAATCATACATATGTTAAAGATTAATGGACTCTGCAATGTAATATTTCATCTGTGTTTGAGATATCATCTTCTGACATCACCTTCTGATATTTCACCTTAATATTAACACTCATGTAGACTGATTTTACAATTCGGTTTAAAAGGTATGCAAAATCATGCACATGTTTATATCGCATTCACAAGATAATGACCTTGCACTGGCATTCTGGAGCACATGCTAGTTGTTGATATATGATCACAATATAAATATACCACCTAGGTGTCCTCAAACACTGGTTTCCAAGATAAGGCAGACTGGCAGACCAAACAGATCAAGTAAAGACAACAGTTTTACTTTGCAGAGCTGGCAGACATGTGGATAGCCAAAACCAGATGCGTGTATGGATATCTGCATGAAAACAAGTCCTGTCAGCTCACATGGCTTGTGCTACAAGTGCTGCTGAGCTACAAGATGTCTTGGAAGGGTTGACAATAACACTTGCAATGAGCTGAAGTTCAATGTTAATAACATATACATATCGAAATCCAGCTGCAGCAAATCTGGTAGCTGCAGAACATTACTGTAAATATCAACCTTTTCAATCATTAAAGCAGTTTTTAAAGGCCAGCGTATACATACACTTAATGTAAAATGAAGTCAAAAATGATTTCTTTGTGTCACCACAGGTATAAGCTTTGTAAAACTATGAGAGTTACTTTTCTAGGCCCTACAGTCCTTTGGGAAAATACTGAAATATTGTTTTCAGCTGTAGTTGAAAAGGTTGAAGAATTAGAGTGTGTTTAAATGTACTCACCAAATGTGAAATGTTACTGAGGCATGCCTGTTCTTATTGACTTCATGTCTAATGACTGTACAGTTACATATGATCCTATGGCAAAATCCAAAGTAACTGTCCAAGATATGACAAAATATCATGAATTTCAACAAGGGCTTACGGATGGACGCACAACCAGCCACAGGTATGCCAAGTCGGAAGTATCTCTCCAAAAAAAAAAAAAAAAACCGAGCCAATGTCACACTAATTCACACCCTGCACCTGGAGCAGCTTAGAAGACCCATGGAGAACATCAAGGATCCATCATAACTTTACTTGGTGATGCATATTTGAAGCCAATGACGTGTAATCACTATGCAACTAGCAGGTTTATCACTGGCAAATTCTACTGCATTTAATAGGAGGCATGCTTGTACAGAGCAACAGTCCTATAGCAATTCACGAGCCTATTCAAAGTAGTACCAATCCTGCCACCTCACAATAAACAGGAGCTGTGCATGTAGGCCGCATTTACACACACAGTCAGCAGTTCAGGGATCTATCCACAAAAGAGAAACACTTTCACTTTCCGGTAGTACAACAGGGGACCTACAAGTTAGCTTCCTCAACGTTGACAGGCCTGGACATGTGCTTAGGTTCTGCACTAGATGAACATTATCCTGACATAATCTAGGATTAGTGTGGATTAGGGATCACTCTACTCACAGACCATGGCCACCTGTGGATCAGGTGCAGGATTAGACAAGGCAATAATAACTGTACGGATTATCTCCTGACATGAGGCCTTACTTTTCCAGGTTTACTCTAATATGACTGGCAAAGTCACATAAATATCACATGGCCAATTAAAACATCTTAAAACACTCTAAAAAAAGGAACAAAACAACAACAAAAAAACACATACACAGTTGCACTATTAGGATCTTTGTTTAGAAAGTGCATTGCAAATAGATTTGACAACTGTGCATGTATGTCCTTGAAAACTGAAATACAACATCAATGGTGATGCCAGTTAATTCACCAAACAGACTGACAGTAGCATAAACAAAATTGATGGCATTCTAAATACAGGTTTCCTCATTCCTTAACGTAGATGTCACATGAAACAGCAGCGAAATCAATGCTACTGAACATGACTTTCAGTGTTGTGATAAGCATGTGCATGGAGGCCTTTGGTCTGTAGACCAATTAGAATCTGAAGGACTTTTTCACAGAAACTTGCTACTTAGCTGCGTAGACAACCCTAATTCCTCCAAACAGGTCCACTCTGACATCGAACAGGTTGTCTACCAAGAGAATAAGACCTAAGGAATTAGGACACATGTATATAAAGGTGCATGTAGTTAGCTAGGACTGGCTGAGACTGATGCCAGATGTGTTGGTGTGTGTTAGGCAGTGGGTGTGCACTGAGAGAATCCCACCAGACTGTTTGACCTACCAGCTGATGCAGGGTCACAGGTCAGGGGTCAAACATGTTCTTTACATGTTCCACAACCCTGTGAATCTTTTTACATTGTTGAAAACATGCCAAGTATGGACCAGTTTTATTACGTGCATGTGCTCATCAAACCTTCCCCATAAATACGAAAATGACGAGAAGACTATAAAGCGGAGTCAAATCACAAATATTGCATATATAAAGTGTAGTCCATAAACATATACATGTAATGGTGTACATGTAATCCATATGTATGTATATACAAAAGCTTACATGGGATGAGAATAATTACTTTCAGAGTAAAAGTAGCACTGCATAAAATTTTCGAAACTGGTGTTGGAAAATACATGCACCTACTAAATTGCTGTTCACATTACCAGAACTCGGTACACCCCTTATAACGATCAGAACACCAGGCTTCTGTCTGTCCTCCCTAACAGCCTCATAGCTAGACCACGCTGTCCCACACCCATGCTCTCCATGTGTGATACAGCTCACATACCCTCACAACCTATCCCAACCCTAACTACTTCCTACATAAGCAGGGGTCATGTAATATGTCAGTATAAACTGTACTGTAATACAGGGTTATCATTTCTCTACTCCCCCTGCCCCCACCCCCTCTCTCCCCCAGCCAGCATCATGCATGCCTTCTCATAGGGCAAACACTTCACTATTTCCTGGTAGGGACACCAGGGCCTTTATCTGCCTCCCTCATGCTGGGTGTTATTATTTATTAACCAGGACAGGAGAGGCTGTTTGAGGCAATTAGCTGCTCAGTTAGTAGAACAACATAATCTAATTCTTCCACCTTTTCGCATGTTTGCAAGGTGTTTATTGAAGCATATTCTTAGATCACTTTTCTGTGCCGGCTGATAAAATACTTTTTGTGAAGCCTTGAAACCAACACAGTTTTGTCTCCAAAATCAAATTAAAAATGTGCATAAATTGCACTGAAAAGTGCTCTTTCATATACAAAAAGGTTGAGGAATTAGGGTAAGGCCTATGTAGCTTGTTAGATTTAAAAAAAAAATATATTACTCTACACATGAAATTTATATTACATGCATATACACATATTTTAAATCAGCTAAAAATAACTGCTTTTCAAAGACTATTACTGTATCCTAATTTGGTTTTGTATACATGTATGTGGAGTTTGATATGTCTATCTTGAAGCTTTATCTGATTTTTGCTTAAAACAACACTTTAGACTAATTCACTTACAGAAGCTGCACGATAGATTTATGGCTGAGAATTGCCTGCATGCATTCATGGTATGGGGTGGGGGATAGTGGGTGGTGGTGGTGGCGAGAAATTGGGGGAATCATCAATCTCTGGGACCCAAGACCTCACCCAAGCTGCCAGGAACAGTTGGGCATGAACACAATTAACCTTGTACATGTGGGTCAAGAGGTATTGGCCCCAACACACATGACCACCCACCACCAGTCCTTTGGAAAACAAAAAGCGAAAAAAAAAAAAAAACCCACAACAACCACAAAAACCAATAATACAAAAGGCAGTTGACCACTTAACCATCATTCTACTTCGACTCTCAGATTCATTAATTTTCCTTCAGAAATTGTACAAAACACCAAATTTGACCACTTCTATGACCTCAAAATGTCTGCAGAACGCTTTTCTTGAACACATCTAGAAACCTGAGCAACTCCTCAAAGCCAGCCCCACCCTCTTACCCCACAACACTGCCCCAGCCACATCAAATGCTGGTTTGTGTACCCATATGCAAGCCCCCTAATAATTAGGGTGTCTGTTTCAGGTATTCAATGGTCTGCCACCCTGAACACATAGATGTCTCACTGAGTGGAGTCTTCAAACATTGATTCAGTTGTGTATTTTTTTTTTTTTAAAGACAGATCATAAATTTTATATTAGGAAACAACCATCTGCGAGTGCCTTTTTAAAAAGTGTCAAAAAAAAAAAAAAAAAAAAAAAAAAAAAAAAAAAAAAGAAGAGAAAACCAAGCAGGTCTTCCTTTTCAATGTTACTATAATCACCAAACTGCCATACAGCTAAAATATATTTCCATGTTTATTAGTCTGAAAAACTAAAACACTACTAGTTGTATTACTTGTGCTTCAGTTCTAAGCACTATTATATACTAGAGCCTTGATTACTCCCCAGCCCCTTTATAAAAACGAAAATACACTAAACAAACAAGAAACACAACCTACATACTGAATAACTTGACCATGTTGAAAAAGGATCATAAAAACAAGAGAAATAAAGAAACTGTTCTATTTATGAGATGGAAATGGGCAAATAGAGACAAGGTCTTGTCCTATACAGATGAAGTCACATAGAGAGATTGTGGATCATATGATGACAATCATGGCACTGTGACTTCTCAGTCCTGGCCAGCTGATATCCGTAGTCGGATATCTAACAGAAACAACTTCCTGTTCAGCTTCATTCCTTGTACTCCTGAATGGAAGAGGGAAGTATTACAAGGTGTCAGTATGCTGTTATTTCCACGACACCACCACATGAACTGACAAAGCCATACAAACACTTGGATATATGACCTGTGCACGTACAAAGCCATACAAACACCTGGTTATAAGACCTGTGCACGTACAAAGCCATACAAACACTTGGATATAAGACCTGTGCACGTACAAAGCCATACAAACACCTGGTTATAAGACCTGTGCACGTACAAAGCCATACAAACACTTGGATATATGACCTGTGCACGTACAAAGCCATACAAACACTTGGATATATGACCTGTGCATGTACAAGCCTAGCGGACATCATCACGATTCCCAGATGTTAATTAATACATCCATTCACCCCTACTTCAAGAGTGGGCCTACAGCCAGTTATCACACCTAATACTGCTTCCAAAATAAATTTGATCATAGAATGTATGAGTGCCAGTAAATGCACATGTACTTCATGTCTTCATGTACATGGGTAACAACAACAACATGGCTCTGACCTGACCTTACAGTATGTACATGTGCATATATAGAGGTGTGTGCCCTACCACAATCGCACAACACAGCATGTCCTGTGTACAGCAGGCATGGTACACCTGAGTGTACTGGTACACAAAGTACACAAGTACACAAGGCAGCTAGATTATGAACACAAGGGCAGGCCACCATTCAATATTCTAAACAGTCTCTCACTTACTACAACACCCCTTCTCACACCCACAGACACACTGCTCCCAGAGCCAGTCTACTGCTTACACCCACATATCTCACCTGTCCATGCATGAACACTGAGGGTTACCTGTCCCCCATTTACAGCACAGACTCCCTCACAGGCCCTGTGTCCTGTAATCCTCCTCCTTAGCCATGTGACAGAGATGCTGAGAAGGATGGCAGGCGATTTGCACACATGGGATTAGGAGGAGGGGGGGATGGCTAGGACAATGATCCAACACAGTAGCAGCAGCATCAACATCAGCCATCACAGACTCCTCAATTGTCCTCTAGCACAAGTCACATGACCAAGCTACGGCAGGCCACCTGTCCTCACTGCACACAACACAGCCTCAGGTTACCATAGAAACGGGCTGGGTAATTCATGAATGCAGAGGACAAAGGAACGCCCGGCATGCCAGTTAAGCCTCTGGGCAAGGGTTTCCTTTTTTTTCTTCACTCTACTACGCCCTGTTGTTACAATATGCATGATAAACTGTAATTGATTGATTTCTTTTCCGGTGGTTATTTTTTTTCGTTGTCAGGCAATGAATGTATACACACAATAACATGAATGCAGTGGATGTCATATTTAGGTCTGAAGTACCTTGGTTTCCCACCATACAGGTTTTAAATCACTGAACTACGAAGGACGCTGCTGTGCTTGTGCAAATATGAATATCTTTTTTACCCGCTATACAATGCAGGAGAAAATATACCTGTCCACGTGTGGTGTATCACAAAACTCGTTACACACATTCGCTCCCCTGATAGGATTACACGTATATCATCAACTTTCAACTACTGTATAGAGACAACAATCTATCTGCCTAAACATACCATTTAGCATATTTCAGCAGACATGTTTTGCTTGATTATGATTGATTCCTACATCCTATAGGGCCAATGTTGGGGTATATTTATTTGCAAAGTTTGATTTCTTACCAGCAAAAATTAAGTGTTGGCGTAAATTGTCTCATTTAAAGACCTTCAGGTGCTTCTGAAAGAGCATTTTCACATACTGAACTTCAAGTGAATTACCGTACTCTCACTTCTTTACCATTTCATGATTACCGTACTCTCACTTCTTCACCATTTCATGATTACCGCACTCTCACTTCTTTATCATTTCAATATTACCGTACTCTCACTTCTTTACCATTTCATGATTACCGTACTCTCACTTCTTTACCATTTCATGATTACCGCACTCTCACTTCTTTATCATTTCATTATTACCGTACTCTCACTTCTTCACCATTTCATGATTACCGCACTCTCACTTCTTTACCATTTCATGATTACCGTACTCTCACTTCTTTACCATTTCATGATTACCGCACTCTCACTTCTTTATCATTTCATTATTACCGTACTCTCACTTCTTTACCATTTCATGATTACCGCACTCTCACTTCTTTACCATTTCATGATTACCGCACTCTCACTTCTTTACCATTTCATTATTACCGCACTCTCACTTCTTTACCATTTCATGATTACTGCACTCTCACTTCTTTACTATTTCATGATTACCGCATTCTTACTTCTTTATCATTTCATGATTACCGTACTCTCACTTCTTTACCATTTCATGATTACCGCACTCTCACTTCTTTATCATTTCATTATTACCGTACTCTCACTTCTTTATCATTTCATTATTACCGCACTCTCACTTCTTTACCATTTCGTGATTACCGTACTCTCACTTCTTTACCATTTCATGCAAGAATTGGCAAACTCTTGAACTACTGAAATAAACAATTTTAGCATAAAGCTGACGGGTTAGCATTAACTCCACACTAAAATAATCTAATAACCAAAAAATAATCATTATGTCTTATCTTTGCTCAATGATAGGCAAAAAAATGTCACAACCAATTGAGTAAATAATGAGCCATGCTGAAAATAAATGGTGAGACCAATGGTTCAAAATTCTGCAACCGAGTAATGATACAAATTTATGCCTAGTGCACTGGTTCAAAGTTATGTCACCAGTAGTGACATGTCATTATGCCATCAGTAATGGTGCATACATGTATGTCCAGAGCACTGGTTCAAAGTTATGTCACCAGTAGAGACATGTCATTATGCCATCAGTAATGGTGCATACATGTATGTCCAGAGCACTGGTTCAAAGTCATGTCACCAGTAGCGACATGTCATTATGCCATCAGTAATGGTGCATACATGTATGTCCAGAGCACTGGTTCAAAGATATGTCACCAGTAGCGACATGTCATTATGCCATCAGTAATGGAGCATACATGTATGTCCAGAGCACTGGTTCAAAGATATGTCACCAGTAGAGACATGTCATTATCCCATCAGTAATGGTGCATACATGTATGTCCAGAGCACTGGTTCAAAGATATGTCACCAGTAGTGACATGTCATTATGCCATCAGTAATGGTGCATACATGTATGTCCAGAGCACTGGTTCAAAGATATGTCACCAGTAGTGACATGTCATTATCCCATCAGTAATGGTGCATACAAGTATGTCCAGAGCACTGGTTCAAAGATGTCACCAGTAGTGACATGTCATTATCCCATCAGTAATGGTGCATACATGTATGTCCAGAGCACGGGTTCAAAGATATGTAACCAGTAGTGACATGTCATTATCCCGTCAGTAATGGTGCATACATGTATGTCCAGAGCACTGGTTCAAAGATATGTAACCAGTAGCAACATGTCATTATCCCATCAGTAATGGTGCATACATGTATGTCCAGAGCACCAGTTCAAAGATATGTCACCAGTAGTGACATGTCATTATGCCATCAGTAATGGTGCATACATGTATGTCCAGAGCACTGGTTCAAAGTCATGTCACCAGTAGCGACATGTCATTATAACATCAGTAATGGTGCAAAGATGTATGTCCAGAGCACTGGTTCAAAGTTATGTCACCAGTAGTGACATGTCATTATGCCATCAGTAATGGTGGAAACATGTATGTCCAGAGCACTCGTTCAAAGTCATGTCACCAGTAGTGACATGTCATTATGCCATCAGTAATGGAGAGAAATTATGCTACAAGTAATGGTGCAAACTTATGGAACTAGTAAGAAAACAGGCAATAACATTACTAGATTTATCACAACCTGTTAATGATTTCCTATCTGAAACTTTAGATCAGCTGAATTACCAACATTTTTTAACCATATAAGCCACGTAATAAACTGGCAAACTCTACACTAAACAGATACACATACCCATTTCCTACATAAATACAGCTAAGCAAAAGAACATACAACTAGGTCAACATGTAGAGAAAAAAAAATACACCTTTACGTAATTTTGAGTATACAGTTTTCATACACAGGTGTCTCTCTGAACGATCTACGCTTAATCAATGAAATCCCATCAAGCCGGTATTGGAGACGTGGTAAAGCAGTCTTCTGCTGTTACCCCACAGAAAAGACTCTCCCTAGCAAAACTAACTGTGTGTGTCCTAGATCAATAGCACTATGGTTACCAGGGAACAATAAATAACTTGTCCATATGCATACAGTAGCACAACAATGTTGACCACACAAAAAGCGGTATTAAATGACCTTTTTAGTTTAGCACATGTATGTATTCACTGATCCTCTACAAACTTAGCCGATTGTATGATACTTATTTTACTTAAAGGTTGAGATAACAAAATATTCACTGCAGAAACAAGTGATATTAAATTCCCCTTATTACTCAGGTCAAAGGCCTGCAGTAGTACTAAAATTCATTCTTCTTAAAACTTAAGATGTGGTAGCAAGGCTACCAAAGAGCTTGTTTGTAGGGGATAGATTCTAATATGCAGTGCATTAAGTCTGGAATTCTGTAATTTACGGTATTTAATATGAACACATAGAATCAACGATGGAATATCCCCTTTGTGTCATTATACTCTACCTGTGTGTCAAAACAACCATATTTAGCAATGCTAAACCATCGAGGCCAAACTTGTGACGTGACACAGCACATTTCCATTGTAAAGCATAAGCCACATAAAGCTAACCACTCCAATCAGTTTGCAACCAAGGGAACCAGCTCATTGCAAAAGTAATCAGCACTGTTTTGGTTTCAAGCTTGTATTTATTTATTTGACCGGCGTTTTTGCCATAACTCACAGTGACCCATAACCACTACGGCCTCAAAGGCACCTGTTTCCAGCTTGTAACCAAAGTAACCAGTTTATACTCAAATAAAATACCCAATGTACCACAGTGCCCAATGTGTAGCAACTATCCTGTAAGCACAGTAACCAGTCTGTCGTGGGTTTCCTTACCTCTGAGCAGTTCCTCTCCCTCGTGGTCGATGTCAGGCCCCATGAAGATACTCTCTGTGACACGGTTGGACAGGTCCAGGCCCTCATCTGTCGCCACAGACATCATGCTTGTGTTCTGGCCAACCTCCGAGCCAAAGGACTCACGGTCTGGAAAGCATTGAACATTTCCTTTTATCTAATTATTCATTTATTCGACTTGTGTTTTAATGCCATACTTAAGAATGTTTCATTTATTCCCACAACCATCCACAGGTAGCCACTGACTTTCAGAAGACACACACACACTGTTACCTTGCTATAACGCGCTAGTCCGTGGACAGGCTCAAAACTGCGTTACAGGCTATATCGCGCTATAATGAAATGACATGTTTATATTCAAAGTCAGGATTATGTTTTTGAACTACGTTTCATGGATGCAAAATATGCTTTGCCACAGGCTTTTTAGACTACCAGTTTCATACGAAGGCCTGACATTTCTTGGATCAATGTACTGTTTGATGGTAAGCCTGTCTTTACGGACTGAGCACAAACATCTCAGCCTCCATCGGCAGAGCTAGCCTGGTATTGCTTAATCACTAAACCGCTGCATGGTAATCTCTCCAAAAACATAATGTAGTTTTGCCAACTTCATCTATTTTTTAACAGGAAAAGCTACGGCGTAGCTGTTTTCGTTTCACCCAAGTCTGCTCCTGTCAATACATGTAGAAGCTCACCAAACTTTCCACGTCTCAAATTCAACATGGCAGACTCTATACAGACTATTGCTAACCGGTCATGTGACCGCGTTATAATTATTGAACAGAAAAGCATATTCACCCTTAAATGTGTGTTTTAAAGCTGGCTACATGAAAACCTATGCATTCAATTAATGAAAAAAGCCAGTCTCGATTGTTCATCTCAACTCAGATATGTCAACTTTCTAATCTCTACCCCTGTGGTTTCACACCTCGCTTTATAGCCATGAAATTAGAGGCATTTACAGACACTGAAACAAATACTAATCATGAGGTACGCCTGTGACAGTGAGTAAAGCTCTGCAGTGAGTCTGCACTACCAATGAAGCCAGACTCGCGGAAGTAACATTACAACAGCAACACTGTCACACGCGTATTTGATATCAGAATTATATATGCACAAGGAAGTGTAACCTCTGCCAGTATTCTTCTCCTTATGCTTGTCTCACACAATACCTGAGATTTTTCATCTTAAGTACCAATCGATCCATTTGTTTACAAGGAAAAATGGAAGAGTTAACCTTCTAAAGGCACACTATTTACGCACATTTCTTGGTAAAAATGCTCATTCGGTTTATTTTTTTAGCTGTTGTCAAATTCAAGCCTTCTTAATTATTTGTTGGGGACGATTTGGATATTGCTATATCCTATTTCACACTACATTGAGGCGTCTTATGGCGAGGTTACACTGTAATTATGTGTGTTTCAGATCAATTCGCCAAACTATTCACGTGCTTCCCTACCTGATTTTGTTTTCTTGTCATGAATTTCACCAACCAGTGGGAACTGTGACAGAATTTCACTGACCAGTGGAAACTGTGACAAAATTTCACAGACAGAATTTCATCGACCAGTGTGAAATGTGACAGAATTTCACCAACCAGTCGGAACTGTGACAGAATTTCACTGACCAGTGGAAACTGTGACAAAATTTCAAAGACAGAATTTCACCTACCAGTGGGAAATGTGACAGAATTTCACCAACCAGTGGGAACTGTGACAGAATTTCACTGACCAGTGGGAACTGTGACAGAATTTCACTGACCAGTGGGAACTGTGACAGAATTTCACCAACCATTGGGAAATGTGACAGAATTTCACTGACCAGTGGGAACTGTGACAGAATTTCACAATATAAGAAGGAACTGTGACAGAATTTCACTGACTGATGGGAACTGTGACAGAATTTCACTGACCAGTGGGAAGTGCAACAGAACTTCACTGACCACTGAGAACGTGACCTAAAAAATGGCCGAGGTCGATGCCTTGTCCTCACCTTCTGTTTTGGAGTTGCCCTCTGGGGAATCTGCCCTGTCTCCTCCTCCGTCACGCACTGGGCCTTTGCTGACTGCTTCACCTCCCTCCGCACCCTCCACAGAATCCCTGTGACCTAATTGCTCATTGAGGCTCAGCGACCTCTGAGGTGACTCCACAGCCGGTGTGCCTGATTGGTTGGGAGAAGCCTTCCCAGCAGAAACGACCTTGGCCAGACTCTTATTGATGCTGTCCTCTGTGGACAGGTACGTCTTTAACGAGTGGGACAGCAGGTGCAACAGGTGCTCGTTAGCACGCTGGATGTTGTCTCTGTAACAGATTAAAATATTGTAGGAAATAGGAGTAAATTAGAGGACATTATTGAAAGACATCACACGTTTCAACATACAAATGGCTTTACATACGTTCACAATATGAACTCTTCTCAAAATGAGTATGCATGACATTCTATGAACAGACTGGCAGATTGAGATGCATCCCGGAATTTTTTAAACACTTCCACACCCACTGACTGATTAGACAGAAAAGAGTACTAAGGCTTTGTTCACCTATCAGGCATTTTGCTCTGTAATAGGTGAACTCAGGTGTGAGGGAGATTTACTCTCTTTGGTTGCCTTCTGGTTAACATTTGTTGTGAATGACCCAAAACTTTGCCCATTACTAAACTGCTCATTTGCCTATTAAATTTTGAGAGTTCTATTGATCTCAAAACAACTTCTGGAAGGTATTATTATATTCTAGTGTGAAAAAAAAAAGGTTTCAGCACCAAAAGTCATATTTTATAACATTTAGTTGCCTGTCTGGATGCACTTTTTAGGGTGAAATTTGAAGTCAATTAACAGTAAATAAGCCAAGTTCCTGCACACAAATATCCCTACACACACTTTCACAAAACACAGAAAATGAACTGTGTTGGCTTACAAACTGACCTCTCCTGTCCTAGTCTGTCAGCATCACTTTTCAGCATGTTGACCAGACTCTCTCCCTCCAGGTGCTCGTAGTTGACCAGTCGTAGCCTCAGCTCCTGGTACTGGGTGGACTGCTGCGCAAGCTGTCTCTGTAACCATTCCGTCTCCGTGCGCTTCCCTTCCACCTCAGACTCAAGCCGTCTCACCTCTCCCTCAAGCTGGAAGATAAAGTGATGTGATGTGATGTAGACGTATGTCATGGCACAAAGAACAAAGAATGAAACCTACTTCTGCATTACCGCAACATGTGCTTAATTGAGGGTTCTATAACTTCATGCTGACGATCCTAATTTTGATTCGAAAGTGTCCGTTTTAGACAAACCCCAAAAATCATTAAAGTTAGCTTTACCTGCCATGCAAAGTGTCCTCTGGAATCAAAAAGGTTCCCTTTCCCAGATTAAGCCCTGAGTATGGTCAAAGGGACATCTAGTTAGGAGTTAAGTATTCACCGAAGAAAGAATGATTAAAAGGTCAACTTACCTGAAGTATTCTGGGATTAACCCTGGGGGAACTATCCTGGGAACGTGACAGCGGTTTGACTGTGGTCTGCAGCATTGACCGCTCGCTGACCGCTCCCTCCTGCTCGCTGACTGCCCTGTCTCTGTCCCCTTGGTCACCGTCAGCCTCTTCCTCCTGATGAAGGACTTGATCGAGTTCAGACATCACCGACTCCTCCAGACCCGGCTCCAGATTCTCTGTCACCTCACTGACTGTCTCCTCTTCAGGCACCACGACTCTGTCATCAGGGGCAGTAACCGTGGCCAAGTCGGGCAGCCTGCTGGCAGCATCAAAGCCCAGCGTCTGTATCATCGGGTCGGGTGTGGTCCTCCCGTCCTCATCGCCATCCTCATCACCATCTTCTTCCTCAATGAACGAGCTTTCGTACTCGATCTCAATATCGCTCTCCTCGGCTGTGTACTCAGACAGAAGGCTCTGTTCCAGCGCGGATGACACCTCAGCAACAACCTCCTGCAGACACATTTATCGAAATATTTAGTTATGTCCTTAGTTTTCATATATTCATTTATTTCACTGTCATCCAATGCCGTACTCAAGTTTTTACTTCTACGATACGTTTCAGTTTTACAGGTGGAATCCAAAAATTCCACTCCAAACCCAAGATTGAACCCACACACCATGGGTGTCCTAACAACTGAAAGACAAGCATCTTCACCTCCATGTGGCCTGCTCCCGTTTTCTAATGTAGATATGCCCTACTGCAGAGTATGACACATACAGCGGTCAGGTTTATGGGTAGAACAACACTGACAGTGTTCCAAGGAAAATAATATCACCGTATGGGAAGGAACTCTACAAACATTAAGCCACAGTTGAGACATCAAGGTCATACAGTTTCATCCCTCATTACCAGAATGGCGTTCAGCAAAAAATTTGGCTTTGGAATTGTTAAGGACCCCTGAATACAACATACACCTGACATCTGTGAACTCTTTTTGGCTTTTCAACATAAAGATTAAATTAAAAAGGTCCATAGATCACACTGAAGGTTGCCCATTGTTACATTAAGAGGTTGAGGAACACCTACCTTGTGATCAGCTGAAGTGTTATTCACACCTTCACTTTTGGACAGCTCTTCTCTCAACTTGGCAATTTCAGATCTGTGCTCTTTCTTCAGCCTCTCAACCTCATCCTAAAAGTAAATCATGTCATCCACAATAGGAAAAATGTCGAGAGGCTCAATGATAATTCCTCGTGAACGCAAGCAGCTGGAAGCATTGGCTTCACAACACATGTACCAAAAAAAAGTTTAAGTCTTAAATACGATCACTTAAGTTTATTAAGTTTGTTAAGCTGTATGTACATACACACCAATGCCATCAGCATAACAAAAACAGCCATAATGTTAAAATGTCAAAAACAGCCAAAAACTTGAAACTCATATGTAACTTGTCTCAGTGAAGCCATGTAGCGAGTTTCAATTCAGAATAATAAGACAGTCCACAATTGGAAAAGACAGCTATAACTTTAATGAAAATAAACAAAAGAGTGATAAAGAGTTCTTACTTTGTGTGCCTCGGCCATTTCTTCCATCTTGGAGGCCAGCTGTTTCTCCAGGTTTCCCAGTTCTTTACGATGTTTCTCAGTCAGTCGGTCCTCAAGGTCACTCATCTCCTGCTGGTGAGCTTTGTCAAGGTCACTCTGAAGACTGTCTGTATCCATGACAACAGCTTCCAGTTGATCCGAGTGGGAACTCGTCAGATCTGGAGACAAGAGATAGAAGCGATATTAGCATAAGTATTGGCAATAATAGATGTGAGTAAATTTAACAAATACAACTTCACTGGAGCCCTCTAACAATGAAACATATTGACAGTAATTAGCACAATGTTCCCTGCAGTGCACAGAGAGTTCAGGAGTTCAGGCATCTTTGTACATCTCTTACTGCTGAAAGTGACATAAAACAAAGATTTTTCAGGCAGAAATGCATGCAAAGGTACATATAAATTGTTGACAAATACAAGCACAGTTGTAGTAAATGCTTTCGTAATGTTATCTGATCTGGACAAATGAGCAATACACTTCATCTTAGTTACAGTTTTTATAATGTTAGAGGAGTGTTATCTGATCTGGACAAATGAGCAATACACTTCATCTTAGTTACAGTTTTTATAATGTTAGAGGAGTGTTATCTGACCTGGACAAATGAGCAATACACTTCAGCTTAGTTGCTGTTTTCTGGTCAAATTTGAAGAGGATTGAGGATAATGTGTTTTACAACTTTCAGTGCAGGACAAACACACAAACAGCACAGTTCAACAACATTATGTGGCTGTGCTTTTCCATTATCCATACTTGGCTTCAGCTTATTACTTATTACTTCCATATTAGAATCTGTATGAGATGATAAGTAATGCTCTATACAAAGTTCTTTGAAATTTGCAGTATACACTACATCTGATGTCCCACCTCCCTTTCTCATGACAACGTTACTTTTCATTCCATTCACAGTGAATGCAGTTGTGACGTCATGACTTCAGAGAAACATTTATAACCATTGTGTGGGACACCTGGTTGACCTGCTTGCAACATTATTGATTCTGACTGGTCAAATGCACGTTCTTGGTTGACAGTTCTGGAATGTCTATTACCTGTAATTTTAATGTCATTAGAATTGGTCCCCTAATGGTCCAAAGGATCTGATTTATACCGAAAACGTGACATACAAATAGGCAGCTTTTGGCCGTCAAAAAAAATTCATCTACAGAGTGTAATGTTCCCCCAAAATGTCTAAATTTTTAAGACTTTCCATTTTGTAGATAATTAACTGCTTTGCGAATGAATGTGTGACATCTTACCTTCCTTCATAGCTTTCAGTTTGGCATCACAGTCTTGCTTAAGTTCCTCTATGGCCTTGCCGTGCCTGGTTTCCATCTCTGACAGTTTGTCTCTCATTTCAGATTCCTTCTCATCCAGCTGTCTCTTGTGAGATTCCTTCACCTCTACCAGCTCCTGTTCAAGCCTGCTCACCTCTGACCTTTGAACTGCCTCACTACTTTCACTTTCACTCTTCAGGACAACTTCCTGTTCTGGGCTCAGTGACCTCTGACCTTGTTTAAGCTGTGCCTGCAGAGCCTGGATGGCCTCGGTATGATGTTTCTCCATATTTTCTTTCTCCTGCTCTCTCTCAGCAATGAAATTATCCATCATTTTTTGATGTTGCTCGATAAACTTCTCCTTTGTAGGAAGTTAAGAGAAATCAGGAATCAGAACAAAAACTTCTACGAACACATGTTTGTGCAGAAAGTAACCACAATGAAGACGAAACTTATCAGCTCCATGTACCTGTGTTGTATGCTTCATGATTACACAAAAAATCATCACCAATCTTATTTATTTATTTATCTGATTGATGTTTTACACCATACTCAAGAATATTTCACTTATATGATGGTGGCCAGCATTATGGTGGAAGGAAAACGGACAGAGCCCGGACGAAATCCATGACCATCCGAAGGTTGCTTGCAGACCTTCTCACGTATGACCGCAGAGGAAGCCAGCATGAGCTGGACTTGAATTCCCAGCGACTGCATTGGTGGGAGGTTTCTAGGTCATTGTGCTGCGCTAGCGCACTAACCGACTGAGCCAGGGAGGCCCCCCAATCACCCAATCACCCAATCATTCTTGTCTAGTTTATTTAAGATATGCCTGTCCCTTAAAAACTCTGCATAAAACTGTCCAATGCGTCATACACTACTGAATTAACCATTTACAAGTCTCCATCTCCTCTGCCTTCCATCTCTTGATTTAGTGCTCAGCTGTACCCTCTGACCCTCCATCCCCTCTCAGCTAACCTTTGTAATCTTTCCGCTCTCCTAGTGCTCATCCATGGCACCCTTAGTCCTCCATCATGAAACAAGACACCCCAAGATATCCACTGCACCCACCCTCCCCACCTCTCTTCCAACACTCATTCTCCCTTTGCATCTGCCTAATACCCCCTTAATGTTGGGTGTAGGAAACTGGTGTAGCACTGGCAGGAAACCACCATCTGACAAATCCAGTAACCCATAAGTTTGATGGACTGGCTCATTTGTCACAGTGTGACAGGCAGCGGGAGGAGTAACGCATGAGGTACAGGTCCCTCTTTGCTGGCACCCTCCCTCTCACATGTTCATTGGCCCTCCCCTTCATGTTTTCCCTGCCCCCATCCTTTCACGGCCCCACCCGTTCCGTGGCCCCTCCCCACTCACCTGTTCCTTGCCCCGTCACCTGTTTTCCCTGGGCACTCTCCTTCACCTGTTCCCTGGCCTCTCCCGTTCCCTAGGCCCTCCCCCTCACCTGTTCCCTCCCTCCTCACCTGTTCCCTGGCCCCTCCCCCTCACCTGTCCCCTGGCCTGTCCCCTGTTCCCTGGACCCTTACCCTCACCCTCACCTATTCCCTGGCTCCTCCCCCTCAGCTGTTCCCTGGCCCCTTTCCCTCACCCTCACCTGTTCCCTGGCCGCCTCCTCTGCGGTGAACTCCTCCAGTGAGATCCTCTGCTCCTCATACTCATCCTGGAGCAGCCTTCGCGCCATCTCCAGCTCCAAATCCACCTTCTCCTGCAGAGACTGGCGGTAATCCTGCAAGGCTGGCGAGTCAAAGTCGCCAGAGTCCAGAGCTAAAACAGGCAGAGAATAGACATGATGTACATACATGCAGACATGAGATGTGACAAGCAGATTCAAAGTTTCCACAGTCCCGAGTTGTAAACTAGAGATGATTATACTACAAGTATAAGAGGTGTGACAAGCAGATTCAAAGTTCCCAGAGTGCGGAGTTGTAACAAGCACAGAATGGATGTGAAGTACAAGAGATGTGACAAGCAGATTCAAAGTTCCCAGGGTGCAGAGTTGTAACAAGCACAGAATGGATGTGAAGTACAAGAGGTGTGACAAGCAGATTCAAAGTTCCCAGAGTGCAGAGTTGTAACAAGCACAGAATGGATGTGAAGTACAAGAGGTGTGACAAGCAGATTCAAAGTTCCCAGAGTGCAGAGTTGTAGCAAGCACAGAATGGATGTGAAGTACAAGAGGTGTGACAAGCAGATTCAAAGTTCCCAGAGTGCAGAGTTGTAACAAGCACAGAATGGATGTGAAGTACAAGAGGTGTGACAAGCAGATTCAAAGTTCCCAGAGTGCAGAGTTGTAACAAGCACAGAATGGATGTGAAGTACACGAGGTGTGACAAGCAGATTCAAAGCTTCCAGAGTGCTTAGTTGTAACAAGCACAGAATAGACATGATGCACAAGAGGTGTGACAAGCAGATGCAAAGTCTCCACACTCCAGAGCTGTAACACGCACAGAACAGATATGATGCACAAGAGGTGTGACACTCAGATTTGAAGTTTCCAGAACAATAAACTAGATATGATGCACATGCACAAGTGTTGTGACAAGCAGATTCAAAGTTTCCAGAGTCTGGAGTTGTAACAAGCACACAATAGACATGATGTACAACAGATGGGACAAACTGACTCAAAATCTCCCGAGTCCAGAAATGTTACAGGGTGAGACTGGATCCATCATACAAGAAGTGTGACAAATGCAGACTGGAAATGATGTAAATGAACCATAAAAACCATCGTTCTTTCGCCAGGAACCTAACAAACCTCTACACAAAACCCTGGATGAATAACTCCAGCAACTTTGCTATTTTTCTCAATCACATTCTTCTCTTTAAACCTGATACAACAGCACTAAAACTTAGATGTGGTAGCAAGGCTACCAAAAAGCTCGCCTGTAGGGGATAGATTCTAATATGCAGTACACTAAGTCTGGAATTCAGTAATTTACAGTATTTAATATGCACAACCGGAATCAATGATGGAATTTCCCCCCCTCGTGTTACTGTGCTCTACATGCGTGCAAACCATGAGTTCAATACAAGCAGTACTTTACAAGATGGCTCCCCTAACATTTTGTTTAACATTGCTTTCCCTGTTATTGAACTCACAGGGTACGACATAGGCTACATATGTACTTAGTATAGGCGAGCTAAAGAAGAAAAGTATTGCTTTCCCCAAGACAATATCATATCAGTTTCATTTTCTCCTACAAATCCATATGTAGAAAAAATGAGCCTAGACCAGATGATTTTCTCACCTTCAATGATGTTGTTCAGTTTCTCTTGGACATCCTTCAACTGAGTCTGAAGATTGCTCACTTCCTGTTTATGTTTACGTTCCAGTTCCGTTTTTTCGTCCTCCCACTGCTCCTCAAGCTCGAGCCGTGTTTTTTCCACCTTCTCCTCCCACTCCAGGGTCAGCTGTCGAATGGTGTTATCATGGAGCAGAGACAACTCCTGCTTCACAGTCTCCCGGATCTTCTCAGATGCCTGGTTTTTATCGGGTTTTGCATCGAGCTCAGAGTTAGCATTAGTCAGTGGTTTTTCCTTCGACAGATTTTCCAGGTCTTCCAGCTTAGCCTTGTATTCACTGCGAACCTTCTCCACTTCCTCCTCATGTTTACTGGTCAGTTCGGCTGTGACCTTTCTGACCTCCACGTCCATCTGAACTTTGAACTCTGACTGTAAGGTTTCCACTTCCTGTTTGTGCTCATGCTGCAGGTCTTCCTTCAGGCCAGCGAGGCTCTGCGCGTGCTGATGCAGCTGTTCTTCTATCTGCTCTGTCAGTTCGATCTCCTTTGCGCGTGCTGCCTTGAGGCTCTCACGCAGCTTTTGCTGCTCCTCATTGTACATCTGTGTCATCTCTTCGACCTCCTCTGTGTGCCGAAGCTCCGCCTCTTTGAGAGCGCGTGACATCTCGTCATGGCTCTCGTCCAGGCTAGTATTCACAGACTGAGGCTCAGACTCTGTCCTATCACAGCTGGCTAGCCCGAGCCTCTGTTCCAGAGACTCGATCCTCACATCTCTTTCCTTTATATCACAGACCAAATTCTCTACTTTCCTCCTCTCCTCTACCAGACTTGATTCCTGAGACTTGCAAATGTCCTCAAGCTCCGCGTACAGACGGAGCTGAGCATCCAACTTTTCGGACAGTTCAGAGTTTTGCTTTTCTTTGGCGTCCACATCCTCCTCCAGAGTGCAGACCTTCTCTTCGGCCAGCGACAGTTTCATCTGGCACTCCAGGAGGACTTGGGGCGAGTCTCCGTGCTTCTCCAGCTGAGTCAAAACTTCGTCTTTTGCATTGAGAATGGCCACAAGCTCCTTCACCTGCTTGTCACTTTCATCCAGGTCATATTTCAGCACATCGAGCTCTTTAAGCTTGGATTCCAACAAAGCTACCTTCCTTTCCAGTTCACCTTGGTTTCTATCAGTCGACCCTGATGGCTCGGACTGGTTCATGGACATCCTGGACGCCGTAGCGTAATCACGGAACTCTGTGAATTCCCCTTGATCACTCATGGAATAATCCTGCGAGTCCTCCTCAATCTCAACCTCCCACTGGGCCGATGAGTCTGCATCACTCTCCCCTTTCTCTGAACTGCCCCGAGGGGCGCCCCTGGGGGTGGAACCATCAGTGGCAGGGGTTGGGGTCACAGCCAGCTCCATCTGGGCAGACAAGCTCTGTAAGCGTTCATACTCCTCAGCCAGCTTAGAGCACAGTTTCAGCAAGTCTTCAGCATCTGCTCTCTTGGAGGAATCACTTTCTGAAAGTGGAAGGAAAGACTTGTACTATTTATTGCGTTGTTGCTCAATGCAATACTGAAGAACTTCTCACTTATATATGATGGCAGGGGGCCTCCCTGGCTCAGTTGGTTAGTGTGCTAGTGCAGCACGATGACCCAGAAGCCTCACTCCAATGCGGTTGCTGTGAGTTTAAGTCTCTTCCTCTTCGGCCGTATGTGGGAAGGTCAGCCAGCAACCTGCAGATGGTCGTGGGTTTCCCCCAGTGTCTGCTCGGTTTCCGCCGTCGTGTAAGTGAAATATCATTGCATACAGCGTAAAACACCAATCACATAAATAAATAAATCAATATAAATGGTGGCTGTCAGTTTTAGAGACAGAGGAAAATGGAGTGCTTGGGGTAAACCATCACGTTACTGACATGAGACATACATGGCCGTGCAATGGCACAAGGAAGTAAGTGACATTCAAATTTTTGGATGACAAATATTTTCATTTGAACTTGGAAGGCCAATTAGGTCATATCAATGGTATTTCGTCAAAAGTCTGCTGCAAAATATGCTCTTATAACCTTCTGAGTGTCTTATAACATAGAGACACTCAAAATCCAAATTTGGAAAATCTCACTTATACTATGGTGGCCACCACTTTGATGAGAGAAAACCAAGCAAAGCCCAAGGGAAACCCACAATGACATGCAGGCTGCTGGTGGACCTTCCTGCATACAAACCAAAGAGGAAACCAGGCTTGAGTTCACAATAATCGCATTGGTCAGAGGCACTTGGGTGATTAAGCTGCCAGTCCCCTCGGCCCCGTTTGTTCAAATGTTTTTATTAGATTGTTAACAACATGTAATAAGTGTTAAATTACTTTTGCATTTCCATTAAGGTTAAGGTGGTGAAAAGGAAAACTGTTACACTCAGATTTCTTTCTGGTTTGTGGGAAGCATGGGAGCTGAAAAACGGTACTAAATGTAAAGTGTACTCAAATTCACTACGTTTTTCACTTCTTAAGTACCCTAAATGACCTGAAATTTCCACCTTGACTAAACTGTTCATTATTCCAGATTCTGAAAGTTCTATTGATTTTAGAAAGATGATTTGAACTTTGTTTGTCTGATAGAATGACACCTACAGAAAAAAATGTAACTTTCAACAACAGAAATTAAATATTTCATAACATTAAATTGCCTATAAAAATGCACTTTTGGGGATCACAAAATTTTGGGTCACTTACAGTATTCTGAAAACAGTTGTATTCTGCGTGCAAAGATCATGTAATGTTGTATTTTTGTAATGCTATGTTTTACAGCACGTTGTATGTACTCTAATTCATGGAGCAAAAAATAAAATACTGCTTTAACACCGGTACACTGACATCTCATGGCGTGTGAAACCGTGGTAAAACTTTAAATTTGAACCTAAGAAAGGATCAACAGGAATACCGCTGAAAACCCATTTTGAAACTCACATGGAAAAAGTAAATATAAATTCGTCAAGAAGATTTTCTACACATACATTTACATGTCATACTGATGAACAAACAGACTGATAGAGGAGCAAGCAGTCACCAAGGGCAACAAAGCAGAACCTTTCATTTCCATACCTTTGTCCTCGGTCTCAGTTTTCTCAACATCAGATTTCTCAGTTTCTAAGTCAGGGCTCTTTCCCAACTTCTGATGCGAAAAGTAGAACAAAATACTACATTTTACCACAAAACCAGAAAGAATGTACATCTCAATAGTGTGCAAATTTGATCAATGATCACCAGGTGAAAAAGGCCTGTAAATTTTTTTTTCACCCGTTTCATTATAAGACATAATGACATTTGTAGACCAGCAGCCTTATATTTTTAAACTTTAACGTATAATGTAAATATTGTGATTTAATATTCAATCATCCTTCAGTTATGATCTTGAGGCTATTTTTAGCAGACTTTGGATGGCAAAAACTCATCACGGAACATTCACAAGTCATTTTCAATTGTCGAATGACCAAGGTTATTACAGATGGCGATGAAACTACATACAACTGCCAAGAACATTGCATCAATCGGCTCAAGAGCTGAGCCAATAAAGCTGATCAAACTGGTCAGAGGTAAATGGACAGAGGAAAATGGGAAAACCCTATGTGCCATCTTGCATCCACCAAGGTGATTTGAAGGTCAAGGACCTTGAACTCTTACCTGGAGAAGCAGATTGTGTTCCTCTCGTAGCTGTTTCTCTAGCTGCCGCAGCAAAACCTTGCTGCTTGGTGCGACATTTGATTCTGGAGAAATGACCGAGAGCAAATGGTGACATAAGTCCGGATAAAGACATTTTGGATTAAGCTGTGCAGTAGTGTATTAAACAGTAAATATATTTCACCTAAATGTATACCTGAAACAAACAACCCAAATGTCTGAAAATAGGGATGTTGTGGTCCAGGCCACAGGGTCATAAAGATGTCTTAGGCTTAAGTCAGACTTCGTCTCAACATTATTCCTAAGGTTAGATTTGAACTTGAAACACAAATTTTAAATCTTGTAATGGAAGTATACAATATCTCTTTAACTACTAAAATCAAAAATTCTAATGCAACTCACAATTTTAAAGCAGCAAAATATTTTGAAGTTAAAACTAGTCTGATCTACATCTAAGTCAGCTTTGTGATCCTGGGACCAGATCTGTTCACTTTCAATATTATATATGGGGCATAATGCGGAGGAAACCACAGTTTAGAAGGCAAACATGTGTCATAAAACATTGCAATTGTGGCTGGAACTTAAATTTTGCCAGTTGTATATCATCCCACCTTCCTGAAACAAAAACCTCATAACTACCTTGTAAAGAAACAAAACAAACTTCAACAGAACACTCAGAATCGGATAAAAACCTTTAAAATTTTAGATCACTTCGTGTCCATATTAAATGAAACATACCAAACCTCCAGTAACACAGGTTTAAGTCTGCCAGTGCACATGGGAATGGCCCTCACCTGCCCCTCCTGTAATCGGAGACCCATCCCCGATCACATTCTGCAGCTCATTCATCCTCTGTGACCAGTTCGTCTCCAGGGCCTGGATCTTCTCGTCGTACTCACTGGCCAGCTCCTCTCTCTGACTGGCCAGCTGTGCCAGGCGGTCTCTGTCCAGCTCCTCCCGTAACACCTGACACCTGCTGCTCTCCACCTGCTCCACGGAGATCCGCATCGCCTGTAGCTGTAGGATTACGTCCTCCTGTGGGTACAGACAGCAAAGCACAGGGATAGTAATTAGAGGGAAGGGAAAAGTAAGAGGGCAACAAGAAGGAGTCCACTGTAATGAAGTTGAAACGCAAACTAGCCTGTCCAATAAAATAAAATGAGGCTCACGTGTCCGTTACCAATTTGTTGAAAAGCAACGGTGGTTGTCCACTGAAAAAAAGTAATCACATGAGTACAGTCTAATGGGGTTAAAAGCCAACATAATGAAAAAAATGAAACTCACATGTCTGTTCTCCTTGGGTTGAAAAGCAAATCTGGTTATAAGGTGAAAAAATTAATCTCACTGTGTCCATTGCAATGGGGATAAATGCAAATTTGGTTGCACGATGAAAAAAAGAGTCGGGCATGTCAATTGCAATAGCGTTAAAAAGCTAATCTGAATCTCATTCGTCCATCTTCTTTGGGTTAAAAAGCGAAATATTTCTGTCCCATGAAAAAAATGAATCTCACATGCCAACAGCCATCCACTGCCAGGCAACCAACAAGAACCCACAGCTCCTCTCCATGTATCTCTTGATGTAAGGTGACAATCAAACCACAAGAACAAAATCTGAATATCTGCTTTTACACAGAACTTGACATTGGTTTGAAAAGCAAATTTGCTAGTTAGAAGAATAAAAAAAAACAAAAACAACTGAATCTCAAATCTCCACTGCCATTTGGCTGAAAAGCTCAACAGCTTGTCACATGAAAAAAAAACACTGAATTTGGTGAAAGTGAGCGACCCATTTCATGTAAACTCCATTCTAAAGCTGCCAATCCTGATACAAACATACTGGACATGTGACAGCTCACCGCATGCTGATGTCTGAGGATCTCCAGCTCTTTGATGTGCTGAGTGTCCAGTGCGGTCATCAGGGTGTCCAGTTCAGCCATCTGGTCATCTGAGAGGGACGCCTTCAGCCTCTCTTGCAGCTGTAGCAATGGAAAAGACACAGGTAATTATACCATACTGTTATATGCTGCGTTAGAGAAACAGCATTCCACTTCATATAGCATACTCCTTCTGTTACTGGTTCGTAGCTACCATCATGATGCCATACATTCAACACTGATTGCTGTGGTAGTTTGGAAGGCTTCATGCAAGACAGACATGGAGAAAACATGATACACTTGCCAAGTTAATGCAAACATGTAGATGTCTGGGTAAGACACTCCTCTGTGACTTTCAATTTGTAAACATCCGATATAAGTGCACTAAATCAAAATTTCACAGCTGTTTTTTGTAGTTTTTATTAGCATATTGTGATAGTTAGATGTCAAGGGTTATAATTGGTACCTATTTATGGTTATTTTGCCACCAAATTCAAAAAGAGCAAAAACAGAACAGAAAAGACAAAAAAAAAACCAAAAAAAAAAAAACAGAAACAAAAAAAAAATCCCACTCACATAGAAGTTTTAAACTAAGGTGATCCTCTATGTACATAGGTTTCAAGACTATTGATAGTGTTACTCGGATGACACCAGTGCAAAGTAATATATATGCTGAAAATTTCATAGCATAATGAATCAAAATAAGAACAGCTGTTCGCAGCAACTATTCTTTCAAATCATGGCGTCATTACTTCGTTTGTTACCTGTGTCTTAGCTCTCACCTGCTGACAGTGGGGGTGCTGGAGCAGGGAATGACCCCTGTCCTCAGGCTGTGGAGCCTCCATTTTCACCTTCTTCTCCAGATCTTGGATCACTCCCTCATAGTGAGACTTCACACTCTCCAGCTGAAACAAACAACACAACCATTACAAATTCTCAATCCAACTAACTCAACGTGACATCAATTCATCAGGTGTGAAGTTAATAATCAAACGTGTTGTCATGTCCTCAAGCTGTGCTTAGCACGATGTAACACTGTTTCAACTACATTTAAATTGAATTGAAGTATCCTTCAGGGACTCATCAGCTGGTTTTGTAGCAAATGCTAGCCATTTGCTAACATGACTGGTTTTCAAACTGGAACCCATTTCAAGGTTCTGATCGAACTCAGTAGTTACAAGTATGTGTGAATAAAGCTAAATGATCACACAGTGTAGCAGTGGCATGTCACCACCGAACAAAAACACCCAGCAGTATTCACCTCAGGTAGAACTGCCACATTTTTTTTTTAACCGGAAAGCACATTCAGATCCTAACAGATACTGATATATGCATCAACAGGTAAATATACAGGTGAAAAAGCAATCTACACAAGCAAACCACATCAATGAAGCAGAAGCACATGTATCCCAGTGTTCATGTGGCCCGTATGGCCCATCATAGATTCTAAAACATTAGAATGCAGGAAATTCAGAGATGGCTAAAACCAGGTTGCTATTCAGATATTTTTACCAGGTAACTTTTCCTGATGATTTACTGCATTTATCGGTGTTATTTTGCGGTACTGACTTTAAGCTGATGGTGGTAATGAATATTTGCGCAGGAAACCAGACGGCCGCAAGGGAAAATAATGCACCTCTCTAGACATCATACACACCTCCTGGTATAAAGCTTCAGCCTCACAGGGTAATTATTGATTCCTGATCTGAACTAGGGCAATCTAGACCACTTGGCCAGCCAACAGTCCTTATCAAGGGGCTTGTTTTACAAACTGGGTGTAAGTTATGTCACGTTTTGACAACATCCTGTTGAGATACGTCGCCATGGTAGTTTTTGTTTGACGTAACATTACAGCCTCTTCGCACAACATTCCCCAGGTGAACGAGGAATTATGGCTTCAACTAAACCACACTGGCTGATATTTCAGCCATATCGTGAAAACGTCATTTGATGATGTGAAATATGGTGCTCCACTATTTCATCTAGAATTCAGCCAATGAATACGCACTTTCAGAAGCACTTAAAGACCTTAAAGTGATACTTTTCATGCCAAGTTTTTTTCGCTGATAACCAAACAAAAAAAAAAAAAGTGGCCTTACAGGCAGCGTCCATCAACAAGACAAACTGTATAACTGAAGAAAACTAAACCTTAGGAGAAATACAGTACCCTGTAACTGTTCAGAAAAGTCCACCAACACGTGCATTTAGAAAAGTCTTCTGGTAGAAGTGTGATCTAAAAAAATCCAATGCCTGAAAGCAGCTTAGCTGGCTTTGGAGAACATACTAGAGAAAGTAGTTTTAAACATTAGCTTACGCTCTCTACACTTTGCTAAGACGTGGAGTTAATGTTAATTTTGTTAGGTGTTACATACCTGTAGAGGCATATCCTGGTCTGAGCGTTTGTGTTAACGGTGAGAGTAAACCCTGGACCACAAAACGCTAATCAAAGAATCAAGTATAATGTATCAACAGTCAGCTCGACTTACATAATTACATTAAGCAAGGCTGTGTATGTATGTGTAAGCTTTGCTAAAAATGAATGATTACAGGTTAACGTCATAACGGCAATATTTCAGACACACCGTGACAAAGTTCTGGTAGGAGTCACATAAATACCAACCTGAGGAAATTCATCTCACCCTCATATGATATAACATGTTCTAGTGCTTGACAGACCAGTGGAAATCAGGCATGCTGGACATGGAAAATCTGACATGTTGGACATGGAAGTCAGGCAAGCTGGTCACAGAAATCAGGCATGCTGGACATGGAAATCTGTCATTCTGAACATGGAAATCTCCCATTCTGAACATGGAAATCTCCCATTCTGGACATGGAAATTTGCCATGCTGGACATGGAAATCTACCATGCTGAACATGCAAATCTGTCATTCTGTACATGTAAATCTGCCATGTTGGACATGAAAATCTGCCATTCTGGACATTTAAATCTGCCATGTTGGACATGAAAATCTGCCATTCTGGACATGGAAATTTGCCATGTTGGACATGTAAATCTGCCATGTTGGACATGAAATCTGCCATTCTGGACATGGAAATTTGCCATGTTGGACATGTAAATCTGCCGTGTTGGACATGAAAATCTGCCATTCTGGACATTTAAATCTGCCATGTTGGACATGAAAATCTGCCATTCTGGACATGGAAATTTGCCATGTTGGACATGTAAATCTGCCATGTTGGACATGAAATCTGCCATTCTGGACATGGAAATTTGCCATGCTGGACATGAAAATCTACCATGCTGGACATGAAAATCTACCATGCTGGACATGGAAATCTGTCATTCTGTATATGTAAATCTGCCATGCTGGACATGAAAATCTGACATTCTGGACATGTAAATCTGCCATGCTGGACATGAAAATCTATCATTCTGTACATGTAAAACTGCCATGCTGGACAGGAAAATCTGTAATTTTGAACATGGAAATGAGGCATTCTGGGCATGTTAATTGTTGTTTGGTCATTAATATTGAAAAAATGCCCTCAATAACTAGGACAGCTGAGCAGTTGCCATGGAATTTACAGATTGACCATATATAGCCTGTGCGCACGTGATCAGTACGTAGGTCTGCCACACCTGACATTTCCAGCACGCCAGCAGGAACATACATTATGTACCAGAAGACACCAGTATTATTATTTAACGCAGAATCAAAGCTAAAGCACGACACATCACTTGTTGGTGCTGATGGCGAACTCAGTGTGTCCCGGAATTTTTATGTGTGTTCTTGTATAAAAGCAGGCGGCATTGTTCTGGTATCTAATCTGATGTACATACATAAGACATCTCTTTCTGGTTTCAAGTATCCTATTAACAGTTAAGGAATCCTTTTTATTACTTATACATCTGTGAAATCCCGGGGATTTTTTTCACTGATAAAAGTGTTACCTCACATGTCAGATATCATTTTTTTAATTAAATTTTGATATGTCACATTCAGATTCTGTAACTTCGAAAAAAAAGGAAAATACTTACAACATTCCAATATGAGCTCAGCGGGATGACATCATAGTACAAGTTTAGTCAATTGCTACATTCCTACGCCGCACAAGAAGACATGACATCATACAAGACGCCGTGCACATGGTGTCACACTATGAATTGGTCTTTAAGGTCTCTATCTAAAAGCACCGCTTAAAACTTTGCTAAAAACACAAAAAACTTTATTAATTATTTTATACTTCGTGTCTCGCAGGTTATCATTTCCACCTCTCACTTGAACAATATTTATGTTATGCAATCTTCAATGCACAATATCAACTGAAGTGAGTTATTTCTAACCTTTGCGATTCATGTAAACACAGCAGAGCAATGTAGTGGGAATGGCCGTCAGTAAAACCTATAAGCTAAGCCAGTGTAAAGCTTGCTTCGATCAAGCAGGAAAATAAGCCATTTCTTAATACAATGGACGTGGTTTGTAGACGTACACCCGGATGAATAAGGTGTCTACGAAGAAATCAATTTGTTATGGAATGTTATCTTCATTTCTGTAGTTCGTTGAAATGAAACATATACCCACAGGTCTGATCACTCCAACTGATCACCAAGTATCACCAAGTATTGTAGTCCTACACGTGAGTGAACTAGAACATCAATGAATTGAACATTGCATCTACACGACTATGTACTCTTCAGTAAGGAAACAATATGGTATGCCATGGGGTGGCACAAAGTATCAGTTTCTGTTATGATGTCATCCTGTATTTACTGTGACGTCATTACCAAGAGCCAGAAAAGGGACAACTGATGACAATAAAATGATGCCAAGGTCCTGCTACCAGGTGTTTGACGCATCCTCATTAAAATTTGGGACGAGCATGATGTTTGACTTCCACAGAAATTTTGTGAAAGCCTCAAAATTTTGCACACATAAGAGTAACATTTATCTCTTCAGGAAAGGCTTTGCAACTTTACAGCAGATGTATGCGAACAAAGGATGCATCCTTTGAGCATTATTTTGAAGCTTATCTACCTGCCATTTTAATAAGAAATACATGTTTGCACAAAAAGATGAAAGAATTATATGATTTCGATATCAGTTTATATGACTAGTTTGTACATTTTGTCAAACTGAAAAAATGGGAAGTACGGTGGTGATCCCTTGATTCCTCATGTCATTTAACTGTCATTCCCCAAATTTGAAATCATTATTTCATTTTTCAGCCTGAAACTGTCACAAAAGAGGAGATTATCACAAAATCTGGCCTAATAGTAATCATGAAAAAATAAAAAAAATTTTCTGGTTACCTGCACCATTTTTCAAAGTCAATGCGACGGCAAACAAGGAATTAAGTTTCATTAGCCTAAACTAACAGGCCTTCCCACAATCTGCTAGCCCTATTCATGAAATCCAGGTGCTATGGCGGCAATTCTGTGGCAAGTCACATACTGCTTATTGCAATCCAGATTGCTGGTTAGATCTTCTGGCTTACAAACCTGCCCAGCCCTTCTCAGGAACAACCATGGATTACTTTGGCAATGTTCATGTATTCTAAATAATGGAAAATGCTGGGTACTTGGTTTTCCCACTGCTCTAAGTTTATAGGGAGTTACTTTGCTCAGAGTAAAACATCATGCAGAACTTTCATGGGTACACATAATTGTTTTCTTGCCTTAAGGTACATTGGTAGTTTCCATGAAGCACTGGAGGTCCGATGTGTCAATCAAATCACCAAATGTTAGGTCTGGAAAAATATTATCAAATGGCAGCTGTTGACAACTTGATATTGAGAGATTAAAAAAAAAACAAAAAAAAAATTATTCATTTCATTTATGTACTAGTCAATTCACTGAAGCTGCCATGGAGTTCAATGTAAGGTCTCAAGAAAAATACATACGTGACCTAAATAAAGATAATGAAATATGAAGGTGCCACAGAACATTTCTTGTACTAAAATGAAATGAGGCAAATGTGACTCAATGTCAATATCTATCCCAGCTCAATGACACTGACACACAGATCAATTATTATTAATGTAATCTGCTTAAGATATAAGTACGTAGACAGATGAGGTTTTATATACCAAAATCATAGGTATGCATGACTGCAAGGCACACCACGTTCATCAACATACCTGAGAGCAGACGTTTTCTACCTGCAGTCCCCATGGCAACCAGGTAACTGTCACTTCACAATCAGGCATTAGACGGAGCGACCAGGCCTGCTTAAATCGAGCAGGTAACATGCTGGTACTAATTATTATCTCCAATAAACAGAGACATTAGGTACTAACGACGTATTCCAGGTATTCGCAGGTCGACAGACAACCTGACATTTTGACTTGAGTGGACACGACGAAAAAAGTAAAATCCAGCAGAAATTCCAGGTAATCTCTGCAGGGAAGAGCCTGATTCTTTTCTGTGTGATGCCGGTTCACTGATCAAAACGCACCTCACAAGTAACTGTTTAGTTACCTGGTTTCTGTTTAGCTCTCTATACATGCGGGCTAAAATTACCATAATGCCTGCATTAGCAATGGTATTAGAAAATAACACCCTGCCGTGTTAGAAGACTATAAAAATCTTCATGTTTTTCACCTAAGGCCCCCAGTAACAGGGCACCCATAACATAAATAACCCATAACACCTGGATTGACTGCAAGGTATCAATTAGTACACTGCACGCAACTTAATTACACAACAACCATACAGGCCCAGACGATTATAGCCATCTGACATAGGAGCAGTTTAATTTTGGATTTTGATTACCAGGTAAAAATGTAGCACCTCGGACAATTCCACATCACATATATGAATGCCAATGGTGCTTTTCCTTTAGATCGAGCAAACTGTATCAAATTAATTTTTTGATCCACTATAAAATGACCTGTGTATGTACATGTACATAGATATAAACCAAAAGTACACGCATGAGCAGTCACTATTTGATTATTATTTCATACTTCAATTAATTCAAGTTTTAACGCACATTCCGTCAGCTCATCAATGTTGCACAGAATCTGCTAATTATCTGTTTTAAATAACTGAATTTAAAATTTGGAGTGTCACATGTTAAAAAAAAGTTACCAGAAAGAGAAAAAGAAAGGGAAAAGAAATACGCAACTGGGTACAAAGTGGAAGGTATCAGCCATCCACAAACACTCTTGGAAAAGAACATCCTTACACACTAAGCACACTATAAGCACACCTGGAATTCATTTCCTCTAACCTGTGCTCACCTGTCTATGTAAGGAGTGTCTAATTGATTCTTTACCTTACTTGAACAGTCAGGGCCAGTAATTACCTGATAGAATAGCAGTAGCGGTCATCATTTTAGCCAGGTAGTTAATTAAATGATAAATAATTAGAGCCTATAGGCACTGAAATCTATTCTATGATGAATGCTCAGGTGTTTTGCCTGTAGATAATTCTGTTGCCTGGCCTTAGTTTATGATCAAGACACTGAAGTAAATCTATCATAATTTCACACTTTTATCCGTCAACTGTTCGTTGTGCAAGCTAGGAGGTTTGAGAATCGCTTCATGAGGAAAGCAAATACTAAGTAGTGATAAACATTCAAACTGTTGCTTGTAGGCCTTGGACTTCACCTGTGCTGGTCTAAGCAACAACAACTCCTCAGTTCTGTGTTTCATATTCATGGGAACCAACACAACCATCAAGAAACACAAAATGAGTTCCACAAAAGAAAATTTTTTCCACTAAGATATAGTCTGTATATAATTAACTGATATACCATAATTTGCACAGTCTAGCTCTTTAACATTTTAAGCAGCACACATATATGTATGTCTACCCTAAGAAAGGGGCCGAGGGCAATTTCACTGCTATCCTGGCGTTTCTCTACTTTTCATACAAACTATACATCAGGTGAGGCATGGTAGCCTATACACAGAAGAGATATATAGATTCCTGCTGCATGTGGTCAGACACTGTCAACCCCATATGAATTGTTCAGAAAGCCCCATTTCACTTCAGATGACCCAAATAAACCTCAGAATGATCATGAAATAAGACATGCTGAGCTTCATAAATTTTCTCTTCGCATGCCCTGCATAATGAAGTATTGAAGTATTACTTCAAAAACGAAATTTGACACACTATATACAGTGTCAAATTTTTGTTATTACCAACTTCTGACGCATTTAAAACAAGTTTAACCCTAAATTTAATTTTAGATCTGTCTTGCTTATAGCAGATACACATGGGTATGGATCTCTACCATTCTAGAATATGACAGTTTCATTCTAATTCCTTGAAAAATGCTTTATGTTGCCTGACATAACCACTGGCACCTCTCTCGGTAGAACTGGCTGATTTATGTCTTTTTATATCTATCTTTTCTTACTCTTCTATATTCAGCGAGTATAGCAATATTTACTGAGTATGGCAGTCACACACAACCTTCCATGAAGAATGATTTTACAAGATGGCAGCCGAGTATCAAGCTGGTGTTGTACCCGTGAAGAGCCACAGAAAAACAAAACAAAAGCAATCACACCTCTAACACTGTGAAATGATGCTAAGTTACTTAAATTTTTTTTATTTTAACTTACTAATAAAGATCTGTCCTCTGAATCGGAAATTATCTTATTTTGTACATAACTTTTATTGTACTGCATATACATGTATCCCCTGAGAAATTAAACCGTCTTTATATCTATATTTAATGAAGGTGTACTAGACCTTCTGACCCCCCCCCCCAAACGCAGTGTTGTGTTAAAGCAGTCATTTCCCCCATTAACCCAGTGTCATGTTACTGCTGCCATCCCCCCCCACAGTCCAGTGTCATGTTAATGCTGCCATCCCCCCCACAACCCAGTGTCATGTTAATGCTGCCATCCCCCAACAACCCAGTGTCATGTTAATGCTGCCACCCCCCCCACAGTCCAGTGTCATATTAATGCTGCCATCCCCCAACAACCCAGTGTCATGTTAATGCTGCCATCCCCCAACAACCCAGTGTGATGTTAATGCTGCCATCCCCCAACAACCCAGTGTCATGTTAATGCTGCCATCCCCCAACAACCCAGTGTCATGTTACTGCTGCCACCCCCCCCACAACCCAGGGTCATGTTAATGCTGCCATCCCCCCACAACCCAGTGTCATGTTAATGGTGCCATCCCCCAACAACCCAGTGTCATGTTAAGGCTGCCATTCCCCCGCAACCAAGTGTCATGTTAATGCTGCCATCGCCCCCCCCCCACTTCCGTGTCATGATGTTGCTACCATTTTCCCCCACAACCCAGTATCATGTTAATGCGCTGAAGGTTTGTGAACTTGAAAAGTTACTGAAGAAGCGTTATTTGTATCTCCTGAACACGGTGAGATGGGTGATCAGTAAAGTGAAGTCAACAAACATTGCCTAACATTTTTGACAAGTTACATGATATAGTAGGACTCTTTTACCTTTAGCAAGCAAAAGCGTTCGAACTCAAAACTCCCCTATTGTTCACCAAGTTCAACAATTATCCTACCTAATGAAACCATATCTGGGACCACTCCATGTACATGTCATAATGGTAATGTAGGTGTTATATACATACACTATTAGCATGCGTGTCAGCAGAGTGAATAAGCTGTAGGGAACCATTTTTACCTGAGTCCAATACAATAAGCACCTGAATGAAGCACTCTTTGCAAGACACAGGGAACTACTCCGTAACATCTGTGACTATCGCATCAATCCATATTTCAAAGAACACATAGCTGTCTATATGATCATTCTAACAACATATACATGCATGTTTTTTTACGCATTCAAAATGTGGTTAAATCAAAACTTCACAAAAAAACAAAGTTACCTGTCATTTTGTATGTCTCCAGATAACATATATGAAGTCATCTCTTCCACTGTGAAGCCATACATACTACATCTGTGTTACACGCCATACAATTTCACTGAATCAGAATGCACTAGGCTCTACCAACAACACATATCACATGTATCTCAACCCTTAACTTCAATACACCTGACTTATACGCATCACGTGCAAGTCCGTTTCGTATAATGTTATAATCGGTGGAGGGTATGTAGGCGTTAGCTACATATAAACTGTTTTGCCATATTCAATCTTTTTTCTCTTCTTCGACTGATGTGATATATGGACTATTGGACTAAGTTAATTTTTCATCAGTGTTATTAGAAAACAAACCCTGGGACGGCTAGAGACAGGTGTTTTTTGTCCTCATGACTACTGCTATCACACTTAAAGCTGAATTTGGTCCAGAACTGATCAGAACTAACCAAACAATTAGTGAATTGGGTCAAATTTTTGTCATTTTGACTAATTTGTAATCTATCTGGGTATAGGCACTGCCTCAAAGAGCTACAAGTTCCATGCACTTTTAGCATGAACAAAGTAATGATGCCCCTGAGCATGAATCTATACCTGTGAGTTTGAAGTCCTAATGAGCAATGCTAACAAGTGCCTCAAGCACTACTTTCCCCTGCAGAGACACTGATGATCTGTCTGTCTAAATCTGGACATGACAAACGCTTTGATGCCAGTTCTTTTATTCTAATTCATTTGTTCTCTGGATTGTTGCAGATCGCCATACACAAGATTTTTAATACTTATGTCATGATGGCGGGTATGTACATGTAACAATCTAAATGTTTGCCAAAAAAGTGCATTTTTGTAGATAAATGAATGTCATAAAACACAACTTTTGCTGCTGAATTCGAAGTCTTCTTCGGTAGGATATCATCCAACTTACTGAACAAAATTTCCTAAAATCAACAAAGTTCTTCGAATCAGGAAAAATGAGTAACTGGGTCATGAACGAAATTTTAGGTCTTTTAGGACAATGTGTTAAAGACACCAGGAAGGCTGTAAAAATAAACCACAGGCTTTTGGCAGGTCACATCAGTGGAAGGCAAGGGCTCTCAGGGAAAACTGCATATAAGGCTTGTGATACAGCCTATGAGTTCACCCTCCATCCCTTCTTGCCCCCGTGGCCCCCTGAACATTGCTAGCAGGGGAACCTTGAGATTTCCTATCTGAGACTGCATGGTGCTGGGCTCATCATCTCGTGTGACCTGGAGTCCGCAACGCTTACCATTTGGTCAAATTATTGTACAGGTAGGGAAAAGTTTACCTGTGACACTTTGAATCCAAAATTCCATACATGCATATGAAAGCCATTCTGATTAAGAGTCCATCAGGGTTCAGTGCAAATGGAGCCAATGGACATGTATGCACGAGCACGTGGGGCTGACAGGACACGGTGACCAGAAATTTACAGATTGCAGTAAGATAACCAGACTTAACTCTGGTTATCATGTACTTACATCTACTCACTCATTTTTCTAAATCCACGATCAATGTGGATCAGTGCGGAATTAAATGCATGTTGGAAGCTGTGCATTACCTTCCTGAGTCAATCAATCTTCTGGAATGCTAAGATCAGGCAGACTTTGAAGTCTTGGTTGTAGAAGTGGTGGGTGGGTGGAGGGATTAAGGTGCCAGCTCACCTATAATTTTACATCCACAGTTTTATTATTACCTTCTATGTACTATACTTACAGGTAATTCATTAAATGTATTGGTAAATTTCAGACCTTTCCTTGCATACATTTCCTGGTGTTGGGGGGGGGGGGGACAATAAAATTTAGCTGCATGTAAATTATATCCTGTACCCCTGCAATGTACATCCTGGTGCTGCTGTAATGTGCACCTGTTTCCCTTAAGTTTGACAACTAGCTGTCATTACTGACAGGTGTGGCACAGAAAAACACGCAGTGTACAGACAGGGCTTTATAGTCCAGAGAAATGTGGTAATTCAATTCTTGTCATGACTCCCGTAAACCATAACTACAGGAATCGGCTTGAAATCCCATCAAAGTCACAAAAACAAAAAGTTACAAAATTACCAAATGTTTCTAAATTTCCAAATGAAGGATGAACATGGAATTGTCAAAATCTGTCTCCTTGTACATGAGAAAACATTGTTTTGTGGTACAAGATTTGACTGGATTCTGGTGAATTTCTGCCAAGGAATCTATAGGAATCCATTTTAAAGCTTCTGGTTTACGCAAAAATGAGACATAACCACATACACAAACATGTAATAACGCCGACTTCCAACATTTTACCATTATATTAATTTAGCCCATACATGTAACATGGAACATCATGACAGGACTATATAATGTTGTAAGTGGGGCATAGAGAATTTTTTTTATAACATAGGCCACAGAAGGAAATATTTCTTACTTATAGGAGACTTCCCAAACCACTTATCTGGAAGACTAAAAAAATGGATTATTTTTTAAAACTAGAAGAAGTTAAAAACAGAAATTAAAGTTAATGCAAATGAAAAATCTGAGATAATTGCGTACAACAAAAGTTCTATCCTTGAGTGTTAGTGAGAGCCACAGGTTTAACATGTATACACAGCCAGCACTGAATCTGTCAATCATACAACAGCATTTGGGGGAACTATTATAATATTCAAGCCCAGAAAATATACTTGTGTCTTCATTAGCTTTACAACCATGTACATTGAAACATTGCAAACTAATAAATCCGTTGTTATTCATGTACATGCACATCTACAATCCCTGTGAACATTTATTATTTTAATTATTTGACTCGTGTTTTATGCCTTATTCAAGAATATTTCACTCATACGACAGCACCCTGTGAACAAGCTACACTGCAAACTGAACAACGAGCATGTATCAACATATGTGTCCAACATTTTACAAAATATGCCAATATTTCATTGCTGAGCACACACAGAATATTTCAATCAACCCATGGAATGCCAAATTTACACGTGAAAAATTTGGCAAACAGTTCAGGGAAAAAACATATAATGCATATTGAGCTCATCACACTGAAAAGTAAAATTCACCACAAATATCAAATGAATGCTAGTACATGTAATTAGGTAGAGTCCACACATGTTCAGAATACATGTACACTATGAGGACATGTCAGGACACTGCATAACAGGTAACGTACAGGTAACCCAAGTCCCCATTTCACACCTGACAGCTGGTTTTAGCAGAATATCATCCAGCCCACACAATCAACTACAACACATACAAGCAGCAGTAGAATTCACACTTACATACAGCTGCAGACACTGGAACAGGCCAGGTAAAAACACAGAACTGATTACAGGTAAAAAAAACACCAGGTACAAACTGCCTTGAAGTGTGGTAGTAAGCACTGGGTTTTGCTGTGTGTGGCCAGGAAATGAAGAGAGTGATAGAAGAGGGAGGGAGCCAAGTGTGGGGGAGGTTTTGGCAGACTGTGTCTGAGTTTGTTCAGTCAAGTCTGGACAAGCTGGGTTGTCAGCCCATTGGCTTCATTGACAACAGTCCAGTCTACTCACTGGCTATGATCAAGTGCACTCCTGCCTACCTGCCTGCTAGCCAGTGGTCTGACTGACTGGTATTGGGATAGCCAGTAGCCGGACTGACAAACTGCCAAGTATTGGGGTAGTTACATTCACAGCGTGTTTACACATGGAGGATAACAGCCCAGCAAAGCTCGCCATTACTATTTAAGCATTCAAAGGTTTCTATTACCTGATGCACAGACTAAACAAAGCAATTATTGAGCATGCAGCTAGAGTTGTTATTAAATATTTGTCTGTATACAAAAGCGAGTACCCCTGCCATAGCCATATTGTCTATATACCTGTGCGTGTGCCTCACTACAGCATTAATCAGTGTACGCTACACAGGTAAGCTCAGGTAAGCTGATCCTACACAGGATGTCTTATTCCTTACAACTTACACACAACCATCTATGTCCAGTCTAGCCTTTTTTTGTTGCACCACCTTTCTTCAGGTGTGGGTAATTCATTCATAATTCATGCATAATAAGCTCCCTGATTGTGCCTGAGCTCTCTCACTCTCTCTTAGCCGGCTGAGTTGACCCGGATTTAACCGCCCATTACAAACACAGTGACAAACCTACAGCTACATGTACACACATCAATACAAGAGGCGGGAAATGCTCCACTGACTCAAGGGAGATAACCACCCAGACTTGGCAAGGTAGTCAAGTGTGAGGCTCCACATGTGTGGGTCTTCCTAACAACTGAATACATGAGGCTCCAAAATGGGAGGACTGGCATTTGAAGTCTACAGAGAGATCCAGTGTGTATACACTGATAATTGTGAAAGTTATAAGACTAAACCTGCACAAACAAACACCTCATCCGACACATACCACAGCGGTGTGGGGTCTGCCAATGTTGGTATCCTCCTTACACACTCTTTCACCTTGGCAACACAGCATACAACACAGCATACAACACAGCATGCTCGTTTGTCATGATTAAAATCCGTTGACTGCTTCTTTTTAGCATGAATCTGTCATGATTTTTTTTCTTTGTTCTATATTCTATCTCAGCTCTTTGGTTGTTTGAATTTAACATGGCTTTGGAAACTGGTCTTTCCATGTTGATTCCTGGCTCAATAATAGACAATGCTTTGGTATCGCACCGTGTACAACAGATAGCGACGATTAAGGTTGTTTGTTACCGTGACCACTTGAAACCCTTTGATTACTTTTCTATCTGCATGCTATAACATGGAGACCATTCTCTCTCCTTACTAACAGCACTTACACTAAACCACTGAAATCAAACTCACTTCCAACACAAATGGAATGAATGATCACGGTTAACCTCCACATCAGTTCTAATAATGGATGAATTTGTCTTGCACTTGTGCGTTGCTGTACATGCACAGCTATCTTTCACGATGCTAACAGTATTATCGTTATTAGAGATTACACTAATCTCTAATACTGTAATCTCTAATAACGATAACACTGTTACTTAAATTCACTTTCTATATGACATCTACCAATCTGATTTCACGCTGCTGTTTGAACAGCACTGATGGTAACAAGCAGAAATCTGTTGAACTGGTGCACTGTACTGCAGTTCGATCACAACATGTAAGCCTTCATCGATGACCTTACAGGCTTTAATACTTCTGGAACTCAGCAAGAACAGCTCCATCAATGGGATTAAAATTGTCAGGTCGTGAAACAGTGACTGATAATCTTTTCGCTCATGGATATATATGACCATGTGTTTGTTTCATACACAAGTAAATGAAAACATGTACAGCATCCTGATTATAAATTAAATTACAACTCTGAATCGGGGAGCCGCAGCAGACTTTTAGTTTTTGGTGAACGCCTAGTGCTGTGTAGGTAGACAGAACGCAAGGCCAGTAGAGGCTAATTTTCACTGAATACCTTCAACATAACCCGCTATTTCAGAATTTGAAAAACATTTTAATAGATGTATCCACAAGCAGACCTTACCTTCTAACCTTCAAATCTGAGGAGACAGGCACCAATTTATAAGCCTACAGGAAGAAGAGGATGTAACATGGAAGTGCTGCCTTTACATGATTGCTCTCTGTGTCGTTTAGAATTCACAGGTGGTGAACAGTGATTTTATGAGGGAAAGTTGATTTCTGTTGATGGAAATATGACTAAGAGACAAATCTGAGTCTCACACAGCAATAAATCCGAAAATTGTAACATCACATAGAGAGATAAATCTGAATACTGCTAACTGGAAGGAGAAATATACCCAAGTCATGGCAATATGACTAAGAGATAACTTGGAGTCACTGTAATATCACTGAGAGATAAATCTGAGTCATAGTAATAAGCAGCAGAAATATATCCAAGTCACCGTAATTTGACTAAGAGATAAATCTGAGTCACTGTAATATCACAGAGAGATATATGTAAATCTGAGTCATAGTAACAAGAAGAAGATATATATCCAAGTCATGGTATTCTGACTAAGATATAAATCTGGCTCATTGTAATATCACTGAGACACAAATCTGAGTAATGGTATAAGACGCAGAAATACATGTATATCCAAGTCATGGGTAATACATGATTGAGAGATAAATCTGAATCCTTGAGGAAAGTTTATGGAAGCAAAATAATCTTTTAATCAGCAGTCACATACAATATGGGGAATTATCACAGAATTCATTAAGTCATTACCTAACAGCCTGAAGAGTCAAATACAGACACATTTATCACATACACATGTTAATGTTGCCCCAAGAGATCTCATGATCCTCACTCTGACACTGTCCCATGCAACTGGACAACGTCTGACCACAGGAATGGCAGGTACATACATATGTAAATCATTGATAACTCTTCGAAAAATTGTTATTTTTGGCGGGGGGGGGGGGTTCCATCAATGTCTCAGAAAACCTTTTCCATACTGGCAAGAGTCCAGTATTAAAATGGACTGTGCAGATTTTTATACCAGTGACATGGCCGAATGTTTTACATGTAAATTAAAAAAAAAAGATGTTATGAAGTTCACACATGAGAACATTATGTTTTCTATTCGTGAGTTAAATTTTCCTCTTCAGTTTTCCTACATACTGGAAACAGTCACCACTGCAATGTTCACATGATATTTTTTGAGGAACTACAATCTACACAGGAAATTTAGCTCTTTCCTCAGCCTGACAACACTGTTTTATTATACATGTTTCAGGTGTATATATAACATCAGGACTTCTGTAGAATTTATTGAAGCACTGACCGAAGGCCCATTGGAGCACAAGGCTTTGCGGGATGTTTCACACAAAAAAGTAACTTGTTCATGGTCAACTTTCAAGGTAAAGTACATGATCTAGAATTTCAGCCAAGACAGAGTTGCCTGTTTTGCCAAATTCTGAGAGTTCTATAGATCAAAAAATGGTTTGGAAGATTAGACGATATTCTATTGTAAAGTGTGTCTGTTATAGCAACCTTTTTTTGTAGTCTTTTAGGACATTTATTGCCTTTTATAACATTTTTATTTCTATTCTTTGCAATTTATGTTTAAGAAAACTTGAATATATAACTGCTATATTATCTTCAGTTTTATGAAATTTAAAATTCTGAATTAAATGTCTAAAAAAGTGCATTTTCAGTGGTAAATAAATGTCATAAAATATTATATTTGGTGTTGAAACTAATTTTCTGGTAGGATATCGTCCTACCTTTCGAACACACCTTAGAAAACCTTCCTACAATCTACAGAACTTCAAGAATTAGGACAAATGACCACCTACGTCATGGACGAAATTTTAGGTCATTAAGGATAGTTCCAGTGATAAATACATTCAGGTACCGGATTTTCCATCAGTGCAAACATTTCAACTAATACACAACCATTAACCAAGATTATACATTGTTCATTTCATGCCAAAAAAAAACCTTCTGGCAAAATCAATTAACACTTTAGCCATGACAGCTCTATATCTCTGATAAGAAGTAATGAGAGTGTTAATTTACAGCCATTGTAACATTCCATATTCACACATCCCAAAATCTTGATTTGAAAAATCAAAATTTGAAGAAAAAAATAACAATAACTTCATCTTGTATTATACATACCGATGCTACTTTTTTAGAAGAAAAACTGACACAACCTTTACAGTGTAAAACACACAAAAAACAGAAAACCAACAAAAAAAAAAATAGTTTAAACTCATATTTAAACATGTGTATATATGTAGTTAACTAATGGTCTCGGCACATGTAGACGTTAAACCCTACTTATCTGAGGTTGTGACCTCTAACCTACTAACCTGACCTCAAATATGCAAAGGTCAAACATGTCTTTAACCAATCAGAGTGTTGGATACTGACAAAGATATTACAGTCCTTTCATGTCCTTTCACAAAGTATATGTAACTTTGTCCCAGGTGATACATGACAACTGCTTGCGATAAACAAAATATATATGCATATATATAGTTCTAATAACATAACCTGTTTAATTAAATAATACTACAGGTGATAATATGACGATGTATATATGGTAAGACTTTGAACAGAAATACCTGACATTTGGTGTTGGGTGTAACAGGCCGACACATTATTACAAAATGAAGGAGCCTAATTGAGGTATTGCAGCAAATATTTATGTATTTAAAGAAAAAAACTTTCACATGCTTTTCATTTGCTATTAAAGCTTTTTAAAAAGGAGAAATAACTACAGCCGTTTGTTCCGTAGTCAAGTTTCATATAGTCAAGGAGGTGTATATGTGGGGTTGTCAGGGTGGGTTTTGGGGTGGGGGGGGGGGGGGAATAGCAATGTGGTAGGTGAAGATGGGTCAAGTTGCATTAGGGTTTGTAAATTTTGCTTAGAACAGCAGAAATTTAGGAATCTGATTTCTCTATGTCTTTCTGAAATTCCTCATGGTCATTTTAAATGATAATAAAATTAACCAATGAATCTGTATTCATTATTATATTTTTACCTTCAAATTCACACTAATTTTTCTTTCCTTTCTTTTCTTTTTTTGCTTCATGACTTTTCTTGGAATTGAAAATACAAAGTCACTGATTTTGACCATCACTAAAGTTTTGAGAGTTCTACACTATGTACATTCAACACAGAAAGAGTGTCAGCACCAGAAGTGGCCTTTACTTGCCTTTAAAAACGCATTTCTTCAGGTGGATTTTAGGGCAAATATGAAATACGTATATACACATATATATCAACATCCCGGCTGTACAATCAGTGACTTGAATATGTCTTTTTCTCTTTATAACCACAATAATACTTAACGTATTCACGACAAAAAAACCAAAAAAAAACCCAAAAAACAAGAAAAAATAGCACCAGGTTCTTGAGTATAAAATGCAAAAGAGTTCAACAGATTTGTAATTATGCAATATATACCATTTTCCATGAGGTGGATATCTTTATAACTAGGTACAATACTGTAGCTGCAGTCTTTAACATAATACTGTTCTGATTGTTCAGCCTTGTAAATATTGTTATAGATTTCTGAAAAATCTTACAATCTTATATCGGAACAGGGTGTGGTGTGTTGGGGGGTGGGGGTGGTGGAGGGGTTGAAAATCAAAGTTCAATGTTTACAAAGCAAACCTTCCTACATAAAGCTAAGAATTTTTCACCGCTACAATTACTTACACATTATGACCCTGACATAAACAGCAGAAGAAATGCTTCATGATGTTGGATGCCAAACCTGCATGAAGTGTTAATACTTCACTGAAATAATCGGCTTGTCATACGAAAGAGCAAAATTTAATGAACTGGACAAAGCAAGCATATTTACAGTTCTGCGTCAACAATGTAGATGTAGGACATTACCAAAAATAACAATAATGTTCTAGTTTTCCTGCTGGTAATTCAAGGTATGTGGTTCTGTTAGATCAACTGAGGTTTGGTGGACTGGTATTATATGATGAGGTGTGTATTTGTTCCAAGAGTAGTTTTGTTACAGCAACTAATGCTTGGTGGATTGGTATTACATGATCAGGTCTAAATTTGGACAGAAGAGTCACAAGAATAACAAAGACAGATATACAGTGTAAGTACAGAGTGTCACTTATGTCCAGACTTATTTGAATAACAAAGACAGATATACAGTGTAAGTACAGAGTGTCACTTATGTCCAGACTTATTGGAATAACAAAGACAGATGTACAGTGTAAGTACAGAGTATCACTTACATCCAGACTTATTTGAATAACAAAGACAGATGTACAGTGTAAGTACAGAGCGTCACTTATGTCCAGACTTATTTGAATAACAAAGACAGATATACAGTGTAAGTACAGAGTGTCACTTACGTCAAGACTTATTTGAATTACTTATCATCTCTAGCCCTAAACTTGCTACCAAACTACAACTACTCTGCAAAGTGCAAAGGCCTACAGCACATGTTAAACAGAGACAGCAGGCAACAAATCAAAAAACACTGAAAACAGTATGGTAAACCTGATAAGATGCCTTGTCAGGTGGGAGCAACTGCTCGGGCGATATCTTATGTTTTACGCAATACCATGGTGGAATGAAATTTAAATGTTCAATATGAAGTAAAACGTCTTAAAGGTAATCAGCAAAATTTGCATGTGTAAATATGTGCGTGTACATTGCTTGAAAGACAATCACTTCAACATTTATTTGCTGAAAGGAAACAATTCAAACAGATGCAATGCCTGCTTTAAAACAGGTGATGAAAACATACGAACAAAACCAAGAGAACAACTTAGTACGTGCATCTAATGAGAATACAAGACTGTGCAAAGGCATAAACTACAAACTACAACCATGGTCTCTCTTCCTCAACTCGACTTGAACGCTTTGATTACATGTATTTTAGATGCTTGAGGAATCAGGCTGCACACCAGCATATCGTGTGTAGTGACTGGATGTGTCATCGTAAAGAAAAGCTGAGCGCACAAATCACTTTGAGGAATGACACCTTACACAACAACAACGTAGACAAGACTACAATGCAGGAAGGGACGTGGACAAAAACATAAACATGCACAGTAAACACCTGCAGCTAAGAGACCTCTACATAATGACCATAACCAGACGCAGAGGGGAAGGAAATTAAGCGATCAGCTCAAAGAATAATATTTACAACATATGTATGTGTGTACATGAACAGGCAATGGTTTCCCAAAACAGCGTTCAAAAATACAGCAGAATATTTTGTAAGATTAACCCACTCAGCAGCCACAACTATAAAATTTCTCCTTTGCAAGGCCTCTGAAGATTCAAATACCCTAAATGACCTAAAATTCATTTTAGAGGATTATAATTACTGTCACAAAATACTATTTCTGGTGCTGAGAATCACTTTTTTTCCAGTAAAACATCATCTTACCTACCATGTAAATCTGAACACAACTTTCTGTAACTTTCTGTACTCAAGCACTCTTAGAATCAAGGGAAATGAGCAAATTAATCATGGACAAAATTTTGGGTCATTTAAGGTATTCTGAGCTGTCCAGGGAAACAATAGGTAAGGACAACTGTTAATCTCTTTGCCGGGAGTAACAATTCAATGTACTAACCTAAGGCCTGAATGACCTAACATTTCGACCACTACTAAGTCCGATATTTTACAAAATTCTCAGAGTTCTATTGATCTTAGAAATGTATTCTGAGGGTTGTTTCAAAGGCTGTATGATATATTCCCATACAAATGTAAGTATCAGCACCAACAAGTAGAATATTGACATTTGTTTGCCAGACAAAATTTTAGGTCATTTCATGTCTATCAATTGAATGAGTTAATGCAGTGTACATGTGCATATCTACTTTCTACTTTTTCAACATTTAGCTTTTTAAAAAAGGTAAAACCTGGTACAAACCTGGTTCCTTTTTTTCCAAAATGCTACTGCATGTTATTAAGCAGCTGCAGTTTTCAGTAGTTTTTCTTTAAAGCATAATATGGGTATAAACTTCAGCATTTACACAAAGGCTGTAAGTAAGTACATGTCATAGTTTTTGAGACCAGTGTCATTTGATTTAGTCATATTAAAAGGTTAGCTACATCAGCCATTTTTACTGGACAAACCACAGAGGCACATACTACAAGGACATAAACATGCAGAGTGATAAAATCTACAGAAGGCCTTCCTATCCCACCCATTTCCTTTGTCTCATGGTTCTTGATTATGCAAAATTCAAAAACAATTACACAGAGTTGCAATTCTGTCAAAGTTCAGAAAAAACAATTTAAACGATGACAGCAGAACTGAGACCTAGCTCTGATAGCTACTGTTTACAGCTCAGCTTGTAAACAAAAACATTATGTTATTATGAACAGAAAAAAGAGAAAACTGCACAAAAATCATTACATATGTCCTTCACATTAAATATCTGTGAAGTGGTAATATGTTCACCATGTGACACTTTGGTTGAAAGCTAGCACCACTAACAATCAGCACATATCAGATAGTTTATGGAAGTTTTTCATCAGAAACAATGGGACAAAAATGCAACGTTCAAAGAATAGCTTGGCAATGCTGGGTAATATATTCATATTAATGACCATGTAACAATGATTTCCACAAAAACATGCCCAGGCACAAAAAATCAACAGGCCAACAAGATGCATACATGTACATGTGCATTTTCCTTATTACAGGAAAAATCTGTCAAACGTTGGGCATAATTGAAAAAAAGAAAAGGAAAAGAAAGAAAAAAAAAATGTGCTGAAATTTGTGGTTGGAATGTTGTTACCATGAAAATGCCTGTCAAATGGAATTTACAAACATGAAGTTTTTGCCTAAAACCACTTATCTTGAGGTTGACCGGACACAGGAAAATTCTAGACATACGCGATGTATAGTGCTGGCCATAATTTAAAAAGCACATATAGTCCTAGGTACAACTGAGCATGCATGGATAAGCCACATGGATAAACAGTTCACTCTGTTGCTTATCCCACAACCATGACTGACTAGAGGCACCTCCACCAAGCACAAAGCACATCCACCAAGCACAAAGCACATCCACCAAGCAGGATGCACCTTTGCCTAGTATGATGCACCTTCACCAAGCAGGATTTACCTCTTCTGAGCATGATGCATCTCCAAGAAGAAGGCTGCACCTCTGCCTAGCATGATACACCTCCACCAAGCATCATGCACCTCTACTTTGTATGATGCACTTCCATCCCAGCACCCTACCCCCTTCTCCAAGCATGATGCACCTCTGCCTAGTACATACATCTTATCAGGGATTAATACTTGGCCAGATCCATGTACTCAAAGCACAGTTCAGTAGCTTCCATGCTCAAGAAGTCTGCTGCTGACTAGTCCGTGTATCTTAAACTGAGAAGAAATTCTTCAAAATACACCAAAAGCATTTCCTTTAAATACATCACGCTGAAACCAGTGAATACTTGCAGCAAAGCAAAAACTTTGGTTTTCTCACTTCTAATAATGCGTAATACTTCCAATACTTAATACTTTTCTATACACTATAACTGGCCAAGACTACTCCCTGCAAGACTTCGAAATTTTGGAGAAAAACAAGCTACCTCAAGCATCATTTTTCATGCAAGCACTAGAAAGAGAGCGCAACAGTCAGTAAGGAGTCCAATGCACCTGCTGCTGGTTTCTCTTGTGTAACGCTGCCAAGTCTGTCGAATGCTGCTCGCGCAGACGGAGCTCCTCCACGGAATGGTCCAAGTTCATCTGATGTCGTAATATGTCCACAGCATCTCGGTGTTTCAGCTCCATTTCATGTCTCACACGCTCCATCTGCCGTAACTTCCCCCCATGTTCCCCACGAGACGTGGAACTGCTGCTACTAGCAACAGACAGGGAAGTCAAGGAACCAGACAGCCTGGGGGAAGAATGCCCAGAAATCAAACTGGCTGAATTTTTCCTAGCTTCAAACCTTCTTATTGCCAAATCCTTTTCCTTCAACTCTCGTAAAAGTTTACTCTTTTCAAACTCCAGCTGAGCTTCTCTCTCTTTCAGTTTGGACTCAATCTCATAGAGCTCTTCTTCTAGCATACGTTTTTGACGCATCAACTGTTTTTCAGTTCGGTCTTTCTGATAGAGCCTCTCTTCCAGAAAGCGTTGTTCTTGAATTGTTCGTTCTAGTTCTACTTTTTGTTCAAGCAATTCTGATTCCAGCATATTATTTTCTAGAGTCTTTTCAGCCAAAAGCTCCTTTTCCGCACGCAAATTCTCCTCTAATATTGATTTCTCTCCAATTACTTGCGACAAAAGTTTTTCTGCAGACAGTTTTTCTTCGAGTTTTTCTAACAGTTCATTGCGATGGTCACGGAGGATGGCTAGCTGCTGACCCAAGACGCCCCCAGGATCCTCACATTCTGAACTATCCTCCTCCAGGCGTTCCCTCAGCTGGAACACAAGAGCTTCCTGCTGCTTAACACGGACAATCCACTCCTCGTTCTCTCTCACGAGGAACTTATTAGTTTGTTCAGCAAGAACAAGCTTCTGTCTCAGCTGCGCAACATCTGAGCATTCTTCTTCAGAGAGAGACTCTATCCGGGCGAGGGCATCTTCCTTATTCACTTGCTCTCTGTCCAACGCCTCCTGGAGTAGGGCCTTCTCTCGGACATAGATGTCCTGTGTCTCCTTCATTTCTTTGCTCAAGTCTGCCAACTCATCAGTCAAGTCCAATGTCCTGACAGAACTGGGAGAAAAGTGCCTTTCTTGCAAAGCCAGGCCATGTTCACTTTCACTGTCTTCAAACACACTTGGATAGGAAGAGGATTCCCTTGCAGGAGAAGAGCTGTCACTTGGTTCATTCATTACAGGGTACCTAGCTGCCGTTCTCTCCCTGAACCTGGCATCCAACAGGTTCTCAATGCTCCCTCCAGAATGACTAGTCAGTGTTGAGGAAGATTCTACCATAGAAGAGCTCTCTTGGGCACATTTTCTGTCTCTTTCCATACTGTCAGTAGAACTGCTGCAACTCTTCCTATCGCCGTTCTGCCAAACCCAGCCTGAGACTCCTTGTAATTCTGCCTGAACTGAAGTACCACCACTAGCGTCTTTCACCATTTGAAGCTCTTCTTCTAATTTAGCAACTTTTGCTTTCAAGAGAATTTTTTCCATTTCAAGCTGATAGACTTTTTCCTGTAGAAGTGGCATCGTTTCACCTGTCAACAATGTTTCTGGTTCCATTTCTGAGAAGCGGTCAACGTTACAGGTCAAACTGGTTTCAGTTGCAGCATCTAGCCTGGGTAGTAAGGCCTCAACCGCCAGGTTACCCGATGTATCTGATGTTATCTGGTCACACAAGGAGGACACATCATCCAGACTGTCAGGGCTCCTTGCCAAATTCTCCACAGAGACATCTTCAGCTCCAGTTTCCAAGCTGTCCAAACTGTGCCTGGCAGCTTTGTCCAATTCCACATCCCAGTCATGTCTCTCCATATTCTCAGCCACAAACTCACCTCCACCTTCTTTCTCCTCAGTGTCATCTCTGATACCTATTCTCGGCTCTAGACTATCCGTAAACCTCCCTTCTTTTCCCAGAGGTTCTGTGCATTCTTCAGCAAAACCTTCAATGGGCGTCTTCTCCATTGAGCTGAATCGTGCATACAGGCCTGTGATGAAGGTCCTCAGGCTGTCGTTCTCTTCACTGACTCTCCTCACCTCATGCAGGAGCTCTTCCTGCATCTTGTCCTGTGCAGACACCTCCTGGGTCAGCTCTCCCAGAATGCTACTGCTCCTCATCTGGCCAATCTGCTGCTTCAGATCAGCTATCACAGCCTCATACTGAGTAGACCTTTCCATCAGCTGGCTCACTCTGGCCTCCAACAGTCCTCTATCTGCATTTTCGACACTAAAAGTTGAACTGTTGGAACTGGTATCTAATACGCTTTCCCCAGCCCTCGGATCAATCCGTGGATCTGTCTGCGTTACTACGCTGACCTTATTTCCAGTGACACTTGATGAGAGTCTCATGCTCTTTTTCTCCATTGCATAACTCATGGATTCTAATTCCTGTTCAAGATTTTCTTTGAACAGGTTCAAGTTTTCCAGCTCTAATGTCAGACCATGGCACTTCTGTTGGAGATCATATTTTTCAATGTTAAACAGCTCTCTCTGCTCCTTAATCTTTTGTTCCAGGCTCTCCCTCTCAATCTCTAAATCTAACACACGGCTCTGGGTGTCTGCATTGTCTGAACTGCACGCACCTGTTGTTTTTGCGGGACTCAATTTAAACACTTTCTCCTCTAAGTCATTTGCCTTGACCAGCAGTTTGTCATGTTCTGATTGGAGTTGATTGAATTTACTTTCATAGTCACACTCAAGGCTATCCTCTTCAGATGGCGGGGAACGACCCCTTAAAATGTCTCTGATGCAGGTCACAGCTTCGTCTGCTGGGCTCAGAATACTATCAATTTCACTCAAGCGTTCAGCTTTACGAAGAGCTTCTTCTAGCTCAAAGGAGTCATGCTTTGGCTGCCAATCATCTTGGGAATCAGATCGGATTTCTGCGGACAGAGGATCTAAGTGATCCGTCTCAGGGACAAAGCCCATGGGTGACATCTTCGGGTCTCTGACTGACGAATCTTTGGGGGAGGGGGTGCAGACTTGGTCTGCTTCTAGCGTGAACAAGTCTTTCTGGGTCACAGGAGAAGCACCAACCAAATCCAGGAGGTCCTCCATTTCCTGTTGTTTCTGACGAGTTTCTCGAAGTTGTTGCAACAGGGCATCTCTGGTCTCAGCCAGCTCCTATGAATATAACCCAAACAACCTTGTGAGCCCCCAAAACTCATCCACCATTATGTACAAGTACAGCAGTCTACTAAATCTCCCTTGCCTGGAAAGCCATTTCACCAATCACAACAAAATACAGGTAAACCCATTAACCTTCCCACAAAAAGGTCAAAGAAATGATGATACCACAGATTAAAACACAAAGGAAGAGAGAGGAGAAATAACTGAGACCAACATAAATTAAAATGTGAGGTTTTAAACAGTGAGGCATTACTTCTTTGTTTGAACTACTGCTAAACTATGACAGGAAAAATGGTGAGACCACGACGGCTTTTATCAGTCTGTTGTCCAGATGTTCAAATAAATGACACTGTAGTCTCGCTATATTATGGCAGCTAGGTCCTTCCTTAAGTTCTTAGAAAATGTTTTGCTGGGCACAACCCAAAAATCAAAAGCGGGAGAATGTGGACAGGAAACTTTTTTCTGGCTATTGCTTAAGATTTTAAAGACATCAACATTGAAAGAAAAGAAAAATCTACTTCAAAAATTTGTTTTCTTCAGAGATTCAGTCAGGTTCTGCCCAAAGAATGTATTTTTATGATGGCCTAGGTGACAAATCCTGAACTGTATTAGTTACAAGGAACCAGGTCTTAACAAAGACACAAAGAAACAAGTCTGATTTACAAGTCAAAGTAAATCTAAACTTTTCTGTGAAGACACATCCAAGTGAAAAATTTCTTATATGCTTTTAACCATGACTAAGTCTATAAGTCACTTAATCTTGCCTCTGTCAGTCAATGTGTTGGTCAAATTTATTTTCTTTACCTGACTGCTGTTTAATGCCATGCTTCTCAAATATCTGACATCAAATCTTTCACATAGGCCATTCACTTAATACAGTATCTAAGAGCAAACATCAACTTTGTGCCACATGACACAGCTATCAGTAGTGCAATTTTAGTTGTAAATTTATAGTGATTGGACAAAACATTGATTTATCTATAAGCAATAGTTATTTTTATATTTTTAATCATAAATATGAACATCAAGCTTGGATAAGAAGCTTGCAGTGCACTCTCAAGGTTATCGTTAGATACTCAACTTGCCATAAATCTGAACACATGCAGATCATTCTACCATTTAATAAAGAGCAGTTATGTGGTTGGTTGGCCTTTTGTTGATAGTTCATTTCATGGGAAGCTTCACCATGGGTATCAGTTACTGCAAATGACCTACAATGTCACCCCAAAAAGTGCTTTTATAGAGCCAAACAAATACCTTAAAATGTTACTTTTGGGGCTGAAATTTATATTTTTCCACTACTAAATCCTACCATCATCAGAACTCCCAGAATCAGGAAACATCAGCAAACTTTGTCACATATAAATTTTTAGTTCATTTAGGGTACACACTGTCAAAGGTTATCCTGTCAGTTTCAGTGAGCATAAGTGATTAATCAATACAGTTATTTTATAAACTTGAGGACACTTCACACTATACCGGTATCAGATTTCACAGAATACATGGGTTCATACAGCAAGACTACACTGCCATTTGCTGAGAGTTTAAAGCGCAATTTAACTTTTATGCCAGACTGGGAAAAGAGTGGTGGTCCCATCACCTTAACAGACAACACATGAACACTAAAGACGCCAAACTAAAGTAAAATAATTTACCTGATTTTCAATACGAAGCTTCTGCATGCCTTCCCAGTCATCAGAGAGATCTGAGCTGTGTTCCACCAAATGCTGCGGCATCACCCTTGCCTTATGTTTTTCTTCATAGGCTTTCTCCAGCTGTGCTCTCGCCTTCCTCAGTTCCTCCACAAATTCCCTCTCCTTCTCGAACTTATACACCTCAACTTTCTTGGTATAGTCTTGTTGCCTTTCCTTCTCAAACTGCTCTGTTGCTGCTCTGAAGTCGTATTCCATCTCAATTCGCATGCGCTCCATTTCCACAGCATGCTGGTCTCTAATGAATTCTTCCTTAGTTTGGAGTTCTTGCTCAAACTTTTCTGCCAATGACTTTAACTTTTCCTCGTATTCTTCTTCCGTATAGGTTATTCCGCTTGATACTTTGTGGGGACTTGACTCCTGAAGCATGGCTTTGTACTGTGCTTGTATCTCAGCATCTTCCTCTTGCATGCTCTCACTCAAAGACATTTTGTCCACTTCAACAGATGCCTGTTTTTGCTCTGATGTCAACACCCGAATATCTGACTGGCTGAAAGCAGGGTCTGCTATCTTGATGGTGTCTAACAATTCCTGGTTCTCGTCTGTGTCTTCTTCCTCTTCTAAAGCATTATCTTCCACCTCAGTAGAGGCCTGAGAGCTAGCGTCATCAGGGATCATGCCCAACTTCACTGCTGTTCCGGCAATACTCTGGTACATGTCCTGCAGTTTTTGGTTTTCTTTTTCCAGGCTTTTTAACTTCTGAGTGGTCATTTCCAGTTCATCACTTACTGAATTTTCTCTGATGGACTTTTCTTCAAGTTCTGACTTCAACGCCTCAACATCGTTCTGATACTCTTCCAGTAGCTTTTGATACTGATCCTCTGCAACATTGTTTTCCTCTTTGAGACTATCTCGCTCTGTAATGAGTTTCCTTAATTCCAATTCAAACCACCCAGTCCTTTCGTCAGACAAGGCCTCAGGTTCGCCTGTTTGGACTTCTTGTTCAGAAGTATTCACTGTTTGTCTACACTGTGCTTCATCGGTGAAGTCAAATGATCTTTCTGCCTCTCCCAAAATTTGTACCTTCAACTGCTCGTTGGTTTCTTCTGTTAATGCCTTTGATGTCATCATGGTCTTTAACTGTGACTGAAGTGTCATGTTTTCTTCGTGAAGTAGATCTAGATTTCTTTCCAGCACCTCAGTTTGCTGATCTCGCTCTTTTTCAAATTTGCTCATCTGGAGCTGCAAATTCTCAAGGCCTTTCACAAGTTTTTTGTTCTCCTCTGCAGCAATGGTTTTCTTTTCAACTGCATCTTGATACTTAACTTGCAAGTCAGAGCTTTGTTGTTTAAGCGTCTCTAGTTCCTCAGCCATCTGAGCTTTGTCCGCTCTCAAAGCCTCCGCTGTTGAATTAAGCAGATTAATCTGAGATTCAAAAGTCGCAATCTGGTCCTCAAAAAACTTTCCTGCATGAACAGCCTTTGAGAGCTGCTCATTAATGTCTTCTACTTCAGCTTTCAGTTTTATGTTGTTGTTCTCCATGGCTTTCATCTGCTTGTCGTATTCTGTTCTGCTTGACAGAAGCTCTTCATTGAGATCACTTGCTTTGCAGCTCAGCACACTGTTCTCTTGCCTAGCAGCAGCAAGCTGACTCTCACACTCCACCAGAGCATGAGATTGCTTCTCAAACTCCTGCTGAATGCTTTCTAACACACCCGAATGCTGGGATCCACAGAATTCCAGTTCATTCATAAGGCTTTGAGAATTGGAACTCAATTTCTGGTTTTCATTTCTGAGGAACATTAGCTCTTCCAGAATCTCTTCTTTTTCTTCTTCCAATCCCCTCGATTCTTCCAGCTGTGCCTGGAGCTTGGCCATGTCAGCCACATGTATGTTTTCCACTTCAGCCAGGCTCTGGGTCATCTTTTCCTGTTCTGACTGAAGCTGGGCTAGGTGATGTCTGTGCTGATCCACTTCAGTTTTCAGTGCGTTTGACTGAGTTCTCTCTTGCTCTAAGGACATTTTCAACTCACTGTGCTCTTTTTCCATGGCAATGAGGTTTTTGTTCGCATCGTCTTTCATGGTTTTAAGTTCATTTATCTCAATGTTCTTATATTTCAGTTCATCAGACAAGGAAACATTTCTCTCTTTCTCAGCCTGAAGCAGGGACAAATAACTCTCTTTTTCCTGTGTCATGCTTACAATATTATCCCGTGCAGTCTGAAGATCTTGTTCCATTTCCACAAGGCTACTTTGCAAAGTCTCATACTCTGACTGAAGTCTGTCTTTGGTCATAATGAGATCCTGAACTTTTTGAGCAGTTTGGTATTCAGCATCTGTGACCAGCTTTCTGGACTCTTCCAGCTCCTGTTGTAAAATGCTTATTTGGGATGCCGTAGATTCTAATTTCTTGATCTCACTGGAATGTTCTTCTCTCTGCTGAATGAGATCGTTACTGACATGTTGCAAACTTTCCTGCGCTTCTACATATGCAGTTTTAGCCTCACTAAGTTCCACCTGCAGACTTCGGCTTTCCTCTTCAATTAACGCTTTCTCTTCAGTCGATACCCTTAACTGATCTTGAAGCGATTCCAACTGCTGAGTTACAACACTCAGTTTTCCATGTAAATCTTCAGCCTCACTTTCAGCCTGAGTCACCTTTAATTCCATCTCATTCACCCTTTGACTAAGTCTTTCACATTCAGAAGCCTTCTCCTTCTCCAAGTTACATAGCTGTTCTGATAGCTGAGCTATTTCTTCTTCCTTTTGCCTTAAGTTATCTGTAATTGATTGTACTTTAGTTTCTGTTCTACTGAAGTCATTTATCAACTTTTCCTTCTCTGCTTGCAATGTTGAAACAATCTTACTCAGTTCAATATAACTAAGCTCTGAAGTTTCTAATGTGTCATTTAAAATCTTGTTTGACTTCTCCATCTGCTCCAACTTAATTTCAACGTCTGACAATTCAACAAAGAGCATCTGTTTCTCATGTTGTAAAGTTTTGGCATTTTCAGTGAAAGACATGATTTTGCTTTGACAATGGGTCAACTCTGACTGCTTTTGTTCTAAAGTCATTTTGGACTGAGCAAGGTCTTCCATAGCAACTTTCAATTCTTCTTCCAATCGCGTTTTCACCACCTGCAAATTCTCCACCTCACTATGAACAACTTCTGCTGTTTGGTTGTTTTCTAGTTGCTTCTCCAGCTTACTGTGACTATCCTGAAGCCTGCCAAGCTGTTCCAGAAGCTTGCTCACTTCCTTCTGCGAATCCTCCAAGGCTTGGGAAACGGTAACTTTGGATGCCTCTAACTCAGCCACTTGACTTCCCTTGTTCGCAAGATCCTTCATTTGCAGTTGAATTTTCTGTAAGTCCGTGGCAAGATCGTCTGACTGCTGATTCACACCTTCATCACTGTTGTGCAATGTTTCGGAGACAAAGGCTTTCACAACAGTGAGCTGGTTTTGGAGTTCTCGGACAGACTTTTGCAAGTTTTCATTATTCTTCTCCAATTCTTTCTCCCTGCTCTCAAATTCACTCTGATGCTGTCTTAGATGAACTATTTCTTGCTCCACTACTGTTTGGCTCTCTTGCAGAACAGTGTTATCAGCTTCATATTTTTCCAAATCTGCTGCCTTGGTTTCGAGTGTCTCCTTCAGCAGAATGTTTTCATTGGTCACCTCGGACAGCTGGTACTGCAGACTGTGGATGTTGTTTTCTGACACCTTTACATCCACTTCCAGGCTTTCATTACACTTGGTAAGCCTTTCCTTCTCTTTGTTCACGTCTGTCATCAGGGACTGCATGGTCTCTGACTCGTACCTCAAATCTTTCAATTCATTCTGGGCTTCCACAAGCTGAGTTTGTATCATCACTAGTTCTTCTGAAACTGTGTTCTTCTCGTTTAACAAAGCCGTGTTTTCCATGAGTACATTATCAAATTTCTTTTTCATATCTTCCAATTCCTCTCTGACATTCTTGCTGGATGCAATCTCACTTTTCAATTCCTCAATTTGTGTTTCTCGTTCAGCTGTCACATTTTGCATTTCAGTCTTTTCTGCTGCCAGTTTTGTGACTTCTTCTGTCTTGGCATCAATGAAAGAACTGATGATTTTATGTGTGTCTGATTCAGTTTCACCAGACACAAGTGCCTGAATCTGTGACAGTTCAGATTTTGCCTTACTTAATTCAGCTCGAACTACCTCTTTCTCCTCTTCCTTTTCCTGTAACTTCTTTGACAAAATTTCAGTTTGATTTGTACCATTATCAATGGTCTGTGACATCTCAATCTTCAAGTTGTCCAACACTGCAGCTGTCTCATCTAGCTCTGTACTTTTGGTGTTCAAAGTTGAATTTAATGAATGGATTTCTGTTGTCAAAAGTTCCACCTGCTTCTGCAGTTTTTCACATTCGAGTGCTTTTTCCTCCTCTGTCGATTTAAGGAGTTCTAGGTTGTTCGTTAAGATTTCAAAATCCTGCAACAACTGGTCCTTTTCTGTTTTCAGTCTATCATTTAAACCTTCCAGTTCACTTAGTCGTATCTCAATGTCTGAAATAACTGCTGATTTCAAAGTGCTGTCTTTGTTACCGGCCATGGTGACAGTACTGAATACGTCTGCAGTACCTCGAGCGGACGAGGGTGTAACAGTGCTATCTGAATCACCGTTGTCTGATTGAGGCGTAATGGAATCCAAATTTTGTAAGTGCTGACCACTATCAGCTGTTCTGTTGTCACTGTCTTCAAGCATTGTAACAACGTTAACACTGTCACTCCGAATCACAGACACTTCAATCATCTCCTCAGACACGCTTGTTTGTTCTGAAAGATCACTGACTGTCAGCAACCTGGGAGCTTCCAAAAACTCATGGTGAACTGTTGGAATCTCCTCTCCATAAATTTCCACCTCTTCATGACTTTCTAGGTCTCTGTGAAATGAACCCAGATTCTGTTTCAAACTTTCATTTTCTGATTTCAACAGATCAAGCTCCTGCTCAGCTGATTTCAAACACATACTTGATTGCTCGTAATTTTGCGTCAACTCTGCAATGACTTTTTCATAATGTGCTGCCTTATTCTGATACTCAGCCACATCAGAATTATTCTGCCGCAGCATATCAGCCATAGTCTCTGCCTCTTTCCTATACCTGTCTCTATCCTGAATCAGCATGTCCAGGTCTGACGTCAAGCTCTGAAACTCATCTCTACCGTCCTGTAAGGACCTGAGCTCAATTTGGTACTCTTCTACTGCAGACCGAAGTTGTTCATTCTCTGCCTGAAGCTCTGACAAATGAGAACTTAACTGAGCTTTCTCAACTTCCAAATCGTCAAGTTGTTGCCTAGTTATCTCTGCTGTGCCTTCACATTCATTTGAAGAAGCAGGTTGAAGAATGCTACTAAAAGTTAAAGAGGAAGATGGGCGATGTGGCAAGAGTGTTTCCTCATCAGGAGAAGCCTGAAAGCTTTGGACATGCACACCACTTGAATCCCCTGTCCCACTGGCAGGGTTTGCATCATGCAGCTGTCTTAGCTCAAGTCTCAGCATTTGGTTTTCCTCAACCAATATACGCAGACGGTCATGCAATTCATTACTGAAGTCTGAAGCAGGCCCGCCAAGAGGTTCTTCTAGATTACTTACAAATACCTGGGGATTCTGGTACTCGATCTCAGCTGACACGAGCTGAGTGGAACGCTGAAAGTCTGCTGCCGCAGCTTGTTGAGTAACATCTGCCCTGGGTTCACAGTCCAATATTACCAGTTCCGACTCTGGCGTGACACAGGACTCAGGCTGTGATACTGATTGGTCCACCGATAACACGGTATCATTTTTCAAGTCCAAGCCTGAATCTTCAGCTGGCAGGGAATGAACAGTGTCAGTACACTGTGGCAAAGATGACGTCATATCCAACCCAGTATCTACAGGCGTGTGTGGCAGAAGCACTTCAGAAGACACAAGAACTCCTTGCCTCTCACTGTATGACTTGGCTGCCTTCTGAGTTTCTGCTTCATCACATGTGTCTACCATGTGCAAAACTTCTTCTTGAGAACCACCTATAAAATGATCAGAATTGTCTCCTCCAAGACGAGTGGTTAATTGCAAAGTTTGTAATTCTTCCTTCAGACTATTTATCACATCTTTTAAAGCTGCATTTTCCATAGAAAGTTTGTTGGCTTCTAACACAAATCCAGTCTGTGTTTCATCTGAGAACTGTCCCATTCGGTTGGCTCCACTGGAAACTGGTGCAACTTCCCGACCACCCGCCACGGCTGAAGTCATGTCAGAAGTTGTCGAAGGATCGCTGAGTCGAGTCTGCAAGGTTTGTAATTCGGCATCCAGATCGCAGATACGTCGCTGATACTGAACAGCCTCTCGCTTGTAACTCTCTAACTCCAGCTCCAGCCTTTCCACCAGTGAACTCTGGCTTTCTCGCTGCTTCATTGATTGGCCCAACTCTTTGGTGACAAGATCTATATTTTGCTGCTGTAAGACAAGCTGGTCAGTAAACTCCTGAATCTGCTGTTGATACTCCGACTCCAACGTTGCAAGCTGAGTCTCTGAATTCTCAAGACGCTTCAACTCCTCTCGAAGCTGGGTCATTTCCTGTTCGTGTTGAATGCGGAGTTGCTCTTTCATCTGAACGATCTGGATGCCATACATTTCATCCAGCTCATTCCTAAGCTGCTGCAGTAACCTGGCATGCTCTGCCTCACTGATGTTATCTACCTGCTCTGAAGCAGACAGAGCCGATCTCTGAGCACCACCCTTCTGAAGGGTCTCTATGTCCACCATGAGCTGTTTAACAACCTGTGAGGATTCTCGCTCTCTCTGTTTAGCAGAATCCAGCTGGCCCTCCACGGCAGACATCTGACTTGACTGCTCAGACAGCTGAACTTCCAGATGCGTGATGAGCTGATCCTTTTCACTTAACTTCAGCTGTAAAGTCGAACAGTTAGAACACTGCAGTGAGATCTGCGATTCCAACTGTAAAATCTTTCGGTCCTTCTGGTCGAGTTTGTCTTGAAGTCCTAACATTTGGTTTTTGGCGTCCAGCAAAGCCTGGGCAGAGAACTGGTGCTGGGACATTTGGAGGTGCAAAGTTTGACCAGCCTACAGAGACAAAAAAAAAAAAAATACATATATAAAATATATTTTACAAAAAGCATTCATAATTTGTGTCACTCGTTTGCATATCATGCTCAGAATTTGATTAACTAAATGTTTCCTCAATATGCAGCCCTTAAGAATTTTACCGGAATTTTTCACTACAAAATAAAAGAAACTGAAATTTAATAATTCATCTATTTATTTCATCGGTGTTTAACGCAGTGCTCACACAGATTTAACACATGCGTATGACGGCAGTCAACTTTGTGGTTGGGAGAAACCAGAGTACCACAAGGAAACCACCGCCTTTCTGAATCATAATGGCTCTAATGTCTATGCCAACACAACTGAATTTTCTTGCTTAATCTACAAATGTACTTGTACATGTACGTCAATGAAACTAATCATTTCTTTGGCCAGTGTTTATAAGATATATTTATTTAATTATCTATATGGTAAGACGGGGGCCGGCAGGAAACCGGTGTGAGGAAACCGGGCCGAGCCTAGGGGGAAACCCATGACCTTTCCACACTTATAAGACACGTTTTGCCTGTAGTTTTACAGCAGCCACCCTTTGTGATGCGTATTACCAATAAGGGCACAGAGTTGGCTCTGTTGTTTGAACATATCAGCTCAGTAGCAGGATACTCATGTAATCAGGTTGGTATGCAATGTTCACATCCACTGACCAGCAATTCATCACATGCCACTGCATCTAACTACACCAGTTTCCGTAAACCGCAGCCAAGCACTCCAATGTACATTCTTTTCATCTTTTTTACTGAAATGTCATTCCAGATGCGGTTGTATGTTAGGTGCAAGATAACATGAGATGTACATCTGCCAGTGAAGGCTACCATTACAATATTCACACAGTATTCAAAATGTGCATGTCAGGTGACTATACTGATCGTTATTCAGATATTATATATAAAATCACAACAACATTGACATACAAATTTCGGTTTAGGAGACTTCTCGCTGGTTCAAATCAAGCCAACAGCAGAAATATCAGCTTCCTTGCCCAGATGCATGGATGAAACACATTAAAGCATGATGCCAAAATTATATTTATAACCTAGGCTGTACTTTTCAATTTTACATTCTTTGCAACTAAAGTGGTCACCCTAGGCATTCTCTGCCTCAGTCAGTTAAATATCATGGTTCAGACCACAGCTCATCTGGCCCTATAACCCAGCTCTCACTGTGCAGCAACATGTACGCTTTCGTGTCATGAGGTATGTCAGATACCCACCAAAGGACAGGGGTTTTATAAGGGGCACTTTGATTCTTCTACCCATAATTCTGTGGTACATTTGTTTATTTACTAATCGGATTGTGGTTTAAAGTAACCCTCAAGAATTTTTCCCTTATACACAAAAATTTCTTGACTACACTGTTTAACGGAACCAGTGTAAATCTCTTCATTAAAATTCCATGGGGAAATAAATGCACGAAAAATGTTTAGAGCCATTAGCCTAGACCCCCTCACGTGTACACTTGTCAACAATTCAATTCCTATTAAACTACCCTGGGGAGGTAAAACCAATTGCTTTACAATCAAACCAAGAGAATACATTTTTAGAACTGTCAACACTGCATTGTATATTTGCACAGGTCAAGCATGCATAATCTAGATGCCATGTCATATCCTTTAGGCCAATGCATCAAAGAACAAGGTTTACCATGCCTTCATATCGGCTTTCAGAACAGTCGCATTCTAATAGAAGCCACAGTGTAGCTTTTTCTTGTTTTTTTTCCTTGTTTCTATGAACCAAACAAATCCATATATTTAAAGGGCCTTTAAAAATCAATCATTATGGTAACACGACAAGAAGTGAACATCCAACAATCATGCAAAACCAAAGCAGTCGAACAACAGGCCAGTTAGTAAAGCATGTCAACAGTGAAGGGGAGATAACTCAAATGTCCTATGTTACTTTCCAATATCAAAAGGCTAAATTTGCCCAAGATGTGAACAGAGCAGCCAGAACTAAACGTCCCAATTTCAGAGTTAATCACCTGCTCTATGTCCTGTTTGTCTGATGCTCTGCCTCGTCGAAGGTTGTTTGTGCAGGGAACAGATTCAGTGGATATCAAAATACACAAGAAAAACTCTTCGTTGATGAAAAAGAGAGGCATACGCAAGGTGAGATAACTCCACGCGACCATTCACTTGGTACTCGCATCGCTTCATGGAAAGCACCTTGAAAAGTACAGCAGGCCTTCGTTTTCGTTCTTGAGCAGAATTTGCACACCTAGATTCACACTGCCCAGACACTTCAATATTTCAGGCACGTGTCATTAGCACACCTAGATTTGTTCAGGAGTGCGCTGGATTCACGAGTGTGCTGGGTGTGGGAGTGTGACAGTACGCTTCAAATACGAAGGCCTGGTACAGAGCACGCACAACTGAAGCATAAATTATACACACAGGTTTTCTGCACATCTCAATGATCAGTCATAAGAATATTCTCCAACACAACAATTCCTTGTAAAAAAAAAAAAAAAATCCAGACTTTATACTGTTTCAATCCCTCGTTCTTGGACAATGTTTGAAAAGAGGCATAGACTTGGTCATGATCATGTCTGTTTGCAACACATGAAATTACATGAACTAATGAATCCATCCAATGCAATGCATTACGAAAGTTAAACGGCATGAAACCAGTTCTGTCTTAATGTAAATGCATGAAACACCTTATTACAGCCCAGTACTCCTTAAATACTGATCTTCAGTATGGATGGCTACACTGTAAGACATCTGCACAAACAATTGCACTATGACCATTTTTATCAGGCAGTATCAGAATCAAAGACACTGAGCATCAGGGGTACTTCACACTCAGTCAAAGGTTCTAACAGTTCTTTCCATATCTTCTCTCAGTACACAGTCCAACATAACCCACAAATACCTCAGAACCATAGTATTTATTGCCACAACACTTGTCAGGCATTTTCACGGCCCAAACTTAAGTAGCATGAATCAACACAACATGCCACATATACGTGTTACCAAAGCAACTCAAGGCAAACTGGTTCGTGTATTTAACCTAACGCCACAGACATCACTTCAAAGCGGCTAGAGTCTAACATGTGCAAATTGCTAAGCTCGCATCAAACCAAATGTTTTCCCATATGATCTAAACAGTAAAACTCTCCTAAATTACCAATGCCACCAATGTCCATTGCATACCTCTACTTGAGTGAGAATTTATCTCTCCCATGTCATCAGAATATTTCTCATCATGTCTCAAAGACACCTAGACCTAACCCACCCCACCCTCAAACCCTGTGATGTATAGTATTACAATAGCAATAAAGTTTCTAAAAATTTCACTACCACTCATATACACACAAGCGCGTTTAAAACGCACCAAACAGTTTTGTTTCCAAATAATCCAGATGAATTTCACTGAGTTTCTCTCAACAGATTACGTAACTATTTGATTCTTGTTTTTGTTTTGGGGCATTTTTTTGTTGCTTTGTTTTTCTTTTGGCAGCATTTTTCACGACAGTGATAAAGTTTATGGATGCAAGAGTGCCTAGGATAAACCACCACCCTTTAACAAGTCACTGGCGTACTTTCCCACATGTGACGCACAGACTTCACAGTCACCATGACTCCTACAACCCAAAAGGGTGTGTAGAATCTACTACTGGTCTCTCCCAGGGTTACGCAGACACACCTCGAGAGAGTCACACTCCTTACTCAATGAGCTACAGGCTGCTTGCAGAATTATGTGACTCAAGCTTAGCACTTGACACCCTTCTCCCCAATGCCAGCCTCACACGTTTAAGTTTCACCCAATGTAACATGTGAAGGTCGCACATGCACGCATCAAGCTCTCCGAGACTTCACAGCGTTGTGACCACAGTGGCGCTCTCCCATTCAGACTCACCTGTTGAAGCTGGAGCTGTAGGAGCTGAACCTGGTGAAGGAGTTGGTGGGTCTCAGAGGAGTAGGAGTCCCCGTTCACAGGGGCAGACATCTCCCTGCACACCTCCGGAGAAATCACCTCAGTGGTCTCGTCAATGGATGGTCTCTGGATGGGCAGCTGCAGTGGAAGACAAGCTTAGTTAGAAGCTCCACAAAACAACCAACACACACAGGTACATACTGACAAATTTCTGTTGCATCTTGCATCACAGCAAGAGAATTTTTATTTTTAACAGGAATTTGAGTTTGATATCATTAGATACACATCATTAGATGAACAACTTACAGAGATTATGTTTCATTTCGTGTCATCGGAAACTATGTCTTCATAACTTCAGCAAGTTTTGCCCTGAAATTTATTTCTTTATCTGACTGTTGTTCAAATACTAAGTTCAAATTTTTGCTAATACCATGCATGACAGCTGGTTGTATGGGTCAAGGAAACCAGAGTGGAAACTCCCTTATCACTCTCAGCAACAGTAGACCAGCCAGCCATGTGACCGGCATTCTCTACTGCTTTGTAAATTCTTTTAAGCCAAGTCATCCATAGGGAAGATCTTGATCACAGTTTCTGTGTAAATCGGAATGAGACTTTTACTTTTCCCTTTTATGAAGGGCACTTTCCAGAGGGCTTAGCGGCATCCAGTAATCGGACGCAAAGAATAGCTGGATTAGACGCTGGTGTCAGATCAGGGTGAACCTCTCCTGTGGATCACAGCTGTAATCCTTCAACCTTTTTGCATGTTTGCAAGGTGTTTTTTCAGCACATTTTGAGGGCATTACTCTGTGTTGACTGATAAAATCATACTTTTTGTGAAGCCCGGAAACTGACCAATCCAACCAATACAGTTTTATCTCCAGAATAAAATTAAAAATGTACACAAATTGCACTGAAATTTGCTCTTTCATTTGCAAAAAGGTAGGGTAACCTTTATATTCACCTGTTGTTGTGGATGCTGACTGGACATCTCTTTGAGCCTGTTGTTCTCTGTGACCAGAGTGTCCAGGGCCAGTTGTTTGCCCATCAGGGCCTCCTCCAGCTCAGCGATCCTCTCAGCAGCAAATCTCAGCTCATGAGGCGCAGCCTCAAACACTACCCCAGCAGACTGCTCCTGTGTAAAACAATGCAGGCAGTGAATGTATATATGTGAGTAAGTATGCTTAAGTTTTACGCGGTACTTTTTTCATGAAACTCAAATATGACATTTTTTCAGTCATATGACGACACTGAGTTCTTGGGTTTGTATATACAGTTAGAGCCATTAAAAACGCAGAGCGTGCAGTGCACTTAGTCTTTATTTGATTGGTGTTACACCGTACTCAAGAATATTTCACTTATACAATGACAGCCTGTATTATGGTGGGGGGAAACCCACAACCATGTGCAGATAGCTTGATGGCAGATCTTTGCATGTACGACCACAGAGGAAGCCAGCGTGAGCTGAGCTTTCAATCATAGCAGTCGCATTGGTAAGAGGCACCTGGGTCACTGCACTCCACCAGTATGCTGAAACATGGTGACCCCCACTTAGTTTTTAATTAATCAGTTAATTAACTGATTCCATTAATATGTCACCTTTCCATTAGGCCTGATGTAGTAAGTAGCTATAAACACAACATACCTCAGCCGATAGTTCATCCCCGCTGGTCAGTGACTGCTGATCGCTCTGAAACAGACCAAGAACATCGTATACTACGACAATTTACAACCAAAGAAAACCCAATGATGTATTTGACCGCCGGCAGGCTTCAAATGAACAGGCCATATGCCTCCTACTGGCAAGCCTGGCCTCCGTAATAACCTATGAAAACATTTGCTTTGGGTTTGCCCAGCATGGTATTTCAGGAAGTCGACCGATTGCTTGAAGATTCATAGTCATGTATACCTGTAACTGAATGTGCTTGATCAGAAAAACAGTTTCAGGATAACTGTTGGTTCTAAAAAAAGCCGTTGGGTAGTGGCCGTTCATTTACTGTCGATTCTGTCGTCGTACCACAGCGTATTCTCTTTGAGCTCTGTTAATCGTGCTGTCTAACTTCCCAGTATAAAGCCTGTTACTGGAAAAGATATACTCACAAGGACTTTACAATTCCCCTCTTCTCGAAATCTGATCGTCTTCATTCACAAGGTGATTTTGCATTCAATAGTCAGCCCTTTCAAATAGCCACGACATTTAGTAAATGTCGTCATAAATGCCACCATTATTTGGATTATGACGACCAAAAAAATGCGGTCATTCGAGATATGCTGTGAATGACCTGCTGCTGAATATTTGCTGGTCGCAGCGGTCACGAGAAAAAGAAAAAGTTTTAAGTGGTAGTTTTGTTGTTCTCTTCCGAAATGTCGTTCATGGCTAAAAATAGCTTGAAAAATGGTGAAGGCGTAAAAAGCTGAAAAATGGGGACTTCCGTCTATTAAGTATGAAGTGGATGAGCCTGAATATATTCAAGAGATTTAGTAGGTCAATAATATAGATCTTGAATTTGATGGAACAGCTCTGGATGAGGTCCTCTCTCGTCTCACGCAATCTTACCTGTATTCAAAATTAACCAAATCAAAAAATTTTTATACCCTATTGGGATGTATGATGAAGACTGATGTGGAAACTACAATGAAAATGTCAGTTTTCAAGATGTTTTCGATACTAGAATGGCCTTATATTTCATGGCCAAGAGTAGGTTACGAGACTTCTCAAAATGGCTGCCAATGGTAAGCCGTTTAAAGTTCTCGCAACCAATCTAACCATGAGGCTTCCAGTTAGCTCCATTCATAAAGGTAGAGTTCAGAGATCTGCAGCGATTTATTCAGCATGGGTGATGGACTTGGGGTTGCGATAAATGTCAGAATTTTAAACTAACACCCAGAGTCCACGGAATATCTGTACACACAGACTCGCGAGACAGCAGATGCTTTATGCACACGTTTAACAACGTTAATGTGCCTGTCTACATCATTTATAGACGAACAACAGGATCTCTGAAAATGCTGTTGTGACGCAATTTCCCCACAGCATGTTTTTTTTTGCCGCCATCAAAGTGAGCCACCGTGTGTTTTCACCAACTTATCTGCAGTTACAGTGCCAACAGATGAAACAATTACCAAACCATGCAACCAGCTTTATAAACACACCAGTGTACTTGATGACACAGTAATGTAATGTAACGTTCTCATAACTCATAAGTAAACTAATTTTTCGGCCATGCCACCGGGTAATAAGGAAAGTAGACTGTTGTTTAAAACAACAACAACAACATCACAAATGCCATATCAGTATAACAGTATCCTGTACATATTTGAAAAGGTAGCATGTCACTTACAAAAAGTAATATAGAATACAGCTAAAATTAGTCTCAAGTGTGGAATTCTGTCTGCTTAATTATGCCGTCTCTTTGATCAGAGGGTCCTCCCCATCACCAGCAGAGGCTTCCAAAACTGCCTGCCGCATGCCTGCTGTGATCAAACTCAACGCCAGCCAGTGAGTCACGTGATCATTACAGTGTTGGTTCTCCGTTGTAAATTGTCATTATTATACGGTATGTTGGTTATCCCCATGTGTCTACTTCAACAGAATCTCACAAAACAAAACCTGTTCTTCCTAATGTGCCATATGCCCACATTAATTGCTTGTGGAACATCGGAGACCAGCAGAATTTCTAACGTTAAAGAACAGGGCACATTGGGGTCAAAATGACAATGCCTGCAAGCAGCGTGGTACGTTTTACATGTCCACTTGCAGTTATTTGTCTGTTTCAAAATTATTTCTGTGATTTTACGTCAGGGTTTCCTTGCCAACCCTTGTGGCAGTACAGGCCATGTTTTCATGTTGGTATGTTTCACCTTGGTGCCTCACAGAAAGACTGTAGAACCACATACGGTAATTCTTCAACCTATTACCACATTTGTGAGATGTTCATTCAAGCTTATACTGGGTTGTTTTTCTAGATGTAGGCTGACAAAATTACACTTCTGCAAAAACTGACCAGCTTTGTCTCCAAAATAAAACGAAAATGGTAAATATATCATAGTAAAGGTTGGTCTTTCATATGAGGTAAGGTTGATGTATTAGCGTAGCCACTTACATCATAAGGCAGGGACATGCTCTCGCTGGAGGAGAGCTCTGCCATGTCAGCAGAAGACAGGCTGTTCCGGGAATCATCCTCCTCCCCACCAACCACCACTGGCACCGGTATCTCGGGCTTCTTCTTTTTCTTTGCTCGCTTTTTCTGGAAGGCTGCGAGCTGAAAATTACAACACAAAGAAAAACATAATCAGAATATTGCGAAGGAAACACAAGTATTTGTCCCAGTAATCTCAGAATATTTACTCAGCTCCAACCTGTCAGAGGAGCTTGAACCAGGGAAAAGAAGGACTGTAAGGTGTGTACCAGGAGTGATATCATGAGGTGGTGAATTCAAGAATCAACAGTTGTATTTCTCCGACTTCAAACAAAAGATTGGGCCAAATGTAATTATGTGTCCATGAAGAATCCCATTCATGGTTCCAAAAACGTCACTTTTAATTTTTGTGATGTACGATAACTGAGACATCACAGATCAAAGAAACAAAAAAGCACACATAGGGAAAATCAAACTAGCCGCCATGCTCTCAATTCTGATCAATCAAGGGCGAGGTATTTCCACCATTCAAGAGGGCATCTGTCTCCATCATGACATCACCATTTTGCCATGTAGAAGTAGTGTTCAAACACCTTATTTCCTTCTGATTAGGAGACAATTCAGACATAACTGAAAGCTTTTTCAATGAGATAGTGGCAGTGGAATAGGTCTGGGGTTCTTCCCCAAGGTCTCAACCAGGAGGCCACAGTGAATGACCTTCGGTTGTAATGACAAACGGGACCCTACTTTGCACACCACAGAGTATCTCTAATACTGAAGAGTGTATAGGGTATGGATGACGGGGCACTGTGTTTCCTATTTCTCTAAAATGCCCTACATACCATGGCCTCGTAAGAATTCCACATTAAAAGACCATTTATAGAGTTACCAAGCAGGTCATAAAGAAATGCCTACACCCGCTTGGGTCTGTATAGGCCCCTCTTCTGACATAACTTAGGTTATACTTTTAGTTTCTTTTCTTTTAAATGATAATTAGTGTTTCGTACAGGGTGTCAATTATTTTTCCAGAATTGACAGTCTTTGCACATACTGTTATTCACATAAACGTGCAATAGATTTCTAAGCAAATAGAAATTGTAAATTATCACTGAATACAATTCTGCTCTGAACTTTTTTAATCACTGAATATAACTGTTCTTCAGGCACAACTAGGAGAGTCTGCTGTCCTGCACTGTGTGCCTTCTGACTGTACAATCAGTATTGAAACTTTGTCCAAATAATTCTGTCAGAAGGAATATTCTTTAATGTCATGCATTAACCACCACGGCCCACTATACATGCTGCTTATCTGAGATGGGAAATCAGCCCTTGATACATGGGTTCTCCTACAGAGTATGAGAACTGAGTTGTAGCCTATTTTTCAGTTGCTGTCCTTTCAGCACATTAAACCACAACAGAAATGAAGCAATTTTTGGACGGTACAAAAAAAAAATTACATTTTTGGACTTGAATCAGTGCCCTTTGCTACCACATGTAACTGAATACACACCAATGATCATACTTGACCTATTAAATGTTAACATTATTGTCGCTTTAAAGCAATAGCCTATACTGCTTGCCTGGATACATGTAGCTCAGTGGCACAGACAAAGGACTAACATCTTGTGTAGCTGAGATCGAAACTCTAGCTGTGCCTTCAACACCCCATATGTCCTAAAACAAATTCGCACACAAGTAGTAAAACTGCCGAGTGTTGATCATTGCAAAATGATTGGCTGTTCAAACAACTGTGTGATATCACATCTAACGTTTAAACCTGTATAAAGCAAGCATGGCATATACTGTACTTTATACTACTGGGACTCACATTTATTTGATTAGTTTTTTCTACCATATTCAAGAATGAATGAATGAATGCTTATTGTTTAACGCCCTACTCAAGAATATTTCACTTATACGAAGGCGGTGTCTCCTTGGTGCAGGACGGATTTCCACCGTCTCTTTTATCTGGTGCTGCCTCACCGAGACGACTTGCTGAAGACACCCAACAAGCCACCTCACCCAGTCACATTATACTGACACCGGGCCGCCCGGTCCACCCTCTATCCTCTTATTGCTGAGCGCCTGGCGAGGAAGAAGGATGTACCATTTTTTAAAGTTTTTGGTATGACGAGGAAGCAGGATATACCATTTTTTAAAGTTTTTGGTATGACCCAACCAAAGTTTGAACCCAGATGTCAGCGTCCGAAAGCGGACACTCTACCAACTGCGCTATCCAGACGGGTGCCACATTCAAGAATGTGGCATTTACATGACCAGCATTATGGTGGGAAGAAACCGGTATAGCCCTAGGGGAACCCACAACTACTGGTGGATTGCTGGCACACCTTCCACTTATTACTACAGAGGAAGCGAGCCAGAGCTGGACTTCAACTCACAGCGATCACATTGAGTGACTCTTGGCTCCTCCAATGGGACTCAGAGCCTAGCACTATGAACACAACCATAGTTACCTTTATATGCTGTACCTAGTGTATCAACAGCTGTCTTATAGGGAGATGTCATGTCAATTAGACATGAAAAGTACATTTACATGTACTTCTCTAATTCTTCTCTAATTTCTACAGCATGGTCACGCACTGGTCACACACCTGCTTTTATACAGGAGGTTGAAGGCAGAAAACCCCAAAATATCTACATGTAAACCTTCATGAATACATGTCTCTTATCCACACCAATACAAATACAGCCTAACCTGTTTAAGTCTTGTTTCTCATTATTTCCATGTCTCCTGCCATTAATGAAGTGTAAATTCATGAAAAAATTCTACATTCAAATTCTGAATTGTGCATTTTGACACAACAAGATATTCCTGTATTTGTTCAGATCATTATTCAATCCATATCTGAGGTCAACTGATATAGTGGCACAGGTTCAGCCCTAAAAATAAACAATTTTACCTACAATGGTAACTACAACTTCAACAGACGAGCTGATGAAATAGCCAACGATTACAAGTACATATATGTATGTCATTAACAGGAAACTGAAAGTACAAGTACCGCAACTTTAAGCTTGTGGGGACAAGTGAAGGTAAAATGTACATGTGACCTGCTAACTTGCTATTAGGTTGTGCAATCCTAGCACGTCATTTCCTAAAGATTTTTTTTTAAGAAGATTCTGGAATTAGGGGAATAAGACCTACGTGTATATGTACACATGTATGTCACCTGCTGCTAACCTCTGAAAAATATATGTTGGGCAACTCTTTAAGTAAAGAACTCAAAATTAGCCACAGCAACAGCAGCAAAAGACTAGCACTTACCCAGCCAACTGGACTAGGACAGTACATACCTTCATTCAGCAGCCTTTTCGCATATGAAAGAGCAATTTTCAGTGCAATTTAAGCACCTTTTTAATCTTACTATGGAGACAAAACTCCACTGGTTGGATTGGCCAGTTTCAGGGCTTCACAAAATGCATAATTTTATCTGTCAATACAAGATAATGTCCTCAGAATATGCCAGAATAAACGCCTTGCAAACATGCGAAAAGGTTGAAGAATTACAGTAAACCATTTTTGCTACTCTGGCTAACACCCCAAAACAGGTATAATAATTAGTATTACAACTGTCCATCGCCATGATGAGGTATCCATGGAGAATGAATGGAGTGAATGAAACCTTTATTTAAAGAGGGTAATTGTTGAAGTTTGCAATATGCTCTTCCCAAAGGCCCTTAATATACAATACATGTACAGGTAGAAACAGTAGTGGTACATATCCATACAACTGCATCTGTAAACAACAAAACAGTCAGTTATACCTTTATACATACATGTACATCAACAGAAATCATGAATAGAAAAAAAACATGCGTTACAATTTACTGAGTGGAATAAGTTTTCAAATACTGCAACTGAAAAGCAGGAAGTGACAGTGCTGCTTTGATTTAGCATTCTAAGCTATTCCAAGCATGACATCCTGTTAGTAAACGATAATCAATCTGCATACATACATAAATGACTGGGAAACAATCAACATACGTATTTCTGTATGAGAAGGCTGGAGGAGTAGGGTGGGGGATGAACATCCTGTGGGATAGGGTGGATTGGGGGTGGAGCAGGCTTATTTACACACACAGGGGGTAGAGATTGGGAGGAAACAGCTGCGTCTTCAGGTCAAGGGTGACCATGAGGCTGTCCTCACATCAGAACAGGGCTCAGCCTTGTACATGCATCTCTAGCCCAGGCTCCTTAAAGGCCTTATGATAACCAGATCTTATGATAACCAGATACAGGAACGAGTCAGGACAGGTTGAAGGTTGCTGGGGCCATCCTCATAAATATGTTCGTTGGGCGTAACCGGACCAACTCTTCAAAGCAGGGTGTACTCAAAAGTTTTTTTTCATATTTTGATAATTTTTTTTGTATCTTTCTCTCCATGTAATTTCTTTAAAATACCTATCTTATTCAAGAGCCAGAATAAAAAATAAGAATTCCCTACCGACCAACCCTATCTATCCTCATAGGGTCAGGTTACAACCAATGAACATCTTCACACACCCCCTCATCTCCACATGTACACTGTATATACATACACTGTTGTATCCTTGGGTAAGCCCAAACGGGGCTGTTTGTGCAGACTGCAATTTCTGATCTGGCAAAGACCTTTTGCACACCTATTTGTACACAAGCATCATGTTCACATAAACACGCTTACGGTGTCTACAATTTTAATCATGTCGGGTTAAGCCCAACAAACAGTTTTTTAAGGGCCTAAGTTATGATACATGATGTACTCTCCTCAAGAACCGCTGCAGATACCTATGACTGCAGCAGGCTGGATATAATGAGACAAATAGCTTCATGCACTGGATTTACCCCTCAACATTTGTAGCTTAATGAGACCCAGGTGTCCATGCATTTCGGCTAAAACATACATGTTCAGTGTCAATATCTACATGTGTTAGGTCAACCCTAATAAACTGTTTGTTGGGTGTAACCCAACCTTAGGAGAGAAATTAGCATAGGTGAGTAAGGAATTCTTTTTTTTTTTTATTCTGGCTCTTGAAAAAAGATAGAGATTTTAATGAAATTAAGAAGAAGAGAATTTGTCAAATCAATCTTCACAAAGTTCTCTTCTAATATCTCAGTTTTGGGGTCACTGGATTAGTAAACATAAAACAAATATATTTATTTATTTATTTTGAGTGGTGTTTTACGCCGTATTCAAGAATATTTCACTTATATGATGGTGACCAGCATTACGGTGGGAGGAAATCGGGCAGAGCCTGGCAGAAACCCACGACCATCCGCAGGTTGCTGGCAGACCTTCCCACGTAAAACCGGAGAGGAAGCCAGCATGGAATAGGCTTGAACTCATAGAGACCGCATTGGTGGGAGGCTTTCTGGATCATTGTGCTGCAATGGCGCGCTAACCGACTGAGCCACAGGGGCCCCTAAAACAAATATAAATATACAATGTAAACTTTTCACATGACTCTCCAACATTAGTGCACGAAGCATCCTATACATAGAAATGAAGGTAGGTTTGACTTTTAATTAACTTCCTTGTTTTGTGTCAAAACCGCAGCTTCAAATCTGTCTCACTGAAAAACCTAACACACATACCTATTCAGTAACATGAATCTTCAAACAACAGCAGATATAGATACACCTCCTTGAGGCACAGAAATGTACATGTAACTTGCACAAATACATTTTCTTGTATGTGACATGAGGTCACATTAGAAACTTTATATAAAGACAGGCAACATAAACTGTCTCAGCTAATTGTTTTCATTCACCGCATGAGCAAGCACGTCTATCTGACATGATTCAACATCTGTATAATATAATACTAACATATAAAAGTGTACGCAAAAGTAGCTACTAAATATACATCATTCACACTATACAGTTATACCGTTTACAACATAATCCTTCTGGGAGTGTGCATGTAAACCAAAAGAGTTGAAAGTTCAGTCATCAGATGGGTGAAATTAAAAAATACTGAAATAAATGAAGAGAAGGCCAGGTGGACAGACAAGTGAATGAAAAAATATAAAAAAGTAAACTGAGCTTTGTCCGACAGTGACCCGAAAAACTTTATCATGAAACACACTCAGATATTGGAGATCTAAATTTGACTTTGAAGAGCAAATACTGGTTAAGCCTCACATTTCAAATGGAGTCTGTGGCTTTTCCAAATACAGTGAAAGGGAGGGGGTCAGTGAGTTTGTGTTCTGTTATCCTGGGCATGGTTTGTAACTGAGGTAGAGATACTGTGCCAACACTCTTAAGTATAAGGAACACAAGGTGGCAATGTCAAGCTGTGTCAGAATGTCACTATGATATTCTTCACATAATGAATTGGTGTTTTCCACTGTAGTCAAGAATATTTGACTGCATTACACCAACAAGAATGGCTGTCAGATTTATAGTTGGGAAAAAAACCAGCCTTCACAGAAACTGAACATGTACATATTTAGGGCATTTGCTCTGTTGCTCCCAGTCCACACTGTAACTAAGTCACTTCTGCTGCTATGCTCCATGTTTGCTCTATCAGCCAGCTAATTATAGCTCTTCTGACGTTCATGAACAGCTGTTGGAAAAGTTTTCATTTTTCTTACAATTAATCCATTTTGTAACGTTTATTTACTGCCACTATCCTTGAGAGCAAACACTATGCTCTCCATACTATGAGTGCAGGTGAAGGACTTGCAATGGACGTCAGAATTTTAAAATATCACTCTTGAGTCCATCTAGATGGACAAGCAGTCAATATGTCTTAATAACATGTACTGGTACTCGTGGAATTAGTTTATTTTCGTCAGGAACACGAATTATGATAAGGACAGTGGCCTACCTAAGTCAACCTGTCTTGATAGACAACTGCCATTTATCCACAACGACACACCAAACAAAACAGTAGCCTCTGTAGCCACAATATTGACAGTGACACGTTGGCCATGACCTAAGCATCATAACAACAACAACAACATCCAAACTTTATCAACACCCGACGCTAATCTTTATGATGCTTCCTTACTGAAGGCAAGACAAAGAAAAGCAAAGCGCTGCGCACCGTTTAGCAAGCAACACAAACCTTTTCCTTTCCGGCTTGTAGTTTCTTTCGGCGTTCTTCTTCCATCTGATACAGTTAGTTTAACATTGTTTACTTCTCAGAAGAGGTGTTCGGCTGCCAACAAAACATGGCGGACGGTGCGAGTGGGAGCCTCGTTCTGGCCTCCTCTGAGACCTTGCGGGATTCCCTAAACTGTGACCGGGATTCCCTCCGTTAGGGACTCCCAAGATCCAGGAAATCCCAGCCAAGAAGAAACAAGTCCCTCGGAAACGAGCCTAACAGTTCGCTGTCCACACATGCATTTGACTTACATGTACTCTTGACTTAGTAAAAGTTAATGCTTGCATGACTTCAAAGTGTGTTCAATTCTGACCGCGTCGATCCCTGCTCGCCACGGCCTACATAATCAACCAGGAAAACGACTGAAACCATGTCCGGGTGGGGCGACGGTTGACAATTAGGCCTTCACGGTTTAATTTCATTACTATGTAGCACCATATACTACAACAAATTTATATACGATGACGGTTAGTATTGTGGGCGTAGGGAACCAGATTGCTCGGTGTGAAGTACGTATAGGCCTACAAATTTTCCTTACAGCGTTGCCGGGGTCCACACTATTACCTATCTACCACATCTGGTAGGACCATGATGACTTCATGGCAGTAAAAAAAAGAGAGAGAAAGAAATGAAAAGATTGAGAAGGGATGAACTGGATTTGTACCCATGATTGCCATATAGAATGGGCCTACTACTAAGAACCAGCGTGGAAGCAGTTCAGTTTTGATCCTTTGCCCATAGCGCCATAACAAAAGACATAAACAATACGGTGTAGCAAGGATAATCCCCATTCTCATAGTAAACTGCACTCAGTGAAGCCCAGCTTTACAGACATGACGGTTAGCCGTCACGTGACCTCTAAATGTGATGAAATTTTGCTTTTCCCCACTTTTGTATAGTACATATCTGACAATTTGCATTACACATGTAACGGTTTTCTGTAACGTGAATCCAAATATGGGGAAAGTTGCATTTTTCAAACTTTGATCGTAATTTACGTCAAAAGTATACATCGCAGGTAAAAAATAAGATCAGATTCGTGATCATGACTTTAAACTACGTCAGGTAGCATACTTAAAATATTTAAATTCAGAAACTTTTGGTCACGTGACAATTTCGGTAACCAGTGCATTTCCACTGTTTTCAAGACATGAAAATGATTTTTGCACACATAATTTGCCCCGACGTATTCTGTCTGCGTTTGAAATTTCAGCCGATCGGATAAGCCCTTCTGGAGAAAATGAGATGTCAACGCATTCTATTCATCGTAATATGGCGTTCAAAGTAGGTCAGGTTGAAAAATGAAATTTGTAGGGAAAAAATTTTCATGTAAAAATGATAAGAAATAGATTGTATTTGAACCTCAGAATGCTAGGACTAGTCCACAGTGCGTAATAATTTCACGATACGTGAATAAAAGGAGGGAAAAAAGACCGGCAGGATTTAACTGGATTTGAACCTGAGACTGTTAGATACAGTGTTCACTTGGTCCATGGTGAAAGCCAATGTAAAGAAAATAAACCGTGTGCTCAGATACCAGGGCTCAGCCACATGTATAGAGAGATTGTGCCTTTGATCTGTTGCTCCCGGTGCCAGACGGAATTAGAATATCTACCCTGTCGCAAGCCAAACCACAGGAAATGCTTTCGTGAAGTCTTCCACAAAGCTCCCAGATATTTTAAATGGGAGAATTTTGAGAAAATTTTGTTGGTTTATTAGCAAAAACTTCAAAACTACACAATGTACGAAATTAATTCTTGCAGAATTGTAATCTTCACAACATGGGGCACCAGAAAGTATGTTTGGTTAATCATTTCAAGCTATATTTAAAGATAATGTAATTTTTTCGTAACTTTGGATGATAATTACAACCTAATTTGCATATCAGATTTAACGTGCGACGCTATCTGAGTAGGGCCATCCACCTAGAAACAGCAAATGGAATTTCTCCTCGACAGCTCAACCTTTTTTTGAGAAGAAGATTTTTATGGATAACAATAAAATTCAAAATGGCCGCTAAATCACGAGACTGACCAATGGATAGTGAAGGTCAAAAGTTGCTTCATATGTTCATTATCAAGGCGGCAAAGGTTGGATTCACCACCTTCAATAGTTTGGGAGATATTGCAATTTTACGAGAGGAAGAAAAAATAATAATAATAATTATCCGAACGATTTCAAGAGGTGTCCCACAGGGAACCAGTGTCTACCCCTAATTAACTGATACGGTCGCTTTGTTGAACAGATTCCTGCATGGAGCACGTGTTAGAAAACTGGCGCACTGATGCGTTAGGCGCATTTTACCATGGTGACGCGGGTCTTCAGTATGTGTTGTCCTAGATTAAGTTACACCAGGTGCTATGGGAGAGTGCTTCGTAAAACGAGACCCTGGATATCAGACTGGGTACAAGTCAGCTGACCAAAGGTAATTGCACCAAAATGAACGGTCACAATCGGCATACCCGTTAACAATAAAATTGTCAGCAGGTTAAGTATTATTCGGCCAGTCTTCATTTGAAACTATAAGGGTTGTGGTTTCAATTTCCCAGCATACTGGAGTCATACTGTAAATAAAGGACCTATAGGCCTATATAGTGTTGCTTCCTCCTATATCAATTAAGTCATATAATTCCTGCTCTCCTTCCTCAAGCCTCCCCGCCCGTCTCCCCTCTCCCCAAGCTGCTGGGCCCGTCTATGCTCTGGGTAGAAAGGGCCACGAGAAGAGCCCATCGGGCTATTTTGATGTCTCCTCTCCAGAAAACAATTATTAAGGGAGCTTTTCATTGGAGGGCTCTTGAGTCCAGTTGTGTATGAATGTCGACGATTGGAGGAGAACAATTCACGCGCTGGAGTCCGGCACGTGCGAAACCCCATTCTACATAAAGCCAAGCAATCCAAAGTGGGACAACAGGCAACAATGCTTTACCTTTTGATGTGCACGAGACGACGTTGAATCGTTATTCAGATAAAAGGATAACGTTAGATCAAAGCAAGGTTATACCATCTAATTTCCAACAATAGGCCTCATGAGCAGCTGCTAATAACAGTGTTAACTTACAATTCCATTTCCCGTTTCATTTTCTATTCGTCCAGTATATATAGCCAATTGGCGAGTGGTTAATTAAAGTTATCAAAAATGACAATGTCTTGATACCAAAGTTGCCCAGAAATATAGGCTCTTTTGATCCATTAACTTTTTTTTTCAAATAAATACAAAGCAAAATATGTCGATATCTAATTATAAAATGGATACACGGTATACGTATATATAGTCTGTAATGGTATCTATGGGTTTTTTTTCAGATACAGAAATGGTTCATATCGATGACAAAGAAGTGATAAGAGGGTTTTACTGGCTCAATCAACCCTATATACAATAACCGAAACTTCTTTGCTTCTAATCTAAAGGTGCATTCTGCTTATCACAGCGTTGTATGTTACAAACAACATCGTACATTGTCACAACATATAATCCGTTGTCAGAATTTATGCATACTGTTTCGTGTTTCGAATTTTGAAGCATGATTTATGAGGAACGCGACACCAGCACTACAATAACGCCTGTCGTCCACCAGCCGGCAAGGGCCTTTATTATATGTATGGAGCTCTAATAACACTGGACGTATACAGGTTCTATATATTTCTTGCATCAAATACATTAAAGAAAAAAGAAAACCAGCATTTGTGCTTATCTTGTTTCTTTTTTTCTTCACATTCTCTTAATTATTTTAATCAGGATGTTCGTTATACAAGCTTGATAAGAGCATGGGAAGTGAACGCCGAGCAGCGGGTGTTATAGTTGGCATGGCATGGCGAAGTCTAACACATTGTTTATTAATTTCATGCAAGGTTCTGTCCTAACTGTTCATATCAATCCTGGGATAGTAGGAACTTACACACACCCCTCCCCATAACACCACTGATTAAGAAGAATTAGGTAAAACAAACAGAAATTATAACGTTAAATAGCAATTTATTAATGGTCATTTTTGTGGAATTACTCAGAATGCTCATCACAGTTAAGACACAATCGTACGAAACCACGAAGGCCCATGCCGGCGTATGGGACGCATCTATAGTCCACCAGTAGAATCGAGCTGTCGAGCGATCAAATACGTGAGCCAAGCGGCTACAGAGCTCTTCTATTCCCCAGCCCACACAACTGCGCAACATTTCAGCTGGGCGATTTGACATCGACGTTATAATGCCAGAAAATTTGTTTTCTTGAATTCTTGTCTAAGTGTGGTTGTGTCTATGTTCTAAAGGCGCTGCAGAAATACGTTCTAAGACTATATCACTGAAAACTTGTGATTGCTTCACATTTTTTATTGTTATATTCTTTGTCACGTACGACCCAGGTTAATTACCTCTGTTCACGCATGTTAAACGATATCATACAGATTAGCATGCATGTAAGCCGATATCCAAGACTTTCTGGCCAAGTCAATTGACGGCACAAATGTGCGTTGGGCTTCTTTCGAGGCTACTTTGTAAAACGAATGTGTACAAGTTTGCACATCAACAATGCATGTGTATCAGAGGTAAACAAATCGTGTATCACTGATACACACGTCATTGTGAATGTGCTACACAAACTACACAGATTCTGTCCTGCTGGTACACAAAATTACGTGAATGTGCATTTTTGCCATAATTATGTGTACCACTGGTGCAGAGTTATTTTTAGAGAGTAATAATTACATTCTTGTGTAAAGTAATCCGCAACCTCTCATTCCATTCATTTATTGACATTACATATACTGTTTTGAGCACACCAACACTAATGGTCACAAGTACATTGTTTTGTCATGCGCAATAACACAATCGCCACATTTTAATACAGCTGGCCTATGGAACTAGAACAAAACACACAATGAACGTGAACATTTTAGAGGATTTCTCCAACCTGAAGAAAATAGGCCCATCAACAGTTGAATATATTTGAAAGAATACAGAATTATTTAGTGAATTTAATTGACCCTAGTTGGTTTATTCTACGAAAACGTCAGCTTTCAAATAGTCCAAATTTTGGCCTTACAAAAATAAATGAAATTTTGCAACCCGTGGTGTTTCAGAATAAGACTATTTAACAGCTTTAACATATTCATTTCATTTTCTAGATCAGTAACGTATAATGATTGTAATTAACATCAGTCCTTTTTTCACTTAATTCTCATTAAGAGACGTGTTAGTAGTAGTATACTACTTAACGACCTACATGAACAGTCAGAATATAAAACCCTAAATATAAATTGAGAACAGGGCCCGGTTTTATGAATCGTACTTAATGCTACGTGGCCCTTAGCTAAGTGCCCTTCTTGTCTCTACAACATGCGTTGTCATGGTAGTTAAGAGAATATTTAGCTAAGTGCGATTCACGAAACCCGAGCCAGGAAAGATGTCACCCGTTTTAAATAAGGTCTTAAAAAGTATTTACTTAACCGGTAGCTGCACCTTGAATATCACAACTATAAGGGTTTATATTCTTTGTGTTAATCATTCGTTTGTTGTGTATAGAGGTACGAATACAAAATGCTTCAGTGTCTATCTCGCCATGTATATACCGTAATTCATCAAATCATTCCTATTACATAATATCATGGACAACTCTAGTCCTATGCGGTTTTATTTCCCGCCATATTGTTAACCAGTATTGAATGATGTACGTGAATACCTTATTGGTGGTGAATCAATCTAAAATCAGACTACGCTGCTTATTACGATATACATTCCAGGCATTAGCTGAAAGCCCAGAGAATAGGCGACAGAAATCGAGTTATAACAAGCTAATAATTAAAATATCCGGAACTAGAAATCCATTATAAAGTCATACGGCATTGTCTGCTCTTGGCAGGGTATCAGTACGTCAACGCAGTCATGCACAGGTCACGTGAGCGAGCAGATTGCTGGGGTGGTGTCACGGATTATTGAATTAGTGCACCGCGTGACTTGCCACGTGTGTGCACAGCTAGTTAATAAAGTTCGTTATAGGAGCTTAATTTGATAAAAATGTCAACTATTCGTCTGATGTAACCGAACATACTGCGTCTTGCAATTGACATTTTTGTAATACCGGTAGCGCTGAATTGCAGCCAAATCTTTTCAGTTGGTATAATGCGTGATAATAATTTCAATAATTCTATAGGCTGCATATCTTTTGATAAAGTTTAAGGAATAATCGGCAGCTAATGTGAATGACCAATCACTTTTTTGTTTTTGATGAAAGTGTGAAGTTACCAAACTGGCTTACATGTGGCTTTCATCCGATATTGCAAAAATGTTGCGCTCCAAAACAAGGCAACCCAACATACGTGGTCTACATACACACATTAAAAAGCAGAAGCAATAATGAGATGTTATACAAGTAGTTAAGCCGTGAAAAAGGAGGTCCACATGTATGCAAAAGCAATTTGTGGACTTTAGTGTTAGTTTGATAGTGGATGTCTTATTCTGAAGTCAATCCTGTGTTGTCTGAATCTGTTGATTGGTTACTTGAGGTTACTGGGCGTTTCCTTTCGGCTGAATGACACGCGCCAAGACAAGGCAATCATGCATATGAAGTGAACATACATGCAGTACCTTACATGGGAAGGTCTGCCAGCAACCTGCGGATGGTCGTGGGTTTTCCCCGGGCTCTGCCCGGTTTCCCCTCCCCACAACACTGGCCGTCATCGTTTACGTAAAATATTCATGAGTACGGCGTAAAACACCAATGAAATAAATAAATAAATACATGCATTCAAAAGCAGAAGCAAGGAGTGGCATGGAATTAAGCACTAAAAAAAAAGAGGTCCACATACATGCAATAGAAAATCAATTTGTGGAGTTTATGTTCGGACAATTTCTCCGGGCAATGTCGAGTGGAACCACTTAATGTCAAATAGCAGTCGAAGTAAGTGTTAGCTTGCTCTACACATTTTGTTGTTCTAGTGATGTCGCCAAGCAAACACCGTCAGTCGTTTTGAGGATTATGGTAAATAAATTTATTTATTTATTTACTTGATCTGTCGTATTCTAGAATATTTCACTCATGCGACGGCGGGCAGATTTATAGTGGGAGGAAACCGGGCAGAGCCCGGGGAAAACCTACTACCAACCGCAGGTTGCCTGGCAGACCTACCCATGCACGACCAGAGAGGAAGCCAGCATGAGCTGGGCTTGAACTCACAGCAATCGCATTGCTGGGAGACTTCTGGGTCATATTGTAAATTAAGTTTTCAGAATGAGTCATATGCATTAAAACGAAGTTACAGTGAGAGACTGTATTTGAAAACATACCGCTTTAAAGATCTTTTTTTGCCACCAAATTAAATGCAGTCAGATATTTGATTGTATGGTGACAGTGCACGAAAAAGCTAATATTATATTAAAGTTCTGCATTAGGAGGAGAGAAAATTGGCGTGACGTCACTGTTGACACACATTATCAGTGTACATAAAACCCACCATATACAATCAAAACCTCTAAGTACATTTAATTTGGCCAAAAAATCTTTAAATAAATCAGTGAAGGTATTTCCAGATACAGTTTTTTACTGCTCTTTCTACTCACCATAGCAGTATTTTGGCAGGATCATTCCCTGTAATATGATAAAAATCGGTTACTATTTCATACAGTAAACACAATTACCGCCATTTTGTACGCAGGCATTGAAAAATAAAGAGTATTAAAAAAAATTAGATAATTCAGCATACACAGTTTTCTTAGGTATAACGTGTAGGCCACCGCAATGCATGGAATCTAGTTTCATCGCAGTTCGTATGGTATAACGGAGAAGATCGTAATCGATTTTGTCTTAATATAAATGTTAACCTAAAAAGAGGATAAAAGAATAAATCCAAGTGGAAATGACATGTTTATGCAACTCTTAGACATCGTACAAGCGTGGATAATGTAAATATCGTAGTCAAGAATATTTCAATTATAGGACGGCGGAAAACATTATGGTGGGAGGAAACCGGACCCAGGCAGTGGGAAACCCATCATCCGCAGGTTGCTTCTGACGTATATACGACCAAAAAAAAAAAAAGCCTAGACTTATTTACTGATTGATTTATTTATTTATCTGTTTATTTATTTGATTGGAGTTTACCCCGTACTCGTTTAGAATATTTCACTTATACGACGACGGCCAGCATTATGTCGGGCGGAAACCAGGGAGATTAGTAGACGAATTGAAACTTAATTCTTTTACATATTGCCCATACGAAAACATTATTACAACGGCATCACCGACCATGTTTTACCTGAGGTAATTATACACGTGTTGTGGGTAGAGAGAGATCCATGAGGATGTGTATATGAGTGCGATAGATGACAATGACATCAAAATACGGGAAACACACAAGGCCACAACGATTAACTGCGCCACACGAAAGGCTGGTGCTGGCGAGGTGTTGATCGAGGCACACAAACTTACTACAGGCTTTCCACTGAGTGCCATAAAACCCCCAAAAGTTCCCCGCCGGGTGCGTTATGACAGTACTCGCCGTGGGGCAGCACAAGGGGACGTAGACAGACAGTGTGCATGCATAACGGGAACACGGAACTGTCACGGTAATTTGATTACGGTATAAATGAAAAAAACACGGCATATGTTACGTGAATTAATTACTGTCATAAATCTGAACATAGAGTGGTGTGGAATTGTCACTATGTGGATTAGCCTGTATAAATGTTACTATATATTTTAAAAACTCCTTTAACACATAAAATTTTGCTAAGAAGATTACGTAGTTCAAAATAAAGACATTCCAGAGCTATTTTTAATTGACAAGAAAATACGTAAATGTAAATTGGTAAACATTCACTTTTAATAGAAACTAATAAAATTACTCAATAAGAATCTCAATTTTATTTGTGAACTCAGCATGCAGAATTACAGTTGCAAGTATACCAGGGATGTAAAATATGTTTGATGCAAAAGCTGGCACCAGTGCCATACATGTGTTTATTTCCTTGACATGTGTCACACGTCGTATTCATTATTGACATGATGGTGTGCAGAACCGGGCAATAAAGAGTTTAAAACATGGTACTATAAGATATACTCTATACAGAGCCCCTAAGTGGACACACCCTCCTTTTTATATTTCTACCAAAGAATAAGTAGTTTGTCCATTCATAGTAACCTAAAACCAACTGTTATTTACCTTATTTATTTATAAAAAGGCAACCTTTATAAAATCTTCACCCGTGTGGCAAACAATAAATGATTTATTATACTACATATATTTATCATAAAAAGAAGACAAACTAATTTTTACTTGCTGGCAAGAAAAAATATTTCCGTCTGCTTTGTGTAACTAGAGTTTGTCTTTTTGATTTCGATAAATAGCTAAAGTATTCACTGTTTGCCATTCGGCTCATGTTACATGAATAGTCTGATAACGTTCCTTTAAATGGACAAACTAATTTTTTCGTAATAGTCATTAACTGTACATTTTTTATTATTATTTATTTGTTGTTGTTGTTTGTTATTTTTGTTTTTTTTTCTTAAATACAGAAAATAGAAAGCTCAATGCCTTGGTAAGCGACAGTGCAACTTGTCGGGGAATGGTTTAGTGGTTAAGAATTATATGGCATTCAATGTATTTCAGCTTTATATTTTAATGTATTCGCCATTACGCCATTTATGAATTGTCGGAGCTTGCTCAGGCGTTGAAATTTCCACTACGCACACGCTCAAATTTCGTGCCTGAGACCTGCCCTATACTCTACCGTGTGGCGATGCAGTCTGACTTTCAGACCGACGCTGTGCTCCCGTGAAGCAAGCCTAAGATGGGCCTAAACTGTTATAAAACTCCTCCCTGGAAACATATATAACTACATAACATGTTATTTAGCCCCTCTAAGGTAGATGTAATAACTGCCGGATGGTTACTCATTAAAGATGTTGAAAGTGTTTTAAGCGAACCGAGCGCGAGTTCTTTCGGATTTGCTTTTGATGGGCAACAGAGATCGGAATAATTTAGATAGGTTGAATAGAATGTATGTGGTCACCAAGGTTACCGGAGAGTAGTTTTATTACAGTTTTAGGGTCATGTTAGAAAGTAGGTTTAAAAGTCAGACCGCATTGCCGCACAGTAGAGTATATTATAGGGCAGGCCTAAGGCACGGAAATTTAAGTGTCACACGGGACAGCGTCTTTTCTAATTCAAATTTCAGCGTCTGAGCAACCTCGGACTAATTTATGAAATGCCAATAAAGGTTATGAAGCTATATTTCTATTCAAAAACATAAAATCCATGCTTATAAGCATTAGCCTATATGCAATATCATTTTTAGAATTATCTCTATTTTTAAGAACAAGAGAGATAATAAAGCAGAGCATCGTCCATGCATTTTGTCCAAAACCCCTTTCGATTTTCGGCACATATCGCTTTATTTTTAGCACCAATTGCCGTCCTAATTTGTTTCTTTCCGTGTTTCATTACCCGCACGTGCGAAAAGAAAATATTGGCAGTGGACTGAGTGCGATAAAGCCTGTTAAGAATCAACCGCTATATGCTCTTGATTTCTGCTCGGAATCTCGCAAACAATATAGAGGTGAGAACACAATGTGGCGGGAAATTGTAAGCGACAGACGACATCAAAACTGTGTGCGCGTCAAGTGGCTCCTCTTCCGGCAAAACCGGACTTGGTTTGTCTCTCTGTTGAAGAAGATGTTCAAACTCGTTTTCTGTCGAATTCGGCCTCTTGTCGCCCCCTAATTAAACACCGGAACTTTTTGACTATTTCGTTTAATTTTCAACAGCCTTGCCAAAAATGCAGGCTCTTGTGATTTTTTCTTTTCTGTATAATTACTTCTGTTCCACCCAAACCACCATGCATGCATCTCCATTGAAAAAGAGCACTGCGATAGAAGATGACAAAACCTCGCTAGTTCTTAATTCTTCTTTTCTTGTCGATGCCCCGGTAAGGAAGTCAGAAGATGATGGTCGGTGACAGACTCAGCCCACAAGGATTTAGGATTTTGTCTTCCGTTTTTTAAACCGACTGTAATTACAATAGGGATGTGCCTATACAAGCAGAAATTGACATTCGGGCAAACCGTGGACTGGATAATCCCAAGTCCGGCCTCCGGACCAACACAATCCAACAGATCGAAGGAAATCCATTATGGAAGGTTCGACCACCGTCTAAATTCACAAAGTGCTGGCTGGAAGGCAAACTCGATTGTTAAGCGGCATTTGTCCTCTCTCCCCTCCCTGTCCTCACCCGCTGCTCTCTCGTGCCAACACCAGCGGTTGGACAAATGAAGTCGGTTCACAAGCCTTTCGCGACAAGTGGTCTTCAGTCATTGGCCCCACGCTGCTAAGAGCCCGATAGGATAGGCGAGTTAATTGATTCTCCCATTTGAAAATGACAACTTCATTTTCTAAAGACATGTAAGGTATATATAAACATCAGTACCAGACTTGTGCCTATAATCACCCAGGTCTGAAGCTGGCAGAAGCATTCCTGGGACTCTGAACCCAATCAGCGTTTATAATTCACATGCAGCTTAGGGAGAGGAAAAAAAGCCGAGCTAAGAAGGGAGGCAGAGCAAATCTTCAAGTATCCACAGATAAGTCGTGTTTTTCTGTCAGATGCATTGTTAAAACAGGCGGTGCGCTGAAATGCGAAAATAAGTAAAAAGGGCCAAGGAGTTTGATTTCTGAAGTGCGAAGAGGCTGCGCAGGAAAGAAAAAAAAAAACTCCAGAAAGCAAGCCGCGGCTGCAATTGACATCCTGAAAATGGCGGAGCTTACGTTCTCACAAGTCGACGAGACGGTTTGCGGGTATTTTGCTAGTTTTTCTGAGGAAAAGGCCTATGGCACTGGGGAACACGGACAATCAAATATAACGTTGGACGCCAACAAGAATCATCTGGAGTTCGTCGGTGGTTTGTCAGGTATGGTTCCGGTGCCAGAGAGAGACGAGCGACAGGACGCCGGCTGTCCCAAATCCTGTCCAAACCTGCAGGACCTTCCGTCATGCGCTTACAGCTACCAAGGTGAAAACTTTCCAATCGGGGATTCGAACTCTGACAGCAGACACCTCGCTGCAGTTGGTGGCGGCGGTGGTGGCGGTGCTGGTGGTGGTGGTGCACTGGGTTTCTCAGAGAGTCCCGATGATCAGTACCCTTACGACGACGGTTACGACCCTTACGGCTCTCCAAGACAACTCTACCAAAAGGGCATCCACCCGGTCGTTTTGTCACCCAACAGTCCTTACCGTCTCCAAAGACACGCGGCCAATATTCGAGAACGAAAACGTATGATGAGCATCAACACGGCTTTTGAAGAACTCCGGTGCCATGTGCCCACGTTTCCTTACGAAAAGAGGCTGTCTAAGATCGACACCTTGCGGTTGGCCATCGCGTACATCGCTCTCCTCCGCGACATCCTGCTCTCGGGACGAGACCCTCTGGAATTTGTGGAGACAAGTCTAAGAGAAGGCAAGAAAACCAATGAAGAGTACACGTGGAATACCAGTGGTAAGGATGAGTATTTTATCTGTCTAGTTAATGTCCCAGATCAAACCTTACAGCGCAGAGCCCCGACTTGTCTTACCATCAGTCATAATGAAACCAGGACACTATGTGCGAAGTCAGATTTTTATATAATTTAACACCATTTTATTTCAACAATTTAGGAGAAAGAAGTTGCTTTAAAATACAAATACACAAATTTCTCTTAAAAATATGTGCTTTTTCTTTCCATTCTCGTTCTTATGTTATTTTATCGGCAAGACACTCAGTGACGAAAATAAGCGTAAAATTATAGCCGGCGTATATTTGCATCCCAGTCGCATGTCCACTGACAATGGTAAACTGACCGTTTACGGGAAGATAAGTTGAAATACAAAAAATTCCTAAGCAACGGTTACATGTATCTTCCAACAATGCGGACTGTAAATAACTAATAAGACATGTGTCATGCGTAAACAAAGAAAGCATCCATCTGTTTTCATGCTGTGGGAAAACGCTTCGAATGGTTCAGGTGTGCATTTTATATTCACTGTTTTAATGTTATAGACCATCTTACAGAGATCAAAATAAATATAAATTATCTATATTCTGAGCTATTAATGTGGTAAAAGTTTTACGCTGAGTTCCAGAGCAGAATTTGAGAGGATATAAAATCAAATCAAGATTGCTACAGGTTTTGAGGGAAGCTGTCATGCGCATGTTAGATATTGTTGTTTTCCTCACAGGTTATAGACAAGTACTTTACACCTTTATGGTATGAAGAGGGCATACACTCAGTATGAACTTATTCCCTGTACTGTTGTTGCATATCGTCAAGACTTCATATAACATCATATTTACTGCTGAAGACTTTATAAAATATTAACATATATTCTATCTTTATGAGACGTTTATGATAAAAGAGAGAGGAAATTAGTTTATTATATATACTGAAATTGTATTAATGATAATATATAAAATATTTATAGATTTATATGTATTATTTGAGTAGTATATATATATATAATTTGTTTGGGAAGTAGAGAAAGACACTGCAGTCGTTACCTTTAACCAGGCATAACTGGGAAGTGCGGATTAACGATCAGTACCAGATTATTAATTACAATCCTTTACGAGCAAGTGTGATTTGAAATGGCTGATTTCAGTATAACAACTATTTGTAGCGCCATTTGTAACGCCAACTCCTGGATGAAAAACATATGCGATGTGATGACAATTTACATGAGTTCTTAATTATGACTTCAGGCTATGCCGGATATGCATGTATATACACAGAATCAAAATCTGATTTCTGTTTCAGTGTTCAAAAATATTTTCCAGGTAAACAATTAGAATAAAGTATATTTCAGTAATCGCACCTGTTCAAATTGGACACTTTCTTATAGCCTGTAGATATAGAGGCTTACCTTTCTATAATTCTTATGTTAGTGTTGCAGAAATCCCCTAATATTTAAGTTTGTATAGTCTTCGTACAAATGATGAGTTTTTGAGTATATGAAATTAATACGTATAATCAAGTAAAAAAATTGAAAACAATATGTGGGAAGAATTACCAAAACTCACAAAAGAAAACATCCTAAAATTACAGCGGGTATAGCAGTTCGATTGCGAGTAAACTGTATCAGTGCATTTATACAGACACTATATTCTCTTTGCCTTGTAACATTTTGGCCTTTGTTTGCGGCAGAGGAAATTTTGTTTTATAAGAATGAAGGAATATTCAGATGTATTATATAATGAAATAATTTAGCTTAGCAAAAATTCCATTCATGAATCAAATTATTTATATTTTTTTTTTATAATTTATACATTATTATACTTTCCACGAGGGACCAAAGTTCCCTACGAAGACGCTAAGCATATGGTTATAAACTATTCACCGAGAGCAGCGCCTGTAAACAGGATATATCTTGTAAGCTCTAAGGAATAGGTGATGTTAATCAATTATTTATGTGCACAGTTTTAAAGAATTTATATAAAAGAAATGATATTAAACATTAAATATCTCCTGATAAATCTGACTTTGCTCTTTTCAAATTTGTGTCCAAGGGTATGATGCAATTTATATAACACCTTTCACGCTTTGTCAGATGTTTTTGGTGAGACATATTGCATGCTATATATTCAAGCGGTTTCTTTTATAAGGAATATGCAAAATTTTTATGAGAGACCATTGTTAAAAAATATTCATATGAACATCAAGGAAATGTTCTAAAGCTTGTATATGGGACCAATGCTTTTTTCTCTGCATCATTTTCATATAACCTGTATATTTTCTGTGCGCACACTATTGCGGTAGTTGGGAATTTCCCTTGTTGCATTGCATGTTGGTGGAATGCTCTATTTCATATCCCGCTGATCCCGACAGAGTTAATCTTTCAACCATTATGTTTAAATTATAGGTCCGGTTCGATGCCCGCATAACGATATTGTTAGTCACGTGCACAAACTATATGGACGTGGACATATACCAAGAAATGCTGCAAGAGAAAAGAAATAAAAAAAAGATAAATACAACCTTTTTAAGAAAGTTTTCCATGCTAACATGAAATTTCACCAAACATGAAAATCATTTTGAAAATATTCAGATGAATATATATATGAAAATATTGTGCAATGACACTTGTGACTTTCCGTTGAAAATGCAAATAGTTTCGCAAATTGCGCTTTACTTGCATGGGGTGATTTTTTTATTTTTCACTTCAGTCAGGTTTGATGTGACGGTTACTCACTTTTTATTTTTCACTTCAATCAGGTTTGATGTGACGGTTACTCACTTTTTATTTTTCACTTCAGTCAGGTTTGATGTGATGGTTACTCACTTTTTATTTTTGACTTCAATCAGGTTTGATGTGACGGTTACTCACTTTTTATTTTTCACTTCAATCAGGTTTGATGTGATGGTTACTCACTTTTTATTTTTCACTTCAGTCAAGTTTGATGTGATGGTTACTCACTGTTTATGATGAGCATTTTCATATACACAGGAATTTTCTCGCCTCTTGCTAAAATATTAAATTTATTAATCCAAGAAATCTGAAATATGCCAGTCTGCCTGAGGTATACATATCTAAAAATATTTGTATCCCGTTGATTCAAGTTTTCAACGTGTTCTCCTCAGAGATGATTTCGATATAGTTGATGATACACTAATGCAACGCATGTCCCTTAATTTACTACTTGCACTGCACGTTTAGGTCTTAAATTTACAAATCAGAGAAACAGGGTATGTGTGACTGTCGCAGTACATGTTATCTGCTCTGTTCTGACACCAAACCGCGTTCTTCTTGACCGTTTCTCTTTGTCCACGGAACATGTGCACATAGTTCATTTCTATGAAGACCTTGAGACCATTCTAAAATAATTTAATGGATTTTCAGATGTTCAAAATGACCTGAAAGAATTTTGCGACATATTATTATATGTATCTGAAAAAGCCCAGCTTAAAAAATTGCATTCGTGTGGAAATCGAGAGGACCTCTAGCTGTTTCTTTCTGTCATCATGAAAACTGTTGACCGCTTCCCTTTGCAGGAAACCTCCCTAATTTTTTTTTCATATACTTTCTTAGTTCTTTGGTGATTTGTGTTCTTTTTCGTTTTGGACACTGATCTAACGATTACTGACCCGGAGCGCCTATTTTGGTTGACTGGTATACGAATGTAGTTTTCGACGCATAATTTTTTATTACATTATCCTTTACCGGCTTCCAAAAAGTACACGTGGTATTTCTGAATTGTCCTTCATTTTTGCGCGCGCCATATTTTTACCTTTATTTATGTATTTACTACCCTGTTATAAGTTTTCTGAAATAACTCATTTTCCAGACCTGACAGCACGCTTGTCCTGGGTGAAATGGGAGAGCCTAGGCGTGAAGAGACGGCCGTATCTGGGGCCCTACTCTGGCAGACAATGACACCGTCTCGGCTGTAACAACTTATCTTGAGGGGGCGGGGGTCTATACCGCTGCAGAGTCGACCGTATCTCGGCCCTATTCCGAAAGGGAATGATACCGTCACGGATGTAACAACGTACCTTGAGGGAGCGGGGGTCTATAGCCGTGCAGAGACGACCGTATCTGGGCCTCTATTCCGGCAGGCAATGTCACCGTCACGGGTGTAACAGCGTCTCTTGGAGAATCTATAAGTGTGCTACATGGCCCCCTATGCCGGCATGCAATGACAGCCTCACGGCTGTAACAAAACATCTGGATGGCGTGGGATGGGGGCCCATAGGGGTGAAGAGACCCTGGTACCCTACTCCGACAAGCAACGACATGTGCAGGAAATTTGACAATGCCCCACCATACCCATCCTGTCACTGGTCGAGATCCTTGTTCCTTTGAACCTAAAACTCCAATGAAATGCTGATGCATCACTTGTTTAACGAGTGTCACTGAGACCGAGCGTATCAATTAACCACCTGCAACTGTTTTATGGACGTGTTAAACACGTATTCCATCGACCCCATTACGTCAATGTAGTGTTTTGGTCTGTCAATAGCCCCACGTGTTGAATACGTGTTAAACATGTGTCCCTTCATAACGCCACCTGTCGTTGTCATGGTGTGGCAAAGCAAGTGCACCAGTTTCATGGAAATATCACTGACTGCAGCTCAATCTCTTGACGTTAACACAAAGATGTGGCGGTAAAATACGAATTACATATATGAGGTTTTGCTGTAAATATCGTTGCACGATGACAACACAGCTGGTGTATGAGATGAGTTGTATATATCAATTTTTTAGAGGGAAATGTGATGGTTTTCTGGAATCATCTGCTTCGTGATTGGTTTAATGTACAACTCTATGGTACTGTGCACAGTGTGTTTCATGTATATATGCGATAATAACAACGATTGCAGTTGAGCAGGAATTGTTGCCGGGGAGATCATACTCATATTTTATGAAATCGCTGCAGAATGCTTAACTTTGGTGAAAGACACGTTTTCTGTGAGGCAGAAAGATACTTAGTTAAAGCATTCCTAGGTTGATCTTAATAAAATTTTGCCCCAAATTATTATAATTAAAAATTTTATCCTCTGTACCAGATATATTTCACTCTCGTGCGGGAGACCATTTTCGTCGTGTTTACTTTTTCAGGCGGAAGAATTGATTCCTCTTTCTATGAAAAGATTTTGACAAAAACGTTTTCTTCACGAGTGCAGAATGTTTCATCCGTATACAAAGGCTTCCCGCACGTTTCAAAATGTTTCCAACAATATGACAGAAAATTATACACACAGGAAATTAATAATTACTAACAGATATTGTAAATAAATGTGCATTGATCTGGTTACCACCTGTTAAATATACGTTTATTAAAAAAAAAAAGAAAATAGGTACTTATTTAGTTTATAGGCTTCCGCATATGATGCTAAATTGTACTAGCCATAGTGTATAAGGGCTGAGCTGTACAGAACATACTGTAATTAGCATTCATAAACCGGTAAGTATGTTATTAGATTTCGTTCTACAAATCTATTCGCACAGAGAATTAGAGTAAGGAAGCGTGACTGCTCGGCCCGGTGTCAGTTTAATGTGACTGGGTGGGGTGTCATTTCTGGTGTCTTCCACAGGATGTTCCAGTGGAGGCTGCTGTTTGGCAACATGTACTCCTCCGGTCAAAAGAAGACACAGTATACACATTTTAAGGAATGCTCGTCTGCTTATATCTGAAAAATTGTTAAGTACGACGTAAAGCCTGTATGCATATGTTTTACATACATACATACAGACATACATACAGACATTCATACATACGTACGAAGCAATTGACCAGGAAGTTGACTCTAACTATACCATGCATGACAACCCGTATGTCAGACGCATGCATGATGCCATGTTAAAATCAACTTAACCCATGGTCAGATTCCACGAGGTCACTTCTAACTTAAGTAAAAATTGAAGAATTTTTCTCTGCAGAATGTTTCAGTTTTTGGTAGTGAAAATTCAAATGTTGATGCGTTTGTCTTGAAATAACATACATGAAGTGTATGGTCGAAATTTTAATTTCCACATTCCAAAAATAGGCTCTAAAATCATACACGTATTTCAAATTTTGATTGAAATCTTTCATGCAGAAAGGGCTTTTTTGTAATGGCCTTCTGATATCTTCTTAACGTCTTCCACAACATGTTCATATCAGCGGCGTACTATTTGTTTGTATAGGGTTCGAGGTAATTGTATATTTATATATATTTATCATCATATTATCACGAAGCTTATTAAACCTCGAACTGCATATATACTTGTATGTACATACACAACGCTTAATTTGTACAATTTACGTGACGTGATACATGAACAGATTATATACAGGTATTGGACTGTTATAGAACTATCCTCTCCGGGAAGGTCTGTCAGCAACGTGCGGATGGTCGTGGGTTTTTCCCCGGGCTCTAATAAATAAATAAATAAATATTATAGAACTAAATGTTGTAATGCAGCATTCATATAAGTGTACGTTGACAGTACATGTATATGTTTGTACAGTATATGTGTAAGCACTGCCACCGAACAATGAAATTACCAAGTCTTCCGATCGGCACATGATACAGGCTTTTATATGTATACCCATGTATATATCTGTGTTGTTAGCAAAATTTAAAGTCTTGATATGAATGTATATAGCATACCTGGTCTGCATAATTATAGGTGCAGTGAAATATAAAAATAAACATTTCTGATATACACCAAATCTCTTTCGTTGCCTGTATGATTGTCTTTTTGCCTTGGAAATTTGACTTGAAAATTATCCCGCCGTTTTAATTTTTTAAATAAATAATTCTACCTCTCATTCGCGAAAATCAAGGGATATGTATTAGGGTGGGTCCTGCCATGCAATCTATCCGCTTGTCAAGCTTAAATTTGGTTACAGTGTACCAACTCCCCCAAGTATTGTCCGAAAGTTGCCTGCTGGTGTACTTTGCAGAACCTCATGAAATCAAGTTCGATAACCAGAAACATCCGCGCGCAAGTTTTGCATATTTAATGAAATCAGTGCAACGCAGTGGTCGATGGACTCAGCGCAATAACAACCCTGAATATTTTAGTATTTTACAGGTAAAGTTGTGTGTATGTTGCGTATAACATGCAGATGAAACCTGAAATTTAGCCGGATATATACATGCATAAGTTTTTCATTTAAATGACGATTCCCTCAGTTGTGATGGGTCGTTGCAATGATAGTCTCAAACATTCTAAGATTTTGATAAAATTTTGAAGCAGCCTCATGCAGAAGACCTTCGAAACGAGCTTGTCCACGCATAAGTTTCTCATATTAAGAACAAGTTATATAAATTAGCCCAATTTCTTCTTTTACATGCCGGCATCGGAAAAACTTTGTTAAAAGCAATGATCATGGATTTGATTTAACCGTCAGTTTTGACGGTGAAGCATTTTGGCTTAAAAGGACATGGTCGCCCAGATTTTAGTTATTTTAGCGTTATTACAGAATGCCATGGGTATTAGGTATTTTTATCAAGAAGTAAACGATACAAACTTTTCGTTAATCCCATCCCTAACATTGAACGTTAAGTGAATGTTTAAAAATAACACAAAAAATCTAAAACTGAAAAGTGTACCAGAATATTTAAATGAGGGGCTGGAACTGGACCATGCGCACAGCGATCGGTAAACTTCATATGTAAACAAAGGTATCTTATGACACGCGAAAGAGAAGAACATACCGCTCGCTCACAACAGGATCGGCCAAAAAGAGGCGCAAAAGAGAGCTTAGCAGGCTGACAAGCAAGTCTAGAGTTGTAATTGGTGGTCAGTTGTCGCAAGACAGCACTGCTTCATAGGTGGGTACAAATGTTGTTGAACATCGAGCATGGCCCGCCCGCTTTGTGTTGAATTCGAATAACAACAGAACTTAACCGGGCTCGTGCAAGCTAAATACTGAATTTAAACGTGACTGATTTAGTTTATGAACGAACTTCAAAACTTCGTTAAGACGTCGCAATCAGAATTTGTTTAAAAACCCAAATTTTGGGAGACCTTGTCTCTTTAAACTGGTCATTTTGCTTTTTGGTATTATTTTGCTGCAGACACCTAGTCATGAAACTTGAAGTAGTACTGTTTATTCGCTGCTGGATAGAAAAAGTATTTCACAAACGTCGGAAAAATAAGATACCGAAGAATGATTGGAGAACCACCATGGCCATGCATACGTTTACATTTGCTTCATTATAACGGTCGATTGTGTCCGTTCACAATGAGTGAGTGCGTGAGTGCTTGGGGTTTAACGTCGTACTGAACAGTATTTCAGTCATATGACGACGAGGAGTCCTTCTGGTTTGTACTTATAGTGTGTCTTCTTGTGGTAGGGCGAGTCCATGCCGCCAAAGTGCTGCCGCCACTGTGACATCATGCCGAAGAGACAAACCATGACCCCCCCGCCCAGTCACATTACACTGACACCGGGCCGACCAGTCCTCTTTCCTTGCTCTTACCTATCAATGCTGAGCGCTAAGCGAGGCAACAATAGGCAACATTTTTGAAGTCTTTTGTATGACTCGACCCAGGCTTCAACCTGGATCTCCCGGCCTCAAAGCGGACGCTCCAAACACTAGACCACCGAGGTCGTCCCGTTCACCATGAAGAATACTGGTTACATTCGTTGGATTTTACCAATGTCTGCAATTATTTTTCTTTAACAAACTCATAAAATCTGACCCTATATGATATAAGAGTTTAAACGAAAAGAATATTGGCTGTTTTATGTTTATTGAAGTTTATCGTTTAATTTGAGAATAATTTTTTTTTTTTCAGATTTCGATGACTTTTATCATTCTCAGCAATGCTCACACACGCTGTTAGATGAGAATATAACGAGAACGGCAATATAGCTAAGATGGCATCAAACACCATATCACTTGTAATCACCTGACTTTGCATCTGGCCAAAGCGAAAAAGTTTGTGGCGCGTGCCGCCCGCGCGTTCACGTGCGTAAATTATTATATCCAATCCTGTGCACGCGCTCTCAGGCTGCGCACAGCCCTCCGCCGTGTCATCCACTCAGGCATCTTCCCTAAGGCTGAATTTAATCCTTTCAATTCATTTTTTTGTAAATGTCGGACAATTTGCACACCCTTGAACAAGAGCAGGGCATCGCTGTAAGAGGTGGAGCGAGTAATAGCGACTTAAATAAATCTGGGTAAAAGAGGCGTGTTAAGTTAATACTACACTGGGATTCTCATTGCTGGCCTGATGAACACGCATGCGTCCATGTGTGTAAAGATGTACGCGCATGCGTCCGTGTGTGTAAATGGAAAAGGGAATGGTTAAACACAGGGCTCCATGGAAGATTACTTACTCTATTACATTTAAAAACTAAATACGATCACCTCTAGGAAATATGAAGCTAGACTAAAAATGTATTACAAGTTGAATATCTGAGAACATAATCTAAACATTGTAATATATTAAAGTTTCAAGTTGTGATTTTATCCGATTTTATACTCAAACAAAATTGTAAACTTCATTATACTGGTCAATTTGTTTTTGTACCCGAAGTTCAATAAGCGAAACTTGTATCATTTGATTAAATTTGTAATATGCAGCCTTTAACCTTCAGATATAATTCTGCACCCAATTTTAATATTGATGTTTGATTTTTCTTTAAGGTTGGTTTGTTTGTTTGTTTGGGGATAAGCGTTGCTGTAATGCAGCATTATTTCGGTGTTTATCTGTAGCAAACTGGGCACAATGCTGACATACTTAAAGCGCTGCCTCACAGGAAGACACCAGAACGGGAGTTCCATGCATGCATCCAATAAGTCACATTATACTGACACTGGACCGACCAGTGCATATACCTGGATTGTTACTCCTTATTTTGAACGCCGAGCGAATGCTTAAGGGGAAAAGGATGTTGGAAAACAATTTTTCTGATTTAGGATTATCACATATATTGGGACGCTATTTGGGTGCATATCATCTTTGCATAATAATGTTTTAAATGATAAAGTGATAAAGTTTATAAAATTTATTTTAATTTGTTGTTATTCAAACACATCCGTTAAATGTGAATGTATTAAAAATATAAATATTATTAAAATTCGTACAAATAAATGTATTAGTCGATACAGACATGTGTCGAATGCTCATTTAAGACTTTACATAAAGTTTACGTCTTTATGCAAAGACGATATATACCAAGAGGTGATCCCAGTTATATCCACCATACAAAATTTATTTTCAAATGTCCATTTCTCCATAAAGAAAATCGCAATTAAAATTGAAAACTACAATATTTTGCAAATAACTTTTCACACTCGTTCATCTTAGGTTTACAGCATGTTTATGTTTTCTCCATATTTATTTAGACCGCATGAAAAATCATTCTATATACTTTTACCAGGGATACAACAGACCATAATTCGGTAACAGACCATACTTTGGTAACAGACCCGGTTGATAATTAAGTTACTCGTTGAATATATCAGTACTCATATCAGACTGAATATAATTGGTGGGTTATATCTGGCGTAACATGGCTTAGTGAAGGTTTTCCAGGAATTTCATCCGACAGATGGCGCTTTAAATGCTTCTCCATTGTCGGAACTACTTCAGTGAGATAACCGGTTCTTAAGTCTTGTCTAACCGCACGTGCGTGGGGGATCCTCTGTGAGGCAGAGCCGCGAAACGAGCATAAACCCCGCGCTTTGATGTGTGGATGCTACCGCACGTGCGACCTCTCATTACACGGCTATTAAGGGTCAAGGGGAATAAGAGGGAGATAATCGCTCATGACGAACGTGCCTTTCATCTTCCTATCTGGTACAGACCCTCGTTGTAGTCGGGAGGTAACCGACCACCTTGTCCAAATTTACAGAGCTATAGGTCTTATAATATGACTGGAGGAATAATGGCTGTTGGCATACAATGTGTGATATTTGTTTTCTCTGTAATCTTAATTTGATTTGATTTCATTGGTGTTTTACGTCGTACTCAAGAATATTTCACTTATACAACGGCGGCCGGCATTATGGAGGGAGGAAACTGGGCAGAACCCGCCGGAAAACCACGACCATCCGCAGGTTGCTGGCAGACCTTACCACGTGCGGCCGGAGAGGAAGCCAGCATGAGCTGGGCTTGAATTCACAGCGACCGCATTGGTGGGAGGCATCGGGTCATCGTGCTGCGACAGCCCGACTGAACCCCTTAATCTTAATCGATTTGTTATAAAGGTCAATTTCGTAAAGCCCTAATTAGTAATAACAAATACAGTAACAGGCCTGTAGTATCTTTATCTTACGGCCATTCGGTTTATTTATCTAAAGCCAAAGAACTCTATAAAGGGCCGTCGGAGGGATAACTGGAAATAATGTGCAAAAGCAGTCGTTTATTTATTTCTGAAAAAGTGAGTTAAATAAATACATATGTTTGAATTTTATGGTGGGTTTTATGAACCATGCATGCAGAACCCGTGTGTAGCAACTGAACTCTCAGGAAAACCGTTTTCTCCACACCCAACACATGCGAGGGCTCCGTGGCCTCCGGGATACGCACAGCGCAATGATCCACCAGGAGCCTCTCACTAATGCGGTCGCTGTGAGTTCAAGCCCAGCTCACGCTGGCTTCTCCCCCGGTCGTACGTGTGAAAGTCTGCCAGCAACCTGGGGATGGTCGTAAGTGTTTCCCCCTCCCCATAATGCTGGCCGCTGTCGTATTTGTGAAATATTCCTGAGTAGGGCGCCTAAAACACCAATCAAACAAATACAACGACCGATGCTGTTGTACAAACGACCTATAATGTTTATTTCACATTATCGGTCAAAAAGTGACAGTTCTGGCCCCGGTTTCATGAAGCGCACCTAGCTAAATATTCACTTAACTGCCATGACAACGTATGTTGTGGGGATAGAAAGTGCACTTAGCTAAGGGCTACTCAGCACTAGGTGCGCTTTATGAAGCATACTTAGTGCTAAGTAGCCCTTGGCTAAGTGAACTTCATACCTGTATAACATCTGTTGCCATGGTAGTTAAGGCTTACAAAGCTTAAGGATGAGTCATGGAACTGGTCCCTGGTACTTACTACATTATCGGTTGCAACAGGAGTCTTCGCTCAGAGTACCTGTCACTCCAACTTGTAGCTGCAGACAACTCACCAATAGTGACCAACGCTCCAGGTGAACGTGCTTGCAAAGCCTGTGCTAGATTTTCAAAAAAGGCCAACCGATGGAAAACACAAATGACGAGGGGTTCAAATTTCATCAGCGTCAAGATCAGTTGACTACATATATCTGCTTAAAGTAATTTGTCCAACCCCCCCCCCCCAAAAAAAAACCCCTTTCTCCGACACCTTCGCCACATTCGCCATCCTGGAACAGAATCGTCAATTCTGTTTTAGTTCAAATGACGACCGTAAAATTTCAGACGGCAATCGATTTCCCCACATGCGGAATCCTGGCTCAGTGAAGAGTCGCGTCATAGCCTCTATGACTGGACAATACCTGCATTTGACTGGGCAGGACCAGACAATACTGCATTGCAAAGACGGTTTAACCAATGAAACAGAGGTTCTGTTTTCGTTTTTTTTCTCTCCTTACAGATTTTCTCCATTTTACAACAATAAGCATGCTCAAACAGCATGTAGATGTGACCTGAAGTAAGACATATCGGTCACAGAATAAGATTTTCATCATTAATCCGACGAAGGGTAAAGTTTAAACGTCTGCATGACACGCCAGAGGTCCGGGTTCACTCCCGGCAATAGTTCTACATCACACTTTGTACTGTTTTTATGTGAACGTGTACATATATTAAATATGATGACAACCCAGCAACTGGAGTAATTCTAGACCAGTGATGTTATATAAATCGTATTTAACATCACTCCAATTTTTTTAAAAACTAATTCTGCTTAAGGCATGGTGCTACGATGTGTATAAGTTGTTACTTCTTAGACACTTACGTGAACAACTAGAACAAAACCCTAACTGAGGTAAACTGACAAGAGGCCGGATTTCAAAGGTAACGTGAGACCATTTGGCAATTGCCACACTGGTTTTATTCCGTCCCGTATTCTTTTAGATTTAAAACTTAATTCCCAGCCCACTGAAACTATCTTGGTGCTCTGCACAACGGTACAATGGCTGGGTTTTCGCCTAAGCATTTTTCAGGGGCTTGAGTTGAGACAGCCAGAATGATGTAGAAAGTGACATTAAATCCCCCACAAGCACACAAATTATTCATCTAAATGCACTATTTAATAAAACAAATATAATTTGGAGAGAAAACAAAACTACAACAATTAGGTATTTGCACAAAAGTCACAGGAGTGTAATACTGGATTAGTACATGTGAAAACAAAAGCAAACTGTCAACAAGCTTTGTCCATGTGTGTTCATTATTACACTATCTGAGACCACACTTTGGGGTTACGTTGGCACTTCAACAAGAAAAACAAATTTGGCAGAAACGGCATAAAATCTTTCCACTGTAAGAAAAATGTAAAAACACACAAAAACTTGTCATACTTTCGCATTTTGGGAAAAATGTGAAAAAAATTGTCATGATTACAAAGCGGAGATAGACAGAAATGATTCCATATCACCAGCTTCACATACAACAGAAATAAATTGAAATATGAGTCCCCCCTCCCCACCCAAATATTTCACCACATAGCTGTTGCACTCCTGCGTAAATACGTAATTTCAAATGTTTACTGTAAATGACCTAATATTTCGTTCCCAAAAGTACATCTTTACAAGCAAATAAATGCCACATAAGGTTATTTCTGCTGCTGAAACTTAAAGTTTTCCAGTAGGATATCATCCCACCTTCCACAGGAACCTCCAAACACCTTTCCAAAGTTACCAGAACTCCAAGAATCAGGAAAAGTAGGCAACTTAGTGATGGACGAAAAATGAGGTCATTTAGTTTCAGTGAAGCGGCTCTTTAAACTCAGCATATACTCTACACTCCGAGGCTTGGTGGTCAGGTTATTATTCCATGAAAGCTTCAAGATTACCATAATGACTTGGTTTACCATTAACATCCAACACGACACTATGTCCCTCTGTACATTGTATACTGCCCTAAAGTATCACAAAACGAAGTAAGTGACAGCAGAAAAGAATTACTGTGGATTTTGAGTGTCTCTTTAATTCATAACTTACACAATGATGCAAATTTGTTTCATTTATCCATCTGTTTGGTCATTGAATGAAGCCTTTTGCAAAGTAAGGCTGACATTTTCTCTAATTTGCTGGCTATAGAGTCAAACAAAAAATGTGAACCATCAAGATTTGAAATGTAACTTGATTCCTTTTGTCACTGAATGGCAGTAAAATTCACTTAGAATCTGGCAGGCACATACGCCACACAACACCATCATAATAAGGGAGGTGTGTGACATAAACAAGAATGTTATCCAAATGACAAAAAACAAGTTTCGCTGTAATCTGTGCGTGGAACAAATGTGACCATCTCCTTTGGAACCTTACATTTTTTTCCTCTGAAAAATCTGGAATGATTTCAGTTTATGTTGAATTAAGCAATGGATTCAAAGCCACATAACCCTGGCATAATTTGGTTTAAAGGTTCAGCATGTGCATAACCAGAGTTATTCCCCTTCTGACTTTAGTCGCTTTTGACTGTTGTCTAAATGAGCACTACACTGCCAACTGGACGGAGAAGTCTGTGTGTAACTTTAGTACATCCAGGTCACCAACAGGTGGCGTGACACGTGCAAAGCCCCACATCTGGCCCTTGAATGGCACGGAAGCCCCGTAAGACAATAGGGAAGAGTTTGCTCCAGCAAGAGCACCTGGTTACAGGATAAAGAAGAAAAAGAAAGAGTTACCGGATGGCCTGAGAAGTACCGTTAACAAAAGGAAAAAAAAAATCCTCTGCATCTTACCAGGGTTGCCTCATATATTTCCAAATGACAATATATGACTTTTGAGCACTCTTAATAAAATAAAACTCTTAATCAAATATCAAAAAAATTCATGACTGCTTCAATGATAAATGATAAAATCAGCAAACCAGTCTTAACTCCAACTTTAATGTTTTCCCCGACTGAGACTGGCAAAAGGGGTGAATAAAAATCCACACACGTTTGCTTGTGCGATGAATACCTTAACAATGGAACTGTGCATATTCAAGTAAGTGTGAACACAAGCAGACGCTCAGAAAAATAAGTCATGGCTTCATGGTGTTCTGCAAAATTTTTCAAAATTCCAGACTTTCCTTATGACAATTCATAATTTACTCATGACTACTGGGATTTTTTTTCATGAAACTGGCAACCTTGTGTTACATTACAGACAAACCTGAACACAACTGGAACATATCTGACATACCGGTGATACATGACCACAGATTACAAGTACATACATGTTTGTCCCTTTTCGTGAAACTAACATCAAACACAGCAGATGTAATGTGACTTTGTGCTGATGTATTGGTATACAGGGCTGATGACAAAATACACCTAGGTGTAAGATTTGATAAAAGTTCAAACTATTGAAAAATGAAAAAAAAAATTACCCTTGTTGCCCTGTTAGTCAGAACAAAGAAATTTGATTTCCTATTACAGCAAGGGTCATATCTGAGAAGCCTGACCAGCTCACCTGACCAGATTACCTGACACTGCAGAGAGGATCTAAGGATCAGCCTGGCCAGCTTACTTGACAATGCAGAGAGGAATTTGAGGATCAGTCCAACCAGCTTACCTGACACTGCAGAGAGGATCTGAGGATCAGCCTGGCCAGCTTACTGGACACTGCAGAGAGGAATTTGAGGATCAGTCCAACCAGCTTACCTGACACTGCAGAGAGGATCTAAGGATCAGCCTGGCCAGCTTACTGGACACTGCAGAGAGGAATTTGAGGATCAGTCCAACCAGCTTACCTGACACTGCAGAGAGGATCTGAGGATCAGCCTGGCCAGCTTACTGGACACTGCAGAGAGGAATTTGAGGATCAGTCCTACCAGCTTACCTGACACTGCAGAGAGGATCTGAGGATCAGCCTGACTGGCTTAAATGACATTACATAGAGGATCTGAGGATCAGCCTGACTGGCTTAAATGACATTACACAGAGGACCTGAGAAACAGCCTGACCAGCTTACCTGATACAGCTGAAAATGTCGGAGGATCAGCCTAATAAGCTTACCTGACACTGCAACGAGGATCTGAGGATCAGCCTGACCATCAAACTTGACACTGCAGAGTGGACCCGAGGATCTGACTGACCAGCTTACCTGACACTACAGAGAGTATATGAGGATTATCCTGATCAACTTACCTGACACTGCAGAGAGGATCTGAGGCTTAGCTTGGCTTCTGAATGCGATGACATCCCCCTGGAGACTGAATGGCGAGGGCAAAGTGGCATCTCCCACAGCCACCAGTAAGGCGCATGCTTCCGACGAGGTCCCGCTGACGGTAATGGGTGGATTTGACCCTGCCTGTAGGGTTACCCTAACTAACGAGGGGTAGCCATTCTGAGGACTGTCCTCATGACTGGTCTTCAACTGTAGGTGACCAAAGCAAAGAGAGGACAGTTACATGTAGATATAAGCAATTGTGCACATGGATCTTTGAGCAGGGGTGAAAAGTAATCTTTTCCTGCCTTTTCTGAGACGGTAATCTGAATTATGCCTTACAATCCTTGCGTAACCGGCACTGTTTCACAAAGCTTTCCAACTTCAGTAAATTGTTTAAGTCTGCAATTTTTTAGCTTACATTCAACATGTAATGTTTCTTGAAAAAGTTGGTGTAAGTTAAACATTACCTGAGGATAGTATTATGTTGCTTACGCAAAAAAACTTCATAGTGAGTTCTGTGAGACATGAGATCCCAGTGTTTTGGGATTTTCTTTGAGGATCGGCCTTGCGAGTATCAAATGAGTGGTATCCCAACACTTTGATGCTCAGATTCATTACTTTCTTAATCTGATTCGCACTCAAGAAAATTTATTTGTAGCTTAAACATGGAGCAAACGGGCACTGTAGAAACCACTATTCCTTCGTAGGTACCTGACAAACATCCGGGCGTAAAGCTGCTGCGTAAACTTAATTCATTTATTTATCTAATTACTTGATTTGTTTTTTACCAAATGATCAATGATTTTTTCACTTACATGATGACTGTCAGTTTTATGTATTGAGCGAACATGCCTGTCTGGCATAACCCACTTCCTTTCTGCAAGTCAGTGACAAACTTTCCAACATGATATACACACCAGACTGGTGGAGGACGAGTCATCTTCAGCATATAGACAGTGCAAAGGCCACATGGGCATTGCCCACCATTCACAGTAACCAAGGCCCCTCCCCCCCCCAGGGAGGGTGGGGGAATGTACAAATTCCCCGTTCATGCATGGGCTTTGATGATCTCAGGATGTGAAATTATTTGCAAAGATTAAGTTAATACAAAGCCATAGCAATTTCACTTTTGTTGGCTGTACTCTATATGCATCATCATTATTGCACTTTAAAAGTTTGACCTGTGTACATGTAATTTAAAAAAATCACTTGTGGAGCATGCCCTTAATTCCTATAATAAAACTTAACTATTTGCCATTATACCTTTCTACAAACACAAGGAAATCTTGCAAACTCATACAATAGCACTGCCCCTCTGCCTATACAAATAACAACACCACTGATTTCAATAAAAGAACAAGTCTGCATGAATAATCACGTGGCGTTGTTATTCAAGGGGGCAAAGGACACTGTTATGTTCAGTTACATGAGTTACCTCCCTTTGTACAGGGCAGGAAAACCATTCACTGAACTCACCTGGTATCCAAGCTCCTTAGCGATGACAGGTGCGCTGATTAGGTTCAGGTGGTTACCTGATCTCACAGACTTCAGCACCCCGGCCAGGACAGCTGCCCCCAGATACGTCCCTGCACTTCTTAACGATGGCCCTGAGAAGTGTCAAGGAGGGCAACAGTTAAAACCATTATCTTAATTAATGTACTTCGCCTGAAGTTTAGCCTTTTTCACAAGACACATTTTGCCTAATTCTGATTGATTCATCTACCTTACTGGGCCACTCAAGAGTTTTCGTGCTGAATTTTTTTATCAGTGTATTTGGGTGTTGACTTCAAAATTATCATTTTAAGGTTTCTGACTGCATTTTTTACCAAAATTTTGGTAAAATACTGTATATGACATTATACATATAATACATACATATACTGATCTTGCGTGCAATCCAAAAATATATTTATTTATTTGACTTGTGTTTAACGCTGTGATTATATGATGGCAGTCAGGTTAATGGGTGGAGGAAACAAGAGAAGCCAACATAAAACCACCAATCTTCAGCAGATACCTGACACACCAGCCAGAACTAGATTTGACCCTGAAACCTCAGCCTGAGGACGAATTTCTATTTCTCTGTCTAAACCTGCCAGCAAGGGACCTACTGAGCACTGCAATACCACGAAATCACATGGCTTATGCACTTTTATTCACAGTTATCAGGTTATGATAATATTTCCAAGATAACATCAACTCCATTAGTACTCAGATGAGGTGCACTAGGTATATCTGAGGTGTAGCACTTGAGGTATTTTTGGGATGTGCTTGAGGTGTATCTAAGGTAACGATACTGCCAATTAGGCAAAGTAATACCTAATACCTCAGCTGAGGTGTATCCAGGAAGGACATGGTAAAAAGTAGGATGCCTGAGGTATGCCTGGAGATGTAGGTGAGGTATGCCTGGAGATGTAGGTGAGGTATGCCTGGAGATGTAGGTGAGGTATACCTGGAGGTGTAGGTGAGGTATGCCTGGAGATGTAGGTGAGGTATGCCTGGAGATGTAGGTGAGGTATACCTGGAGTTGTACCTGAGGTATACCTGGAGATGTAGGTGAGGTATACCTGGAGGTGTAGGTGAGGTATGCCTGGAGATGTAGGTGAGGTATACCTGGAGATGTAGGTGAGGTATGCCTGGAGATGTAGGTGAGGTATGCCTGGAGATGTAGGTGAGGTATACCTGGAGTTGTACCTGAGATATACCTGGAGGTGTAGCTGAGGTATACCTAGAGAAGTAGCTGAGGTATACCTGGAGTTGTACCTGAGATATACCTGGAGATGTAGCTGAGGTATACCTGGAGATGTAGCTCAGGTTTACTTACAGGCAAGGTGTACTCCCACATGTAAATGAGTGTAACTTTCTCTTAACACATTCCTTTCACTCTTATTTTAACAGAAAACAAGCTCATCACACTTACATTTAGATTTTCTGTACAAATTATATTTAGTTATGGATCTGATTGGTGTTCTATGCTATACTGAAGGACATTTCACAACAATGGGCAGCAATATGCTGGGAAAAAAAATTTGGCCCGAGGGAAACCCACAACCACCCACAGGTTGCTGACACGTACGACTGTAGAGGAAGCCAACGTGAGCTGAACTCACCGGGACTACACTGGTGAGAGGCACCTGGGTCATTACTCTGCTAATTACTCAGCCCCGTAGCCCCCCCCCCCCCCCGACAATTGTTCATAAATCAAGTTAAAAGCTTCTAGGAGCTACATATATATGTACTCTAACCAGGAGTTAAGTTTAAATACTGGTATTACGATGAATGAATTGCAACTTTGCACTAAGTACATGTATCTCACCGTAAGTCTGTACTGTGACTGTGGTGGGCTCCGTGACCACGCCCCCCAGAGCTCCTGCTAAGCAACCCAGCCCCTCCCCTAGGCTGATGATTGGCTGGCAGCTTGGACTGAGGGCGTTGGACAGTGCCTGGGCATTGATCTGTGGGTGGGAGAACATATCGACTTATTTCATTTTTGGTGACTTTGCACTCATTTCAGTGTTGCGGTCAGACAAAGCTGGGTCGGGAGTGTCGGGGCAAAACTACTAACATCTGACAGGTATGCATGCCCTGGGGTTTTTCTAGCCACTTTCTCATTGTGGTTACAACAAGAGGAAATATCGGAAAACAAATTTGAAGTTTTAGATAAATTTTGTATTGAGTTTTCATGAAAAAAATTTAATTTCTGACACATTGGTGATGAAAAAATACTGAGTTTTCTGATTTGTTCAAATTAATTGTAGAGGAGACTGGTTATAAAACCCCTGCGTGCCATATTGGTGAAAGGTTAGTGGTCCTTAAATCCATATTGTAACTAAGGCCCCAGACCAATTCAACTGTAAAAGATGTACCCATGCCCCTGTATGCAAACCATAATGGCCAGACAAATGCTCTCAACAAACGATATAGAGTGCTAGTGGTCACATGAGAGTCATTGACTGTTAACATACACATGTATTCCAGCAGAATTTACAAATTCTCTGTCCAATGCTGGATTTGAACCAGGACCTTGTGCATCCTTGCAAAAGACAAGAACCTTTAACCGCTAGAAAATAACTGCTTGCTCTGCTCTCGCTCACAAGGTCCACACACCTTCTGAACCAAAGCCATCAGCCCAAACAGAGAAAGCAGGATGGTCATGACTGAAATGCCAGGGTGTCCACAAGTCCTGGACAGGTGACTTTAAATAGTTGGTGAAATCAAAAATTACCTGAGGCATGTTGCATGGTTCACGCATATTACAGCACACTGCATGAAAATTTTATTCAAGAAAATTTCTGAAACATTTTGGGGTTGCCAAAATTGAATCTTAGAAGATTTTCATTTTGTATTTGTTTAAAAGAAGCAGGATGTTTAACCCCAGAGACGGATGTGGACAGGTTGATACATACATTCCAGACAGATAAAATGAACGATTACTGTCAAACACCACATCAATATCATAACGACTACACAGGTGAAACAAGCGATCAAAACTCAGCAACCTGGGAATGGCTGTGGGTTTACCCCCAGGGCTCCGCCTGGTTTCTCCCCGCCAAACTGCTGACCATCACTGAGAAATGCAATATTCTTGAGTGCAGCGTGAAACACAAGTGAGCAAATAAATAGGTAGAAAAACAAAATTACCGTCATGTGTCTCTGGCCGAACAAAAAACAAATACTTCAACGTCTGCATGAATCTGAATATTGCGGAACTTTTGCTCAACTCACAGCGCCAAAAAGGCTCTTTCCCTGAACCAGATCCACGAACTGTTGAGCTATTTCCACCGCCACTCGACTCTGAGCCTCCACAGTGTTGGCTCCCAGGTGAGGCGTGCAGACGACTTTTGGGTGCTGGACCAGAGAGAAGTCCTTCAGGGGTTCCTGGAAATATAGATTTGAGGGGTGTGATTTTGTTAAATGTCAGAGGAAAAGGACATCAAGGGGAAATCACAGAATTTTTGCAAATAAACCATGCAAGGAATGTTTTCGAGGAAACATGGCAATGGAGAGGAAACCATTAATGTCTGCAATGAAACATCATCATATGTGCAAGAATGCCATAAGCAAGGCTACCAATGTAGTGTCTGCCAGGGAACCAAGACACCATGCAACATCTGTCATGGAACCAAGACACCATGCAATGTCTGTCATGGAATCAAGACACCATGCAATGTCTGTGAGGAAACCAAGACACCAAGCAACATCTGTCATGGAACCAAGACACCAAGCAATGTCTGCCAGGAAAACAAGACACCAAGCAACATCTGTCAGGAAACTCAAAACACCAAGCAATGTCTGTCATGGAACCAAGACACCATGCAATGTCTGTCAGCAAACCAAGACATCATGCAATGTCTGTCAGGAAACCAAGACATCATGCTGTGCCTGTCAGGAAATCAAGACACCAAGCAGCGTCTGTCAGGAAATCAAGACACCAAGCAGCGTCTGTCAGGAAACCCAAGGCACCATGCAATGTCTGTCAGGGAACCAAGACACCAAGCAACGCCTGTCACGGAACCAAGATACCAAGCAATGTCTGTCAGGAACCAGGACACCATGCAACATCTGTCATGGAACCAAGACACCATGCAATGTCTGTGAGCAAGCCTAGACACCATGCAATGTTTGTCAGGAAACCAAGACACCAAGCAACGTTTGTCAGGAAACCCAAGATACCATGCAATGTCTGTAAGGAAACCTGGAAAGTATGCAAAAGAAAATCATGCAAAATCAGCAAGGAAAGCATGCAATGTCTGCAAGGAAATCAACAAAGACTACCAAAGAAACCAGATGAATGTCACAGACATGACATAAATGGGCAGAATCTCTCACCTACACTTGTCAGTTTTAAGGGTTAAGGGAACGACATTTGGCAGGTTAATGACAAACTGTCCACATGTGACAAACACACAAAACATTCATGGCATCAGCCACTTATTGCCACCATGGCCACATGAACAGTCAGAGTTTGGGAGTATACAAATGCCTTGTCAAACGCTGGAGTTGAACCTCCACCTCATGTGTCCTTATCTTCAGTGCCTGGCCACAGATTAGTCTTTCACTCGATAAACCTCTTGAAATTACCCACAGACATGATAGGTGAGCCTGTCAATTAGACCTGGATTTGATCAAGCGATTCAACTAATCAAGGACTGTTACTCCCAGCTGCATGACATAATTTGCCATACATACACTGATGTCAAAAGTCCAGAACAGATCACCTACTTCTACATATACATCCAGCCCTGCACCCCCACACTGGCGCGACTCTAATGCCCTTAGTAACGCTGCCTCATCAATGATTCCGCCCCTGGCAACGTTGATGACTCTTACACCTTTCTTGCAGGCAGCAAATACCTTCTCATTGATCAAGTCTGGAAAAGACAGAAGACAGGCACAGATTTAATTACTCATTATACACCTCGGTGTACACTGACATTCGATCCACACTGACATTCTGATCCACACTGACATTCTGATCCACACTGACATTCGATCCACACTGACATTCTGATCCACACTGACATTCTGATCCACACTGACATTCGATCCACACTGACATTCTGATCCACACTGACATTCTGATCCACACTGACATTCGATCCACACTGACATTCTGATCGACACTGACATTCGATCCACACTGACATTCTGATCCACACTGACATTCTGATCGACACTGACATTCTGATCCACACTGACATTCGATCCACACTGACATTCTGATCCACACTGACATTCTGATCGACACTGACATTCTGATCCACACTGACATTCGATCCACACTGACATTCTGATCCACACTGACATTCTGATCGACACTGACATTCTGATCCACACTGACATTCGATCCACACTGACATTCGATCCACACTGACATTCTGATCCACACTGACATTCTGATCCACACTGACATTCGATCCACACTGACATTCTGATCCACACTGACATTCGATCCACACTGACATTCGATCCACACTGACATTCGATCCACACTGACATTCTGATCGAGACAATGAATTTCCCAAGATTTTCTGAGCTCTAAATGCCTGATAAGAATCTCAGAGTTGTCTTAGAAATAGTATTATAAGGCCAGCCTTATTCTATTCTCCTAATCTTGGATCTGAAATTACAACACCCTTTTTAAAATTTTGTCAACTCAAGTGAAGTAGTAATAAAATTGCTAAAGTAAGTCACAATTCTAGCACAGTAAACCAACTGTTTTAAAGTTAAGACTAAGTCTGCATTAAGTCAGACAGCTTATTGGAGCATTCTGAAAAGCATCCTTCTACAAAATGCTCTCATTCTGATCTGGTGTCCTCATCCTGGTGGACGTGGAGGAAGCCAAGATGTCTCGGACAGCCGTACAGACAGACTGACACATTCTAATATCTCACACTTCTCACCCAAAATAAAGTATTTTATAGACGTTTTCACGAAAAACAATGTTTCCAAGGACTGTAACTCACTGGTTGTGGCGGGAATGAGTGGCGTGTGCACTGTGATGTAGTCCGCCCGTGGCCAGATCTGATCAAGGGGAAGCCACTCTACATTGAACTCTGCGCTCACTTCAGCTGGTATGATTGGATCAAAGCCTATGGTCTGAAACAAAGAGTCATCTCAATGCTAACTCACAAGTCTATTGGTTACTCAAGCCAAACTTAGATTCTATGGTGTGAAAGACAAGAGCTGTCTTTAAACCATTACAAATTACAATCTTTAAATATTTCACTTTTACATATTTTTTCACATGTGCAAATTTCTCAAGCAGAAGATAAAGACTAAGCAGTCTCAAAAAAATTGACATGATTCTTCCAGCAAAAATAGGGCATCAGTTAACAGGCGCTACATACGCCTGTAAGAAGCACGTGAAGAGGTGCAGGTTATTTATTTATTTATCTGATTGGTGTTTTACGCTGTATTCAAGAATATTTCACTTATATGACAGTGGCCAGCAATATGGTGGGAGGAAACCGAGCAGAGCCTGGGGGAAACCCATGACCATTGGCAGGTTTGTGGCAGACCTTCCCACGTCGACCGGAGAGAAGGCCAGCATGAGCTGGACGAATTCACAGGGACTGCATTGGTGGGAGGCTTCTGGGTCATTACGCTGAGGCATTACGACAAGGCAGAGTGGACAGATGGACAGACGGACGGAAAACGCCATAACATAACTGAAGAAATGAAACTTCTAAGTATAAATACATCTCTTGTTCGCCCTTGAGTGTCAAAACTTTTTGAAAGCAAAGCCCTCATAAAAATGAAGTTCTGGGTGAGTAAGACGACGAATAAAAACTATCTGGAAATCCCTTCATGGATTTTTTGTTTTTCACCATAACAAATGTTTTAACACCATGGTAGTTTTTATGGGCCATACTTATAACGTGGTTCACCGGTGACATCACAAAACTTTTATTCACCTTTATGTTTAGCTCTGAATGAAGTTCTAGTGAACTACAGTCCTCTAATGTCAGAAAAAGTAGACCTGACGTCACTGGTGACACACATTATCCACATGGTCCATAATACCCACCATACAATCAAAACATTAGACTATATTATTTGGTGATAAAAATCTCAAAAAATTTCCGTGAAGGTATTTTTGGATACAGTTTTTAATGGGTTTTTTACGCACCATACATTTATACTGCTGTTTACCTCTCGGCATTAATAATGAAGCGAAGAACACTTAAAATGAAATTGCGAGAAATTTTGATAAAATAATTTTACCGTCATGCCGAAGGACTGCATACGAATGGCCACCTCTTTGCCTATTCTGCCCAGCCCAATGATGGCTAGTGTCTTCCCGTAGAGCTCTGAGCCCATGAACTTCTTACGGTCCCATCGGCCTTCCTTCACAGATGCCACAGCCTGGGGTATTTCTCTGTGGAGTAGATTTGTCTCGTTAACAGAAAACAACATCTAAAAAAGGAAGGGAATTAGCTAAGGACGAGCGATGAGGACAGAATGGTGTCCGGTTTAAGATTACACCATTTATGCACCAGTCAAGGGTTTTCCTGGCTTGTGCCTTACATACCATTATATCAACTGGAATTATTGATAGCTTACCTGGACAGTGAACAGATCATGGCACAGGTGTGCTCTGCAGCACTCAGTGTATTCCCTCCAGGTGTGCTGTCAAACACAACAATCAGAGTTGAAGTTAGACGATTTATTAACTGTTAAATCTGCAAAATGCATATTAGGATAATAATAATAATTCAAGGGATAAATGCAGGGATTCATGCATGTCTTTTTCCTGCTTCCATCTAGATATTCACTGGGGATAAAAATTCAGTTATTTCCTTATTGAATATTGTGGTTGAAAAACTCAAATCCGTCCACGTTCAACTTCTGGTAAAAACTACGGATTTGTATGAATCTCTAAAACAGTAAGTTGTAGTGCTGAAAATTTTTTTTTTCACCCCTCGAGAATGAATGAAAAAGTCGTTTGCTTGGTGTAATCTCTCCTACCAACAGATATCATAAATGAGTAACCCATCCAAAAGTTTTCCATTCTGAACTGAAATTAAGCTTTCATGCTGCAACTGAGACACTCTTCACCCACATGTGAAGTGGAAATCTGTAATATTGTAACTCATAATAAATTTCTAGACATAATCAACTCTTCATACATTGTATGTGATGATTATCACATGTAATAGGCATGAATTCCATTCTATAGAAAGAAAATAGAATAAAACAGAAAAATAAACTAACCAACATGTACACAAATTCACAAATTCCGCTTGTTACCACGAACATAATTTTTTTAAAACTAGGCCTTACTTCATGACGATGATACCTTTCTTGGTTGCTAGGTTACAGTCTATGTTGTCCACACCTGTGCCCGCACGGCCGATTATCTTCAGGTTTGTGGCTGCTTCTAATACATCGGCCGTCACCTTCGTGGCAGAGCGCACAATTAACCCATCGTATTTCTGAAATGAATACAGCAAAAAAAAAAAAGTTCAGCCCAGCAAATCCTTCCGTTTTGTAAGAGTCAGGTACAGTGTAGTTTTTGTCAAGTTATTATACAGACCTCAGAAAGTATTATACTAACTGTTCAACCTACAACAAAGTCACAAATGGATGCCAAAATAACTTGATATATTTGAGATCAGATATTTACAATTTTAATAATGCTGACAATTACAATTTCCATTCCATGACAAAATAAACCTTGCTTTTCTAAGATCCTGGGTATTACTATCTAGCATATTGCTTGTAGTAAGGCTGTAGTTATAACGGAGTTTCCAGCCCTTTTGCTGGCTTGGTGAGTCCCAGCCCTTTTGCTAGCTTGGTGTGTTTCAGCCCTTTTGCTAGCTTGGTGTGTTCCAACCCTTTTGATAGCTTGGTGTGTTTCAGCCCTTTTGCTAGCTTGGTGTGTTCCAGCCCTTTTGCTAGCTTGGTGTGTCCCAGCCCTTTTGCTAGCTTGGTGTGTTCTGACCCTTTTGCTAGCTTGGTGTGTTCCAACCCTTTTGATAGCTTGGTGTGTTTCAGCCCTTTTGCTAGCTTGGTGTGTTCCAGCCCTTTTGCTAGCTTGGTGTGTCCCAGCCCTTTTGCTAGCTTGGTGTGTCCAAGCCCTTTTGCTAGCTTGGTGTGTTCCAGCCCTTTTGCTAGCTTGGTGTGTCCCAGCCCTTTTGCTAGCTTGGTGTGTCCCAGCCTTTTTGCTAGCTTGATGTGTCTCAGCCCTTTTGCTAGCTTGGTGTGTTCCAGCCCTTTTGCTAGCTTGATGTGTCTCAGCCCTTTTGCTAGCTTGGTGTGTTCCAACCCTTTTGCTAGCTTGGTGTGTCCCAGCCCTTTTGCTAGCTTGGTGTGTTCTGACCCTTTTACTAGTTTGATGTGTTCCAGCCCTTGTGTGTGTTCCAGCCCTTTTGCTAGCTTGGTGTGTCCCAGCCTTTTTGCTAGCTTGGTGTGTCCAAGCCCTTTTGCTAGCTTGGTGTGTTCCAGCCCTTTTGCTAGCTTGGTGTATCTCAGCCCTTTTGCTAGCTTGGTGTGTCCCAGAATGTTTGCTAGCTTGATGTGTCTCAGCCCTTTTGCTAGCTTGGTGTGTCCAAGCCCTTTTGTTAGCTTGGTGTGTCCAAGCCCTTTTGCTAGCTTGGTGTGTCCAAGCCCTTTTGCTAGCTTGGTGTGTTCTGACCCTTTTACTAGTTTGATGTGTTCCAGCCCTTGGTGTGTCCCAGCCCTTTTGCTAGCTTGGTGTGTCCAAGTCCTTTTGCTAGCTTGGTGTGTTAAAGCTCTTTTGCTAGCTTGGTGTGTTCCAGCCCTTTTGCTAGCTTGTTGTGTCCCAGCATTTTGCTAGCTTGGTGTGTCCAAGCCCTTTTGCTAGCTTGGTTGTTCCAGCATTTTGCTAGCTTGGTGTGTTCCAACCCTTTTGCTAGGTTGATGTGTTCCAGCCCTTTTACTAGCTTGGTGTGTTGAGTTTCATGACTCTGAGGATAAAATTAATAACAAGTTTAGCTTGGTGTGTTCTGACCCTTTTGCTAGCTTGGTGTGTTCTGACCCTTTTGATAGCTTGATGTGTTCCAGCCCTTTTGCTAGCTTGGTGTGTTCGAGACACTTTGCTAGCTTGGTGTGTTTCAGCCCTTTTGCTAGCTTGGTGTGTTCCAGCCCTTTTGCTAGCTTGGTGTGTTCCAGCCCTTTTGCTAGCTTGGTGTGTTCTGACCCTTTTGATAGCTTGATGTGTTCCAGCCCTTTTGCTAGCTTGGTGTGTCCGAGACACTTTGCTAGCTTGGTGTGTTCCAACCGTTTTGCTAGGTTGATGGGTTCCAGCCCTTTTACTAGCTTGGTGTGTTGAGTTTCATGACTCTGAGGATAAAATTAATAACAAGTTTAGCTTGGTGTGTTCTGACCCTTTTGCTAGCTTGGTGTGTTCTGACCCTTTTGATAGCTTGATGTGTTCCAGCCCTTTTGCTAGCTTGGTGTGTCCGAGACACTTTGATAGCTTGATGTGTTCCAGCCCTTTTGATAGCTTGATGTGTTCCAGCCCTTTTGCTAGCTTGGTGTGTCCGAGACACTTTGCTAGCTTGGTGTGTTTCAGCCGTTTTGCTAGCTTGGTGTGTTCCAGCCCTTTTGCTAGCTTGGTGTGTTCTGACTCTTTTGATAGCTTGATGTGTTCCAGCCCTTTTGCTAGCTTGGTGTGTCCGAGACACTTTGCTAGCTTGGTGTGTCCAAGCCCTTTTGCTAGCTTGGTGTGTCCCAGCCCTTTTACTAGCTTGGTGTGTCCGAGACACTTTGCTAGCTTGGTGTGTTTCAGCCCTTTTACTAGCTTGGTGTGTCCGAGACACTTTGCTAGCTTGGTGTGTTCCAGCCCTTTTACTAGCTTGGTGTGTTGAGTTTCATGACTCTGAGGATAAAATTAATAACTAGTTTATAACATTAGCTAGGGATGCTGCATATGAGTGTGTTCCTATTATCATGTACTTTAACATGGTCACTGTTAGATTATAGCTCCATAAATATTTAAGAAGTTATGATAGATTTAAAATAGAATTAAATATGACTTGAGTTGTTTCTTAGGGATTGAATGTTGTGCTGTCAGAAAAGTAGATATAGCAGATTTATAGTTAACATGCTTATAGAGTACACATGGAGGATTTAGAAATGGTTCAGAAAGTTTTCAGATAAACACTTCTATGTCACCCCATTGATGAGTCCATGTGGTCATGATAGCAACCTCAGCAGTATTGCAGCCCTGTCATGGAGATAACATCCTTAAACCAGGAGACAGTGAACTGTATTTGATGTGATATTGAAAACATCAAAAATAAAACAAAATCACAGGAATCTTTAAATGCAACTAAATTATGAAACAAACATGATGTTAAACACCAATTCACTGGTTCAAAATATATAATCCAAAACACTGTATATGACTGAGTACATATAATCTAGAAAACTGTGTGTAAATATATATATTAATATAATATATGATATCTGTATGGGGCAAACACGAAATATCTTAGGCCCTGTGCATACATACATTACATGTATGCAGAGGAGCTCGGAAATCTGTACAAACATACAGAAGTATGTAAGTATGGACATGATACAATATCAGAGCTAAGTTATGCAACATGTCACATAACCAGGCTTTAAGCACAGTCGGAAAATGGGGCCTGTGTGGCTGAGGTGATTAGAGCGCCAGTGCAGCGCAATGATTCTTGAGCTTCTCAAGCCTCATGACTTCAAGTCCAGCTCATGCGGGCTTCCTCTCTAACCTTATAATGTGGGAAGGTCTGCCTACTGATGGTCAGGGACTTCCCGTGGGCTCTGCCTGGTTTCCTCCCACCATAATGCTGGCCGCCACTGTATAAGTGAAATATTCTTGAGTACGGCATAAAACACCAGTCAAATAAATTAATAAATATTTTACCAGCATCCAACAATGGCAAAACTTGCCCTTGGCTGAAATAATAACAGGAGCTCTGAAATCTGCACAAACATACAGAAGTATACAATTATGTACATGGTATAACATCAGTACCTAGGATATGTTATGTAACATGTTATATAACCAGATTTTAAGCACAGTTAGATAATGGGGACTCCGTTACAGAGGTGTTCGTGTGGTACCACATCACAATGATTCTTGAGCCTCAGGGGGGGGGGGTGTGTCTCTGTGGCTCAGTTGGTTAGCGTGCTAGCATAATCACCCAGAAGCCTCCCACCAATGCGGTCGCTGTAATGCTGGCTGCCGTCGTATCAGTGAAATATTCTTGAGCACGGCGTAAAACACAAATCAAATAAACAAATAAATAAATCTTGAGCCTTTCAAACCCAGTCAGTTTAAGCCCAGCTCATGCTGGTTTCCTCTCTAGTCGTACGTGGGTATACTGCTCACCGTCAGCGTATAAGTGAAATGTACTTGATTATGACATAAAACACCAATCAATTAAATACATAAATAAAATTAATTTTAATTCCAAATAAAAAATACACACAATTCACAACAGCTGACCTGTCAAAGAAACCTTTCTTCTAAACTAGCACCAGAGATAATTTTAACACAGATCTGTTTATATGTAGGTACTTTATTAATTCATCCCCCCCCACTGCGGACCCTCATCCTACTAACAGCTGAGACCTGTGACCTGGTGACCTGAATTCTCAGACTTCAAACTCTGAGCAAAATTTTCCATCATGTGGAATTTGTGTAAACACCACAAAGAGTGATGATAGACTGAGTGACTACCAGACAGACAGACAGACAGACAGACAGACTGACGAGAGACCTTCAGTACCAGTAACTGCAGGGTAAGGTTTTACACAAACTAATGGAATCAGTCAGGATGCACATATAATTACATAATTTGTCCTCATTACCAAATATTCTGACTGAATGAATTTAGAGTTAAACTATTCCTTTGAAAATTAAGACTTCGTCGAACTTTGTCAGGTGACTCTGTGATGTTACTTTTTTGGGCTGATAAATGCAAAGAAACAACGCAATCACTTTTTTTATTCTCAATGTGCAACGTTACCCATGTTCTCATCGCAGTCCTTTATTAAATAATTATAAGACTTGAAACACTGCGAAATCCATATTACCATATTACATCTATTACATGGGCATAAATTTGCAGAAAGCCATTTTTTATCAAAATCTTTAGTTTTCATGTATGTGAGAGAGGATTGAGTGCATATAAATACAAATACAAGTCTTTCTGCTCCATGTACAAGTCACCGTTTAATTTTCGTGACCTTTGAAGATTAAAATGCGGCAGTACCAATGCAGCCTGTAGTTCAACATATGTTTTCTTTTTTTTTTTCTTCTTCTTTACACATATATTGTATATCTGACATGTGGATATACTTCGACCCACCAGATAAATATCAGAATCAATAAATAAGGCGGGAAGGCATTACTGATTGATACACTGCAGATTGCAGTGAACTATTATCCATGCTCTGGCTGATGCAATGTTTACGGTTCTGCTTGTAGTGCTTTGAAGTGTGCAGGGTAGAAATCAACCAGTGAAGCGTGTGATGCCTGCACTGGTGTGTGTCAACTGAACCGTGACACATGATGAAACATATCACGACTGTATCCAACTGCACTAGAGTAAAATCTTCGGGTACTTATTTTTGAAAGCAAACAAAGATTCACACAAAATTTCAACACGAATTTTGCAAAACATGATGATGAAACAACAACAGCGTGGCGTTCTCTGTGTATGATCAACAAAACTTACCCCGATTTCTGCTATCAACTCTTCTTTACTCAGTTTGGTGTTTTTTACCACTTCGATTCCATTAGCTTGCAAGATTTCGGCGCATCTTGCATCCACTTCATCACTGATCAAAACTTTCTTAAGAGTTACAACCATTTTGATAACGGTCTCGCTCGCTCTCAAATTTATCCTCCACTTCTGCTCTACAACTCGACCGGTAAAGTGACACCGGCTGAAAGAATCGGTGACATGTGCAACTTGCCGAGAGGTCAAAGGTCAGAAGTGTCCGCCCAAGATGGGGCTCCACACGCATATGATTTTATAAACAATTATAGTATATTTAATTATAATGTGTGATTTGATATCAAGACAGATAAATACTAAGCACTTAAAATAAAAGCAGATATATTTACTTAGAGAAATTTCAGGTGTGCCGTTTTTGACATTCAATGCAATAAACCAGTGGAGTCCATTCCACCCTTCAGATCCTCTGCAATGTACCGACGTACTGGGGGTCACAGAAAATACACGAGGACTTTCCGTTCATCTGCAGTTCGATTCATGTTCTTACCTCCGCTAAATCGCATAATATAGAGGAATTTTTAAAGTGTCTACGCCGATCGGTGGGGTTAACTAACAAAGCAAAAAGTCTGCTTTAAAATGCCCACGTACATGCTGATCTCCAATCTTTAGAAATAGTATGTTTTGACTGGGGCTAATTAGGCCTAAATTACGTAAAATGAATATGTCCTACTTAATTATTTCCTTCGGTAACTGTTCATTAATGTTGGGGCTTAAGGGTATAGTGATTGTAAATAACATGTATAACAGGTGCGCACTGGTTTACATGTGAAATAATTCAAAATTATATGTTCTTCAATGATATCGCTTTAATGATATCACTTCAATTTTAATTGTATTTTTTCCGGCTTCAGTTGTAAAATTTTGCAGAGAAAGGTTTAAGTAATATGAGCCGTGCCCTATTAACTCAGACCCCTGTAATATTGCATCATAACTCCACCAGCTTCGAGCCAGTATCAGCCTACATCAGTCTTGGGCCCCCTAGCCTACAAATAGGTACCGGTGTATTAGCCTCAGAGACGCTCCTCACATGTTACGTTATGCGTAGTTTCACATGAATAGTCCAGTTATCGGGCCTATAATAATAATATATAGGGCATACATGTATAGACAGCGAGATGAAGAAAACCCCTCGTATGTCGGAAAATCCCCTGGGAGTTGTCATCGGTTTGTAGACCTATGTCTGTGTACACGGTATAGGCCGCCACTGTATGTAGAACTACTGTACTGTCCACCCACGCAACAACAGGCAGATCGATGAATAAGCAGTACGATATCTGTGGCTCGAGGGATCTTCTCAAGTACAGGTGAAAAGTGGACCGAACGAGTACTTTTCCAGACACTAGCGACTCATGCTCTCAGTTGCTGACCTGAATGACAAATAAATAAATTTTATTAATATATTTTATTTATTTGGTTGGGGTTTTACATCGTACTCAGAATATTTATACGATGGCGGTCAGCATTATGGTTCGAGGAAAACGGGCAGAGCTCGAGGGAAACCCACGACCATCTGCACGTTGCTAGCAGACCTTCCCACGTACTGCCGGAGAGTAAGCCAGCATGGGCTGGACGAATTACTGTAATGAGTAGGTTATATCGTTGATACAAATCATTATGCCATATATGTGACACATTTGTCCTCTTATTCGGAATACTTTTATTGGTTGAACGCGGTGTGCTATTTATTTATTTATTTATTTATTTGATTGGAGTTTTACGATGTGTTTAGGAACAATTCACTTATACGACGGTGGCCAGCATTGTGGTGGAACGAAACCTGGCACAGCCCGGGGGAAACCCACGACCATCTGCAGGCTGCTGGCAGACCTTCCCACGTAGGTAAGGAAGCCAGCATGAACTGGGCTTGAACTCACAGTGTCCGCATTGATGAGAGGCACCTGAGTCATTACGCTGCAATAACGCTCTGAATTCCTCGGCCACGGAGGCCCCCAAACGCGGCTTACTAAGATATCGGTGGCAGTATTATGTTTTAGCATCTGTCAGAAAACGTTGTTGGCCTAAATCTGTTAATTTACATATTTTATTTTACAATCAGCGATGCGGGAACTATGGAAGCCGGATGAGGACATTCTCCATTCGCGCGCAATTTTGCACCGTTCTCGCGTCGCGCATCTCGACCCGCGGGACGAGGCGACGAGAACGGTACCATTCACGCGCGAACGGTGACCATCCTCTTCCCCTCGACCCGGTTAACTGGCTAAGACCTCTCCGGGTTTCGAATTGCTGGCAATTTGGTGCCTGAATCTGAGGTCGTTGGTTGGAAACCCGGAGAGGTCCTAGGCAATTTTCAGCCTTAGAACCTGTGCTATATCCAAAGAGTGTAGTCTCTAATAACGATAACACTGTTACTTAAATTCACTTTCTAAATGGCATAAACCAATGTGATGTGTTCAGCTAGGAGAGCTGTGTCATTTCTAACCATCAGAGGGGTAATGCATGTTCGCTGTGAAGTCTACCGGTCAGCTAACTTTCAGTTTTGTAGCAGGCTGGTTGGTCGAGCGGTCTAGACGGTTGATATATATTGCTGGGGATTTGATACCTGATTCTGAGGTCGTTAGTTCGAAACCCGTAGAGATCTTAGCCAATTTTCAGCACTGGAATCTGTGCTGTATACAAAAAGTATAATATCTAGTAACGATAATATTGAACACCCGCAAAGACAGTGTAACAGCTCATACCAAGCATGACGGATATTGCAAACCATGCCATTGTATGCTATTACTAGCAAATACAGGCCATAAAATCTTTCACTTGTCAGAATTTGTATGTTCCATGAAATTTAAAATGTTAAATCAAGACCAATACACTAGAGAAAAAACATTTATTTTGAATAACTATCCAATTCGTCATCAAAATATGTGTTGGATTTATGTCTTGATTGCCTTTACACTGATTCCGGGAAAAACGATTCCTAACCGTATAGTTTTCACATATCAAAACATATTTTTTGGCCGTTGTTAAGAAGGACAACTTTGTTCACACAACTCGGAATACAAATAGGTAAAGTCTCTGAATCATCAGTAGTATTTTGTGTTACACTGGTACTAGCAGAGGTGTGGAAAAACGGCTTGGCTTTAACTAAGGATCAAAGTCGCCGTATGTGTCGTCAGTGTTTCCACAAACATGGTGGAAATGCTGCCTACACTGAAAGTAATAGTGGTCTGCACGTACCTTATGCTTTGTGAATGGAAATGTGCCCTTGGACAGCCAATGAAAAATTCGGTTATGTTCTAAGCCACTTATATTCAGTAAAATATTAGTGGTTGAGAAGGGGCTGGCTGGCTCGCTCCGCCCCTTCTTCACTACTGCAAGCAGGAGGTATGATAAGGCACAGGCTAGCACTGCCGGTTGTAGACAGAAATCGATTAGTCTGGCTTTGACGACTGTCAGTCATCAGTTAACCGCAAACCAGGTCATTGGCATTCGAGTTACCCGCACAAGTTATTCGACGCTACATAGAGGCTGTTGTCGGGTTTCCAACATTTAATATTTTTCACTGACTTTTTACTTTTGTTTTAACACCGTGCAATCTGATGCAAGGTCTCTCGTCCACTTTTCTAAGGATCTAATCAAGCTAATAATTTTATGTTTCTTTAAATTATAACTGTAAAGAAACTTACAGAATGTGAATATAAAACAAGACTAATTCTTTGTAGCATGTCGAGTCTATACCGCCGAAAAGCTACTTGTGGATGAAACATGTAGTATACATATGAGATCGATAAGTATTTGCATCTGTTTAGTTCTTAAAATGTTTAATTATATGATATTATTACAGAACATCGTATTTAAAACTAAGACACAGTTTCATAGAAATGACAAGACAGACTCTAACCCACGATCCCCCTAGCTCAAACCATCATTTCCTAACTTCTACACTAAACTCAACATATGATTACCAGGACGTGTATTCGGCACACATCAAGGTGACAGGTCGCTCAAATCAAAAGACAAGGTTATTGCCTTAACCATGAAGGAAGCATTATTACATGCTACATTGACAGTCAACTCGGAAGATTTGCGTCACAGGTTTTAAACAGCTGATATCTACTGGCTCTCTGATTAGTCAGTCTCTCATAAGCCTAAAAGCATGGGCGCCTCCATATTCACAATCGGCAGCAAAATACTCCACACTTTAAAGGAAGATAATTCAGCCACGAACTCATTTAAATTCAATCTTTTTACGCATCAAGAGAGAATTTTGTAATCTTTTTAATGAACGGTGCCTTAGTCATGAGCTGTGGTTTGCTTCAATATGAGCTAACTATTACTTCAAAATCCTAAAGCATTTTAGTAAACCCTAGTAAAACACATGCCAATTTCCGTCAACGGAATGGGCTCCAGATGACCTACTTAATCGTCTAACACGAAGGCCAACGTGATATAAGCATTGATAGGTCGCGGGCCGCGGCACGAGGACGGTACTCTCCTCGTTCCCTCGTGCCACGACACGAAGATGGTGCAAATCTCTCGCGAATCATACCATGCGCGGCGCGGGACGAGCTGTCCTCATCTGGCTTCCATATAGAACCAAGCCGAACTAAATTTTGAATTTGGAAAGTGGAAAATCAGATATCTAAATGAGCAATGCATTTTGTAAGATAGTCAGAAATTGGGAAATATCACATATTGTTTCTCAGCCCACTTTGTACACAATGTATGATGATGATGTTAGCTGTAAATTTTGAAGAATAAATAAAATGGAACGCTTTTACTTTAGCTGACTATACAGAGCATTGCATTTAGAAATATAGACATAGAAATTCTAAGATAAATACAAAATAAAGTTTTGCATGTAACGTTTTGAAGAAAAAAAGAGGTTACATTTTGTAATTATCCTTATATCTAAATCAGCTTACTCGAAATGAAGTAATTTCCCCCGACTGAGTGGCCAGTGAGAAACTATCATTTCAAATATCAGTATTTTGTGTGGTTGGTCAAGGCGAGGCAAATTGGCTTCCCCATGTTTTAAGAGGAGTTTTTTTAATTCTCCTCCCAACCCCCAACCTCACCCAATTATGTCCTTCCGCAGTTCCGCAGAGAAATAAGAAAACGGCACAAATATCATCGTACACTTTTCAAGAAAAATCTGGGAGAAATGATGGATCTGTGACAGGGAGGTGTAACTATAACGGAATAAGCTACATTGTCCGGGTTTAAGGGATAGTTGTGACGTTAGACTATTGTTTCAATAGTGAATTATTTTAAAGGAATCTACACTTTACAATCAGTGGTTCAGTATGATCCACGATTGGTACGACTGGCATGAGAAAATGGTTGATGTGTACGAACGGTCGGACAGGGTTTGAAACCCGCGATCCCAAGGTTGTCAGTGAATCGTTTATCCCACTGAGCTATCTGGGCAAACCATAAAATGTCGTTGTTTTTAGGCGACTACATTGTCAACCTATAATAGGATAAGATATTCACCTGCCTATTTATTACTTACACGTGGTTGCGAAGGGCAAGAACCCAAATTGCGTAATTTTAATCGATATAAAAGAAATTAATTTTTAAATCTGTGATTAATTTAGTTTATTCACACATGAAATATCATGCAATGAAATTACAAAGAACCTTAGAATGCTTTGGGTTTTTCGCTGTGCAGAACATTATTTCAGTCCTATAGCGCTTAATAGTATTGTGATGACAGCAAGCGAAAGACAGGCCACAGCCTTTTCCGGAAACACACTTGAAGGACCCTAGAAAAGACTGTATTTGAACTTTAATTGTGAAGTAATATATTGCATCAAGCCTTTCAGAAGCCTTTCACACCCATTGCGTTTCATCACGTAAATGACACTGACAGATTTGCACAAATAAAGAGGGTAGGTGGGGTTTTTGGTTTGTTATGGCGTTTCAACCGTGAATACACGATCACAAGGCAGCCATTTGTACAGTGCGCAAATTCGTATAGTTTTGCATTGAGATCAAGGATATCAGCTACCATTTACATGTGCCTACAAATCGACTACACAGTTATTTAAATAACAGTGGGGACAAAGACTATGGATTCGTAAAATACAATGTACGACATGGCCAACGTTACACTCGCGTTTAAGACAGAGAAAACCCTTGCAACTGTGCTGTCGTAGAAAATAATCGTACAGTTACTCGGACTTTCATCGCTACGTAAAAAAGGCATCTGAGCCATCAGTGTAATAACGCACTGCATGTTTTCTTAGGAAGTCCTCTATTCATTGTTACCTTTATCGTTGATATTACTATTGCCCCGGATAAAATCTGCCATTATTGCAAAAGGCTTCGGCAATTGGTACATTACTCTGCTCAGGTGAATTGACATCGAAGAATGAAGAGGAATGTAAAGCAAAGATGACGTGAAGCAGGAGCAGTCACAGCCTGAAGCTGTTCCTGAAGAATAAACGAATGATTATGGCTTAACGCCATACCGACAGTATTTCAGTCATAAGGTCTCGAGAACTTGTTGAAAAAAGAAAATAGTGGCTGCTTTTTTTTTTTTTAAACGATAGGCATCGAAATCGATATTCATATACTAGAAGTGAACCAAAATAGGCGTTTCGGGCCAATAATAGCAACACTAGTTTCCAAAAATTATAAATAACATAAACCATCAAAGAACTAAGAAAGTAAGTAAATTATATTAAGACGGCATACGACCCCAAGCCCCGGGTTGAGCGGAATTATGCACAATTATGAAGAAGAGTCTACTACTCATTGTCAGATTTAAGAAACTTAGAGTGAAGGCCTTTGATTGAATCTCCTTGACACACTAGGTTTTTCATTAGTAGCTTGAGTAGTATACAGGAGCAGGATGGTGCAACAAGAGCTGTGGGGGCCATCCATCATGGATGATCCCGAGTGATTTGCAGAGGAGGGTTGGCAGTGAGAGACAGTGGCAGACAGACAATGGCGGCAATATCGGCAGTGAGAAAAGCAATGGTTGTCTTTTCGCCGGCTAATTATGCTGTTATGCATAATTAGCAGCTCACAAACGCACAAATGGTGTAATTTCTAATACCACTATTGTCATTATTCCAGACGTCTTTTGTTCGCCGAGCGGTATTTCATAGTGCGATCTTAAGATGAGTACGTATAAGCGAAATATTCTTGAGTACGACCTAAAACATCAATCAAGTAAATATTTATTTAATCATTTATTTGACTGGTGTTTTACGCCGTACTCAAGAATATTTCACTTATACGACGGCTGCCAACATTATTGTGGGAGGAAACCGGGCAGAGCCCGGGGGAAAACCACGACCTTCGGCAGGTTGCTGAGAGACCCTCCCATGCACGACCGGAGAGGTAGCCAGTATAAGCTGGACTTGAACTCACAGCGACCGCATTGATGGGAGGGCGCCTGGGTCATTGTGCTGGGATAGCGCGGTAACCGACTAGCGCAACCACCCCCCTCCCCCCAAGTAAATAAGAGGAGAACGTTTGATAAGTAATGAATATACGTAATCAACGTGAAGCCGAGATTTAAACCAATGAATTGAACGACGGGAATTTAGGCGTCGAAACCGACATTCCTATACCAACCGTCAACTATGATATGCACACTTCGAGCCAATAATCCCCAGAACTATATTCAAAAACGATAAATAACACAATCCACCATATAACTAAGAAGATATAATGTAATATAAAAATTAGAAAGGATTCGTGCAACGAGAAGCAGTCAGCAGTTTTCCATGATGAGGAAAAGACGCAATGAATGTTGTAGGCGGATGAATAAAATCAGTTTTCAAATCGTGTACCATTTTAGTATATACGGTGTCAATAAATATGTATCTCGGTTGCATTTTGATTCCAACTGTTCATACATCCAACCCGGTGACCCATGCAAGCCGATCAAGTTTTCAGTTTTACGTGTTGTTGCCACTTCTTCGGGAAGAATGAATGAATGAATGTTTATGGCTTACGCCACATCGGCCATTTTTCAGCCATATCGTGGTGAGGACATGTTTTGAACCACGAATCAGTATATGATTTTCGAGGAGAAAATGTGAACATGCAAAACAAATGAAAAAAAAAAAAAAACAGACGAGTTTAAAATCATGTAAGAAAACGAATCCTCGGTTAATACTCGAAAACCCCAATAATTTTTAAAATTCTAATATGTATATATATACTATGTAAAATGCAAAAGAATTATATCTTACGATAAAATCTTTAAGTAGTCAATGACAGCATCGGCAGTGACGCTGTCAAATAAGTCAAGGGAGTCAAACAGTGAGTCGACTGGGTAGAATCTTTGCCGATTATGAGCAAAGTCTACACAGTCTACACCAGGATATGTTTGATGCCGTATTGCGCATCACATCCAACACACTCTGGAGCACTGCTCCCATCCAGGATAAAATTGTCTGATAGATGAGAATGCCCAATATGGCATCTTCTTAAAACGACTCGGTCTCTACGAGACACATCAAGACAATAGACTTATAATGACAGGATGAATACCATGCAGTTTGTTATTTACCTACAGGTCCCGTTCATCCTGCCAAAGGCGACGAATATATTTAAGAATATTACATTTAAAATCAGTATAAGAAATTTTAACCTTAAATATGGGTTTATTAAGGGCAGCCTTGTCTACAACTGTGTTTCCATGGATACCGATATGACTTGGTATCCAACAGAATATAATATCTTTACCTCTTTTAATTAACTTTCTAGGAATGGCTAATATTTCAAGGATCAACGGATTTTCAAATTTATTATTCCCAACTGCCAAAAGGCAAGTATAGCTCTGGCCTCTCCAGAAAAGATTGAGGAGGAGGAGGACGGAAGACGAAGAAAAGGAACTCGCTGCTCCTAGACAGCCACAACCTTGTCCCCATCCTTCGACCCGTCAGTATATATAACTCTATAATCCGGATATATAGCCTTGATTTCAACAAAACTTTGCTGAATTATTAGAGGGTTTGTATTGGATTTATTATGTTTACGTAGATTAAATATCAGATTAGGTTGTGTAAGAAGCCATGGAGGAAAGTCCGAAAAAGATACCCCGGAGCTATGTGTTGAGGCTTGATGCCGGCTTCCACAATATGGTCCCGAACACGAACACGAAACACCGCAGGAGGGGATCTTGTTAGGACATTCAGTATATTTGTCTACATATAATGGATGGAAAACACAGTCGTGGGCATGGGTTTGTTGGATGCGCTTTAAGTTTTATACGTATGTGATGTAAAGGAGACTCATTAGCCTCATTATAAACTCTCTACTGCAGAGGTTCTAAACGCACCAAGGCTGAGCCTCAGGCCTAGGTGATGGACCGAATCCAGCATTTTAAGATATGTTTTCCTGGCGGAACCATGAATGATGTACTCATAATCCAATTAGACCTCACTCGAAAACGATATAAATTAAGTAAAACCGATCGGTCAGTGCCCCAATCGGTCCTAGACAAGTCCATAATTATACAGACAGCCTGTTTCGAGTTTACATATACATTTTAGAACTTTAAATATTATCGTGCATTTCAAGTTTTAACCGAGCCTTAGTTCTTTTACCTGGTTTTAATCACGTCGGTCTTTTTCATTTGCTTCGCATGTTCACATTTTCTTCTTGAAACCATATACCGATTCATGATTTAAAACATGTTCTCGCCACGATATGGCTGAAAAATGGCCAATTTGGTGTAAAGCCATAATCATTCATTCATTCATTCATTCCAAAACGACACATACCACCAAGGAACTAAGAAAGTAAATAAATGAAATAGTAATGTAATGACGGTTTCGTGCAAAGAGAAGCAGCCAGCTTTCAACGATAATGAAAAGACGCTGTGAATGTTCTACGCGGATGAATAAAATCAGTTTCCACACCGTGCACCATTTAGAATATATGGTGTTTATAATCAAATCCTGGTCAGCGTATTACAGAATCCGTCGAATGTAGCAACGGATTTCAGAGGTCGGCGGCGGGCCTCGTCAGACATAGGCTATCTCTCAATCTAGCTAAGTGCCCAATGACTGCCTCAAAATCAAGAGGAGTTGAATGTTTTGTCAATCGCTCATCAATTGGTGGGTGATGCAGTTGCTAAACGACAAACAGATCTTTCTTTTCTAACCGCATAATGTTCTTGTCTGTCTAGATGTCTATCTATGCGTTTTTGTTGCCGTCACACCACACGGAAGGTTCTCTTTCGCGACAACACCGGGTATACTTTGACTTTCCATCAGCAGAATTTGTTGTTTATGTCTGTGGTCATGTCACGCCACTACAGTCTGTCTCTAACCTTCTTTGCCCCGCTTAAACGTTCCGCCTTAAAACAGATTCACCCAGGAACAGGCCCTTCTCGCCGTTGTACGTGTCCGCCAGCTCACCGTCTTAGAATACAGATCTCCCTTTCATGATTTCGACGAAAACTGGAATCTAGGCGTCGAAACCGACATTCGTATACCGGCCGTCAAACAAAATTGGCGTTCCGGGTCAGTAAAAGACCAGTTTCCAAAAACAACAACCAGCACAAACCCCCGCAGAACTAAGAAAATATAAAATTAGGATGGATACATACAAAGAGACATAGTCGACGAAAAGATGTAATGAATGTTCTTGGCAAATGAATAAAATCAGTATCCAAAAGGCTTTTATTGTCGTTTTCGTTGCCTTTGATGTCTCCCCTCTTTCTCCTGAATCTATTGCACTGTCGTCTTGGACTTTCCAGGACACCGGTAGGTTGACTAGGTCCACGGAGTCTGGGCCAGCAAGAATAACGGGAGGGGTCGCAACAACCATCATGTAGGTTTATATTTGTTTATTTATTTGATTGGTGTTTCACGCCGTACTCAAGAGTATTTATATTCTTTTACTCAAATGTCGGCGGCCAGCATTATGGTGGGAGGAAACCGGGCAGAGTCCGGGGAAAACCCACGACCATCTACTAGAGGTTAATATTTGTCCCTCTCTATGGTTCCACTCTACATCTGTTTATTAACTGTATATTTTACTCTCGAGAGTGAAGTCTAAAGGGGTTTATGTATCCGACCGACCGTGTGTGGGTAGCTTGATAGTGGTGCCATTGTCCATCCCAACATAAGCAATAAGTTTGAAATACTGATTTAAGGATTAGCATTGATGTGACTTATGTGTAAGCAACTTCAATACCCATCGGGCCTCCGTGGCTCAGTTGGTTAGCGCGCTAGTGGTCTCTATGAGTTCAAGTCCAGCTCATGCTGACTTGCTCTCCCGCCATATGTGGAAAGGTTTGACAGCAACCTGCCAATAGTCGTGGGTTTCCCCCGGGCTCTGCCCGGTTTCTTCCCACTGTAATGCTGGCCACCGTCGTGTAAGTGAAATATTCTTGAGTACAGCGTAAAACATCAATCAAATAAATAAATCAATACACATGGGTGAGTTGGTGAAAAAAGCATTGCCCTCGATCACTATCGCCCGTTTTCCCCACCCGTAAAACTGACCCTCCATACTATGATATTAACAACATTGCAAGTAAAATTTAATATCGAAGGTACGGGCAAAGTTTCCACGGCAGCGAGAAGGGGAGGTGGAGATGGGACGTTCAAAGACACGCATCGTGGAAAACGCGAGAGCGGTGAAATATAATGTAAAGGTTACAGCGTGGATGGTAAAATCGGAACAGCGACGACGGTGTGATAGCTGGCAAATGGTCACACGTTACGGGTAAAATCTCGGCTCTAGGAACATGTCTTAAGCAGAATTAGGTGAAAGAACTCCCTCAACTGGACTCCGCACTGTAATCGTTTATTCTAGTTATCAAATAAAAACTGTTGCTGTAAGAACCAGCTTCCTGTGTTTATCAAGTACTGCAGGGTAGAGTTCCGCTAAAGACATTGGTGAAAATAGGTTAGCCATTGTCCCACCTGGTGGTGGTATATGGGTTTGGTAAATGGGACCTGGCAGAGTTGGCAGCTAACTTTTTCATTTTCTTGGTGCAAAGGGTAGGTATTGTGATAGCCTGCGCAAAAATGTGTGCCGCATTCATGGCGAATTTTTTTTATAAGTGAAATAGTGTCGGTGTAAATACTAGTTTTAGGACCACTTACCTTGTGGATGTCGTGTCCCGTCAAAGCAGTGCTCTGTTTGAACAAAAAGCGGAGTTTCAAGTTTGAACTCTTTTATCACTGGAGGTGAAAGTCCTACTGTAAAATGTCACCTGTCAGAAATGTTAGGCAAGCAGTTTTTATTACATTTACCGTAACGTGGGCGTGTAAAAAAAGTTTCATACAACTTATTTAGAGTAAAAAATAGAGGAGCTGAACTTTTCTGAACTTAAAAACACCCCGCAGGAAAGAGGTGTCATTTATACCTCTGCAACGGAGCGAGAAAGGGTATCTCTAAATTAATGCCAACAAAGATTGCCTAACATTTTTCGCAAGTCACATTATGAAATAGTGCTTTCTTTATTTTAAATGAGAAAAGATCCCGGTTACAAGGCGTTGATATGCTATTTACATAGGTACATAAGTTGATGGCTGGAATAAATTACTTGTTACGGATTTTTACAGGTTCAAGTTTTGGAAGTTACAGCTGTGCGGGAATTAGAATTGACAAAAACAATAGCGGTTTGAAATATGAAGAAAACCATATTTTTGTAGTGTTTTAAGATTTGGACTCAGTACATACTATTTAATGCCACAAAGTGTACATTGTATGAATCAAAAGGATTACACTGATTTAAAAAAGAATACTCATAAAAATCCCGACCACCAAATCTAGAGACCTCGCTGAGAGGGGACAAGAATTTGTCAGATCTGGCTACTGAAAGCCTTATTTCGATTCCATTCAGCTTAGTCAAAATGGGTGTAGACCTTTACTTTGTGTAAGGTATAGGTAGGGTATAGAATTGTTTAAGCATAAGCCGTTTACTAGTTTCATGCAACAGCCTGTGGTATGACCTATCTTTTTTTCAACATACACACAGACTAAAGACATTCAAGACTGAGCAAGGCGTTCAGGAATTATCAAATAACGATTTCAATGGCATAACATGAAAAGATTCAAATGGAATGAATGAATGAATGATTATGGCTTCACGCCACATCGGCAATATCTCAGCCATATCGTGGCGAGAACAAGGTGGAAACGCGAGGCGGTTCAGGTTTTCGATAAGGATGTGAGAACATTAAAAACAAACCAAAAACGTTCGGACATGGGTTAAAATCAGGTAAGAAAACCAAAACAGCTAAAACTCGAAAACCAGCATATTAAGGAAGTTTTATGACAAGTATTTCTGAAAATAAAATTTATATTTTATGATACAGGCCAATGGCCTTCAAATATTTTATGACAGCCTTGCCAGTAATGCTGTCAAAGAAATCATATATGGAGTTTATGCAGAATCTTTACCGAACATAGGCAAAGTCTACACCGTCAACCAGGATATGTTTGATGCCGTATTCAGCACCACATCCAACACACTCAGGAGCACTGTTCCCATCCAGGATAAAATTGTGTGTTAGACGAGAATGCCCAACACGGCATCTTGTTAAAACCACTTGGTCTCTACGAGACCCAGTGTATAAGAATTATGGCCAATGACAGGGTGAATAGCGTGCAGTTTGTTACGCACCTGCAAGTCCCATTCACCCTGCCAAAGGCGACGAATATATTTAAGAATGTTCGATCGAAAGTCAGTGTACAGGATTTTAACTTTTGATATGGATTTATTTAGGGCAGCCTTTGCCTCCCTGTCCACAACTGTATTTCCATGGATACCAATATGACTTGGCATCCAACAGAATATAATATCTTTCCCTCTTTTAATCAATTTTCTATGTAAGGTTAAAATTTCAAGAATGAGCGGGTTTTTAAATTTATTATTCTGTATTGCCAAAAGGCAGGAGAGCGAGTCACTGCATACCATTGCCCTCTGGAGGAAACATATGAGAAGGCCAGGAGTATAGCCCTGGCTTCTGCAGAGAAGATAGAAGATGAGGATGGAAGACGAAGAGAGGAGACCCGCTGATCCAAGACAGCCGCAGCCGCAACCTTGTCCCCATCCTTCGACCCGTCAGTGTATAGAAATTTATAATTTGGATAATTAGCCTTAATTTCAGCAAAGGCTTGCTGAATTACAAGAGGATTTATATTAGATTTATTATGTTGACCTAGATCAAATATTAGTTTAGGCTGTGGAAGAAGACAGGGAGGAGACTCCGGAAAAGATACCGGAGCTGTCTCCTCTAGCTTGATGTTAACTTCCACAACATGGTCCCGTATACGAAGACCAAACGGAGGGGTCTTGTTAGGACATTTAGTATATTTGTCTACATATGGTGGACTGAAAACACAGTCGTAGGCAGGGTTTGTTGGATGAGCTTTAAGCTTTGTTGCATACTGAAGGCTCAGTTTAATACGTCGGTTAGATAAAGAAGGCTCATTGGCTTCCACGTATGAACTCTCTACTGCTGAGGTTTTAAAGGCACCAAGGCTGAGCCTCAGACCTTGGTGATGGACCGGACCCAACATTTTAAGATATGATTTCCCAGCGGAATCATAAATGATGGACCCATAGTTCAATTTAGACCTCACCAGAGAACGATATAGACTGAGTAAAACAGATCGGTCAGCACCCCAATCGTTGCTAGACACGATCTTAATTATATCGAGAGGCTTTGTACACTTAGCTTTAAGCATTTTGATATGAGGTATAAAAGATAGCGTATTATCAAATATTATACCTAAAATAATAGGTATTCTCCAACAATTTTTATCTGTTCACCACAAAAATTAAGCTCGGGGTCAAGATGAAATTTCCGTTTATTACAAAAATGCATACCGACAGTTTTAGACGTTGAAAATCTAAAACCGTTTTCAGTGGCCCATTTCTCGATCTCTTTGAGACAAAGCTGCAACTGACATTGGATATTGCTTATATTTTTCGCACGGCAGCATATGAGGAAATCATCCACAAATAGACAACACGCTATACCAGATGTTACGGTTTTAGTCAAACTATTTATTTTTATGCTGAACAAAGTAGGCGATAGAATGCTGCCCTGGGGTATACCCATTTCCTGCTCATGGGAGTCAGAAAGGGTGGACCCCACCCGTAACTCTAACTGACGATCAAGTAAATAAAATGCCACATTTCATGGTGGTGTCGTAGGCCTTTTCAAGGTCAAAAAACATAGACACCACAAGTTCATTATTAATAAAACCATCACGAATGTAGGATTCGAATCGAACAAGGTGATCCAGAGTGGATCTACCTTGACGAAAGCCACATTGTATATTAGATAGTAACTTGTTGGTTTCAAGAAACCAAACAAGTCTGTCATTTATCATCTGATCCGTAGTCTTACAGACGCAGCTGGTAAGGGCTACGGGACGGTATTTATTTGGATCTGTATGATCCTTACCCGGTTTGGGAACCGGGATAACATATGTCTCCCTCCATGAGGGTGAGAAATTACCAGTTATCCAAATATCATTTAGTAAATCCAAGAGAGTCTCAAGTGGTTCAGGTGGTAAATGGTTCAGAAACTTATAATATACGTTATCAATGCATTTTTAGTTCATCGATATTAAAAGGACGATTATAATCTTCTACGTTTTTATAAGAAAAGGGCATTTTAATTTTCTCCTTCTGGTTTTTAATACGCTGAAATCCTGAAGTATAATTCTCAGAAGAAGATTTTGTAGAAATTGTCTCAGCTAATTTATTAGCTATATCGGATGGAGAAGTTAGTATATTATATCTATCTTTCAAGTGTTGTACTTTTGCTTTATTATTTTTGCCCTTAAGTTTCTGAATGATATTCCAGACCTTACGCATGGGTGTTTTGGACGTAATGCCTGAAACGAAGTTCTGCCAACAACAGCTTCTCCTCGACTTAAGTAATCGACGAGTGTTAGCTCTAAGAACACTAACCTAGTTTAAATTATTATCAGTAGGACAATGATTGAATGTGCGTTCAGCTTTTTTACGGTCTTTTATGGCTTTACGACAGTCATTGTCGTACCAGGGTTTACTTTTGGATTTTGTATTCGTCGAGGTCTTATGGATAGCTCTATCTGCAGCTCGTAAAATAAGCTCATTAAATTTTAATATGGGATCATCTGCGGTATTGAGAGTCTGTGGAGTGATATCAGCCTCACAGAACATCTCAAATGCCATCCAATCTGCTTTATCGAACTTCCACCTAGCTACACGTTCTAAAGAATTAGAAGTGAGATGCTCTAGGATAATAGGAATATGGTCACTACCACAAAGATCCTCATGCACTCTCCAAGATAAATCCGGCAGAAGTGATGGATAGTGAGATCGATAGCAGAATAAGCGAAATTACCCGGATGTAAATGAGTATTGGAACCATCATTGAAATAACACAGTTCCTCCTTGGTTAAAAAATCCTCTATTACCTTGCCCTTATTAATTATGTTATTACTTCCCTATAAGGAGGTATGGGAATTAAAATCTCCCATTATTATGGACGGTGTAGGTAATTGTTCTTTCGAATTATGCAACTGGAAAGCTGACAAAGAAGTGTTCGAAGGAATATAAACCGAAAACAATGTGATTGTCTTAGACAATGAAACACGAACGGCCACAACCTGAAGCTCTGTATCCAGAGCAACAGGACTGTGGATAATATTGTTATTTATGAAGATAGAGGAGCCGCCTGCAGATCGCTCTTCTTTGTGACAAATGTACTATAAAGTGAATAATTTTTGAGAGTTATTTTATCTTTGTCAGATGTCTTCAGGTGAGGTTCCTGAAGACAAAGGGCAATAGGATTTTATGATTGTACCAGCTGTGCTACTTCAATAAAATTAACCTTAAGACCTCGACAATTCCATTGTATAATTTTGGCGTATGTACACATTACAGAGGGAGGAATATAGGAGATTTCTCTTTTTGTCTGGACAGAGGACGACCCTTCCTTGTAGATCGGCTGGAAGATCTCCCTGGTGCGGATGATGTATCCATCACATCCGCATCTGATGTTGAAGGGACAACGTCCTCCAACGATCCAAACTGGTTAAATGTTTGGACAGGATCTCTAGTGACCTTAGACAGACATTCTGTTGAGCCACTAGGATTACTGGTTTTAATGTTATTACTTTGAAGTTTGCTTTTGGATTTTTTTGTCATTATTATTTTTAGAGGGCTGAGGTTCAGGTATTCCATTTTTTTCTGCATTGTTTACTGGTTTTATGTCTTGTATTGAGTTGGGCTGGGAGGAACAAGAGTTCCGGACAGGTTGAGCTTAAGGTTCAAAAGAGATCAAACTAGATTTGTCGTTTCCAATGGGCCAAGTCAAGGCAGTTTGAGTTGCAACAGATGTTGCAGCTGGCTTGACTACATTGGCAAACGAAATCTGCTGTAACGTACGAGAAAGCGAGGCCAATTTGCGGGCCTCCTGATAGGAAATGTTGCTTTTAGTTTTTAAATTGATTATTTGCTTTCTTTTAATTCTTACAGGAGGCCATGTGATCTCCGCCGCAATTGCATCACTTAACTGTGCTGCTGCAGTCAAAACCATCATGACCTTCACTGCCGCATCTGAAACAAACCAGTTTATTTTTACATTGGCCTTTGCCGTGACCAAATTTTTGACCAGTGAAACATCGTGTTGGGTTAGGTATATATAAATCCACATTAAACCTATAAGGGCCAATGTAGATATATGATGGTAGAGAGGTGCTGTTAAAAGGTCAAAAGGTATGTGTTTAATTTGAGGGTATTGACAGCCTTTTTTTTTGTTGTGAAACGCTTCACTCTGACACCATCCTGTGGTTTTAATTCTGTACAGATTTCTTCTTCAAACAGGTAGAAGATATCCCCATCCCTGTCACGTATTATTCCCTGAAAGCTGTTCAGGGTATTGTGAGGGGATGTAAAAACAGATATGACGAAAATTTTATTCAATGATAATAAGTTTTGTAATTGTTGTTTCCGGAAACATTCGATCAAAATATCTCCGGATCGCAGTTTTTTTAACGTTTTTGAAAGTACCTGCTGCACCCTGCAAAGCCATTTTTAACAGAAAAGGATGTATTTTAGAGGCCGGATTTTGCTCATTCTTTGTTGAGAGAACAATAAAAAGCCGACCTACTTTCCTCTCCATTGTCACGTGGATCTGACAAAACATCCAGCTCTTTTTATCAACACATGAAGTTGGCTGAGAGGACGATCGATAATTAGAGACATTTTGTAAAAGGTTTAGGGAAGTCATAATAAATAAGTAGGAATTCATCCCACGTGTTCCCCACCCACCACGGAATGCCAACAAGGGCGATGCCTGAGCCTGGGGATACACAGCAGGAAAGACACCAAGGATTCCACATGGGGTATACTAAAATAGATGGCCTGAATATGCACACCCCATTCCCCACCAGAGCTCCTCCATCACCCACCCAATGAAGGAGGTAGCAAATCAGACACGAACTACTTGATTCACCCATGAACTACCGCCTCAAACGTAATCCAACGAACGAAATTTAAAAAAAAAATTATTTGTTCTCTAAAGAGTGTTGATATTGAGAAATTGTTAGAACCATGCAGAGGCAAGGCGTGACCAGCCGATTGATCGGAGCGGGTCATCCGACCGCCCGTCTTTGGAGAAGTAAGGGCCGAAGTGGAGTGTTGGGCGTGAGGATCTCGTAAGATCAACCCGCCCTCAGCCACCAGGATCCCGTACTCCCCCATCACGGGTCGTAACTCACGGCAAACAGGTTGCCCTTTTACTCGCCTTGTACAACAAGCCCGGGGAGGCTGTGGAACTATTCTATTCACCGGACTCGCACTTGAGAGCCCTAGATTAGTCCCCTTGCACGACAAGCTTGCCTGGAGAACTGAGGCCCTATTCTTTTCACTCCCGGGAACCCCATGGGGGATCAAGAAGCGAAATGTCTGGTCTCTGCCACGGGTGACCTTACTAAATCTACATATGCCACTGTTGTCAAGGAACACTGCGTTTGGGTAAAAGTTCAAACATCATTCACCCGGCCAATTGGTATAGAGAATCCACAGAAACCGGTTATGAAACCCGTGGGGGGCACGGCTAGTTCGTCATCACAAATCGACATAAATCTTATTAAAAAACCTGTTATTTTACCTGATTTTCCTGCTGTTTCTTCACCCGACCACAAAACATGTGCAAATAAGTCCAAATCTTATAAACTGTTTGAATCTTCAAAGAATGCAGCGGTTAACAACTATAAATCTGATAAAAATCATAAAAAGCATATACCTAGTGGCGCCACAGAGCGTCCCTCTAAGGCCACTAGGGACTATATCCAAGTTTGGATCGTTGGAGAACGTTGATCATTCAACATAGGTTAAAGACATGATGGATACATCATCTGCACCTCAGCAGGTCTCCTAAAAGGGGTTATCCACGGTCCAGACATAAATCTCGCATACGCCCCCCCCCCCCAGAATGTCTTCCTTAGACAAAATTATACAGTGGACTTGTTGAGGTCTTAAGATAAATTTTATTGAAATGACACAGCTAGTTCAATCTTTAAATCCAATTGCCCTTTGACTTCAAGAACGTCACCTGAAGAAATCTGACAAAAATAAAATGTCACTAAAAATTACACACTATGTAGTACTTATTCTAGTGAGGAAGAGCGAGCTTGTGGCGGCTCCTCCATTTTAGTGTTGCTCTCGATACTGAGCTTCAGGTTGTGGCCGTCCGTGTTTTCTTATCGGAAACAATCACTTTATGTTCAGTTTATTTTCCCCCTCATTCTCTCTTTGTCATTTTCACAGTTGTATAATTTAAAGAGCAACTGCCAACTCGTTTCATAATTATGGAAGATTTTAATGCCCATAACCCCCAATGGAGTAGTAATAATATCAATGATAAAGGCAAAATACTAGAAGATTTCTTATCTGAATGATGGTTCTAATCCCTATTTATATCAAGGTAATGGTTCATATTCTGTTATCGAGCTCACTGTCGCGGACCTATCACTTCTCCCGAATTTTTCTTGGAAGATGTATGATGCTCTCTACGGTAGTGACCATTTTCCTGTTGTCCTAGAACATCTCACTCTTAATTCTTTAGAACTTATGGCTAGGTGGAAGTCCGACAAAGCAGACTGGATGGCATTCGAGATCTTCTGTGAAGCTCACATCACTGCAGAGAATCTCAATGCTGTAAACCCTGATGCTATAATCACTGTTGCAAAGTCATAAAGGACCGTAAAAAGGCGGAACGCAGATTTAATTAATTAATTAATTAATTCATTGTCCTGATAATAACAATTTAATCCAGGTTTCTATCTTTAGAGCTAAGGCTCTTCCACTAATTAGTCCAAGAGATGATCTTGCTGGCAGAACTTTCAAGTATTACGTCAAAAACACCCATGTGTAAGGTCTGGAATATGATTCAGAAACTTAAAGGCAAGAACAATAAAGCCAAAATTCAGCATTTAAGGGATGGTGATCGTTTATTAACTTCACCACATGACATAGTAGAAAGAATATCCCACAAATCTTCATCTGAGAATTATTTTGCTGAATTTCAGGATATTACTTTGAAGAAGGAGAAAATTAAATTGCTCCTCTCTTCTAAAACTTTAAAAGACTATAATCGTCTTTTTTCAATTGAAGAGCATAAAACGTCTCTAAAAAAGGCACAGGATACTGCGTGCAGCCCGGATAATATCTATTATAAGTTTCTGGATCATTTACCATCTGAGCCACTTGAGACTGTCTTGGACTTACTTAATGATATTTCGATAACTGGTAATTTCTCGCCGTCATGGAGGGAGGGGTGTATTATCCCGGTACCTGAACCGGGTAAGGATCATACAGATCCAAAAAATTACCGTCCCATAGCTCTTACCAGCTGCGTCTGAAAAACTATGGAACAGATGATAAATGATAGAATTGTTTGGTTTCTTGAAATCAACAAGTTACTATCTAATACACAATGTGGTTTTCGTCAAGATCCATTTACTTTACATGACCTTGTTCGATTTGAAACTTTTATTCATGATGGTTTTATTAACAATGAACATGTGGTGTCGCTAATTTCCGAACCCAAAAACTCCTACGACACCACATGGAAATATGGTATTTTAAAAGACCTTTCTGATATGGCTTTAAAAGGTCGCTTACCTCTATTTATATCTCAATTTTTATCTGATCGCCAGTTTAAGGCACGGGAGGGGATCCACTTTGTGACGTTCACGAGCAGGAGATGGGTGTGCCCCAGGGCAGTATTCTTTCACCATCACTGTTCAGCATAAAGATTAATAGCTTGGTTCAAACATTAACATCTGGCACAGGGGGTTCTTTATATGTAGATGATTTCCTGATATGCTACCGTGCTAAAAATATGAAAAACACCGAGCGGCAACTGCAGGTTTGGCAACTTCCAATTTCTCCATCTTATCGAGACAATGGTTTTAGATTTTCTACGTCTAAAACCGTCGGTATGCATTTCTGTAAAAAACGGAAATTTCATCTAGACCTTGAGCTTAAATTTTGTGATGAACCAGTGAAGATTGTTGGGGAAAATAAAGTTTTAGGGGTTATATTCGATAGTAAATTATCTTTTACACCTCAAATGAAAACTCTTAAAGCTAAATGTACAAAGGCTCTTGATATAATTAAGGTCGTGTGTAACACCGATTGGGGTGCTGACCGATCAGTTTTACTTAATTTATATCGTTCTCTGGTGAGGTCTAATTTGGAATATGGATCCATCATTTATGGTTCCGCTAGGAAAATATATCTTAAAATGCTGGATCCGGTCCATCACCAAGGTCTGAGGCTCAGCTTTGGTGCGTTTAGAACCTCAGCAGTAGAGAGTTTATACGTGGAAGCCAATGAGTCTTCTTTATTATCGCAGGACTACAAAACTCAGCCTTCAAGACCCTACAAAAGTTAAAGCTCACCGAGCAAACTCTGCCTACGACTGTCTTTTCAATCTATCATACGTAGATACATATAATAAATGTCCAAATAAGATTCCTTTGTTTGGTCTTCGTGTTCGGGACCATCTTGTGGAAGCTAAGATGAAGTCGGAGGACATAGCTCCGGTTTCCTTTCCTGAGTCTCCTCCCTGGCTTCCTCCACAACCTAAATAAATATTTGCTCTACGTGAACATAATAAATCCGATACAAATCCTCTTATAATTCCACAAAGTTTCGCTGAAGTTAAGGATAATTATGGGGATTATAGATTTATATATATTGACGGGTCAAAGGATGGGGACAGGGTTGGGGCTGCGGCTGTCTTAGAACAGCGAGTCATCTGTGTTCATCTTCCATCTTCATCTACAATCTTTTCTGCCGAGCCCAGAGCTATACTGTTGGCTTTATGATATGTTTCCTCTGGCAGGGCAGTAATATGCAGCTTTGCAATTTTGGCAATAGGACAAAATAAATTTAAAAATCCGTTAATATTAGAAATATTAGCCATTCATTGAAAGTTAGTTGAGAGAGGTAACGATATTTTATTCTGTTGAATACCAAGTCACACTGGTCTCCATAGAAACAGCTGTACACAGGGAAGCGAAAGCTGCCTTTCATAAACCTATATCTAAGATTAAAGTTGCTTATCCTGATTCCAATGTAATATTCTTAAATATATTTGTCGCCTTTGGCAGGATGAATGGCATCTGCAGGTCGATAACAAACTGCATGCTATTTATCCTGTCATTGGCTATAACTCTTATACTCTTGGTATGTCTCATAGAGACCAAACCGTTTTAACAAGGTGCTGTATTGGGCATTCTCATCTAACATACAATTTTATCCTGGATGGGAGCAGTGCTCCTGAGTGTGTTGGATGTGATGCGCAATACGGCATCAAACATATCCTTGTTCACTGCCTAGACTTTGTCCATATTCGGCAAAGATTCTACACAGTTAACTCTATATTTGAATTATTGAACAGCGTCGCTGGCGATGCTGTTATTATTTGTTTTTTGAAGGCTGTTGACCTGTATAATAGAGTATAGTTTCTATATATATTTCAGTGTATAAAATAAAAAAGCAATTGTGGTTTTCGAATTTTAAGTGACATTTATTTTTTTAAACTGCTTTCAAAAAATGTTCCTCTGTTTTCCTTTAAATTTTGAGTGTTCATCAGATAATGTCGAAAACTATTCACGGCTTCCTGGTTTGGGCATGTTCTCGCCAAGAGATGGCTGAGATATTACCGATGTGGCGCTAAGCCATAATCATTCATTCATTCATACATAACTGATGAAAACGAACAACCAATATTAACGCTGAGGCAGATTAGGAAACGGGGAGGTCTCAGTTCACTTCAGTACCGAGTATCTCCGCCGTATGCCTGCTGCACTGCTACAAATCGTCGACGCATAGTTGTGATGAGATGATGGATTTTGACGTGCGGAATGTTCTCCACTCCTGTGTGAGGGTCACACACAACCGGAGGGGAAACACGCCGGTCCAGGACATCCCACAGGTATTCCATTCGGGACAGATCAGGTGAACACGTTGGGCAGTATAGCACTTCAACGTTTTCGCCTGTAGAAATGCTCTGCATACAGCAGTAAGATGGAGACAGGGATTGTCGTACTGAAATGTTACCCCGTGGCGCCGGACAATGGGAAGACTAAGAGGCGCAGGATTTCATCATAGTATCTTACCACATTCAAGCTACCGTCGATGAAATAAAGTTGAGTGCGATGGCTATGACTTATCCCCGCCCACATAAGTACCTCACCACCACCATACTGAACCCAACCTCTGACGACGCCGTCGGCATAACGCTCATTGTCCCGCGGCCAAACTGGCTGCCTCCTATCGGCTCTGTGAAGTTGAAAACGGGATTCATCTGAAAACATAACATTCTATCATCGTGCCAAAGGCCACCGCATATGAATGTTAACTCAGTCGCGCCGACTGGCGTCAAGCATGGGTAAGGTCTTACTCTGGACTGGCCTACGAGCTCGCAAATTGGCTTCTCTCAGGCGATTGCGAACCGTTTGAGTGGAAATCCTGTCATTATGGAGCCCGAATGTTTCAGAAACTGTGGCAGTGGTGAGGAAGGCGAATATATCGGTCTTGGTGGGGGGGTCGTTACATCCCGTCGGCAGGCATGCGGGCGATTAGATGTCATGCCGAATTCTTCATGAGACGACTAATCGTTGACACATTAACGTTAAGGGCTCTGGTGACACCTGTAAGGGTCGTGCCAGCGTCGAGAATGCCAGTGGTTTTGTGGCATCTGTGGCAAACCTGCCTGTTGACATAGCTTGTACTGTATGGGTGGCCTCTCGTACACCTGCGGGTAATGAGTGCCAGGGACGACCATGTGGATTACGTAATACTACTACAAATGGGGTCACCCCTGTATGACGGGTCAGTGGCGAATAGGCTTAAAATCAACAGTTTGGTTTCAGAGACTGTAATGTACACAGGTGTAGAGGTTTTGTTCTTGGCCATCGCTCGGTGCTACATTGACAAAAATCACCGCATTACCTTGTGATGTATTGCAAGAGCAAAAGTATTGCATTTATATTTTTGTTCACTTAATATACGCAATAGTAAAATACATGTCAAAATGTGAGTAGTATTATCAGATGAACAGAACAACACAAATCCGTAAACACTGAGATTAACACATAAACAGTGCAACAAAAGTAAGTTCCCCCAGAAACGTTGTTTGATATCTCCAGATCACAATGAAATTGTGCACACACTATCCCAGTAATCAGGCGGACGCGGTATATCAAGGATTAACATGCGCAAACTGAAAATCGATCGATTTTGAAAATTTCATGAAAGGAGTCAACCAGATTTTTCACCGTCAAATTTTGATTTCATCACAGAATTTGTGTTACCAGTCCTGAAATATTCGTGCAGGTGGGCATTAAGGACATGACACACAGCACAAGAAATTCATGCGGTTAAACATGACCTGCATCAGGTCCGCGGTGGACAATAAAAGGTTCTCGGACCTGAATCGCCCACAATACTGTCTATTCAATGTTGCACGTTCTGTTACTGTGGTATGCCATGCCTCGACCATCCAATACGGACAGGGCGATTCCAATTGGTTTTTTGGAGGCTAAAACCCAAGTAAAACCGGTTGTTCATCGAATGGGGGTGACACCAAACGCCAGTCACAAACTGCGGGCGAAGTTTCTCGATCAGGAGATGTTAAGGACCTGCTAAGAAGAGGAAGGCCCAGGGCAACGAGGCAAAGACCAGATCGGCGAATCGGAAACTTCGCACTAAGGAACAGAACGACATCAGGTATAGGCGTCTGAAATTGTGCCACGAAAAAAAAACAAAAAAAAACCAAAGCCATTTTCGACTCTGGCGCGGATTCCACTCGCCCGTTAGGTCACTAAACCTATATTCTGAATATCTGCACCAGAAGTCCGAAGTCATCTTTGAGCAGATGCTGGTGGCGGGGCGAAACGGTTAAGTGCCCAAACAATCAGGAGACTGTTAAAATCCGGCAGAGTACGTCCCAGGCGGCTGGTGAAGAAAGCCTTGGTGCTCCGTCGTGATAAGATAGTGCGTCTGCAGTGGGTGACAAATCACATTCGATGGACTAAACGGCAATGGGGCAACGTTCTTTTCATCGACGAAACGAGTGTCTCTCCGTCACGTTGACTCTAGGAGACGTGTGTGGCGTCGGCAGGGTGCTGCGTGCAGCCAGTAACGGCCTTTAGTAGTGGCAGCGTAATGGTTTGGGCAGGCATCAGTTTGATCTGGTTCCTATTAAGGAAATCTGGAACGCTGCTGGCTACGTTGCTCAAGTTCTCAGACCGCATGTTTTGCCCTGTGCAGCCGCCCTTGGAGATGGATTTGTCTTCATGGACGACAGTGCGCGTCCACATCGTGCAGGGATTGTGAATGACTCCTCCAAAACTGAAGGCATTGACTGGGTCCAGTGGCCCGAGTGTTCTCCGAACCTCAACCCTATCGAAAATCTTTGGGATAAGTTGAAACACTCAGTCTATCGTCGAGTTGGGATGGAGTCAGACGCCTCCTTCAGGAAGAGTGGTTAGTCATCCCACAACGGCGGATCGCACGCCTCATTTTCGCATTGTCGAAATGTGATACAGTCTCGTGGCGGCTACACACCATATTGATAATTACTTGTCACTGAGTGAGAATAATCGAATTCTGTGATGAAATAAAGAATTGCAGTTGAAAAATATGGTTTACTCCTTTTATGAAATTTTCAAAATCGACCGAGTTTCAGTTTGCGCATGCCCACGGGCGCACAACTGCACCTGCACGTTAATCCTTGAAATACCGCGTCCGCCTCATTACTGGGATAGTGTGTACAAAATTTCATTGCCATCTGGTACATATCACGGGAGATATCAAACAACGTTTTGGGGGGAATTTACTTTTGTTGCACTGTTTAGATGGGCCCAGTCTTCATGTTATGGAGGCTCGGAGGTTCCAGTGTTGAGGATTAGCAGATCATGGGCAATGAGGATAAAGAATCCCCGGCTTCTGTTGAGTTAGGGGTTTGATCTTTTTATGTGTATGGCCTCCAACATTTTTCTGCATTTCCTGTCTGATTGGTTGACAGGAACATTTTGGTATTATGCCATTTTACCTAAAGAATTAACACCTAGCGAAAAAGAACAGTAATGTTAAATTAAATTCCTAATTGACATTTGCAAACACGGAGGCAAAGCTGCAGCTTATATTGTAGATTGTGAAGGGTATTCTACTGGATGGTGTTTAAGCCCCATGTTCATTTGGATGATTCGTTCAGCTCCATTCTGTATTGTATAACGTTAATTATAAACTGCTTGCGCAAAGCCTCTTGACTTGAATTTTCAATATTTGCATATTCAACCTGTCCACAAAAGATATCATTCCCTTAAAAAATTAGGTGCTTTATAGATGAATTTCAAGTCGAAAAACAAAATTAACATATAAATGTGTTTAGCAAAACATAACTTAATGCCCTACACGATATAGGCATATTTTAATCTTCAAAAAGGATGTCAGTGAAGTATACTGCACGTGTGCTGCTCTAAGCCATTTTCAGCTTTAAGACTAGAGGCGATTAAACAATAAACTGCGGTATTTTGTTTATGTCTGAACGAATTCACTTACACATAAATGATTGGCTATTTCTATGCCATAGTGTCAGTAGCTGACGGGAAGGTGGGGCCCGGGGGGAGGGGGTTTAGACATTAGCGAGATTGGTCATATACTGTCTAAAATTTATTTTCTAATAACATAGACTACTGCTGTGAAAGTCATAAGTCTGGCGGCAGTGTTATATCATGTGGCATATTCTGCATTAGGACATGCAACACTAGTCGTACCGTGTGGTAGGTAGTGCTTTAAGTTTTAATTTTCACCGCGTTGAAGAAAAAGTCGCGATGATCCTTCACAAACACTAATAACACCACAGTGAGATAATCTCAGGCTGAAATTAAGCAAAGTTGTTTAGGTGGCCTTCTGCACATGAAAGTAAACCAGTGACCCGTTACCCATTATGTTTTAATTGCGATATGGTTGGTTTAACGCCGTTTTGCAATTTTCATATATGAACAAATTAAGATTTAAGTGACGACTTGTGTGTTCTGGGATAAATGGATTGTTTGAAAAACAACACTGTTTTTGTTTGTCTGCGTCATTTGACAACCCAATTGGGTCAGCATGGTTTAGAGTTGTGAAAAAAAACCCATCTGGGGTCGTTTTGTTGCTGTGGTACGTCAATACCATTGGTCGCTGACGTACTTAAAAAGAAGCAAGAACGGCGTCCCATCACTTGCTGGGCTAAAGAGGGTGTTAGAGCTTATCGGGTAAGTTCATAGCGCTTTTTCCACTATGTATACATTAGGCTTTGTACATTTTTTAAATTACCCCAATTTACAAAAGTTTTCCGCTTTAAATCTAAAGGAAGTAAATGTGGCAATGTTTTGTACCTTGTATGGCGGAATTCAAACATAAATTTGAATATACTTTAACGCCGTTTCTAAGCGAACCCTTAAAAACCATTTTCATTTGACAACATTTGTAGATAACGTTTGAAGTCGCTTCAGTTTTCAACGTCCGTCCTCGCTACTTCATTTTTAGCCACTCTAAACCAAGAGCTAACCGGACCAAAGCGTATAAGTGAAATATAAGTGAGTACGGTGTAAAACACCAATCAAATAAAAAAATAAATCACTAGACGTAGGCACATCGCCTTCACTACAAAAGTTTCTACTGGTTTTACACGAAAGGAACCAAAGGAAAATGGTGATATTTTGCCACCAAATTAATGCCAATTATAGTATCTTGATAACAGATGAAAAAGAATCGTATTGCCACTTTATGCAGAAGCCATTGGTAGCCGTACTTCGAAGCTCCGCCAGCAACCTGTGGATGGCCCGTGATTTTACCTGGAGTCCCTGGTTTGCTACCACCATAATGTCGGCCACGGAGGTGCAAGTGAAATATTCACAAGTACGGCGTAAGCACCAATAAATAAGTTAATAAATAAATACAGTAACTATTTCGCCATCGACTTAACAAAAACTGGTCTGAAGAAAAGGGTGCGATATTGGCACCTTATCACAATATCTATATGAGCAATTTAATCATCAGCTTTTAGCGATATGTTTTCATGTTTCATTATTTCATTCAAGGCGCGACGTTGAGGGGACTGTGAACAGTTACTGTATTTACGTGATCTGTTAGGATAAAGGTAAAGTGACTGATCGAACCGTTGTCAGTCTTCAATGTTTTCAGTGTGACCATGTCTTTATAACAATGTCCTGAAAGCTTCAGTTACCCCGTGCAACTATAGACATTGCAATACGAAGACGAGACCAAGAGTACTGGTTTACCACCAATTCACTATGTCTCTAAAAACGGCTTTATCATCATGATGTAGGGAGCTGTTTAAACAAAGTATTAAATTTATTAAAGAGCACACCAGTAGTAGACAAATGAGACTTTCACCACCAAGAATTTCAACTTTCATACAGACGATACTGTCAGTGACGGTTCCTCAGTGGCAGGTGTGATTCTTCTGTTTCTCTAGGGTGACCTTCACGTACGGTCATTCCAATGAAGAAATGAAATTTATCCGATTGTATAAACCGTAGACTCAGTGGCACGTTATATTAAGTAAGCGTTATTACCTGACCTGGAGGTTATTAATAGCGGTTATTCACGTAGTCAGGGAAGCCTCAGTGGCTCAGTCGGTTATCGTGCTGTCTCAGCACAATGACCCGCAGCCTCTCACAAATGAGGTCACCATGAGTTCAAGACCAGCTCATGTTGGCTTCCTTTCCGGTTGTAAGTGGGAATGTCTGCCAGCAACCTGCGGATGGTCGTGGGTTCCCTTCGGGCTCTTCCCCGGTTTCCTCCCAAGATAATGCTGGCCGCCATCGTATAAGTGAAATATTCTTGAGTACGGCGTAAAACACCAATCAAATAAATAAATCACTTGGTCAGCGGATATATAACAGGCTGTAGGGCGTTAGCCCCGAGGTTTATTATTTGGCCGCTGACCAGGTGAATAACCGCGATCAGTCATCGAAAGAGAAAATCATAACCCACTTACGTAATGGCTCTTTTGTTCGCCTGCGAGTTTCTATTTTGCGTATCGTCTACTTTCGCGGGAACAGCCCCTGCTACTCATTGGTCTGAATTTCTTCCGGAGAAGGTATTTTCCGTCGGACACGTATGGAGAACTTCGTGTGAAGCACAGTTTGTGAATACAACGTATATCCTGATTTCGTGCGGAAGGCACCAGTAGTTTAACTATAGGCGCGTATTAGCAGCATGCCCATCGACGATAGTGACGATCTGTTTCTCACGCAAGTTCTGGAACGGTTTGAAGACTTTTCGGGCTTGAAATCCATGAACAGTAGAAATCACGCATCAGAACAAGATTTACCTGCTATAGAATAAAAACGGCATGGAGAAGCCGGATTTCACATGAACTGTGGCCAGCTTGTGAGATTACAATTTGCTTTCGACACAGGATGCGCTTAGCCCAATAACCAGTAAACAGTCTTTCATTGTGACTTATTTGCAAAGACAGAAAGCATCAACGCACTGGAGTGATACGGAAACTCAACCCGCCATATCTTATATGGGTAGGAGGGAGTCAGTCGCCATAGGATTTAGGTCAAACCATAGCATTTGGTGCATGGAAGACATGATCTATTTGTAATGTAAAGCTCTAAAAATTTCATCAAGGTAGACAGAAGGTTGGTATTTGGGACAAAGCCACCATCAGAATTTATATGTTTTATTCATATGTGTTATCGTGGATGTATATTATTGTATTTTTGCAGTCGAGTTTTCCTTTTTTGTAAAGAACAGATGTAACCCATACACCGATTTGATGCTCATGTAGAGTTACATGAAGTTTGTTTTAAGTCATGTGTTAGTTTATAAAGAGAAAAATCAGGACAAAATTAAAAGCCGATTGGCTACATATGTAGAATGGTGCACTTACTATGTAATAGACAGTTACTCTGTGTTCAGATGCCCACTCTGTAAACATAAATTCGAGCTAAACTTCGCCAAGTCGCCTGTTTTCTATGGATACCGCCCTCCTGCAAAATTTGGGGAAGTGATGAAACGAAGCTGATGCTAAGTCACAGGAAATTTCCACATTATCAGGGGGCATAACTCTTTCAGTAGAAAACAAATGGCATTTCGAGGCAACTGAAATTACTCCTCATTTGGGAGGATGGGCAGTCCTCCATGGCGGACCTGAATACACCAAAACCACTATCTTTCTAGGAAGTAAATTTCCCAGAAGGTGGCTAAGGGCATAGATTATTAATTTGACCTTGATCGGATCGGATATGTCGTAACCCAGGAGCTGTTAGAAATTAAATTGTAAAACACTCGGTACTAAATTTTCGCGTTGTTGAAGTAGCGTGTTGAAAGGGATAGTTGTAATTTGGGTGATGATATCTATATTTCTATAGTGTTAGGAAATAAAACTTGGAAGAGTGGTTGAGAGTGTTAACCTGACTGAAAGCTGTTACGTGTTCATCCATTATAAAGGAAGAGATTACCTGGTAGGCAATTCACCTGACCAGAAAGTGATTGAGCCCCTGGCATCAGTTGCAGGTGGCAGTGGGCCAGGTAAGTGGGATATGTTACATCTGTAACTTTGAAGCCAGGGCTACGCGACGAAGACGTTCTCTGAGTGTTTATGACGGGTGACTAACTCCTTTTGTGGTCAGAGAAACCGTGCGATACGCACCATAAAGACACGTTGGCAACAAAAGGGCTAGTATGTAAGTAGTTATCACCTGAGCTGGAGGTGATTGATCGCGGTTATTCACCTGGTCAGCGGGTATATAATACTCCGAGGGACGTTGGCCCAGTTTCGAGGGACCACAACTCCAGCTACTCATTAGTCCCAATTTGTTAAGGAGAACATTTATGTCTGACATGTATTGAGAACTTTATGTAACGCATCTCCTTAGGGTGAATAGGCAATATTTGTTTCTGCCTCCGAAAGAGGTAAACTTGGATTGCGCTGATAAATGAAGACTAGACTAGACCATGCATGCTATGGTAAGTAACTATTTAAAAACACGCATCCCTAAAAGAAATTTTTTTCACTTAGTTTGCAATCTAAAATAATTTTGTTTTCGTGCGTATCTGGATGGGAGAGCTGTTCTCGTATATGTTGTGATGCTCAGAATGGCATCAGACATATCCTGGTTGACTGTGTATCTTGCCCTTGATCGGTAAAGATACTACACAGTCGGCTCAATATTAGAAGTATTCGTTAGCGTCGCTGGCGACGCTGTTGTTACCTATTTAAAATCTGCCAGTATATGTAAGGAAATCGAATTTTTATACATCATACAATTTTCTGCTTAAAGACATATTTGAAAAGATACTGTGATCTTTGAATTTTACCGGAACTTCAGTTGTTTTACCCGGTTTTAAACATCTTCCTCTGTTTGTTTTGACTTACGTCTTCATCGGTGCGAAGCCCTTTACCGGTTCGTGGTTCAAACATGTTCTCGCTTGATATAGTTGAAGTGTTTTGCCGAAGTGGTATGAAACCATAATCACCTACTGCTTCATTCATTGGTGCGTATCACATTTTCTCTAACAATACCCCTGAGGTAGTCCACAACATCACAACCGAAGTGAAAGGAAGCTATGGGTATGGTGTCATATTTAACAGTTCCACAGCCCTTTTGCGGTATTTGAATTTATAGAGAACCCTCTACCTACACTACACGATGTCTGTTTTTATTTTGTATTTTTTTCGCAGATGAATTGTTTCTGACGTGTATCATCTTGCCTGTTGTCATCATGAAGACGTTGGTGTTTGTGTTCGTTGTGTTCGGAGCCTTGTTGTCAATGGCGGATGCTCAAAGTTTGAAGATTATTGCCTCGAAGTTAGTTAGTGGTCAGCGTTCCATTGTGTACGAAAACTGCGGCTGGAATCCAAAAAGCATTACCGCCCACATCGCTACCTCATCTCCATTTCCAGCGATTCCACTTCCTTCAACTCTTGTATTGTCGGTACGTACTGCATATGTCATTCTCTTGCCCTAGCACTCACTACATAAAACTCTACATTAGCATATGTCTTTTACGCAAAACGTAACAAGGCTGAAGTGACTGCTCACCAAACGTTCTTTGGTGTCCCCATCCTCTGGTGCAGGTTTATTCAGGGTTTGAAGTTGTGGTTTATTTATTTATTTCCTTGACCTAGGGGTTTTACGCCGTTCTCAAAAATATTTCAATTGTACGGCGGCGGACAGCACTATGGGAGGAGGATACCAGGTAGAGCCCAGGGGAAACCCACAACCATCTGCCCGTTGATTTAGGGATATGTATTTATTTATTTCTATATTTGATTGATTGACAATCTTCAGGCTGCTTTAGGATTGTGTATTTGTCTGCCGTTCCCAACACGTAGAGTGCATATTACGGATCAGTCTTGTATTAATACTAGAACCAGTATAATTAGCATTAAGAGAAATCACTTGGCCTAATACGGTTAACATAATTGTATTAATTTTCATTTTCATAATGGCAATCATTGTTTTTATTCTTATACAGTGACAACATTATTATTTTCATAAAGTTGCCACATCTATTTACATACAGTTGCCTTGAATGTGTCCTGGTTTGAACATGTTCTCGTCACGGTATGGCCGAGATATTGCCGATATGGCTTTAAGCCTTTACAATTCATTTTATTCGGTTGTTACAACTGTTTCCATTCATTTGATACATTTCTTTCCATATGGTTATTACATGTATTTAGACACGATTATTACCTGTGTCCATCCAGCTATTACATCTGTTTCCATGCAGTTGTTACATCTATTTCCATGCAGTTATTACCAATATTTCCATATTGTGTTATAAGCGTTTCCAGACAAATTTAATTGTCTGTTTTGCTTTTTATTAATGTAGACAGTAAGTTGTACGCTCCTGGCCTCCCCGACTGGGTACACCAATATCTGCGGAGGGAGTCCTCCCCTCATGTCACTTTGCCAGTACATGGAGTGCAGTTTTCAGGACATTCCGGGGACCTGGGCCTTTTACGTAAAAACTTCGCCAATAAGTGCCTGTAATGTGGATGTGGACGCCGTCGTGTTTTCATTTGGAAACCCGACACCCCTTGCATGCTGCTAACAGGGCAACCACGGGCACACCTGTTTAGAGTATCCGCTATTACCTATCGCTTTTTGAATACTTATATCCATAATATACCCATTTTCTCTCAGAATATTTCGTCGATAACTATGTGCCAAAATAACAAAAATTACTCCAAGTACTTTCTTATTCTGCAAATTATTTTAAGAAGGTAAATGTTGCATATTTTTTATGTGTATGATGTAAGCATAAATCACTTGTGCTACATAATAAAATCACAAGGTACGATATCGGGTTAATTTTAGACTTAATTTTGTTGGTAAGTAAAACAAATACAAGCTGCTTTTTAAACGTTGAAAAATCGCTGTTTGATCGAAATCCTCGAGCAGGCGGTGCTGGCGCCTTTTCTGGGTCAAAGGAGTCACGCTAACGCTCCCCATTTTATCGGAAATGCCCCACTTATCAAAGAAAGCGACCGGTATGTCTACAACCAGGTGGCAAGCTTATTACAGTTATGGCGGTCTGAAGTTAAATGTGTTTGCATACTATTTGACTGTTGTTTAATCCGCTACACGGGTCTCATTGGGGAAGGAAACCCTAGTTCTCTTGGTGAACACCCAACCTTTGAAAAGTGACTTAATAAACATGCTCATTAGGTCTTCAGCGATTGGTCAAGCGGCCGGCACAGCCTTCGGGTTATTGTGGCGACTCACCACGAGGTGTAACAGGATTATAAACACAATATTTTCTTTGTTCGGTTACATAGGCGTCTTAAGGTGAATAAAACAGCATGAAACAGAATAACTTCTTTTAGAGTTATTTTTTCGCGTTTACACTGAGACGAAAGTTTTGGTCAACAGAAGAGAAAAGCCTAGTTTTCCAGAAGAGCTAATTCAACTCAGAAAACTCGGCTGAGTCACTGAAGACTATTAGGTATTAGCTATGTTTACAAAGTTAAGTTTTTTCTTGTCTAGACTTTATAGAAAGAGAAGTAAGGTGCGTGGCCAACGATGCAACATAAGGATTACAGGAAATACACCAGAGCAATGCTAACAGTGTGAAGTCTAATAGTTGGCAAATGCTCACTATCTCGGGATTTATTCTAACTGGCCATGCAAATTCTTAAAGAGCAGCGGCTTATGCCACCCAGAGCACCATGGCTTAAGCAAAATTAGTTCAAACAAAATGCAATGAAGTTAGAAATTTGACTTTACTGGTCTAGAATCACTGAAATGCACCGTCAGAAACGGGATTTTCAAGACATGTAACCGGTTCTCTTGTCAGTTTACCTCGGGGTTTTACTCTAACTGTTCATGAAAATGCTTAAATAGTAATGACATGCTCATGCCCCGACATCATGGCTTGGACATAACTCTTCAAGCACCCAGAATTCAACAAGTTTAAAAACTTCATAACGCAGAATAGCTGAAATCTCTAAGAAGGCAAGATTATTAACAAGCGATAACAAAAAAAAATTTCCATTATATTAATTTACTTTTGTTTTTTTTTTATTATTTACTTGAGTTTTGTTTTACGCTGTAGTCACGAATATTTCACTTACAAGACGGCGACCAACATTATATGGTGAGGGAAACCCACGACCATCAGTAGGTTGCTGGAGGACCTTCCCATGTGCTCTCGGAGAAGAAGGCAGCCTGAGCTAGACATGAACTTACAGCGAATTTCCACTATAATGGCATGGCAAAAAAGAAAGTTGGTCACGACGCATCTTTCACGCATTCATGTGATATATTCTTCGTAGGGACGTGAAACCTGCCACCATCAATGTATAATACAAGGCATAGGCTAAACAATCGGAAATTGGAAGATCCAGGATAGACTCTTCACTGTCTATGTTCCCTGACAGAAATTAGCAGACAGGAGATCACAGTCTGGCCTTAGTTACTTGAGCAGCATTTCCACGAAAATCTCGCACTATCCCGCGCTAAATGGCTTCCCGTGGAGCCTTGTGACGGAGCCGATAAAATGTTCGGGATACAACACCAACATACGGATCCCGTGTCTCAACTCTGATGGCAACCCAGCCACTTAGCATGCGCTCAGAAGTTTTCCTGTTTTGTTTTTTCACTCAACACGATAAGAGTGTGCTGGTCCAGGGAGAATTTGCGTTTGGTTATGGGTTATTAATATTCAGGGCTGACAGGCCGGGAGCCCACTTACAGTTCTGATAATAGGGGTACAAAGTAGCAGCAGCGTATAATACATATTTGCAAAGCTAAGTAAATATAAAATACAGTTCTTTATACAAAGGTAGTATAAACACAGGTAAACATATGATGTAATTCTTGGTGCAGAATTGGTATAAACCTAGGTGTAAACATAGGTGAACATATATTACTATTGTTCTTGAAATTTCCAAAAATGTGTACACCATTAAGAAGTTAAGGTCATGAAATAGGTTAGCAAAATGGATAAAATTCAGAGAAAAAACTGTTAAAAAAGAATCCAGGGAACTCACCTTCTAAAAGATTCTTCTGCAGACAAGGTATCAATGGATTGATCAGAACTCAGGTCATGATATATATCCATGTTCGAGGGAAAAAGAATGTTTTCGAGCGTTAATTCTATTTGACGCCGGCAGGAATGGGGCCGTTTGTCCTAAGGCCATAGCAGTGAAATTAAAACTGGCCTGCTCTACTGGGTAAGGCGAGTCAACGACAGAGTGAACACATTTGTGTAATTTTAAATCTGCAGCTCTGCGAAGATCAGATAGTGTTAGCAACTAAAATTGTTTACACAGAGCACTGTAGTTATAAGAGCAATAAGTATCATTTGTTTTAAAACAAAGATAGTTTATGTACCTTTTTGAATGAACTCAAACTTGTCTGAGAGATATTTCTGGGAGGGGACCATACAATTGACCCAGTCCCCTACTCCAAGCTGGAGCGACCTAAGATATGTACGGAAATATTATTGACTTGGTTTTCGTAAAACAATTGCGTCATCGCTTGAGAAAACCAAGTATTTTATAAGGATGTTTGGTGGAAGACTTGGCTGTGAAGCCACAGGTCGCTGGTTTAAAATCTAACGGGTTCACCCCGTCACACATTTGGAAACGATCTTGTGGTAAGTCCAGTGAGAGTTCACTGACGTCATGTGTTTGTTGTTGTGTTCTGAACTTATAACACTTCCGTTGAGCGAGACATACCAACATTGTGTGAGATTAGTTGATCTCCTAGGTGAATCGCCTGAACGCTATTTATACCTAATTTCTATAACAAGGTACATAACTTCGATGGCTTAGAAATAAACTGCATCCTTATGTAACTGGACATAAAACACGGAAAAATATTTCAATCTCAACCAAACGACGTGACATAAATTTTAATTACCAGTAGACAAGTTATATTTCAATGTGATAATTTCAGCTTAATTACATGCACAGAAATTTTGATAACCTATGAGGGAATTTAACGTGGTATACATTTATTTGATTTCTGTCCCGCGCTTTGCTCACGAATTCCTCCCTTGTATGATAGCACGCACCGAACGTCCATCCGCCGCGGTGAGGAGTGCTTTAAACGTGTGGGCGTACGAGGCCGCCTTTACACGTATAATGTGTTTTGTTACTTAAGCATTCGCATGAACAGGTAAGATAATAAATAGCTTAGCTAACTTAGCAGAAGTGCGTATTTCATCGGATACGCGTGCCCACTTGCCAACTATCACACTGTCATCTCTTTGGTTTTACTTCCCATGCTGTTATTCTTTATATCACATTACACAGACAGCGACTGACGGATGAGGGCACTGATTCACGTAGAGAAAAAAACTTCCAGTTTACACTAGAACGTACCGGTTTGTAGCACAATCCACTGTTGTGATGAAATCCGCCCACAGCCATGCAGCTGCAGACGGCGATGATCAGACAGACTTTACAGGAGGACGTAGTGGCCATTTGATTCCCCTTTCTTCATATCATAGCAATGTGTAACCACTGCACGATGTTTCTTCCGCTATTTTCGTTAACACTTAGCAAATAGAGGCTAGCCCACACTCTTTCTTATTAGAAACTGTGCAACGTAATATAAATCTAACGTATACAAATGTAAATATAATGTTTTTTTTTTGGAATTTTAACTGAGGCTTACTGTTTTTAACTGGCTTTAAAAATGTTCGTCGATTTTGTTTGATTTTGAGGTCTCATTACATCAAAAGACTTTCACTACTGCCTTGTTTAATCTAGGCGTCGAAACTGACATTCATATGCCAGCCGTCAACCAAAATGGATGTTTCTCGACTGAGGTACTTTCGCTGTGGCGCGATGCCATAATCATTCATTCATTCATTTATATCTTCATATATCTAACACAACAACTAAACCATTACATCTAACTAGTGGCACCGAACTGGGTAGACAACTTACTTTATGACTCATGGTGTCTTACGGAACACCGTGGCGTAGGCTTCGTTCATCCCTGGCCAAGTGTTTAATGGGTTGCAGGAAGCTAATTAAGCATATGAGCAATGAGCCTTGTGTACCTGTATTAAATGTGATGACAATATAATCTTTTGAGTAATCCTAGACCAGTGAACATAGACTTTTGATTCTAGAGCAGTGAACAAAGCCTTTTGAGTACTTCTAGACCACTGTACAAAGCCTTTTGAGTACTTCTAGACCACTGAACATAGCCTTTTGAGTCATTCTAGAAAAGTGGACAAAGCCTTTTGAGTCATTCTAGGCCAGTGAACATAGCCTTTTGAGTCAGTCTAGACCAGTGAACATCGCTTTTTGAGTCTAGACCAGTGAACAAAGCCTTTTGAGTAATTCTAGACCAGTGAACATAGTCTTTTGAGCCAGTCTAGACCAATGACGTGCAGTATATTGCATTTTACATCAATGGAATGTTTTACACCATTCACATGGTGTTACGGGGCGTGTAAGTTGTTACTTCTGTGACACGAGGGGTTAGAACAAAACTCCAACTGAGGTAGATAGAAAAGAGACCTGATCTCACCGGTAACATGTGACCATTTCCCAACTATCACACCTTCGTCACTGCTCTGGTCTTACTCTCTATGTGGAAATCTTTCATATTTTATATTTTGAATCCAGCGACCATCTGTGGACTAGGCTGCGACTTCATGCTATATAGGACGTTTGTCAGACATTCGTTCTCCGACTGTGTTATTTTTTAACCTCGCCCCACTCCCTTTATTAAGTTTCGATCACCTGTGAGAATCTCTGTCCTCGTGTGGAAGACCTCTGTCCTCGTGTGGAAGACCTCTGTGAAATGAAAACAAAATAAACGGATAAACCATCTATATACGCATGGTAGTGGGGCGATTAAACGAATGCAGAAGGTTGGTTTTTTTTTATCTTTGCAGATATTTTTCAAAGAACATAAGGTTTGATTTCTACATTTCTCTTACTTACGTCCTTTGCAAACATGATTAACCCCAGGAAATTTTGAAAATTCCCTCTCTCCGAGTTCTCACAAGGCATTTTTACATGGGCCCTTTTCCTTGATGACTGTGTATTCTTTAGAGGGGAGAAGATTGGCCGATTTGCTCTACCATATTTATAAAGCGGATATGGCTTTGTTTAAATAGGCCATCAATTCATTTTCACGAGACTCTGAAATTTCCTGTCATAAAATACATGCAGCAGGCCTGAACGCTAACTTTTGACAATATGCAGTTGATGTGTGGTCGCTGCGTGGAAACTCTGCTGTGGAGTATTTCATTTCAGGCCGCCGTGGTCTTGTCTTCGTACAGACAGATTGTCAGAGAGTACGATGTGAAGCCTTTGTCTCAGGAAGCGGAGGAGGAGAGATACAGGAGTTCAGGTGGGTGTACCTTATTACATTTATTCATTTCATTGATGCTTTTGTCTAAGGGCCATATGTTCATAGTGATGAGTGTTATCGCGAAATCGGATATATGGAGAGTTGTGGTCAAAGCGCAACCGAGGTATACATATTTGATTACCGAGGAAAATGCTACACGATTTGGAAACTGCTTTTATTCATCCACGAAGAACATTCATCACGTCCTTTCGTCACCAATGAAAACTGTTGACTGCTTCTCTATGTAGGAATCCGTCCCGATTATTATATTTTATTTTTTCTTTTGAAAACTGGTCTTGCGAGTATTGTCCTGAATCGTCCATTTTGTTTGACGGCTGTATCTGTCCAACTGTAGGTTTCGACGCCTAGGTGTGGAATATTTCTGTTACAAGATGTGGTGCTTGGGGGTGGAGGGGGTGGAGATGGGTAGTCGGGTTGTTATTAATAGGTATCCTTCCACTTTCAAAAAAGACTGTCTTACCATGTTCTGTTTAGCATTTGCTGTTATATAGAACTTCCCACCAACTTCATAGCATGCAAGACACGCGTATGAATGGAGATGAGGGTAACAATCAAATTTGTTGCCTAAATACACAAATGACTAAACGAGCGCAAGAATGTGACTGAATCAACAATGGATTTTTGGTCAGATTTCGCTAGCTACCAGCATTTATAGTGAGCAGATATGAGATAAGATGTATTGTTAGAGGCTTCGGCGCTACCTCACATCCTGTTATCTATATACCCCAGTGTAGCGGGCAGCTACTAGAACAGACTTCATACTGACATTGGTGATGAGTCACATCTAGCTATTTATAAACCAACTTAGCGAACGGCTAATAAATCTGACTCTATAGTAACATTAATGCCACTTCAAATCCAGTTTGCTGTGAGTCAGTAAAGCGATAATAAAGCAATAAAACAATTGTCAGTTTACCTCAGTCAGGGTTTGGTTCTAACAATTCATGTAAGCCTTCAAAAAGTAACAACTCACACTCCCCCTGGCCTGAGGAGAAATAAGGAAAAACAATTACAGTGATGTGAAATGCAATTTATTAGACGTCACTGGTCTAGAATTACTCAAAGTGCTGTACTGTTATTACAATTAACACATTTATACACAATCACATGAAAATATTGCAATGGAACTAGCCGTGAAGGAGCCTCATGTGAAGGACCAAAGGGTTCAGGACTTCGACCTGAACACAACATGGCGCCTAACAATAATAATCAGTGTTATAGGGTAATTTCATATGCTCACCACATCATTTCAAGAAATCAATAAATTTGGAATTATACTGATAAACACATACACCTTTATGCACACAAATACGTTTATACATGTATGACATAAAACAAACTATAACATAGAGAGTAAAAACAAAGCGATGCATGTAGTTGGCAAATGGTCGGGTGAAACCTGACCGCTTGTTAATCCACCTCGGTCAGAGTTATATTCTCCATGTTGATGCTCATGGATTATGGCTTAAGCGCCCATAGCTTATGGCTTAAGCGCCTGTGGCTTATGGCTTATGGCATATATAATACACTGCAATGTTACAAGCTTACCTCGATACACTTTCAGAACAGAGCAGTTTTCTGGGATGTCTCTACCCATCCGATTGTGCAGCTGTTCGAAGTTGCGACCGCCCCAAAAGTGGAGTTTATCACGTATTTCCTTTTGGAATGGGTAAAGGTTTCCCAGTGTACTGCGACATGGTGTCTAACGGCGGTGGATGGCTGGTGAGCACGTTTATTCTTATCAATAACTCTTACAAGCTCTATTAATATGGCAGACATGGACATGACATATTTGGGCCTCAGTTTCTCGTTTGTTAGCAAACTACTAAACGCCAAGAGACACCACTGTTTACCTAATTATTGATGGTAAATATCAACAGTTGTAACACATCTATTTAGATTTGCCCAGTTTTTGGTGTATTTAAGAACTTGTATTGAAACTGTAAAAACGAGTACATATTTACATAAGCTTGACACTGACATTTTGCTACGACTTTCGCTTTCCCAGACAAGCCGTCAGTCCCGACAGCTGGCGCTCTGAGTTTAAGTCCAGCTCAGTTTAAGTCCTACGGCCTTACGTGGGAAGGTCGACCAGCACCTTGCGAACGTTCGTGGGTTTTCCCCAGGCCGGACCGGTTCCCTCCTGCCATAATGCTGGCTGCCATCGTATACTTGAAATATTCTTGAGTACGAGGTACAACACCAATCAAATAAGTAAATAAAGAAATCAAGCCCAGATCACGATGTTAAATCAAACAAGTTAATAAAAGCTGGTATGATTTTTGTTTGATTCAGTATCAGATTAGAGTACGAAATATATGTTATATAAATTAAATAGGGGCGCGGGGATTTCTTGATGAACATAATTCTCATACAGTACTATTGGGGGAGCAGAAGGGGGCAGTGTTTCATGTGCTTGTCTTTCAATCGCTATGAATTACCAGGTGAGGGTTCACACCCAACCTTAGGAAAAGAAAATTTCTGCATTGTCTTGCACCCACTGTTTGTCGAGCTTTGGTGACATTAATCGACCGGTGACGCTGCGCATGATGGTTTGCGCTGTTGAACATTGTTTAAGGATGACTATTCTTCCATCAATATAGGGTGCTTTCTGCACCTTACACATGGTGGAACTCCCGTCTCCTCCACCCCCAAAAATTGACCGTCATTGTATTGATGAAAAACTCTTGACTACAACCTTAAACAGCAATTTTATTTAGTTATTTATTTATTTATTTGATTGGTGTTCTACGCTATGCTTAAGAATATTTCACTTATACGACGTCGGCCAGCCTTATGATGGAAGGAAACCGGGCAGAGAACGGGGGAAAACCCACCACCATCCCCATGTTGCTGGCAAACCTTCCCACGTACGGCCGGAGAGGGATCCAGCATGAGCTGGACTTGAACTCGCAGCGACAGCATTGGTTTGGAGTTATTTCGTGGTGTGTTTGGGTCAAATAGCGCTCAGCATAACACTATCTTCAACAGGTGATCCAGAGACGACAAGACGGATCTGTGGATTTCTACCGCAACTGGCAGAATTACAGCGATGGTTTTGGTAACTTGTACGGGGAATTCTGGCTGGGTAAGTCCCTCAAAAGGAAACACAGTCTTAATTGGTCGACACACTGTCTCCAGGTACTGATATATGTTATGAACTGTACGCATTAGGGTATAAACAATACTGAAACAGCTCAAATTCGTGTATATCACTGAAAGGCTATTATAGATGCAAACTATTTTTAAAGCTATCCAAGATAAACAGGTAGTTTTATAGCATTATTGGATATATATATATATATATATATATATATATATATATATATATATATATACAGAGAGAGAGAGAGAGAGAGAGAGATAGATAGATAGACATATAGATATATATAGATATATAGATATATAGATAAATAGACATAGATAGAAATATTCAATATAGTGCGACTCGGTGGGGTGTCATATCTCGTGACTCCGGCATGATGTTTCAGCGGTGGCAGAACTATGGAGGCATGCACGCGCCCTGTCACAAGAAGACACAGTAGATATACATTCTATGGACTCCTTGTCGTCATTTGGCCACAATACTATGTACAACACCAAGCATACATTCATACAGACGTGGGACTTGGGAAGGCCTGCCAGCAATCTGCGAATGGTCGTGGGTTTCCCCCCACCATAATGCTGGCCGCCGTCGTATAAGTGAAATATTCTTGAGTACCGCGTAAAACACATAAATTTATGTCTATTCTTCTCCTACACTAGGCCTCGAGAAGATGCACCTCTTGACCTCCCAAGCGGACTTCGAACTCCTGGTGAATATGAGAAGTTACGATAACGGAACGGGTTACGCATCCTACAACAGATTCCGTGTGTCAGACGAGTCTCAGGGGTTCAGGCTGTTACTGGGCAAATTCAAGGGCAACGTCGGTGAGTTCGTGACTCAATCAATGGGTTAATCTGTCTTGCATTAAGCAAGTCTGAGCCACGGAGGCCCCTGCATTAAATGAAAGGAAATAAAAAATGAAGTCATCGTCATCGAAAACACCGCTTGGAACTATAAATGTGAATTTACTTTTGCTTATTTCATGTTTGGATTTTTTTGGACTGAATTAAACGCAGTCGTATATTTGGATAATATGGAAGACTACTTTTGTGGTCAGTGATACTGGTTTCCATTGTTGCAATAAGTCGCTTGTATCAAGCATTATGTTTTAGTACACGAGCAAACTTCACAAGAAATTCACACAGTAAAAGTAGAAAACTGTGTTATACAATCCCGGAATTCAGTTTTATGACTATGGTCCACGCAAACGAATTTATAAGTCCAGGTGAACCGCCTCGTTGGCCTAGTTGTTATAGAACGTCGACCTCCGGGTTGGTTCATACCAAAGACTATCTTTCAGTGTACGCACACAGGCGTTTCATTTCATTAATTTTCAACAGAATCGATTTCTGTCGCGTCCCTGGTATGTATCAGGAAAAGTTGAATGGTTGACTTTTTGCAAGCAAGTTCGGACATAACCATTAAAAGACCAGATTTTGTTTTATCTAAATGTCAAAACTACGTCGGGTAGTATATTTCTTCAAATTTCTTCAAGAATTTTGGTCAGGTGTGAAATACTGCAGTCAGTGCACTGATAAAGTTTTCAAGATATAATCGGTCAAAAATGTGACCGTATATTGGAATTTCTTGAAATTGAAGATGTACATGCGAACGAGTAATATTAAAATGAAGAATTTGGTATTAAGGTAGTTTGCAGTCGAAATTGGGATGTGTAATGAGGGGAAGATAGGTCTTACATGAATGGGTAAGGACTACGTGCACAGTTTTGCCACGTGAGCATTATTTAAGGCCTCCTGTTGCTGTGATCTGCCAGTTTCTTGTCTTGTAACAGCGTTTGAATAGGTTGCCGTACACAAGAGTTGGACGGCGGCCTGGATGATGGTTGGGGAAAATTGGGTGCCACTATCTGCAGCTTGCTACTGGCAGACCTTGTCAAGCCAGATGTACAGCGGATCAGTTTTAAAGACGATACGACGTCATATCACGTCTGACATTAAATATACGTTGGTATGGCTGTTGGAATGCTTGCCGTAGACGTGATATCAACAACCACTTGCGGTTCGGCATTCTGTACTTCTCTGTGTCTGCTAGTTGTACTTTTCGACGACGGGTTATAATTTTCCTGGCATTCCACGTAAATCAACATAAATGAACTTTTATTCTTGCACATTAAAAACAAATATTATAACATAATAGATCGTTTTCTTCCTCTTTTAGGCAATTCCTTGTCCTACCACAACGGATTCAAATTCTCTACCTATGACAAGGAAAACGACTTCCACTCTGAGAAGAACTGCGCTGTCAGTTATCGGGGTGCTTGGTGGTATAAGAGTTGTCATTACAGCAACCTCAATGGGCAATATTTTCACGTCCAACGGAAGTCCGAGAAAAGTTCAACTGCAGCCACCTGGTATCACTGGGCATCAGATTATGTTCCTCTCCAGTTTATCGAAATGAAGATCCGGCCATTGAGCAGTTAACAAAACAAAAAATTTGGGCCGTATTGACCGTTGTCTGCAAACTTAAAAACACAGTGGAAGAAGAAATGTTATTTCGACATGTACGAAGAGTGTTTTATTTTCAGTTAATTCACATGAGGCCGGTAGCCATCACTTTTCATGGTGTCACTTCAGCTGTTATCAATCCATTCCTTACTAATCAATTTATCAAAGGACGAAGCCTTCCAATAATTATTTCATGAGAGAACCAATCGTTGACACTTTGGCTCCCTTCATCTGAAAGGTTCCAAAGTTGGCTAACTAGAAACAACTGCTAATTTATAACGAAACATTTGATGAATTACGAACAAAAATCAATTCATTTTGTTGGACTGTTTACCAATCTGGAGCTCTTGGAGAGACTTCGAAGTGACCATCATGTTACACTTTCAAAACAATTTAGGAAATCACAAACATTATTGAAAATTAAAATTACATAAACATATTATGGACAATTTTGAATTTGAAAGAAAGTCTACAGACCGTACAGAGGGTGTTCGCATGTGTGATATTATATTTATAAAAACACCCGTAATTTTAAAGCACATGCATGGGAGTGTGAGCCATATTCGATTGCTGGCAGTTTTAAAGGGCTCTGTCCGGTTTCCTCATAACATCATAATGCTGTCCACTGTCATAGATGTGAGATATTCTTGAGTATACGCCGTAAAACACCTATCAAATATTAAACTGTGGGTCCCCACCAGCCTTGCTTGGCCCTCAGCACTGAGAAGTTAGAGCGAGAAAGCAGGTCTGGGCTACTCTTACAGAACTGGGCTGGACTTTTAAATTTACGAGGTATATAGAAAACACGTCTTCCAATTTGACGCAGCCACTGTTTGAGGCCGTGCCACCATTAGCCAATCAAAACGCTTTTTACATAGGGCCCTTGAATGATCGGTGACTTAATGGACGTACCATAGCCTTTTTTTCTCACTGCAAACAAATGTTTATACCAGAGTGGATATTTAGTGATTTCTAATTAATGAACAGTACACAAATTACTATTCAGGACATTAAATATTTGACATTATACTTATTTCATTTGACTAATACTAAACTTACGCTTGTTACTTTTTGTCTGTCTTTAAAATAACATTTTATTACATCAGTCAAATGTTTAACCCAGACAACATACACCAGCGGTTCGCCCAAAACGAACGCTCACCTGTGGGCCATGTTGGGCTTACAATGGTATGAATCATCAGAAAAACACTGAACTGGTGCAACATGACAAAGTTGATGGGGTTATAGTTCCATTATTTCACCAGAAAAGCTGACAAATAATATCTATATATTAACGTTTTCCCCTATATTTCTTATGTGTTTGCAAGGAAATAAAAATGTTTGACATTTTTGCGAAATTTCCATAGATATATGCATGAAAAACGATTGGGCCGACTGTTTGAGAATAGCATATATCTAAATAATTTTCGCAAAATATCTCTGTGAGGAGTTTGAAGAGAGTAGTGGTTGTCTGGGTACATCGTACTCATTGACCATATCCCTGAATACAGCTGCTTTTCCAAAACCACATAGACGCACAAATTATTTAATGTTTTCCACAAAACAGCAATCATGTGAAAGTTTTGCTCTCGGATAGCGACAATACAGCAGCTTTTACGATTTGTAAGAGTAATATTCATTATTTGCTGCCTCTTCTTTAAACGTAACGAGCACGTAGCTGCCATGGCGACGTAAGGCCTACAACGCTGGTTGCTATGGTAGACACGTACTGGTAACGCAAGCGGGTCTTGGTCAGCCCGGTGTCAGTATAATGTGACCTAGTGGGGTGTAATGTCAGATGCCTTCGGGGGTGATGTTCCAGCGCTGGCAACACTTTGGCAACATGGACTCGATCTGCCACAAGAAGCCAGAGTATATACATGTATATGCACTCTAAGGACTCCTGGTAGAGATATAGCGGAAAACGATTGAGTAGGGCGTAAAACCTAAGCACACATACATACTAATTCTTTATCAGCAGGGCTAGTTTTATTCTTATCACCTGAACATTAACTGAAAATTTGAATATAGAAAAGCCAAACCCGTGTCTGATTGACACGTGTTTGTGACGGCAAATCCAGTGACCTGACCCTATTATCCTGCCTCACATACAATATAAATAGTCCAGCTGTTCCCTTTTCCGGAAATAGCCGAAGTCGTCCGATGTGGTCAAGATTGAAACGGACATCCGTTATTTACGGGTGTAGCATTTCTCGCCGCTGTTGTTCTACTGATAAACCAGACATCTTTCGGGCTGAGAAGTAACGGCAGTTAAAGTCTGCACACAGTTTAGAGAGATACATTGGAGTGTTTTGCTTGGCGCCAAGCTTTCCGTCTTGGGGGACGATTTCAACATAGAAGACAGCCGGCCAAGAAATGGGTCTACCAACCAGGTAAGCCTACGTAGTGAAGCGTTATCAGTTTGTTTTAATAAGAGTGGACACATTGTTCCAAAAGTAGACCTCCGCAGGCCAGTTGGTTTCAGGGTTGGGTAATCTGAACGCAATTTACCCGTGCAGTTGTATTATATGTATAGACTAAACTCAAATTTCCCTACAATCTAAACATCTCTCTCCAGCCTTATACCTACATAAAGATGCTGACGAAACTGTTTTCCCTTTGTTTTTTTTTTTTGTTTCTTTTTCTTTTTCTTTTTCGTTTTGTTTCCTTTTGGATGATGACATGTTGACAGTTGAAGCCTATAGAGTGTGAAGATATGCTGTATCCCCAAATTTCAGCATTTCAGAAATGATCATTCACCTGAAATGCAAGATCAAAACACCATAATAAATTTTAATTACCAATTCCTTCAACAGTTGAAAAGTACTTTGGAAAAACATCGCTTGCTTTTTATTATTTCATCTACTAATCCAGTTTCTTAAAAAAAACAACAACAACAATAGAATAAAAAAATGTATCATGTAAAATGTATAAGTATTTAAACATTGCGGGAATAGTACATCTCAATAGATTCTCAACCCAGAGCATTGTCTTATGCGCTGCCCCCACCATCTTAATGTAGTAAACATAATGAAGGAGTTACGAAAAACATTGTATGTGTATGCTATGGCCCCGGGCGCTTTGCGGAGTATCCACCTCTTATATGTATACCCCTCTAACATGTATACCCAACTACCGTTTTAAGACTAAGCTTTGTAGACCTCATGGTTTTCATGGTCGGTTTCCTATTACTGTATCTGACATTTATAGTTATGAAAGGTTGATATGACATTAATACAGCTGGATCCTTTTGACCACGCCGCATTTAGCCAACACACCCCGCCTGGTGTAAATGTGGCGCACAATACACGAGGCTAGGACATGGGGGTCTAGCTAGAACAACAACGGCTGTGTGACCGTCAACAGTGAAACCCGGCCGGTTGTTAGTTTTACCTCAACATTATTCTAACTGTTCATGTAATTGGTTCAAAAGCTGTCACTCACACACCTATAGGGGCGTGACTCATATGGAATCAGGCCAACTGGTGCAGGGATGTTAATTTATGTATTTATATATTTATTTGATTGGTGTTTTTATTTTACTCCGCACTCATGAATAGTTATGTTGATTGCAATTTATTCGACGTCAGTAATCTAGAATTACTCAAAATGCCGTGTTATCATCGCAATTAATAACCATCCACGTGAAGACATTTACACACCCTCAGTCAAAGATCTCTTCCGTGCAAAACTGAGATGATATGGGCCAGGGTTTGTTAAACTACAACTTTTCCAGACATATATAGGACATATATCATAACATTTCTTCAACACAATGACATTTCTAACGCTCTAAGCAACGTCATATCTGGTAAACCAACTGGACAGGCGCATGCGTGCCGTGTGATTATGGAAGGCGATAACAACAACAACAACGACCACAGCATGAACGTCCAGAAAATGGAACACTATTCTCTATCATTCACACTTCACAGCGTCGCTTGGGATGCTATCAGCCATCATTTAAATGTATTTGGCCCACAGCATAAAATATAAGTACTTCGCATTTCTAAATATAATTTTTGAAAACGATATCGACGTATTTTAAAAATATGAAGTTGCTTTTCGAGTTTTTATCTGACGTTTGTGTTAATTTAGATGGTTTTAAAAATATCCGACAACTTTTCGTCTGATTTTCGATGTTCCCATCACAACATCTAAAAGCATTCCAAATCTCGCGGTTTAAACACGTTCTCGTCACGACATGGGTGCAATAGGCGCACTGTTGAAGTGGCGTTATGTCATCACCATTTATTCACACCACCGGCTGCATGTTGCGACGTACATATCCGAACAGCATTACAAACGACCTTCTTACGGGTTTCACGCCATCCTGGCGCGACACCTACTGAAACTGTTCGTCCTACTATTGGAATATAAAAGACTATAAAATGCATTGACTTCAATTTATTTCCAGATATCCGCCATTTTGAAGAAATTACATGTAACCCGGGCCCGTAGGATGAATACTTTTAAAGCTAGAATGAGGAGAGGTGTACCTGAATGTAGTCTGTCCTTCATACGGCACTCGAACAGCCACAATTATTAGCTTTACTGCAGGTTTTTGAACAATACCGCGTCCCTTTATATGCTTCTTGTTGAACACTACACTGAAGAATATTTCACTTGCACTTATTTATTTATTTGATTTGTGTTTTACGCCGTACTGAAGAATATTTCACTTATACGACGGCGGCCAACATTATGGTAGGAGGAAACCGGACAGAACCTGGCGGAAATCCACGACCGTTCGCAGGCAGACCTTCCCACGCACGACCGGAGAGTAAGCCATCGTGAGCTGGACATGAACTCACAGCGACCACATTGATGGGATGCTTCTGGGTCATTGCGCTGCACTAGCGCGCTAACCGACTAAGCCAGGGATAATGGATTAGACTTCCACGATGGTGATCAGTTGTAATGGGTGGAAACTGTGATGACAGGTGACCAGTGACCTCTGACAAGCTCCATGTTCGGTAAACAGAACACAGACTGCAGGTTCAATATTTCGTAACTCGTTCACATACATGTAATATGCGGAGAGTCCTACATGGCTAACGCCTCGGATAAGTCTATCTGAAGTTAAACTGAGTAGCCTTATCAACAAAGCCAGGGCATAGTGTTATGGTTATTTACTGGTTCATCCTGTGACACACGGAAGGGAATGAAAGCCGCTTTGCCTGATCACGTGATGTACAAGCAGTGTCACCCTTACAAACGTGAGCTTAATTTAATAAGTCAATTTTCAGCAATTTATTTTGTCATCATCAGAAGGATTTCCTGATGATGGCAAAAGAAATTGCTGAGATATTGAGCCAAAAGCAAGCTCACGTTCTCCCGAGTTACACAAGTTGTGTTTTACGTTACATTTATCAGTGGCAGTACAATGTATATTGCCTGATTGCGTCTCGGAAATCTGCATGTTGTTCTCAGTGTTATTCGCTGTCGACCGTGTTTGTGACTGTCGGAAAAGTTCCGAACAACTCTCCGAGATATCCGCGAGCAGTGCCGGCACACTGCTGTGTGACCGCAGAGATAACCAAAACAAGGCAGTCTGTAATGTGCGTCGTACAGCTAAATCCACTATAAACACGCGGTCATTTCAAGAGGTAAGTACAATCATTCAGATAAAGGAACGCCCAAAATCGACAAGTTCGCAGTTTGCGAGCATTTGTATTCGGCACGCATATGAAGCATAAGGACTTTAAAGACCAGTAGTTACTAAGCAATTTACTTGGCAGAATTGCATTACCTCAGATCGCAACATATAGTTTCAAGCGCTAGCATATATTTGCATTGCAACCTCTCCAGTCTTAGTGCATTGTACGCCACACGATAAGACGAACCATGCTACCTTTTGATGAAATGTGTTGTACATATAAGATCTCTGGGTATTTTTTGCAACTGTTTACTTTTTAAATTGTTTAATTACGTAATATCATTACAAAATTGTGTGTTTAAAGCAGAAGCACATTTTCATGAAAATGAGGACACAGATTCGAACCCACAGTCCCCTAGCCCATCCCTTGATTCACTATCCACTACACTAAACTCAACAAGGAATTAGAGCAACACCTATTCGGTACACATCAAGGTTAAAGACAGGTCGTGCAAATCAAAAGGCAAAGTTATTGTTTTAACAATGAAGGAAGCGGTGCCCCAAAACGATACTTTGTACGAAGATCAAACAAACTGAAATATAATTCTTGTGCAGCTTTTGTTTTTGGGACCTACTTCCTCCATGCCTAAATCGGAGCTTGAATAGGTCCAAGAGTGCATGAATTTGACCAAATTCAACGGGTGAAGCAGTTTCAATTGACTATAACATTTTCACTGATTTAAAAATTTACACATGTTCACAAAATCTTATACACTCATATATTATATATGTCGAAATTAAAGGAAAAAATAAGGTGGGGAACCTTTTTTCTTGATTAATTTATCAAGCCCACCATGGGCAGATTTCTCGCCTTATCATACCTCCCCAAGTTAAGTGCATCTGACTTTGCTTTCTAGTTATTTGCATTATTTGGACAATATGTGTACATGTGTATTTTGTTGGGGTTTCAGGTGAGGTTGTACACATGGATACACGTACACAGTGAACAAAAGCTGCGTGCAATTGACACTCCGTGCACAGTTTCACTGTCTCTTCAAATATTTATTCAACAATTAGTGTTTATTGTTTACCTGGTGTGGAAACTTCGAAACCTTACATATCTAAACCCATCCGCGGTGCCGGATTGCGCTGTCAGTCTCCTGACTGGTGTTCGGCAGACTCTGTGGAGTCCGTCCACAGACACGCAATGTGGTAGACAGCACTCTCAGTCTGCAGACCTCCATCACAGCTCCCGATTTCCTCCCAACAAAGTGCTGGCCGCCGTCGTCTAAGTGAAATATTTTTGAGTTCGACATAAAACACCAATCAAACAAATAAAAAAATAAATCTATTTATCCACCACAGCTACACGTACAATGTAGCGTGGCTGTTTCGAACAAAGGGACAGTACTCTGCTGGTCATTACGAGACGGTGAAACAGGTGAGAGCAGTTGGCAACTGTATCCTATCTACAAACCAACCATTTGTCTTTTCATGCCATTCACTCCCGGGAACCCCTCGGGGGGAGTGGATAAGAAGCTTATCTTTCCAGCGTTATAACAGGCTGACATATCCGTTAAAAACCATAAATGATGCCTCCTGTGTACTCTGTTTTTGTTTATTTAGTCGCGTACTTTTGGCCTTCATTTTAATATTATATGCTCATAAGCATGTTTTAAACCCCTCGTCTCAATTAAAATCAGTGACGTCATAATTATTGTAATCAGGGAGGGGTTCAAATCATGTGTGATATTAACTGTTCATCTCACAGCGTGAATGTATTGTTATATTATAGGTTACCCACCACGCCACGCTATTTATAATAAATGTGACATCACTATAGGCAACTGAGAGGCAAGCTTGTCGTACAAGGCAACTAACCTAGGGCTCTCCCGTGTGGTTCAGGTGAATAGAATAGTTCCACAGCCTCCCCGGGCTTGTCGTAAAAGGCGACTAAAAGGGGCAACCTGTTTGCCGTGGGTTGCGACCCGCGATGGGGGAGGACTGATCCTGGTGGCTGAGGGCGGGTTGATCTTGCGAGATCCTCACGCCCAACACTCCACTTCGGCCCTTGCTTTTCCAAAGACGGGCGGTCGGATGGCCCGGTCGGATCAGTCGGGTGGTCACGCCAGTCCAGATGTCCGGATATCAACCTTCATATATCTCGATTTGGTATAGTGTCATTGCTTTCTGTGTTGGAAGTTTTTTAATAAGATGTTCGGATATCTGGGCGGTGGCTGTAGGGTCAATCGAGTAGGCCGTTTCTAATCTATTGGATTCGAATCTATTGGACTCGACCTGCTCGAGTATGAGCGAAAAATCCGTCTTATCGAGGATGGCGTGGAACTGTCGTCTCTCGTTCTGCTGGCTTCTCGCAGGAGGGGTTTCGTCCTACATGTATTGACCCTCCGAGGCGGGTGAGAGACACGGCGCTATGAATCATCAAACCCTTTCGTTATGTCTGCCTCTAATTGCCTTTCTCCAAATGTTTCTATGTCACAGTCTTCTACAGTTGTGGGGAAAGAAAGGAAAAACCAGATACCACTGGATGTGGCATCGGGAAGTACTTATTTCCCATCCTTTCTGGTGATATCTGATAAAAATGAGAATCGGGTAAAGATGAAAATTAACAACTTTGTATTGAAAACAACATTGCAGAGCTATGCAGAGCTACTACACGTAACATTTAATAACCCGCCTCTCCCAACATCAATATTTATTGGGCCATACAGTGTGCGGGTAGAATTATTTATACCCAGCCCGACCCGGTGTTTCACCTGCCAGAGGTTTGGCCATGGCAGGGGTCAATGCCATAATAAACTGGCCTGTTTCAGATTTGCGGAAGCGGGTCACGAGGGCTTCCACTGCACAAACCCGATAAAATGTTGCAATTGCAGCGGAGCCTACATGGCCTCTTCCAAGGACTGCCCTGTTTTCAAAAAAAAGGAAGAGAAATCATAACGCTTAAATGCAAAAATAATATACCGTATCAAGAAGCCAAATGTCTGGTCTCTGTCACGAATATCCTTATTAAATCCACATATTCCAATGTTGTCAAGAAACCCTCCGTTTCGGTAGGAGTTCAAACATCAATCACTTGGCCCATTGGTATAGAGAAGCCACAGAAACTGGTCGTAAAACCCTTGGAAAACACGACCAGTTCTTCATCACAAATAGATATAAATCTTACTGAAAAAGCTGCTACTTCACCTAATTCTCCATCTCACCACAACCTTTGTGCAAATAAACAAAATATTCTAAACCCGTTGAATCTTCACTAAATGCAGCGGGTGATAAATATCATAAAGAAAATAAACCTAGTGGCCCCACAGAGTGTGCCTCTGAGGCTACTAGGGACCCTATCCGAAGTTTGGGTCGTTGCAGGATGTCGGTCTTTCAACGCTGGACTCGGACATGATGGATACACCATCTACATCGGGGAGATCTACTAGTAGCTCTCCAAAAAAGGGTCGTGCACGGCGCAGACATAAATCTTCCATAATGACTTCCTTAGACAAAATTATACAGTGGAATTGTGGAGGTCTTAAAATGAATTTTATTGAAATGACACAGTTAGTTCAATCTTTAAATCCAATTGCCCTTTGTCTTCAGGAAACTCACCTGAAGACATCTGACAAAAATAAAATATCACTGAAAAATTATACACTATATAGCACTTATTCTAATCAGGAAGAACGAGCTTGTGGCGGCTCCTCGATTTTAGTGAATAATAATATAATTCACAGCCCTTTTGCTGTCGACACAGAGCTTCAGGCTGTAGCCGTACGTGTTTCCTTATCGAAAACAATCACTTTATGTTCCTCCTCATTCTTCTTTGTCATTTTGCCAGTTGCATAATTTAAAGGACCAAATGCCAACTCCTTTCATAATTATGGGAGATTTTAATGCGCATAACCCTATATGGGGTAGTAATAATATGAACGATAAGGTCAAAATAGTAGAAGATTTCTTATGTAAAGATGAACTATGTTATTTTAATAATGGTTCTAATACCTACTTACATCCAAGTAATGGTTCATATTCTGCTATCGATCTCACTATCACGGATCCATCACTTCTCCCGGATGAGGATCTTTGTGGCAGTGATCATTTTCCTATTATCCTAGAGCATCTCACTTCTAATTCTTTAGAACGTGTAGCTAAGTGGAAGTTCGATAAAGCAGATTGGATGGCATTGGAGATGTTCTATGAGGCTGACATCACTCCAGAGAAACTTAATGCTGCAGATGATCCTTTGCTTACATTTAATGCTCATACTGACAGCAGCCGATAGAACCATCCCTAAGACCTCGACAAATCCGAAATCCAAAAGTAAACCCTTGTATGATAATGACTGTCGTAAGGCCATAAAAGACCGTAGAAAGGCCGAGCGCAGGTTTAATCATTGCCCTGATAATAATAATTTAAACAAGGTTCGTATACTTAGAGCTAAGGCTCGTCGATTAATGAAGTCCAAGAAACGACCTTGTTGGCGGAACTTTGTTTCAGGCATTACGTCGAAAACACACATGCGTAAGGTCTGGAACATGGTTCAGAAACTTTAGGGCAAGAACAGAAAAGCCAAAGTTCAGCACTTAAAGATGGTGATACCTTATTAACTTCACCACATGATATGGTCAATAAAATAGCTGAAACAATATCCCACAAATCTTCATCTGAGAATTATTCTCCTGAATTTCAGCATATTAAAAACCAGAAGGAGAAAATTAAATTGCCCTTTTCTTCTAAGAATTTAGAATACTATAATCGTCTATTTTCAATTGAAGAGCTTAAAACTTCCGTAAAAAACTGCGTGCGGTCCGGATAATATATATTACAAGCTTCTGAACCATCTAAGTCATTGGAGACACTCTTGGGCTTACTTAACGGTATTTGGATGACTGGTAAATTTCCCCAAATCATGGAGAGAAGTGTATGTTATCCCAGTCCCTAAACCGGGCAAGGATCGGAGTGAATCAAGAAATTACCGTCCCATAGCTCTTACAAGTTTCGTCTGTAAGACTATGGAACGGATGATAAATGATAGACTTGCTTGGTTTCTTGAAGCCAACATGCTTTCATCAAATATTCAATGTGGTTTTCCCCAAGGTCGATCCAATATGTTCGATTTGAAACTCTCGTTCGTGATGGTTTTGTTAAAAATGAACATGTGGTGTCGATATTTTTTGACCTGGAAAAGGTCTACGACACCACATGGATATATGATATTTTAAAAGACCTTGCTGATATGGGTTCAAAAGGTCGCTTACACTTATTTATATCTCAATTTTCATCTGATCGTCAGTTTAAGGTACGGGTGGGGTCCACTCTTTCGGACTCTTATGAACAAGAGATGGGTGTGCCCCAGGGCAGTACCCTTTCACCAACAATGTTCAGCATAAAAATTAACAGTTTGGCTCAAACATTAACATCTGGTACTGAGGGTTCTTTATATGTAGATGATTTCCTGGTATGCTACCGTGCGAAAAATATGAATAACATCGAGCGGCAACTGCAGCTTTGTCTCAATAAGATCGAGAAATGGGCAGTTACCAATGGTATTAGATTTTCTACGTCTAAAACCGTGGGTATGCATTTCTGTAATGAAGGGAAATTTCATCTAGACCCTGAGCTTAAATTTTGTGGTGAAACAGTGAAGGTTGTTGGGGAAAATAAATTTTTAGAGGTTATATTCGACAGTAAATTATCCTTTATACCTCACATAAAAACCCTTAAAGCTAAATGTACAAAGGCTCTGGATATAATTAAGCTCGTGTCTAGCACCGATTGGGGTGCTGACCGATCAGTTTTACTTAATTTGTATCGTTCTCTGGTGAAGCCTAAATGGGACCATGGGTCCATCATTTATGGTTGTGCTAGGAAAATATATCTTAAAATGTTAGATCCGGTCCATCACCAAGGTCTGAAGCTCAGCCTTGGTGCGTTTAAAATCTCACCAGTAAAGAGTTGATAGGTAGAGGCTAATGAACCTTCTTTACATCACAGGCGTACAGAACTCAGCCTTCAATACGCTACAAAGCTTACAGCTCACCCAACAAACCCTGCCTACGACTGTGTTTTTAATCCATCATACGTAGATAAATATAATAAATGTCCCAATAAGATTCCTTCCTTTGGTCTTCGTGTTCGGGACCATGTTGTGGAAGCTAACATGAAGTCGGAGGACATAGCTCCGGTTTGCTTTAAAGAGTCTCCTCCCTGGCTTCCTCCACAACATAAATTAATATTTGCTCTACGTAAACATAAAAAATTCGACACAAACCCCTTTATAATTCCACAAACTTTCGCTGAACTTAAGGCTAATTATCCGGATTATAGATTTATATATATTGACGGGTCAAAGGATGGGGACAGGATTGTGGCTGCGGCTGTCTTAGAACAGCGAGTCACCTGTGTTCGTCTTCTATCCTCATCTTCAGTGTTTTCTGCCAAGCCCAGAGCTATACTGTTGGCTTTAACATATGTTTCCTCTGGCAGGGCAGTAATATGCAGTGACTGGCCCTGCATTTTGGCAATAGGACAAAATAAATTAAAAAATCCGTTAATACTAGAAATATTAGCCATTCATAGAAAGTTAGTTAAAAGAGGTAACGATATTCTATTCTGTTGGATTCCAACAGAATTGGTATCCATGGAAACACAGTCGTACACAGGGAAGCGAAAGCTGCCTTTCATAAACCCATATCTAAGATTAAAATTCGTTATCCTGATTTTAAATGTAATATTCTTAAATATATTCGTCCCCTTTGGCAGGATGAATGACATCTGCAGGTCGATAAAAAACTGCATGCTATTCGTCCCCTCATTGGCCATAACTCTTATACTCTTGGTATGTCTCGTAGAGACCATACCGTTTTAACAAGGTGCTGTACTTGGCATTCTGATCTAAAACACAGTTTTATCCTGGATGGGAGCAGTGCTCTCGACTGTGTTGGATGTGATGAGCAATACGGCATCAAACATATCCTTGTTGACGGTGTTCATATTCGGCAAAGATTCCACACGGTCAGCTCTATATTTAACCTGTTTAACAGCGTCGCTGGCTATGCTGTTATTCATTTTTTGAAGGCTGTTGACCTGTATAACAGAGTATAGTTTCTATACATATTTCAGTGTATAAAATGAAAAAGCAATTGTGGTTTTCGACTTTTAAGTGACATTTATTTTTTTAAACTGCTTTAAAAAAAGGTTCGTCTGTTTTCATTTAAATTTTGAGTGTTCATCAGATCATGTCGAAAACTATTCACGGCTTCCTGGTTTGAGCATGTTCTCGCCAAGAAATGGCTGAGATATTACCGGTGTGGCGTTGAGCCATAATCATTCTTTCATTTTCAATTTGAGGCAGATTAGGAAACGGGAATGTCACAGTTCACTTCAGTACCGAGTATGTCCGCCGTATGCCTGCTGCACTGCTACACATCGTCGACGCATAGACCTGATGAGATGATGAATTTTGACTTGCGGAATGTTCTCCACTCCTGTGTGAGGGTCACACGCAACTCGGAGATGTTAACCGGAGCGGAAACACGCCGGTCCAGGACATCCCGCAGGTATTCCATTCGGGACAGATCAGGTGAACACGCTGGGCAGTCGAGCACTTCAACGTTTTCGCCTGTAGAAATGCTCTGCAAAAGGAGTAAGATGGAGACAGGGATTGTCGTACTGAAATGTTACCGCGTGGCGCCGGACAATGGGCAGACTAAGAGGCGCAGGATTTCATCATAGTATCTTACCGCATTCAAGCTACCGTCGATGAAATAAAGTTGAGTGAGATGGCTATGACTTATCCCCGCCCACATAAGTACCCCACCACCACCATACTGAACCCAACCTCTGACGACGCCGTCGGCATAACGTCCACTGTCCCGCGACCAAACTCGCTGCCTCCTATCGGCTCGGTGAAAACGGGATTCATCTGAAAACATAACACTCTGTCATCGTGCCAAAGGCCACCTAATATGAATGTTAACTCAGTCGCGCCGACTGGCGTCAAGCATGGGTAAGGTCTTACTCTGGACTGGCCTACGAGTTCGGAAATTGGCTTCTCTCAGGCGATTGCGAACCGTTTGAGCGGAAATCCTGTCATTATGGAGCCCAAATGTTTCAGAAGCAGTGGTGGGGGAGGCGAATATACCGGTCTTGGTGGGGGGTCGTTACATACCGTCGGGAAGCATGCGGGCGATTAGATGTCATGCCGAATTCTTGATGCGACGACTAATCGTTGACACATTAACGTTAAGGGCTCTGGCGACAGCTGTAAGAGTCGTGCCAACGTCGAGAAAGCCAGTGACGCGCTTTCATTGGTTTTGTGGCATCTGTGGCATCCTGCCTGTATACATAGCTTGTACTATAGGGGTTTTTTTTTTGCCCCTCGGGTAATGAGTGCCAGGGAAGACCATGTCGTTTACGGAATACAAACGGGGCCACCCTTGTATGACGGGTCAGTGGCGAATAGGCTTAAAATCGACAGCTTGGTTTGAGACTACAATGTACACAGGTGTAGAAGTTTTGCTCTTGGCCATCGCTCGGTACTATATTGACAAAAATCACCGCATTATATTGTGATGTATTGCAAAAACAAAAGTGTTGCGTTTATATTTTTGTTCACTTAATATACGCAATAGTAAAATACATGTCAAGATGTGAGTAGTGTAAACAGATGAACAGAACAACACAAATAAGTAAACACCGAGATTAACAAATAAAGAGTGCAACAAAAGTAAGTTCCCCCGAAAACGTTGTTTGATATCTCCAGATCGCAATGAAATTTTGCACACACTATCCCAGTAATCAGGCGGACGCGGTATATTAAGGATTAACATGCGCAAACTAAAAATCGATCGATTTTGAAAATTTCATGAAAGGAGTCAACCAGATTTTTCACCGTCAAATTTTGATTTCATCACAGAATTTGTGTTACCAGTCCTGAAATATTCGTGCGAGTGAGCATTAAGGACATGACACACAGCACAAGAAATTCGTGCGGTTAAACATGACCTGCATCAGGTTCGAGGTGGACAATAAAAGGGTCTCTGACCTGAATCGCCCACAATACTGTCTATTCAATGTTGCACGTTCTGTGGCTGTGGTATACCATGCCTCCATCATCCAATAGGGACAGGGCGATTGAAATTGGGCTTTTGGAGGCTAAAACCCATGTAAAACAGGTTGCTCATCGAATGGGTGTGACACCAAACGCCATTCGGAAAATGCGGGCGAAGTTTCTCGATCAGGAGGTGTTAAGGACCTGCCAAGAAGTGGAAGGCCCAGGGCAAACGCGCAAAGACCAGATCGGCGAATCGGAAACTTCGCACTAAGGAACAGAACGATATCCGGTATAGGCGTCTGATTGTGCCAGGAAAAAAACCCAAAACAAAACAAAACAAACAAACAAAAAAACAAACAAACAATGCCATTTCGACTCTGGCGCGGATTCAACACGCTCGTTAGGTCACTAAACCTCCATGCTGGCTATGAGCACCAGAAGTCCGAAGTCATCTTAGAGCAGATGCTGGTGGCTGGGAGAAACGGTTATATGCCCAATCAATCAGGAGACGCCTAAAATCCGGCAGAGTACGTCCCAGGCGGCTAGTGAAGAAAGCCTTGTTGCTCCGCCGTCATAAGATAGTGCGTCTGCAGTGGGCGACAAATCACTATCGAAGGACTAGACGGCAATGGGGCAACGTTCTTTTCACCGACGAAACGCATGTGTGTCTCCGTCACGTTGACTCTAGGAGACGTGTGTGGCGTCGGCAGGGTGCTGCGTGCAGCCAGTAACGACTTTTTGTGGTGGGAGAGTAATGGTCTGGGCAGGCATCAGTTTGATCTAGTACCTATTAAGGAAAACTGGAACACTGCTGGCTACGTTGCTCAAGCTTTCAGACCTCATGTTTTGCCCTGTGCAGCCGAACTTGGACATGGATTTGTCTTCATGGACGACAGTGCGCGTCCACATCGTGCAGGGATTGTGAATGACTTCTCCCAAACTGAAGGCATTGACGGAATCCAGTTGCCCGAGTGTTCTCCGGATCTCAATCCTATCGAAAGTCTTTGAGATAAGTTGAAACACTCAGTCTGTCGTCGAGTTGGGATGGAGTCCATCTCTTGACGATGTGAGACGCCTCCTTCAGGAAGAGTGGTTAGCCATCCCACAACGTCGGATCGCACGCCTCATTTTCGCATTGTCGAAATGTGATACAATCTCGTGGCGGCTACCCACCATATTGATAATTACTTGTCACTGAGTGAGAATGATCGAATTCTGTGATGAAATAAAGAATTGCAGTTGAAAAATATCGTTACCTCCTTTTATGAAATTTTCAAAATCGACCGAGTTTCAGTTTGGGCATGCCCATTGGCGCACAACTGCACTTGCACGTTAATCCTTGATATACCGCGTCCGCCACATTACTGGAATAGTGTGTACAAAATTTCATTGCCATCTGGTACCTCTCACGGGAGATATCCAACAACGTTTTGGGGGAACTTACTTTTGTTGCACTGTTTAGATGGGCCCAGTCTTCAGGTTATGGAGGCTGGGAGGTTCCAGTGTTGAAGATTAGCAGATCATGGGCAATGAGGATGAAGAATCCCTGGCTTCTGCTGAGTTAGGGGTTTGATCTTTATATGTGTATGGCCTCCAACAGTTTTCTGCATTTCCTGTCTGATTGGTTGACAGGAACATTTTGGTATTATGCCATCTAATGGTGTGGGTTGGGTTTGCTTGATGTGCACAGAAAGCGCTGCTTTAACGTCTGATTTCTGTACAGATGGTTGATTCTCTTTCAATCTTATGTCTTGTGGTCTGCAGGATTTTTTTTTGTTGGTTTCATTGCAGCCACATTCGAGTTTATATTTGGAGCTCTTGGGTGGTCTGAAAAAAGGTTTTAAATCCAGAGCAAGATATTATGAGCCTGGTTATTTAGTGGCTGCATGTCCCAATGTACGGTAATGGGGATCCATAAATTGTGGCTGTCAGTGGTGGTTATTGGTTTTGGGAAGCTGGGCCGTAGGGCTCGGTTCATAGTTCTGTGGACAGAGGATATGGATTGAGGGCTTCTGGTAAAGGTGTAGATGATGCCGACCTTGGTCTATGGGATGGAAGGATTTTGGAGAATGTACTAGTCTGAATGGGTGGATTCCTGTGTATGGGTGATGGATTTTACTGACTAAGACGTCAAGAAATGGGAGGTGTTGGCCAGTCTTTTTCCCATGGTAAACTGTATCCATTCATGCCTGGAATTCAGATGGGCGAGTAGTATGTCCCAGTCTTCCGGGTCATAAGCCAGCAAAGTGGTCGGACGGGGTAGATGATGATAATGCTTGGTTTCCGAATTCAGTTAAGTAGATCTAATGTGAAGTATTGAGGGACCTTCCCTTCCCGTTTGGACCACTCTGCCGAAAAGGACAACTTTTTGATTAATTTCAAGCTAATTTTTCTCAATACTTAGGACTCCGAAAAATGGGAGTCCATAGTTGTCATTAAAGGTTTCTTAAAATTTGCCTCACATAACATGTATGCATTGAATGCAACTTAAAATAATAGCAGGGAAGATCTATGGCGCTTAAGTATGTATCTAATGCGGCTACGGCGGTATAAACATCGTGCAGTTTTAACATTATCATGTGTGTATATGAAGAGTTACAATGAAAGACTAGCTGAGATACTTTTATACCTTATCTTACTTTATAGGATATCGTGTATGATACACGATATGTGGGCCTTTTCAGTGTTAAAATATGGTGTTGTGGACTACTTACTGCTAAATTTGACGCATCGGTTTTTACACACGTATGTCTCTACGACTTGACTGGAAACTGTTGACTACCTGTACTTCCAGGGAATTATCCGTAACACTTATATATATTTCAAGGGATTATGGTGTTAATTTTATCATTGACACTAGCCTTTTGGGAATTTGACGGCGGATATTGTTTTAAGGGGTAATGGCCCCAGATGTGATCTGGATGCTTCGTTTATAGCAAAGTTGGTTACATTTGTTATAAATATTCCACTGAAATTCCTTGATGACCAGAAATTAAACTACTTTCTCATTTGTACACGTCAACAGAAATTTTGTCTGGTTACGTTGCTATGTATAAATTATGTTCGCATGGGGATTAGAAAGGTTAAATCTTTGTGAATATATCTGTATACATTGCTAAATTTACCTATTTTTTTTTCTAGATATCAATTCGTTGCGCGTGAGCTCTGGGAAGTCTTCCTCAAGCACTGTTGTCTCTTTACAAAGCTTTTGCTTTACAGAGGTCAAACTTTGTAGCCCGGACAAGAGCAAACACATCAATCGAGTGATTTAAGTGTGAACGCCTTTCGCGCTTCCGTCGAAGTGTATGCTTCTGTTTACCTCGTGACTAAAATTTTACCTCGTGTTAAATCTCATTTTGTCAAGCCTGGATATCCACGTTTATGCTATTAACCCATACAGATATTTTTTTACCTGAAGAATTAAAACTTGGGGAATAATGACAGTAATGCTAAATTAAATTCCTGATAGACACTTGCAAACACGAAGGCAAAGCTGCAGCTTACATTGTAGATTGTGTTGTGCTGGATGGTTTTTAAGGCCCATGTTCGTTTGGATGACACGTCCCGCTCCAGTCTCTGTTGTACAGCGTTAATTATAAACTGCTCACGCAAAGCCTCTTGACTTGAATTTGCATATTCAACCTGCCCACAGAAAAGAGTATACTCTTAAAAAATGAGGTGCTTTAGCGATGAATTTCAAGTTACAAAACAAAATTAACATATAAATGTGCTTACGAAAACATAACTAAATGCCCTGCACGATTTAGGCATATTTTAATCTTCAAAAATGACGTCAATGAAGTCTAGTGCAGATGTGCTGGTCTAAGCCACTGTCAGTTTTAAGACTGGAGGCGATCAAACAATAAACTGTGGTATTTTATTTATGTCTGAACGAATTCACATACACATAAATGAGGCGTGTCGCCGGCTATTTCTATACCATAGAGTCAGTAGCTGATGAGAAGGTGGGAGCACAGGGGAAGAGGGGGGAGTTAGAGATTTGCGATATTGGCCATATATTGTCTAAAATTTAATTATTTTATTTCATTGGTGTCTTACACCGTACTCATGAATATTTCACTTATACGACGGCGGCCAGCATTGTGGTGGGAGGAAACCGGGCAAAGCCCGGGGGAAACCCACGACCATCCGCAGATTGCTGGCAGACCTTCCCACGTACGGCCGGAGAGGAAGCCAGCATGGGCTGAACTTGAACTCACAGCGACCGCATTGATGGGAGCCTTCTGGGTGATTGCGCTGCGCTAGTGCGCTAACCCATTGAGCCACGGAGGCCCCTATAGTCTAAAACACTGAAACTGCAGTCGTTAACACATGATACACAAGTTGTGTAACAATTTATTTGCCATCATCAGATTCATCAAATCGCTGAAATATTGAGTCATAATGAAGCCTACGTTTTTCGGAATGAATGAATGAATGCGTATTGTTTAACGCCTCAAGTATATTTCACTTATATAAAGGCGGTATCTCCTTGGTGCAGGACGGATTTCCACCGTATCTTTTATCTGGTGCTGCCTCACCGAGACGACTTGCCGAAGACACCCAACAAACCCCCTCACCCAGTCACATTATACTGAGCGCCTAGCGAGGAAGCAGGATGTACCATTTTTTAAAGTCTTTGGTATGGCCCGACCCAGATTTGAACCCAGATCTCCCCGTCCGAAAGCGGACGCTCTACCGGGCGGGTATAAAACTAGCCAAGAGACGTTTTTCGGAGTAACACTACTTGTGTATGACGTTAAACTTATCAGTGGTACTACAGAATTTAAGTTAACTTATGAACAACAGGAGTTCACGTGAAGTGTCGAACTCTGACACTTGTTTTTCAAGTTTATGACCTGAAGGAAATTTTCAGTTGTCACATAAGATCGTGGGCACGTAAGCCATTATTATTATTTATTCATGCGGGAGTTCGAGTAAAGGCACAAAGCGTAAGTAGTTCTTGTATAAAAGATGGGTGACCAACCAACGACGATAACCGTACATGGACGCTGGAGTCGTGAATTAAAAAACAAACAATGGACGATAAATCGTGAACTTCGTGATTTTCCGTAATTTAGATGTACTTGCTTTTTGTGATCTGTAAAGATACACTGGCAAATGGTTCTAGTAACGGGGAATGCAGATAAGAGCATTAACACTGATAAATCCATGCATATATTATTGCATGGCGTAAATAGCAACAACGTTCAGATGGAGCTTTTAGTAAGGAACTTCAGGATGATCATTTACATATTCATACGTGTTATTACGTGTTTATACGTTATAATCAGGCTACATTTTTGCATTATAGCAAACTTGTGGATGCTCCTGGGTTTCCCCCACGCTCTACCGGGTTTTCTCCAACCTTAATCCTGTCCGTTGCCATGTAAATAACATTCTTGAGTATGGCGTAAAACACATATAAAATACAACATATATACAATTAACTTTCAGTACCACGACCCTCTGGCGTAGCACAGACCTCCTCGTGTTGTGGCTTCTGATAATACCATGAAGAGTTGGGCTTCCGAATAAAGCTACTAGGTCTGTGGTTGAGAACCTCTAAAAATAAACCCTCATTCTCAAGACTAACTGGGGGCTTACGTGGGTCAGTCTGTTAGCGCGCTATCGCAGCACAATGACCCGAAGCCTCCCACCAATGCGGTCGTTGTGAGTTCAAGTCCAGATCATGCTGGCTTCCTCTCCGGTCGTACGTGGGAATGTCTGCCAACAGCCTGCGGATGGTCGTGGATTTCCCCCGAGCTCTGCGCAGGTTCTTTCTACCATAATGCTGGCCGCCGTCGTATAAGTGAAATATTCTTGAGCACGACGTAAAACAGCAATCAAATAAGTAAATAAATAAATCAAGGCTGACTATATTGTGTTTGTCTCTTTGTATACACTGGGTTGTAGAGTAATAACATAGCCTTGTGCTGTGAAAGTCATAAGTCTGGCGGCAGTGTTATATTACGTGGCATGTTCTGCATTAGGACATAGAACACTAGTTGTACCGCGTGGCAGGTCACCGCGTCGAACAATTAGTCGCGATGAGCCTTCACAAACACTAAGAACACCACAATAAAATAACCTCAGGCTGAAATTAAACAAAGTTGTTCAAGTGGCCTTCTTCACACGAAAGTAAACCAGTGACCCGTTACCCATTATATTTTAATTGCGATATGGTTGGTTTAACGCCGTTTTGCAATTTTCATATATGAACAAATTAAGATTTAAGTCACCACTTGTGTGTTCTGTGATAAATGGATTGTTTGAAAAACAACACTGTTTTTGTTTGTCTGCGTCATTTGACAACCCAATTGGGTCAGCATTGTTTAGAGTTGTGAAAAAAAAACCATCTGGGGTCGTTTTGCTGCTGTGGTACGTCAATGCCATTGGTCGCCGCGTTCTTAAAAGGAAGCAAGAACGGCGTCCCATCACTTGCTGAGCTGAAGAGGGCGTTAGAGCTTATCGGGTAAGTTCATGGCGCTTTTTCCACTATGTATACATTAAGCTTGGTACTTCTTTAAGTTACCGCGATTTACAAGAGTTTTCCACTTTAAAGGAAGTAAAAGTGGGAATGTTTTGTACACTGCATGGCGGAATTCAAACATAAATTTGAATATATTATAACACCGTTTATAAGCAAACGCTTAAAAACCATTTTCATTTGGCTACATTAGCAGATAAATCGCTTCAGCTTTCAGTGTGCGTCCTCGCTACTTCATTTTCAGCTACTTTAAACCAAGAGCTAACCGGACCAAAGCGTATAAGTGAAATATAAGTCAGTACGGCGAAAAACACCAATCAAAAAAATAAATAAATGATTAGATGTAAGCACATTGCCTTCATTACAAAAGTTTTTACTGGTTTTACACGAAAGGAACCAAAGGAAAATGGTGATATTTTGCCACCAAATTAATGCCAGTTATAGTATCTTGATAACAGATGAAAAAGAATCGTATTGCCACTTTATGCAGAAGCCATTGGTAGCCGTACTTCGAATGAATGAATGCTTATTGTTTAACGCCCTACTCAGGAATATTTCACATACGAAAACGGTATCTCCTTGGTGCAGGACGGATTTCCACCATATCTTTTATCTGGTGCTGCCTCACCGAGACGACTTGCCGAAGACACCCAACAAGCCCCCTCACCCAGTCACATTATACTGACACCGGGCCGACCAGTTCACCCTCTAGCCTCTTATTGCTGAACGCCTAGCGAGAAAGCAGGGTGAACCATTTTTTAAAGTCTTTGGTATGACCCGACCCAGATTTGAACCCAGATCTCCCCGTCCGAATCCGTGCCTCGATCCTCGGCCAGCAACCTGTGGATGGCCCGTGGTTTTACCTGGACTCCCTGGTTTGCTAGCACCATAATGTCGGCCACGGTGGTACAAGTGAAATATTCACAAGTACAGCGTAAGCACCAATAAATAAGTTAATATATAAATATAGTACCTTTTTCGCCATCAACTTAACAAAAACTGGTCTGAAGAAAAGGGTACGATATTGGCACCTTATCACAATATCTGTATGAACAATTTAATCATCAGGTTTTAGCTGATGTTTTCATGTTTCATTATTTCATTCAAGGCGCGACGTTGAGGGGATTGTCAACAGTTACTGTAGGATAAAGGTAAAGTGACTGATCGAACCGTTGTCAGTCTTCAATGTTTTCAGTGTGACCATGTCTGTATAACAATATCCTGAAAGCTTCAGTTACCCCGTGCATCTATAGATATTGCAATACGAAGACAAGACCAAGAATACTGGTTTACCACCAATTCACTACGTCTCTAAGAACGGCTTTATTATCATGATGTAGGGGCCTGTTTAAACAAAGTATTAAGTTTATTAAAGAGCACACCAGCAGTAGACAAATGAGACTTTCACCACCAAGAATTTCAACTTTCATACAGATGATACTGTCAGTGATGGTTCCTCAGTGGCAGGTGTGATTCTTCTGTTTCTCTAGGGTGACCTTCACGTACGGTCATTCCAATGAAGAAAGCAAATTTATCCGATTGTATAAACCGTGGACTCAGTGGCACGTTATATTAAGTAAGGGTTATCATCTGACCTGGAGGTTATTAATCGCGGTTACTCACTTGCTCATTGAAGCCTCCGTGGGTCAACCGGTTAGCGCGTTATCGCAGTACAATGACCCAGAAGCCATCTACACATGCGGTCACTGTGAGTTCAAGACCAGCTCATGCTGGCTTCCACTCGGACTGTAAGTGGGAATGTCTGTCAGCAACCTGCGGATGGTCGTGGGTTCCCTTCGGGCTCTTCCCCGGTTTCCTCCCACCATAATTTTGGCCGCCGTCGTATAAGTGAAATATTCTTGAGCACGGCGTAAAACACCAATCAAATAAATAAATCACTTTGTCAGCGGATATATAATAGGCTAAAGGGCATTAGCCCCGAGGTTTATTATTTGGCCGCTGACCAGGTGAATAACCGCGATCAGTCATCGAAAGGGAAAATCATAACCCACTTACGTAATGGCTCTTTTGTTCGTCTGCGAGTTTCTATTTTGCGTATCGTCTACTTTCGCGGGAACAGCCCCTGCTACTCACTGGTCTGAATTTGTTCCGGAGAAGGTATTTTCCGTCAGACATGTATTGAGAACTTCGTGTAAAGCACAATTTGTGAATACAACGTATATGCTGATTTCGTGCTGAAGGCACCAGTAGTTTAACTATAGGCGCGTATTAGCAGCATGCCCATCGACGATAGTGACGATCTGTTTCACACACAAGTTCTGGAACGGTCTGGAGACTTTTCGGGCGTGAAATCCATGAACAGTAGAAATCACGCATCAGAACAAGATTTACCTGCTACAGAATAAAAACGGCATGGAGAAGCCGGATTTCACATGAACTGTGGCCAACTTGTGAGATTACAATTTGCTTTCGACACAGGATGAACTTAGCCCAGTAACCAGTAAACAGTCTTTCATTGTGATTTATTTGCAAAGACAGAAAGCATCAACGCACTGGAGTGGTACGGAAACTCACAACCCGCCATATATGGGTAGGACGGAGTAAGTCGCCATAGGATTTAGGTCAAACCTTAGCATTTTGATGCGTGAAGACGTGACCTGTTTGTAATGTAAAGACAGAATGTAGACAGAAGGTTAGTAGTTGGGACAAAACCACCATCAGAATTCATATGTTATATTCATGTGTGTTAAGGGCAAGGGCATAGATTATCAGTTTGATCTTGATCGGGTCGAATATGTCGTAACCCAGGAGCTGTTAGAAATTAAATTGTAAAACACTCGGTACTAAGTCTTCGCGTTGTTGAAGTAGCGTGTTGAAAGAGATAGTTGTAATTTGGTTCATGATATCTATATTTCTACAGTGTTATGAAATAAATCTTGGAAGAGAGGTTGAGAGTGTTTACCTGATTAAAAGCTGTTACGTATTCATCCATTACAAAGGAAAAGATCACCTGGTAGGCAGTTCACCTGACCAGAGAGTGATTGAGCCCCTGGCCTCAGTTGCAGGTGGCAATGGACCAGGTAAGTTGGATATGTTACATCTGTAACTTTGAAGCCAGGGTTACATGACAACGACGTTCTCTGACCACACTGAGTGTTTATGACGGGTGACTAACTCCTTTTGTGGTCAGAGAAACCGGGCGAAACGGACCATAATGACACGTTGGCAACAAAAGGGCAAAGTAAGAGTTAGGTAAGTAAGAGTTATCACCTGAGCTGGAGATGATTGATCGAGGTTATTCACCTGGTCGGCGGGTATATAATATACCGAGGGGCGTTGGCCCAGTTTCCAGGTACCACAATTCCTGCTACTGAGTAGTCCCAATTTGTTATGGAGAATACACCGAGGGGCGTTGGCCCAGATTCGAGGGACCACAAATCCTGCTCCCTATTAGTCCCAATTTGTTATGGAGAATACTTGATGCATTGAGAGCTTCATGTAACGCAACTCCGTACGGTAGGGTGAACAGGGAATATTTGTTTCTGCCTCCGACAGAGATAAACTTGGATTGCGTTGATAAATGAAGACTAGAAAATGTCATTGATCAAAGTGGTACATGTATTTGATGAATACTACAAGTGTATTAACCAAAAAGAGGTTGCAAAAGTGACAAATCTTCAGTCATGTAGGAATCTGAGTGAACAACTCCTGAAATAAAATCTTTTAAAATACAACGAATGAGATATTGCGTGACGTAAAGTATAGCTATGTTATAGCTCGCATCAAGCCGATATATGTGTGACTTGTTCTAGTGCCATTAATGCATCTGAAGGGCAGAATACTCAGGCCCAAAATAAGTATATTCACCCAAAATTAAACCATGGCTGAGGCAATGTGCGCTTCTAAGGGACACAACTGTACTTTTATGGTGCAGGTGTGTGCTATGAATATTCATGAGTCTTGTAACCTTGAGGGTTTCTGCGATAATATTCTCTTTCCTTAGCAGAATTTAGTGCTTGTTCTGAATTTAATATGTGTGTAAGTCAGCCTTTTATAATGTACAAAACATTTCCAATTAGGGCAAAGCAGCCCAAACTCATAGACACGGTCTATGTGATGGTCGTGGAAAAAGCCGTCAAAAATGGACGCTGTCATAAGCATAGTAGACAACAAAAGAGCCAGTATGTAACAGCTATTAGATATCCCGTTGAACGGCTGGTCCATGTGCATTGTCGTGCCTTTTTGCCTTTTTTGAGAGCTTTTATAACCAATTGCATGTTATGGTAAGTAACTATTTAAAAAAAACGCATCCCTGAAAACATTTTTTGACAGTTAGTTTGCAATTTAAAATGATGCTGTTATTTTTTTTCGTGCGTATCTGGATGGGAGAGCTGTTCCCGTATATGTTGGATGTGATGCCCAGAATGGCATCAGACATATCCTGGTTGACTGTGTAGATGTTGTTGTTGATTGGTACAGATACTACACAGTCTGCTCAATATTAGAAGTATTCGTTAGCGTCGCTGGAGACGGTGTTGTTACGTATTTAAAATCTGCTAGTATATGTAAGGAAATAAAATTTTTATAAATCATACAATTTCCTGCTTAAAGACATATTTGAAAAGATATTGTGATCGTCGAATTTTACCGGAACTTGAGTTGTTTTACCTGGTTTTAAACATCTTCCTCTGTTTGTTTTGACTTACGGTTCGTGGTTTAAACATGTTCTCGCTACGATATAGTTGAAGTGTTTTGCCGAAGTGGTATGAAATCATAATCATCTACTGCTTCATTCATTGGTGCGTATCACATTTTCTCTACCAATGTCCATGGGGTAGTCCACAACATCGCAACCGAAGTGAAAGAAAGCTATGGGTATTTTGCGGTATTTGAATTTATAGAGAACCCTCTACCTACACTACACGATGTCTGTTTTTATTTTGTATTTTTCTCGCAGGTGAATTGTTCACGACGTGTATCACCTTGCCTGTTGTCATCATGAAGACGTTGGTGTTTGTGTTCGTTGTGTTCGGAGCCTTGCTGTCAATGTTTGAAGATTATTGCCTCAAAGTTAGTTAGTGGTCAGCGTTCCATTGTGTACGAAAACTGCGGCTGGAGTCCAGCAAGCATTACCGCCCACATCGCTAAGTCATCTCCATTTCCAGCGATTCCACTTCCTTCAGCTCTTGTATGGGCGGTACGTACTGCATATGTCACTCTCTTGCCCTGACACTCACTACATAAAACTCTACATTAGCATATGTGTTTTACGCAAAACGTAACAAGGCTGAAGTGAGTGTTCACCAAACGTTCTTTGGTGTCCCCATCCTCTGGTGCAGGTTTATTCAGGGTTTGAAGTTGTGATTTATTTATTTATTTCTTTGACCTAGAGGTTTTACGCCGTACTCAAAAATATTTCAATTATACGACGGCGGACAGCACTATGGTAGGAGGATACCAGGTAGAGCCCAGGGGAAATCCACAACCATCTGCAGGTTGATTTAGGGATACGTAATTATTTATTTCCATATTTGATTGATTGACCATCTTCAGGCTGCTTTAGGATTGTGTATTTGTCTGCCCTTTCCAAGACGTAGAGTGCATATCACGGATCAGTCTTGTATTAATACTAGGACCAGTATAGTCAACATTAAGAGAAATCACTTGGCCTAATGCGGTGAACATAATTGTATTAATTTTCATTTTCAAAATGGCAATCATTGTTTTTATTCTTATAGAGTGGCAATATTATTATTTCCATACAGTTGCCACATCTATTTCCATACAGTTGCCTTGAATGTGTTCTGGTTTGAACATGTTCTCGTCACGGTATGGCTGAGATATTGCCGATGTGTCTTTAAGCCTTTATAATTCATTTTATTCGGTTGTTACAACTGTTTCCATTCATTTGATACATTTCCTTCCATACGCTTATTACATGTGTCCATGCAGCTATTACATCTGTTTCCATGCAGTTGTTACATCTATTTCCATGCAGTTATTACAAATATTTCCATACTGTGTTATAAGCGTTTCCAGACAGATTTAATTGTATGTTTTGCTTTTTATTCCTGTAGACAGTAAGTTGTACGCCCCTGGCCTCCCCGACTGGGTACACCAATATCTGCGGAGGGAGTCCTCCCCTCATGTCACTTTGCCAGTACATGGAGTGCAGTTTTCAGGACATTCCGGGAACCTGGGCCTTTTACGTAAAAACTTCGCCAATAAGTGCCTGTAATGTGGATGTGGACGCTGTCGTGTTTTCATTTGGAAACCCGACACCCCTTGCATGCTGCTAACAGGGCAACCACTGCACACCTGTTTAGAGTATCCGCTATTACCTATTGCTTTTTGAATACTTATATCCATAATATACTCATTTTCTCTCAGAATATTTCGTCGATAGCAATGTGCCAATATAGCAAAAATTACTCCAAGGACTTTCTTATTCTGCAAATTATTTTAAGAAGGTAAATGTTGCATATTTTTATGTGTATGATGTAAGCATAAATCACTTATGCTACATATTAAAATCACAAGGTACCATATCGAGTTAATTTTAGACTTAATTTTAGTGGTAAGTAAAAGAAATACTAGCTGCTTTTTAAACGTTGAAAAACCGCTGTTTGATCAAACTCCTCGAGCAGGCGGTGCTGGCGCCTTTTCTGGGTCAAAGAAATCACGCCCACGCTCCCCATTTTATCGGAAATGTCCGACTTATCAAAGAAAGCGACCGGTATGTCCACCACCAGGTTCAAATGTCACTCTAAATGTTACTCCAAGTGCTTTCTTATTCTGCAGGTAAATGTTGTATATCTACAAATCACAAGGTGTCATGTCGGGTTAGGCTTAATTTTATGCATAAGTAAAATAAATACCAGCTACGTTTTAAACGTTGAAAAAAGTTCGATAGAAATCCACTGTTAATCTCTCAAGCATGCGGTAATGGCGTCTTACTCGGTCACGCTGCGTGTGACGGCAGTTTCCGTATGTTATCTTAAATGTTCAACTTATCAAAGACATCGACCTATCAGATAAGTCTGAAATCATACACCAGGTGGCAAGCTTATTACTGTTATGGTGGTATGAAGTTAGATGTGTTTGCATATTATTTGACTGTTGTTTAATCCCCTATACGAATCTCACTGGGAAAGGAAACCCTAGTTCTCTTGGTGAACACCAGACCTTTGAAGAGTGGCTTAATGAATATGCTCCAGAGGTCTTCAGCGACTGGTCAAACGGCCGACACAGCTTCCGCGACGGGTTATTGTGGCCAATCACCACGAACTGTAACCGGATTAAAAACACCATATTTTCTTTGTTCGGTTACATAGGCATATTAAGGTGAATAAAACAGCATGGCAGAGAATAACTTCTTTTTGAGTTATTTTTTGGCGTTTAGTTTTGAAAGTTTGGTCAACAGGCGAAAAAAATTTGAGTTTTCCAGAAGAGTTAATTCAACTCAGAAAACTCGGCTGAGTCACTGAAGACTCTTCTTATTGTCTTAGTGACTCGTAAATGGCCCATGAGTACTTTTATTTCTTTTGTAAGTCATCCAAACAATCGAATGAGCCTCTAATGACTTGGCCGATCCGGACAAACTTTGCACATCGTTCAAAACATATTGACGCTGCTACCGTTAAGATTTGAGCGAAATAAGAAAATGATCTAAACCATGGAAATTAGCATCAAATAGGGGAAATCACTTTCTGCCTGCGTGACATTTTTGGAGAACGCTCATTTTTGTTGCCAAATTGCTCATACTATTATATCCTAACTGTGTGGGAACACTTTTGAAACGAACAGTAGCACCGAGGTAACGGACTGTAACTTGATGTTCGAAAACGAGAGGGAATTCCACCACTGGTATTGTACACTTTCAACAACCTGCTGTCGGCTCGAAATATGACTCCACAACCCAACACGGTGGATATCCGTGCATAGCTCAATACTGGGACATATTATTGGTAGATTTTAGCTATGTTTACAAAGTTAAGTTTCTTCTTGTCTAGACTTTATAGAAAGAGAAGTAAGGTGCGTGGCCAACGATGCAACATAAGGATTACAGGAATTACACCAGAGCAATGCTAACAGCGTGAAGTCCAACAGTTGGCACATGCTCACTATCTCGGGGATTTATTCTAACTGGCCATGCAAATTCTTAAAGAGTAGCGGCTTATGCCACCTAAGCAAAATTAGGTCAAACAAAATGCAATGATGTTAGAAATTTGACTTTGCTGATCTAGAATCACTCAAATGCACCGTCAGCAACGGGATTTTTAAGACATGTAACCGATACTCTTGTCAGTTTACCTCGGGGTTTTATTCTAACTGTTCAAAAAAATGCTTAAACAGTAATAACATATTCATGCCCCGGCATCATGGCTTGGGCATAACTCCTCAAGCACCCAGAATTCAACAAGTTTAAAAAGTTCATAACGCAGAATATCTCAAATCCCCAAGAAGGCAAGACTAATAACAGGCGTTAACGGAAAAATTCCATTATATTCATTTATTTACTTTTGTTTTATTTATTATTTATTTGAGGTTTGCTTTACACCGTACTCACGAATATTTCACAAGACAGCGGCCAACATTATATGGTGAGGGAAACCCACGACCATCAGCAGGTTGCTGGAGGACCTTCCCACGTGCTCTCGGAGAGGAAGGCAGCCTGAGTTAGACTTGAACTTACAGCGGATTTCCACTATAATGGCACGGCAAGAAAGAAAGTTGGTCGCGACGCATCTTTCACGCATTCATGTGATATATTCTTCGTAGCGACTTGAGACCTGCCACCGCCAATGTATAATACAAGGCATAGGATAAACAATCGGAAATTGGAAGATCCGGGATAGACCCTTCATTGTCTATGTTCCCTGACAGACATTAGCAGACAGGAGATCAGGGTCTGGCCTTAGTTACTTGAGCAGCATTTCCACGAAAATCTCGTACCATCCCGCGTTAAATGGCTTCCCGTGGAGCCTTGTGACGGAGCCGATAAAATGTTCGGGATACAACAACAACATACGCGTCCCGTCTCTCAACTCCGATGGCAACCCAGCCACTTAGCATGCGCTCAAATGTTTTCCTGTTTTTTTTCCCATCAACACGATAGAGTGTGCTGGTCCAGGGAGAATTTGCGTTTGATTATGGGTTATTAAAATTCAAGGCTGACAGGCCGGGAGGCCACTTACAGTTCTGATAATAGGGGTACAAAGTAGCAGGAGCGCATAATACATATTTGTAAAGCTAAGTAAATATAAAATACAATTCTTTGTACAAAGGTAGTATAAACACAGGTAAACATATGATGTAATTCTTGATGCAGAATTGGTATAAACCTAGGTGTAAACATAGATGAACACATATTGTTCTTGAAATTTCAAATTCAGAGAAAAAACCGTTAAAAAAGAATCCAGGGAACTCACCTTCTAAAAGATTGTTCTGAAGACAAGATATCAATGGATTGATTAGAACTCAGGTCATGATATAAATCCATACTCGAAGGAAAAAGAATGTTTTCAAGCCTTAATTCTATCTGACGCAAACAGGAAAGGGGCGGTTTGTCGTAAGGCAAATTATATTTCAATGTGATAATTTCAGCTTAATTGCATGCACAGAAATTTTGATAACCTATGAGGGAATTTGACTTGGTATACATTTATTTGATTTCTCTCCCGCGCTTTGCTGACGAATTCCCCCCATGTATGATGGCACGCACCGACCGTCCATCAGCCGCGGTGAGGGAGTGCTTTAAACGTTTGGGGCGTACGAGGCCGCCTTTACACGTATAGTGTGTCTTGTTACATAAGCATTCGCATGAACAGTTAAGATAATAAATAGCTTAGCTAACTTGGTAGAAGTGCGCGTGCCTACTTGCCAACTATCACACTGTCATCTCTTTGGTTTTACTTCCCATGCTGTTATTCTTTATATCACATTACACAGACAGCGACTGGCGGATGAGGGCATTGATTCACGTAGAGAAAAAAACTTCCAATTTACACTAGAACGTACCGGTTTGTAGCACAATCCACTGTTGTGATGAAATCCGCCCACAGCCATGTAACTGCAGACGGCGATGTTCAGACAGACTTTATAGGAGGACGTAGTGGCCATTTGATTCCCCTTTCTTCATATCATAACAATGTGTAACCACTGCACGATGTTTCTTCTGCTATTTTCGTTAACACTTAGCAAATAGAGGCTAGCCCACACTCTGTCTTATTAGGAATTTTGCAACGTAATATAAATCTAACGTATACAAATGTAAATATAATGTTTTTTTTTTTGAATTTTAACTGAGGCTTAGTGTTTTTAACTGGCTTTAAAAATAATCGTCGATTTTGTTTAAGGTCTCATTACATCGACAGTCTTTCACTACTTCCTTGTTTAATCTAGTTGTCGAAACTGACATTCGTATGCCAGCCGTCAAGCAAAATAGATGTTTCTCGACTGAGGTACTTTCCCTGTGGCGCTAGGCCATAATCATTCATTCATTCATTTATATATTCATATATCTAACAGGACAACTAAATCATTACATCTAACTAGTGGCACCAAACTGGATAGAAAACTTGCTTTATGATTCATTGGTGTCTTACGGAACACCATAGCGTAGGCTTCGTTCATCCCTGGCCAAGTTTTGAATGGGTTGCAGCAAGGCTAATTAAGCATATGAGCAATGGGCCTTGTGTACCTGTATTAAATGTGATGACAGTATAGCCTTTTGAGTAGTTCTAGACCAGTGAACATAGCCTTTTGAGTAATTCTACACCAGTGAACACAGCCTTTTGAGTAATTCTACACAAGTGAACATAGCGTTTTGAGTAATTCTAGGCCAGTGAACATAGCTTTTTGAGCAATTCTAGACCAGTGAACATAGCGTTTTGAGTAATTCTACACCAGTGAACATAGCGTTTTGAGTAATTCTACACCAGTGAACATAGCGTTTTGAGTAATCCTAGACCAGTGAACATAGCGTTTTGAGTAATTCTAGACCAGTGAACATAGCGTTTTGAGTAATCCTAGACCAGTGAACATAGGGTTTTGAGCAATTCTACACCAGTGAACATAGCGTTTTGAGTAATTCTACACCAGTGAACATAGCGTTTTGAGTAATTCTACACCAGTGAACATAGCGTTTTGAGTAGTCCTAGACCAGTGAACATAGCGTTTTGAGCAATTCTAGACCAGTGAACATAGCGTTTTGAGCAATTCCACACCAGTGAACATAGCGTTTTGAGCATTTCTACACCAGTGAACATAGCGTTTTGAGTAATTCTACACCAGTGAACATAGCGTTTTGAGTAATTCTACACCAGTGCACATAGCGTTTTGAGTAGTCCTAGACCAGTGAACCTAGCGTTTTGAGTAGCCCTAGACCAGTGAACATAGCGTTTTGAGCAATTGTAGACCAGTGAACATAGCGTTTTGAGCAATTCTAGACCAGTGAACATAGCGTTTTGAGTAATTCTACACCAGTGAACCTAGCGTTTTGAGTAATTCTACACCAGTGAACATAGCGTTTTGAGTAATTCTACACCAGTGAACATAGCGTTTAGAGTAATTCTACACCAGTGAACATAGCGTTTTGAGTAATTCTACACCAGTGAACATAGCGTTTTGAGTAATTCTAGACCAGTGAACATAGCGTTTTGAGTAATTCTAGAACAGTGAACCTAGCGTTTTGAGTAATTCTACACCAGTGAACATAGCGTTTTGAGTAGTCCTAGACCAGTGAACATAGCGTTTTGAGTAATTCTACACCAGTGAACATAGCGTTTTGAGTAATTCTACACCAGTGAACCTAGCGTTTTGAGTAGTCCTACACCAGTGAACATAGCCTTTTGAGTAATTCTAGACCAGTGAACATAGCGTTTTGAGTAATTCTACACCAGTCAACATAGCGTTTTGAGTAATTCTAGACCAGTGAACATAGCCTTTTGAGCAATTGTAGACCAGTGAACATAGCGTTTTGAGTAATTCTACACCAGTGAACATAGCGTTTTGAGTAATTCTAGACCAGTGAACATAGCGTTTTGAGTAATTCTAGACCAGTGAACATAGCGTTTTGAGTAGTCCTAGACCAGTGAACATAGCGTTTTGAGTAGTCCTAGACCAGTGAACATAGCGTTTTGAGTAATTCTACACCAGTGAACCTAGCGTTTTGAGAAATTCTAGACCAGTGAACATAGCGTTTTGAGTAGTCCTAGACCAGTGAACATAGCGTTTTGAGCAATTCTACAGCAGTGAACATAGCCTTTTGAGTAGTCCTACACCAGTCAACATAGCGTTTTGAGCAATTCTAGACCAGTGAACATAGCGTTTTGAGTAATTCTACATCAGTGAACATAGCGTTTTGAGTAATTCTACACCAGTGAACATAGCGTTTTGAGTAATTCTAGACCAGTGAACATAGCGTTTTGAGTAATTCTACACCAGTGAACATAGCCTTTTGAGTAGTCCTAGACCAGTGAACATAGTCTTTTGGGTCATTCTAGACCAATGACGTCTAGTATATTGCATTTTACATCACTGGAATGTTTTACGCCATGCACATGGTGTTAGAGGGCGTGTAAGTTCTTACTTCTGTGACACAAGGGATTAGAATAAAACTCCAACTGAGGTAAATTGAAAAGAGGCCTGGTCTCACCGGTAACATGTGACAATTTCCCAACTATCACACCCTCGTCACTGCTCTGGTCTTACTCTCTATGTGGGAAGTCTTTCATATTTTATATTTTGAATCCAGCGACCATTTGTGGACTAGGCTGCGACTTCATGCTATATAGGACGTTTGTCAGACAATCGTTCTCCGACTGTGTTTTTTTTTTACTTCGCCCCCACTCCCTTTATTAAGTTTCGATCACCTGCGAGCATCTCTGTCCTCGTGTGGAAGACCTATGTGTGAGTCAAGCGTAAAATGAAAACAAAATAAACGGATAAAACATCTTTATGCGCATGGTAGTAAGGCGATTAAACGAATGCAGTAGGTTGTTTTTTTTTTATCTTCGCAGGTGTTTTTCAAAGAACATACTGTGGACTGTGATTTCTACATTTCTCTTACTTAAGTCCTTTGCAAACATGATTAACCCCAGGAAATTTTGAAAATTCCCTCTCTCCGAGTTGTCACAAGGCATTTTCACATGGGCCCTTTTCCTTGATGACTGTGTGTATTCTTTAGAGGGGAGAAGATTGGCCGATCTGCGCTACCATATTTATAAAGCGTATCTGGGCTTGTTTAAATAGGCCATCAATTCATTTCCACGACACTCAATTTCCTGTCATAAAATACATGCCGCAGGCCTGAACGCTCACATTTGACAATATGCAGTTGATGTGTGGTCGCTGCGTGAAAACTCTGCTGTGGAGTATTTCATTTCAAGCCGCCGTGGTCTTGTCTTCGTACAGACAGATTGTCAGAGAGTACGATGTGAAGCCTTTGTCTCAGGAAGCGGAGGAGGAGGGATACAGGAATTCAGGTGGGTGTACCTTATTACATTTATTCGTTTCATTTTGATTGATAGGGTAATTTCATATACTCACCACATCATTTCAAGAAATCAATAGAATTTGGAATTATACTAATAAACACATACACCTTTATGCACACAAATACGTTTATATATGTATGACATAAAACAAACTATAACATAGAGAGTAAAAACAAAGCGATGCATGTAGTTGGCAAATGGTCGAGTGAAACCTGACCGCTTGTTAATCTACCTCGGTCAGAGTTATATTCTCCATGTTGATGCTCATGGATTATGACTTAAGCGCCCGTGGCTTATGGCTCAAGGGCATATATAATACACTGCAATGTTACAAGCTTACCTCGATACACTTTCAGAACAGAGCAGTTTTCTGGGATGTCTCTACCCATCCGATTGTGCAGCTGTTCGAAGTTGCGACCGCCCCAAAAGTGGAGTTTATCACGTATTTCCTTTTGGAATGGGTCAAGGTTTCCCAGTGTACTGCGACATGGTGTCTAACGGCGGTGGATGGCTGGTGAGCACGTTTATTCTTATCAATAACTCTTACAAGCTCTATTGAATATGGCAGACATGGACATGACATATTTGGGCCTCAGTTTATCGTTTGTTAGCAAAATACTAAACGCCAAGAGACACCACTGTTTACCTAATTTTTGATGGTAAATATCAACAGTTGTAACACATCTATTTAGATTTGCCCAGTTTTTGGTGTATTTAAGAACTTGTATTGAAACTGTAAAAACGAGTACATATTTACATAAGCTTGACACTGACATTTTGCTACGACTTTCGCTTTCCCAGACAAGCCATCAGTCCCGACAGCTGGCGCTCTGAGTTTAAGTCCAGCTCAGTTTAAGTCCTACGGCCTTACGTGGGAAGGTCGACCAGCACCTTGCGAACGTTCGTGGGTTTTCCCCAGGCCGGACCGGTTCCCTCCTGCCATAATGCTGGCTGCCATCGTATACTTGAAATATTCTTGAGTACGAGGTACAACACCAATCAAATAAGTAAATAAAGAAATCAAGCCCAGATCACGATGTTAAATCAAATAAGTTAATAAAAGCTGGTATGATTTTTGTTTGATTCAGTATCAGATTAGAGTACGAAATATATGTTATATAAATTAAATAGGGGCGCGGGGATTTCTTGATGAACATAATTCTTATAGAGTACTATTGGGGGAGCAGAAGGGGGCAGTGTTTCATGTGCTTGTCTTTCAATCGCTATGAATTACCAGGTGAGGGTTCACACCCAACCTTAGGAAAAGAAAATTTCTGCATTGTCTTGCACCCACTGTTTGTCGAGCTTTGGTGACATTAATCGACCGGTGACGCTGCGCATGATGGTTTGCGCTGTTGAACATTGTTTAAGGATGACTATTCTTCCATCAATATAGGGTGCTTTCTGCACCTCACACATGGTGGAACTCCCGTCTCCTCCACCCCCAAAAATTGACCGTCATTGTATTGATGAAAAACTCTTGACTACAACCTTAAACAGCAATTTTATTTAGTTATTTATTTATTTATTTGATTGGTGTTCTACGCTATGCTTAAGAATATTTCACTTATACGACGTCGGCCAGCCTTATGATGGAAGGAAACCGGGCAGAGCACAGGGGAAAACCCACCACCATCCCCATGTTGCTGGCAAACCTTCCCACGTACGGCCGGAGAGGGATCCAGCATAAGCTGGACTTGAACTCGCAGCGACAGCATTGGTTTGGAGTTATTTCGTGGTGTGTTTGGGTCAAATAGCGCTCAGCATAACACTATCTTCAACAGGTGATCCAGAGACGACAAGACGGATCTGTGGATTTCTACCGCAACTGGCAGAATTACAGCGATGGTTTTGGTAACTTGTACGGGGAATTCTGGCTGGGTAAGTCCCTCAAAAGGAAACACAGTCTTAATTGGCCGACACAGTGTCTTGAGGTACTGATATATGTTATGAACTGTACGCATTAGGGTATAAACCACACTGAAACAGCTCAAATTCGTGTATATCACTGAAAGGCTATTATAGATGCAAACTGTTTTTAAAGCTATCCAAGATAAACAGCTAGATTTATAGCATTATTGGAGATATATATATATATATGCTTTGTTGTGGTCTTTTATGTCTATTTGGGGCCTCCGTGGCTCAGTCGGTTAGCGCGCTATCGCAGCGCAATGACCCAGAAATTTATGTATTTATGTATATTTATGTCTGTTTTTCTCCTGCACTAGGCCTCGAGAAGATGCACCTCTTGACCTCCCAAGCGGACTTCGAACTCCTGGTGAATATGAGAAGTTACGATAACGGAACGGGTTACGCATCCTACAACAGATTCCGTGTGTCAGACGAGTCTCAGGGGTTCAGGCTGTTACTGGGCGAATTCAAGGGCAACGTCGGTGAGTCCGTGACTCAGTCAATCAATCGGTTAGTCTGCCTTGCATTAAGCAAGTCTGAGCCACGGAGGCCCCTGCATTAAATAAAGGAAATCAAAAGTGAAGTCATCGTCATCTAAATGTCAAAACTACCTCGGGTAGTGTATTACTTCAGATTTCTTCAACAATTTTGGTCAGGTGTGAAATACTGTAGTCAGTGCACTGATAAAGTTTTCAAGATATAATCGGTCAAAAATGTGACCGTGCATTGGAATTTCTTGAAATTGAAAATGTACATGCCAACGAGTAATATTAAAATGAAGAATTTGGTGTTAAGGTAGTTTGCAGTGGACATAAGGATGTGTAATGAGGGGAAGATCAGGTCTTACATGAATGGGTAAGGACTTCGTGCACAGTTCTACCACGTGAGCATTATTTAAGGCCTCCTGTTGCTGTGATCCGCCAATTACTTGTCTTGTAACAGCGTTTGAATAGGTTGCCGTACACAAGAGGACGGCGGCCTGCATGATGGTGGGGTAAATCGGGCGCCACCATCTGCAGCTTGCTGCCGGCAGACCTTTTCAGACGTACAGCGGTTCAGTTTTACGGACGATACAGCGTCATATCACGTCTGACATTAAATATACGTTGGTATGGCTGTTGGAATGCTTGCCGTAGACGTGATATCAACAACCATTTGTGGTTCGGCATTTCTGTACTTCTCTGTGTCTGCTAGTTGTACTTTTCGACGACGGGTTATAATTTTCCTGGCATTCCACGTAAATCAGCATAAATGAACTTTTATTCTTGCACATTAAATAACAAATATTATAACATAATGGGTCGTTTTCTTCCTGTTTTAGGCAATTCCTTGTCCTACCACAACGGCCTCAAATTCTCTACCTATGACAAGGAAAACGACTTCCACTCTGAGAAGAACTGCGCTGTCAGTTATCGGGGTGCCTGGTGGTATAAGAAATGTCATGACAGCAACCTCAATGGTCAATATTTTCACGTCCAACGGAAGTCCGAGAAAAATGCATCTGCAGCCACCTGGTATCATTGGGCGTCAGCTTATGTTCCTCTCCAGTTCATCGAAATGAAGATCCGGCCATTGGACAATTAACTAAACAGAAGTTTGGACCGTATTGACCGTTGTCTGCAAACTTAAAAACACAGTGGAAGAAGAAATGTTATTTCGACAGAGTACGAAGAGTGTTTTATTTTCAGTTAATTCCCATGAGGTCGGTAGCCATCACTTTTCATGGTGTCACTTCAGCTGTTATCAATCCATTCCTTACTAATCAATTTATCAAAGGACGAAGGCTTCCAATAATTATTTCATGAGAGAACCAATCGATGACACTTTGGCTCCCTTCATCTGAAAGGTTCCAAAGTTGGCTAACTAGAAACAACTCCTAATTTATAACGAAACATTTGATGAATTACGAACAAAAAACAATTCATTTTGTTGGACTGTTTACCAATCTGGAGCTCTTGGAGAGACTTCAAAGTGACCATTATGTTACGCTTTCAAAACAATTTTGGAAGTCACATGCATTATTGAAAATTAAAATTACACAAACATATAATAGACAATTTTGAATTTGAAAGAAAGTCTACAGACCGTACAGAGGGTGTTCGCATGTGTGATATATTTATAAAAATACCCGTAATTTTAAAGCACATGCATGGGAGTGTGAGCCATATTCGATTGCTGGCAGTTTTAAAGGGCTCTCTTCGGTTTCCTCGTATCATAATGCTGTCCACTGTCATAGATGTGAGGTATTCTTGAGTATACGCCGTAAAACACCTATCAAATATTAAACTGTGGGTCCCTACCAGCCTTGCTTGACCCTCAGCACTGAGAAGTTAGAGCAAGGAAGCAGGACTGGGCTACTCTTACAGAACTGGGCTGGACTTTTAAATTTACGAGGTATATAGAAAACACGTCTTCCAATTTGACGCAGCCACTGTTTGAGGCCGTGCCACCATTAGCCAATCAAAACACTATTTACATAGGGCCCTGGAATGATCGGTGACGTAATGGACGTACCATAGCCTTTTTTTCTCACTGCAAACAAATGTTTATACCAGAGTGGATATTTAGTGATTTCTAATTAATGAACAGTACACAAATAACTATTCAGGACATTAAATATTTGACATTATACTTATATCATTTGACTAATACTAAACTTAAGCTTGTTACTTTTTGTCTGTCTTTAAAATAACATTTTACAATGGTTTGCTTTTTCAAAACCACTTAGACGCACAAATTATTTAATGTTTTCCACAAAACAGCAATCATGTGAAAGTTTTGCTCTTGGATAGCGACAATACAGCAGCTTTTACGATTTGTAAGAGTAATATTCATTATTTGCTGCCTCTTCTTTAAACGTAACGAGCACGTAGCTGCCATGGCGACGTAAGGCCTACAACGCTGGTTGCCATGGCAGACACGTGCTGGTAACGTTAAGAGGGCTTCGCGCAAGTGGGTCTTGGTCAGTCCGGTGTCAGTATAATGTGACCTAGTGGGGTGTAATGTCAGATGCCTTCGGGGGTGATGTTCCAGCGCTGGCAACACTTTGACAACATGGACTCGATCTGCTACAAGAAGACAGAGTATGTACATGTATATACACTTTAAGGACTCCTGTTAGAGATATAGCTGAAAATGATTGAGTAGGGCGTAAAACCTAAGCACACATACATACTAATTCTTTATCAGCAGGGCTAGTTTTATTCTTATCACTTGAACATTAACTGAAAATTTGAAGTGGAAAAGCCAAACCCGTGTCTGATTGACACGTGTTTGTGACGGCAAATCCAATGACCTGACCCTATTATCCTACCTCACATACAATATAAATAGTCCAGCTGTTCCCTTTTCCGGAAATAGCCGAAGTCGTCCGATGTGGTCAAGATTGAACGGACATCCGTTGTTTACGGGTGTAGGATTTCACGCCGTTGTTGTCCTACTGATAAACCAGACATCTGTTGGGCTGAGAAGTAACGGCAGTTAAAGTCTACACGCAGTTTAGAGAGATACATTGGAGTGTTTTACTTCGCACCAAGCTTTCCGTCATGGGGGACGATTTCAACATAGGAGACAGCCGGACAAGAAATGGGTCTACCAACCAGGTAAGCCTACGTAGTGAAGCGTTATCAGTTTGTTTTAATAAGAGTGGACACATTATTCCAAAAGTAGACCTCCGCAGGCCAGTTGGTTTCAGCGTTGGGTAATCTGAACGCAATTTGCCCGTGCAGTTGTATTATATGTATAGACTAATTTCCCTACAATCTAAACATCTCTCTCAAGCCTTATACCTACATAAAGATGCTGACGAAACTGTTTTCCCTTTGTTTTTGTTTTTTTTTTTCTTTTGGATGATGACATGTTGACAGTTGAAGCCTAAAGAGTGTGAAGATATGCTGTATTCCCAAATTTCAGCATTTCAGAAATGATCATTCACCTGAAATGCAAGATCAAAACACCATAATAAATTTTAATTACCAATTCCTTCTACAGTTGAAAGGTATTTTGGAAAAACATCGCTTGCTTTTTATTATTTCATCTACTAATCCAGTTTCTTAAAAAACAACAACAACAATAGAATAAAAAAATGTATCATGTAAAATGTATATGTATTTAAACATTGCGGGAATAGTAGATCTCAATAGATTCTCAACCCAGAGCATTGTCTTATGTGCTGCCCCTACCATCTTCGTATGGCAAACCTCATGGAGGAGTTACGAAAAACATTGTATGTGTATGCTATGGCCGCGGGCGCTTTGCGAAGTATCCACCTCTTACATGTATACCCCTCTTACATGTTTACCCAACTACCGTTTTAAGACTAAGCTTTGTAGACCTCATGGTTTTCATGGTCGGTTTGCTCTTACTGTATCTGGCATTTACAGTTATGAAAGGTGGATATGACATAAATACAGCTGGATCCTTTTGACCACGCCGCATTTAGCCAACACGCCCCCGCGTGATGTAAATGTGGCGCACAATACACGAGGTTAGGACATTGGGGTCTAGCTAGAACAAGAACGGCTGTGTGACCGTCAACGGTAAAACCCGGCCGGTTGTCAGTTTTACCTCAACATTATTCTAACTGTCCATGTAATTGGTTCAAAAGCTGTCACTCACACACCTATAGCGGTGTGACTCATATGGAATCAGACCAACAGGTGCAGGGATGTTAATTTATGCATTTATATATTTATTTGATTGGTGTTTTTTTTTTACTCCGTTCTCATGAATAGTTATGTTGATTGCAATTTATTCGACGTCAGTAGTCTAGAATTACTCAAAATGCCGTGTTATCATCGCAATTAATAACCATCCACGTGAAGACATTTACACACCCTCAGTCAAAGATCTCTTCCGTGCAAAACTGAGATGATATGGGCCAGGTTTGTTAAACTACAACTTGTCCAGACATATATAGGACTTATCATAACATTTCTTGAACACAATGACATTTCTAACGCTCTAAGCAACGTCGTATCTGGTAAACCAACTGGACAGGCGCATGCGTGCCGTGTGATAATGGAAGGCGATAACAACAACAACGACCACAGCTTGAACGTCCAGAAAATAGAACACTATTCTCTATCATTCACACTTCACAGCGTCGCTTGCGATGCTATCAGCCATCATTTAAATGCATTTGGCCTACAGCATAAAATATAAGTACTTGGCATTTCTGAATATAATTTTTGAAAACGATATCGACGTATTATAAAGATGTGAAGTTGCTTTTCGAGTTTTTATCTGACGTTTGTGTTAATTCAGATGGTTTTAAAAATATCCGACAACTTTTCGTCTGATTTTGGATGTTCTCATCACAGCATCAAAAAACATTCCAAATCTCGCGGTTTAAACACGTTCTCGTCACGACATGGGTGCAATAGGCGCACTACTGAAGTGGCGGTAAGTCATTACCATTTATTCACACCACCGGCTGCATGTTGCAACGGACATATCCGAGCAGTAATACAAACGACCTGCTTAGGCGTTTCACGCCATCCTGGCGCGACACCTACTGAAACTGTTCGTCCTACTATTGGAATATAAAAGACTATAAAGTGCATTGGCTTCAATTTATTTCCAGATATCCGCCATTTTGAAGAAATTACAAGTTACCCCGGCCCGTAGGATGAATACTTTAAAGCTAGAATGAGGAGAGGTGTACCTGAATGTAGTCTGTCCTTCATACGGCACTCGAACAGCCACGATTATTAGCTTTACTGCAGGTTTTTGAACAATACCGCGTCCCTTTATATGCTTCTTGATGAACACTACACTGAAGAATATTTCACTTGCATTTTTTTATTTATTTGATTTGTGTTTTACGCAGTACTCAAGAATATTTCCCTTATACGACGGCGGCCAACATTATGGTGGGAGGAAACCGGACAGAACCTGGCTGAAATCCACGACCGTCCGCAGGTTGCTGGCAGACCTTCCCACGTACCATCGGAGAGCTGGACTTGAACTCACAGCGACCGCATTGGTGGGAGTGCCACTGACCTCTGACAAGTTCCAGGTTCGGTAAACAGAGCACAGACTGCAGGTTCAATATTTCGTAACACGTTCACATACATGTAATATGCGGAGAGTCCTCTCTAGCTAACGCCTCGGATAAGTCTATCTAAAGTTAAACTGACTAGCCTTATCAACAAAGCCAGGGCATACTGTTATGTTTATTTACTGGTTTATCCTGGGAGACACGGAAGGGAATGAAAGCTGCTTTGCCTGATCACGTGATGTACAAGCAGTGTCACCCCTAAAAACGTGAGCTTAATTTTGAATAAGTCAATTTTCAGCAATTTATTTTGTCATCATCAGAAGGATTTCCTGATGATGGCAAAATAAATTGCTGAGATATTGAGCCAAAATGAAGCCTACGCTCCCCCGATTTACACTAGTTTTGTTTTACGTTACATTTATCAGTGGCACTACAGTGTATATTACCTGATTGCGTCTCGCAAATCTGCATGTTGTTCTGAGTATATTGTTCGCCTGTCGACCGTGTTCGTGATTGTCGGAAAAGTTCCGAACAACTCTAAGAGATTTCCGCGAGCAGTGCCGGCACAATGCTGTATGACAGCAGAGATAACCGAAACAAGGCAGTCTGTCATGTGCGTCGTACATCTAAATCCACTATAAACACGCGGTCATTTCAAGAGGAAAGTACTATCATTCAGATAACCGAACGCCCAAAATTGACAACTTCGCAATATGCGAGCATTTGTATTCGGCGCGCATATGAAGCATAAGGACTTTAAAGACCAGTAGTTACTAAGCAATTTACTTGGCAGATTTGCATTACCTCAGATAAAGGAGGAGGTATGATAAGGCACTGAAAGTGCTCATTGTTAGCACGACCAGTTGCAGACAGGAATCAGGTAGTTTGTCTGTGAACTTCTGTCACTCAACCGCAAACCGAAAACTGAATCGTTGGCATTGAGTTATCCGAACAGAAGGCCACGCACAGACTTCTTTGGTGTCCAACATTTATTATTTTTCATTGACTTTTTGCTTTTCTTTGAACACCGTTCAATCTGATACGAGTTTTGTCGTCCCCTGTTCTGAAGCTGTAATCAAGCGTCAATGTTTATGTTTCTTTAAAATATAATTGAAAGCAGAACTGCACGATGGACCAGTATTACGGAATATCAATAGAATACATCTTGTTTGGCCTTCTTTCTCATGCTTGCAGCACGAGACACATTTAACACGTACCATTGTTCACAATGGTTGTTTCCAAACGTACAGACTATTTGAGGTAGTAGAAACTATCAACTTAGTAGAGATCGCAACATATAGTTTCAAGCGCTAGCATATATTTGCATTGCAACCTCTCCATCCTTAGTGCATTGTACGCTACACGATAAGACGAACCATGCTACCTTTTGATGAAATGTGTTGTACATATAAGATCTCTGGGTATTTTTAGCAACTGTTTACTTTTTAAATTGTTTAATTACGTAATATCATTACAAAATTGTGTGTTTAAAGCAGAAGCACGTTTTCATGAAAATGAGAACACAGGTTCGAACCCACAGTCCCCGAGCCCAACCCTTGATTCACTTTCCACTACACTAAACTCAACAAGGAATTAGAGCAACATCTATTCGGTACACATCAAGGTTAAAGACAGGTCGTGCAAAATCAAAAGACAAAGTTGTTGTTTTAACAATGAAGGAAGCCGTGCCCCAAAACGATACTTTGCACGAAGATCAAACTAATTGAAATGTAAATCCTGTGCAGCTTTTGTTTTGGGGATCTACTTTCTCCATGCCTAAATCGGAGCTTGAATAGGCCAAAAAGTGCAAAATTTGACCAAATTACAACAGTGAAGCAGTTTCAGTTGATTATAACATTTTCACTGATTTAAAAATTTATACATGTTCACAAAATCCTATACACTCATATATAACATATGTCGAAATTAAAGGAAAAATAAGGCGGGAAACCTTGTTTGATGATTAATTTATCGTACCCACCATGGGCAGATTTCTTGCATTATCACACCTCCGCCGTTAAGTGCATATGACTTTGCTTTCTAACTATTTGCATTATTTGGACAATGTCGGATCATTGTAAAAGTAGAGTGTTGAAAATGCCGTAATGTGGACAGCCACATACGAGAAAATTGTCATATTTTACACATCCTCAGACCTTTTTACCTAATATTTGTGCTAGGGGATGGGTAAATCTGCAACTATTTCAGCATTTGCACTAACTGTTAAAATAATACCCCACTTGAGGTAGGCTAAATTGACAAGATGTGGATTTCATCGGTTACGCGTTAAGCCGTCATTTGAATGAAATATTCTTGAGTACGGCGTGACGACATATATCTGTGATAACTGTTAACACTGAGGACTGGAAACCGTTAGCGAGCAAGGAAAGTGGTAGGGTCATAAAGGGGAAGGGGACATATATCTTTGCAATCTCTGATTGCTGTCTTGTTTTTTTTTTTTTTTCTTTTTCTTTTTTAAATACAAGTTCCTTTATTGTGCCTGGTTTGCTTTTTAATTCGTCCCATTTAAGCCTGGAGGGTTCGGTAGGAACCTCTAATCAGTAACTTATTTCTGTCTTTATTTTTTTACATGAACTGCTGTCGTTCAGCAGGTTTTCCTCCACAAAATGGCGGCTCAGCAAAAGGCTAACGGCGATGTGTGTGAAGAAAGGAATGTAAAAGCACTAAAGTGCTAGAGTGCCAGAAACTCTTGGACAAATACTGTTTAATTAGCATAACGACTGGCCAAACCCTACGCATAATAGGACAAACAGCTGCCAATAGTCAAATCGACATACCACAGTACAACACCCGGAAACCATTCTTCCAGCCGATAACGGGTTTCAATTAATCAGTTAATTAACACAAGATTTGCCCTTGAGAAGGATTTCAGACACACAAATAATCTGTTAATTAAAGCATTCATATTTTTTGTTTCCTGTGTTGGTGGCACTGTTTGAAGAAATTTTAATAAAAGTTTATAACTGAAGAAAAACAGTCATCAGACGGACAGTTCAAAACTGAAAATTCAGTTATGTATGTTTTTTTTCAATCGTTTGAATTTTATGGAACGGTTTTTGAACTGGTGTAGCAAATGTTTAGGAACACGACTTTGATGTCACTAAACATGTACCCTAGTCCATCAACACAGTTTTTATTGCTGGAATTTCTTATTACCCATTATTGAGCGATGGTTTAATGTTCTCAAAACATTTGCTTGTATGAGTGAATCTAAAACCACAAACAAAATGTGATGTGAGGTCGGCCTGCCATGCTAATGACAGTATATGGAATTTAAAAAATTCCAGTAATTTAACGTCGTTTTATTTCATGCAAAAAGTCTCAATAATAAAGAAGAAAACACACTATTTAAGAGACAGGCTGAATGGCGGTTCTCCTGCATGATGCTCTCTCCCAATTCATTTTTATGCAGTCTTTTCTTCATCTACATACGCCGCTTGTCTGTTGCGGAATTTGTACACATAAATGTCTGTACACATAAACTGTCGGTACACAGTACATTCGTACGCAGATCTCAGTTACGTGCACCACAAACACGGAGAGAGCACGGGTCTCTTATGTTTTTGTTTCTTACAATGTTGTGTGCACCAACAACTGGTGAAATATTAACTCTTACATTTGCAACAAAAATAGACACAGTAATGTTTCCTTGACTCTCGGAATTGGAGATCATTCCCGGGGAAATGGCGACTTTGTTCGTGTTCAATATATTGAGTGGGCCATATTTCTTCTTTAATGTATAAAAAACACGTTATATAGTTACATGTAGAAGTTTACCCACAAGATGGGGAACAAAATGGCAAAGTTGGAAATGAACAGCATTCCAATGCCTTGGGCCGTGTAACCTAAATGTTCAAGCGAATTTTATGGCCTCTGTTTGGAATGAAGTTTTTTAACAAGATCTATAAAAAGTAAACCTGTGAGTTTATGCTGGTCGTGTGTTCATGTTGGCTTCGGTTTTATGTCACATGTGAATGTTGCGTTCATTTGGGTTAATGTGAGTTATGTATTTCTGTGGGTTAATGTGAGTTATGTATTCCTGTTGGTTATGTACTCATTTGGATTTCGGGTTAATGTGTTCGCAACACCCTGAGATTACAATTTGGTTGACGCTCAGCGCAGTGTCCAAACCACATTTTTTTAGTGTTGACATTTTAGCTGACCACAAGCTTGTGTTTTCTTTGTAGCAGGACGGTGACAGTTTGATGGAGAGCCGTCCGATAAACCCTGACAATATCGAAGTTGAGAGGACGTCGTCGAAATATGATCTCTTGTACAAGATTGATGACGTTCCCCCTTGGTACATGTGTATTTTGTTGGGGTTTCAGGTGAGGTTGTACACATGGATACACGTACGTAGTGAGCAAAAGCTGCGTGCAATTGACACTGTGTGCACTTTTAAGACAGTTTCACCGTCTCTTCAAATATTTATTCAGCAATTAGTGTTTATTATTTACCTGCTGTGGAAACTTGGAAGCCTCACATATCTAAACCTATCTGCGTTGGCAAAGATCAAATGACGCTGTCAGTCTCCTGGCTGGTGTTCGGCAGACTCTGTGGAGTCCGTCCACAGACACACAATATGGTAGACAGTACTCTCAGTCTGCAGACCTCCACCACAGCTCCTGGTTTCCTCTCAACACAGTGCTGGCCGCTGTCGTATAAGTGAAATATTTTCGAGTTCGACATAAAACACCAATCAAATAAATAAAAAAATAAATGCACATATCCACCACAGATAGACGTACAATGAAGCGCGACTGTTTCGAACAAAGGGACAAAACTCTGCTGGTCATTACGAGAAGGTGGAAGTAAAATATATATACGTGTCCTGTGTGACACGGTTGAAGATTCGATGAAACATTTTTGCATCCGTACCGCGATCCGGATTGGCATTAAAATGCATCGGACCGATTTGTCCTTAGCTAAAAGCCAACCTGTTCACAAAATCCCTGTATAAGTTTTTACATACAGTTGCTGACAGACAGACGCACAAAAAATGCTGCCGAAAGCATATTTATCTAAAACAAGAACTAGGAGACACTGACGGGCGTCGTTGATAGGCTGGGTCAGTGAAACTACAACACACTTGACCAATGAAGTTCAGTGTACCAGTACAGCTCTCAACGGTGCTGCGGCACTGCGGTTTTATGTTGGGAGTTTCCCAGGCGGTTTTTTACTCTGTATATTCCGGTTTCTTTATGGACCAATAAACATCTCCTCGACTGAAATAATGCCAACATGGGGTTAAGCCATAATCAGTCATTCATGACTCCCCGCGCCCTTAAACATTGACTGTCCTGAAATAAGAAAGAAATTCTTGAGCCATCAGTCAAATCCAAATCGTTGATAGTCATGTTTATGCTGTCCAATTGCAGCACTATTTGACCATGTTTGGGAGCACCTTATCGGTACCTCTCGTCCTGGCACCTCACATCTGCATGGCCAGCGACTATCTTGGACTTAGCCAACTTGTCAGCACTACTTTCTTCGTATCGGGAATCTGCACCCTACTCCAGACTACGCTGGGAAACAGGTGAGAGCAGTTGGCAACTGTATCCTACCGACAAACCAACCATCCCTCATACCACGTGTCTTTTCATGCCATTGCTATTTTGTCTGTAAACCAGCTTTTTGCGAACCGAATGTTTTGTTCCATATAACCAGTACGGTTTTCAATAATTCGGAACAGCACCCGATTTAACCTACCAGATGTCATGTACACACCCCAGTTTTGTCAACGAATATGTCTTTGCATAGCTTTGCTACTGTGTCTAAGAAAACAAGTTTTATGCTCTTTTGCTTTTTTGAAAGCAGTATACACTATTTCAAAATTAGCATCTGTACCCGACTAAACATACCGGAAGCAACGCACATGATCACACCCTATTTTTGTCGCTAAAGTATCAATCTGTAGCTCTAGTGCTGTGTCTGTAAACAATCTTTTCTTGCACGAACCAAATTTTCCCTTCCTTTTTCGATCAGTATACAGTTTCTCAGACCGGTCATGTCTACAGCACCGTAGAATATAGAGTCTGTTTTTTATCTTTCTATTTAGTCACATATTGTTGGCCTTCGGTAAATTCGCCCATTGTTACTATCGATATTGTCTTTTTCCACATGGCATGTAACTCCCAAAACTCTACAAAACGATATGTATCACATCTGCGTACTTGACGTGGAACTCAAGTTAAAACACTTTTTGTGGTGTATAATGTTGTATTCTCATAAGCATGTTTTCAGCACCTCGACTCAATTGCCTCCAGTGATGTCACAACTATTATAATTAGCGTGGCGTGGTGGATAACTTATAATCTAACAATACATTCACGCTGTGAGATGAACAGTTAATATCACACATGATCTGAACCCCTCCCTGATTATAATAATTGTGACCTCACTGATTTCAATTGAGACGAGGTGTTTAAAACATGCTTATGGGAATATAACACGATACACCACATAAAGTGTTTTAACTTGAGTTTCATGGCAAGTGCGGAGATGTGATGTATGTCATTATGTAGGCTTTTGGATGCTACATGTCACTGAAAAAAGGAAATATCAATAGTAACAATGGATGAATTTACAGAAGGCCAAAAGTACGGCCAAAAGTACTAAATAAAAACAAAGAGTACACAGAAGGCATCATCTAGGGTTTTTAACGGATCTGTCAGCGTGTTATAACGCTGGAAGAGAAGCTTCTTAACCACTCTCTCAGCTCTCAACCTGTTACTTAATCTGTCGACAAAGTGATACATTCTCATTTTTAATCAGTACAAAAAGAAAACTCTTATTATTGTGTTCCAGGTTACCAATAATCCAGGGCGCAACTTTTGCCTTTCTCACACCTTCGATAGCCATTCTCAGTCAGCCAGAGTGGGAGTGTCCGTTCACCGCAAGCCAAGGTATGACGTCAAACACATCTTCGAACTGTCAATCAGCAACACGTGTATCATTTGAACAGTCATAATCAGTATTGCTGGGAAAGAATCAACCAGATGTCCCACACATTTGTTGTAAATATTCAGTAGTACTGCCACATGACGACGTCACAATTGCTAACACCAAGAATGGAATGTAAATTATCACGAGAAGGGGTGATAGGACATTGGGTATGTGGGGTCCATCCATTTTAGTGCATGTAGAGCCAGTCACTTTGTCCTAAAACTGGTACAGTATATATAACTGGCTGTAAAGTAGTGATATTGTCTACCACAGAATAACTTTCCTTTAACCCTTTCACTCTAATCAAGATTAAAATAGTACTAATTTTAAATTAATGTAAATTCACATATAAACGGTGTCTATTGACACTTTTCTTTCAAAAGAGACACGTTAGCTGAACTGGGGGTATCATTTTAGTTCATACTATAGATCCTTATATACGTTTTAGCTGCGTTAAACAAAGTGATCCATTAAGACATTAACGAGTTATCTCGTTTTAACCAAATCGTCTTTGGTTCCTTCTAGACAAGATTAGTCGGTCTTGTTTCAATCTAGCTGGGCTAATGTACACTGCCTTTTGTCCAGTTTTCCCTTAGCATCACGGAAAAGGAAATCATAATTTTACCGGGCACGTCATAATTGAAAATTGAAATTATTACTTGGGCGAAATAAACACAATGTTGAGAATTTCATTCAGAAATTTATGGGAGCATTATATAAACTCACGTGGGAAGCCAGTTTGCTTAAACCATGGTGCCAGGGGGCATGTAAATTGTTTCTTCTTTAAACACTTCCATGAACAGTTAGAATAAAAACTCTGAGATAAATTGACAAAAGGCTGTGTTAGACTGGTAACGTCTGATTATTTCCCAACTATCACACTGTCGTTGCTGATCTGGTTTTACTCTCTATGCAGTTGTCTTTTATATGTTGTATAAGCCAGTGTAACCTTTTTCTTTATTTAATTGTCAGTAAGCTTTTATTACTTGATCATGTATCACAAGTTGCGATTACGTATTACTCGGAAGCTGAAATTTTATATTCCTTTTAGCAGTAAATGATGAAAATATTACTTTGCCCGAGACTGGAGGACCGGAGCACCGCGAGATGTGGCAAGGGAGATTGCTCGAGGTAATGATTGACAACACTTGTCAAATGCAAGTTTTGCTCTACTTTATGAATTATGTCACATTCACCGTATTAGACGGCAGTTAGCGATCGGCGCAATTCAATGTTCGAAACGGCGTGATCAGCACGACCAAATGGGCAATTCTCTGTCAGGCACTATGACGACGCACAGGAAAAAATATACGTTTGGGTACTATATACAGCATTTGAACGCCCTTGATGAAAAAGAAATGATGCCCTAAAGCCTTCTTCTTCCCTTTCAGTTATTACTGAATGTAATATTAAAAGCCCATCGGTGTAGCATGCCAGAAATAATATGATATACTTTACTGCCTGATGACCGAATTGAGTTTAAAGATGGTTATTTTCTTTAATATTATTGTTTGGCCGTTTAAGATTAGGTTATATCAAGCCTTGGCGAACATCGTTCCGGTTCCTCCATCGACAGAAACCATCATCTTCCAAGTATTTCTATTGTGCAGGAAATCTGCCTCCCAAGGCGCAAAACGAATTTATACTGAAATCGATGTTAAATCAGAAAGCAAAGAAACAAACGTTTTAAATAGTTATGAAATACTAGTATTCCGAATTGGCTTTTTTCTTTAATTAAGCTGTGAAGCATAATGCTAACATCGGAGTTCATTAAATATGTTACTATTGCCATCTGCATGTAAATAGCATGGGGGATCACTTCTTCACTAATCTAGACCTACTTTACTAAACCTAGGCTTCGAAACCGACAGTCGTATACCAGAATTGGCGTTCCAGGTCAATAATCACAAGACAAAGCGCAATAAATATAGAATCGGAATCCTTATCTCATTTTTTAAAAAGTTTTTCCTTGCAATCGTCCGGAAAAGAGATTCAGGGTAGTGAACCCTCATACTGGAACAGTCTCTATATTTAGCTGTGACGGAGGCTTGTGTTCTTAAATTGTATTTGTTTATTTATTTATTTCTTTCAGTGGTGTTTTACGCGGTACCCAAGAATACTTCACTTATACGACGGCGGCTGGGATTATGGTGGGAGGAAACTGGGCAGAACCCCGGGGGAAACCCACATCCGCATGTACGGCAGGAGAAGAAGCCTGCATGAGCTGGACTTGAACTCACAGCGACCGCATTGGTGGGACGCTTCTGGTCATTGCGCTGGAATAGAGCCCTAAATTTTGTTTGCGTGTAGTACTAGTAAACACAGCATACTGACCTAGGTTAAGTTTACACTCAAGTATTTATGTTATTTATTTATTTGATTGGTGTTTTACGCCGTACTCAAGAATATTTCACTTGTACGACAGCGGCCAGCATTATGGTGGGGGGAAATTGGGTAGAGCCCCGAGGAAACCCATGACCATCCACAGATTGCTGGCAGACCGTCCCACGTAGGGCCGGAGAGGAAGCTAGTAGGAGCTGGTCTTGAACTCACAGCGACCGCAGGCGTCGGGTCGTTGTGCTGCGATAGCGCGCTAACCGACTGACCCACGGAGGCCCCAAATAGACATAAAAGACAACAATACTCTAGTATGATACTTACATAAGGTTATAGAGGCTGAAAACTTCGGAAGGATTCAACAACATCTTGTAGTATTGATTACGAACGCAAATCCATTTATTATCAGGGATATGAATCCGACCTCACGTGGGACCTCGCACATTGACCAGCTAACTTTTACAAACAAGTCTTGCGCCTTCGCGTTTTTTTTTTGGATGGAGAGGGTCATCTGCCTCGAATATTCATTGAGTCTTTTCGTCATCATCGGAAAACTGTTGACTGCGTCTCTTTGCATGAAACTGTCCTATTTTGTTTATTTTATATACTTTTTTAGTTCGATGGAGGTTCGTGTTTTGCCGTTTTGGATAGTGCTCTTGCGATTTTGCACATCTTGGTTGACGGCTGGTATACGAATGTCGGTTTTGACGCCAAGTTGATGTGCCCATGTGCGTACGCCTTGTAGAACTGGCCGCTCAATCCAGTTCAGTATTTTTCAGCAGAATTAGTTTAAGGCTTACGCATAACAAACGAGCATTTATTTTGTAAGCAAACATGGCTGTCCTGACGGCATTACCTGTTTATTACAAATTTGTAATACCTAAAATGTCTCTTGCCTTTAGTCATGTGGCTGGACAGTTGTTGAAGTTTTCAGATTATATGTAAGCTGTTGTCCTTATTTTTCTTTTCCTGTTAGTTGCAGGGAGCGATCATGGTAGCCTCTCTTTTCCAAGTTGTCATTGGTTTTAGCGGGGTTATGGGTCTGATATTAAAATTCATTGGCCCTCTAGCGGTGACCCCTACAGTGACGATGATAGGCCTGTCCTTGTTTGGCGCAGCGGCAGAGAAGGCTTCCAAACAGTGGTGGATCGCTATAATGTAAGACAAGTGAATGATCAAATATTGTTATTAATAATTATATATTCATACCACAAAAAACCCATAAACTATAATGTAATTCATAGACAAACATTTTTGAAAACCTCTAACAAAGATCATGGATGGGTCTGAAGTAAGAGAGATAAAGTTGAAATGATTTTTTTGCACAATGATTATTATGTAAGAAGTTGAAAGAACAAAGTGATTTTTCCTTCATTCATAACCCTGGTCAGGTTTCCTTCACCACAACCTTTGTCCGGTTTCCTTTATCCAAAACCCTGATCCGGTTTCCTGTATCCACAACCTTTTTTGGTTTCCTTCCCACGTAAACGTTCATTCATCCATGACTCTGAGCAGATTTACTTCACCCGTAACCTTGTGCAGTTTCTTCATTCGTGACCTTTGTACGGCTTCCTTCATCCGCAACCCTTATCATGTTTCCTTCATCTGTAACCCGTGTCAGGTTTCCTTGATCTCTAACCCTTATTAGGTTTCATTTATCCGTAACCTTGGGGTTTTTTTTCATTCGTAACTTTTGTGGAGTTTCCTTCATCCATAAACTTTGTGCGGTCTCCTAGTTTTATAACCTTTGTCTTGTTTCATTCATCTGTAAACCTTATGGCCGCTATATTAGCGCAAAATTATTGAGCACAGCATAAAACAGGCATCAGAGAATGCTGTGGGTAAAAATTAAATCAATCCGACAGTCGTTAATTATCTGTAAGTATTCAACTGAAGAGTTAAATAATCAAGTCGTTTATTACCGAGTGAATCAACACACTGGTCAACCAGCCTAAATTAAAAAAAAAACATGTGTCCAGTCTGTGATTCGCAAAGCTGCCCATAAGTCACGATTTTAGTGCAGCAAACTGTTTCGAGTCTAACACTAAATCTGACGTAAGTCTAAGAGAGATTCGTGGTCTTGGAGCTTGGGCTCACTTGCACGAATCCCACTTAACATTACGAGCACATAACTGCCATGGCAACCAGCACTGTAGGCATTACCTCGCCGTGGTATTTATGTGATCCTAACTTGAAGAGGGTTTCGTGCAAGTGAGCTCAGGGCAATAATGTTTATCGTTGTATATCTCAGTTCCCCCCTGGAATAAATATGTGTTAAATCTGTCTATTGAGCAACCAGTATTATGGTACGGGACAATAGTGTTTACCGGCGCCTTTACTCAGTACCTCTGAGAATAAACATGTGTCGATTCACCAAACAATCTTGTGTTCCAGGACAATAGTGTTTATGGGCGCCTTTTTGCAGTACCTCCGGGAATACACATATGTCACGATTGTCGATTCACCAAATAAATCTTTCGTTCCAGGACAATAGTGTTAATCGGCGCCTTTTCTCAGTACCTCCGGGAAGTGTCTGTCCCATGTCCAGTCCGATGTAAAGGGGTTGGTTGTAAAACCACAACTCTCCCGATATTCAAGCTATTCCCGGTAGGTTCTCAGAAACATCTTATGCCAGGAAAAACAATAATTACTGAAACAATCAACACCGAACACCAATTTTTTTTTTGAAAATTCGCCGTTAGACTTTAATTACAAAAATCTGAGAAACGGTCTGTCCTGCTCGTATAATCTCATTCCGGTTGAATTTATTTATTTATTTATTTTATTGTTACTTGACGCCATACTCAAAAATGTTTCACTTTCACGTGGGTCAATATTATGGGTGGATGTCGTTTAGGTTTCTGTTCATGTGGTTTGTCAAGTACCGGCCTGTCATGAAACTTCCTCGAGCTATAACCTGACAGCCATGTGTAAATATTAAATGCATAAGATTATCGAGTAATGCACCGGTAAGGTAATGTCTCTAACATTATGGCAACCTATACATATCCGTATCATCTCCAGTCAAGCACTTGCGTTCAAGTATTACAAAGAATTTCAAATAATGATCATCCAGTCCGTAAGTAAAACAATGCAAAACTCACGACAAATTGTCATCGGACGATGACAGAAAATTTAAAACTGTTCCGCTTTGCCAAGAATGTACAGTTGGTTATTACCATACTTTGGGGTCTAAAAGGTAACTTTGAACACTTATATTGTGCGTTTTCTTTGTTGTTGTTGTTGTAGATCATCTTGGCAATGGCTCTGTCGTGGTTCATTTGCTTACTGTTAACTGTCACCAATGTCTTCCCGACAAATTCCGAGGAGTGGGGCTACGAGGCCAGAACTGACAACAAAACTTACGTCATCAGGAAAGCAGCCTGGTTTAGATTCCCATACCCAGGTAAACACACTTTTGAGTTATATAATGGTATGTTGTACAGATAGTGCAAGTCGTGGGATGGTATATCAAGAATTGTGAGCTTGAGAGAAGTGATGTTCAACGAGGCCGAAGAGTGAGTTGAATGTCACTCGCCGAAAGCTAACAATTCCCGATATACCATCATCCCTCGGCATACATTATTTATTTCATGAAACCGAAAGAAAGTGCAAGAAAAAGGAAAGTTATGACCTGCTCTGTTGAAGCCCTAAATTACTGGACTTCTACGCCGTAGCTGACAAAACCATCGGCTGACTTTTTACTTGATAAACCAGTGCACGTTACAGAGCCGACAAAGGGATACAAGGGATATTCTAAAGAATAAAAGCACGAGGTCGTTGTATACTAGCGCGCGATCGTTGGACATTGCCTCGTGAACGTTGTACATCATGTTTTGCACACTATCATGTGACCATGTACTGACCAATGAAAACCAAGAATCACTCATTCGCACCGTTTGCTTTGTCACCCACCATAGGTATTGATTTATCACCTACTTGCCCGAGATCCTGTTCATTCATCACATCCTTCAGACAAACCTGATAAGCAACATTCGCATTTCAGATAGCCGCCATTTTTAGGGAGAATCCCGCGGAATGTCGTGATATATCGCAGGACAACGAGAGTTGCTAAATTTGATTGAGGACCTATCTCTTAACCTAGAGGCGGCAAGCTTACCACGTTCAATATCTGTATTGTTAAAACTTGTCAGTGCAAATCGCCTTCCCGTACACAGTAACTCGTGGCAAAAGCAATGCGGAAACTGGAAATACCAAGTAGAAAGTGTTACTTTAAAAACTTGACGCTTTATTAGCCACAGAAAGCAGCTTCATCCTCAAACTTCTATGGCGGCTGATGGATACTCATCCGTGACTGGGTGCTAACATGACCACAGCTACTCCGTTGTGGCGAGTGTTGTAGCGCGCAGCCTGAGATGCGTAGTGTGGTAATGTTGGTAATGTGGTCCAGCGGACAGTACCCTTGTTTATGATGGAAAATAGCATGTAAATTGTTTGACCGATAGACGGACCGACAAGCAGCAGATATTTATTTATTTTATTTCATTGGTCTTTTACGCCTTACTCACTTATGTTTCATTTATAAAACTACGACCAGCGTTGGGTGGGTAGAAAACTGCGACCATCCGCAGGTTGCTGGCAGACCTTTCCACGTACGACAGATGAGAAAGCCAGCTAGAGCAAGACTTTAACTCACAGCGACCCATTGGTCAGAGACCCTTGGGTCATAATTGTGCCACTCAAGCGCGCTAACCACTAAACCAGGGAGGCCCTTTGAAGGCAAGAAAACGGCAGTGATGATCACAGAGAACTCGCTTATAGTTTGTGTGATTTTTCAGGCCAGTGGGGAATCCCCACCGTGAGTGGCTCGAGTGTTTTCGGAATGGTCGCCGGAGTTTTGGCCTCCATGATGGAGTCCATTGGAGATTACTACGCATGCGCCAGATTAAGTGGCGCCCCACCACCGCCAGCACACGCTGTTAACAGAGGTAAGTTAAATCAAAAAGATTATCCTTTTGCCATCGACGATTGGTTAAAGGGATCAAATTTCGCTTGTTGGATGGAATTAAACAAGAATCAAATAAATAAATAAATATATAAGTAAATAAAAATCAGATATACTCATGGGTAACAGTAGCTTATTTTGACTAATCATTGGCAACAATTACGTCAAGTGTGTCTAGAAATCTATCATGTAGTGCAAGTAGCGGCTCTAGTTTCATCTACCCATACACCTGGCTGCCGCTATATAAGTGAGATATTCTCCCGGATACATCTGGCTGTCGCTGTATAAGTGAGATATTCTCCCGGATACATCTGGCTGCCGCTATATAAGTGAGATATTCTCCCGGATACATCTGGCTGCCGCTATATAAGTGAGATATTCTCCCGGATACATCTGGCTGCCGCTATATAAGTGAGATATTCACCCGGATACATCTGGCTGCCGCTATATAAGTGAGATATTCTCCCGGATTGTGTAAAACGACAATTACATAAGTGATAATATTAGGCTGCTTTAATTGAATAACTCATATATGAAATAACTCAAGCATGAAATTTGGAATTCGACTTTCCATACTGTTTTCCCTGTTGACGGCCTGAATTATGATTTGGACTGTTGCCTACCAGGATGTAATTCTTCCTTACCGTATATCTGTTTTACGAACTAATGGGAGGACTTGGCGGGGGGGGGGGGGTTGTTTTGCTGTTTGTGTTTTGGCCAGTATTTTGAAGTTTTGAAGTTGGATGGCACAACAGAGCTTTGACCCCACTGGGCGCCCACACAGAATCGATCTGCACGATAAGGGGAACATTTCGTGCCTAAAGAAGTCCGTTCCTATCTGTGTAAAATTACACCATTCTCTACTGTTACCTTGCAGTTTACGTGAGCCATCTCTTTGCTTTACAACCAATGTTCCGGATTGACGTAGGCCTACATATATTACAGAATGGAATAAAAAGTAGCTCATCGCTTGGACGCGATTTGGGCGCGTTATGTTCCCAGTGTCTTGAATAGAGTGTTGACAGATAAGAACCGACGCATCTCTCACATGCTTAGTCCGGTGTAACCTGTACGTTAAGCCGAGTAACATGTCTAACTGTCGTCCATAGGTATCGGCATGGAGGGCGTTGGATGTGTGCTGGCCGGCGCTTGGGGCTCCGGCAATGGCACGACCTCATACAGTGAGAACGTAGGAGCCATCGGAATCACAAAGGTTTCTTTTACAATTTTTCCTTTGCAAGAATGAATCCATGTAACTGTGTGGATGTCGACATTTGTTCCTTTAACCTAATTTAAAGTGACAAAAAAACTTTTCAAATAGGATGTTTTTATATTTAACCTATAAGTCTAAAAGCCTTGATACAAATGAAATTCTCTTGAGTACGGCGTGAAGCAGTAAGGAAGAATATCATAGAATTAATCAACCACTCTGCACGACGGTGTCACGGGTAATAGGTGGACGTCTGTACGTCATCATACCTCTTCCTTCGCTCAACCTTCACCTCAATCTGTCATCCAAATTTCATCACATACACCTCCCGTCTTTCAACTTTCACCTCAGACATTCATCCAAATTTTATCCCATACCATTCTCCTCGCTCAGCTTTCACCTCAATCTTTCATCCAGATTTTATCCAACGCCACCCTCCTCATTCAACCTCACCTCAATCTTTCATTCAAATTTCATCCAATCCCACTCCCCTTGTTCAGCTTTCACCTTAATATTTCATTAAAATTTCGTCCAATCCCACTCCCCTTGTTCAGCTTTCACCTCAATCTTTCATCCTAATTTTATCCAATTCCACTTCCCTTGTTCAGCTTTCACCTTAATATTTCATCCAAATTTCATTCAAAGTTTATCCAATCCCACTCCCCTTGTTCAGCTTTCACTTCAATCTTTCATCCAGATTTTATCCAACGCCACCCTCCTCATTCAACCTCACCTCAATCTTTCATTCAAATTTCATCCAATCCCACTCCCCTTGTTCAGCTTTCACCTTAATATTTCATTAAAATTTCGTCCAATCCCACTCCCCTTGTTCAGCTTTCACCTCAATCTTTCATCCAAATTTTATCCAATCCCACTCCCCTTGTTCAGCTTTCACCTCAATCTTTCATCCAAATTTTATCCAATCCCACTCCCCTTTTTCAGTTTTTACCTTAATATTTCATTCAAATTTCATCCAATTCCACTCCCCTTGTTCAGCTTTCACCTCAATCTTTCATCCAAATTTTATCCAATCCCACTCCACTTGTTCAGCTTTCACCTTAATATTTCATTCAAATTTCGTCCAGTGCCACTCATTCGCTCACATTTTGTTTCACACCACTCGTACTCATCAAAACACCATATGATTCACAAGCTTATGATCTCAACCATCCACCTACCACTCTTCCCTGTCACGCTCTTTTGACCCTTGCTCTTACATCCACAATTCATACACTCTTTTCTCCTTTTTCTCTTACATATACACCTCACACACCCTCAGTCTCTCCATTACTCTTACACCCATACTTCACCAATTCTTTCTTCCTCAGGCTCTTCACGTACACACTTCACACGCTTTCTTCTCATAACTCTCACATCCACACGTCACACTCTTTCCTCCCCTTACATCTTACACACACACTTAACACACTTTTTCTTCCCCTTGCTTTTACATCCACACGTCACAAGCTCTTTCTCTCCCTTCCCCTAACGCTGACATCCACACGTCACCCACTCTTTCTTCCCCTTTTACATCCCGGCGCCTCCGTGGCTCAGTCGGTTAGCGCTCTATAGCAGCGCAATGACAGAAGCCTCCCACCAATGCGGTCGCTGTGAGTTCAAGTCCAGCTCATGCTGGCTTCCTCTCCGGCCGTAGGTGGGAAGGTCCGCCAGCAACCTGCTGGGTTTCCCCCGGGCTCTGCCCGGTTTCCTCATACCATAATGCTGGCCACCGTCGTATAAGTGAAATATTCTTGAGTGCGGAATAAAACACCAATGAAATAAATAAATAAATAAATAAATAAATAAATAAACACTCTTGCATCCACACGTCACCCACTCTTTCTTCTCCTTACTCTTACATCCACACGTCACCCACTCTTTCTTCTCCTTACTCTTACATCCACACACCGCACACTCTTTCTTCCCCTTACTCTCACACACGCCACACACGCTTTCTCCACCGTTTTCGACTGGCAGCTCAGCAAATCCTTTTTGTGTTGGCTCTCGCTTTTTTGGATGGCTAAATCGCTCGCTACAACTCTGGGGGCACTTGACCAGTGAGGTCAGGTGTTCGAATCCAGATCAGGCTGTTTTGGTTGGTGTGTCAGACCACGATAACTGTCAGGTACCTAGATAAAGGTGATGGTTTACTTCGATTTCCTCGTCTGATAAACCTGACCGCCTCTGCGTACGAGAACAGTTGAAGAGTACGACGTTTATCACCAGTGAATGGTAAATAAATGAATAAATAAATTGCTTTCTGCTCACGGATCAGGTTGGCAGTCGCCGTGTCGTTCAATGGGGAGCCGGAATCATGATATTTCTTGGCTGTTTGGGCAAGTTCGGCGCCCTGTTTGTCACAATTCCTGACCCTGTCGTGGGAGGGATGTTTATCGTCATGTTCGGTGAGTTTTTGTTTTCCACCAAATATTGGAAAATGAATCACTTAAAAAGTAAGTGGCATCCTAAGGCCACTTCGGTTTCCTTCGCCAATACCACTAACTGCTTGTTTAAAGACATAAACGGAAATATATCATAGAAAACCGAAATATTATAGCTACACAAATGGAGAATCCAGCGAAGCGCTCTCTGAAGCAAACTAATGAACTGCTATGTACACCTGTCCAGTTAATACAGTCAGGGACTTGTTTTTTTTAACAATGTGAAAAGCACTACGAATAGAGAACGTGAGTTTCAAATTTTTGTTATTACAAGCCAAGGCGTTTAAACCGACATTCGTACACCAGCGGTCAACCAGTTTCCAAAAACGATAAATAACAAAAACCACCAAAGAACTAAGAAAGTATATAAATTATCAAAAAATTACGACGGATTCATGCAAATAGGAAAACTTACTGTCATCGTAATATAAGTGAACAATTCTTCAGTATGGCGTTATGAAGCAATTAAATATACATACATTTCTGTATTTGCAGGCATGATAACAGCGGTGGGTTTATCTAACTTACAGTTTGTTGATCTCAACTCCTCAAGGAACCTCTTCATCCTCGGATTCTCAATTTTCTTGGCTCTCTGTTTGCCGAGATGGTTACAGTCTAATGGTGACGCCATCAACACGGGTAAGCAAGACCACTGAGGTAAACTGACAAGAGGCTGGATTTCATCGGTTCCGTCTGACCAGTTGGCAACTATGTAACACTGTGATCCCTGCTCCGGTTTTACTCGCCATACTGCATCCTACTGTTCTGTGTGTGGTCGATACAACTGTACGAGTAGAACCTAGAACTGTAACAATTCCCAAGGTACATTTTCTGCCGCCATCTTGTTTCCGATCGCAAGTAGTTCTCCTCAAAGGCTATGAATCACATACTTTTGGTTCTTTCATTCTGCTTACAATTTGATGTATGTATGAATCAGAGGACAGGATGACAGGCAAAAACCCATATTTGTTTTTTGAAATCCCATCTTCATTTGCCTGACCTTAATTGTTCTCGTTTAATCTTGCTTGACATTAATTGTTCTCGTTTAATCTTGTTTGAGAGTAACTTGAGACATATGTTGTGTCAATTTGTGTCTCGTGGATCTTTGCAAAATTTGTCAATCATGCTAATAGTAATTGTACAAATGTCAGCCTTCAAAAATTGTAAAAGCTTACATTTCAAACTGCATTGAGACCGTTTGGGTAGAAAAATGTTTAGACTTCCTATGTGCTTCGGGTATTACTTCTGAGTACTATACAGAAACACACAGCTGAAAACTTCCTCATCTGTAAATCTTTATTCTCTGTTTTAATAGAAGACTTTGTAAATCAGATAAAAAGGTAAAAAACAAACATTGTTGAAATAGGTTGTATATATAAAAGATGAGAGCTACATGTGCTAACCGCGTCTGTTATTCTGCCACTAGGTAGCGCTGTTGCTGATCAAATCATCCGGGTTCTGCTCGGGACGAGCATGTTCGTGGGCGGGCTTGTTGGACTTATACTGGATAATACAATTCCAGGTAAACATCGTGGAGTGATCGAGGCCCTTGACCTTGATCCTCGCCCTTGACCTTAACCCTGACACCCAGATATGCTTGCCACGTCGCCTCATACTTTATACGAATATTTCATATCACTTCAGGTACCCTAGAGGAACGAGGGCTAACAAAATGGCGAGCGGTTGTCGGTGGTGAATCTGACGTCATAGACAGCGGCTTGAAATACAGCTGTTACGAGCTGCCCTTTGTACAACGTTACCTAAACAACTGGCGATGTACGCGTTATATCCCTTTCTGCCCGGGATTCGGTGTGCGCAAGCCAACAAAAGATACCCAGCAATGGGAGGAATCAAAGGAAAAAGCTGCAGACCGGTCTGTTTCAAAGGTGGTTTAGAAACGGCCTATTACTGGAAGAGTCCTGTCCCACGTCACCAGAGCTTTCATATAGTAGCTTAATAATCAATGTTGTCTGGGCACGGGAAACCAACTAAGGTTTTTACTGATTCCGAATAAATTCTAAAAACAAACTATTAGGACGCCCATCTCATCTCAAGGTCAGACCACAGCTACTATACTAACAAAAGCTACGCAAAAGCTAATTTCCCTTTCTGTCCATGACGTATGTTTTAATTTGGTGTACATGAAATAAAACCGTTGGGAATATCGTTGGAATATATCAGATGTGGAGTCAATATTTTCGCAATGTAACCGGCTGGAGAGCTATTGACACGACCGCCACGTGGATGTTGCTCTTCACTAGCCAAACGGATTCTCTGCTGAAGTTTGAAGTTTGATTTTTGCTGGTCAAATCTGTTTTCTTGCCCTTCAATAACGAATAGTAAGTGAAGCAAGAAAATCCCTGTTCGGGCCGTCAAAAGGTAAAATGGTAGATTCCCAAAACGGTAAGTCAAATACCGAAGAAAGTTTCGGTAATAAAATTAACATTACACCTTCTTAAAATTATAGATAGTTTTATCAAAAGATTTAGTTACTTTGAGATAGGTTCCGGTGTTGTCGGAAAGACATAAGTGAGTAATACCGGATGCTTCAAATCCAGTAGGTCGTGCTAAACTACCATCTCTAACCAATGACATGTCCATATTTGTATTACCAACAATATCCTGCAATAAAGCAAGAAAAAGTGTAAAAGTAATTCAGTTAGGCTTTTTTTGCGGGTACGTTATTTGTTCAGCCAAGGCTTGATGTGATATCCACAGCCAGAACACATGTCACTGCGTCAACAATGTCCACATGGAGAATACTGTTCTTGCGCTCTGCCAATCAGGGAAGGAAAGTTAAATCTTAAAAGAACACATCTTCTAAAAGGACATTTCGTGCTGATTCCTAATGTGGTATTCATTTTTAGGTTGCAATTGTTTTCCTGTGTTTAAAATGAATCCAAAGGGTGAGGTGCTACGGTGTACTTTTCTTACCATATTGAACAAGCTCAAGCACAGTGACGTCACATATTCTGCTTCGCTGTTAAATATACTAATCATTTCTATCATTTCTATAAGTCTTGTGTTCTAAGACAATATATATGTGGTATAGCACACGTATGTGTACTTAACGTGGAAATGTACTTAAGAGTTACACCACGTTTAGCAGCCTGTTCAGTATGGTCCAAAAAGTCCACTATAGCACCTCAATCTAATCACTGTAAAAATGCCATAAAATAATGAAGTCCATATCTTCAATCAGGACGAAATGTCGTTTTAGACGATGCGTACTTTCTTCACGTGAGGTCCGTTCTTAAGTAGTATAATGAGTACATTTGCCAAAATTTAAAAGTTTAATTTAGTTCTTAATACTTCCCTCCATCAAAAATTAGTATGTGTATTTTCCGTATAGAGACAAGTTTCTTAAATTTAAAACTTTTCTTAATTTTACGTGACTAAAATAAAAACTACATGTTTTGTATTTTAAAAGCAATATTTCAGCTACACGTAAAGTCTCCCAAAGTTATACCTTATCGTCTTTGTTACTGATTGTGGTACATGACACGAACATTTTTTTGATCTGCTCAAGAACAAATCTTTGTCCCCTATTCAGAAATGTTACGATATTCAGGCAAGAAAATGTCCGAGGAAACATAAATTTTGTTGGCTATGTACTTTTTAATGTCGCAGGGCCCGATTCGTAAATTAGGCATACCGTTTCAACTTTCTAGGAACCGGAACATAGTTCTTTGCTTATTAAGCATATGTGCCAATGCTTGTCGTAGACTTCACTGCGGTCAGAGAGTTGGGGCAATCCGACCTGCGAGCGTTAACAAAAGTGTCACATCAAAGAGCTGTTTGGGACGTCTAATAACTGAAGAAATACTTGCACACGCGCCTCTCTTGCAAAAACCTGTCTTGGACTACAGTTGAGAAAATACACCGAATGCTGAAAGTGTTTCACGTCTCTATTTGTTGGCAAACTTCCACTGCTTTAACAAAGTCAATATTTGCCCTAGACCCCCAAAGTTAATCTGATAATAAGGCCTTTGTTTATTTTAACACGGCTAGTGTTCGCCTTTGTTTACTTTGTAGTTAAATGTGATTAAACCGCTGACGACTTCGTTTTCATGTAGTTCAGTGGTAAAACCGACAATGAAACATTACACTGTTAAAAACTGTTATGGATTTTTGAAACGTACATGCAAATGTCTTGTGGTTTAGTGTGCTCAGTTTTTTTTTTCATTTATACCACCGCGGTCGGTGTCATGGTTGGAAAAAATCGAATCGCCTGAGCACGGGGATTGTGACATCTAAGTGACGAACTTTCTCACATGGGACACGTGTGTTCAGGTACGTGAACAGTTACAATAAAATCCTGAGACAGATTGACAAGAGACCTTATTTCACTGGTTAAGTGTGATCATTTAGCAACTATCACAATAACTACTGCTGCTCTCGTTTTCCTCTCTGTACTGTTCATACACGTGTTAAATGAAAACGCAGCATTTTGAGTAATTCTAAACCAGTGACGTCTAATAAATTACATTTAACACCACAGTCATCTTTGCACCAAATTCTGATTAAGCCATTGTGCAAGGGAGGTGTAAGTTGTTACATGTTAAAAGCTTACAGGAACAATTGGAATTAACTATTAACTTTTACAATGTTGTCTGCTGTTCTGGCTTTATTCTCCATGCAGAACATGCTGTTTGTATCATACCGGTAATTTTATAACGATAAAAATGATTTCCCACAAACTTCCTGGCAGACCGCTGTATGACCGCTTCCGAGACAGGACGGGGTTGGGCTTTTTTTAGGGGGAATAACTTCACTGCGTTTCTGAGGACAGCGAAATGTCGAAAATTCCCTGAAGGAGGATGCGATTCAAGCAATACCTCATGTTTCGTATTTAATATATCTTAAATACGCGACAACGACGCGCCCTGTGTCTTATAAGAAAAGGTCATATTGTAACAGCCAGGTTCAAGTAGTCACTCAAGGGGAACACTCGTAAAACTGCTTCCCGCCTTTAACAAGAGGTCCAAAGCCGTGTGCTCCTTTCTTCTTTCTTGGATTACATCACATTTCTAGGTGTATGTGTGCTCAGGAAACAACTGGGTATTGCGCAAACACTGCAGCGTCACAGCAGCAAACGGTGTGTTTCTCTGCGATTTGAACTCTTTTTGTAGCCCGCCATGTAGTCTCTCATTTCGCTTTCGCAAATTCGAGTTTGAAAGTTTTGTATGGAATATTTTAAAACACTTGAACCTATGGGATACGACGGCTCCTGTGTGACTTGATTTACAGAATTCTATTCTATTTGTTATGCCATGTGCATTAATAACTATAATGCTTGACAAATGGAAACAGAATATTAACTGAATTGATCTATCGGTCAACTTTGTAGTTCCAGTTTATCTGTCAAAAGTATACCTGCTGTAAGAATGTATTTATGCCTACGAATGTCAGCTTCGACGCCTAGGTCAACTTTATATCATGAAAATTTGTTGCGCCATTCTACGCGATATTTAATAATACCATGTACCGTATATCGTGGATTTCTCTGATGGTGTTGGTATGGTTGCCAGAACCCCACGAATTGTATGATATAATGATCGCACTGATTCAAGACAAAGAAAACTAATGAACCCTGCGTGCACACACATAAAAACAATGCTTTGCAGGAACACATTGTAGTCAAATACTTTTACCATATTTATAATTTTTAGTCCAGTCAAAGTGCTGCAATTTTCTGGTGGATGCTTTTCTGTTTCGTTCTTTCGTAGCATCTGGAATGACCCTGATAGCGAAATTAAAGATTGTCCGTCCATGCAAATTAACCCTATTTAAAGAACTGTCGGAGGACCACTAGACTTTAACCAATCAAACCGCATAATAGAAAGCAGCGTGAGGCGTGAAGCTGCCTCTTCAAGTCAGAAGATTTGTCAAGTACAGGAGCAATGTGCAGTACTTTCTCCGCCACCCTGGTTTCTCTTCCCTGATTGCTATCATATTTGTGATTAGTGAAGACAGCGTGATAGCTGGCAAATGGTCACACGCCATCGGTGAAGTGCGGCCTCTTGTCAGTTTACCTCAGTTAGGGTTTCATTCGAGCTGCTCATGTAGATGCTCAACAGTAACAACTTGCACATGTGAGTAAAGCTGCAACAAATCTGCCGTCATTTATCAACTATATGCCATGTTAACGTGTTTTCACCAAGTGGAAATCTTTGGTTGCATAAATCAGGAAGAGTCGTGAGACCGTATTCATCGCGAAACTCCATAATCACGGATTCAGAAGTTTAAAATTGTAAAATTGTGCATTTGAACTGGAAGACAATGTTTTACTAGATGATGCTCATTCAACAGTTCGCCCTGAAATGAGTGGCAATATCCCTGGAACTAGCGTTTGTACTGTTGTTCGTAGCTTGCTGGGACTGTTAGTCCGGAGCTCTAAGCGGATTTCACGGCTGCTGTGTCAGGCGGAGCGAACCACCGAGCCGGGCACAGAAGCCCTGTGCGTCCGCTAGAGGCCGGAGTAAGGTGTGACGCTCCAACAACACGTTTTGTGAGAGCGTCAACGGCTGCCTGGGTGAAGTAAACGTGACGAGATCTGAGGCAAACGGCTATAAGTCCGCTAACTGGATGAGCGTTTATAACCGAATGGGTTTTAAGATAGGGTGTGTGCACTGATACATGAAGAAAAAAAATATTTAATAAAAAAAGGAGAAAGAAAAAGAAGTTTCTCGTCAATCGGTGCAACGGACAGACGTCGTCAGCCTCAGACTTGATCCTTTGCACTTTTCACCCTCAGCGTTCTACCCTAGGAGCACTCCATCAAACGAAGGTGATTTTCACTGGTAATCACACATAATCAAGTAATATCCGTTCGTAATCTCACTAGAAACCACAGCGCCGTCCAGTGTTACTCGTATGTATTTCCGGTATATTGCAACATGTTGCCAACGCTTGTGCCCTTCCCTGGATCTCTCGAAGCTACCAAGTTCAGTGAAGGCGCAATTGTATATTGTATCGACATCAGAACAACAACTATTCGTAAACTGTGATCATATGGCTTTCCAAAAAGCTTGAATTGAGGCAATTTAAAGTAAATTTCTCATGTACATTTTTAATTTGTCCATGTAACAGTTGATGAGAATTACAATTGTTGGTAAATCGTTACTCCGAATGCATGAAATCTGACTTTCCTAAGGCACCGCCGTCCACCCTGAACCGATTTTAATTTCTCTGATGGAACAATTTCTGTCAGCTAAGAAAGACCACCACACTTGAAAGTTTACTTGTCTCCCTCCAATATATACGGTGTGCATATTACGCCGTAGTATTAGGGCGTAAAAGTTGCCAGTTTTTAAACATTACATGATTAGTTAGAATAAAACCCTAACTGAGGTAAATTGACAAGAGACCGTAACATGTGACCATTTGTCAACTATCACACTGCCGTCGCAGCTCCGGGTCTTTCTATGCTGAAATCTTTTATATCTGTACGTCACAGGTGAGGAAGTTCGTCAGTAACATGCCAAAGCCTGAGGGTTTACCCCGGGGTCACCTGTTTTCTCCACCCGTAAATTAACCACAGTTCCCGTGTTCTTTAGGGAATAATCAATCAATCAATCGATTATTCAGTTAACGATATTCACCCAGGCGGAGGCCACGTGGTGGTCATGCAGCACATGGTCAGGTCTAGGTTTCAAGTTCCGGTGCAATTAAACTTCAGTGTGTTGACCGCTCGCTTAGCACGCTCACCTCTGTGTTCTTTACTGAACTTTATTGCTTTATTAAGATGCCACATCCGGGGAACTGCAGGTTCACGGTTAAGCGAGACGAAATATCTGGAGGAACTCTTATGCAAACTACGTTTCGTCGACAGTGAAAGATCAGCTTCTTTCTGCATGACATGGCACAGGAATCTGAGTGTACAAAGGAAGTGGTGATCCGCCCAGCGCTGTGCGACGAGAAAAAGTAGTCAGACTTCGCCATCCTAGTTTGACTGACCTTTAGACGGCCACTTGAGCCCAGAGTCGTCTTATCTAAATGCTGGCATGTTGACCACGCTAATCTTTACTTTAGAACTGGACAAATAGTAAAACGCATTTCATCTGTTTCATTAAAATACTGAAGCTAAAAATATGAGTCAAGTGTCAGAGGAGAAGTAACGGTCCATTCCGTTGTAAACACTGCTTCCCTGTGAAGCAAAAGGACAAGATAACTTGATATTCTGTTGTGTCAGCTACATGCAGGAACGACACGACCACATCCCGCGTCAAAGTATGCGGATAAAACAAAGAGAAATATTTAATAACTTCTCGACGGCCATTTCTAAATGGTACGGAAAGACAAGACATGATATGCATTCGGCAAACGGCTTTTTTGCTCGAGGCCTCCACAAGGTATTTCTTAAATGAACATTAAGCACAGCAAAAACGCATATACATCTACAGACCTTTGCATATTGCTACAGGGAGCTTTGACGGCCACAAGAATGAATGGGAGAAAGATAGGGCTTTAGACAACTTGAAAGGCATGCTACACGATTTGGATATTGATTTCATTCACCCTGTTAGAACACTCTTGCCGTCATCATTGCAACCCGCATACTGCTTTATCTCTGGATGACTCCGGCCTAATTTCCTACTTTGTATGCTTTCTTTGTTTATTTTACTTATACAACTACAGGCAGATTCATAAACTTGAAAACCCCAGAGTGAACCACTAGCCTACTGCAAATAACTGACAAACTTTTTCTCATGTTACTGCTCTGAGTGCATACATTGTTAATAATTACAGCAATTAGATTATGACAACCTATTTGTTCATTTGACTGTTTTCTACCACGATGCTGTAGAATTTTAGCATTTTGTTAGATTTAGTTTATTTTACTTTCACTTCTGTTTAGCAGAAACGAGAGTTTTCCTGTTTAATATGAAAATATATTGATTAGAACGAAATTTCCTAATTTGGACTTCATACTATTTGGAATTCATAATTTTGCCCTTGAGCATATTGTGCTCGTTTAAAGTCCGTTAGGTTGACAAGATAGAGGACGCCAGACACTTCTAAGATGAATCCAAGGGGTCATCCTCAGAAGTTGAATCTTGGCTTTAAATAAGTGGTCCGTAAGAGTCAAGGCAAGAGTAAACTTTAAAATTTTGTTGTATTTATTGTGATAGTTAAACCCCGTTGTCAACATGTCACTACTATGGAAACGTGGAAGACTGGTGTAATGGCAATTTGTCTGGGAAAAAGGATGTGCTCTCAGTCCTACTAAATAACTCGGCAACAACAAGCCACTGACGACCCTCGTGTGACTGCTTGTCCATTGTAACATTCATTGAAGTCCATTTGTCTTCCTCAAATGTGGTGCCCACAAATGTGGCGTCCACACGTGTACGTCATATGTTTTGAAACTTCGTCAGATGCTACTCTGATGTAGTTGGCTACTCTGAGCACCCTGGTTTCCTCCATCTAAAGAAAGGAAAACTTCCGACATGGCATTAAACGGCAATAGATCAACGAATCATGTAACTACAGAACTAGGGGTGTTATATAATGCTACTATAAGTTTCACAGTTAGTATAAATTCCTAACTGAGGTAAACTGACGAGAGGTTTGTACTCCATTGGTTGTCTGTGACAATTTACTAAGCGTCACAGTGTGGTCGTCGATCTGCTAATCTTTTTTATTATTTATACATCAGTGAAATCCCAGCATTTCCATCACTGATAAAAGTTTTATTTTCACTGCAGTGAAATATCACATTCTGATATTTCACACCCAGACATCAGGACGTCAAAAAAGAAACATTGTATTTTATAAAGTTCCAATCTGATCTCAGCGGAATGAGGTCATAACGCACGTTTAGCAAACTGCTACATCCTCACGTCACACAAGAAGACACGACGTCATATAATGTAGCATGTACACGACGTCAGGCTCTAGGCATATCTGTGACAGCTTACGGCTGGAAAAAAATGCCGAAAACTCTTTAAAGTACACAAAATCATGATACTGTTAGGGTATAAATAATAAATAGAATATTGCACATTGAAGACTGAATACCATAAATATTATTCTCGTGATTACTTTCTCGGTCGAAGAATATTTATTGTATTCAACCTTCACTGTGCAATATTCTCTGTATATTGTGTTGCGGCATAAACCAGGACAGGTGCTGGTGGGCTTGGCAAACTGGTCAGTTTACGATGCTTTTTGTTACGATTGGTTATTAAATATGATAACAATAAGACTATTTAGATTAATTCTAGACCAGTGACGTCTAATGAATTAAAATTAACAGCACTTAAACCATGCTGTTAAAGGGTGTGTAAGTTGCTACTTCTTAAGCATTTCCAGAAACAGTTAGAATATGATCCTAACTGAGGTAAGCTGACAAGAGGTCGGACTTCCCTTGTTTCATGTGACGATTTGCCAGCTATCACACGTGCACTATCATCGTTGCTCTGTTTCTTATCTCTGTGTTTTAGTCTTTAATATCCATGTAGCTTACCGGTCCAACATCAACAGTGTTATCATGTTCTCTTCACGCAAAACTGATTCTTGTGTATGTAAGCACACATCTTCCCTCCCCCATTCCCCATGGCAAATACCTACCCATAAAGCACTTTCTGTAACACTGGTCCTTTCTTCCATCGTCAAATTTGACTTTTTTTCACATTTTTTTTTTGGAAAACACAATATGAAATGAGAAAGTTCTTGCTGTGTGTCGCTTAGCCCCAGACTGGGTGTCTTATCCCAGCTAGACGAGTGGTACGTGCTCAGGACTTGTCTGGCGAAGTCAGTTCAGGAAATATCAACCTGTCAAACGCGAGCCTGTCTGCCTTCAGAATGCGTCTTCTAATCCACCTGTATCAGGTAAATGTAGCCCTTCCGTTTGGGAAGACTTCCTGATCACAGTGCGTATGTCCTTGTCTAGATTTGCTTTAGAAATGTCCAATAGGGCAACGGGATTTTTCTATTAGTTACCTGTGACTGATTTATTGATTGATGTTTTATGCTATACTTATACGATGGCGGCCAGCATTATGGTGGGGGGAAAGCAGGCACAGCCCGGGGGAAACCCACGACCATCCGCAGGTTGCTGGCGGATTAGTTACCTGTGAGAATCGAAGTAATTTGGTACGATTCGTCATGTAATGTCAATGAAAAAAAGATATGAATCATCGGGTAAAACGCCCAATCCTTGTAAAAGAGAGTAGTTGTGATTACTTGTTTATTTATTTGATTGGTGTTTTACGCCGCACTCATTACACTGGATTTCACTTATACGACAGCGGCCAACATAGTGGTGGGAGGAAACTGCGCAGAGCTCTGCGGAAACCCACTACCATCCACTGGTTGCTGGCAGACCTTCCCACGTACGGCCGGAGAGGAAGCCAGCATGAGCTGGACTTGAACTCACAGAGACCGCATTGATGTGAGACACACGGGCATTACGCTTCGTCACGAAGGCCCCAAAAGTTGCGATTAAAGCACTCCCGATCTAACCCAATAAATTGATTTATTTATTATTTAATTGTTGTTCAACACCATATTCACAAATTTTCCCTTATACGATGATTGTCATTATTATGTAAACGCCAAAAAAAAAATTTAATTCAGTCGGTACTGAAATTAACGCGAGATCTGAGAGAGAAAGTATTTTCTTTTGTCTCCTAGCACACGGCTTTAGGTGATTTTGGCACCGGGATATAAACACAATTAATCGGAATAGCACCCAATGAACCGAAAAGAGGTTCACATTTCAGTTATGTGTCGATGATGCGTGCAGCCATCGTGAGCTGTGTCGTTAGATGGCGATCCGCAGAAAATACGCGGTGGAACCAGAGTCACAACATCGTGTTAACGCTTTTGGATGAGAAAAAAATGTGTCCCGAACTGACCTCACTTCCGCGGCTAGATGACCTCTATGACGTCATCACCACGGTTACATCCCTACCCCGTGTGTGTATAAATGCGATTTGAGTGCGTCGGTGAATGGTTTGACAGTCGGCTTCAGAGTAGGGGAAGCGAGGCTAACGCAGTGCCGGCCCACGGATTGTTAATCAGTGAGAATAAGGCTGATCCCTCTAAGCCCCTCCGCGAATACCTGACCTCTCTGAATGGAAAGGGAGTTATCAAGGCAGAGATAGTTGAATTAGTTCTGTATTGTTATCTGTGGGGGCTTACTTTTGTCCAGGTTAACTTTTTGGACTCTTTAACATTTTATTTTTAGTCAAAAATTAATTCAGCCAGCAGTAATTATCAGTGACTGAAGCTCGTAGATGGTTAAATGGTTACAGCCCCCGCTCCTCATCCGCCATCAAACCGCACCGGGAGGTCTCTAGTAGAAGGAACACTCTCGGCCACAAGCTTACCGCAGTGTTGATTTGTTTTACTTGTGCATAACGCCGTGCAGAGGAAACGTAACGACTGGGCAGTGACTAATTACCGTCACCATGGGGTGGATTAATAAGGTATTGTAACCATTTTTATTCAGGACTTCCACAGTAGTTCTTTATATGGTTAGTTAGCAAATTTTTTTTGAAATTATTTGAATGGTGTTTTACGTCGTATTTAAGAAAATTTGAGTTACATGATAGCTAGTGAAACAGGGAGTATCGTAGAAACACCGACCCTCGCCAAGTACTTGACAAATGTCCTGACTTAAAGCGAGGGTCAAAGTAGCCATTTTTTTGTTTTTGCAGTCAGATAGACATGAGTTGAAAGATTCAAAACACCTAGTGATATTAATTGTGTTTTTTTGTGTGTGTGTGTGAAAATGTAGTACATGTTTAGGCAATGCACTATATATATGTGTGTATTTGTTAAGCAGTCAAGTGAAAAAAATCATGAGTAAACTATGGCGTTAAGCAACGACCAAATAAATAAATAAATAAATAAATAAATAAACAAACAGCAAACACCGTTCTCGCTTTAAACTACACCCTTTTGTGAAGTATTATCAATTTCTTTATTCAAGTTTCCATTTTCTCCAGTGAAGGACAATATTATAAATGCATTCGACGGACGTACTTAAGAATAGGTCTATTTCAGGGTGCCCTGAAACATCTCAATCAACCAATCAGTCCTTATTTAACGCTACATGTATTTTGTGATGTTTAACCAGAACTGGGAACAACTGCTTGCGGAAGAAGAAGGAATCGAAGTAATATATATCCGTAAAGTTAAACCTCGTGTACATAAATGATTAAGTTACAGGTATATGCTCCCCCAATACTGCAGCCGTCTCAACAACGCTTCGTTCGGAATAACGTCACGTGCAACATGATGTTGTATGAGCAGTGGTATCATGGTTAATACCAAACATAAAGATATCTACCAATGATGTGCATGGGCCTACTCACCGGTTTTAATGTGCACATAAGCCGACATGTACCTGACTTGCACACTCTTTTGTGCACATATATAGTTGTGTATTTCTGTTGCAATCAAAGTCGGACTGAGATACATATCTGAGTACAGACAACATATATAGCAACATGGTACAAGACAGGGATACTGATTTTATTCATCCATCTGCAACATACTTTGCGTCTTTTCATCATCAGTGGAAACTGTTGACTGCTTCTCTTTGTCTGAATACGTCCTATTTTTTGCTTTATATATTAGTTCTTTAGTAGTTTGTGTTAAACGTTGTTTTGGAGCCTCCTTGGCTCAGTCGGTTAGCGCGCTATCGCAGTACAATGACCCGAAGCCTCCCAACAATGCGGTCGCTGTGAGTTCAAGACCAGCTCATGCTGGCTTCCTCTCCGGCCTTAAGTGGGAAAGTCAGCCAGGAACCTGTGGCTGGTCGTGTGTTTCCCCAAGGCCCTGCTCAGTTTCCTCCCTCCATAATGCTGGCCGCCGTCGCATAAGTGAAATATTCTTGAGTACGGCGTAAAACACCAATCAAATAAATAAATAAATAAATAAATAACTTAAACGTTGTTTTTGGAACTACTCTTCTGAACACACCGTCTAGGTTTACTTACAAAACAACCGTACCCCTTATAAAATTTAAGAAATTATGAGTGACGACATTTGATATGTTATCCTTTATTGACTTCTTTTCGTATTAACTACCGGCGACGATGATAGAAATTATCACTCAACACACTGGACAAACAAATGCCACAAGGCGAGATATGTCCACGCCTTATGAACGACCTTTCGTTATATTTCTATCGAAGTAAGGAGTACGTGAGACGGTCCGCCATTAAATTGCGGGTGTTCGAGGGTTTTCCCCGAGCTATGCCCGGTTTCCTCCCCCATAATGCTGGCCGCCGCTGTACCAGTGAAATATTCTTGAGTACGGCGTAAAACACAAACCAAACAGTAATTAATAAATCTAAGTAAGGATAAAGCTAGCATCCACATGAAATTGGTAATCTTATATATGTCAGGATTCCACTCCACTCAATTCATTTCAGGGCCTCGTTCCTGTGGTGGTGTTTGTCCTCATGATGGTATTTGTGACGTCACAGAAAGTCTCCTTCATCTGGACCCTTCGAGTGTTGCGTAATCCCGTAGTGAGCATCGAGACTGGGTAAGGCTTTCTATAACCACGGTAATGCCAGTAAAACGAAATTTGTTTGCTGGCAGGCGAATTGTCTTAGAGTCATTTCTAAAGCAGCAATTGTAACAAGCACGTCAAAAGCTGAGAAACCAAACATAGTGAAAAATTGGGCCTCTTACATGATGTAAATGAAAAGAAATCAACATATATGAATAATATTAAACAAAGAGGATAGAAGTTCTAGATATAAGATACCCAAAAAGAAACCTATACATGAATTGTCACTTTGTTTTTAAGTCAGTTTTAACAAATAAATAACAGGTGCTCATGACACAACATGTCACAATGTTCTTCTAACAACATATTGTTGCCATCTATGTGGTTCTTTTTGGGAGAGCCATCATGTCCCATTTTAAAAACTACATACTTCAATTCCATAACCAATCGGCCCTTAACCGGTCTAGGTTACGTGCTTGGACTCACTGTAACTCGACACTGCACGTTTAGCTAGAGACACAGTTTGCTTAACTAAAATCAACCATACCTTTTCGCATTTTCCTCCCTTCTCTAATCGCAAGTCATTCTGCACATAAGTCTATATGCAGTCTAGACCCAGTCGCAAGCACAAGGCGATGACAGTCTTCGATACGAGAATCCAGCTGAATCACTGACGAATCGGTAATCTACTCTGGTGCGTCCGCCGTCATGCCATTCATGTCCGACATCACACGAGTAGCCTTCTAAAACGAAATGGTGCATTCTTGGATCGTAATTTTCTACGGGCAGACGATGAAAATGTATCGCTCACGGAAATGTTTTAATTCCATTCTCAATACCGAGGGCAGTGAAGATCATGTTCTTGAGTCCTGACGGAGTAATCACCAAAGCATGTGTGTGGAACTTATTAGAGACGGGAGGAAATTGCTACGGACTTCAAGCGAAGTTGATCCTAAAACCTGTACAGGGTAAATACTACCCCGTCCTCCTGTTCCATTGTTTATGAGGCCTTGGTGGCATAGCAATAGGTCTGTGGATATTCATGTGGTCTATTGGTGATCCCTCCCACCCTGAGCTGATATGACATACCTCTGTGCATGTGTTTGTCAGTACTTGTCAAAGGTTAGGGGCTAGGTTAGAGGTTACATTAAGCGTACCCCGATACGCTCTACACGTTAAACAGAACCATTTTAAATAGGTATACATCTTGTAAATGCTACACTGGTGGGAATATGTGAATTACTAATCATTTATGTTGTTTGTTTTTCCCCTCAGATATCTGACGATCGCCCTGCTTGTTCTTGCTCCCTATTTGTTTTCGTTGATCCAGTTGTTTTGGAACATATCTTTTTTGACGAAGTCCAACACTCCAGAACTTCCGCACTGGAAAGATATGCTACTGGTAGACCATGACTTTTCAATCGTACCTAAACGTTGTATCTATATAAAGGATTAAAATGTTAACAGTTACATTATATGTTTGTCGTTTTGACAAGTGAGAATTTTCATATAAAATATTAAAAGCTGTATCTTATTTCATATGTCCAAAAATGTTTGCTACTTTAACAGTAGTTCCAACCGTAACATAAATTTATTTTAGAAGCCAAAACTTTACCCTTACCTGGTTGTGGTCAGTTGAAGTAAAAGCGTTTCTTTTTCACAGGGCGTCTTTCTTAGCACCGTGGAAGGAACATGCGTGGTAGTCTTTACGATAGAGGTCGCTACACTGCTTCCGGTCTACATTTTACTACCGCTTCTGAACGCCGTCTTCGCCATTCCCATGTTGCAAGATTTGGTCACGAGAAGTAAGGTATGCATAAGGCTGGATAAATAATCACCAATCTTCGAATATCTTTTGTGCTTTATGGAAAGTAGAAAGTAGTAATCAAGCATTAAATCTTTCAATCCAAGCGCCGGTTAAACCATAATTTAGTCAGTTTTTGACTGGTAGTTTACATCGTAGTGTAGAGTCTATCGCCTTTATTTCTAGGTAAAATTATTGCCACCGCATTTCTGCACCTACTTAATGTATCCAAAACAGTCGGAAGATATTTCACACCACATTCTAAGAAACCATTGCATCAAATCGTTTATCCTGGTCAATAGTATGGGATGTGTTTAAGTTTTGAAGCTTCTGATGTCGTAGGGTCTTGGTGTCAAGAAGTGGTTAATAGTGCCTTCATATATTAACTAACTAACTACGGTAACAAAAACAGCCTTAGTCAACGTGAAATATTCTGCTGGACACATATCCAGGATTTTAGACGCGATCACCTTGTATTTTGCGGACGTTCCAAACAGGTTGAATCTAGGCGTCGAAACCGACATTGGTATACCAGCCGTCAACCAAAAAGGTCAATAATCGCGACTCTTGAAAACACATCTTCACGGGTGATTGATTTATTCCTATGCCGGCCTACTTCCTGTTAAACTTTGTAGAGGTGTTTTCATTTCCGGAAATAGATAAAATAATAGTTATCACCATTGCGTTCCACTGAGAGGTGCTCACTGCGCAGCATCATGTGTGTAAGGTGTACCCACATCGGCGATGTGTCCTGAAAAACATTGAATTTTACATCTATTTACATAAATGAAAGGTCTTGCCAGACCAATTATCACAATAGGAGTGATCCCGCAATATTTTCTCACAAAAATCGGCTCCAGGCTGTTTAACAGCAAACATCATTCTACGCTGTTTCAATGTAGCGCATATGAGATAAATCTTTACTTTACAATCAGATTTATACAAAAACAGTGACAAAGTACTGAAAGTAACAAAGATGTACAAAGCTCGGAAAGACCTGTTGTAGGCGGGGAAAATGTTTCCATTTACCTGCACAAACGAGGAGAACTCAAAGTATCAATTCGCCCATGAAATTGTAATTTGTCTTTACACTACACGCAATAGGTGCATTGGATCTCTGTCGTACATACCAACAGTTCTTATCGTAGATACTAGTGCCAATTCTTCTCCCTCATTAGAACCACTCTATGGTTTGGACCATCGTTATATCATCGCAATATCATTCCATCCGTTCGCACTATCATTTCATCTTATCGTTTCACCGTTACATCGCCTGATTCCATCGTCGGGTGTCGGACAAAATGATAATGTATGAAATGGAGAGATCTGTTGAGCGGATTATTCAACAGATTGGGTAGTTGATACTTTGACCATGAATGCATTGGTCCAGTGAGGTATAGTTTATGTTTAGAATGATTCGCAAATCGAAACACCGCAGCCACTTTCTGTGATCTATGCACACTTTTTACCTTTCCAGTCAAGAGAGTATAGCATCGAAGGGGGGAAACCCGAGCATGAAGTGATTGATCTGGACGCGGAGACGCCCTGTCCCCGCGCGTGCAGTTGTATCTTCAGCCTCATAACGTTGTTTCTACCCGCACTCCTAGCATGCGTGTTGTACTTTACGGGCTGCATTACCTGGTTCCAAGCCACATGCTTAGGTGTCACCTTGTTCTGCCTGTCCGTTGTTTGGTCTCCAAGGATTCAGATGCAAATTCTCACGACGAAATATGGCCTGGAAAACACACCTCGTCGGATCCAAGGCCTGTATCATTTGGTAAAGCTCATAGCCATCCTAACATGTTTACTCATATATATCAAGCTGAACTACGCTAACCAATCTTACGGCTATGTTTACGATCAGTTTAAGCAGAGACTTCCAAGCTTAGCGGACAGGGATATACTTTTCCCACTGTTGATGAATTTTTTCAGCGGCCTTGGCTCCCATGGCTTATCATATGCTGCTGTTGGACTATGCCTACCTCTGGCTGGCCTTTGTCTACCCATGATCCTATCCACGCTGACAACGATTGCCCTGTGTTTGACGTACTTGGGTCCCCACGTATATATGGTGGATGAGTTGCGAGGATTTGGTCCTCTTATTCCCTTTCTGGCTGCCGCAGGAATAACAGCCTTGATCTGGGCCATACCGTTTGTCACCAGGTGTTCCGAAATGGTGGAAAAACCAAAACTGTTGAATGCTCCTTTCGAAGTTATGTTCCTGAACTACGGCTGGAACAGTGTGTTTTTCGATCAGTATCTCTCCTTGTCGTACAGAGCAGATGGTTTCTGTAGAATTCCGAAGACCAAATTGTACGCTGAGCAGTCCCGTAGTATGATATTTGTCTGCACTACGATGTACCACGAGGCAGATTACGAGATGGAGAGGATTTTACTGAGTATCCAGAAGCTATCTGACAGTGACCGATTCAAAAATGTCAGGCTAGAAGCGCATGTTTTTATGGACAATGGCTGTGATGGTTTATTGCTGAAAGAATTCGCTCAACAGCTCGTTTCACTCATTACGGAAAAGTTGGAGTGTAAGGTTCACGACGCAACTCGTTTCGAGACACCTTATGGAATGCAAATCAGCTGGAGCTTACGAGGCGGCCTTCCTTTGTGTATTCATCTAAAAGACCCCATGAAAGTGAAAGCCAAAAAGCGCTGGTCCCAAGCCATGTACATAAATTACATGATGCGGTACAGGACTGAAATGTTGTCGGATCGGGAGAGAAAAATCGTGCGTCAACAGAAGCCGAAGCAGGGTGAAATGTTCGTTGATTATTCGAGTGAATTGAAGTGGAGGAAAAACGCTCATCTAATCAATTATCTGAACCCGGGGTTCATCGACGAAACTGTCGGCGAAGGGAAGAAAAACGTGCTGGGCCAGAAGCTAGACAAAATCGGTTACCCTACACTTGTGGACCTTCATCACACTCAAGTGGACTACAATACGGACAAACAGGAAAGCGATGACCAAGGCCTGGGGTCGAGCGCATCGGATGAGACCGCGTCGTCTGTGAGCGGCTCCACTAGCCGAGGCACGGAGTGTGAAGGAGAAAAAGGATCAACATCCGACTCTTGCCATCAGAATGGGTCCTCCGATGATGGAATTGTCAATGAAGGATTCGAGGCTGACGACTCGTCTTCGGAGGAGTCCACTAAAGCCTTCACTAACGACGATGCCATCGACAAGGACAAGCACCCATCGGTAGAAAGAAAAAGATCCTGGCAAAAATCTGGGGGAGCTGAGAAAAAGGAAAAACGATCACTTGAAGCAAAGGAAACTGGTCTCGAAGGGGCCACATCGAAATCAACACCTACTGCCACTGAACCAGAAAAGCTGTCCAGCACTTGGGATGGGATGAAAACGTCCATAGCTGGTCCTGTCGTCGATTCGGTTTCTACCAGTGGGGTTCAATTCGAGGATCCGATATGGAGCGATGACCAGACCTATATCCTAGCAACAGATGCCGACATGGAATTTAAACCGGAAGCAGTCTTGGAACTTTTAAACCTGTGTAACTGGGATAAACGTCTGGGAGGCGCATGCGGAAGGACGCATCCGATCGGAAAGAAGAATGGTCCTATCGTTTGGCACCAGATTTTTGAATACGCGAAAGGTAAGCAAGCTAGAATTTGTCCGTCATCGTTTTTGACTTACAAAACCTAATTCATTTTTCCCCTAGATGTTTTATTGATTTATTTTCCCGTTGACTAACAGTCAAGAAGATAAATAGGCTATAGATTCTTTAGGTCCGTTGTCGTTTAATGGCGTAACACAGCTAATGTGAGATACAGGCATAACCCCTCGCTCATTCTATAAAATTGAACCTAAAGTCAGGAGCTAACAAAATTGCGAAGTACGCCGAATAGTTTAACGATCACACACGGGAAAAGGATGTATTATTTTATGCCAGACGGGCGTTGTCAAAGACATGAATGCGATAATGAGTTAAATTCAATCACGTGGTACGTAAAGTAGGTGTCATTTTGATGACATATACATTCTAATTGCAGTTGGGAAGGTAATTCTTTGTTCGCTATCAACGGAAATTATTCTTAGGCGGAAAGGACTCGAACGGTTTTTCAAAGTACATCACTTTCCTGTAAATTTGACTTATTCATTTTTTTCCTCTGGTTTACAGAGGAATGGACTGCTTATGTCTGAAATAAAGATATATTATTATTATTATTATTATTGTTAAAGCCTATTGCGAATGCTTTTCTGTATTGTTTACTACGTTGCCATGGCCTCATGTAGGTCGTTAAAAACGTGAACACCCTTTGGCTTCGTGATAAAGATTTCATCGCTCCGGAAGACAAACATATGGCGTATGCGTACATCGTTAGAAGAACCTTACTTCATCCTATTCCTGAAAGAAGGTTGCTGTTGTTGGAGCATTATATGAGTTATATGGACATTGGAAACTAAAATTGTGGACCAAATAATTAATGTATGTCAATTAATGTTGTTTCAGACTTTTGGATGATCAAAAACGCCCAGAACGTAATCGGATCGGTGATGTGTGCTCCTGGATGCTTCAGTTTGTACAGAGCCACGGCCATTCGTCAGGTTATGGAGAAGTACTCGAAACCAACACGGACCCCATTTACCGTCTATGTCAAAGACACGGGTAAGGAATGTCGGTTAATGGCGACAACGAATGGTATCTATTGATAAAGCTGGATCCACTTTAGAGCAAATAGAAGGCTCCCTCGATGGTTCGTTCAAACTCAATGTCACTTAAGTACTTAGTGAGGTCCCGTGTGTTCTCCAGGTTCTGTCCTGCCTTAAAATCACGAATATAACTTCATACGCGTAAAATCCGTGAATTCTGGTTTATCTTCATTACGTCTGGCCAGCCATTGATGCTTAATGCATTGCAGTTATAGAGGATAACCCAAGAGACGCGAGAACAATATTTATGGTATTCAACCATCACTGTGCAATATTCTATTTATCATTTATATTTTAACAATGTCATGAGTTTGTGTATTTAAAGAAGTTTTAAGGAATGTTTTTAGCTGTACCCCTTTAAATAACTGTCAGTAGCGTGACGTCGTACCTGTATACCTGTATACCTGTGTCTTCTTGTCTTCGGAATATAGCAGTTGACTATACTTGTATTATGACGTCATCCCAGTGAGCTCAAATTGGAACGTCATCAAAACGAAATGTTTTATTTTCGACGTCACGACGTCTGGATCATGGATCAAGGTCATCAGCAGTGTAATATCAAAATGTAATAGCAAAAGTGATATCTATATCACTTTCATCGGTGTAGGAAATACTGGGATGTCACTGATGTATAAATAATAAAATTTTTACCTAATTCTGAACACGCGATGGTTTTAGTGGGCGTATAACCCCTAACTGATGGAAACTGACAACATGTCGGATCTCTCAACTATCACACTAAACTGCCTGGCGCTGCTATTGTTACTCGATGTATTCCGGTCTTTTATATTTACTGGTATGCAGGCGAAGACCGCTGGATGGCCACTTTAATGATGATCAACGGCTGGAAGATCCGCTACTCATCTTTCGCCCACAACACAACCTATTGCCCGGACACATTCGACGAGTTTCTAAAACAGCGTCGGCGCTGGGTGCTCTCTGACGTCGCCAATGCCTTGCTCGTCGTTCAGAACATCAAGCGCCTCATCCGAAATAACCAGTGCTTCACGTTCGTCTACGTGGCCTATCTTCTCAACATGTTCCTCAACAACATCATTACTCCGGGCTCGGCCATCGTCATGATCACTGCGGGCATGGACTTGGTCTTTAACATCCCCTACATCTACACTACCGTGCCCCTCGCTTTTGTGGTGTTCCTTTACTCTATTTTCTGCACTCGGGCGTCTGTACGGGCTCAGACACTGTTCACGATTGGATTGACAGCAGTTATGGGCTGCACGTTCTTCGCCATAGTTGTGTGGGGATCAGCTTCCATCATCAAGGGAATAATCGAAGGTACGTCAGTCTGTCTGTGTGCATATGCATGTGCCATTCTGTGTGTATCTGTGTCAATCTCTGTAACTCTACCAGTTTGCTTGCCGATCTCTTTCATGTCTGCCAGTCTATCAAGTAAACTGGGCATCCAATTTGCAGCTTTTGCCATTCATCCGTAAAACAATATTCGAATACAAACTAAAACTTAAATTCTCCGAAAGCATCTCAATGCATAAAATTAGTATCACCAACTCTCAAAAATATATATAACCATAACGGCAGGTAGTCACCTGGAAATGGAATTAGTCAACACTTTCCACTTTTCAGACAGACGTCTGTATGTCTCCTCGTGTATCTGCGCATGTCTGTCTTTCAGTCTGTCTGCATGTCAGTCTATCTGTTTTATAGTTTTATATTAATTCATTTCATTGATATGTGGACAGTTTACCACACCACAGGAAACGTTCGCTTTCAAGACTGCACCAAAGTTTGTGAATGATGGAAGCTGGAATATTTTACTTATTTTATTTGATTGCTGTTTTACGTCGTACTAAAGAATATTTCACTTACACGACGGCGGCCAGAATGATGGTGGGAGGAAAGCGTGCAGATCCCGGCTGAAACCCACGCTGCTGACAGACCTTCCTACGTACAGCCGGATTTGGAACCACATTGGTGGGAGGCTTCTGGGTCATTACGCTGCGCTAGCACACTAACTAACTGAGCGTATTTTATTTGGAAAAGAACATGCATAACTGTGCTCCAGCTTACGACCATCTAAAGGTGATTGCCAGGACATTCCCCGCTAAGTCTTGGGGAAAATTCCGCTCTTACACCAAGCTAAGACGATTTTCTATAACAGAAACGGGGGGGCCTCCGCAGCTCAGTTGGTTAACGCAATGACCCAGAAGCCTCCCTCCAATGCGGTCGCTGTGAGTTAAAGTCCAGCTCATGCTGGCTTCCTCTCCGGCCGGACGTGCGGATGGTCGTGGGTTTCCCCAGGGCTCTTCCCGGTTTCCTCCCACCACAATGCTGGCTGCCGTCGTATACTTGAACTATTCTTGAATACGGCATAAACACCAATCAAATGAATCAAATATAAGAAAAACACAGTGATGAAGACACCACGTCATCAGTTTAATATACTCTGCTGATGACCGTCTCCGGCCGAACGATCGAAGAAGCGCCTCTTGACACCTCTACTATAATGTCGTATATGTCCTTTTAATCTTTAACCCAGATTACACCACCTCTGTTGTGACATCTGGGTGAATTTGTACATGTATCTAAACTGTACTCCAGTGCTTAACACAAAACCTTAAAACCGCAATTGTCTCCTTAGGAAATTGCCAAACAGCACGATTCGCTCTACAAAAGCCCCGTATAGCTGAGATCGGCCTATACTTGTAAACCCTAATTGAGGTAACTTGGCAAGCGGCAATGTTTCATTGCTACATATGACCACTTGCCCGCTGTCCCTGGTTTTACTCTCGAAACCGTGTGGTCTAATATTCAATGTAGACATGATTTATAGCGCCACGTAACCAGTAAGCTGTAGAGAATATCTGTCATATACTCTCTCACAGGATACTGACACCAGCGCGAGGAATTTTTGGCATATCCCCTATTCTGAGCGCAAAGCATAGAAAATAAGATTGTCTGCTTAGAAATCTTACACATGACCTGTCTGGGGGTCTTGTGATTTTGGTTTAAATCAGATTGTCAGTTAGAACCCCAGGTATCCTGACATCCAGGTATCCCCTCCAAATTTCCTAAATATGTCTCAAAATCTCCCCGTTTCCTATCTCTCGGCCGCAGACATAATCGCCAATGACCTGAAGTTTCAGCAGCATTACATTATCCTCATGCTCACCATCAGCCTGGTTTACTCTGCGGTGTTCCATCCTCGGGAAGCCTACATGATCATCTACGGCCTTGCCTATGTGTTCATTTTCCCCGCCATGCATATTCTCCTTCCAATCTACGCAGTCTGTAATATCGTCGACCAGAGCTGGGGTACCAGAGACACGGTAAGATATGGGCTTTTATATTTGGTTTTTTTATCTTCACCTTCGCTGTGTTAAGCGATGTGTGCACAAATAGATCAAGACAATGAGGATTTCCCTACCAGGGCCCAGTTTCACGAAGCATACTTAGTGTTAAGTAGCACTTAGCTAAGTGCATTTCCTATCTCTACAATATACGTTGTCATGGCAGTTAAGGCAATACTTAGGTAAGTGCGCTTCATGAAACTGGGGCCAGTGTGCGTGAATATGGCCTATAAGGTATGGCCAACTTGTGCACATATTCATGTACCTTGACATTATTCTCACTTGAAATGTTGACTAATGTACATTCCAGTACAATATGAAGTAACATTCGCCCGTATCAGTGCCGGTGACCTCCGTGGCTGAAGAGTTAGCACTCTAGCAAGGCGCAGTGACTCAGGGGCCTCTCACCAATGCGCTCGCTGTGAGCTCAAACCCAGCTAATACTGCCTTTCTATCTGGTCGTTGGTGGGAAGGTCTGCCAGCAGCCTGGGGATGGCCGTGGGTTTCCCGCTGGCTCTGCAAAGTTTTCCCCCTACCTTAATGCTGGCCGCCGTCGTATTTAAATGAAACATTTCTGAGTACGGCGTAAACAACCAACCAAATAAATAACAAGTAAATCATTAACACTCTATTATGAGCAAAAAGTTGAATCCTGGCCATAACTATTATTTTCAAAGAGTGGGGTTTCGTATAAGTATCTTTGAAGGTTTCAGTACCTAAAATTGATACACTGTCTTAAAGGAAGAGGCAGCAAATAATGAGCATTACTGTTACAAGTCATAAAAGCTGCTATTTTCGTTGCCCAAGTGTAAAGCTTTCACATGATTGTTATTTTGTGGAAAACATTAAATAATTGGTGACTGTTGGTGGTTTTGCATATCCAGAGAACCACTACCCACTTCAAACTCCTCACAGCGCTAGTTTACGAAAATGCTTTAGACATATGAAAAAACAGGACGGGTCGATTTCGAGTACGAAACCGCATGCTAAGTTCTCAAACAGTCGGCTCATCTGTTTTTCTTGCATATATCTGTGGCATTTTCGCAAAAGATCAACTTTTGTATTTCCTTACAAACACATGACAAATTTAGGGGAAAACATTACTATATAGATATTTTAGCTGCTTTTTTGGTAAATTAATGGAGCTATAACCCCATCAACTTTGTCGTATTGTACCTTTTTAGCGTTTTCCTGATGCGCCATACCATTGCAAGCGCAACAGGGAACACATGCGATCACAAGAAGATCAGATTTTATTAAGTCCTACCTGAAAGCATGAAACTTTATCCTTTTTCTATCAACCTTCTTCACTGGATACGTCCAAAGGGGTCACGTAATATTGTTATTTTTGTGTGTGTGATCTTTGGCGTTAAACTTGATATCTTGTGTTTTTAATTTCATAGAGACACAGGATATGTTTGACAACTACTTGTTCAGCTTTTATTTGGACGGGTCTAAGTGTCACGTTAAACATTTAACCATGTGATAGTATGTTATTTTAAAGACAGAGAAAAAGTGAAAAACTTAAAAAATTACTATTATTCAAATAAAGTAAGTTTAATGTCAAATGTCTGCTCTTAAATATTAATTTGTGTGCCTGTCATTAGTTGGAAATCACTGAAAATCCACTGTTGTATTAACATTTGCTCGCATTGAGAAAAAAGGCTATGGTGGTCCTATACGTCACTGACTTTTCAAGGCCCTATGTAAAAAGGGTTTTGATTGGCTAATGGTGGCATGGCCTCAAACAATGGCTGCGTCGAAATGGAAGACGTGTTTTCTATATAACACATAATTTTAAACTTGTTTTTCTAGCAACAGACATGACAGAAGGATTTGAATTTTATACCATTGATAAGCAAAACCTCTTACTATTGATTTGCTGTCCCTTCCTTTACTACAAGCCACCTAATAAACATGAAGTTGGCTTAGACTCCACCCCGGCCCCTTCACCCCATTCAATGGCTCATGTTAAAAAATATAAGGTATAGGCCTCTTTGCTATTCTGTGTGCCCTCAACAAGTTAAATTGATAAAGATATTCTTTATGGATCATAAATATAGTGTTTAACCAGACATTGCAGGAAAACATTCTGATAAAGAACTCATGACTTACAATGTGCTTTTTATAACCTACATTGTAGAATGTTGCTAAGAAACCAGCTGTTCCTTGTATGTTTTCGTGTTTCGTTCGAAGAAGGAAGAACAAAAAATCTCGAAAAGAACTGGGTAAGTGAAATATTTGCACTAATGTAATTATGTGGTTTGTGTTTAATGTCTTACTCGTGGATATTTAAGTTATATGATGAAGAAGGCCTACCAGCAACCTGCGAATGGTCGTGGGTTTCCCTCGAGCACTGCCACCGTATTGCTTACCGCCGTCGTATAAGTAAAACATCCTTGAGGACGACGTAAAACACCAATCAAATGAATACATATATGACGAACGGGGCTGGCAGATTGCCCTCGACTCATTGTGTCTGGGGCCATGGTGACAGTAAGCGGTCTATGACGCTCATGTAGCAGATAGCGCAGTGTAACGTTCGCTAAAGACCATTTGACGCCAGGGTGCCCTGGGTAAGCAACTAATCATTGGCATCTTACTGACGAACGTTCCAACATTGACATATTGGAACCGCTTGCATGAAACCCTCTTAATGATACGAGCGCATAAATACTGTGGGAACCAGCACTGTAGAAATTATGTTGCCATGACATCTACGAGTTCGTTACGTTACGAGGGCTTCATGCAATAGGACTTGTTGTTACAATGGCCCTAAATTTCATGTGTAAGGCTAGGGGGAAATTTAATGATAAAACCAGTGATCTCCTACTTCTCACCTTTACAATATCAACGACTTCCCTTCGCTTCGCGGCAGTAAGTGGGATCATTGTCTTAAATGAACACTGTAGGTAGTTCGACCCATTTAAAGGTTTGGCTTAATTGTTTCATCCAATGAAATATTTCGGCAGATATCTTCAGTCACATGTTGTTCTGACAGAAATCCAAGGTGTGTGATCGTGTGATCACAAGTGTGCGATGAGAACGGATACTCCAATAAGCCACATCTGTTGATTCGCTCTGGCACTTCACTGGTTGAAACAAGCGACATGTATTGGTACTGAACTCAACTTACTAACCAGAATCAACTCTCACTAGATAACGGGATATAACCTCTGGTATAGCGGGAATGACACAGCTGCGTCAAATCATTCACTCTGAACTTTGCTGGAAGACGCTGTGGTGTGAATCGAAAGTATCAGTTACCTACTCTTTATTTTATAATTACAGATGGCACTGACGAAAAGCAATCCCAGTCTGACTGCCTTATTGAAGAAATAAAACCTATGGAAGAAGGCAGCGAAGAAGAGAAGAAGGAGTACGAATTCTGGAAACATCTGAAGAACACGTTACTCGGTAACGACGTGAATACTGGGCTGGGGAAAGTGGAGCTGGCGGAGAGATTGCGGACGCTGCGCAACCGCTGCACGGTGGGTTTGATGAGCATCAACCTGCTGTGGCTGTGCATTCTGTCCGTGTTTTACGTTGGCATTTCGTCTCCTCTCTCCAGACTGAACATATATGGGCTTATAGCAGGCGCCCTCTACGGCTTCACTCTCACCATACAGGTGATAGGCCTCACCGCTTGCCGGTTAGACTTTCTCTTCAGAAAGCTCGCTCATGGTTTGTACGGTGACGAAAGGCCTATGTGGGTGAGTCAGAAAACGAACTAAAAACTTACCCGAATAAACTCTATGTTCCTTATGCAGTTGTGGCTTATAGGCGCCATTTCTATAGGACTGGGTGTTTTGGTCGCGGAGTGTAGTCATAGGGGAAGTCACTCTGACTGACATGAACGAAACCTTTTCCAATCTTCACTAAGGTCCTCATAGGTCTGACGTATGCAGTAACACTACTGTTCATACCGCACCAGCTGGGCCCAGTTTGCTAGGGAAAGGGTGTGTGCTAATATTTCTTTCCATGGCATTTGGCTCCAAAACTTGGCCGCTGTCTAAATAACAAACCTCATTGTCACTCCAAGATGACTGATAGAAGCACTCTTTTCGGAGCAAAATGGATAACGCTTTTGGAAACAAAGGGACATAACTCAGCATGACTAAGGTAGACTGCTAGGTGTATTCTTTATTGGTACTAAACGTTGAGACATAGAACATTGTATTCATCTCTGTGTATTATTGTTGTTGTTTTTTTTCTTGCTACCTTGGCTGCTGCTTTTCATCGGGACATTTGTCAGTTACATGACAAAGGGACGTGATTTGCTCCATAAATCTCACTGTTGCCGTAGAAATGAAATAATTCGTGAGCATGTCGCACAACATGAAGTAAAATAAATAAATTAATAAATAAAAAAATCTATAGATATAATACATGGATTGCATTTACTTATGGTTGCGGTTGCTAGGTGTTGCCGTGCTGTCAATATTACGGCTCTCACTGGCGTCAGTCAATCAGTCAGTGGATGAAGGTTGATAAAACACGTTTTATAAGACATTTGTTGGGATCAATGTGGATTGCGTGATACATCTGCAAAACAAGTCTTCAGATCATGAAACTGATATATTAGCATTAGTCTTAACTTGATAACTCTTTGCTGTGCTGTATGTTTGACTTCGTTGATATTTTTATTTTACCTTAAAGAGCAAGGGCAGGTGCGAACTGTTATAACCGAGATGAATATTAGCGTTTATATATATATATATATATATATATATATATATATATATATATATATATATATATAGATGGATAGATAGAGAGATATATTCACGTAGAGCGTCTACATATACGAATCAGACGATGTTTTGCACCTGACAAGAATCTGTGATACCATTTTGCTCCAGCTTGTTTAATATGGTCCAAAAAGTCCACCGTAACACTTCAATCTGTTTTCAGTTTCAATCGCTGGAGAAAAAAATGCCCCCAAATAATAGACCATATTTGGAATCAGCACAAAATGACCTTTTACATGATGCGTTTAAATGCGGTCTGTTAAGGCGGCTTTATGATATTGGCACTAGCTCTCTGCTCGCGCCAGATCTCCAGAACCATTTGGAGAGATCTATGCCCTCTTGGCTATAAGTATGAATCTCTGTTGATCAGTCGGTCGTTCGGCAGGTCACTTTAAAGAACTCCACATTGTCGCCATATATGGTCAAATAGACCACTCTTTTGAAACGTAAACAAACGCTCAACATGCCGACAACAGCTAGAGTTGGCTAAGCCAACGTCCACGCCCCAAACCCGTTCATTTCAATGGTCAACCAGCTGTACGGGGCCTTTTTCACATTCCAATCTTGAAACCGTGAACTTGTGTATTTCGACAGCCTGTCTTTAACATGGGGCCTAAAACTAAGACCACGAGGAGCACTATACGCTCACGTATCCAACTGACACGCTCGCGCATATTCAAATGTTAAAAAAATGATACCTATGGCGTGTGTGGTGGACTGGAGTAGAGGGTCTAGTATGTTTGGATGCAGCGTCAGGATTATGGACAAAATTAAAGAATATTTTACTCGGGCAGCCTCCAAACGGTCGACACGTTTTCTTTTCACTGGTTTTCACCATAGCTCCAGTTAACATTGCTAGCCGTCAGATAAGTGCCTCGGATTTTTCAAAACATCCCTTTGTATGAAATGGTAAGGCCACGTTGACCAAGTTATAAATATTGGACAAAGGTGTCTTGATTCATACTACTTTCACCGAAAGGGTATTTTCAATGCAGGCTTGCATTGTACCTACATACATCAGTCTTTCAAATCAGCAGGTCCAAATCCAGTTAAATCCTGCTAGTCTTTTCTCTTTCTTTTTTTTCAAGTGTCATGAAATTAGGCACTGCAGACTAGTCCTAGCACTCTGAGTTTCAAATCCAGCCTATTTCTATCATTTTTGCGTGGAAATTGTTTTCTCCACATTTTTTATTTTTCAACCTTACCTACCTTCGGCGCCATATTGCCATGAAGAGTATGTGCGAATGAGCTTAAATTTACAACACAGATAGAACAACTTGGGAAAAGTTAACTGTACAAAAATCGTTCTCATATCTTGAAAACTGTGGGGGGCCTGCGTGGCTCAGTCGGTCAGCACAATGACCCGAAGCTTCCCACCAATGCGGTCGCTGTGAGTTCAAGACCAGCTCATGCTGGCTTCCTCTCCGGCCGTACGTGGGGAAGGTCTGCTAGCAACCTGGGGATGGCCGTGGGTTTCCCCCGAGCTCTGCCCGGTTTCCTCTCACCATAATGCGTCGTATAAGTGAAATATTCTTGAGTACGGCGTAAAACACCAATCAAATAAATAAATAAATACATATGAAAACTGTGGAAATACACTGTTTACCGAAATTGTCACGTGACAAAAAGTTTTTGAATGTAAATATTTATGTATGCTACCTGACGTAGTTTGATGTCCTGGTCACAAACCTGATCTTATTTATTTCCTGCGTTGTATACTTTTGAGGCAAATTACGATCAAAGTTCGAAAAAGTGCAGTTTTTCACTTATTTGGAGGTGACATAACAAAAAACCGTTACAGATGTTATACTGAAAATTGAGGAGTGCGAAAAAATTAACCCTATTTAAAGGCGACGTGATAGGAAACTGTTATAGTTGTAAAGATTAAAATCGCTGAGTGCAGTTTACCATGAGAATAGAAATCACCCTTGAAACACTGTGTTCTGTCTGTCGTTTGTTATGGGCCATGAGCAAAAGATCAAAGCTGCATTGCTTCCACACTGGTTTTTAGTGGTAAACCCATTGTATATGATACCTGGTAGTCACGGGTTCAAATCCAGTTCATTCTTTATCAACCTTTTCAGTTTTTCTCTTTTTTATTACCATGAAGTTGTCGTGGGACTACCAGATATAGTAAATTGGTAATAGCTTGGACCCCTACGCTGTTGGATAATAACTTTAAATTTTGGGATGGAATCCGTGATAATTTTTCCCCACACCAGTAGAGCTTCTGTCTCTTCAGCGACTCTGGTTGCTCTTTGTTTTTCACTTTGTCTCTGACAACTATCCTATTAACAGTAATTTGTCCACTGTACATGTTGTAAAAATAAACTGTGTATAAAGGTAGATTTTTGGATACACTCTCAATGTGCAAATGCGAATAGGTTTTAGTTTTATCACAATGTGATACTTGGCAAATGATCACACGCGACCCGCCACTTGTCAGTTTACCTCAGTTAAGGTTTTGTTACATAAATGTGACAAACTTAACTCCTTCTTTCGCTATTATTCAATTATATAAAAGAAATGAAGGTTAGTGAACAAGCACTAAATTTTATTCTCCTGTGAATTTGAATGCAAATTTTTACTACTCTGTAACTCGTCTATTCTGTCAGTCCATTAAGTCAGTAGGTTTGGCAGGTACTTGTCCAAGGGTTGTGGTTCTTTAATGCAGTGGCATTAGTAAAATATTCATGGATAACGTGTTCAACCCTAATCTAATCAGTACTTACCAAACTTACCACATTAAAAAAGTTTTCAAAAACTCATTTATCACTGTATTTACATTAATGCCGTTTTACAAAATTTTGAGATAGAGAACCACGAAACTGGATTGAACTTTATGGTGCAAGACTACAAATGATCGAATAGCAAAACAGGATTTCTGGGACCAAAGTAACTTTGTTTTGACTTCACCCCACTTCATCAGTTGAAAAATGAAATCTATTAAATTTAAATGAATCTAATGGCGATTGTTGAGCATTTTGTTAAGAACACGTTTACTGAATATACAGACAGTCTTATAAACTAACTTCAGTGAGGTCCAGCGGAGGCTTCAGGTCATTAGGTTAGGTAACCGGCCAAAACTTTATTGCTATAATAAATAGTAATTTTGGTAATAGGAATTTTGAGCAATCAATCAGTCAACTGGGCACATGATATTGCCCACGCGTGGGTAATACCTGACGCACCGGTCCCCTAAAACTGCTCCCTGTAGTTTTATAAATATTGTTATGTAAGGTGTGTGCGGGTAGGGGAGGAGAGTATTCATTGATTAATATTAATATCGTTGTCTTTAGTTCGCTGTATATGTGTTTGTCTCCTCATCCCCAACTCACCTCTCGCCACAAATCGACAGAGTGCATAGCTTTTTGTAACTGTTCCTGTAACCAAATTTCTGTGCGCCATGCAGCAAACAAATCTCTTGATACTGACACGCGCGCAAAAAAAAAACAAAAACCAGCTGACGAAGACAGTTTCATCGTGCAATCTGTAAGTGAATATGAAAGACAACAGCATATAGAGAGAGAACCCAGAGCAGCGACAACAATGTGATACTTGGCAAATGATCACACGCGACCCGCCACTTGTCAGTTTACCTCAGTTAAGGTTTTATTCCAACTGTTCATGAAAGTGTTTAAGAAATAACAACTTACGCCACCCTTAGCATCATGGCCTAAACAGAATTATTTTGGCATTTATTAGACGTCAGTGGTCTAGAAATACCCCAAATTCTGTGTTGTCATCACATTTAATACACGAACATTATAACATGAAATGAATGCAAAGGGATCATGCCTCGTGGATACTTACTCTACCATCTGAATCCAGGTTTATGCAGGAACATAATATATAAGATGGTTCATGTCAACAAAATAGGATGAGAAAGGTGTTACTCGATCGAGAGACAAATGGAAGGACTTGCATATCTGTTCCTCGCTGATAAAATTAACAGATTGTTGTTTACCCATCTTCCCAAACTGTAACGTGTATTAAAGCAATTTAGACAGTTTCTTCTCATTTTACAAATATTTTCGTAGCATCGTTCGCATTCCTTTTCGTGTCTGTCTGTCAGTAAGTTGGTCGTTCTGTCGCCAGCTCAAATTTTGATATCATATTCTATATCATGTCCTAATAACAAGGGATCTGAGTGCAAGTCGCCACGGCCATTTCTTCTCCGCGCTCGATTCATTAGGACTTTACGAGCTACCATAGCATATTTCATCCGTAGATTGTGGAGGCGGTTAGGTTAAGTGAAGGAAACTGGGCAAAAGCCGGAAGAGCACTCTGGTTTTATTTGTAATGGATTTCTTTGGCTGGTTTATGTACTTGATAGGTAGATGTACGTCTTCTTTTGCATGTTGTTTTGCTAGTACTGTGAAGCAATTGATCCCACCCTGTACTCAAAGACAAATATTGTGAAGGGAAATTGCGGATGAAAAGGGGTTTTTTTGTTTGTTCGTACTCACAACAAATTGGTGTACTTAGTAAGATCGATATCAAGGAATTCTTTGTGTCTTGTATGGTTGTAAGGTGTGTTTGTGTAGGAGGGTATAGTGTCGTCCAAGCGCTTCACAAAAGGAAGCTGCAGCCTTGTCCAGGTGGAGACAACCGGTGGTTGTGATACCAGGCTGAGTCTGCATTTTGTATGATAAAGTTACGTTGGCAATGCTATAGGAGAAATACAATACAGGGGTCATAATTTAACAACCACAAGTTTACTTCCAAACACATGGCAGTCTTTCTGTGCTAGACTTGTGAAAAAGGCGTGGAGCCCATGCTCGTTCAGAGATATAATGTGCTGTTCTGGTCGAAGCCGATTTACCCATGACTAATGAAGTCGTGAGTCCGAAGACGCAACTTGACGTCAAAATGTTTGTCAGGTATCTGCCGCGCGGTGGAAGATCGCTCCTACCACTCCTACTTTTATCACCGTCAAATCTAATGGCCACCAAGTAAGGGATTACTTCATAAGACCTGTTTGATGACCCTGTTGAAACCAACAGAGCCTTCAGATTCGAAAACTTCGACTGAGACAGTGAACAAATCTAGGGCACTTAACACAAACCGATGTACACATCAATGTCATTTTTGTATTCGAGATGAAGCATTATGTGAAGTGGGGAAGGGTGATCAGTGAGTCCTTAAACTGCCAGTTTAAAGTGACCCTACGTCTTGTGTGTGGTGAAAATTCAAAGGTCGTGAATATTCTTCCCTGGTCGTTGAAATGTTCATTGTAAAATTGACTTTGAGTGAAAAACAGCCGAGTTGCGACAGAGCATACGGTGAAAAACATTTAGATAACATATTTACGTTGATAGTACCATTGTCAGGCACTCCATGTCGTTTTAGAGTGGTTGTGCGAAGACATTGTCAAAGAGTGCCAGGAGTAAACCATCGCCCTCTGCCAGGTATCTGACAAACCTCCAGACCCAACTATAGCGTCAGCTGAAGTCCAACACACAACCTGATTTGTCAACAGTCTCAGTTAGCAATCCCTGTAACCGTCCCAGCCACTCAAGATCCTGTCTCATACATAATATAAACCATTTCGTAATACACGAGCTATAAGTACACCTTACGGAAGTACTCAGATATATTAGAGTATATATAAAACTTTTCCACATTCAAACGTCCTACGCCTCTCTTGTTAATAGTAAATACGGATAGTGTTCCGAATCTCTGGTACTCTGCTTTATAATTATGTCTAACTCCGCTTAACCCGGTGCTAGGGACCGTATTTTTAGCGTGCTGAGTTTGACCGCCACGTTTGGTATGAGAGCAATTGCAATCAAAGTGTAACTGAGATACATATTTGATAAAAGACACCATATAAACTAAAATGGTCCAGGATTTAGAACATTCATTGTGTCTTTTCGCCATCATTGTTCGCGAATTGTTGACTGTTTCGATTGGCACGAATCCCTGCTAATGTTTTATATTTTATATGCTTTCTTAGTTCTTTTGTGGTTTGTGTTATTTGTCGTTTTTGGAAAATGGTCTTTATGCCTCGGAACACCCATTTTTGATGACGACTGGTATATGAATGTGGGTTTCCACGCTTATAGGTTTATGTCGGACTCAGGATCATTCTCAAACTTCTAGCTGAGTCATACAAACGGATAGAAAGGGTGCAAAGACGGGCGTTGATCACAGGGGCGTGAGGACAGTCACAACTACAGCTTATCATCAGTATTTGCCCTGGGCGCAATCCCATGTCAGCTTGTAATCGGTCGTAAGTTACTCACCATCCTACCCAAAAGCAAATCCGAGATAATCTGGTCAGATTTGCCTACTGTTGATTTGTCTGATCTTCCGGTCACGAATGTTAGATGATCAACGGAGGTTTGCGACTAGTTAGTTTGCCTGATCTCCCCTTCACATTTGCCCTTCCCTAGCTGTCTGCTTTCTTATTGAGCTGTCACCGCCTAGTGACCCAGGGGCCAATGCGGTCACAGTGAGTTCAAGTCCTCTTCTTGTTGACTTCTTCTCCGGCCGTAAGTGGGAAGATCAGCCAGCAAACTGCGGATGGTCATGGGTTTCCTCTGGGCTCTGCCCGATTTCTTCCTACCATAATGCTGGCCGCTGTCGTATAAGTGAAACATTTTGAGTAAGGCGTAAAACACCAACTAATTAAATAAATTAATCAATAAATATATCATTATTGCCGTGAACCGTTTTGCCAATCTCTCTAGGTGTCTTATTCCATTATTATTCTGTGTCTATGAGTTTTATTATTTCCCAGTGTTTAAGTTTCATTATTGTCAACAGCGTTACAGAAGTGATGAAAGAATTGATTCTAAAAAGCTCAGAAGGCAATGCTGCACCTACTGATAGTAGTAAAAAGACCAACCCAACGGTTGCTAGGTAAGGCATCGATTTGCAGACAATTCCAGACAGTTCTGGGACGTGCCCGGCTGCTCACTGCGATATGCAATACAGCCGGGGAAAAAAACCCTTAAAACCACAGAGCCCACTGATAAAATGACGAAATGAGAACTTCTCGCCGAACTGGAATGTACAATGACTCACTTTGAAAGGATAATTCGGTATACTGATAGCTCTTACTTCAATTCTGCCCAAGCAAACGTAGGTAAAGCCGTACGTAAATTTATTTATTTATTTACTCGAGAGTTTTTTGGACTTATGTGCCTGGGAAAAACCAACGATCTTTGGCAAGTTGTTGACGAACTTTTCCACATGTCACGTACAGATATGCACATCGTATGGATGGAAAACGGATATATGCCTCGCAGGTAATGAAAGGTGCGGAATACACAATTTCCATGTGAGTTGAAGAGCGGCTTTGGAACAGCGACCTCGCCTGTCGGAGCGTTAGTCTGAAGGGCGACATTGTCCACTGGGCCCCTTCTTTCACGCATGAATCTGACGGCCGTCATATTAGTAAACTATTCTTTTAGTAAAGCATTAGACAAAGATAAGATAAAGAACCTATTTATCTGAGACATTGAGCCGGGAACTACTAACCGCAGGTCAGGGAATGGTTTATTCCTTCCCACAGAATCAGCCGCGGCTTTACCTTGGTAAATTTACCAAGGTAAATCTCGGTCGACTTCCATAGCTATTCTGGTTTCCTTTATTTATTTATTTATTTCCATTGGCATATATCGCTTTATTTCACCTTAATATTTCTGTGCTTGAGTTCCTGGAATAGGGTTTGGGTGAAAATGTATTCTTCCCAAATCAAGCCATTAATCACAGATTAATTAGTTTTGATTATCTTTGGAAGAAAAAAACGGACCCTTCTATCTTTTCCACAGTATAAGTTAATGTTAATTTATTAAAATAAACGATTGATTTTAAAGCTTTGTTAAAAAAGCTTTATTATATAAATAAGGCAGCTTTGTTATTCTTAGGCATGTATTTAAATAACATCACTCGTTTTTTATTGTATCATACCTCCACATCAGAAAAATCAAACTTTTATACCTATATACATGTTTCTCGATGTGGACGACGCCTTCATTCGAAAGCTGAAAAAAGGTTCAATCGTTTTATATTGTGTCTTTTCTCCGCATGAGAAATATCCTACTTGTATACTCTCACAAAATATACATGCACTGCGACAATTTTCTGGCAATTCCAGTGGGCTATTTGGGGATTTATACAATTCTCGCGGGACAAAATGACATTGAGAAATTATAATAAGTCAAGTAATTATGCAATTAAATAAATTTGGCAAGAAATTGTTTGCACCAGATCTGATGCAATTGTTCTATATAAACCGTGCAATTAACAGAATGCACGTATCACGTAAACACGTGATTTTTGTATTGAACAAATAGCAATAACACTCAGCATCATCGCCACTTCGCGTCTCTGCATTGCTCCACACGCTTACCTCGCCAATGACTTAACGTCGATCAATCCTGCATGGTGTGTACATTTTGTTTGTTCCCGACTCGAAGACATCACGCTCGCTCCACTCATAGCCGAAAGCCTTCCAATTAAGAGCAATCACCGATATTAAATTGCTAATTTGTGTGTTTTTATTTAGCCCCGTTGTGCTAATTACTTGAAAACAAATAGTCAGATTGTTTAGTGTGTGACTGCTTCCTGTTCGCCATGCTTGACATTTTCTTTCCCCGCGGCAGGTTAACACGGCGCGCAGAAAATTGCTCCACATTTGTTCCCTCATTAATGGGAAGCTATGCCAGGCGTGTGCCTCTACATGTCGGGGACAGAAACCCAGAGACAGGCTAAAATAATGGCCCCCGGGATCAGTGCAATTTATGTTATTCTAAATCTCTTTTCTCAATTTGAATTTTCGTCAAAATGATGACTGGAACAGGAGGTCTTCGTGGTCTAGGGGTTAGCATATTACCACAGTATAAGTGACAAAGATGCCTCTCGTCAGTGCGGTCGCCGTGAGAACAAAAAGAGCTCGATCTGACTGGCTTACTCTACGGCCGTACTTGTGAAGGCCTGTCAGCAACCTGCGGATGATCGTGGGTTTTCCCGGGTTCAGCCCGGTTTCTCCCACCATAATGCTGGCTAACTTCGTATAAGTAACACATATTTCAGTATGGCGTAAAACACAAATCAGATAAGTAAATAAATGAACCGACCATGTAGCCCTGACACGAAATCATACCAACTTATACAGTATATACGGATAATGGCAATCCGTGAAAATCAACATGGTGAGTCGCAACACATCGTCGCCTCTGTATCTAAGTATACCCACCAAGAATTAAATTGCATGTGAAAAAATGATTGGAATTGACTGACTTCCTCTCCAGTCACACGCGGGACGTGTAACCATTTGCCATTAACCATGCACATGGTCATCGCTGCTTTCGATTCACCCCCTGTGCCTTGGTCTTCTATATCCCTCACTTCCTCTCGCCACAATGCTGGCGTCCGTATAAGCGAAATATCCGTCAGTATGGCGTAAAACACCAATCAAATAAAAAAAAAATAATAAAAACGAAATAAATAAAAAAGAATGACACGCGAAAACGATATTATCTGCTAAAATGAAAGCCTCTTTCTGAAACATGATTTCGCGTGAAAGGCGGGAAAGGTTCCTTGTTCGCTTTCCTTTCCAAATGAATTCACGTTTAAGGATAAAACAAAAACAAATGATGCATAATTAGATGAATGTAACAACCTTTGTAAAAACGTGTCTTATATGTACACTGCAAACTGTACACCGGCACATGGTTGCTGAGAGTTTGGCAACAGAGTCGGCTCTTAAACCGACAGAACCAAGTTCAAAACTGAGTCGGGTTATCCCAGAAACAACGTTTGGTTACTTCACCGGTCGCCACGATATGGCTGAGATATTGCCGATGTGGCGTTAAGCCATAATCATTCATTCATACTTCACCGGCTTGATGCACAAGGTTGTCATGGATGTGAATTACTTCATTAGTGTTTTACTCAAGAATATTTCACTCATACTACCGCAGCATGGATTTGATCCGGAAGTATTTTTATATGTAAGGTCAAAACAGTTTACGACGATAAAACTGTACAGCCTATAGGCATTTGTATTTTAACCCTAAAAGTATTGTCCTCAACATAATTGCATGGCCTGACAAAATTGAAAATTAGCGTTAATGTTCAAATCTAAATGCGGGAATAATATCATAAGTTAAGATTAAATTTGACTGAAGTCTAAACGAGCTTTATCACCGTAAACACCTGAACTGACCAATCTTCGTTCTGTCTTCGGTCAGCATGCTGCCGCCGAAACAAAGATATTGATTATTAATTAAATAATAAATGAATAAATGTAATTATTAAATCTGTTTACTAAATATATTACTTTATTTTATTGATTTATCTATTAAATTAATTTATTAATGTCTTGAATCATTTATTTATTGATTAAATTCATTTCTTAAATTTAATGAATTTCTTGTGACATTTACCAGCGCAATATCTATGTCAGGCTTACATACTGGAATGGCTTTTGTCGTGCATGAGTAGATGTTGCGCTATTAACGTTAATAAGGATTTTATCCAGCGTGAAGAAAAAGTCCAGAAAACTTCAAAACTGACATTAAACGTTAAAATTACGCCCCATAAATTTTTATTGAAAATCTTTAAAAAGTAAATAAAGGAAGCCCGGATTCGAAACTCGCGGAATAGACGTGTGCTATATACAAGTTGTAATCTCTAATAATGATAATTCTGTCACTTGAATTCACTTTCTAAATGACATCTACCAATCTGGTAGTCTGGGACACACATTTAACAGTCTTCCCACCGACAATCACTTGTTTGTTAGGTAGCTGTCACCTTTGTTTGTTTGTTTGTTTGATTGAACGATTCGGTTTTGTGACATTATTTCATTCACCGGACGATTTACACATGAAGTGAAATTTGACATTTGAACATTGTGTCCGTTGCTTGGTTTAATCAAGTCAATAATTACTTCCGCCGAAGTCGGTATATAGCCTGAATTTTGTGATTTATTTTACTCCATTTTGATGAATTTTTGGCTTTGTGAGTTTAACGTTTTCAGAATTTGTGTTTTGTTATTAGCTTTGCAGTGTACCTAAGTAAATTCTTGTTGCCTTAGGCCTAGTGATTGGCTGTGACACTGGCTGACGCGGAACTGCACAACAACAACAACAGCATACGAGCTCAAACGGAAGTAAATGCCAGTTTCCGTTGTCTACATGCCGTTTTTATGCAAATAAGGAAACTAGGTTGTTTTCGTGATGAACCATCTCGCGATTCGGCTGCCAAACTCGACGAAAACAATTCCTATCACATTTGGAGCCCTTTAAGTAAAATAGGATAAGTAATATTTACTCAACGCATGCTGTTAAAATTAACTTAGCCAATAGGGTATTAGCACTGGGCATCAAGCAAGTCTAATAACAGATTTCTCCGGGATGTAATGTTGACTGTCACTGTACTACTACATCAGTTGTAGGCCATGTGGAAGTCGATCCCGTTTTCGTATTTTGTAGCCTGCTTCGCACCTGTTAGATCGTGACTGCCGTAACTCTAAGTCCTTAATTTGTATTCGCCAACACGTGTTGATGTCTGTCCTACCTTGACTCGTAATTTGCTGCCGTGGGCGATTTTCGTGTAAGCTTTGCCGAGTGATGCAAACAGTTCCAGTTTTAGATGCAACCCGGTCATTACCGGTTCAAAATGTGAAGGATATAAAATGGTGTGGGAGTCTTCCATCCAAATAGTCCGTCGATGATTTGAGGAATTTCGCAAAGAGTTGAAAAAACACCAACTCCACACGGTGTCAAACTTCTTGACGTTGATTTTTTGTGCGCTCCCAAGTTTAGCCTGGGACCAGTAATGTACCCTCTGTCTATAAACCACACTGATGTCCTGTAAGTGCGCTTTTCTTGAGTTACGACGTTAACCGGCAATTAAATTTATTTATTTGTTTATTTGTTTGGTGTTTTACGCCGCACTCAAGAATATTTTACTTATACAACGGCGGCCAGCATTATGATAGGAGAAAACCGGGCAGTGCCTTGGGGAAACCCACGACCATCCGAAGGTTACTGGCAGACCCACCCACGTACGGCTGGAGAGGAAGCCACCATGAACTGAACTCACAGAGATCGCATTGGTGGGAGACTTTTGGGTCATCGCGCTGCGCTAGAGCGCTAACCAACTGAGCCACGGAGGCCCCTCTGTAAATGAATAAGTAAATAAATAGATAAATAAATATTAGTTCTGAAGTTGTAACAAATGACATAGGCAGTGATCAGTGAAAAGGGGGAAAATAGCTAACATCTTGAAAAACCATGTCAAAATATCAAAATAAATAATTTAAGTGAATTGTCGAGATTTATCGTAGATGTGGGTGTAGCCTTGTCAGGAGATCACTTGTCAGCTTTACTGGTGTATTTAGTAATTCGGTATTCGGGCTGTTTAGCTAGTGTGGTATCAACTGTCTCCTGAAGCCCATATGAGTGTGAAGAAAGCATTTGAAGCGTCAATCCTAAATATATGTACCAATTTGTGTACATGTGAACGTGTTAGGGTAATTGGTTAGGCTGAATGGGAAGTAAAACTGAAAGTGCACCTTCGTAATTATTACATGTGTATACATAGTTTATTTTATTTATATATTTATCTTATTGGTGTTTTACGCCGTACTCAAGAATATTTCACTTACATACGACGGCGGCCAGCATTATGGTGGGAGGAAACCGGGCATAGCCCGGGGGAAATCCACAACCATCCGCTAGCTGCTGACGGACCTTCCCAGGTACGACCGGAGAGGAAGCCAGCGCATAGTTTAAATTTACATATATAGGGTTACGCCAAACCGAGAATATATATCCAAGACTCTCCGTTTTTTAACAGTGCACTGATAGGGTTATAAGGAATAATCAAATGGCACACATTTGAGATACAATGATAAAAATTAGTTCTACATTACATGTTCATCAACTGAATTAAAACCACATATTCAGAAGAAAAGAATAACTGACTACCATATTGAGAAATAAAGTACAAAAAATCGTGTGAAAAGACAATTAAAGAAAACAACATTTTGAAGAAGAAAAATTAAAAATTAATATTCGAGCCGAAGTGGAAATGACTACAAAGTACCTATATCGTATTTATTTATTTATTCATTTGATCGGTGTTTTACGCCATACTAGAGAATATTTCATGTGCAAAACGGCGACCAGCATTATGGTGGGAGGAAACCGGGCAGTGCCGGGGGGAAACCAACGACCATCCGCAGATTGCTGACCATACTCTATGCTGTGAACAGACAGCATCAGTTTTGATTATATATATATCTATACAAGTTTTTTCCCAGGAGATAATAATTCCTGGAGCCTTGAAACCCCTTAAATTGGAAAATTCACAAACTTATATGGCTGCTCACACTGTCAAGAAATAGAACAACTGGGCGATGAGAGCCGCAGTTGCTGTCAGTGCTCAAGAAAAACCTTTGGTGAAAACTGTAAGTCGGTGTTTTCTCTTGCCCTAAAGCATAACGTCCATGTCATATAAGCTTTCCCCTACAAACGCACGCATTACAGGAAAACGGTTCAAAAGAATTTTATTCAGAGCTGAACATAATGGTGTACAAAATGTTTTGTGACGTCACTGTTGGCACATATTACCAATATAGTCCAAAAAACCTTGAATATTTGAAAAGGAATCGGCGCGTCGAAGCAGACATTCGTACTCCAGTCGTCGACCAAAATGGGTATTCCGGGCCTAGTTTTCAAACCAAAAAAAAAAACAAAACAAAAAAACAAAACAAAAAAACAAAACCTTTAACATAACCAGCCAAAAACCTTAGAAAGTCTATTAATTAAAAAATCATGACGGATTCATGCAAAGTCATTTTCGCTTTGATTTATCTGGGTTTTCGGCAATCCAGGAAAACAATCCAATATATTATGCGTGGAAGGATATCAGAGGAATATATCACAGACATCTAGCAAACTTCCATGTGTTTTTTTTCCATGTGTGCCATATGTTACATACTTGTGCATTTATTTGATTGGTGTTTTACCCCGTACACAAGAATATTCAAGAACTCACTTATGCACCTTATCAATGTGGTCTATAAAACCCACAACACAATTAAAACATCTTACCGCATTTAATTTAATGAAGAAATGTAAAAAAAAAAATGAGTGAAGGTATTTTCAGAAACAATTTTTAAAGGTCTGTTTACTCACTATAAGGTCATTTTTGCCGAGTCTTTCCTTTTAACAACTTTCTGCGTATACAAGGCCTCCAGTGTGGGTGAGAATAGTATTTAATCTGCATGGATATTCTGGATAAAGAGTAAATATCCCACAGTGTGGTCCGCTGCCCTCCTCCCCTCTGCCTCCCACACACGCACCTACGTTCACATCTTTTACTTAGGTGTGGCCTTCAATATCTGAATGTACAATAATGTACTTGTGTTTTCAAATTGGTGTTTCATGACGTATAAGTGAAACCACAACCAAATATACATAAATACAAGCAAGTCAAGATGTTTGTCCGCTTATGCATTCTCTACTATGAACAGCGTAACCGTTGTCTGCCGCAGAAATAAACAGGACATGGTACTATGCACGTTTACACACACAATTATATATACATACACAAACATATTTATTTATTCTACAGGCGCTATGACCCAGGTGCCTCTCACGGCTGTGAGTTCAAGCCCAGTTCAAACTAGCGCCCACTCCGGTCGCAAGTAGCAAGTTCTGCCAGCAACCGGCGCATGGTTGTAGGTTTCCTCCGAGCTCTGTCCGGTTTCATCCCACCATAATGCTGACCGACATCAAATAAGTGAAATATTCTTGAGTACGGTATACAATTTTTTTATTCCACACCTGTGGATATATTTAATATTGTGGCAGTCTCTGTATGTATGCGCAATGTGGAAGCTTGCCACGCAGTACTATTTATCATACGTAACTCATTTCAATTATAAGCGTGATCGAACATTCACAGGTCTCTACACCTCTGCAGCCAGAAATTGCGCTCTTCGTCAGTGTTTCGCTAGCTGCGCTCCAGGTTGACGCTTTGTTGTCAAATCGTTTCTCCATGTCGGACAAGTGATGCGAGCAAATGGGTAAAGATGTGACGGGTCCACGTTAACGTGGGACGAAGACGGCGAAGATTGGACATGCGGATTGCAGGTCACGTGTTTTGCGTGTGGTCCGCCATGTTTGACAAATTGGCGCGAGACGGGTCGAAGTCGTTTGAGTGCACGTTTTGTCTTTATTTAGACCCTCCGAACAGCGCCCTCAAAGTTGTTCAAACAAAAAGCTGCCGTTTCAATAGATGCTGTAGGAGTATGCGAGTCTCTTCTAGCTTGGTTTTTCGCTGGTGATCATGGTGGAAACTCACTTGCCGACTGTAAGTTGTGTCTGATTCAAAGGGCATTCCTAAGCTAAATCGCTGTCCTTCCACACGTCAACTTTGCAGTGCATTTCTTCAAGACAATCTTTAAATCACGAAAGACACATTTGATTATTCCATCAAAAAAGTTGATAGTGTGATGTCTAGTTCATTTCGAAGTAATTCAACCGTCATCTGAAACAATCATCCCGTTGTCATGTGTATGAGGACAAATAAAACTGCCAAACGAATTTCCCATGTCTTCCTGTTTACTTTTTGCTTCCTGCGACAGTTACTTTTTGTTACCCTTCCGTCAGCAAGATCTTAAATGTATAAACAGACACATTTTTGGCGGTTTCCAACCATCTGAACTTTTCACAGACAGAGCAATGTTGTGGAAAAAATGAAGCAAAACAAAGGTAAATCTTACAAATACGCAACAATTTTTTTATCGTGTTTCACGCGATATACTCAAGAATATTTCACTTACACGACGGTGGCTAACATCATGATAGGATGAAATCGGGGAGAGCACTGGGGAAACCCACGACCATAGGTAGGTTGCTGACAAATTTGCAAGATCAGCACAAGCCATAACATTACCACGAGAGTGGTACAGCCCACGACAGGCACGCGCCTCGCTCGTGGTGTGACGTCATGATTCCTACTCTTTGACTGGAGACTGTGTTGACTCGTGACGTTGCAAATAAATACTGAGCGGGAGCATCAAATAAACGCCTCCTTGGCCACCCCGCTGAAGCTTATCCTAGAACAGAAGTTCCTAACCCGTATAAATAAAGATCCGGTTGTTAGCTGTCGGGCAGGCAGAAGTTGAGTTTATCTAGCCTAAGGAGACACACGCGCTCCCAGCCTCCAACATGGAACACTCCTCCTGTACTGCAGACGTATTCTCGAGTTCCACAACACGTTGACGATCTAGATTTACTGACTTTTGGACTGGTGTGGGATTTTTCTGAATATTTCAGCCGAATTCGGAATGAAGCTGTTTAAGGTGAGGATTAATTTGTCAATGTCTTTTCCTCCTTTTTTTGTCAACAGTGTTAATTTGGAGTTTGGTGTTATTTATCATCAATACTGGATGGGAAAATGTCTATGGAAAATCCTAAGGAAAATTGCTTTTTACATGAAAATAGAAGCTTTCAACTGTTTCCAGTGACCTCAGCAAGATGTACATGTATGTCTGCAATATGTGTATTGGAACACCTTTACAAATCATCCACATTTGTAACGTTACATGGACGTCGTTGTAGCCGGTTTTGAGGCCATTTGTGTGGCGTAGGAGCTATGCGTAGACGGTTACATACGACTCGGTAACGAACAGAAAAAATATCCCTTGCGATGCAGGAAGCATTTGTTTATATTTAATAAATAAAACTTGTACATATGTAAAAAGGTCGTATCATTTTACACATGCTTGTTTTGTCTGCTGTAAAAGTCAAAGCACAAAGAGGTTGTATTATTTTAGTTAAGATCGAACACTTTCCAAGCTATAAATCAACAGCTTAACAACAGATTCTGTTAAGTAGGCTGTAAAAAAAAATTCTTGCCTAGAGCCCGTTTGTTTATGTCCTTGCCACACATATGACATTGTCTCAGTTAGTTGAATAAACAGTTAAATAAACAATTGTAGATCCAGCCACGTATCTGGTGCACTATACGCAACCTGTGCTGTATATTAGTATTTAAGAGCATTCCTTGTCCGGCATGATGATATTTATTAACCGGTGAGGTGAAGTACCTTTTGTACTCCGGCAGTATGTTTTAGTAGAAAGTGCATAGAGCACTGTAATTTAGGAAAAACACGGTATCTGAGTGAGGGTTCACATATTATTTCACACGATGTTAGTATTGCCATTATGACCGTTATCTAACGGTGAAAACGCATGACATCATGTTGCCAGATCTTTTATCCGTAATTTTACGAAAATCATATAACAGAGTACTCTTTGACAACCGATGTGGTTCAGTAGGATTTAGGAGCCTGTGTTGTGGACTTAGTGGTTAGTGGCCTGTGGGGCACTATAAAATATTAGCACGTGTAGCACAGTATTATTTAGCAGCTGGTGTAATGCATTAAATAGCATGTGCACTGTGATCCCGTTGTCAACATTGTTCAGGATAGACTTAGCAGCACGCGTGCAGTATAATTGTAGCATATTGTGCTCTGTAACTAAGTGGCTTGTTTAATGCACCGCGGTTTTCTTGCCTCCGTATTGCAGTATGTTTTAGCCACCTGTGGCACTGGGCTATGAGTTTTGTATCAAATGTGTAGTGCGTTATAGTATAGCAATAATTGATCTTAATTTGGTAGGATGTGTTTTGCTCGCTGATTTACCAGCCTACGTCACGGAATGTACCCTGATTCGAGTGGCTTGTGTCTGCCTGTGGTGTACCGTGATTCAATACCCTACCTGGACAACCCATACAGCGCCTGCATGTACGTAGGACTGTTTGCCTCTCATGGCATTCCAAAAGTTCTCGTGAAATTTCACCTGGACCCAATTAAAAGGGCTGTGATGTGGGTTAAGCGAGACTGTGGGCAAAACAAAGGGAAGCATACCTGGTCAGGTGCATGTTGACTCAGCGTAACCCACAAAGCCAACTTGTTTACTGTAGAGAACATTGAGCACGTTTCAAGAACAATTTCAAAATGTCTGAGTCTGAATTATTCAAATTGCTGCATTAGCTGATGTTTTCTTTTTTTTTTTTCTTTTTTGGTTAAACAAAAATGTGGTTGTTACTGATGTCGGGTTAAGCTGTTTTGCTTTATTTTCATTTTAGTTTCGTTGATATACTTTAATAATCCTGCCTGTTAATGACTTAGTGGTGAGATGAGCGGCTCGAGGCCCAAGAGGTCAACTAGGTTCGGGTTCAATACGGCTTTGAACAGCAAATTTCTAGATTCCCCTACTGCCAATCCTTGTGGGAACTTCTTGAAAATAAGCCGTCGTGTTATTCCCAAGTCTCAACAGGAAAAAAACAAGTCATAACATATAACCCTGTTCGTTCCGCTAAGAGTACACCCGTCACTCCTGACCAATTCCCCGTAAGGCAGCCTGGCTGAAATAATTGCATTAGTTGAATTGTTTCTTAACTAGGCACTATAAAGATCTTTTCACTTCTCCAAAGCACCGACCTTCGCCATTAGTTACCTGAATAAGTGAATGAATAAGACCGCGGCCGACACGGCCATAGTTGTATTCGAACTCTCCACCTACATTTGTCCATGGTCGATGGGCTGTGGCGAGATCAGACTCCGATTCCAAAACCGAGTGAGTCAAAACCTTTAAGTTTAATTTTACAGCTTGTTTCATACTTACTGGTTTTGAAACTTGTTTCTCTTGTGCTGTGGATTGATATACATGCACCACCCGGGACTTTATTTTAAAATTTTAATAATGTTTAATTTTCGTTAATTTTTAAAAGTTTTACTTAATATAAAATTGTTTTGTAAAATCGGTCCAAGGTGCTTAGCTGACTAAGTCATGGAATGCCCCATGGGCAGGTTTAGTGTCAGGGGTTAATATAGCGAAAAATTAACACGATAATCGTCTCTCCGGTAATAAAACCACTGTGTGTGTCAGATTTATGACTCTCTATAAAAAAAAGATTGGTGCTTTAGGGTATTTATTGTTAGCATTGCGACATGTACCGAGTAAGAATATTTTCTTCTCGTGTGAGAAGAAATATTGAATGCATGCAAACAAGGAAAGCAAATGAAAATAAATAAATAATCTGTATTAGCTCAGGACTTTTGTTTCGAATTCCTCACATGCGTTTTCTCTGCCATTAGCATGGACGCCCAAGTCAACAAGTTGTTGTGGCAGAGCCATATAGATATAGATAAATTTAGCTCAGATCAACTATTAGGGAGGTAAATTTGCTTAAAGTACATTTAATTACTGCCATGAAAAAAAAAGATCCCAACCCATGGGATAAACACTCGATGTTTCTTCTCTGACTTAATTGCTGTCATGTTTGTTTAAACGTTGGTGATTTGGCTGTAGGTGTTAATCTAGGGATGAGCACCTATTGTCCTCCGTTTACCGGGAAATGAAGGTGGAATCTCTGGACACTAGACAAACAAAGCTGTCATGGCGGAGCATTCTCTCCCGTCATTCAGACACGAAACCGAGGCTGGTAAACAATAAACTTCCGGCTTGGTGGGCTCATTATAAGCATAGCCATGAACATTCAGGATCATAACACAGGCGTATTCTATTACATTCTATTACACAAACATTAACGTGTCCAGCTCTCACTGAAGCAGAGGTATGAAATTGTCAATCAAACTCTGCACATGTGGCGAAAGACGTGATTCTTCTCAGGCACAGGGTTTAAATCGTTTTACTTAAATATTTCTAGTTGAATATCTCAGTTTTAAAGCCTGAAATGCTGTCGGTTTACAGATAATCACCGGAACTCAATCACAACGAAGAGGAAGGTAGCGTTGTCAGAAGGGGGTTGTAAATATGTTAATACAGATTATTATTACGCCCTTAACGTGCCTTCTCAGTTCTTCAATGCTGGTTGTTTTTAAATAATGCAGTTTTAACGGTGTGTACGACATTATCTTATGCTTGAACGGTAATTCGTCGCATATGTGTAGTAGTAGACCTGTTCTGTAGTTGAACGGCTGAAAAGGCAGAGCAACGACTTTAATCCGGGCTAATGTCAGAGTGTAGAAAGGAGAAGGCGTCGACGCGTCCAACGACATGTTCGCAAGACTTGAATCGTACGCGAGCGTGCAGCCACAATAGTCCAACAGCGGCTACCGAGCGTCTTTGTATTTAACCGAAGATTTCAATGCTTAGCTCCATGCTCGCACTCGTACAAGTCCTAATCTGTCGTGGAGATGTTAGTTTCTGAAGCGAACTTAAACGGACGTTTAAAGTCGATCTTACACTCACCGTCTTCTACTCTGGCTAACAACAACATATCTTAAGGTGCGGATTACCGCCCCATTAAAACGAGAGGTCAGCACGTGCGCGGAGTGATACAGCATGACCTCATCAGACTTTCAGCAATGAAACTGTCTTGTGAAACGAGAAGAGGCTATAAGCAAGGTCCAAGTTGCGGAAACATAAGGAGAAAAAGCCGCTATTCGCATTTAACAACGAATAACAGGATATGCCAAATACTGCACGGTTTTCATCTTTTAACATTTGTATCAGTTTTTCTCTTTTAATCGCAGTATAAACGAAACAAAAGGAGAAATAACCTCACGGGTCCTATATAACGTAAAGGGGCATTTCCATTCATTAGAGGTTTCATTGTTTTTTCTTCTTCAATGGGAAAGCTACCTGCTTTTCTTGATAAATGTTCTCTTCGCACTTTCTAGATATCCCGTTTGCTATGTGGAAATTTCATTCTTCACTGCTAGTTGTTTGTTCATCAACTTGTTAACTTCTCTAAGAATCTTTAACATTTCTGGGGATTTTCGACCCAGCGATTTTTGACTTCCTAGGGTTAATTCCGGGCCGAGTCACCCAAAGACTTTTACAGTGGCACATTTTACTTCCTCGCTTGCGAGTTAGAAGAGGTTGGAGCATGGAAACAGGACTGGTCGGCCCGGTGCCAGGATAATGTAGGATGTCAGAATGTGACTGGGTGGGATGTCATGTCTGGTGCCTTCGGCATGATGCTCCTGTGGCGGCAGCTCTGTGGCAGAATGGATTCGCCCTGCCACAAGAAGACACAGTGTACATACGTTCTAAGGACTCCTTGTCGTCATATAATTGAAAAATTGTTGAGTACGACGTAAAACCTCTCCAAACATATGTACATATACCATAACTTACCAACGTGTCATAAATCCTAAGCATTCACGGTATGCTTCACAATGTAACACGTGCTCGTCCTTACCGCATTTCTGTCAACAACTTTCATGGAATAGTATAAATATCATATTATGTTAACATAATGCATAATGTATGGTTGAAATATGTGTTATGCTTCTCCATAACCATGATCTCAGCCGTCTTTGTTAACTCACCAGATTCTTGCTTTTCATAGTGTGTGTTTCTTCCCCAGTTTAATCGCAGCCGGGAGAATACTTTAATTATTAGCCTATAAAATAATATCGTATTTGTAACTTATGTGTACCTTGTCAGCAGTTTCAGCTTATTTTATTGACAGTAATCAACTGTATTGGGTCACAAGTTATACAGTATAAATATCCCCCTCCGTTCAAAAATGTTATACAGTGAATGAAAGATACATTTGTTTTGGGAATGAATAAATGAATAATTATGGCTTAAAACCTTATCCGCAGTATATCAAAGCCATTGTGGCGAAAACATGGCTAAACCAGGGAGCAGTGAAAAGCTTTCGATACGATAATGAGAACGGGCAAAACCAAAATAAAACAGATAAGTATGTTAAATATCAGGTAGAAGAAGTAAACCTCAATTAAAACTCGAAAACCACAATATTTATATAAAGACATACCCTTTTTCTATTAAACTGTACAATATATATAAATTATATTATGGAATATAATCCAATCGATTTTAAATACTCAATGATGGTGTCATGTGTCATGGCTTAATGTAGAAGAAATATATATGGAAATTTAGGAGACCACTGAAAGAGGATACATGTTGTTCGGGAAAGAACAGACGGGTAGTGATTCGTAGTTTGGGGCCAAAATGAAGATCAAGTAACTTTTTGCAGTAAAAGTAGGCACTGTGCTGAATACCTGCTCACTGTTCTGACAACAGCGCTTCTCAAAACAGTGCGCAGATATTCAACGCTGTGCATAGATTTAGCGCTAACAGTTACCGATTCAGCGTACAGTATGCTAAATTCATATAGCTACTTCTGATTTCCATTCCATGTCTGTATTCCGAACACTTTAAAGAAGATGTAATATAAAATACTACAGCAAAGAGAGTAAATCCTGAGCAGCGACAACAGTGTGATGGTTTACATGTGGTCACACGTTACCGATGAAAACCGTCCTCTTATCACTTTACCTCCCTTATGGTTTTATTCTAACTGTTCATGTAAATGTTTAAGAAGTAAAACCTCTAGTAAAATGAGACATGAGACATGAGACTGGGAGCTTGCTTTTGCCCTGCATCAGTCAAATACGGTTCGTATCGAACGGGTTCAGTACAAAGCTATGCTTTATCTGGTTTATGGCAGGCATAAAGACCTCGATCAATGCTACATATAGAACATTGCCCCAGGGGACACCTACAACATAAACTGTCAAATACCCGAATTCACTGTTGTAAACCCTGATATATGATCCACTTTTACTGATTTCAAGCAAGCACGACGAGGGAGTTACTCTTTACAGAAATTATGCCAATCTAAATAGTAAATTTTAATTTAGAGTTTTATGACATGTAGACTACTTAGTTATAAGATTACCTGCTGATTTTTATTGTTGGTGGGAGACAACATATATAACCCAGCATTGCTGTCAACGTAACTGTACTCTCACTGAACGCGCCACCTCTGACTATGAATGCGAGACACTGGAAAAAGAACTTAATTTTTTACCTGTATAGAATTATGTGGCTACGACCAATTATAAAGAGTCGCGTAATCACCGTAAGTAAAGAAATCTTTTTTTTTCTTCTAATTTTTATATTTTATACATTTTCTTAGTTCTTTGTTGATTTGGGTTATTTGTCGTTTCTGGAAACTGGTCTCTCGATTATTGACCTGGAACGACCATTTTGGTTGACGGCTGGTATCCGAATGTCGGTTTCGACGCCTACGTCCTTAACAAACAGATAAACACATATATAACAGAAAAAACGTGAAGGCCTTCCGTGTGGTATATTCAAGAGAATGATTTACAAGCTAAAAGCTTGTGGAGGATATGATGAACAAATCTTGGGTGGCTAATATAACATCATACTTGTATTTGAACCATTAAGGCGTTTCATCTGTTTTGAGTATTTTCAAAATGGCATATATATATATATATATATATATATATATATATATATATATATATATATATATATATATATATATATATGCATCTGCACGTAACTGGGGTAAGTAGCTATCCATACCTTACAGGAGAAAAAAAGTTCGCCAGTAACTTGCCGAGGGTAGGCGTTTTACCCATAGACGCTCTGGTTTCCTCTACCGCCACCGTGTATGAAGCGATTTTGTTCTAAGTAGGCGTTAAACAACAACCAAACATATTAATAAAATAATTAATAAATTAATCGTTTTGTGTCGCAGGTATTACTGGGGTGTCTCACGGGCATACTAAACACGAGTCTACTGGTGACGAGTAAAGTGTCCATGGTGTATCTGCTGACCCTAAAGGGACATCCCGATCTCCATGATGAACAATGGTAAGTAACGCCAGTTGTAACTTAGTGGTCACCGGGTGACTCATTTATTTTACTATTATCATTATTATTTCTGGTATTTAAATTGAACTCAAGAATATTTGACTCTCTCGACTCCAGTCAGCATTATGATAGGAGGAAACCGGGCTGAGCTCGAAGGAAACCGCAAATTCGCAAGTTGCTGGCAGACCTTCCCAGGTTTACGACCGGCGAGGAAACCTGAATGAACTGGGACCCGTTTTACGAAGAGGGTCTAACGTTTCGTTAAACGTAACCACGGTGACGTCATGGCGGTTACGTCTGACATAACTTGCACCCAGTTTGCAAAACGAGCCACAGCACTTGAACTCACTGCGACCACACTGGTGAGAGGTCTCTGAGTCATTATGCTGCGCGTCCAAACAAACCACTCAACTACGAAGACCCCTCCGAACGGTTAAAGTATTGGTTATTCTACACCCTTTTCAAGTACAGCTCCATCCATCTCTGTAAAGTCAAGCTGTGCCCGATGGTATCAGGGCGACTTCGTGTCCTCCTTTGATCTAATTTATATCATTAAAGAAAATATGGTATATTAATTATAAATGAGGAACAGGTATTATTCTTTAACATCTTTTATTCGCTAATCAATCGATTAGTAACACAGAGAAATCTCGTAAAGGTAAGAAGTTTTAGCGCGTGGCTAATTAGTCAAACGTATAAGTGAGTGAGTGAGTGAATATTTGGCGTTTTAATCAAACGAATGAAACTGACAAGTCGGGATGCAAATTTTGGCATCTTATATTCCGAAAATACTGAATAATACTTACGAAACTGACGCAAGCATTATTAATGTCAGACTGCATGAATTTCTTTCCACCCCATAGGTACGCCGCTGTCTTGGTGTTGTTGTTGGTACCGGAAGTGCTTGCCATTCTCGTTCTCTTATGGAATACTTCCTTCCTAGTCCGAGGCGAACTGCTGAAATGGCCCAGGGTGGCTGCTGTGTTGGCGGTAAGGTTTTCCAAAGAGTAAGCAACAAATGGCACGAATTTTGTTTATTTATTTGATTGGTGTTTTACTCAAGAATATTTCACTTATACGACAGCGGCCAACATTATGGTGGGATGAAACCGGCCAGACAGACAGCACGAAGTGTTTATTATTTTCTTTTATTTGGCAGAGGTTTAAATAATGGCGTTCTCATGAATATTATGTTTATACTACGGCGGTGAGTTTTCTGACGGAGGAAACCAGCGGGCCAGGAGTAAACCACCGACCTTTGGCATAGAACTTGACAATCTCATCCCGCATGTGATTTCAAGATTATTACACCTTTTCTTAGTTTGCTCATGGTGTATGCCTCATTTGAACTAAATTCACGTTTCCAAGAATGAGTAAATAAAACGTTTGCATAAACCCGTATGTTACCCGATGAAATGATGGGACAGAGTGACTGAATGAACTGTGGGCTTTGAAACTATGTAAGAACGAAGCTGCTATTTTGAAGGCACCGTTGACACATATGGTGATGTTGTCTAACTGTCATAATCTGAAGTGCTTTCCACAATACTCGGAAATTCCCCGGGAGCAGGCCAAAAATAATGTTTCCATCGCTCTTCAATACAATCCTTCACTGGTCGACTCGCTTTCGGCTAATCCCGGCAAGCTTCTCCTTGAGGAACGAAACACGGCGTGGAACAAGGCTTTGTTGTTGTTGGATCAATACAAATAACCCAGCGGTAATCGAAAAACATCACGCAAAGCCAGCTAGGAATTAGGCTAGGAAAACGTCACCTGTGCATATCAGACAACAATCAGGCGTAGTAATCCGTCTGGTGATATTCCGGTGGAGGTTACCTGGACCTAATCACCCATTGCATAACACAACATCCGGGGCCTCTCAGCATAGCGCTCTTATGTCTGACACTTAAAGCCTATATTACCCGACGCCCCGATATCTGATACATATTCGCTATTCGGCGCCTGATACAACGCTGTTGTTTGGCACGTGTGCTGTATGACTATTTCAATCAACGTCACAGGGTATTACTACAAAAACTTGGGTGGCAAGGAGCTTACATCCAAAGCCTACTTTAAGTTTCTTAAATTTTGCAATAAAGCACACATCTCTTGTAATTAAATATTTGCGGAGTGTCCAGAGTCTCTGGGAGGCTATGTCTGATAACTGGGTACTATTCGACGTAACCAGGGGCTGGGGGCTATACATATAAGAGTGTGAGAAAGATAACGCCAACTTATAAACTAGCATTTTGGATACTGATTTCAGTCATCTGCGTGAAACATTCCTTGCATCTTTCCTTCATCATTGAAAATTGCTGACCATTCCTTCCCAGCTTCTTGCTTTACATGCTTCCTTAGCTATAATTCTTGGTTGAATTGTGCTAAACGTCGTTTTTGAAATTCTTCTGGCGATTATTGACCCATTACGTCCCAATTTGGATGGCGGCTGGTATATGTATTTCTGTTTCCACGCCTAGGGGACACAAGTGTGGAAATTTTGATTAATCAGAGGGCAGGATATTTTAAAGCCTTATTGGCACTTATGACTTGAATCGGGTCGGTGTCTCATTACCATTCTATCTCTTGACAGTACACAACGCTACTCTTATACAAACGAATTCTACTCGATTATGGACGGCTGACTCGTGTACTTGATTTTATCAGTGCACACACCAGAACGAATAGCTGGCACTATGCCACTGTGCAACTCCATGGGAGATTACGGCGATATAGAATCTTTTTGTAAAAAAAATTCTCAGATGCTGTTTTGTAATCTTCAAACCTTACTCTTTTTGCTACAACTTACGTTGTACTCCCACGGTGTTTACCTTTAGAATTACCGGTAGAATTATGGCGCTGCCCCCTTTGTTCATCTGTTTAGCTGTTGAGTCCTCCGTATCCCTACGACTTCGTGTCCGGGCTACAACTCAGTTCGTTTTGTACGAGTAGCTTTAATACTTGGTGGATTCAAAGATACAGAGCTAAAGGTGGGTTGTGCCTGGCGCTTCTTCATTTCCACGGCTAACAGGGTAACTAGATTGTCAATTTCTCTCTGCCTACTGTATAAATGGAAGTATATTTGTTCGGTCGCGCATTCATTTAGTTTAACTCTTGCCGCAGGTCAGGTTAATCGTTGATCAAACAATTAAACATGTCTTGCTTGACTGATTTATTTATTTATTTGATTGATGTTTTACGCCGTACTCAAGAATATTTCACTTACACGATGGCGGCCAGCGTTATGGTGGGAGGAAACCGGGCAGAGCCCGGGGGGAAACCCGCGACCATCAGCAGGTTGCTGGCAGACCTTCCCACGTACGTGTCTTGTATGAGGTTTACGTCACCACATCGAATGATTAATTATTATAGCTTAATGACGCTTTGGTCATGTTGCAGTCATATAGTTGGAGGAATAATTATGTTTGAGTAGAAATTAGATTTGATAATAAATCAATTATTTTTATACTTCATACTAAAAATATACCACTTAAGATAAGTGCTATATGAACGTATTTGGCAAATAGTAGACCATGAACAATGCGTGAACTACATAGTGTGTTAAACACAGAATTGGTGAAGGGAGATTAATACATCTATCCATTGTTCACTTACCTGTCCGTTTGAGGTCCTCGATGGCTCAGACGGTTGAAGCACTGGCTCGTTGCGATTGTCACGCCTTTCAACCATGTGGTTGCTTGTACGAATCCAGCTCTCGCTAGTTCGGCTGCGATGGCGGAGGTCGTTGGTTTACACCGGCAACTCAGATTTCCTCCACCAATAAATCAGACCGTCGTCAAGTATGTTAAAAAATCTTAATAAGGAGGGGCCAGTTTCATGAAGCGTACATAGTGCTAACTAGCTACGTGTACGTTCTATCCCTACAACATATGTTGTCATGGCAGTTAAGGGAATACTTGGCTAAATGCTCTTCATGAAACCAAGGCCAGCTTCATGAAGCATACTTAGTGCTAATTAGCACTTAGTTAAGTGAACTTTATATCTGTATAACATATGTTGCCATGGTAGTTAAGGCTTACTTAGCTTAAGTATAGGTCATGAAACTGACCCTACGACATTAAACACCAATGAAAAAATAAATAGATAGATAAATACATTTCAGTTTTCTAGATTAGTCATGTAAGCTGTGAAGAGATCCACGTTAATAGCGGGAGTAACTGCTTGTGTTAGCAATATGAAAACGGACAAAAATCAGAATGAAATGATGAAGTAGGTGCATTTTTATTGTATGCAAGATCTAACGTCGTCCATTTGTACAATCTACAATGACAGAATTTTAATCCTAGTGCATAAATCTTTTTGGGAACTACAGAGATGTGGTACATTTATGGACATTTTGTCCGAGTGTTGATCTGTATCGACAAGACAAGTAATTTGAGTGGTTTTAATGAACATGTTGTGCATTTCGCAGGGTATCACCATCGGTATTCTGGAAGCAGCTAGTCTGACGGCGTTTACCTTCGAGGTGGGACCCTCCCTGCCCACGTACGTGCTCGTCCCGGTCCTCGGCGCGGTCATGTCTCTGTCGTACACACTACGCTCGTGGAAACAGAAGGGAAAGGTACATGTACGAGTCTAGCATATAGTGCTTTCTGCGATGTTGTGGTTGTTTTGAATTTACACTTAGAGACAGCTCGACATACTGACCTCCTCCAAAGGAAGGAAGTGTCTGACCAGTAGGCCTTTGCTTAACTATGCATGATCGGAACGACACAGCTCTGATAGCTGAACGCATTATCTGAAGTGTTAGCCGGACCTCTGTTGTTTAAAACCACTTTCAAGTTCGACAAACAGATATACTTGCCAACCGTTTCGGGACACTGATATGAGGAAATGATAACATGACAATGTAAAATTTGATTGGCCACCATTGGACTTTCTTTATCCATATCTTGTATTTCTTGAAAGTGAGAGGAAGTAAATCCAGGATACTGCACATCAAAAATAAAGATGAAATCCAGGATGAAGGAAAGGTTCTGTATTTTTATAAATCTATTATGCAATCAATCAGCAAAGGAATGAATGGAACGATTGATCACGGCTGAACGTGGACAGCATTTGAGCAATATCGTTGTGTTGGAATGAATAAATAAGACGAACAATATGTTTTTTTTCTTTTTTTCGTCTTTCCAGAATAGATCCAATGTTCCTGTCCCTCCCCCACCGGTGGAGCCTTCCACATCGCAGGAGAATTCGTCGTGTATGAAGCGTGTGGTCATGGTGGTCCTATCCCCACTAAGTCTGCTTCTTGTGGTCGGTATTTCTTGTCTCTTGGCTGGATACTCTGCTATAAAAGTCTCCACAGCGGTGTGTCTCGCCGTATCCGTACTCGCTCTATCATTCGTCTGGTGTCCGCGCGTCCAACTTTTTTCTCTGAGGTCATCCAACGGAAAGTATGACGGCAGAAACCGAGGGAGCTTAGTGTACACCGTCTTCAAAATTGTCGCTTTGTTTTTTGGGACAATTGTCGTGGTGCTTCTGAATTACAACGGCGTGACATTCGTTACAGCAGCGTACGGGCTTAAAGAGGGTCTTTCTTTCGTGTACAAGGACGTTTTGTTTTACCCAGTGCTCATCACTTGTCTCAGCGGCATGGGAAGCCACGGTATCACACATCTGTCCGCTTATACTAATACCGTATTCGCTGGCGTCACTGTACCAGCGATGCTCGCCACTCCAATCACCTCTGGTGCTTGCATTTACATGTGCGTTTTCAAGGTCTTCCCAAATGTTACGGATCAAACTTGTAGTTTCAGCACGTTGACGTACGTCGCGTTCATATTGGCCGGAGTGGGATGGATGATACCGTTCATATTATTCGGAGTAAAGGTTCAGAAATCATCGAGGATTTACATGAAACCTAGGCATGAAATGTACATCAGCTGCACGTGGAACAACCTTTTTCTGGACCAGCATAACATGCTGAGTTACAAATACGACGGCATTCATAAACCTTACCACGACAACGAGAGCCACATTTCAGCGCCAGAGTCTAAAACCAGCCGGGTGTTCGTCTGTACGACGATGTACCGAGAAGCCGACTACGAAATGGAACGCCTGCTGTGCAGTTTGCAGCGACTCGCTTTGTCCAAACGCCTCAACAATGTTTACCTCGAATCCCATCTTTTTCTGGACAACGGTGCTAATAAGAGAAAGCTGACCGAATTTGCCTTGCAGCTGCTATCGCTGCTTGAGTGTAAGCTGGAGGTTCACAAGCTGGATTGTGTCACGTCCGAAACGCCCTATGGGCTTCAACTGCAATGGGTGCTTCCCGGGAATATGCCGTTTTTTGTCCATCTGAAAGATTCCATCAAGTTTAAACCGAAAAAGCGTTGGAGTCAGGTTATGTACATGAAGTACATACTCAGTTACCGCGTCAAAAAGAATTCGGAACGATGGAACATCACCGAGCTCGGCGCACACACGGACTTCTACAAAATCAGGAAGAATGCCAGCGCGAGTACTCTGGACACGATTTGCATTGACGAAATTAGACTGAGGCTAAGCGGTTCGATGGCAAGTCTGGACGCGATAAGCAGGAACTCTACACTGGAGAACACGGAAGACGAGGCGGTGAAAGGTTTAGGAAGCCAGGGCCGGCGAGGATCTGCCACAAGTATCGATCAAGGCATTGAGATGGGCGATGAACAGTCTTCTCTGTCTTCTGACACGTCCAGCGCAAACAAGAACAAAGGTAAGAGGCCAAAAGAAGAAAATGATTCCACTGGGGAAAAGGAGGACGGACACAAAATCAAGGTAGATAATGCAGAAGAACCTGCAGGCCTATGTAATCCAGCGTTCGAGGCTGACGACACCTGCGGTAGATCACAGTCCATGGATCGCAAGAGAAACTCCAACGGCTCTGATGACTGTGGCGTTATAATGAAAATTGACGACTTACAACGCTCCAGTGCACCTTGTAACAGCCCTGTTTCAATTGTAATCGAAGACATATCCGAACCCTCGGAAGAGGAAGCCCCGAGCATCCCGCACTCCCCATCACAACCGGACCTCATCCCAAACGTTTTCACTGTGTCTGGATCCTCCGTGGATGACCGTAGATATGACGTACCGGAAGACGACGTCATCGATGACCAGACTTACATATTGGCAACCGATGCAGACATGGAGTTCAAGGACACTAGTCTGTTGTCGGTTCTGAAGACGTGCAATGAAGATAAGCGCCTTGGAGGAGCGTGCGGAAGAACGTGTCCAGTCGGAAAGAGGAACGGACCAATTGTCTGGTTTCAAATGTTTGAATATGCAAAAGGTAAGGGCTGTGCTGAACCACTCGCATTACAGTTGATGGATAATGTGAATAACCTCGCATTTTTTTAGTCCCGAAATTTTTAATCCCGAAACAAAAATTAAGATATCTATACGATTATATTACTGACCTAAATAGGCCACGAAGTCATGACCCATGGTACATAATAAATGTTTAAAACTATTCCATAGGACACACCTATTGATACTGATTATTCAATAGAAACAAAGATTCGACACTTAATTAACATACGTACTCATGTATTAACCCGAATTCCCATGGAATAAACAGCTACTTTTGGGCCAAAAAACCTTGTCTGCTTTACCAGCGCACTGCAGTCCAAAAGTCACTTATTTGTAGGGAAAGTTACGAAAAATAAAAATGGCTCCACCATTTGTTGGTGCTTGAGTTTTTAAGACGGCGTTTTTATTTTTCCACGTCAGATTTCTGGATGATAAAGAGTGCTCAGAACGTCATCGGGTCCGTTATGTGCTGCCCTGGTTGCTTCAGTCTGTACCGGGCCTCAGCTCTAGAACAAGCCCTTGTCGAGTATGAAAAACCCACCGATAAACCCTTTGATGTGTTTATCAAAGACACAGGTGAGAGTTCATTCTAATTAGTGTTTTCAAGCCGAAATATTGGTAAGACATTTGAATACTAAAGTAAACATAAGCCCGAGCGTACCGATCTGCCTGCCAGGTTGTAATCTCGGCAGTGTAACCACCGTGGCTCGCTGAAACACCCAAAAGAAATGTAACTTGAAGTTTACAACTGGATTACCTTGTGGTTTTTCAATTTTTGCATTTCTGGTCAAAAGCAAAAAAGTGCTCGAATGCAGCTCCCGCTAGTTCGGCTGCAGTTCCCATCGGATCGGGTTGCAGCTCCCACTGATTCTTGATTACCTAGTGGTTAGAACCTAGCAGTCAAATGTGACTTAGGTTTACCTCGCCGTCTCGTTGTAGGGAGATCCGAGATCAACCCCGGCTCGGGTCATATCAGACTTTGAAAATGGTACTTGTTTCTACCTCGCTTAGTTCTCAGCACTGAGGTATTAGAGCACGGACACAAAACTGGTCGGTCCGGTGTCAGCATAATATTACTGGGTGGGATGCCTTGTCTGGTGTCTTCGGCATGATGCGCCGGTAGAGGCAGCACTTGGCCAATATGGACTTGCCCTGCCACAAGAAGGCACAGTAAATATACATTCTAACGACTCCTCGCCGTCATATGATTGAAAAATTGTTGCGTACGACGTAAAACCGAAACATTCATACTCACTGGTTCGGCTGCAACTCTCTCGGTTAGGCTGCAAGTCTGTGTCAAAAGTAACCTACTTATAAACCAGAGCGTCGTAGAAAATGGCGTCTTTGTGAGTTCGGCGTTAAATACCAAAATATAACAATAAAATAAAATAAAATATTCCCTTCATTTTAGGCGAGGACAGATGGATGTGCACACTGATGATGATGCGGGGCTGGAGGCTGAAGTACGAAGCCACAAGCATAAACACAACTCATTGTCCGGACAAATTCGGCGAATTCCTCAAACAACGGCGTCGGTGGATTCTGTCCGACATGGCCAACACGATTCTCGTGTCCAAGAACCTTCGAAGTTTGTCTCTGAATAACCCTTGTTTCTCTTTGATGTATATCCTCTACATGCTTCAGATGTTCGTCGTGGTTCTTTTGTCACCAGGATCCACAATAATCATGCTAACGGCAGGGCTGGATATGGTTTTGCACATTCCGTTCATGTACACCACCCCAATTTACGGACTGTGCCTCGTTATGTATACTCTGATATGTGTATCGAGGTACACAAAACTACAGACATACAGTACTATGATTCTACTGGCGCTGTTGGCCGTCAATATCGCCATTGTTGTCATCGGGGGAGGAATTTTCATAATGAAAGACATAATGAAAGGCAAGTGAAAGTTAAATGTGTCATCATTCGATAATATTGCTCTCACTACCTTAATATACGTTCCTTGGTGCTTTCCTGATACAGCATCCTGGGAGGTAATATAAGATAATCAAATATGGTTCAATGAACAAATACCGCCCTTTTAATTGTCACACTGAAATCTCTTGATAATTGCATTTGCACAGCATCTGCTATCAAATATACATGTATTACTGTAGTCGTTGACAGCAGTGGTATCCAATGATAATACATTTAAACTCTCGACATGGCTTTTATTCGACATTTTTATCCATAAATAAAATTTCATAGTTCATGTGAAATGCATTTCTAAAATCGACTTTCAAATAATAACTGGCATGGTAAGTTTGAAAAATATAATCATCTTACTGTTTTCAAGATTTTCTGGTAAAGTGGTGCTAACTGAAGGCGATTTACGCAAAGTGTGGGGCCTGAGTGACTTATATCACCATATGGGTGTTGCCATAGTTTTAGGATGGTTTTGGTGCCTGAATGACTTCCAGCACCACATGGTTGTTGCCATTGTTTTTCAGATATCGCCGAGGGCACGTTGCAATTTCAGGAGCACTATATCCTGATTATGTTGATGGCCAGCCTAATCTACGCTGCTTTGCTTCACCCCCGGGAAACGTGGATTCTGGTCCACGGGCTGTACTACATGCTCTTCTTCCCGGCCATGCACATCCTTCTTCCCTTGTACGCTATCAGCAACATCGTGGATCAGAGCTGGGGGACGCGGGATAACGTAAGCCGAACAACACTGCCATTACTTGTTTGTTTCTTTGCTTGATTGGTTGGTTGCTTGGTTGGATGATTGTTCGTGTCTTTGTCTATTTGTTTGTCTGGTTGGTTAATTGGTTAGCTAGTTGGATGATTGTTTGCTTGGTTGGTTAATTGGTTGGTTGGTTGGATGGATGATTATTTGCTTCTTTGTTTGGTGGTTAATTCCTTGAATGGATGAATGATTGTTTATTTCTTTCTTTAATCCTTTGGTTAGTTGGTCAACTGATTGACTAATTGGATGATTTCTTGGTTCTTTTGTTGTTTGGGTTTTTTTTAGTACATTGGTTTGCTGGATTGAATATCGTTTGTTTGTTTGGTTGGTTTGTTGTCTAGTTTTATTATTGTTTGGTTGGTAGCTGGGTTGGTTGCTTGGTTAGATGGGTGGATGATTGTTTTTTTTTATTTATTTATTTGTTTGGTTAATTGGTTGGTTGGTTTGTTGGCTTGTGTGTTTCTTGGTTATTTGTTTGTGTGGTTAGATATATGGTTGGCTGGTTGTTTGGCATGCTGCTTGGTTGGCTGTTTAGTTGGTGTTTAGAAGTCGTGTAGAGTATGTTTCACACAGAAACAGGTATATGGTTAAAGGAAACGAGAGATATCGTGCCCGAAAAACTACCCCACTTCGCCGGTTTCCTGACAAGTACTTCGACTCTCAAATATGTGAACCACACGATAACAATAAACTAACTATTGTGTATAAGGGATATCTTGAACTAATAGAAATGGTTCAATGCACTTAATTAGATAACGTGGAAAGATCCGACAGCAATCGGTGAATGGTCTTGGGTGTCCACCGTGCTCTGCCCGGTTTTCTTCTCTCTTGAGTGCGACGTAAAACAGCAATGAAATTAATTAATTAATTCATTACCTAAAATATAATTTGGGTCTGAAAGAATCCATAGTGTCTGTGTTACGGCCTGTTGCATTCTAAGCAAAGGGTTGGTAAATCTGTACATGGCTTATCAGATACTCTATAGACTATGCATACATACTTCAACAAAATATGAGAACGAAACAACGCTCTACCACCAGGGTAAACAACCTCACAGAGATTTCAACCCAAGATCGACGTAGGACTAGATGTGTCTTGTTTTTCAGTAAATGTATTAATAACCATATATTTTTTTGACAGCAAAAGGCGAAAATCCCGAAAATATCTTGTTTTCCTATTCGACGAAAACTGAAGAAAAAGAAGAAAGCAAAGAAAACTGGTAATCTGTGTTTATTATCCGATGATGCCTAATAACGCCTCGTTTTGTTTGTATTGTTTTATATAACACTAGTTGGCTTATTAAATTGTATTCTAAGTAACAGTGAGCAGTGTCATGTGAAATAAAAGCATCACTACTCACTGAACCTGGGAGAAATATCTAGAGGGACATGGGTGGATCAAGAGAAAAGAGTGAACGCGTTTTCACTACTCACTTGTTCCAGTGGTATTTAACACTTGCCTTAACTTCAAACTCAGATGCTCCAGTCTCCTTTGGTGTGATCTCCAACAGTCTTATGATTTTATTGTGCTTTAAATATTGTTTTACTGATGACGAAGATTGAAAACCATGCTGCTCATTCTAAATGAAGATATCAGTTCCATCCGGCTTTCAAGATGATTTGTAAGGCTGTTTCATTGAAAGCGAGAGATTTATTTCTTTGTTTGACATTGAGAATCTGTTGTGAAATACTTCATGTACAGGATCAGATACTACTAAATTTAAAAGGAGCAGGAAATGAGTCTTGGTTCCGTCCTCTATTGGGTTGTCTCTCAGGTCTTGCAGCTAAGTGGTTGCTTCTCAAACCCAGCTTCCATTGCTTCGTATATGGCTGTAGCTCGAGAGGTTTGTAAGGTAACTTGCGATATTTGTCTACAAATCATTTTACTATTTTCATAAGTGAAGGCTTTTGACTACTACCTACGCCAAACTCCTTCGATTTTTAAAGAAAGCGTCTCTTGTCCTACCACAGGAGCCAAAAAGACTGGGGAGACTGAGCATGTGCACAGTGTGTTTCCGTCAATGGCTGATGGCAGCTATGAGCAACAGGACGAGTTCCGTTTCTGGTCTGAGGTCAGGGACAAATTTCTCGGGATAAACGTGAATCTCGGGCTGAGTCTGGAGGACATGACTTCAGGACTGCGCAGGCTCCGCTTGAAGGCGGTCATAGGCATCTTGTCAGCGAACGGTTTGTGGTTGGTTTGTTTGAGCGTGCTGTACTGGTACACGTCTGCAGGGTACACCAAGGTCAACGCTTACGGTCTCATCTGCGGGGTTCTTTACGGGTTTTCCTTCACCGTGCAGGTGCTGGGTATGACCACCTACCGTGTCAAAGTGGCCGTGAACTTTCTGGCCAATATGGCGAGGGATGTCGGACAGCAGATATGGGTGACCGAGGCGAATCGTGCGAAGTCGAAATAGATGGATGGACGACTTCCCTTCCTTCCTGTCGAGGTGATGCGGTTTAATCTGGACAATGTTGTACGTCTGGCGCAGTGTGGTCCTGCATTTACACGTATTGAATAGAAGGAGTCGTTTATTGGAGGAAGCTTGGTAATACTTCCTAGCTTAATCCCTTGTCTCCGTCTCAGGCAAGAAGTCTCCAGAATCCAACTATCTATGCAAAGTAAACTGTGATTCAAGGGAGATAACCATATGGAGCGGGAGAGGATATACCAAGTGGCTCACCAGACTCAGCGTGCCTCGCCCAGGCTGCTGATGTCCGTCGATTCTCGTGCGTTGGCTCTCAGGAACACATATTCGCAACGTCATTTCAGTGAATTGGTAGCAGCAGTTCTTAGACCTTGTATCAGATTAAATGATTGTCTAATTGACTGAGTTACTGAGTGCAGTTAAATGCCATGCTAAAGAGTTTTTCACCTATTTCATGGAGGCCAGTATATGATGTGTATTATGGAACCCCGTCTGTCAAAAAGGCATCAGCCCCACCCAGTTGTCGACAAGGCCGCGCTACTGCGGGAAACAATCCGTTACACAACGGGGGTGGGGTCCCTCGGTTAGGACTTTATATGTTTGTTGATCTTGCCACAATTCGCTGTGAGTTCAAGTCCAGCTCATTTTGGCTTCCTCTTGTACGTGGGAAGGTCTGCCAGCAACCTGCGGATGGTCGCGGGTTTCCTCCTGGCTCTGCTCGATTCCCTCCCACCATAATGATTTTCGCCGTCGTATAAGTGAAATATTCTTGAGTACGGCGTAAATCACCAATCAGATAAATAAACAAATAAATCTCGCCACCATTCTGGTCTTCCACACAGCATGCACAATAGTAATCAATAGTGGAGATGTTAATTTCCTGTCTCATTTGTTTTCTCCAGCTTTAGGTCAAAACAGAGGCGATGGTTTTGTTATTTGACAAGATGTGTACACACGCTTCTAATACAGGCAAATACGTTTTTGTTAATTCAAGCCTGGTGAAGAAACCGCTGTTTAATTAATACACCGGTTGATACAGATCTGATTAATACAATTTATAGTTAGTACACTTCCGATCACTACACTTCTGCTTGATGAACACCAGATCGGTACACTTTTTGTACACATGCTGTCAATTGATACTCGTCTGGTTGATACATATACACTTCGGATTAACACACGTTTGGTTAATACTTGTTTAATTCAGTCTAATACTATTTTGATCACTACACTTCAGATTAATTTACTCTCCGATAATACTCCTAACGTTAATATGTTATCTTATTAAAACACCAAATCTGAATTTGGCCAGTGGGAGTCTTTGTTTAACCCCTACATTATATTGTATCTACGATCTTATTTAATTGTCAACGCTAATATTGTTTTATATATATTGCATGGAAGCATATTGTCATTTTGCCATATAAGTTCTGTAAGAAATGTCTGTACCCCGCGTGTCTCAGATTTAGGGTGTATATGCCGTATGGGGTGGGTAATGTGGCATTGGGTGTGGGAGGGTAATCCCAGTGTCATATATCTTGATGTGTATAGTTTTGTGCATGTCAAGAACATTTTAAGAACTTCGAATGAATATTTGTGTTTAACACATGTAATAAATCTCCATCAGAGGACTAAAAAGGCTGGCAGAATATTACTTCGCCTTTTTTAAGCCTTATTATCAGAGTTTTATTGTCATTTGGAAGGCGTTACTTGTAAGGGAATAACACATTGCTTATTTATAACAGTTGTAGATTTTTTAGCTGATGTCTGTCTTGATTATAATGTTAAAGACTACAGCAGAGAGAGTAAAATCAAAGCAGCGACGACACTGTGGTAGTTGGCCTCTCATCAAGTTACCTCAGTTAGTGTTTACGAAGTAACAAACTTACAGCACCGTGACTTAAGCGGAATTATAAAAAAAAAAAAACATAAAAAATACTGTTTTCCCGGTCTTAGAATCGACATAAACACCTTGCCACTTAATATACCCAGAAATTGTTAGTCATAAGGAATGTGTTATTTCCTTGTTATCAAAGTAACTACAGAAAATACTCTTGTCCGTGGATCCGGTGACTAGTCAACAGCAATACTCTTCGAAATAGTAAATAATAATTCGAGAGGGCTGTGGTCGTTGCTGAGTGGTTCTAATGCTTGTCTCTGGCTCAGCCGCTACAGTGCACACACGGTGCGGTTTCTCATTGTAGATTCCCCTAACTGATTGGTGTTTTACGTCCTACTGAAGAATATTTCTCTTATACGACGGTCGCCAGCAGTATGGTGGGAGGAAACCGGGAGGCCCGCGGCCATCCACAGGTGCATGGCTGAAAGACCTTCCCATGTGCGACCAGAAAGGAAGCCAGCAGGAGCTGGACTTGAACTCACAGCGACCGCATTGGGTAGAGGCTTCTGGGTGCTAACCACCTCAGTCACTGAGATAATTAAGTGATCGGCGAAACACCTACGATCGCAATACACGGGCAATTCACGGGCAGACTAACGATTCTCTACTGGCTTGCCACTGAAGAACTTTTTGCCTGCCACGTATACTGTGGTATAATCGACATAGCTCTTAGGAGATTTGCACAGAAGGAAAAGCTGAACCTAGGCGTGGATACCGTCATTCGCATACCAGCCGTCAACCAAAACTGGCAGTTCCTGGTCAACAAGTGCAAGATCAGTTTCCAAAACACCCAATAACCAAGAAAGTATATGAAATGATAAAATTAGGATGGGTTCATGAAAAGAGAAGCAGTCAACAGTTTTCAAAGTTGACGGAAAAACGAAAAGAATGTTCTAGAATGATGAATAAAAATCAGTATCCAAATCTTGTGCAACTCAAAAATGCTAAGTCGGCACAAGAATGGATATGCCGTTATAGAACGCGATACAGTTACTTGGAGTTTGACCGTCAGAATCTGAGCTGCGACACACATTGGCCATCATTGCTAATTCGCATTTTTCTGTGTATACGAACCACATAGCTCTTAAGTGACTAAACAATATCAACGTCAACAAAGGTCGTTTAGGCAGATGGGTTCTTACAATTCACCACAAGTCAGGAGTAAATAATATTAACACAGACGGGTTATCGCGTCGAGAATATCCCTCAGCAGAAACCGTAGTTGAGGAGGAAATTGTTCTAGGCCGATTAAATCCCAAAACAGAACTGATAGAAGGAACATTTGGGTCTTCAGATCAAGATATCCCCCAACAAAAATGGCAATTGAAGAGAGTCAGATAGAAACAACTCTCAAACATAACGCATTCTTGTCAGATCTTCAGAGAAGCTGCCCAGACTTAAAACACATTATTAACTACATTGAAAGAGGAGAATCAACAGATAAAATTTTGATTAGCCAAAAAAAAAAAGACTAATTGTCGCAGAGTCTTCCCATTTTGTCATTGACAAATCTGGTAACATGCTGTACCGCTTTGTTAACAGTAAGAACAAAAAAGCATGTGAAATTTACAGTAAACAGTTAGCTGTTCCGCCACATTATCGGAAAGATGTGCTGCACTCGTATCGTGACAATGTTGTTGGTGGTTGTCACCAGGGCCAATAAAGAATGTATGCGTCCATTAAAGCGAAATACTATTGGAAAAACCTGTACAATATGTGAAGACGTGCACATTATGTCAGACAATCAAACAAGATGTGCACATTAAAAAGGCACCTCCAGTCCCTCTCCCAGTAGAAAATTACGGACCATTCTCTAGACTGCATGTCGATATGCTGGGCCCTTTCCCCAAAAATCCCGAAGGCTATAAATACCTGTTGCTTGTTGTTGACAGTCATTGACCAGAGTGCTTTCCCATGAAAACGCAAGAAGCAACGGAAGTCGCCACGCTGCTACATAGGGAAATTTTCACCAGATATGTCAGTGATAGATGAGCACAATTTATGTCAAAACTGATCAGTGCCATATGTAAGTTAATGGAAATCAATATCATTCCACACAAGTGCGTACCATCCCCAAACAAACTAACCCTGCAAAAGAATGAATCAAGTGATTGAACAAGGCCTGAGGGCATACATAAATGACCAACGGACAGACTGGCCTGAACACATCCCAGGCATAATGATGGCGTATAGAATGACACCCGCCACTCAGTCCACAAATCAATAGCTCTATTTGACGATCTTTGAAAAAGACATGTGAACTCCAACTTACAGAGCTCTCATTCCCAAAGACTCTATGGCAGCCAGTCACAAATTATACTTTTCAAAAATTCTGAACAATTTGGCAGAATTCAGGCAAATAGCTAAGGAAAACATGAAAAAAGTCACAGGAAAAAGAATAAAAAACAGTAAGTCATTCAAAATCCCTCCTTCGAACCAGCCCAAAAGGCCTGGTTGTACTGTGCAAAGAAATGGGTACGCCCTTACTACATTGTGCTAGCTGGTGCGATCAAAATTTCCAGTGGGTACAATTGAGAAAATCCTGGCCTGCTACAGCATAAAATGGGCCTTCAAATGTCAGGCCTCTACCTGGGAACAGGGTGAGCAAATCCCGGGGGAGTTACGTCGTAAGTTTCACGCAGACAAAAGGATGGCTAGCAGAAAACGACGCAAACCTTTGGCTCAAAATAAGTTTTTCATTAAAAACACCAGTAACGCAATCAATTATGTTCACCCAGATAATCAGACAAATACATTTCATGGAGACATCTTGAAACAGAAAATGTCAAGATGGAGTTCATTAGGTGCACTATGAAAGGAGTCCGGATTGTATTTTGCCAAAGTTTTACATTCACTGCCTGAAAATCCCAACTCAAATCATCGCATCGAAAGATCAGAGTGGTTCCATATCAACCAAGTCACAGAGGAATTGCTTTGAAAAATACAAAGTAAACTTCTCCGAAATTTGGATGCGTATTGAACAGCAATTCTATAAACGACATCCGCAGAAATTCGTTGTATGGATGTTACATACATTAAAGCATGACGATAATAAGGTCTTTATGTGTAAAGTGGAACCCGATGAGGATCTTTGCAAAGACTTTCAGCAACCCCTACACTGTAATCGCCTTGAGAACAGCCTTGATCATGTCAGAAGTTTTCTAGAAGACTTGAGTTTTCACAAAAGGTCACTCAGATGGAATCCTAGCGTGTATAATTAACTGATAGCAATAATGTAACCTGTACTGGTTTTGTGTTCAACATCATGTCTTATTTATGGGCGTTGTCACCCCATGGAGTATGCTACGATGATCTCAGCAAGTGAATTGACAACTCCCCTCCTGCCGACATCACACATTATCTGTATGTGTTGCGTATAACTTAAAAAAAAAGTGCTTCGAGTATCGTTTCTATGTAATTATTAAAGTGTAAAGTGTTTTCTTACAGCCGTTGAGTACTCCCTTCCAGAGAATTAGAAAAGTAGGCCTCCTAATTTGTAGTAATAGCCACCTGTAATTGCCATTCTTATGACTAAATGCATGGCATTTGCCATTGAAGTATTGCTAAAACACACAAGTGCTCGAAAGAAAGTATATACATTGTTTTTGCCCAGTTTTGCATATTACAGAACGTTACTTTACCCTGTTTATTAAAATCTTGTATCATGGGTAGACAGTGACATATATGTTGTTCTTTTACTTGATTTTCGCTTTCAATATCATACTTCCCTTATAGACATTGTCAAGTAATGTGGCATTCCATGAACCTTATTCATTGTGTTTCCTTGCAACAGAAAATTTGGCATTTCAATTCATGCTCTACTTCTATATGACTCTTAAACATCCTAGTAGTTGATACAAGCAGGACATGTTCACATGTGTCTTCGGACCACGATCGCTGCTCTTGTTTTGATAATGTTGCAGATTTCCTGAAATACACAGGCCGGATTCGTATGGTGACAGCATCCCAAGGGACGCAAAAGGAACAGCAGAACCCTGAGAATCAAGGCCTTTCTTGGATTATGTTGTAAATATTGGAACCGCCATAATGCCATAAATCTTTATCTGTACTATATATATATATATATATATATAGAGAGAGAGAGAGAGAGAGAGAGATACATAGATAGATACATAGATAGATAGATACATAGATAGATAGATACATAGATAGATACATAGATAGATAGATACATAGATAGATACATAGAAAAAGTATGACTAACCAGACTGCTGTGATGTAAGTAACTAGTTTCACGTTATCTTGACGGTTTATACATATACATTGTACCAGTTTTGATACTGCACCATTGTCTAGGGACTGCAAGCACAATGAATCTAGACTAGTCATCGTTGTGCAAGAATGGAACAAAATACTACATGACGGGCTGTAAAACCGAGCAGCGACGACAGTGTGATGGGTGGCAAATTGGTCACACGCAAACAGTGAAATAAAGCCTCTTGTCAATTTACCTCAGTTAGAGGTTTACTCCAGCTGTCAATGTAAATGCTTACATGGCAAAATCTTTTACGACCCCTAAGATCATAGCTTAAGGATTAGGTAAATAATGCAGAGGTGTTAATTATAATTTATTGTACGACGATGGTCTGGAAATGCTCGAATTGCTCTGCTGTCATATCATACAGAGTACTCTCTCACCTAGCTGTGACACAGAACACCTAGTCTTTACTCAAGACCTTCACAACGTCGTTGCCCTTGACATTGTATAAACATGGCCGATATAGATTTCGTAATATAACTCCGCTAAACGGAGGTAGGCTTAGACACGTAGTAAAGAGGACTGATTTTGTAGGGGTCTGGTCTTTGAATAGGATATATATTTATTCATACAGACACGCGTATTTATTCTGACAACATATTACAAGTGTTTCAAAGTTATTTATTATCATATTTCACCAGTCGGATCTTGGCAGAAAAATAATCTTTGTGTAAATATCTGATTATATGCATTCATGGTTAACATCTGGTTAATAAATGGAAAGATAAAAACACGTAAGATTTGGTTTGTCAAGGCTGGTCATTCGCATGCACAGCATTCATATACATGCTTTCGGTTTACTTGCCTTGTACTCAATTAGCACACAATAAAATGGAGAAGGAAAAATAGATTCGTGCCGGAGAAGGTTATTAACGGGCTATATCCTGTATCAAATCACGTCAGAAATCATCCTCTCCTTTCATTCGGGCACGGATATTTTTCAAATGAGTAACACGATGAATTTTACATGTAGTTCATGATTTTTAACAGACGCAGTAAGATGATTCAAAAAATTTCACGTAGTTTCCGGAAGGACATTTTTGTTCAAGCATTTTTATCTCTCCATTGACTTCATTAAGCTTTCCTTTTTAAGCACTTCTTCTTCGACAAGGTCTGTGTCATCCCGCCTTGACGGACGTGACTTTTGGCATTTTGCCAAGGCCACGAGCACCGCGAAAATGCACGTGCAGGTAATGGCGGCACCGAGCACTAGATAGAGATACCAGAATTTGGAATGTTCTTGGAACAAGTACCCGAGTAGCACAGGAAGTACCATTGTGCCCGTTGAAGCACTCAGAATGAGAAATGCTGACAGCTTTCCAGATACTCTAAACAACTCCCTTTCGGTCCACGTGAAAGCTGCTGGAAAGGTAGACGACATTGCTAGACCGACGAATATAGTGCAGACCCACATGGCCGTAATGCTGTGCTGGGAACCGAACATAATACCGATGATAGCGCCAATGAGTGTCAGATAGTTTCCGAAAATCATTTTGTCCGGACCCAAAAATCGAGCAATGATGACAGCGAGTCCCCTGCTGAGAGCGAAGGCGGCCCAGTAAGTGGACGTGAGTAGTAGGCCGCTGGGTTTTGGCCAGTCGAGTTGCTTGACAGCGAATGTCATCAGGAAACCCGAGAAGCAATCAAAACTGCCCGCGTACAGAAATAAGAACGATCCCAGCAAGCCCAAAGCACAGATCTTCAACGTCAAGTTCATTGTTCTTCTTGGGCGCTGGATCTCTTCGTGCTTCTTGGAAATTCGAAGTTGTCTTTTGCTGCAAACGCGAAAAAAGAAAGGCAATGATGTCGTCAGAATCCAGAGTCCCACGATGAGATAAGCGTAGTGAATCCGAGTTGAAGTCGGGTTGATGACGCTTATTGACGCTCTGTTAATGTGGCCTGTGTTGTTTTGGTAAACGTTGTACGCGAAGACATAAGTAGGGTCGACGTCATATCTAGAAAACGAGACGTTAGGTGCACGTGAGATATTTCTCTCCAAAAGTGGCGCCACATCACTATGGTTACCAACTGGTGACATCACTGAGAGAAATGGCGTTGCTAGCAGTGGAGACAACATGGCGCCGATGGCGAAGGAGAAATGCAGAGCCTGCATGTAGGGACCACTGTTCTTTCCCCAGATTTGAACGGTTCCCGAATTGGAGCCTGTCAACAAGAGCTCGAAGACTTTATTATTTGAATTGACTTTAAACTAGAGAACGACAAAGACTTTTAACATTAAGCTTTGGTAAGGTCTAAACATTTGACAATCATTAGTCTAGGTTAGAACAAAGTATTTAGTACATTACCGGGAAATGAAGCAGATGACTGTCTTGCAGAACGGGTCATACAGTTAACAAACAAAATATCTATTTTGTCTATTTTTATTTTCACGTAATTCGTGTTTTACGCCGTACTCAAGAATATTTCACTCGCACAACGGCGGCCAGCATTATGGTGCGATAAAACCGGACAGAGTCATGATCATCCACAGCTTGCTGGCATACCTACGGCGTGCGACCGGACAGGAAATCAGCATGAGCTCACAACTTGAACTCACAACGACCGCCTTAGTTAGAAGGCTCCTGGGTCATTACGAACACACGAAACAATATGACGATGTATGTCTATGCTAGACTTACAGATTTCGGATTAAAATATTGAGATGAGTTCTAGTTAAGTACATTCTTCTAAAATTTTGGTCATGAAACTATGCTCGAATCCATTCATGTAGAGCTGCAGATGTCACGAAGATTCAAATAAAGTGTAAGAAATTTCCTGAGGTATGTTATTGCCAAAAAGGCAGTTTGTATGTTACCCACGCGGCTTTAGTTGTCCCGCGGTAAAGAAATTCCAGTCATGCGCTCTCGACAGTGACATTTTGCTTATTCACCGCACCTAACTGGGCACATATACGACAAACAACTGCCACGGCAACCAGAGCAACTGTCTAATGAGACTATATTGGTCGAAGGAGGACGGCTAAAAATTAGGAAATCAAATATTTGAGTAATCATGGTTTACGTGGTAGATCATCACGATCGTCAGGTAATAAAGATAATACTGGTAACTTTTACTTTTAGAAATTACAAATCACACTATCCTGTATTGCCTGTATATTTAATATCACTTTAATTCGCGTTTAATACCGTATTCAAGATTTTTTTCATGTAATCTACTGCGATTTGGTTTATGGGTGATGGAAATGAGAGTACCGGTTACCTGGGGTAAACCAATACCAATCCCCGTACTTGAAAAAACTCCTGACGCTAGAGCCAAACTAGCGACATCTAGATTCAAGCCTGTGACCTCAACGATCAGGGGGCATTCACTGTAGTCGCTTAAAAACCCTATAGACATGAAATTAATGCATTCTCACGCTCAGGAAGCACGTAAAAGAGACGCGAACTATTGGCATGCGCAGAAAATGTACGAGTGTGAAGGAGTCATCGTTATAAAACCATGTGATAATATTTACATTGTCAGCATCATTCAAAGTATATCACACTGTGTATATTGTCAGTATATATATATATATATATGTACGACCCGGAATGTCCCCTAAATCCCTTGACAAATGTTTTGAATGTACATTGTTTGCAGGGTAAATAGCCGATGAAATGCAAAATAATACAAAGAATGTGTAAGTTTTGTTTACTTTGGGAATGAGAATCCTTCAACAGGCTTCCATGGCCCAGTAAGCCAGGTGGTTCAACTTCGGATGATGCAGGGTAAATTTAGCTGTTGGTGATATTTATAGAGTCGCTTTACTAAAGGAAGAAAAACACACAGGTTGAGTCTAGGCCTCCCGTCTGGTGAATGCAAATACTAGGCTAAACGACTACAAGTTCACCTCCAGTTATTACGCTGTAATATGGAACACTTGCACGTGTATATAATACATCCTTGGAAAGGCAGATAACACACGCTTGGGCGGGAATGTTACACACACTAGTACATGTATATTACAAGCGATTGTAAGGTATACAAGATGCGCTTGGGCGGGTATATAGTAAACGCTAGTACATATATATTACACAGGATTGAGTGGATAGATAGCACACGCTTGGGCGGGTATGTTACATACGCTAGTACATGTATATTACGCACGATTGGATATATAACACGCACTAGTACGTGTATATAACACACGCTTGAGGGGATACATAGTAAACGCTAGTACATGTATATTAGACACGCTTGAGTTTGTATATAACACGCAATAGTACGTGTACATAACACACGCTTGAACGGGTATATAACTAATATCTGACAGTGCATTCTTCAAGGTGGTTACCAATAGAGAGTGTGAAAAAGTCAGTTCCGTTGGCAGAAAGAAGGAAGCAGATGCTGGTTTCCATCAGTGTTGTGAGCAACACAGTAACATCACCAGTGGATAAGTTCTTCATTGGCGTGCGAAAGGCGGGTGGTTTATTCCGAGTACTCCGGTTCCTTCCGCCTGGTGACCCCCGTCTTAAAAATGAAACATCCTTGAGTGTACAGAGTTAAGTAACTAAACATATTCCGAGTTTACTGCGCGTAAACGCCTCCGCGATACTATAAAGTACCACACCATGAAAAAAAAATGACTGCACGAAACAGTCGACATTTTAAGCAGTTTTGAGGCTTAGTGCCGCTTAAAACTTGTATCGCTGTGTTTTATAACTGCCCAAAGTTACAGACCTTGCCTTAAGCACATGGGTGTGGACATATCACTTCAGCGGAAAGAGAAAGAGAATCTTAAACATATCAGCGCGTTTAAATAAGTTTATGTATTAGTGCACTGAGAGTTTGTGCCATATGCATGTTTATTTTTTTGTTGTTTTTCTTTGATCTTTGTTCTGACATAGGTCTACATGTCAGAGCGAGGATACTGCTGCTGATTTCTTGCCGTTTTCAAGTTATTTACACCGCATCATCTGTTTTTCAATAAAACATTAGCTTTTTCATAAGCATATGTCCAGGAAAAAAGGACGAACTGGAGTAAATAAAGCAAAAAACAGCGAAAAGCCAGCGCTCATGCGCTCACTGATGTTAGAAGATAGACCACATTCAGTTACGTGCCTTTCAAAAACCAGGCTAAGTACGCGCATGTACGTTGCAGCCCTGCTCGAGATCTTGTAGTGTCTTATACACCAATGCGTTCGTTGAGTTCAATTCCAGCATGATGTTTCCGTGCATAGTGTTTCCCTAGAGAGATTCTCACAAAGGCCCGGAAATGAGGCCGCAACTTGGCGAAATGTGAAACGAATGAACAGATCGTAAATGAGGAACGTAAGAGGACTTACCAGTGTCGATCAAACCAAGACTGAGGCCTCGCAGAGCGAAGGTGGCGATCATGAGCACAAACATGGAACACCATGGTATGGATATGGTTGACAGAGAACACAGCACAATGGCCACCACAAGAATGAGGTCACGGTTCAAACGGTCGTACAGGAAGCCACTTGCGAGAGTTCCGGTCATGTGACCCGCAGACTGACTGGTGAAGATGCGCGCCGCCTGTTCGACGTTTGTATTAGAGATCATCTGAAGATCGAGAAACGTTGGCCCCAGCAATCCGATAACGCACCCCTGTCAATGGATACAGAAACAAACAACGGGATTAGGTACACAATAATAAACTAGATATAGATTAATTTGGTGTGTTTCCCCCCTACAACACGTCAAGTTAAGTTGTTGCCTGTGTCCTGTTTTGTAATATTGTACTCCTGAAAGTCAAGAGAAAGTTCAAAAGCACTGCAGCGTAACAACATGGACTGATAGTGTTTTCCCAAAGCTTGCAACCGGCTTGTGCGGACGGGAAATACGGAGAGCGCACGTGCATTGAACGTAACATCCCTTTCTTTCTTGGTTCTATTAATTATTTTAAGGCCCACCAAAAAAAAAAAAAAACCTAATTGTAGGTCAAAGTTTCGCAAAGAAGATAGGATAATCTGGAATAACTCTGACACATGCCGTGTAGTGTGTTGTTCATTCTTGCCTTTTCGATGACGTTTTGTGGGGAAGCTGGTGACGTAGTTCTCAAATCTTACCGGAAAACAATGGTCGATCCTACATGGGCCTGAGTGGCCATTGTGCGGAAAAGGTACTTGTACCTCATTTACTCGCTAAGATTTCTTCACATATTCCGAACTATGCTTACCACAGCATTAAACGATGCCAGGTAAAACAGCGTGTGTTTTAGTTTTGACCGGAACTGTTTGTCATGGCGACAGGTTGCCAAACTGAACTTCCGGCCTTTTTCTGTGATGTCCTCACCCAACATCTCCCCGTTTTCTTCTGCACCCGCCTTTGTTTTCATGTTGGAAACATATACTAGGGAAGAAATGAAAACTGATTGTATACATGCACATATCATTCGTTCCACAGTGGAAGGCGTTTTGATGACAACAGTTCTTCTTCAACTGAATATTTTCTCACTTGTTACTAAAATTTTCAAAGAATTTCGGATGTCCCAAATTCATTGTTAGTATTTTAGGTCTTTATTATCTCTGCATATATGAGGCGATATTCACATATTTTGTTCACTGGGCCAAAGCGGGAGAGCTTTAGGTTAGTCACCCTTTACGCCATTCTTTCCTGTAGGCCTAAGTTCCTATTCTTTTCTGATCTAACTGGGATTTAGCAATAGTTTCAACATGGCTTTGGTCACATCAGGACGTTGTGTCCTTGTGACAGACCGGACCCAATGCCGACATATTTATAATGCTGCCTCACTGAAAGGATATGCTGAAGATACCAGACAGTTCTCATCGCCCATCTGCATAGTACTGACATTATTCGTCTCAGCCAGTTAATGCCAAGATTACCGATGTACCATTTTTACCGGTACAATGAATTACATGTGTGTAGCCATGTTTATAAAACAATCTGACGTGAAATGAATTGATACCGATGCAAGATGAAATCATTAGGAGAGCAAATTATTATTGCCAAATGGAGGGATTAGTTCCCGATGTTTTCCAGGTTGAGCTGAGTCAAGAATTTCCTAATGAAAGTACAGTTCATTAACAACTCGTATTCATTTGTTTCGTACCGAAAGTTTGAGGAATTTAAAGATTTTTAACAAGTACAGGACTATACAAGATACGATGAAGATAGTTGGCTCCTTCAAGCCAGTCGAGTGCATCTTTTATCTAACCACTGGTATGTATAAATGCACACAGTAATGAAAAGTGCGGAGAATACGGTCATATGCACAGCACAACTGTAAAGTCGACTACTGTATTCTGTAGTATAGTACGTAACGCGCGTTTATGTTGTTAACGTATACAGCATGTAGTCACTTGCTTGTTACACTAGATCAAGACTGCTTCAACAGAAAGATAAGATATGAATCTACCTGGCCAGATGCTCCAGATCTTCGCTTCGTCTATTGCACCGACTGACAGTAACCTATTTCGGTTGCCATGTTTTGTTGTGACTGAATTGGGCTGGTCACGTGCAGGGCTTCTTGACTCGTATTTGCCTTAACTGTGCAAAGCACGATGTCACGGGCCGCCAGTGGAAACCTGACTCGACCAGTTCGGACAACGGCTGGAAAGTTTCGCGGTGGTTCTCCTTATGTCCCTTAACCATAGGTGTACCAAAGTCATGCGTGTCTGGCCCGAAGACTCCAGGTGTAAATCTATATACACGTCGAAACAGACCAGCAGTCCAGAACATCCCCTCAATACAAACCACTTAAGCACTCAGACAGATTATAAAATGAGAAATTAGCACGAGTTCACGTCAGGAGAAGCCAAGAGGTTTCAATGATGACGTAAGGATGCAAGGAATGTTCTGGGCACTTGAATAAAAGGCCTTAGGCTATGCAAATCGTGAGAACTGCAAGTCCATAAGTTGTCATTCATCAAAACGTATAAGCTTAGTTCTGGTGCCCTTCTTCTCTGCGCGTTGTGAAATTGCTACCTCCGCCATGAAGGTGATGTTTTACCGGCGTTTCTTCGTATGTGTTCACGCCTGTTTGTTTGTCTTTCCGCCTATTTGTCTGTCAGCAGCTTTTTTTCTAAAAGGTTACGTTGGGATTTTGATACAATTGTGGCGACATGATGACCTTGGGCCATACCGATTGGTCATCATCCGGATCGGGGTGGTTTTACATACACCATCTGCACGGAATAAAGTTCCGTACCACAAGACGGTATGACAGCTGTCATCTACAACAATCCACAGGTCACTTCTTAACCGAAATAATATCAGTCCTAACTCTCAGTTCAGGTTACACTAGTTAACGGTAAGGTGCACTTGATGTGAGATAGATTATGTACAGGGGATTTCGCAGCTATTCCGAATTTGCGGTCGCCTTCTTTTTTTTTTTTTTTTTTTCGTTATAGTCTGACTTGAGATACCTTCTCCTATGCAAATCACGCCGTAGTTCCAATTCCGGTTATTTCATACGAAACAAAATATATTCGACAGAAATGGGAAATCATTCCCATTGAAGGTAACTCAGACTAGAGCTTTGTAGTCTAAAGTTCATTCCTGTTTTTATGATGCCGATTTGTGGGTAACGTATGTGTTACAAGAGAGCAATAGTCGGTTTGGATTGGGCTCGAGTCGCCTCATTACGAAGTTCCTATCACAATTGCACAAAGAACAATAATGGTGGAGTTTTTTCCAAAAAATAATATTTCTGTTCAAACACAACTAACTTACATAGTACGTCTGAGCATTCTCACATAGGTATGCTCGAACCAGTGTCCCATATCTAGAAAACATTTTCCTATATCAGTAAAGCAAAAGTGAAAAACTTCAAAGTGCTCCTCGATTTTCTAAAACACATACGGTTTCCATTTCGCTCTATGCTTATGTTGTGGCTTACAGCTGACAGTTTTCTGCTGCAATTGGTCGAAAATATGCCATTTGCACTTAAGAGTTACTCCAAACATTTGAACAACATTTTTTTAACCAAGCAATGTCTTAGATCCTTTGATCCGCTTATTGTTAGATGTTTTTTCTTTCTTGGCTGACTCTTCCAAAGCCCTAAGGTTACAGTAGAGGTCTACCCGGCTGCATTGGACTCAAATCACTCTATTCACTCAAATCACTGAATTCTTACAAAGCTGAGGTCGTCTTTGCAGATGTATATATGTATATACATACATATACAGAAGATATTCTGAAGATTCTCCCATATCTGGGTAAATATAGACAGACGACCTACATGTGATTCAGCGACAAAAATGACCTTCAAAACGGCACACGTGTGCTTACATAGCGATATTTACTTAATCTAGTTCGTTCTTATGTCAAACATAGAGGGTTTCTTAGGTTACAAATGAATCCGTCATTATTCAGAACTGTGGGGGTACACTGAGCTTCAATCTGTTTCATTCTTCATGTACTGCAACTGTGAATAAAACATTAAGAATTCGTCCCAGATAAGGGGTCTGTTGGTTGAAAGCTTTGTCGTCGCCTCAAACTGTTGTATAATTCATCGATTTATTCAGATTTAATCCAGTGACTCATTTCCAGTATTGTACCAATCAAGCTACTTAATACGATGACGGAGTCTAGGGGTCAAAACCGGGTCGAGACATACCAAATACTTTAAAAATGGTAGTTGTTGCTGCCTCGCTTGGCCCTCAGCACTGAGAGGTTAGAGCAAGGGAACAAGACTGATCGGCCGGGTGTCAATATAATGTGACTGGGTTGGGTGTCACGTCTAGTGTCTTCGGCATGATGCACCAGGATACAAAGTGAAATGGATACAAAATACCTCAATACGAAGGAAATAAGGCGTGGTGGATGTCGGAAAGAAGGATTAGCTATTTCTACAGCTTAAATAAAAAAGACTCTGCAGATGGTCCTGGGTTTCCACCAGGCTGCGGCACCATAATGCCAGCCGCTGTCGTGTAAGTGAAATATTCTTGTGCGGCGTGAAACACCAATAAAATAAATAAACAAATACTTTTCGAAAGTCTCCTTTACTTTTGACATCTCATCTGACATTCTCTACATTGTTTTGCATTCTGGCACGTTCTCGTAGTCCGCGGGGTTCATAGTGAATATCATCACTAAATAACTTCCGTGTTAATAACCGACAATGCCCCATGCATCAGGACAGATTACCATGGTACTCACTCGTCAGTCAGGTTTTTTTTAAAGATATTTGGAAATGGTTCTGCACAGAAGACGAATGTGGCCACTTAGGTTGTCGGGCCACGTCTATTAGTACCTCCAGATTAACAAAACTGCGCAGTTTTTGTTTACCTAATTTCTGTACTCTGGTGTTCTTGGCCCCGGGTTATGTATAGGCAAGGCTCCGAGAAGGCGAGTGGCAACACCCGTCTTGTGCACTCCTATAAACACCAGCTCCCCGAATATCGGCTGTTGACGCCAAACTCGATTGCCTCATTAGTCAGTGAGAGTGATGTCCCTTGTTTTTATTTTCCAATACACCGCGTGAACGGCATTCTGCACTAGATCTACGATAAGAGAAGTTCAGCTTTTACATGGTTAATATCAGAACACACGATTTCTCTGGTTAACACAGAAGCATGGAATGTAATTAGTGTAAGCGGGTGACAAATTTTGGTCATTTTCTCATCGGCGTTCACAAAGACTAAAAGCATTGCGATGGATAAAATTTCAACTGGCATCTACTATAAAAGTAAATATTTTGGGGGGGAAATACTGATTTGACGAATGGCATTTATTCACCATTCATGAAAGACTTACGTTTTATTGCGACGAAACTGTGGCACAAACTCTAACTGGCGGGGCAGGTGCAGTTATATTTAGTTGTCCATATACATCGAATGACATTTTTAGGGGTTTCTTTCGTTTGTTTCTTGGATGATTTTCGATATGCTCAGAACTTTTGCTCTTCCTCCAAGCAGTCGGGTTTGTAAGTGGAAGAAACCAGCGTCCATCATTAGGTTCCTGAGACGCCTTCCGATCTGTAACAACTCAACATTAAATCGCTAGCGATTTTCATTCAATACATTAAGTACCTGTGTCCTTTTTGAGGACTGTATAATTGAAATTGAAGGCTAAGTTTAACAGGTGGTCTAAAGTGAATAGCTTCATAATGGGCTCAATGTTTTTTTTTTAACTTCATCTTAAAATAATAAAACATGGGAAGGTCCGCCAGGAATCTGCGGATGTTCGTGGGTTTTCCATGGGCTCTTCTCGGTGTCCTTTCACCATAGTGCTGACCGCCGTCGTATAAGTGAAAAACCCTTGAGTACGGCATAAAAGATCAATTAAATAAGTTAATCGCTGATCCATTTTAATTCAAAATGTATCTCTATTTTGTATCTAATTTTGTGTCCACAGAGTTGGACGACGATTCTAGATGTGCGGATTCCATCCCAGGCTGAGTCGTCAAAGACTTTAAAGTAGGTAGTTGCTTTTCCGTTCACCTCCGTACAATATGGTAGCTGTACTAAGGGTCCTACTCCTTCATTTTTTCGCTGCTGACTCTGGCATTTTTGTGGGATATTTGGAGTTCAGTTGCAATATATGAGACACGTTTTGAGCAAGGAAGTGGGAGAGCGAAGAAAAAAATTGGCATTAACATAATGGACACAATTTAACCAGTGTAAAGAAGGTATCTGCTGAAATCAATTCCACAAAGCAATCTTTGACCTCAAGGATTCATGAGACAGGTGTTCATTTCTTTATATGGACCTGGGTTTCCCCTGAGTGGTTTCCTCCCACCATAATGCTGCCTACCGTTGTATAAGTGAAATATTTTTAGTGCGGCACCAATCAAAATCAACCAATCAATCTGTTAATCAATCAATCCATCAATCCACTTCAGAGTGAGGTTTTCCGAACCACTTCCATACTCATCAATCCAAATTATTGCCGTATGCTAGCTGTTTGATTGATGTTTTGCTTGTATGAATACAGAATCTTAATATTTATGCTTAGAGCGTTTATCTTAATAACATAAAATTTCATAAAAAAATGTCCATTTTCGATTATATCTACATACTGAAAATGATTTTTGCCTCGTGGCTTATAATTATGCCAGAGATATGAGATTGCCTTCAAACGCATAACCCTGTCATCTGAAACATTCTTGAGTACAGCGTAATACACCAATCAAATAAATAAATGAACAAAAATAGAAACCATTGAGCGACCTTGTTACTTGTTTATGTTTTTGCATGCTATCTGTACCGTGAGTCTACTAAGACCTCTGCTGACATAGTTAATAACCGTCAGGAGTCACATAGGGCGGCTGGAAATGAACAGGTTATCATAGTTGTTGATAAGTTGCGAGGAGTTCACACTTGGTCTGTTTATCTACAGCCTATATAAGAAATAATAAAGTCGGACAAAGATAAAAGATGTCCTTTGTTTATCGGTTAGTTATAGTTTCAGGGTGGAAAGAGCGGTATAACCATATGAAACTGCAGTGAGGTATATGAGGTACGTGAGGGTAGCTCAGAGCTTTGATTGGATAATTGAATGGTCGATTGATTGACTGATTACTTGAGTGTTTGATTGGATGAATGAATGTATGATGTAACAGTTTAATGACGGGTGGATTACTGGACAGATAGATGTAACTTACAACTGAGGTCAGTTTCATGGGTGCATGGAATAAACTATTGCCCCTGAAAAAGTACAGTTTATATACGCGGAGTCATCTAACTATGATACAGTAGTCACGGGGATTTTGTCATGCAGACAGAAAACAGGGAAGACTGACTTAAATCCAAAGTACATTTAGGACACACAACGCCTTTGCAATGCTATTTCGTGTTGTGAACCATACGTTTTGTTTAATCGGAAGACAAACGCAAGTTCAAATTCCGATTTAGCCTTTAAGGTCTTATTATGGTTGAATTCCCATCGTGGTATAAAATATGATGACGTGAAACGAAATTATTTGTGCATATACGATGTCACTTTAGAGTGTTGTGACCTGTTCAGAGATTTTATGTTTATACACGCAATCAGATATTTATAAATATTGAGTATATGAAATATTTGCGAAGGCCAGTACATTCCTCATCATGCTTCTGTACAATTCGTTGCTCCACTTGCTTCGTTGGCCCACTTGGAAACAATGCCAAAAGTTACATTCAGCCTTCTCCTTGATAAAATGCAGTATTGTTTAGGATCAGAAGAAGTGCGTAATTGGTTATTTTTGCGATTTTATTTTTTGGCTGAATGATAAACCTTGTGAGGCGTGCAAAAGTGCACGAAGTAAAGGTCGTCAGTGAAACTTTGGAAGAACAGACGAAACAATCTCTGACAAATTTAGCAAAACACACACCCAGAGGCAATGTCTGGTCGTAGACAATACCGATCAAAACCGGTAAGTAGAGAACAAAGATATAAAGCAGTATATACAGCCTAAAATAAAAGTTACATTCTCTTATCGAAATCAAAAGGTTCGCAATAAGAATGTCACTATCAGGCTCACAGAAACGCCAGCGAAGAAACAAAAACGCCACGATGAGCAATCGGACAATTTATCCAGGAGCTATTCTCGGATTATACCTACTACGGGTCGATAATGTCACCGTTTCTAGATAGCAACGGGGGTTCTAATGGACTTGACACAACAGAAAACCGAAGCTCTTTCTGCCGGCAACAACAGTGACAGACAGGATGTACATCGCGTGTACGGTGTTTCCCAGGCGGAAAAAAAGAGCCTTGGGTGTGGCTTTTTCATTCAAAGCTGAACAGAACGGACAGCAGACGGCCACGTTAAACGTCAGGTGGAAATATGTACATTATATGATAACCACCACAAGGTTAGCCGCGCTATAGGGCGGCATCTTTCCTGAGACTGTTGCTTTAGGACTTGTTCTGTATTTCGCGATTATATCAGTCAACGTCTTCTGTGAAAGTGTTAAATTTCCGCCTTTCCTCAACCATCTTTCTGAATCTGACAGAAAGATATTTTGTCAAAATCACCTGTGATTTTTTCTCCCGCAAAGGGAAAGGGTACCTTTTCGTCACAACTATTCTTCGGCCCGATGGTGTACAGCCATCATCTTTTGCTGTATATGCAAGGACAAGAAAAGAAATACTCAAAAATGTTAAATCGCATAGAAAAACATGTCATCCAAGAAGACCTGGCCCAAACCTTGCAATAATCTTCCAGCGGATCCCATGCTTAGACCAGCCATCTTGTCAGTATGAGGCTGTGAGGAGTGCTCTACTGACGGTATCCCACCTTCCGTGGCCCATCCCACAAAGCCATCTCTGACTAGACAAAATTTAAAACATCTTTACTGTACTTAGTTTTTGACATTGGAAGTTGAAATTTTGGAACATTTGTCTGATGACATTATGAATGAAGTGGTCAAAAGTTTAGTTTCTAGAGCCCAAAAATAAGTGCGAAAATCGTATTTGAAATTTTGACTTAAGTCAGAAATGGCTTCGTGGAATCGACCTTTGGAAAGAAGCCAATGTTTATGATCACTTTTACTATTTGTTTTTAACGACATACTGAATTGACTCGAATGATGCATTATGGATTATTGTAACCACCAAAAACTATGCCCATCAATTATCACAAACTATGGCCATACATAATTACAAACCATTCCTAAAAATAATTACAAATCAGGCCCAAACATCATTACAATCCAGGATCATAAGTTATTACAAACTATGCCCATAAATCATTACAAACCATGCTCAAGGTTAATTTCAATACAGGATCAAGTTAATACAAACTATGATCAGGATTCATTACAACCCAGGCCCAAAGATCATTACAAACTATACCCATAAATAATTACAAACTATCTTCAGGATTCAGTATAAACTAATGTGTCGTAATGAATCATCAATGATAAGAAAAATGAATAAAATAAATATTTTCAAGATCTATTTTGCGGCAGTGAATATTTTATCATGTATATGCCACACGGCTAGGTCTGCGTGGGCGCTCCACTCCAGGGTCATGAAGGGCAGTGATACACATGCAGATACGGTGCACCGTTCATGAGTCACGCCTGCAACAGCACCTTTCGCAACAGGCTGTCGATTAGGTCACGACCTTGCAGCGCAGGAGCTGTCGCCCGCTGACGTGCGTGGATAAAAATACATGAACATACACAAAGATGACAACCGCAGCGTCACCTCCACTGCAACTGGTTACTAATTCGCACATGCTATTGAATAACTCCTTCGTTGTGAAAAGCCGACATTAGGCCTAAGCACGCGAATTAGTGACGCTAGGAATGAAACCACCGGAAAAGAACGACTCCAAAGCTGACCCGGCAAAGCCAAGACAGTCTACAGTCCTTTAATACATCGTACGAATGCCAGTAGAGCTGGCAAAGACGCTGTACCGTATTATATTACTTTATTTATTTTACAAGTAAGACCTACATGTACTCGCAGTGAACAGATTAATCATTATGACTTAACGTCACTGACGTCAGCCACAACTTCATGAGCCTATGTACACACACACTTAATTTCCGCTTTGATACATGTAGGATGACCCTATATGTGTCATCCCGATTTTATTTATTTATTTGAAGTTTGAAGTTTTGCATCGTATAAACTAGCCAAGGGAATATTTGACTACAGTGACAACGGTGAGTTTTAATAATCAAAGGAAACCAGAAAAATCTACACACCAAATCACACCAAATCAATGATATGTCTGCCAGCAACCTGCGAATGGTCGTGGGTTTCCCCCAGGCTCTGCCCGGTTTCCTCCCACCATAATGCTGAGCGCCGTCGTATAAATGAAATATTCTTCAGTACGGCGAAAAACACCAATCAAATATATATAAATCAAATCAATGATATTTATTTATTTACTTATTTATTTATTCTTTCATTTATTTATTTATTCTTTAATTTATTCACATGGTTGTTGTCTAATACCATACCAAGCAACTTTCCACTTGCATGCTAAAGCCGTCAGTATTATGAGTGAAGGAAATTGGAATGCTCGGAAAGAAACCACCGACGCTTGGCAAGTTCCTGACGCAGTCTTCCGCATGTGACCTTCAGGGTCCAGTTTTACGAAACAGTCACAAGCTGCGGCTGGCGTATCTTTATCCAATCTAAAATCCAGTGATCAATTACAAAAGGAAAATGCCTACTGGCGTAGTAAAAGGTAGCATACAACATAAGCACTGTGTATTTATAAATATATATTTATACATCGAAAAAGATATACCCCGCAAGACAAGCTGCGGCTGGCAAGCTCGTTTTTGTTTGAATGCACAGTATATGAGTTTTTGTATTTAAATACAAACATTATCTCTTCCCTTCAGATATATATACTATATATAGTGTTTATTTTTGCAATATGTTTTTCGCTATACGATTTACACTTTATACTCTTTAAACTCTATACACTCTACACTTTATACTCAGGAATGTTTCACACGTACGACCAGCGGCCAGCATTATGGAGGGTGGAGATCGAACAGAGCCCGGGGAAAAACCACTACCATCCACAGGTTGCTGTAAAACATTCTCACGTACGACCTGAGAGGAAGCTAGTATGAGTTGGACTTGAACAGCGTCCTCATTGGTGAGAGGCACCTGAGTCATTACGCTGTACTAGCGCGCTAACCATGGATGCCAGGGAAGTCCCTGTTTTTAAGTACAAAAGCTGTATTATGTCTCTCCCCACCACATATGCAAAGTGTTTGATTTTGAAGTAACTGTTGTGTTAAGAATTTTATCGTGACTCTATGACTTGGGCGTAAATTGCGGGACATGTATTAATAAATGCCAGTCCCTTAATGAAACTTTGCGATATTCTGACGCCCAACACGTGACGCATCGCAAGTATACATATCATATAACATCCGTGTATAAACAAAGAAGGTTTGTTTCTTGTGTGACTCATATCTAAAAGAAAATAGCGAGCAATGATAGGAACCGACCTCCTAAACTTTCGTGCCATCTCGGTTGGATATCGCTGGAGACAACGATTTACAAGCCATGATTTATTATGGTGAATGCAGTTGTCGTGGCCATGGAAAATATTTGTTTTTTGTTGTTGTTTTTTCTATTTGCAAAATCATGATTGCGTAAATTAACTTGAAACACACTTGATACAAAAGGTAATATTAGAAATATTAAACCATCTTTTCAAGACAAGGTGCCTGTAACTAAATATGGTAAACATGCAAACATGTACCGTAACAGAAATGGTGCAATATCAAACATCTCTTTTCAGTATGTATATATAGTTTTCTCCCGGCATGCACTCTGCTATTCTCCACCCATAAACCTGACCTTCGTCATATAATTGCGGTATCCCAAAGTTATAATGCCGTTATACTCTTGTATAACTAAGTACAAACATACATGACTGGGCGAGCAAGAACCACGACTATATTCCGACATTGTTGTTTCATTATATGGAATAACTCGTGTCTGAAGTTTAACGCGAAACAATTGGGTTACAATGCTGTTTTGTTTTCTTATACATATGAATTCTATATTTAACTCCTTTTATCTCCATGCTGCACGTTACAATCTACATTGTCCTTCAGATGTTTCTCATATTTATGATTCCTAGCAGTTTTGATCTAAGTCTTTGTAAATCCGTCCTGTCACTTTCGTGACGACATATAATCCGACCTTCAAATATATCGCATACAAAAGGCTGTAAAATCGGCATCAGTTTAAATTGAATACATCTGTATCAACTTGGTGTCGTAACTTTATTTCACCGTTTGTTCACGTTTCAGTTGCATTTGAACAAAGGTTGCAATCCACCACACGCCTAATTATCTTCATCTACGGGTCTCCTTGACCAAGGGGTTAGCGCGCCAGCGAGGCTTATATGACCCAGGTGCCTCTCACTAATGCGGTCGCTGTGAGTTCAAGTCCAGCTCATGCTCTTCCCGTACATGGGAAGGTACCCCAGCAACCTCTGGATGGTCGTGGGTTTCCCCTGAGCTCTGCCCGGTTTCCTCCCAACATAATGCTGATGGCCGTCGTATAAGTGAGACACCAATCAAATATATCAAATAAATATATGCATCTAAATCGTATCCTGTCTACATGTGTTAATTTCCCAAGCCCTCTTCCGGATGGAGACATATATATGTATATATTTAGTCAGGTCTTTGAAATCATGCAGGATCTCATTTGTACTTTCCCGTTGATTTTCCTTATCTCTCCTATATTTGCAGAAGAGAAATCTCAAAGACACGCGACTCTTCCCTGTGCTAAAACCGCGCTGTTCTTTAAAAAAAATCGTAAAATTACGGCTAAAAGGCCTGGCAACAACCTGCTAGGTGTTTTCGGCGTAAAATACTGGTCATAATGGCCGTAACATCATCACATGAAACAACATGTCAACTCCCACACAGGTCACGTGTTTATCTCATTACGGGTGTTTTACCACCAAAGCGAGTCCACTGGTAAAAACCTTGTGGAAATAAGACAGGAGGCCTATTGGCAAAAAAGGACTTCTAACAGCGTATAGGGTTGAAAGTGTATCTTGGTAACCAGTCTGTGTCAGTTTTATCGTTCGCTTCAGTCAAAATCTAAACTCTAACTCTATAAATTAACAAGACATTTGATCCACTCGGAACTGTGCCCGTTTGTGTGAGTGGTGGGGGGGGGGGAGGAACGCGTACGGGGAGTAATACATGCACATTGGGCTGTAATCATTTATTATACCGACTCTTTGGTATAGACGGGCAAAGAATGCCATAGCAGCTTTTAGCGAAGCATTTTGCGTTAAGTGTTTCTCTTGCGTTCGGTTAATGGATTAGGCCACTACACGATCCCCCGACCCCCATGTCACTCCCACAGCTCTCACGATTTACAAGCCTTAACCAGAAGCATTTAACGCGTCCATTAACCGTTTGCCGTACACTATACGACGTTTTCTGTGGCATGACTCATAACATGCGTTGTGGCGCAAGCCGGTTTTATATTTTATTTATTTCTTTAATTTGTGTTTTACGCCGTACTCAATAATATTTCACTCATACGACGGCGGCCAGCATTATGGTGGGAGGAAACCGGGTAGAGTCCGGGGGAAACCCACAACCATCCGCAGGTTGCTGGCAGATCCTCCCACGTACGGCCGGAGAGGAAGCCAACACGCCAGTTTTATAAGATGCATGCATGGGCGCATTGATAATTTTAGCCGCGAAGGGTAGCACTTAATATTGGTCGTTAATTCTGTTCGTCCGTTGGTCGGTTTCTTGGTTGGTCCGTCTGTCGGTTCCTCAGATTTTTGACATTCTATGTATCCTTTAACACTGGCTTATCAGTACAATACGACATCGGCTACTCGACTAGAGGTTTCTTGGGGATTTGCTTTCTTTCGTTATTATTACTACCAGACTATATTTATTATCAGGTAGGACCGACTTTATTTATTTATTTATTTGATTGGTGTTTTTTGCCGTACTCAAGAATACTTCACTTATGCCATGGCGGCCAACATTATGGTGGGAGGAAACCGAGCAGAGCCTGTGGGAAATCCACGGCCAAGCGCAGGTTGCTTGCAGGCCTTCCCACGTCTGGCCGACTATGGGCATAGCTCTTATCAGCTTTGGCCTACATGCATAGACTTTCCTCCCTCATTATTGTTTATACAGGCCTACATACGTGCATTGCTACATATATTATTGAGACCTCTATATGCTGAGTAAAGTTTCTTACAGGTATGTCTAGGACTATAGTACGAGGAAAAAATACGATCGCCATCAATCCTCAGGCCTAAGATTATTCATTAAATGAAAACCATTGTTTGTTTTTTTTTAATTATTATTTATTTGGAATTGTTACTATACATACCTGTACGTTTTCCATCTAATCCTTTTTCTGCATTGTTTGGAGATGTGCACGTATATGACTAATCGTTTAAATCGACCGCACATACCTACGTGCCAAATTTTATGTTACCTGGAACATTACGAAACCTGTTGATCACCTGACAACTGAACTACATGTATAAACTCTCGCATGATCATACATGTACGTATCGTAGCACAGCAGGAATATAATCATGTACGCACAGTGTTGGCTTTATCCTAGCTCGTAATAAAGCCTGTTCAGCCTGGTAACAAGAGCATGTTTTATTCCTACCGGCAATCCGGATGTTGACAGAATTTGTGAGCTTGTTGCCTGGAACATCCTGGGCTTGCATAGCTTAGGCCTATATGTATGTGTAGGTGCGACTAGCCGGCGATTTAATTTAAATTATCCAGCCCTTTGCGAAGGCAGTGTTGTACGCGTAACCCTGAATCATACGCTGCTTTTCCGGCAGCGCGGGCAAAATACCGGCTGTCGCATAAAATCAGATCATATAGCGTGACCTGATTTTTATATTGGTATACAAATTGTCTGAGGTCATCGCCGTTGTCCATGGCAACCCTGGCAGTCGGCAGCACCCGGATAAGGTAAACAGAGGAGCGTTGGTCAGTGTTTCACCTGGTCGAAGTCCGCCATGTGCCGAATAGGTGGAGATCGCTGAGTTCGCACGAGGGGGTGTGTCATACGCGCGTAGAGGAAGCCGGCTCGTCGAGGTGGGGGAAATTTGGACCGTGGAGTTGCTTTTAGGACGATAAACAGGTTTAGTTACCACCGATTGATCGTATGATGGATTTGATAAAAGAACTGCGCGACCCAAAATACACAGCAGCGTTTCAAAAGTGGTGTGGAGTGGTCTCTCTAGGCCGGGTTGTGGTCGACAACAACAATTTACAAGATGGAGTTAGTAAGTTCGACGCGGTGAGGCCCAATGGGGTGAAAAACGGGTACCACCCAACAAACGGTGTGAAAACAAGACCTCTAAAACACTCAGGTGAGAACGGAATTCAATTGCCCAATGGGCACCTGAAGAGCGGGGAAGATAAACTATGCAAACACAAACATGTCAAGTCAAGGGACGAAGTCCAGTACGCCATTTTAAACAAGCCGCTGTACTTGATTTTTCGCGTTGGGGCCCTCATGGGGAACGAGGAGTTCTTTCTTGGATTTTTCCCTTTTTTTCTGTGGAATGTTGACAGTGTTGTGGGACGCCAGGCCATTATTCTGTGGGCTTTGTCCATGTATCTGGGCCAAGCGGCCAAAGACGTGATCCAATGGCCTAGACCACCCTCTACATTAGTAATCCGATTGGAGACAGAGCATACCGGTGAACATGGAATGCCATCAACTCATGCCATGGCCGGCACTGTAATCCCATTTTCACTATTCCTGCTCATCCACGAAAGATACGAGGTAAATATTTACTTATTCATACTTCCTTATACCTCAGGCTTAATACGCAATACATTGTCTGCTGGGAATATTATTCAAAAGTGTAACTGGTTGGTAAATGTTTATTTTGTCATAGTCATTCGGATATGATGTTTTCTGCACGATCGATTTAAAGACAGGATGGTTAGTAGTACCGCATCAGGCCACTCAGGTGTTCTCTCTGCAAAGAGCACCTGAGGGCAAGGTGTTATATATATTTAAATTATTGGCAGGGTGTGTCCAATAATCCCATGTGGATCTGTCTTGATGACATAAAATGGCATACCTTCAGACATAAGTTAAACATGTAAAAATTATACAGTTTGAAGGATAAGTAAGGTTCCTAGGAACATTTCCGGCAATAGTAAGGATGAGGGTGATATCACGTGGTAGGGTGACGTCAGTTCATTGAAAAATGCCCTTTTCTCAATGAACATGGGAAAAATGGGTCAGCGAAGAACAATAGCCCAACCTATTCTTTACAAATCCCATTTTTCCACGCAGGTGACAGGTGACATTGAAAATTAAGACTTTCCGTGCCTTCCTCGCTTCTCTATATTGGACTACAAATTCAGTATATGTGGACCGGTTGTCACACCACTAAAAATTAATTATTACTGGTATCAGTATACCTCATTGGAGTTCTGCTGGTATGGTATATGTTACCTACCATTCATCATTCATTCGTTATAAATACAAATTCTAACTTCATAGCAAACCAGTAATTATCATTAATTATCTTATTCTTAATGGAATGAAGAACAGTGTGTTCATTCTTTATTTTGGTGCATAAAATCCCTTCAAAATAAGCCAGCAAGAAAAGCTAATGAAGCTGTCACACCTATCTGGGTATATTTTGTAATGAAGACTTCAAAAATTTCTTACGTGTATATATACATGTATATAAGTTATGTGACAGATGATATATGGGTGTGTTAATGATGTAGTGACTTGTGCAACCTCCCTGAGATTGCAGGTGATGATCTTAACAGCACACCTGTAGGTTGACCTAGATGTATAGTGACGCGTGTACATCCCTCCCTGGGGGGTTTAATTAAACTAATGAAGTTCTAAGAATGAAATGCACACTGTGAGCAGATGAGTTAAGTGCCCTTACAGAAACAATCAAAAGAAATTCATTATAGTATGGCAAAATATTAATTTCTGGTTGGGGAGTTTTTTCGAGGAATATTCATACCATTTTAACCAGATTTCATTATTGGACTGATTAGAAACATATATCAGAAATATTTAATTTTAAATAATTCGCTTTAATTTAAGAAGTAACTGTATTATAATAATACTGTATGTTAATATGTTTTCACAGTAAGAAGCAGTTTAATAAAAGAAGAAAAAAAGCAACAAAAACATTTTATGAACATGTACATGTATGAAGTGGCAGTGGTTTTGAGTTAGGGAATAGAGGGAGCGGGCTGTTGTCTAGTGGTTAGAGGCAACCACCTTTCAATCGCCAGGCCACACAAGACGTGGGTTCAAACCCAGCCTAGGCTGGGAATTTGTGTATAATGATTCCTTAAGCATTTTAAAGCAATCAACATAAAAGTGAAAAAAAAAAAAAAAAAAAGAAATCCCATCTTAAGTCCACTGAAAACTGTAAGCGTAGGGCCCTCTTTTGGAAGGTATGTCGGGTTACCTGCAACAAACATTGTTTTTGATGATGGCCTAATTTTCGTAATAGTGATTACTGGTGTTTTACGTTACCGTGTCTTTTTCTTTTCCTTAGAGCTTATATGTGTACATGTACAAACATACATGTGTACACACAGGCCTTCGTAGTTGAGACATGCTGTCACAGTCCCACACTTAGCAAACGCACCTGAAACAAAGGTGTGCTCGCTCAGTCAGTTAGCGGGCTATCACAGCACAGTGACCCGAAGTCTCCCACCAATGCAGTCGCTGTGAGTTCAAGTCCAACTCATGCTGGCTTCCTTTCCAGGCGTACGTGGGAAGGTCTGCCAGCAACCTGCGGATAGTCGTGGGTTTCCCCTGGACTCTGTCCGGTTTCCTCCCACCATAATGCTGCCGACTGTCGGATAAGTGAAATATTCTTGAGTACGGCGTAAAACACCAGTCAAATAAGTAAATAAAAAAGCAAAGGTGTGCTGAAATAATAAAGATTCTGGAAAGTGTGAATCTAGGTGTGCAAATCACATTCTGGTTTTCTGATGTGATAATCACTCCCTGGCTACAACAGAAAAATGGAATTCTGTGTACGTATAGTAAAGTGCTCCTTGTACAAGTGCTGAGCATTGTTTTTGTGAAGTTCTTGTGTATTCTGACTTACATGTTCTAGACTGCCGTGACAACGTGCAGGTATGTCTGGGATGTGAATAGACTGTGTATTAAAAGGGAAGTAAGGGTGCCAAGCTAAGGAGGGCATAGATGCACATAATATATACACATGCACCTAGGCTGTCCCTTGTAAACAGTCTGCACCATTAAGTTTACAAGTGCAGCTATTTCATGGATGTGGGCCATGTTCTCTTCTGTCATTCTGAACATACGGCCCAGTCATGACAAGTTCCAGAATATCCTGGCCAGGTTCCTCTGAAAAGGGAAGGTGGCGCGATGTAAAGAAGACTCTGTACATTGGCACGTACATGTATTATTGTGTCAGTAGTTGGATAGCTACCCATACTTAGTATATATGCCGTCACCCCAATGCTCCTGCAATCACAGTTCGTTGGTTTTGTTGACAAGATGTGTTTGACGATGCTTTTGTTGGGTCGTTACTGGGCTGCGTTTTTGAGGCATGCTATCACACTCTCACACCTAGCTCACTCCTGAAACAAAGTCTAGATGTGCTAATAAGTTATAACACACGCCTGTAATAATGAAGAACCAGGGCAGTGTGAATCAAGGCGTGCAAATCACACTCCTGGTTGTCTGCAAGCAGTGTGATTATCACACTCATGGTTGTCTGCAAGCGGTGTGATTATCACACTCCTGCTCACATACAGAAGAGGAGGTTTGCTGTTGAATTAATTGCATTTAATTGAATCCCACTTTGTGCGTCGCCAGAAAATGGCATTGTTTAACTCCATGTATATTATATCTAACCTAGGAAATGTTTATTAGCAATTTGCCACAGGTCACTGGTTTAGTTGGAGCCTCCCATAACTTTCCTCCACGTAATAAACTACATGTACATGACTGCCATCATTACATGCATGCAGACCCAGGAGTCTCTCACCATTGAGGTCACTGTGAGGTCAAGTCCAGCTCATGCTGGCTTCCTCTCCGGCCGCACATGGGAAGGTTTTCCAGCTACCTGCGGATGGTCGTGGACATTTCCCGGGCTCTGTCTGGTTTCCTCCCACCGTAATGCTGGCCGGCACCGTATAAGTGAAATATTCTTGAGTACGGGGTAAGACACCAATCAAATGACTAAATAAATACAAACATGTAACTGAAAACTTTCTTGAGAATTGTTGCTTACTTTGGACTCCCTAAAGTTTGTGACCGTAACCAAGAAAATACAGAGAAAAAAAAAACAAAAAGAAAAACGAAAATGACAGGCAAAAATTTGAAAAAAGTTTTTTGATAAGGTATTCGTTTTTCAAAATCCTGACCTACAAACGCACTGATACCGGTACACCTATACGCTACATGCACTTGTAGTTGTCGCTTGAAGTTCTGTTTGCGTGACTTGCGCTGACATGTATTTCCTTGTACAGGTCTGCAAAATGCAAAAGTTTCTGTATTTACTACAATATGTATGATTTCAGAGACTCGAAAATATGAGACAGCTTCGGTAGTCTGGTGGGTAGGACTTCTGCCTCAAGGCTGGGAGATCCAGGTTCAAGCCTGGGTCGGGTCATACCAAAGACTTTAAAAATGATACTCTTTGCTGCTTTGTTTGGCGCTCAGCATTGAGAGGTTAGAGCAAGGAAGCAGAACTGGTCAGCCCCCCGTCAGTATAATGTGACTGAGTGGAGTGTCATGTCTGGTGTCTTCGGCATGATGTTCCAGTGGTGGCAGCACTTTGGCGGCATGGACTCGCCCTGCCACAAGAGGATGCACTGTTTACACACAATCCTCGTTGTGATGTGAAACGTTGTTAAGAAATACGTTAAACCTCAAACACTCACTCACTTGAAAATATGATATGTATCAAAATAATATTGTCCTGTTTTGAACGCTGTTGAGGCAGGGTCAGGAATGTTGTTGAAAGAGTGAGAGAAACACGGTACATCTAAATACATGTATCCATGGACATCACTCATGATGTACTGATCAATACATCTATTGATCTCTGGGAATTGCACCGGAATCGGTGTTAATTAATTGTTGTAATGGAAAGAGGACATCTATATAGGTATTGATTTTTAATATTGCTGCTCTGCTTTTTCATGGTGACAAATCTTGTATAACTGGCTGTGGATATGTATGACTGGAGCGCTTGCCAGACCTGATACTGATATACTGAACTGGACACAGGGTCGCAGTAACTACAGAGTTGAAGTAACATGTACACATACACATCGTATGTATGGGTGTATATGCTGTGCTGGTCATATGAACAGGTTGTTGTTAGATTATAGTCCTCGTATTGTACATGTGTAGTCAGGTCAGGTAAAGATAAACAAATCTGGGGGCAGAAGTTCAGTGCTATACCCTACCATAAGGCCACGTTGTATATGTGACCAGTTGCATTCATAGGGCAACTGAGATACATTTACATACTGTAAATGATCTAAAATTTGGTAAAAAAAAAAGTGCATCTTTAGTAAATGTCATAAAATATTATTTCTGGTGGTGGAACTCACTTTTTTCTAGCAGGGTGTCATCCAACCTTCTACAACAAGTGTCCGAAGAACTTTCTAAAACCAACAGAACTCTCAGAAACAGCCAAAATAAGTAAACCAAGTCATGGACGAAATTTTAGGTCATTTAGGGTATTTGATTAACGACACTGTATGATAGATGATGTGGACACTGATTTCATTCATCCACCCAGAACATATGTGGCGTCCCTTTCATCACCATTGAAAACTTCTGACAGCTTCTCTTCGCACGAATCCATCTTAAGGTTTTAATTTATATGCATGAACTTTCTTAGTTCTTTGGAGGCTTGTGTTATTTGTCCTATTTTGGAAACTGGTCTTCTGATTATTGACCAGAAATGCCCAGTTTGGTTGATGGCTGGTACATGTATGTTGGTTTCAATGCCTACATGTAGGTACAGTACATAAGCACATATACATTGTACATTGATGTGTAAAGCACTGAGAGTTACCCGCAGAAGTGGTGAGCTTTTGTTCTGGACAGTGAGTGGATGCAGAGGTTTGCTCGAGCTGTAAAACTGACCGCTGCGGGACATATACATGTCTAAGTGGATTATTTTTCAGTATGACATTTACATGTAACCCGAGCCAAACAAATGTGTACTTGTACATGTAAATTATACAGGTGTGAGCTAACATGCCTGAAGCATTTCATGTGCTCTATGGATATGTGCGTGTAAGATTTGAAAATAAAACGGGAAGCACCACTGTTCTCCCAGGCATACATGCACTTACCATAAATCCTCAAGAAATTCAACATTATAGTATGTGATATTTTGGCATGTGAGGGGAATTTTTATTTGAGACAGAGAAGTTGTTTTATACTTTCTGTGAAGTTCGAATTTGACACCTAACAGAAGAATGCATTCTAGCCTTCAAAATCTTAAAAGTTTTTGGAATTACCTCTAGTGATATACATGTTTCTTTAAAAGTTATTTGAAAGGGACACTAATGGCTTTGGACTTCTCATACTGTGTCTTGACTACAATATCAGCTGTACACTTCTGAAATATTCTTGAATAGGGCATAAAACACCAATCAATGGAATAAATAAGTCCAAAACAAACTGTAGATGCAAACTTAATACAGGTTTGTCTGCTCTAAAACATGCTAAAACATAACAGACTAATGCTCTGCATATCAGGGGGGTGTTCTAGTCACTTTCTTGTCTGGTAACCACAACGAGAAATATCAGAAAATCGAGTTTTAGACAGTTTCATATTTAATTTTCCTGAAGTAATTGTTATCTGATTTGTTCATATTGAGTTTCTAAAAAGAAATTGGTTGGAAAAACCCCTTTTATATACAGAATGTAATATAGCATTACTGACTTGAAAGTATATGGTACATATATATAGAGGATACCAGGCGGTGTATGTACATTTGAGCACTACATGCCTGTGCCTAGTCAATACACCCCTGTGGCTGTCCTGTCTGCGTGGGCACAGGTGAGTCTAGTCAGTACACGCCTGTGGCTGTCCTGTCTGCGTGGACACACGTGTGTCTAGTCAAAACACGCCTGTGGTTGTCCTATCTGTGTGGACACACACATGTCTGGTCAGCACACGCCTGTGGCTGTCCTGTCTGCGTGGGCACGCGTGTCTAGTCAATACACCCCTGTGGCTGTCCTGTCTGCGTGGGCACGCGTGTCTAGTCAGTACACACCTATGGCTGTCCTGTCTGCGTGGACACACGCATGTCTAGTCAATACACCCCTGTGGCTGTCCTGTCTGTGTGGACACACGTGTGTCTAGTCAGTACACGCCTGTGTCTAGTCAATACACGCCTGTGGCTGTCCTATCTGTGTGGACACACGTGTCTAGTCAATACACGCCTGTGGCTGTCCTGTCTGTGTGGACACACGTGTGTCTAGTCAGTACACGCCTGTGGCTGTCCTGTCTGTGTGGACACACGTGTCTAGTCAATACACGCCTATGGCGGTCCTGTCTGTGTGGACACACATGTCTAGTCAATACACGCCTGTGGCTGTCCTGTCTGTGTGGACACACGTGTGTCTAGTCAATACACCCCTGTGTCTAGTCAGTACACGCCTGTGGCCATCCTATCTGTGTGGACACACGTGTCTAGTCAATACACGCCTGTGGCTGTCCTGTCTGTGTGGACACACGTGTGTCTAGTCAATACACCCCTGTATCTAGTCATTACACGCCTGTGGCCGTCCTATCTGTGTGGACACACGTGTCTAGTCAATACACGCCTGTGGCTGCCCTGTCTGTGTGGACACAAATGTGTCTAGTCAGTACATGCCTGTGTCTAGTCAATACACGCCTGTGGCTGTCCTGTCTGTGTGGACACACGTGTACTTCATAAAGTGGATTAGTAAGATTAAATGCCAGTGTACCAGCATGACGCTTATGAAGGTCATGGTGACCTTACGAATGGGCTGGATTGATATATAATTCCCTTCTGGCCTTTGATGGAAATCCCACAGCTGTCATTAAGGTACCTGCATGTATCCATCGATCATTCTGTCTTCTGCCTTTGCCAGATGTGATTACAGGCTAATATATGCTGTATATATGTGTACATACATGCTGTATGTATGTGTACATACATGTTTCGAGGTTCATGATTGGAAATGAAACGTATGATAACGCAACAACGTCAGACGAGTTCCACTGAATCGTTGACCTTGTCTTTGCATAACATGGTGCCAGGTGCCGAAAGTATATGCACTTTCAGTCAAGAATACCTTGACATTCTTCGTGCTGACAGTCATGGCATATAACCTTATATAATTATATATGTACCAATTTTGCTAACAGCTAACATGCAGCATGCATTCCTATATTTATTTTATGCCTGGAATAAACTCTGTGTAATGATGAATGGGTGCGCCATGGTTATGTAAAGTAGCGGTTATGTACCCTATCTAACAAAGATTAGCATTGTATAACTTGATTATATAATGAGGGCGCGGTCTGTTCTAACAGTTTGCTCAGTTTGTGAAAACTGTAATATGTGTGGTATGAGGGCTGAGATAGTTCAGTACATGTTATATATCTTTGTCTTTGGGTATGATGCATGCTTGATAAATGCACGTATGCATTGGACTTCATTAACATTGCCTTTTGATTCGGAAAGGCTGATATTTACTTAAATGTGGAAAGTAAGACATGTCAAGTGGTCTGTAGGTAGACTCTCCCAGCAATTTAAGGTGATTAAACCTTGATAAATGAGATCGCATAATTGTCGGGATCCATCTTCTCACTTGTGGATGTTTTCATTAGTTGAGACACCGGGTGAGGTTCACTGGTTTTCACTGGCTTACATAACCTGCAGATGGTCATGAGCTTTCCTTGCACCATAATGCTGGCTGCCATCATATATACATGTACATGTATATTGTATTCTTGAGTATGGCATAAAAACCCAATCATATGAATAAAATAAATTTGTGAGAGGTGCATTTAAGGCCAGTGAAACTTGATTCCCTGTTTCCCGTCATTATATTTTGGAAAACTGGTTTGGGTGGCAGAACAGCTTTCATTTTCACCATCATTATTTAGCTATATTTTTGGTAATAATACTTTTTGCCAATTTCTGACAAGAAATGAATTACCAATAATGAGTTCCTATGCAGGAAGGACAGGAAATGAGGAATCAAGTGTGAAATGCCAAAGTCCATGCATTTCTTTGAAATAAGAATGTTCTAAGACCCTTTAAACATGAGAAAATGCCGGAAGATTTTGTTTTATAGCTGATGGGGGTTCAGAAGAGGGAGACAAATAGAATGCTCAGTGGGCCATATGTCTTTTATATAAACACTGGTAGAGCTGTCGAGCCACTGGCTGATCTGGCATAAACACAATGTACATTGTGCATGTACCTGACCCTCTCCGTCCCTGCCCGGTACCACCTCCCCACTGTACCTTCATTTGCAGGTGTATTTGCCCCTCCCCACCACCACCTCCCTGCCGTATATGCCTCTACAAGTGTATGTGCCATGCCCCGTGTACATGGTTCCGAAAACACAGCCAGAACTCCATACATTGTATGCTGTGCGACAGGTATGACAGCCGGTAGCCTGTAGCCTGTATCCATTTATGCTGCGTGCCATATAATCCTCTTCCTGAAGACTCTTGCATAATATCTGTCTATTTGTGTCACGGTGACTTGATTTTGCACTCTGCACCCTGTGTCTACCTGCCAGAGGCAATCAGACCTACCTGAGTTGGGTTGCGGGAATTGTCGGCACTGCTCAACGCCCTGGTTTTGCTCTACTTAGTGTGAAAGGCTGGTGAAGTCTTCACATGTTGGGCTGCTGCAGGCAGTGACAGGCAAGACACCAGGTATGCTGGTACCTGTGTTAACTCAAGCCCTATTCCCACACGTAGGTTTAGGCAGGAGGGGTTAAGGTGAGAGCGGAAGGAGGACTCTATCGCAGTTTCTTGTTACACACCCTGTAATGCTGGGAAAATTTACATAGGAGTCAAAGAGGAAAGTAAGAGAAAAATTTGAAGCAAAACTAATGCTGTTTTTCAAAATCTGGCTAAATCTGTACATGTATATATGCTCAATGACACAACAGAATGAACAGTTTCTGTGAATCAGATTATTTCAGGGTTGAACTGCATATGCACGTTTTTTTGAATTTTCGACTTTCATGGCATTTAGAACTTTAAAGGGTCATGGTAGGCATGTCAGAATAGTAGGTATTTTTGCATTATTACAGAATGACATGAGTATTAGGTATTTTTCTCAAGAAGTATAAGTTACAAGCTTTTCACTTATCCCACCACCAGCATTGTAAGTTAAGCGAATGTTTAAAAGTAACAAAAAGAAAAATGAAAACTGAAAACTCTGCCAGAATATTTAAATGAGGCCTGACCCTTCAGGATCAGCCAAAAAGAGGCGGAAAAGAGATCTCAGCTTGTTGACATGCATGTCTAGAGTTGTAATTGTTGGACACTTGTCGCAAAACTACAGTGTAATGCTTGATAAGTCGATGCAGATGTTGTTGTTGTGGCATTGTTGAAAGTCGAACAGACTCATAGTCTGTTACCAAGATAATTGGTAACCTATTCTCAGTGCTGTTTAAGCTGCTTTACTCTGCATGTATCTATGTGTATCAAAATTCGAAATTACCCGAGTTCATGTAGCCAGTATCTACTGATCCCGAACCCCTGCAGATAGATGTATGCTTCCGATCATTTCTGTTGAGTATTAACGAGGCAAAATGGCCCACCCTCCATCTGTTGAATTCAAATAATGGCACGACTTCTATGGGCTCGTATAAGCTACATACTCAATGAATATTTTTAATTTCAAAGTGACTGATTTAGTTTATGAATGAACTTCAAAAGTTCGTTAAGATGCCGCAATCAGAATTTGTTTAAAAATCCAAATTTTGGGCGACAGTGTTCTCTTCAAAGTTGACATCAGATGTGGGGATTTGGTGCCCAGAATATGTCCGTGTTCCACACAGCATTGAAAGTTATCAGCTCAGTTCCCCTTATATACTTTTACATACTTTTTGTGCCTCCCTCTGACTGCAGGGTACGCAGGGCTTGGGAAGGAAGAGTGTTTAGGTTTGGTCAATACCTTCATTACCACCATGGTCATGACGTGATTAAGTTTTGTGAAACATTGATCGCTGTTTAACAAATATATGAATGAGGCATGGTCTTCCGTCACGCGTTTGTATACAGGAATTAAATCATTTCTAACACAAGAATTAACATTTAAAAATATCACTCGTCTAGAAATACATATATATTTATTACACATATATATATCATCCATGTAAATAAAAGAGAATAAAAAAAAATCCTCTAGCATAATAGTGCACCTGCCTGTTTTGACATCACAGAGCACAAGTACATTTCAGTGCAAATATTTGTAAAGTGTATGTAAGATGCACACATATATATGCACATATATGTACGGTATGTCTGTTTAACGATTTCGTTTGAAATAGAACTTGCCAGTATGCATTCTCATCTTCCTCGTGATTACAAGTACCAGATTTTTGATTCTCGAGGTCACAATAACGTTATGCCCATAACTACATTCCACAGTCCGTTTTGATGCACCGTCGTTCTCCAAAGCAAAATATCTGATTATGGAAACAAAGGTTGTCCCCTCCAGCCTGCCATATGGTCAGATCTATACTTACAGTGGATACATGTATGGTGTGCCGATATTTTATACATGTATGCCTGGGCGATGTAAACATTTCTGGAGGCTTAGAGAAGCTTCCTGATTAGAAAGATTGCTGAGAGGAATGACTCTTGTTCAGGCCATCCTTAAAAGTATGTTCGTTCGGCATAATCTGACCTACCCTTCAAAAAAAAAAAAAAAAAAAAAATGGGGCATACTCAAAAATTTTTATTGGCATTTTGAAAAAGTTTCTTATTTCTTGGTTTTTTCCTCTCCATGTTAATTTGTTTAAAATCCCTGTCATTTTCAAGAGACACAAGAAAATTTTTCTCATGGGGTCAGCTATAGGTAGGGCCCAACAAAGAGTTTTTTAAGGCTGGCCTCATGTACATTGAAGTCCTGAGGTTTGGCAGGTATGTGTAATTTGTCTCCACCTGTAAACCTGTCACACTCCTGCCTTACTAACAACTGTGATGTTCTGCTGAGGCACTCAGAGACCAGGCACGTTCAGGCACTTCTGTACCAGCCTGCAGCAGTGGCTAGCTGACGATCACATGAAAGATAACATGGCAAGATACAAGGATATGAAGATCATGAGACAATATACCCAGAAGTAAGCCTGCTAAGGCCAGAGACACAAGGCTCCTCGTTTCCCTTGAATAAGTTTCTGATTCAAGAAAAACTGTTGTTTTTTTTTTTAATTTCACCTCCCCCCCCCCCCAAAAGAAAAATTGTTAAAATTTTTTTTTTCATTGGCATTATGATCAGCTATATTTACTTTTATGGTACAACGGTAATCTCACCTTTTTTGGCTAAACATGAAAAGAATGAGCGTCAGTGTTGGGAAGGGGGCAGTGTAAAATGACGTGTGGGCGAACAGGGACAGGACAATATTAAACTGGAAATTATTGTATGTTTAACAATAAAATAATGTGCAGAGCATACTGAAATTGTGAACATGGAAAAAGCATGGTTTTGTTGTTATGGTATGGTTAAGCAGATTTTTACATTAACTTGAAACATGAGTTTTAGACTATATACATTAAGCCTGCACAGACCTGTGTGAAATGGCCAATGGCAGTAAGAAATTTTTTTTCACTCTAGCTAATAACACAGTTAGGGATTTTAAATAAATTAATGTGAAGAGAAGAAAGGAAAAAATCATCAAAATATCAATAAAACTTTACAGCAGGGCTCTTTTTGTTTTAGAGAATTGGTTGGTTTATGCACAGTAAACATATTTTTAATAATGGCCTAAGTAAGACTACAGTACAAATAACCTTTGCCCAGCCATGTACATATACTGTTATATTTAGAGTGCCAAAGCTGACCTTAAGAATTACCTTGTTTAACAACATAGTCACATGGCAGACAAACTTTGTACTTTGACCTCTCTGTTTTAGGGAATGTACATGTATGAGGGCTTCTAACATGCATAAGCTCAGGGGTCTGTCATGTGGGTGTACTTCATAAAATGTCTGGCAGAATTTCTATGCTTTTGCACTTTGTAAAACCCAACACTAACAGGGAATACCATTTGAATGCTTTATGCGACTGTTATTTGTAATGTTGATTACTGTTAATAATACAGTACTGTATATGTACTGATCCATGTTTATAAATTTCTGGGATTGACACTGTCTACATACGGCACAGTAAAATTACATGCACTATGTACCTTGCAAGCATTGATGTCAGGCCTCAAAGAGATCCTGCTATACTCCACGTAAATATTTTATAAACTACATTTTTCTGGTCTTCTTAGTGTTGGACCTAATACCATCCAGTCTGTGTGTACATATGCATGTATACATGGGCTGTGTATTTGTGGATTTCCACGCTCTTGCTGCTTGTGACATTGACAATGCTGGGATCAGGCTTTGAATTTAAGACCAAAGAAGGCGCTGGCCCCCTTTGATGAACCACTGGCTGACGGTGCCATCATTGCCGCCGTTAAATTTGATGCCTTTTGTGTGAAGAGCACTAGCCTTCTAAAAGCATGATGTGCATGCATGTATCTGTGCCTCACACGTGGGGAAGTTCATTAATGACTAGCCAGAGGTTTGTGGTTTATCCCAAGCTCTCTGGTTTAAATCACCCATAAAGCTGACTGCATTCATATCATATACATGTGAATGGGAAGAAAAAATCCAGTAAACAATAAATAAGTGACAAGGTCAAACCTATATATATATTTACTCTACTGATAATGACCAAATAAACATGTTGAAATATATTAAATTAAATATGAAGAAATTTTTCTCCAAATTTCAGAGTAACTCTTTCCTCCTGTTATATTTGCAATAAGCTTCATGCACATATATACATGTACATTTACACATAGATGTATTGTTAGCATGGAAAAGAATCAAACTTTCTTGAAACATGTGTTAGAAGTACTTTGGAAGGGCGAGCCATGTATTACATGACAGGAAGGCCATGACATTGAAATGCGCACACAGGTCAAACGTTGTTGCAAACACTGGGTTATCATATACTTTTGGCGCATTATTTGCATACGTGTGCATGTACGCTCAGTGCACATCAGGTCATCTTGGGAGGACAAGTTAAACTGTGTCTCCATGGAAATCACAAGGAAGTGGGTAACGGATATAGCACTTTAGAAATGAACTCCAGGATGAGGGGCTTGACATAGCTTTGTTTGCATCATGCCGTGATGTCTGTACTTGAGAAAGGCAGTTCATGGACACCTGCGGCAGAAAACCCTGTGTATATAAAATCAAAGCCAAAGTACAGTGTAAGCTGAGTGCAAGGTACACTCTACATGTATGTGTAGGTATTAAGAAATCTAATAATATACATAATAATATATTTACATTAATCCATTATTATAAAATGATAAATGTAATATGATTTCAGATAACTTCTCGTCATAATTATTTAGCATTTTGTGGTTAAAAATGTCCGGGCATGCCAACATGCTGGCGTATAATCAATAAGTGGATGGGATGGTGGGCCGTTATGCTTCCCTTCCCTTATTGCTCCCACTGAATGCTTCACGTCTGACATTATAATTTATTATACGACTAGTCACAGTTTTTGAATACTAAATACATGCTCCTGCAGCCAAGTGGTATGGAGAATTGCCTAGAATTGTCGTTCACGTGTGTAGCTGAAGTAAGATGACAACAACACACGCAGTTTCACTTTAAAATCGGAAGCTCTCTAGGTGAATTAGTGTGTGGAAAGCAAGGAGCCTGCTCGGAGTGGTCCAGTGGTTAGCTTTGTTGTGATACATTATATTATTTAGAATTTCACATTTAGCTGTATACATTTCTGGCATTACTGTTTGATGAAGTCAGTGCTTTAGTTTCACCTAAGTTAAAATGGTGTCACCTACATAACACTGTTTTCCCAAGCTGAATGTTGTACTTCCCAGTCGGCATTCTCCAGGCAGAGTTACAGGCTCGAGACAAATTCTCCACTGAATTTACCAAATCTTATTTACTGAGTTTACAGTAACTGCAAGCCTGTAGGTCCTCAGTTTATGCCACTGACTGTCATGGATGCTATCAGCCATTTTCATAGGTTCCATTTACATGTGCCTCCTTACCACACCACCTTCTGTAAAATGCGCCACTTGTATGGGAGAGTGACCCCAAGGGAGGTAATTCTCCGGCGCTCAGCTGGAGAGCTCTTAATAAGATGATGAGATCTTGACAGCTGGTTTTTACATAAGTTTTTATAATCTTTGTTACATCTTGAGTGACAATGAACATTTATAGATCTGTACTTGATGTGCCAAGACGCCGGATTTTAGCAGTAATGTGTGACCATTTTCTAACTTTCACACTGTCGCCACTGCTCTGGATTTACTCTCTGTGCTGTAGCCTGTTACATTATGTATTCTCAATGCAATGCTGGCTGCTTTTCTGTAAGTGAAATATTCTTGAGTACTGCATAAAATAGGAATAAAATACATTTATAAGCATCTAAATAAATAAATGAATACATACATTTGTACACATGATACACATTTTTATACATTATATACATTTGTATGCATGATATACATTTGATATTGTAGTGCTGTATAAAGTGAATACTTGCATTCAGACTTACATGCAGTGTTGGTTAATCAGTTACAGATATCTCCATACCTGGGTCTTTCTGCTGCTGTGACTTGGGCTCTGGTTGTATGCCTAAGTCGCTTATATCTGGGGGTGCATTCTGTGGCGGTAAGTCATAAGCAATGATTACTGTTATGTTTATTGTAATACCTACCCCTAAATGACCTAAAATTTCATCCACGACTAAGTTGCTCATTTTTTCCTAATTGTGAGAGTTCTGTTGATTGCAGAAAGGTGTTTTAAGGTTTATTTGGATGGTAGGATGATATCCTACTGGAAAAATCAAAGTTTCATCATCAGTAGGAATATTTTGTAGCATTTAATTACCTCTAAATCTGCACTTTTGTGGGCATAATTTTAGGTCATTTACATTCCTACATGTACATTGTAAATGTGTTCTCTTTTCCAAATGTTTAGAAAACAAGAAAAAAATGTAATAATTGTATTAGAGTTAAGTCACTATACATTTAAAAAATTTCGTGTATGAATAAACTTTTTTGATGTTATTTTGTACATCAGGCTTTTTTCTATCCAGTTTCTTTTCAGAAACTCAATTTGAACAAATGGGAAAACTCAGTATTTTTTCCTGTGTAGCGAAAATTCAATTTACATGTATTTCATGAAAATTCGTGACAAAATTTGTCTAAATCTCAAATTTCACACATTTCTTGTTATGATTACCACAACAAGTAAGTGGCTAGAAAAACCCCTCTACATAAAGTCCATGAACAAGGTGACTTCAATATGCATATACATATAAACGTAGTCAGTAATTTAATTTGATTTACAGAGGGCTGGCTTGGTATAATTTCATGTACCCTAATTCTTCTAATTTTTGGGACAGGTACATGTATAATTAGTGCTGAAAGTGAAGAGTTACCTTTCTCTCCCAGTTTTTCAGCAAAGTAGACATGTAGATATGTTGTTCATGTACATTGACTGACCAGGTGAGAAAAGGAAACTGTGTATCCCTGTTACAGTTACATATGCATTGGCTGAAAGGGGCAAACCAGGTGTCCCAGTAACAAGAAGAATTAGGGTAGTTGAAGTTTCTCTGGGCTCTGCACAGTGACAATATTTAGTGTGCTAATAAAGTAATACTAAAATAAATAGCAGCACCTGAAATAATAAAGAGCCTGGGAAGTGTGATAATCACACTGCTGCTTGAAAGATGAAGGATTTCTGGAGTATGGTGTTAAACACTGTTCAAATAATTAAATAAATAAACGTCCCTGTTTGTGTGTTTCAGGATGTTTTGTGTGGTGCTGGCTCCTCCCTACTGCTGATGGCCAGTGTCTTGCCTTACCTGGGCAGATTTGACTGGTACATTCAAACACACATCTCCTCTCCGTTTGTGCTTATCGTGGTCAGTGTAGCCATGTGTACGGTGCTGTACCCAACATCTAAGGGGTTTTCCTCGCGGGTGAACGCCACAGAGATCGTGTCGTCAACGGCTGGGTTGCTGTGCGGCTGCTGGATTCTGCAGAACACAGGAATGACCAAAATAGTGCAGACCCCCGGGCTTCACCCAGTGATATACCCCACTCTGGATTGGGTGGCATACTCCCTGCTTCGTTTCGCTATCGGGGTGGCATCCATCGTGGTGGCTCAGGTTGTCACAGGCAAGACGGCGGCATGGGCCGTCTCCTACATGGTGGGCCTGGAGAAAACAGACAAAAAGCACCCATCTGTGATAATCGCCTACAAATTCATCACTTACTTCATGGTGGGACTGACGGTCATGGCGGCGGTTCCCAACATCCTGAGGTTGTTGGGCATTTGCCGCAGCACATTCTTCGGAGAGGTTTTATAACAGGGACAGTTTAGGAAAAGTTTTGTCAAATCTGTACAGTTTTCCAGGGTTTTTTTTTTATCGCAGCATATTTCTCTTGGCAGGAAAGTGGTTCTTCTTGCAGGAAACCCCTGTTGCCCACTGGATGATCAAAAGTGTGTGGAGCCTTTTTAAGAGGTCCAGTGTTCCACGTCATTCCCAGCCTGACAACGTTGGTAGATTCGCCTCTGTAAGGCCAAGCCCACACTTACACTGTTGCTGGTGTGGAACGTGTCTAACAAAAAAAAAGTCAATACACCTCTCCCTCATCACAACACGCACCATTCACTGTAGCACATAATTCATTACAGTGTGGTTACAGTTGTTTCCCCTGAAAGTTCCTTCAAAGTGGTTGCAAGTGTTTTTAATATATGAAATGTTTCAGGGAAGAAAAGCCTCAGAAGTTTAGTTTATGTTTGTACTCGGATGCTTAGTTATGTTTTTATTCCGTGAAACTTTTTGTATTATCTTGATTCATGTAAATTGTACCTCAGATGACCCTGTGTCATATTTGTCAAACACTACCGACGGCCAGGGAGGCTTATATGCAGGACATCAGTTATAACATGGTGGTGATGTTGAAGCTAATTTGCCTCTTTACCAAATTACTGTAACAAGGGAGAGGTGTATTTTGCAGGTAGATAATCAACAGCACAGCAAAGCTCTTATCTGAAGAAGTCAGAGAACAAAGATACAATCTACTCCAAATAAAAGCACAACACCACTAGTGTGATAACGGGATGCTCCATGTGGTGATGACTGTCAGATGCGTGAATGATGCAGCTGGTGGATACATGAATGCTGCATCCCATGGATGTGTTATGCACCCCTCTGATGGCTGTGGGAATGATACAACTGTCGAATGAGTGAATGATGCAGTTATCTCTTGGCTGTCGGATGCGTGAATGGTGCAGCTGTCTGATGGCTGGCAGATGCGTGAATGATGCAGCTGTCTGATGGCTGGCAGATGCATGAATGATGTAGCTGTCTGATGGCTGGCGGATGCGTGAATGATGCAGCTGTCTGATGGCTGGCAGATGCATGAATGATGTAGCTGTCTGATGGCTGGCGGATGCGTGAATGAATGCGGCTATCTGATGGCTGGCAGATACATGAATGATGTAGCTGTCTGATGGCTGTCAGATGCCTCAGTGCTGAAGCCCACAGATGCGTTATGCAGCCCTCTGAAGGCTGTGTGAATGATGCATCCATTGGATGTGTGAATGATACAGCTGGTGGATGGCTGACAGATGCGTAGATGATGCAGCTGAAAGTTGGTTAGTGTATGCTAGAATGATGTTATCAAAAGTCGAATACCAGAATATCAGTATCAAGATCGTGATCTATAAAGATCCCAAAATGCTGACCTGGTATCAAGATCATATCAAGGTATCGTGATAGGTGCTTGGTGAGAGATCCAAGTATCAGGGTCCATTGTATGGAAATAACATGTATCAGTATGCGGATATCAGGTTTCAACTGTAAGAAGCCATGTACCAGGATCTAGTATATCGAGATCCCCATGTCACAATCTGGGTACCGACCACTAGTATGTAACCACCCCAGTAGTCTCATTCATCACCCAAATTGCATGCCGTGGGTTTAAAAATAATATATGCACCTTAATAGTGTTGATTATACTGCTCCATGTTGGCCAGTGTTTTCTAGAATTTTCAATGTGATCACCTAACAGATGGTGTATGTGTATGCAGCCAACACAGAAGACTGTCCCATAGGCTGAGGAATGCCCAAACATTAGACACGCTGAAAGGAAAGGAGGGAGTGTGGACAGATACATGATAACCCACAAGAATGAAGGGAAATGCACAGACTGTTAAACTAGATTGAATGATCATTATGCACTGTCCAGGAAAATAGCTTTATGAATGAATTTTTTTTTTTTGTGGGGGGGGGGGGGTTGGAATATTTTCAAGTATAGCATTGTTGAAAGTTGAGATTCTTTCTGTTGTCTGTTTGGAATTGAATGGGTATGACTGGTGTCATATCCATATTCTTTTGCCTGAAATGCATGTCATTCTCTTATGGTCCATTCCAAGAATGCTTTGACTGCTCTGTATTTATCAAAGTCTCCGTCTGTTGAAGTATTACTGGCAAAAAAGCTAACTTAACTGGTTAAAATGGTCCGAAAAGGCGGAGTAGAATTTAATGTTTTAAATTGCACTTTCCTCTGGTAAGAAAAATTCTAAAAGAAAGGGAACGAATTGTGGAACCCTGAACAGTATTTAATGGTCTTTTATCGGACATCAGATTAGATAGTACAACAGGTTAGTTTTTCCTTTGCGTTGAGGTGTAAGAGATTGACCTGTGACTGAACAGGTTTTCCTTTAATCTCCGCATCCAACGTCAGAGAGAGGTTTGATTTGGTTACCCGTAGTCAAAACAACTTGAAACGGGGAGATTTTTGTCCTCAAACTTGGCTGTATTGAGATATTGATTATTTTCAGGGTTACTGCTGGCTTTGTTTTTTAGGAGACAAAGAACTGTTGGAACTGTCAGCTTGTCTGTACAGAAATAACATTTTGTTAATGCTGTACGTTTCATTGGTGCAATTGTTGTCTGTCACAATATGGTTTGCGGCCTGTCCGACAAATTAATAGTCGATACATTATCCATGCAGCAGTTGGAAATTAATCAACCTGCAGACTAGAGACTGAAGTGAGGCCATAGTGCTCTGGGCTCTAACATGCTATAATTCTGTTGAACCAGAAACCTGGTTAAGAAAAAGTCTATCTTGTCTCACAGCCACTGTGTTCCTGACCTTGACCTTGGTCAACTTGGCCAAGGTTCGTGTCCATTTTTATTTCTGATAGCAGCTCAGTAAGCTCAGTGAACTTTCAGGGATGAAAGTAGTTGTTTACCTTCTGAACTGAACTTTGAGATGCCATATGAGACAGTATTTGTGCATAATCTAACATTGTTTAAAACGACCGATAGATGTCAGAAAAACATCAAAACCAGTCCAAAGGGGAAATTTTTTAAAATGCAAACCAGGTTTCCAACAGTGTTGTGTGAATATCCCGAATGCTTGCTGTGAGATAAATCTATTTAGTGTCTTTATATTGATTCCTTTGAAAAGAAATCAGTGCATGTAATAGTTTCTGTGGGTGACTCCTCAGTGTATCGATAATACCGTTAGCATATATTTATATAGCAAATGACGACAGAAAGCAATACATAATCGCTACATTGCCTTTTGGTATTCGTTGATTAACATTGATAAGAAAAAGAAATGGAAGGCTTGTTCCAAATGACTTTGCAAATCTGAAATAAGTTTTTTATTATTCTGTATGTTTGAGATTTTATTATTGTTCTACATATTGTACAAATGAAATTGAGAGATATTTTTGTTACTTCAATATTGTTGTTTCCTGTGTATCTATATGGCTACTCTTTTGTCATAATCTTGTATATAAGTAATTACCTGACATAATATAGTCCATCTGCCCCTCCTCCCCACTATTTTTCTCTGTCCTGATTTCCTCTATGCCATTTTAAATATTCTTGTTGTTTCTACTTTTTTTTTGTGCTATTCTCACGCCCTTCCCACACACTGCCTTCCCCATTCCCCGCGTTTTGCTGGTGTACCTTATACCTCAAATCCCTGTCCCCTTGTGCCTTTTTCCCCTGGCCCTGTCCCCTTGTGCCTTTTAAATACTGACCATGTATCATTCTCTTCTTTGCCTTGTAGTCCCAAAAGCATCTTCTTTCTATCCTCTATTCCCTGTTCTGTACTTTTTATACGCCAAATTCCTGTGGGTTCTCCAACGTGCCTTTTCCCCTCAGCCCACTTTCCCCTAATTCCCCTTTCCCTGTTTCCACCTCATCCCGCCCCAAATCACCTCCTTTCTTGTATATTAATAAAGTTTCTATATGTATTGGTACGTTTTTTTATTTTTTCAGCCTTGAGTAATTTCTAAGTATTTTGTTGTCCTGAATCAGTCGTTAGTGATAGAAGTAGATATAAATTTGTTTTCTCATGAACATCATGATTGATTGAGTTAAGAGGATGTGAAAACTTGAATATTTCAAACCTACTGTGAAAAAAAAAATGCAGTTCCTGTTTTAAATAAGCCAATAAGTGTACATGCATCCATGTTTGCAGGGCATTTCTGACATCATTGAAACAAGCTCAGTGTGGGGAATTTACATGAAAATTTTCGTTCAAGATAATTATGCATTATATGTAAGATTGTTTATACGTCTAAAACTTTAGGAAAGGCCAATGAACAAAGATTTGACTGGAAACACATTGCTTGCTGTTTTCTATTTTCTTAAAGTCATGTTTAACTATGTGTTCAGTAAGTGAAATTATTCAGACTTCGTGTAAATTAAATACCTCTTGATGCACGCGTCAGCAGTGAGGTGTTGTGCTGTGGTAGGGCGTTACCACTGTATTTACAGAACTGCTTCGTAAATTACTTGTCATTCTGTTGCCACAGTCAGATCAAAAGTTTACTGAAAAGTGGTCTCAACCCTTCCGAATTTATCGCCATGTCTCTTTTCATGGCCTTTTGAGCTTTAAAAAAATCTAGGAAGAAAAATTTATGGGTTTAAAATTTACACAATCATGCCGCTATTTGTGATGTATTTCTAAACTTTGATGAAGTGTAGGTCACTGAAACTGTCATACTTGAAGCCATCACAAATTCCCATTACTTTTCCAGAAAAGTTTCCTGTCAGAAAGCTTTCTTTTTCTTTTTTTTTTTTTATGGCAAAATTTTGCTGAAGACCTATCTCGCCTGGATTAAAGCTTTTGTTCAGTAGAGTAGTCACGTGACCAAAGACAGTGCAGTTGATTGGCTCAGAGCTGCTATGGCTTCACTGCGAAACCACAGATTGAGTTCAACGTACCAAAGTTAGGTTGTGTTTAAGATATTTAATTGTATACATTAGGTACATATATGAATAATTACCTTTTGTTCAGAAACTTGGTTGTAGTTAAGGCTAGTTTGTTCACTGGTCGGATAACTCTTTATATGATATCTTTTGTGGTGCTTTCCTCACGGGATCTGCCTAGTTTCCTATCACGCGATCTGCCTAGTTTCCTACCATCACAGTGCTGGCATTTTACTATATGATGAGATCAATTGACAAGTTGAAGATTAGAAATATTTCGGATATGATTTTCTCTGTTAAGTTGGCAGTTTTTGTGTGAACATGATTGGCAGAGTGGTTGCTAGTCTAATCGTAAAGACGTGTACTACCAGAGATGGAATTCTTATCTCTCATAAGTTACCGTGAGTGACCAACCAAAGGCCGAAGGGAAACGTCATGGATTGGGCTATACTCTTCACAGAGCGTAGTCAAGTCTCTACGCTCTCTTCATATCATTGCCACCACCAGGCAAGCCTTTACCACGCTCGTAGGCTTGTTTAGGTTTGGTCTATGCCGTATTGACGCGGACATGTAAATCGGTATTTATCAATAACATTGTATCAGTTCATAGTATAGAGTATCAGAGGTGATAAATGATATTGAGCTAAACGGGCTAAATGCTGATTTTTGCCGAGAGTTTACTGAACTGTGGGTCACCGAAACTGTCGTATTTGAAGGCTGGACAAATTCCGATTGCTTTACCAGAAAAAAAATTCTTGTCTAAAGGCTTTAATTTCTTATTTTTATTGCAAAACCTTGATTCAATGTCTACATGTATCTCGCCTGAATAAAATTCGATTTGTTTTCAGCTCTAGTAGTGTAGTCACGCGGCAAAGACAGTGATGTTGACTCACAGTGACTGTGTCATCTCCCTAAAACTACGTATTGTCCGATAGAATCATGTCTCGAATCTCGAGACCGTTGACATTCGGGCACTTCACCCGCTTGAGGCTGCGGCAAACAGACGACGAGTTGAGAAATAACACGAGAATAGCTAGGAAAATGCAAAAAAACTGGACAATATTCTGAGAACTACGGCTTATAATAAAAACAAAGTACAGTATGTTTTACAACAGAACGATTTGCATATCATATTTAAACTATGAACATTAGCGAAAACTAGTTTTGGACTTATGAAGCCTTGAAGCAGAGTTCCCTATTAACTTTTCCCTATGTAATTTTGACAATGTTTTCACGGGCGTGTCTACGCGAGAGAAGCATGTTGGCACGAGTAAAAGCGCTAGTGCCCGGACGTCGGCGGTCTCGCATGCACCGGGTAAAGAGAATTGTATGTATATGTTAACATTAACAGAAGACTTTGCCTCATGACCTCGACTCCAGTGACCTTGGCCCCGACTCCAGCGACCTTGACATCGTTAAAGATTTGCTTATAAAACTTGCTATTGGTGGGAGATGTGTAAATCTAGCATAGAGATCTAGCATAGAGATCTGGGCATGCGCTGAAAGACTTGTGTGGTTTGACTTGTGTTTGCCTCCTTTCGGTATCGTCTGTTCAGGCGTGTTATGTTAAATTAGCGTTATTGTGTAGGCTATTCTTATGATTGTAACATTGTTACATGTATAAGCGAATAGAAGCATCAGCTTAAAAAGTGCGCGTGCAATAATTGTTTAAGAAATTGAAAAGCATGTTTGATGTATGTCCTGGGCTGAGGTTGCGTAGTTCCTTTAAATGAAGTAGCACAATACTGAGCCACATTGTGGATTACATCTTCATATTTTTACCTGACTAGATATACATGTACTATAATGTGTGAGTGAGGCATTGTGGACGTCAGATCTGTAACTTCAAATGGGCGACAAACCATTCTTATATGCAGTTGAAGGCAGTATTTCATTTGGCTGTTGGTGGACGTATATCACACTTGTGGCACAGCTTTAACGTTTAAGCGCATGCTTGTGTAATTGTCATTCATCTGGAGTCGTGTAGACTCGCGTTACAAGTAAAACACCATCCAGTTCGTTAACTCCATAGGAAACCAAAATGTTCAAGAACATTTTTCTGATTGGGCTTTCATAATGTGCGTCACCCAGCAGCCTGTGTGCGCATGCGTATCAGGAAATGTGTTCAAATCACCTACTATGCCTTTCAAATGTCCCCAGATGCCTCTTCAAAAGTCCTTTTAAGAATGTATTGTTGATTACTTTTTTACGATGGTTCTTTACACTTTTGCTTGGATATTGATCATTGTCAATTCATTGCGGATAATGTTCATATAATTCCCTACAGATTTACTGTTTTCGCTAGAGCCTGCTGAAAACTGCAAGCTTTGTGTATTAAAATTACAGATGTTCCTTCTAATAAAAGATCTTTTTCTCATATATTCTCTTTCATGTTTTAAATTTGCTGTGTGCTAGTTGTTTTTGTTTTTTTTTAGTTGAGTCGACAAAGTAACATGACATTTAAATGACATTTTTTTTCTGCAGACTAAGAAATTATTTTAAAATTGTTTATTTGATTGGTGTTTTATGCTGTCACAGCATATGCTATTTCGCTTATTCGACGGCGGCCAGCAGTATGATATTAGGAAACCCATCGCTGGCAGACCTTCCCAACGTACGATTGGAGAGGAAGCCTACTTGAACTGAAAGCGACCGCATTGATGGATTATACATTTCAAAATACATTCCACGTATTAAGGTGCAGTCGATGTCAGATTACGCAGTGAAAAAAAATCATTACTTGCATGACATTTTTACCACGTGTTGATTATTTCAAGTCTCCCGTTATTCTTATCCGCCAGTTTTAAGTCTCATTATTAAATTTCTGACAAGCCGTTGCAAACGTTGAAGTTACCAGTTTCATGACACGTCTGGGACTGGAAGAGAGGGGTCGTAACGTTACGCCTGCCTTATCACCACGACGACGCTTATTGACGGCATACGCCACCACGATACTTGCGACAGGCTTAACGTTACGATCGCTTTGGGAAACAGTCCCAGCAGATGTTAAAGTAACGTAATCAAGTCGTTGGTATGCTTGTCGCAGGATGAACGCAACAGCAAGTCGCAATTCACATGCAGTGTCATGGAAATACGATCCAAAGCAACTTTTCCGACGCCATAGAAGTTTTCCGGACGTCACATCTCCATTTTATTAAGACAGACACTTCGCCTATAGCGTATAAGTAATCAAGCGGGCAGAAATAACCGGCCTCCCCGATTCCATAGTTGATGAATTTTAATATAAATATATTATCCAATCAAACAGAAGCTCCCCTAATTGATGGACAGCAAAGACGAAACAACATGTTTCACCGCGCATGCTCGATTTTTGGTAAAATCTCAGAAACACAAAAACTTTCCGCTCCTCATGAACAGAGATCTGCTGGTCTGCTGTCATATTAACACGTGATGTCAAAATACTTCTTGAAATGTTCGATAATGGAGATAGAATGGAATGAAATCTCTTGACCATTCAACAAGTCGGTGAACGAAGACTTAAGACCAGAGGGAGATTGACTGATATACCGACTGTACCTTTGTATTTTGAATTAAACCCTGTGGTCACGCAGATTTAAATGTTCCGTGTACGATACTAGCCCCAGGTGTATATTTCACTCGTCTTTATACTGGGCTGGGGTCGTCTTGTATCCATAGCGGCACGCAATAGCAATGCTTACGACGTTTCATGCCGAGTCCGGTAAGTCCTTTCTAAAAGATGTTTGCAGTCCAAAAAGGGTGTCAGCTGAGGCGCTTGTTTTCAGCTCAGACACACAAGCAACAGCCCTCCAAAATTCCATTCACCAGTTCCACGCTAGTACCAAATCGCGGCATTGTCATCACTCGAGCGGCGGCCATTTTGCGTTAACCACAGTCATGGGTGTTGAAGAGTTGTCGTTCTAGTGACGGTACACGAGCGCCAAACCCGGAAAGAAGCACACCATGGCCGGTTAGTGGTAAAACAGTTTGCCGTTTCCCTTTGGCAGCGATTCCATGCCGCCAACCTGTTGCCGTCTCTGGAACATCATGTCAAAGGACACCATAGATTACACCCTACACAATCACATTATACTGACACCGGGTCAACCAGTCCTGTTTCCTTGCTCTAACTTCTCAGGTCTGAACGCCAACCCAACTAGGCAGCAACACGTACTAACAGGTTTACCATGTTTAGTCTTTTGGCATCATCCAAACCGGGATTGATCTCGAGGCGGGTGCTCTTACCGCAAGGCAACCAAGGCGGCCTAAAATGAATGTAGGATCGACCCTATTGTTCTCGTTGGGACCGCGAGCCTAACGTTTGACACTGCCAGTTTATTTCCGCCATAGAAGAAACCCGGTGAAGTGTGTCATCATGTGTTAAATGCCTTGACATTTGAAACACAGGATATAGTGTTTTTAAGCCACAAAAAGAGAGAAATTAACCAAGCAAAAACAAATGAAATATATATGCTGTTGTCATAGTGGCATACGGTCAAAAGCAATTTATCTGCATGGGTTTGTGGACAGAGTAATTCCTACCACCAAAACCGTGTGGAAAATCTTGACACAGTACAAAACGTCACAAACTCACAACCAAGACACCGACTGCGCCGATGAGCCTCTCCGTCGCCCATAATTAGCGTAAGACTAACACGCCGTAAAACATCGTGTTGTCATCATAACAATTTGAGAATCAGTAGTGAGATTACGAAGGCAATTTATCTTTACAATGTTTTTTTTTTCCTACTTTTGATACATCCACTGGTAGCACACCAACGAGAGGTTTAACTTAAAATGTTCCGTTGTCGCTCCCTGTCCCATGGAAATTAAACAGCCACTGGCATGACACAAACTACATCGGCGATTTTAATTTACAACAGGTTATCAAACTGAACACCCTTTTAATATTCAGTTCCATTCCATAAATACATAAATTATTTTATGTTTTAAATCTGGCCATAGAGCTCTTATGTATAGGTCTAGGCCCATCACGATGACAGTCATTCATTCGCTTAGTGAATGGTGAAAGTTTCATTTCGTGGCCAAAAAATCCCATTGCAAAAAATCCATTTAAAGGAAAACAGCACATATGCATTCCGCTGGTTTTAATTTACATTAGATAGAATTCTTCGGAAAAAGTAATTTTCAGAAAACTGTGTCACTGGCTTTTTAAAGAAGAGATAGCAGCACTAAACATTCTCGTGGAGGCGAGAAAGTGACATGGTGTGAAAAAATTGGAAGGGAAAAAAAATAGAAGTCGGGTCCTTGAGTTTAAAAGTTGGGTCCCCGACTTTACTGACCAATCATATACACTGCTAAGGGTTACACTGGTCCAATACATGTAGGGTTTTTCTGACTGGCCGTCAGTGTTATTTAGCCTTATAAGAAATGTTCCAGCTTTCATTAATAAATTATAATCAAATTATTTATAAAGTAAACATTCGACCGAGTTACACATCCATGTGCATATGTCACACCAAGTTAGTGCCTGTGGCAAAATAGGCCCGGCATTCTAAACGTCTATATATAGCTCGCCTTAGTTCCATCCGACCAGTTAGTATGATTTGAGCAATGTTTGTTTCATTTATTTTACATTCTTGCTCTTATTCCTTCTGGGAATTATTTATATGGCATGTGTGTATGCGTGTAGCCTATGTATGACGACGAGGATTCCTTAATATGTGTATATAATTTGTCTTCTTGTGGCTGGCGAGTCCATGCCACCAAAGCGCTACCTCCACCGCAACATCATACCGAAGACACCACACCCCACCCAGTCACGTTTTGTTGACGCCAGACTGACCAGTCCTCTTTCCTTGCCTAACCCCTCAATACTGAGCTCCAAGCGAGACAGCAACAAGTACCGTTTGAAAAGTCTTTCGTATAACCCGACACTGATCTCGGATGGCCCGCATCTCTAGCCATCGAGGCGGACGCTCTAACCACTATGCCACCAAGGCGGTCTGAAAGGGAGAGAGATGGTGCAACTCAGCAATATACTAGAACGATTCTCTCCTGTCAAAGTACAGAGTAGACCATAGATGGCAGAGAAAGCATGTTTGTATGTCGATGCATACGTCAGCGTAAAGCCTAGTGTGTCAACTTTCGAACTAAAGACCGTCGTTTGGTTGAGATGGGAATGTTTTTCCGTGTTTTATGTTCAGTTATGTTAAGTTAGGGCTTCTGACCCAGGCGTTGAAGTTATATCCCTTGTTGTATATGTTAGATATCAATAGCGTTGGGACCATTCTGCCCACCCATGGACTAGACGACCAGAGGGAGCGGTGCTTTTTTTAGGCATCCATTGCATGCGACACTCCCAGTCTGACCTGGAACCTGACATATAGCACGATTGTGTTGACAACAGTGGAATGACAGACGACCAGATGCCTCAATACGAGCGTACCTCCAGCAGCGTAAGTTAACAAGCGGAATAGCTGTGAGCAAATCTCAACGCACCAGGGAGAGACAAATGCCCTCCGCAGCAGGAAGCAAAGCGTCCATAAATCGATTGGCTGATTTAGTCTCCAAGGGCAACAGGGTGCGATAGAAAGATAACGGGCGCCAGATCTCGAAGACCGGATCACATGACAGATGCGTCATATTCTAGAGGTACACATATGTATCATAAAGGGTATTGCTGTACAAACGTTTGTCCACGTGCACCGATGCATTATAGGATAATGATTCGACGTGCTGCCGGGTGACTCTGGTTTTCCCCCGGGGATTTTCACGTTTGGCCACAACCTTTGATAATAATGCTCAGGCGATCAGTAGCATTACGACAATTTCTGCCGGAGCCATTATGGGTAATGGTAAGCCCTTTTATAGATGCACTGTACGCTGAAGGCTACGGAATTTCAGTCAGAAGCGATAAAATGCGAGACTCCAAACACGAGAGCCAGGAACGCGGGTTCCACGCCAGCTCTGGACAAAGCATTTCTCGATTCACCCCTCCCTTGCATTGTTTCCAATAGGGGACACGGTGCCAGTAAGCATGCAATCACCGACGTTTGTGGGGCTCTGAGCGCAGTCTTGCAGTTGTTAAGACCAGCTGTGTTGCTCGTACCAACATCGCTTGCAAGTATGTACGTCACATTTTGGAGAGCCAGGAACTTGCCAAATGTTGATGGCGTACTACGAGTGCTCCGGTTTTCAACCATATATAAAACTGAAGTACATCGTTTTAAATCTTTTTTTATTATACATGCATCGATCGAATAAATATTAAACAAGCGAAATACTTGAGTTCTGTGAACGGTGGCCTTACTGTATTGAAACGTGTGTGAAAATTACAATCGACACTGTGAGGAGATTTCTGGGCATATAGCTTTTGTTTTTTTTTTTATATTTTGATTCACATGAAATCCAAAAGGCCCATAAGGATCCAGTAACAGGACCGATAACAGTGGTAAATTTAACAGATGCATCACAAATATATGTAGCTTACGAACAGTTTGTAAATGGGTCAAGATTACATAATGCATAATATAGTGTTACAACCTACAGTACGTAGCGTGCCACCGATATCCTGGTACTTCAAACAGTTAGAATAGTACCAGCTATTTGTACTGATGTTTAAACTTATTAACAACGGTCATTACACGTTTGAGTCGTGTTATATTGGATTAGAGAATGTATATGCAGAATATCCAGAAAAGTCACATATATCAAGGGCCTTCCCGAACAGTTTTGGGGTTTTTGAGGGACGTGGATGATATTATGGCGGGTGAGGATGAATTAAGAGCTTCACATTTCGAACGGAGAGAAGCTGAAGACGTCTAGTGAGAGTAGTGAGGAAGTGGAAAGTGACAGAGGGGAAACACGACAATGTTTGGAGACCGTAGACTGGTGTTTGTGTGATGTGTGACACCATGATGTGGAACTGTTGCAGAAAGAGAATTCATATGCTGCAGGAAAAGGCAAGCAGCCTTTCAACAAGGCTGTGTCAGGTGACCAGGGTAGATTTTTAACAAGCGTAAAATTAAAAACAAAATTACATGTACATTTCATAAGCATGTGCGTAAAACAAAATCCGGAAAAAGACCGGAACTATATCCTGAAGCTTGATATATGCTTAAACAAGATGACGAATACGAAGACCGAAAGAAGACCGAATCGTTGGCAACTGCGCAGGACCTTTAACATATTTATCTACATATGATGGATTGAAAACACGTTCTTAGGCAGGGTTTATTGGGTGAGCTTTAATCTTTGCTCAGTTTTATACTCCTGTGATATAAAGAAGGCTTTAACCTCTACGTATAAACTTTCTGCTGGTGAAGTTCTAAGAGGACCAACGCTGAGCCTCGGGCCTTGGTGAAGGACCGGATCGAGAATTTTAAGATATGATTTCCCAGCGGAATCGTAAATGTTGGATCCATAGTCCAATATAGGTCTCACGAGAGAACGATATAAATTTAAAAGAACAGATCGGTCAGCACCCCAATGGGTCCTAGACACGACCTTTATTATTTCTTTATTTATTTGATTGGTGTTTTACGCCGAATTGAGAATGTTTCACTTATACGACGGCGGCCAGCATTATGGTGGGAGGAATCCGGGCAGAGACCGAGGGAAACCCACGACCATCCGCAGGTTGCTGGCAGACCTTCCCACGTACGGCCGGAGAGGAAGCCACCATGACCTGGACTTGAACTCACAGCGACCGCATTGGTGGGAGGCTTCGGTCATTGCGCTGCGTTAGCACGCTAACCGACTGAGCCACGGAGCCCCCCAACCCAACCCAACCCAACCCAACCCCACCCCCCGACCTTTATTATCGAGAGCCTAGGTAACATCTAGCTTTAGGCAATTGTATGAGGGGTATAAACGACAACTTGCTGTCAAATATCACCCCTAGAAATTTATTCTCCCCAACAATTTTAACAGATTCACCATAGAATTTAAGATCGGGGTCTAGATGCAGTTTCCTTTCATTACAAAAATGCATACCTACGGTCTTAGACGTAGAAAATCTAATACGCTGAAACTCAATAGTGTAATTCTCAGCGGAAGATTTCTGAGATATTGTGTCAGCAAGTTTATTCGCTATATCATGTAGAGAAGTTAACAAAGCATTACCATCTTTTAGATGATGAACTTTGGGCTTATTGTTTTTGCCCTTATGTTGCTGAACCATGTTGCACACCTTACGCATGGGTGTCTTTGACGTAATGCCTGAAACAAAGATGCGCCAACAAGATCGTCTCTTGGACTTAAGTAATCGTCGAGTTTAAATATACGAACCTGGTTAAAGTTATTATTATTAGCACAATGATTAAAATTGTGCTCGGCCTTATTACGGTCTTTAATGGTTTTGCGACAGTCATTATCATACCAGGATTTACTTTTGGATTCCGGATTTCTCGAGGCCTTAGGGATGGTTCTGTCGACTGTTGCTAGTGTAAGTTCATTAAATTTTAATCTCGGATCATCCGCAGCGTTGAGATTCTCTGGAGTGATTTAAGCCTCACAGAACACCTTACATGCTATCCAATCTGCTTGATCGAATTTCCACCTAGCTGCAGAAGTGAGATGCTCTAGGATAGCAGGAAAATGGTCACTACCGTAGAGATCATCATACACCTTTCAAGAAAGATCCGGGAGAAGTGATCGATTCGTGATAGTGAGATCGATGGCAGAATATGAACCATTACGTGGATGTAAATGTGTATTAGAACCATCATTGAAATAACAGTTCATCTTTACATAAGAAATTTTCTACTATTTTGCCCTTATCGTTCATATTATTACTTCCCCATAGGGGGTTATGCACATGAAAGTCTCCCATAATTATGAAAGGAGTTGGCAGTTGGTGCTTTAAATTATGCAAGTGCCAAAATGACAAAGAAGAATGCGGAGGAACATAAACCAAACATAAAGCGATTGTTTCTGATAACGAAACACGGACGGCCGCAGCCTGAAGTTCCGTATCGAGGGCAACAGGGCTGTGAGTAATATTATTATCAACGAATATAGGGGAGCCGCCACAAGCTCGCTCTTTCTCGTTAGAATAAATGCTGTAAAGTGTATAATTTTTAAGGGACATTTTATCTTTATCAGGTGTTTTCAGGTGCGATTCCTGCAGACAAAAGGCAATAGGGCTTCAAGATTGAACTAGTTGTATAATTTTATCATGTGTAGAGATTATGGAGGGAGACGAATTCGAGGTGCAGCTTCGTGTTTAGACCGCGGGCGGCTTTTCTTGGGAGATCTGTTTTTTGGTCTGTAGGATGCGGGTGATGTATCCATCACGTCCGCGTCCGATGTTGAAGGAGAAATGCCCTCCAAGCATCCGAACTTATTAAAATTTTGAATCGCATCCTTATTGGCCTTAGAAAGCCGCTGAATCGGACCACTAAATTTACCATTTTTAAATTTATTCGATTTGTCTTAATTTGACTCACCTCCATTATTAGATATATCTTTTCTATTATTAGAGGCTTGCACTGGTGATGTCTGAGTGGAAATGGTGGTACGGGCAAGTAACCTAGATGACGTATCAGAGGAGGAAATCTGTAGGGCTTTAGAATGTTCTGTGTCAATTTGCCAAGTCATGGTATTCTGTGTGCCAACGGAGGTGGACACTTTCTTGACCATACTGTTATAGGAGAAAGGGAGTAACAGGGAAATTAGCAAGTTAACGTGTTTCCTGATAAGAAATTTTTGCTCTACTTTAACAGTAACAATTTGCTTTTCCTTTAAACATACCGGACGCTCACGAGAAGAAGCCATGTGGTCTCCACTGCAATTGAATACACTTTACAGGCTTCGCGCAGTCGAAGTCCTCATGGCTCTCCCGTGAACACCGGAAACAGATTATCTTATTCTTGTATTGGCCCCTATCGTGTCCGAACTTCTGACATCAGAAACACCAAGTGGGATTCGGTATGTACAGATCTACTCGAACACTGTACGGGCCAATTAGAATAGACGACGGTAGAGAAGTTTTGTTAAAACTCAGCACACGTGTGCTAAGTTTAGCAATTTTGCCATCCCGTAAAGCGTTTTAATTTAGTTACGTCTTGGGATTTTAATTCTGAGCAGATTTCCTCCAACGATAGATCATCCAGGTCACCATCCCGGTCCCAAGTCGCCTCCTGGCAACTGTTTAAGGAGATGTGGGCTGACACGAAAACCGAAATATCCATAACATTTGTCAGGGACAGCAGGTTGATGACCTGCTGCTTCCCGTAACACTCGATCACAGCATCACCAGAGCGAAGCTTTTTTACTTCTTTTACGTCGCCAGATCATCCTTTGATGGACTTTCCGAGAGTTACAGCTTTAATTTAAGTGGCTGGCTTATAGATATTTTTGGTCGACAAGATCAAAAAATCTGGTTAATTTCCGGATTCATTATCTAGATCAGGTATAACTTGGTTCTTTCTCTTTTTAGTGCCATTTCTAGTAGGCTGAGAGGAATCCGTGTTGTGTATATTTGCAATTTTGGAAGGCATAGAACCCGCCTTCAGCCACGAGGTCCCGTTCTCCCCGACCACGGGTCGCAACCCACGGCAAACAAGTTGCCCCTGTTAGTCGCCTTCTACCAGCACGGGGAGGCTGCGGAGCTATATCTATTCACCATAACCATACGGGAGAGGCCTGGGTTAATCGCCTCGTACGACAGGCTTGCCTAGAGAACTAGGGTCCTATTCTTTTCACTCCTGGGAAGCCCACGGAGGTAAAATAAAATGAATAATGCATCATGGTGTACCTTATATGTACAAGAGACAAAAAATTGCGTGGGATACGGACGGGGTAGATGAGGTTGCATAGTGAATTAAGAAAATAATGATTCTTTATTTAGTTATTGTTGCTCGCTTTACCACATTGAATGTAGAAAGGTTGAAATTTTAGAATTGGAGCTAGGGTATACCATGGTACATGTAAGAGGCATCTGTGGGAACGTTATCTAGTTTCGGTAACCACTTTGTCCGCGCTGTTGTGGGCAGTCCATAGCCTCTCAGGCGGGCATGTTGGCTGTCTACGCCTCGACAAAAGCTTGAATATCGCAAATCAACTTTGAATATCGCAAATCAACTTTGAATATGGTTAAATTAACCCAGAGCTAAATGGCAACCTATCACATCTTGGTATATTGCCTTAGACATGCGTATTGCTGCTTATCGTTAATTGGCTGACACACCTCCAGGATATATCAAGCATGGACGCTCGCACTCATTTGTTAAATAAAGGCCGATCTACCGACTACGATTTAATATTGCGAAGCGCAATAAAATTTTAAGAAAATATAATTAGTGTTTTTAGAGAGAACAAGTTGCGCTCTTTCCATCGCATACTGTGTCATATTTTCATTCATTTTCTTCTCCTTATAACTTTATTTTGGATACTGTATCGATGGACACGTACAATTAGACTAGTGTTATCTTTTCGTTTGAGTGAGCGAGTGCTTGGGGTTTAACGTCGTACTCAACAATGTTTCACTCACATGACGACGAGGAATCTTTCTGGTTTGTGCATATAGTGTGTCTCCTTGTGCCCCCAAAGTGCCGCCGCCTCTGGAACATCATGCTGAAGACACCAGACATACCACCCCACCCAGTCACATTATACTGACACCGGGCCGACCAGTCCTGTTCCCTTGCTCTAACCTCTCAGTGCTAAGCGCAAAGCGAGGCAGCAACGCTTTCCTTTTGCGTCAAATGTGACTGACTTGTACAATCATAATAACATAGAACAAACAGTTGTGACAATGGCCAACAAGAAATAACCGAAAGCCCATCAAGTCGAATACTGCGCAATCTAAGAAATTTCAAGTTGTTACAGATTTCAGGTGTTGGTACATGTACCCAATCATGCAAAGTGTGAGGATCCATTCATGCTTCATTAACATGTTCCCGCCACGATATGGCCGACATATTGCCGAAGTGGCGTTAAGCCATAATCATTCATTCATTTGTTAACAGTCAAATTATAATAACAAATAAATATCTTAATATTAATAAACTAGCGTAAATCAATTTATCGAGGCTTTCGATTATTGCTGGGTCAGAAATAAAAATGACCACCATCGTATAAAGGAAACATTCCTCAGGATGGATGGTGCTAACCAACAGTGAAATAAATGACAATAAATGAATAAATGAATTCATTCCCACCAATAATTATAAATACCGAATGAAATGAAAAACAAAATGAAAAAAGAACGAATGATTATGGTCTAATGCCACTTTGGCAATATGACAGGCATGCGATGGAACGGTTAAACCAGGAGACAGTGAATGGTTTTTGAAGGGATGGTGAGAATAGTTAAAATGACACCAAAGAAGCGGTTATTTTTAAAAACAGCTAAAATTCGAAAACCGTCTTCATTTTCAAAAATAAAGTGAAATATATATCCTGTGGATGATGCACATGGTAGTTGCATCTACACAGTTTCACTTCCAGCTATCTTTGAATGGCATAAATTTCATCATGCCAGTCATTCAGATTTTATGCCTCTCTTTAAGCTTATAATTAGCCGCCGACACGCTTGCAGTAATCCGATAACCCGTCTCATGAGGATCTCCAGTTGCTCAGATTCGTGATTCAGCAATACTTAACGCAGACATTACCTCCCCTGAATATCTGTATATTGCTGATTTTAAAAAAAAAAGCAGCCTCACGTGCCTATTCGTCGGCGGATCAAGGTCCTCGGACGCTCTCTGCATATCAAGCTGTCGGGTAGCTCAGATTGTTTGTCACCTGACGCATGACCTGTCGAGATTTAACGGGAGACCACGTGCTACCCTTGATAACACTCCGTCATTTTCAGGAGCAGGGGGTGGGACAGGCCACGAGATTTTTTTAGGGATACCTTTTACCTGTGTATACTTTATACTTTTTACTTTACACTTGCCGTTGTTTTTTTGACGCCACACGCCATGGGAATTGCGAGGTGCCATTTGTTGACATTCGTGGTGCTGGCCATAGCCGTGGTGTCCCAGTGGAAGGTTCTGGCAGACGACTGTACCAAGATTAACGCTTGCAGTTGTAAGAACTCACAAGGAACCATAGATCTGTCACCCCTGGATAGCGGAGGTCCAGACCCCAAGTATGTTACTTCTGTGTTAACATTCAAGGTTAATGAATTGACTTTTGGTTCGAATCCACATACCGCTGTATGTGTCGGAAGTTGCCATACAAGGTCAAGAAATACTTCAGACACGCTTTGCAATATTTTATTCCCAACAAACGACCACACGGTTTAAAGGGTTTGCGAACAGAAACACTGGGGTTATGAGAAGGCTAGCACAGTATGTTAATCACGTCTTATCTAGTTTTTAAGTATCATTTGTTTTGCTGTCTTGTTGAATTAAATTATACCGTCACTTTCGCCAACTTTTGTATTAACACGGTTTAATTATCGCAATGCCCAGGTAAGGGTCTGAGAGTAACAAAAAAAACCCCTGGAAACAGATAGTTGACAAAGGTCTGTGGTTCATTTCGGACACTCCAGTTTCCGCCTACAATAAAAATGACCTTTGTCAAATAAGTATAATTATTTCTCCAGTAGAAGTTAAACACTTATCAAATAAATACATAAATTATTTCCCTTATTTTTTCCCACTAGGTTAGTGCAATGGTGCTTTTCTTAAGAAAGGTGATAACACCAATCTAATAAATACATAAATTATTTCCCATATTTTTGTCCCATTTGATTAGTGAACGGTGCTTTCCGTAGAAAAGGTGATAACATGTATTTTTATCCATCTTCTATTTGATCTATTTATTTCATTGCTGTTTTTCGTAGGCAGAGAACAGGCAGGCCTGTTTGTAACAGAATAAAGCCAAAATAAAGTTAGTACTAGTGCATGTAAAAAGGGCTAGTCGTAGTTAAAATCCGGTTTTATTTCACCGTTCCCAAGAATATTTAACTATAATAATTCATGCCTTGACACCTGTATGTCAGGGTGCCGAACTGTAGTGATGAAAATAGTGAAGATCGCTGTATCGTGTGAATGTCACAAATAATTGTAAATACTAAGACGTTCAGACACTGGTAATGCACAAAATACGTCACATTCCAAGTTGCGTTGAAATTCTAGAGTTTCTTTGCTTGTTACCGGATTCGCATTGATAAGACCTCCGTCCGCCTAACCCCTGCCAACTATAACTAAAGGCATATTAAAAGTAAGGAAAAGAAAAAAGTAACGTTTCCTATGTGACAAACCCCATCAGCCTATAACAACGGTGCCTTAATATAACTCTGTTCGTACGTAGACGCATTTAGCAGTGAAGCCGAATCGGTGTTAAATGTGCGTGGTCAGTGCTGCTATTAACGCGTCCCCACGCACATCACGAACAGAGACGACGAAGTGATCGTGGGCCGTGAGCAAAATGACCCTCTACATACTGCACGGTATAGCCTTTGATGACTCTTATTTAAAGAGGAAAGATCTTGCAAAATGAAGATATGGTGAGTAAAATGATCATTAAGATCAAAACATCTTTAAGATTTTGTTTTTCGCAGAATTGAATGCAGTCTAATGTTATGATTGTATGATTTTATAGACCCTGTTGATGGTGTTGTTTCTTCAGTGACGTCACAAAACACTTTGAACAACTTTATATGTTCAGCTATGGATAAAATTATTGTGAAGCGCACTCTGTGACGTGTGCCTGTGTATGGAAAAGTTGATATGACATTGAAGTTTTTTCAGATTATTTCATATACAGTTTTTAATGGTCATTTTACTCACTATAAGTTCCTTTTTTTGGGGTCTTTCTCTTTAACATATATCTCGGGTTGATTTCACGTTCTTCCTTAAATGGATCTGAAAAGTGAAATATTCTTGAGTATGGCGTAAAACTCCTATCAAATAAATAAATTAACAAACCAAAGGAATCTTTGAATGTAGACAAAACATGTATTTGACATCCATGAAACCAGCACCAATATCAATACTAGTAGGTCCTTCACTGTGAGCAGGTTGGAAATCTGCCTGATCGACAGGGGGTCGATTTACCATCTAGTTGCAAAGGGTTCTTTAAAAGACGAGCTGGCTATCGTTGTATAACTTCTGTATATCACACTGAAACCCTTTGAAAATGCGAAACCTACAAACAACCAATGGAAATAAAATTGTGAAAGGAAAACAGGTTTCTCATTCGACAAACCATAGAAGAATATTGTCCTGACCCTAAAACATTTTTGCCAGTTAAAAACGTCATGTTTGTATGAACATGGTTTTTGATTGAATTCCATGACAATTTCGTCAGCTTCTGCGTGTTTTACGTAATCAGTGTGCATCGTTATGTAACGTAACGTAATATATGTCACATAATTTACCTGCACAAATTATTGTTATGATAATAATAAATTGTTATACAATGTAATATAACGTAATATTGTATGAAGGTGATGTAATGTAAGTGAAAGAAATGCATGATCGGATCAGTAAATGTACAACTTTTAGCTCAACACCAACAGCAGCGAAGATTTAAGCACCTCATTAATCATAATCAAAAATCATTCCTAACCGAATCACTTGCCCCGGGTCCAGTCATATGGTCGGTCATACATTCGGAAACCATGTTGACGTAAATATACCTTTGTATGCCCCGTTTCCTCCCATGTATCATAATGCTGGCCGGCGTCGTAAAAGTGAAACATACTTGAGCACGGCGTAAAACACCCATCAAATAAGCAATTATATTTTTGTCTGCCCGGCTTCCGCCCACCATTTTCCTGGCCGATGTCTTATAAGTGACGGTGTAATGCACCAGTCAAATAATAAACATACTTTTGCTTTAAATTACAGGCCAGACTATATGCTTTAAACATATTCTGCTGGAGAAATATAACTAAAAGGGTGTGTTTGCTGTTGAAAATATCTTTAATTGTCTGACCTGTACATTTATAATACACGGGAAATCAGATATTTCAAGCCAGCAAAGATCACCAATGAGGTGACTTTTCCCGCGCAATGTTGACTCGAGTTCAAGCCCGCATTGACTAATGCTCTCTTGTAACACGTTAGTGGCACGTGAACAATTTGTCTACAAATCGTCACCACAAAAGCAGGAATGAACAATCCACTACACAGCTTGGGCCTGGGTTACTGTGGGTGGGAAAGGTTTTCCATTGCACTTCGGTTTTGGTTTTGGTAATTTAGATGAGACTATGTGAATATATACATCTATGGAAATATTTTCGCACTTATTATCTGGACGGAGTTTGATCTTACATGAAGGAAGTCCAGTGTTTGTAGTATGGTGTCATGTGCAATGTCAGGTGATAATGTTTATCTTTCTAAGCGCTTCCTATATCACGAATGGGCGTCCTACAGCTTGATATATATACACACACACACACTTATCCCAACTGAAAGTCATGTTACTAGAGTACGTATCATGTATGCGTTTGGGGGCTTCCGTGGCTCAGTCGGTTAGCGCGCTATCGCAGCATAATGACCCGAAGCCTCCCACCAATGCGGTCGCTGTGAGTTCAAGACCAGCTCGTGCTGGCTTCCTCTCCGGCCATACGTGGAAAGGTCAACCAGCAACCTGCGGATGGTCGTGGGTTTCCTCCGGGCTCTACCCGGATTCCTCCCACAATAATGCTGGCCGCCGTCGAATAAGTGAAATATTCTTGAGTACGGCGTAAAAAACCAATCGAATAAATTAATAAAATAAACGTATGCGCTTAAATATTTCATTCAATCAAAAGTTGCAGTGTTATAATAATAAGGCTTCTGATATATCCCGCGGGTCCGCTAAAGTGACCCGCGGATGGTCGTGGGTTTCCCCCCACCACCATAATGCTGGTCGCTGTCGTATAAGTGAAATATTTTTGAGTACGGCGTAAACAATCAGTCAGATAAATAAATATATATATACACACCCCGCAACATGTAAATGATTAACTGTGGAGTAAATGTAGGCTATCACTGACCACATGTTTACTTCAGGATCAATAATCTCTGACTATAGTATGATCACGTGTTACGGTTCACATGAGAGAAAGAGATGGATTAACAAGGCGGCGAAGTCAAAAGAAGGAAGACAGCCCATCCTTCAAGATAAACATTCTTGTCTAGTTTCACAGTTTCTTCCACTCCGGATTTTTGTACTGTTTTTTTTTTCCCAAGTCGAAAGTTTTGGTTACTCTCTCCTCAAAGCTTTCCGATAACATTCCAACGCTTAAAGAAGGTCAACGTAACACTCTTAAGTGCAAAACTGCCCCCCTCCCCCAATAAGGAATGCCAGTAATGAAGAAATGAATACACAGATAAATTCATAAAGTTATTAACAATTATAAATGGACAAAGAATTGAATAAAGAGTAACATGAGCAATTTTTTTACTCCTTTATGTAAATAAGATGTGATAAGCCTGACCACGCATGGTAACAGAGTATTGTCCTTATAACAGCCGATATTAGGTAAACTGAGATGGCTACATTCTAAGCATGTGTATAAATCCTCCCGGAGAAGCCTTCCATATGGGTATGACTGAAACTCAACCATTTTATGTCGATTTCATTTTGTGTTTCGTCCAGATTTAAAGATGTACAATCCAGTGACGCTGGAGGTAACTCTTTCTCATGGAACCCGTGCACACCCTTCTCCGAGGGGAGTGGGAGCTGTACAAACGTGGCGGTAAGTCAGTGGCTGGTCCTTTACATTACAGTCATCGCCAACATTGTCATCTTAGACATTATCATCGTTATCATCATCATCACCATCGCAAACCAGTTAAGAAAAGCAGTAATCAGAATTTCCTTAACCGTCATTATTTGTCATTATGATCATCTCCATCTCTCATTATTTGATCATTATTTTCTATTACTTTGCACCTAAACCCCACAGAATACATCGTGCAAATTAAATACATCATTTTGTTCAAAGTTTTGTTCACGCACTTATGTACACGCACTGGCTTTTGCACATGCAAATTTGCACAGTTTGCTGAGGTGTCACTTTCAATCACTGCGTTTGTGAACGATTGCGCTGCACACGCGCATGGATCCAAACTGGGCATGGATACTGAAGCAATGCACGCTAGACACATCTGCACTACAACACGACTGTTGTCACGTGCACTGCACGAACGCACATGATTTTTGCACTATCGAACACGCATGCACCACTTTAAAATGAACGCTTACAATATGTTACATGATTAACCACTGTCTGGCAGATGGGATTAGCACGTATTGTATTCGTAGCACAATTTCCTTGTTTATTATGTTTCATAAAGCACAGATTTGTATCAGTGAAGTATTCTTGAGTACGGCATAGAACACCAATAAAATAAATAAATCAACCACTGATTGTTTGCCAATAAATTTCACTTATAGTTTGCTGATATTAACGTTACTTTGTCAAACCTGCAAATAGGCGCCTGACATTTATGAAAACATCCCTTTGGTGAAAATGTTATGACCTAAGAGATCTTTATCCAGTATGTATAACATGGACAACATGGTCATACCATTTCATCCAAAAGGGTGTCTTCAAAAATGTCAGGCACCTATTTGCAGCTTTTGTACTCTTGAAGAAATTGATAACTTTGGTGAACCGATAATGTAAAACAGGCTCACAGCCAGTAGAGTGCACATTATGAAATATGGATGCCCCATGTTTTTTGACAAGTTGTCTTTCTCGCAGTTGATAATAGAAACTGTCTCCTCTTATGAGAGAGGAGTTTGAAAATAAAGTGTGGCTGAATCCTTGTGGTCGGCCAAAATTGCTCAATCATTGTAGTTTTGTATCGGTGAATTTGAGAGCACAGGGATATCGCAGAAAACTAAACGACGTAAGACGCTTCGCGCGCTTTTCTACTCAACGTGTATACGGACCATGCGCATGCAACTTGGGCCACTCCAGTCACGTGTTGTATCGGGCAGGTAAGTTTTAAAATTCTAGTTTTCCCTACAGATATGAACAAAACACATGGGAATGTATGCTTATTGAATTCAGTTTCAGCTAAATTTGACACAGCAGTGAAACTGGTATTAGAAGCTTGTCGCAGGATTCCTCTCTGGCCGTACGTGGGAAGGTCCGCCGGCAACCTGCGCATAGTCGTGGGTTCCTCCGGGCTCTAGCCGGATTTCCCGCACCATAAGGCTGGCCGTCGTCGTATTAGTGAAATATTCCTGAATACGGCGTAAAACACCAATCAAATAAATAAATAAACAAGCTTGACGTGAAAGGATGCTAACCTAGACCTCTGCGTTGAGGGCCTTGGGTGAACAGAATAGGTCCATATCGTTTAAAACATAATTTTGTCCTTTACGGTAGTGACGATCATGAACGTGTTCTTTGAGAGAGCTGACTTGTAATTCGATCATCTGACAGGCTTCAGTCGATTTAAATATTTTACATGTATTAAGGTTATGAGGTAACAACAGGTTTTATGTGAATTTCGAATTTTATCTGTATTCGTTAAAACTTTTAAGTTTAAATTTTGAATTTTAAGTGATCTGTCGCAGGAGAATTGTTTCACAGTCCTAAAATTTTCTTGCGTCGAAAAGGGTGATATACTGTCAATGTGGCCTCAACCCTAATCATTCATTCATTCAGTCAGTCGTTGAAATGAAATTTACATGTTTATGCTCTGGTGTATTCCACAAACATTATATTATGTAGCGGTTGTTGAATTTATTTTCAGAAAGTGATTCGTGGCAATAAGGTTTGCCGCGCTCTTGTTTGCGTACGACGTTATGTCGTGCTTTTGTTGTTGCGATCTGTAAATATAACGAAACATATTTTACCAAGTGGAGGTTGGGGCTCCGTGGCTCAATCGGCTAGCGCGCTGGCCCAGCGCAATGGTCCAGAAGCCTCCCACCAATGCGGTCGTTGTGAGTTCAACTCCAGATCATGCTGGCTTCCTCTCCAGCCGTACGTGGGAAGGTCTGCCAGTATTTGGCGAATAGTCGTGGGCTTCCTCTGGGCTCTGCCGGGCTTCCTTCAACCATAAAGCTGGCCGCCGTGGTATAAGAGAAATATTCTTGAGTACGGCGGAAAAAAATCTTGTATTAAGTGAAACATGAAGTGTACCGCCCTCAGTGTTGGACGTTTGCGTGGATTTACCCGTGGATATTTTGAATTGGATATGACGTGGTTTCTTAAATACCAAGACAAACCGGATGAAGACTCGATATTCACTACATGCTGTAACAAAATTGTGAAAACGACGTCGTCAGTGAGTCTGCATAAGTGCATCAACCCAGGAGCAAGTTATGCCAGGCTATTTCAAGATTACGTCAAATACGTTTACTATGGTGACGTTTGAGGAGATTATTGCCAAATTTGCACCACCACAATACCCTTCCCTCTCGAACCTCGTTCGTGTGTTTATATTCAGAGACGTGGAACAAAAGCAAAGAAAGCGGTACGTATACTATTAAATAATAATGATATGTCTTCCGTTGCATTTCTTTCCAAAAAGCGTTACAAAGAACAACAGTCCTGTTTTAAGCATTCTTTCACTGCCAGCGGAAGAGCACCCATTTGTTATCTTGTATGGAATAATTTGTGTATCAAAGAATCAATGAGCAATCTATTTAACAATGAAGATTGTCAGACATCCGGGTGGCGCTGAAAAGAGAAAAAATAAATCCGATGTACAGGATACTCCTCATGAGCATCACAGATTTTTAACAGAATACGATCTGTTATATGGAACGGTCTAGGGCTGTATTTACACAGAAGTTTTACACTATTAGTCATTAAGTATATACGTTTACCCAAGAGAGGTGACTTACTTTTTCTATTTTGCATGCCCAGCCTGCACTAACAAAGCATGTTTTTCATGTTGAAAAAATGGCTTGTTGCATTCAGCATGTTTTCTTACAATTACAAGTCCATTATTAACAGCACAGTGTAATCAACGTCCTACTTTAATTTTCTAACTCTAATTTGAATTGTCAGAATTGTTATCTATTTATCACTTGTCAATTGCAGGCTTGTCAAATTCAGAATGGATTTCCATTCAACAACTACATCAACATTGGTGGGCAAGACAGCGCGGCCTTTGTTTCCGGAAGTGGAAATCTCCTGTCTCTACAATATTCAGCCACGATGGGAGGTGTAAAGCGGTAAGTCACCTTCAAGTTTTTATGATATCTTTGTTGTAACTTTCATGACTCCACAAGGACGTCTTGAATATGTTATGTGAATTCTGAACAGTTTCAGTCACAGTTTCCTCGAAAAATTATTTCCACTTGTTCTTATGTGAACGTCACACACCCATTTCCTTGGGAACAAACTTTATCATGTCCTGCACAATTTAGGATAAATGTTTTCAATGTAGATATAATATCAAAAGCACCAAGTCATAACAAGTTTTAAAAAACTCGATGGTTGTGAGACAGTGTACAAAATTTAAACGGGTGTGTATTTCATAGGTGAATTTTCAACCCCTTATAGAAAACCTCATAATTCTCGCGACACATCATCCACTCATCAGTTCAGGATCGACTCTGGCCTCTTTCGTGGGAAATTCGAATCTAGTGCAAATAGAGAACATGTGACACGATTCGAAAAATAAAGTGCTTAAGTGAAGGAGCCCTTGTGACCAAGTACAAGTTTTAAGCGTGCAAAGCAGGCTTCATGTGACATTATGACACACCGGCCAATTGGAAACAGCAGGTGACAGAATTTATGTTTCGAGAGATCTCTTCCATAACCTAATTTCATTAGATGACCTAATTATGCCTAACTAGGTCGAATTAGTTGCAATGGATCGCCTGCAACGCGGCAAAAAGAAACCGTTTGAACTGAGAGTTTGGTGAAGACGCAACCACATTGCGGATACCGAGTGACCTCCCCAGCGTGTGACCCAGATTCAAGCCCGATATATTAAAATTGGCATTTTTGCCCCTTCCTTCACACTCTAATCTAATAATTCTAATTCTCCTAATTTTTGTGACACATTAGTGTTTCTGAAAGCAAAAAATACATTTCTCGCCAAGAGTTTCGAAAAAGTAAAGATATGGATATGTTGTTCACGAGATGGGAGGAAAAAGAAACTGCGTATTCCTGTTATAATTACATGTATATTGGCTAAAATGGGCAGACCAAGTGTCACGAAAATTAGAGGAATTAGTGTACACAAAGTAAAGAAAAGAACAATAAATGCATTAAGTACATTTAAGCAATCCCTACAATAACCCTTTTTCCTCACATTGTCACAGGGCAGATTCATTTGTTTGACAAATCTCATTTTATTCATCTAGAACAACTCATGTGAATTTAATCTGTGATCCCGCGAGTTCTCCCGGGACGTTTGAAGCCATGGGTGAAGATCCCCGGATATTAGCAAATTATGTAAGTTTTCAAGCTGTTACTTGTTTTATACAGTGTTCGGAATTTCCCCTCCCTCGGAGATTCTTAAGAGAACTTATTGTTTTGTGTATTGACTATCGTATCGGGGCCAGTTTAATGCCATGCTGAAGAATTTTTCACTTCTACGATGGCAGATGGTTTAGTGGGCAGAGAATGTCGGAGAGCCCGGAATAAACTTCAAAGTTGTCGGTACGTCATATTCATGGAATTCAAGCGATTTTCAGATAACTTCATGTAAGCTAACATAAGACAACACCGTCCACTGCTTCTTGCCACCAAGGCTCTGAGAGCCACCGAAGCTGAGGGAGCTTGAAGACTGATTTCTTCCATCTGTTTGATGACTTGCGGATTTGTTCCGCTGCCATTTTGCGATGTTCCCAAGCTTATTCCACTAACACGTAATAAGGATTAGATTCAATTAGATGAATTAAATGAAAATCATTGCTTTCCTTGAAATGCTGGACGAGGCCATTGACGTCACTCCACGGCGAATTCAGTGGAAACTCAGTTCGATCATGGTTTCCCTAATGACCATGAGCTGGATTTCAAGCGCAGTATCTCGAGCATTTGATGTGTAATTTCTGTGAAGTTTTGACTGAAATAAATAAGGAATGTTCAGTACCATCAAGGATAATTATCAGTCAAAGGTGTTTTGTTAACTCATTACTTCATATATGCAAACATCCATGTGTTCCGTTTCAGCTGATGGTTTACACGGGTGTTTACGCATGTCCTGTAGCGGATGCCGGAAATAGGCTTTCAGCCGGAAGTATTCTTCTTATCATGTACGTTTGCTTATATGTAGAATGTCAACATATAAATTGTGTGCAAAAGGTCTTTTGGGATACGACTTCCTTCATGGTTAAAACATTTTTTTATCTTGTGGTTTGGAAGACCTCTCTTTTACAATATGACCCAGATAAATGCGAATACTCTACGTGAACTGGATGTAGCGTCGGTATTTGTCATTTCTATGTCAGATTACGCTCTGTCGTATGTTCATCGTTTTGACATAAAATAATTTAAAAGTTTTGTAATCTCGTTAACAAAGAAATCCTTGCATCATATACGTTATGTTTCCATGTATAAATATGTCTGAAATCAGCAGTGCGGAATGTATGATAGCAATGATTGCACTACATACCAGTAGCTTGTGTAGTGAAGAGAATAGAATTGGCTCTCTGTCAGACTAACATGATGTTGACCCACCTTGCGGTTGTCTGATGATCCTGGTGACATAGATGATCATGAACCTCGTGATATAGATGAACAATATTTCATAACATATGTTGATATTATTTGACACATAAAGGCTGTGTTTTATCAGTACTGATGATCTTCAAGATTTTCTTCAAGTTTTACAAGTCACATTCGATATGGTTATAGTCATATGTCTTTATTTTTGTCCTTATCAGATTTTTTATTCTACTGTTCCTGTACCTAATCTGCGGGGTTGTATATCAGAAATTCTTCCGAGAAGCTTCCGGAAAAGAACTCATCCCCCACCTGCCATTCTGGACAAGTTTACCCGGACTAATACAGGTCAGCCTCCGCCGCGAGCACGGATGGATGAACAAAATGATGGATAAATGGGTGTATTGATGGATGGACATAATGATGGATAAATGGATGTATTGATGGATGGACAGAACAATGGATAAATGGGTGTATTGAACAGAATGATGGATAAATGGGTGTATTGATAGATAGACAGTTGGGTGGATGGGTTGTGAGCTTGGGGAAGGATGGTCAAAGCAATAGATGGTTGGATGGATGGATGGAAGGATTGATGTGAAGAAGTATGGATGAAGGGTAGATAGATGGAAGGATGGCAGGCTGGATGGTTGGATGGGTGTGTGTAGGGGGATTATGGATGCATGGATGGATGTGAGGATGGATGGATGGATGGATGTGAGAAAGGATGGATGATGGATTTGTTGAAGGAAGTGAGAATGAATGGGTGGACAAATTGCTGGATGGCTGAAGGCTGGACTAAGGAAATTGACTTTTTCTCGGCGGAAACACATTTACACACATTATTTCTTCATATTGGAGAACATTCTATGTACATCTGAAACACAGCAAGCAGTATACCGGTTGTTCTTATGTTTAAATTAAGCTTGCTATAAATTGGTGCATCAGCTCATCGATTACTGATATTCTGAGAAAGATGAGACAAACACTTTTTTTTTCACGATTTCAGCCTTTAGTCTAAAATCCATTGGGTTGACATATTTTGATATTGCTTAAGTTATCCCACCCAGTGTTTGTAATACAAATCAAATAGTTACACGTTCATTCTGACCTAATATGTATGTCACAGCAATGAACTAGGTACATGTCCCATCTGACGTACTGTACAGGTATATCATGTTGGTTAAACTAATTACGAATCTTCCAATCTTACCGGTCGTTGGTGGGAAGGTTTGCCAGCAACCTGCGCATAGCCGTGGGTTTCCTCCTGGCTCTTCCCGGTTTCCTCCCACCATAATGCTGGCCGCCGTCGTACAAGTGAAATATGCTTGAATAAGGCGTAAAACACCAAACAAATAAATAAATCCAATCTTAACTAGTACATGGCAGAACAATCAATTCATTACTTTTCAGATGTCATATTTCATGTGAAAACAATGAATCAGTTAGGTCTCCAAAACGACCTAGTATATATCATAAAAACGAATCCCAAATGACCTAGCATATATCATAACAATCAATTAGGTACGGGTTCCTGATGGCATTGTATAAGTCATTATAATGAATTAGTCACATGCCCCAACTCACCTCGTGTCAGTGTGTCATAACAATCAAATAGGTACTTGTACTAAATGACATGATATCTACTCATATTTATGCTTGTGTTCTTGAGTTGTTGATCCCGTTTATATTTTCTCTGATGCAAACAAAGCGTACTTCATTTGTAGCGTTCGACGTTGTGATGTATATTCCATGAACAGAATGTCAGAATTCCGTTATGCAGAATCGTTTATTCCATTGTCCCTACAGACGTGAAATATAGTCTGTTTTTATTTTTCAGGCAGGAGTGCATTTTTCTATATCCTGCGGCAAAGTTAACAAAGGATACGAAAATGTATGACGACGTGGTAAGTATTGTTAGCTGGAAACGTATTACCAGCCAAACCATGGAGAGGCAAATGCGTGTGAGTAAAGTTGACAAGAACATCGCGAACAAATATGAAGAACTCTGGAACGAAATGGCAGCACTGTTAAAACCATCCATGAGAGTATTGCGGTCTGAAGCATCTTGTGACTGTTGCGTACAAATTTTCCGATTTTGGAAAAAGGAATAATCTTGACATGGTCTCTGGGAAATTCGCGGGGTAAAAACTGCCGAAGTATGGAACGAGTTTTGTGATAACGCAGAACATGCTTAACATAACTGCCAAACTGTGGAACGAGTTTTGTGATAACACAGAACATGTTCCTTATAACTGCCGAACTGTGGAACGAGTTTTGTGATAACACAGAACCTGCTTAACATAACTGCCAGACTGTGGAACAGATGAAAGGCTTATAGAAGGTATAACATTTGGTGAATGGTAACGAAAAATTCAGCCTGAAGATACACTGAGCATTGCTTTCATTTCATCGCAAGATCAGCTATAGATGGGGTCTTGCCATGTGTGGCTTTTAGGTTTTGAAAGTTATTTGTAAAACAGGCTTTATTTGTATTTGATGAAATGCCATTTATGTACCTTTTAGTCTACCTCTAATGTTTTTTTTTCTGGTGATGTAGACAACTTGATATGGGATATGAAAAAGAAAGAGATATCGAAAGACAGACAAAGCCAACACGAAAAGCCAACAGTTTGGTTTCAAATAAAATTGTTAATCACTGTTGGTTGAATTGTTTCATGTGTTATTCCACGGTTGAGAACAATGAACTTCGACACTCATCTTCCTACAACTTAGGAGGAAGTGATAGATAATCTTGATACAGCAGATAATATAATTACGCTGCGCGTCTTGCTGCACGTGGCCTGTCTTTCACCTCTCCTTTTTATAAGTGTCTGTGACACATGCATCGCGAACTAGGCTGTGCAAACGTCTCCACCTGTATCTAAGGTTACAGGTTACAGTGTAACAACGACCATTGCCAAACGCGTTTAAAGAGTGATTAAACTTCAAACAACATAAATATACACACATGTTTAAGTATTAAACATAAGTGTGTAAAACATCATTTAGGCCAATACTATAATGACGTATTCTCCAAGCGTTTAATATCTGATGGATAAATATCTCTATAAGATAAACATCGAAATTTACAGGATACAAGTTAACGGTTCTGAACATCCAATCAGGTGTTCTGTGCGATCTGTTCTATGTTTAAATTTAAAGATCATCAGTAATTGGTTTTCGAGCATAGGAACCATTACGGGGCCGTAAAAGTGACATGGTGAAAAAAAAAAATTGGAAGAGAGAGAAAAAATTTGGCGGAGGGTGGGGGGAAGAGAAAAAAAGTCGAGTTTTAAAGAGTTTTAATGTCGGGGCGGCGATTTAATTGACCAATCAATTGCAGTGTTACGGGTTACGATAGACTCTCTAGAGCGTACATACTGCCTGGTCGTCAGTGCTGTAACGCCTTCTGTGAACTGTTGTTCTATGAATTATTACCCCACTGTTCCTAAATCTCCTCTAATGGATGACGAAGAACGCCACAGCAACTCTCAATTTATGGGAACCTCCAAAAATATTGGATTATTTTTAACAAAATGAATATTCAGCTCCATAACACACCAATGGCTGTATAAAACAGTGTGTAATTATAGCTGTCACACAAAGGTTGAGGACTTTGGCAAAATAGGCAAATCATTTTATAAATAAATTGATTTTATAAATCATTATAAAGGCCTATATAGCTCGCTTTAGCCCCACCCGAGCTGAGCGAGGTATTCGAATAATGTTTCACACATCTAGCTTTCATTCTTGCTCTTACTGTGTTCTGTAGGTTTTTACAGTTGGCCCTATATTATTCGGGAGCCGTTTGATTGTCTTACACGTTGCACTTGAGTTTGAAAGAAGCCAACTATACATTTTTGTTACAGTCAGTGTCTCTTGAAAATAAACTTATTTATAAGCCGTCTCGTTGAAAAAGGGAAACATATGCATTGTCCGCCTACAGCAAGTTGGTCTAAACTGTGGACTCCTTTGTTCCTTGAGTACGTCACTCTGTCTTTATAGTTGTGCCCGTGAAGCAAAGAGGTTGTTAAGACTAATGTGTTTAAAATTGACTTGTGTAGGAGATCACTTGTAAAATCAAAGTTATTTCCCTTTTATGGTAAGACCCTACTCAAACTATTTATTTATCAGTGAGAGACGCTCGTCTGTGGCTGCCATAGTTGATGTTGGGTAGCAAACAATCTCTGATTGGTCACTTAAGTCGGGGTCTCGACTGTTTAAACTCGGGGCCCTCGGTTTTCAACTCTGGCCTCCGACTTTTGTTTCTCTCTCTTCCAAAACAAAATCTCTTTTCTCTCTTCCAAAATCTTGTTTAAACCATGTCACTTTTACGGCTCCGTAGACCATGGAGTGAAATGCTTCTTTTTACTGCTTGGTGTGTTTACAGATTGTGCTCCTTAATGTTTGTATCGCCAAATTATGTGTGTAAATAGTAGGAAAACGGAGAAATGTTCATTTGTAATGTGAATATACCTTGTTACGTCATAGTCTGGTGTTAGCTCTCGGTTTCACCACAAGATGCTTAAATAACAATTATCTAAACGTGTTAAAAAGCAGCGAGACATCTGTTTCTTGTCCCAAAACAGCCTGCGGTTGTCTTATATCCCGTTTTATTGTGCTAGACAATACAGAAGGGTAATTAGAAAAGAAGAAAAAAAATTCTATCTCGTGTATAACTTTTGCTCCAAAGAAAATGTACGACTTCGAACATATCAATATATCACCACCATGTCGACGAAGAACGATCACTTCCTTGCCAGTGATCGAAACGTGTTCGAGTGATTAAAACGCCAGTACATCTGAGGGGCGCGATCAGGAATGGACACAGAATTTTTTAAACTTTCAGCTGCCACACGTTCTTGGTCACATTCAGTGGTAGACAACGCTCTTATGGCGTTTCTATAGCTTTGACGTTCATTAAAAACCACTTATAGCGAATATGTGGCGCGTATCTGTACGACAGAGGTGGGAAAATTCGCCAGTAATTTGCCAAATGTCGGTGGTTTATAAGAACTGACAGCCATTATATAAATGACACATGTCTTGATTAAGGCGTGAAAAAAATAAATAAATAAAATACTATCTTGTCACAACGTTGAACGATGTAAGATGATGTAAGAGAAAATGTTACAGCCTGAAGATTGAAACCCTTGGGGCACTTCCACATTACTTTCGTAGCTTTTTTTCTTACGTAAAACACGTTGTGTAGGTTATAGTGCCATAAGGCATCGTTATTTACTTGAACAGTTACGAGAAACTGATTTACGAAGTTGCCCAGAGCAACAACGACTTGTGACAGTTGGTAAATGGTCACTCGTAACTGTTTGCATCGTTCTAGAACTGGAATATTTATGTTAACAAGTCCTCAAAACAACAGCATAATACAGCATTTCAGTATGGAATGTGTTGATCCTTGTGTGTAATGCTTGAAAGATGCGATAGGGTGCGACGGGCCTATATAAATCATGTTATACGTAAAATAGTGGGTCTTAGTTAGTGATTTGTGTAGGGACTGTTTCTTAAAGTCTGAGGACTATATGGGATAAATCATATACAATGTCCAGATATATCCTGGGAATCTTATACCCAACGAAACGTGGGTCATCTGTGACTGTTGAATATTCGGTATATGTTTACGTTCTTTGTCTACGATTGGAAGACGACTGACCCCAAAACTGTAAACCCAAAAACCCGAGACATCTATGGTGATCTCAAGGCAACTATCCGTGGCTTTTCGGTTGATGATCCTTGACTGCTTGAGAGCGACGATTTTCTCTCTCTTCAAGACACAAGATGCTTAGGTGAGTTTAAATAAATAATACAGCAGACTTTCCCCCTTCCTCTCCAGGCAATTAGTATTGCGCCACATGGGTTCCAGTGTTTGGTTTTTATGCCTAAAGCGTTACAGTGTTTGGTATTTATGCCTAAGGTGTTACAGTGCTTGGTATTTATGCCTAAAGCGTTACTGTGTTTGGTATTTATGCCTAAAGCGTTACACGTTTCGGAAACCGAAACCGTGTTTTTGTTCATTTGTGCACAGTGGTCTACTGAAATGGAAACATTCAGTGAAATTTATTTTTAGCTTTGGGTTTTGAAGCTTTTGTGCTGCATTATTATACGTTGACGTAAATAATATATCTCATGCAGATACTGAGCGGAGTATTTATTTTTTCAGCGCGTAAGGAAGAAACCAGTACGTAATATTTTTGTTAGCCATGTTCCGCTGCAGTACGCCACATCTGACCTTCATTTGTGCGCAGCTTGTTTCAAACGTTGTTTTCAAACGTGCGTTGTTCAAACTTCGCTTCTGCTGCTTTTTTGCCAGAGATTTACACCCTTGAATCCTACCGCATTTCAGGTACTTATCTTTGACATCGCCCTTTCTTCAATAAACCCAAAGCAAAAGCTTGTTTGCAAGCATAGACAGCGTGACAAGAAAAGCAAGACAAAACTGGTAAAGCGTAAATGTATAGTAAGCACTGACGATGGTCCGGACAACGTCCAGCTTAATTTCTGTAAAGAGTATAAATTTGATACTGTACAGTCGTGAAATAAAAAAAAAAAAAAAACTCTCCCCTTCTTTATCCCATAGGCTTGCCAGCTAACGAGCATGCAACAATATTTTCCACTTGGCACTCAAGATTCTGCGAAGTTTCAGACAGATGATTCTGGAATTTTGACTTTGGTGTACTCCGCTACGGAACATGGAACTACGAGGTGCGTGTGCGTGTGTGTGCGCTGCAGACACTTAAAACGTTTAACTATTGTCTTCGTCAGTTTTACACTCAAAGTACGAATGGCACAAAATTTGCCTTTGAAGTTGATGCTGAAATATTAAAGTCAAGTTAAATGCCTGTTTCATTGATCTCTATGATTGTTAATATTGATTAGTACAAAAAGCTAAGTGCGAAAAGCCAATTGACGTAGATGATTGGAATATTCAAATTTGTTCTTCAAATCCGAAATTCAACTTTAATATTAGGCTAGTCTTGTCGTTTTCAACAAATCAAAATTACAAATTGCACCCACCGCATAACTGACCTGTCGCATAAGTCAAATATTCCTGAGTACGTTGTAAAACACCAATCAAATAAATAATTACATTTACTAACTCTTGCCACAGCTCTTATTTTGTAAGCCTAAGGGTTCTGATATCCCAAAACCACATCGTTCTGCAACGAATCTGCAGGGGCCGCTTGCATTTAGCCACCCTTCATTGCTACTGCCAAGACTACGTATGTTATCATGGTAGCTACAGGATACGACCCCTTTGTGTGTAAGCGCCCCCTCCCCCCACCTCCGCGGTTACATAAGAAACCTCCGGTATTTGATGTTACATAAAAACTGATATAACCACTTATATCATATTGCAGAACCACGCACGTCACCTTGACCTGTGATCCAAATAATGACCCTGGTCTATTCACAGCGTATGGAGAGGACCCATATCTTCCCACACATTACGTGAGTAACCCCTTCTCGCTATTACCAGAGGTCGTATGCTTTCATCTGAACAGGGCAGACTGACATCATTGGTGGTCGTTCAGGTCAGTTCAAATGAAATACATGTAGCACGTGTTGACCAATGGAATGTAAGAGAGAAAGAGCTGGCGTGAGCAATCAGAGTATGCGTCTTAAAACTGTCTGTAAGCTTTAAGTATCTTGTCGTTGGAAGCCATTAGATCACCGTGGTTTCCCCCTTTTCGCAAATATTATTTCTCTACCATATATTTGTTCCGCCAGGTCTCCTGGGTGCCTTGATATGAAAAAGTCTCTAAGGAAACAAATTGGGGGGGGGGGGGGCACCGCACATCAGATACAGAGACTTTATTGACAAGAAAATTTCGATCAGTCTGAAAGATTCTCCGTTTCACCGAAGTTAAGTTTTAAGTGAAGTTAATGATACTGTTTACAGTGGTTACATGTTCGTAACATGGAGCCATATTCAGGCTGCCGGATGGTGGAAAAGGGTTATATTGCTTCATTAGGGAAGCGATTGCAGACTTGTACCGGTAGAAACATTAGCCTTGGGATCGCACATTCTAATCCGGCTACTCTCTAGTCTGCTGAGGCTAAAACTCGGAGAGTTTGTCCTGCTCCAATAAACCTGGCCGACGCCGTCGCCGTCGTAGACGTGAAAGATGATTGCGTTGGGGGGGGGGGGAGAGGGGGAGGGGTGAAACATTATTTAAAAGAGAAAACTAAATAAAATACTGTTCCGTTGAGCACATTTCTGGGAACGGGCTTAAACTACTTGATAGCAGCAAATGTCTTTAATGACGACTCAAATTGAATTTGAGTTTCTCAATTAATTAATTGTTTCAGTTTTCACCAGGCTTTGATCTTGCTGTTCACTGCTGTGTTTCTTTCAGGATCTTGAATACTCTGGAAAATACGCATGCCCGGGAGCATCTCCAACATACGGTGGAACTGGCGGCCTTTCGCCAGGAAGTATCATATGCATAATGTACGTCAATCTAAAGACCCAATCTCAAAAATACAATGAAATAAATACGTAATTTCTTGGATCTATTTGTCCCTTATCAAGTGCTTATGATTTCCATGTGACAAAATTATATCAGGCTCAAGTGATGCATACTTGCTGGTTTCAAAGTTTGTATTGCTTTTGTTTTGCTTGGTGTTTAATGACTTTATGTCGACTTGTATGGTGCTGCCTCAATGCAGCCACATGCCGAGGGCGTATGACATCAAACCCATAACGTGTACGTATTATATTATACTGGATCAGCATTTCTCCTATCCGCTTACACCTAAAACCCAGTCAGTGAATATCCGCGCTGAATGGAATGATCCTGTGTGGTTTACAAGTGGTATACGAGTGTCTGATTCATGTCTGGTACAGATTATTTTATATCAGCCGACAACCATAATGGAGTTTGTATGTCCAAAAAATAGTAAGAACAGCTTCAAGAACCCTGAAAGCTAACCACAAAAGTACTGTGAATAACGTTCTTAAGTTATACACAACGTTCTTAAGTTATACACAGTTGTTTTCAGCCATGTTTTGTTCTCGACATGATGTGCTTGAAACATTGCCGACGTGGCATTATGTCTTAATCATTCATTCATTCAGCCGTATTACATATTCTGAGATTCTGTATTTCATTTATGTATTTATCTAGTTCATTGGTGTTTTACGCCGTACTGAAGAATATTTCACTTATACGCCTTAGGCCAGCATTATGGTGGGAGGAAACCGGCTATAGCCCAGGGGAAGGTTGCTGGCTGCGACTGGAGGTAGCCGGTATAAGGTGGACTTGAACTCACAGCGACCGCATTGGTGAGAGACACCTGGGTTAGTATGGTGATTATGAGCTATTATATAAACGATGGGCTGTTTTCCAAAGTGTTGTATGTAGTACGCGTGTTTAGCTAAATATTACATCTTGGCTTAATTGATATTCAACATGCCCGTCGCTATGGTTATTAGGACGAACGCAACGGGGCCACGAGAAATATTACAGAGCTTTGTAGATTATCTATTATATCTGGGACACATTAACGGATTTTCATACATAAATTTTCCTTCGTAAGTTGTGTCACTTAAGTGACTTCACGGTACGGAATCACCTCAGAGATGGTGTATACTTGGGCAGGAATATCTTTGTACGAATCTTCTTGGATGTGAACTTAGGTCATACCGGTACAGGGAATGACCTCAACCATATGACAGAGATTACACACGGATTTATGCTTCGATTGTTTCGTGTACCTCTCAAGCGAACAAATTTTTTTTTTTTTGGTGATTTCAGATTTTCCGCTTTGGTGTTCGTCTATGTCGCTGTTGGAGTCGCGTTTCAACTCTTTGTTAGGAAAGAGTCCGGAATCAGGGCAATCCCACACTCTTCATTCTGGCTTGCTTTGCCAATGCTCATCAAGGTACGGCATAAAGAGAGTTGAATGAGATCTGGCAATTTTTGTCGTAATTCTTACGAACTATGTTTATGTATCAAATTGTTACGACGAATATTATCAGTATTATCCAAAGTGACCACCATACAATCAAAACATTTCGCTGCATGTACTCATGGACAAAAATATGAACAAAATTATCGATGATAGTTTCAAACAGATTTAACTCCGCCACTTCCCTACTTACCTTACGTAAAATACCGATCATAGAAATAAATATCTTACCGAGATATGTCTATTGATTTGTTGTAGGATGGGTTCTTTTTCGTGATCCGCTGTCGAAAAAGAGGAGAGTACAACAAAACCTAGATGCCAAGACGACCTATACTGAATTTATCCCAAAGAACTTATGAAACTAAAACCTGCAATTATAGCAATCTCTGCGATAATTGAATCACATATATTTGCGATTTCAAGTGCAAACTGTTATAGCCAGAAAAATTTAAATCAGTCATAGCGGATTAAGAAAAAAAAACTGCAAATGCACTGAATGAAACTGGTAAGCTTAGCACCGCATGGTTTATCGCCATTGTTTCCAAGTATATGTGTATGTTTGGCAGCTATTTCTTTGTCGTCCCGGTGGCTCAATGTAAAGATACATGTAAACCCTTTTGTGACCTATGCAACGAGCAACTCCATGTTGTTGTTGTTGAGGACAGAGTCATTGTTGTTCGTCAACATGACGACCATACTTGGTCTGCACGTCGGCTGCACGTCGGCCACTTTTTCATCTTCAAATCTGCGAATTTATGATTACTGGAGACGTAAATTATATTATGATCGAACTGATGTGGAGTAATCAAACAAAGAGAGCTTTTATTTAAATCGAGCTTTCCTTTTGTCTGTATGATATTGGTCCAGAAAATGAGAGGACAGGCTCTTCTTGTTTCGGAAACAATTAAACCACTAATACGGGAGTTCGGGCTTTAGAACCGCCCATGTAATATATATGATACATCTAACTGTATAAAATTCCCTTTGTAATTGTCGGTGTGCGATGTGTTATTCGGGTAGTTTTGGGTTTCAGTTAGAACTTTTGAGTAAGCTCGACTATTAATCATAATATGCGAAAATTACGTGTTTATTCACAATTGTAAATTGCACATGACAGTCCTTGTTACCCAGAGCAAAAATATAGTTAATCAGGATATGCATTTCGTTCAGGCAATAATTACAAGTTTTACATTGGTGGTCTGACTACACTGAGGCGCATACTTGGTTGCAAGTAAGGGGGTGTGTTGATGACCATCGGAGTAAGTGGCCATCCTGACGGCCCGCTTACAAGAAGCCCTCGCAGCGAACTTAATATTACTATGGGCAACCAGCACTGCTGAAATCACGTCGCCATAGCAACCACGTGCTCGTCACATTAAACAGGCTTTCGGGCGTGATCCATGTACGTGATCCGCTTTGTATTCCTGCCGGAGACCGACTAAAAACTTCAGAGAAACAATATGAATGTGTTTTAGTGTCTTTTCAATGTTTTCTAAGCGTGTGCTATGCCATAAAAACCCTTTCCGTTAGACTGAAAGAATAACTGAAGGTCTGGTGTGTTTTGTTTTTTTTTTAAAGTTTACTACAATAAGTCTTAAGATGTTCGCATTTCAGATGTTATATATAGAGTGGACACTTCTGGTTTTCGTTTTTGTGCAGGGTGTTAACAGTAGATCCCAACAGATTGTTTTGTCATAAAACAATTACAAATGGGAAGAAGAAAAATGAAGAAAGAAAACGACCCAAGCTAATTCATTATATGTCTTTTGCTTATTTCTACTCACTGTATGAAGCATTGTAGAAATCTAATTGTCTACACGGCTTCTTATGTGAAGAAAATAGGAAGAACGAGTAAAATCACATGTGTTTTTGTTTTACATTACAAAATGAACACGAAAACAATAGAATTTTTATACTACGTATGGTAAATGTATATTCTACGAACTGGTATTTAAGAGCACTAAAATACTGAAATTTTCACCACCGAAGTTAAGTCTCAGTTCGGGAGAGTTTTCAAACCGGCCTTTGACGGACTGCTTGTGCTTATTGCTTAAGGTAAGCTTGCTTGTAAACTATTCCTCATCAAACACTTTCTTCCATCCACCAGTTATTCAAAGGTTGGATATTACTTTATACCACTCCACACAGCAACATATTACCAGTATTCTGTCTTGCTTTTAGTATGTACTTGGGCCATTTCATTTGATCTGGCCAGCAGATAGTCTTACATTGTTTTAGATTGTGAACGTCGACATTGCGGACGAAAATTTTCCACACAATCATAGTTGTATTCACATTTTCAGTTAACTTAAAAGTGATATGAAATAGGCAAAGCGTAGACGGGAACGAAGTGGATTACCTTGATTACATTTGTCAGAAATCTGACTGTATCTTTGTTCCAACACTAATGCTTTCTTATCTTTTGTAATTTTTTTGTAAAACAATGTTGTAGGCAAAAACTTGTACAATGTATAAGCCAAATTGGCATTGCGAAAGTCTCTCCAGATCACGCTGGTATAGGACGAGACAGGGTGGGGGCTCTTGCGCCAAGAAACAACAACAGAATTGTTAACCTCCGTGAAATCAAGGTAGTTCGCGAAATCTCAAGAGACTTCCGCAATGCCGGTTCGGCTTATTACATGTTTTTTCTTCTACTACTGACTCAGAATGCATCTAACAGCATGTCTCTAGGGTACCCTCCGGACATTTTTGGCAATTTTTGATAGTACCCTGTTTCGTCTGATATTTGGGGCATCAGTTCGGCCCTTTTTGGCCAACACTGAAGCACACATTCATGTGTTCCTAATTGTGTCCATTCGCAGTTAAAATATTTTTCTTATCATGCAATTGCTTTTTCTTTAAATTTCTTGATCCAGAAAATACATTTTCCTTCAGCCGAGATCAGAGCAAGATAAATTAAAGTAGTATATACTCAAAAAAATGCCTACAGTTAAGATTACCTTTTTGCACAGCTTAACATCATAATGGCTGTGATTTTTGTGAATTTCAAAAAAAAAAAAAGATTTTTTTTCAGAAATTGTTCATTTACCCATCGACTGACCCAGCATGTTTTCTTTGACACTAGGTCTTAGATGTGTTAGATCTTCAGGTCAAATAACAGCATACCCAAATCATTTGTTCAAAGTTTGCAGATAAGAGTAGTTCTACTGTTCTTGAATTCAGGTGGCTCTTGACTGGCGTGTAAACTGTTGTCTTTCTCATTTACTTAATTAATTTAGTGTGTGGATCCAAAATGTAGGTAGATATATTTTCTACATCACGAAATGAAAATTTTGAGTATGATATTTCTGCATTGTCACAGAAACAATTTGTATGGGGACAAAATCATATTTGCTGTTGTTGTACCTACATTTTGCGTCAGGCACACAACTCAATCAAGGTCACCAAACAATAGATAACGCGACGTGTGCATACGTGAAAGGTATCACAAGTAAAAACACGATTCCATTCTTCCAATATGCTCATGGCGCGAGTGAAGCTGTCATGAATTTGTTTGCAACTGTTCAAAACTTATTTTAATACCCTAGCCTAGCGACGTGGCCCACTGAGGCGTTTTTAGGTACAAGAGTGGCTAGGGATTTTGTTTGCGTTACGTGATTGGATGGGGAGGGAACCTGATAGTGTTGTGTTGTAACCAAACTACATTTACAAACTGCCAACGATTAACAGTGGTGCGAGAGAACACTTACAGACTAACGAACGCTTTCGTTTTTGGGAGAATTTTTCTCCGAGAACATGTGCGTCAGAGCTAAAGATCCGCAGTTGGAAAGTTTTTGAAGAAACAAAATATTTCCTTGGAAAGCTTTCGAAGTTCAGAGAGGAAAAGCGCATTCTAAACTCCTCGGGGGCTTCCGGTCGGCTGTCAGCCTAACAACGCCTGAGTCAAGCGCGTGTTGAACTGTGAATTGCTTGATATGTTGCATGATTTGTGTACAAGTGTAAGTGTAGTTGGATGCAAGATGTTTTCGTGAGCAGATCTTTGATGAGGCGTTCTTATCGCGCAGAGTGACTTCGTAGATAAAATCTCGCAGATTACACTAGATCTAAGATAGATGCGGAGCCGGAACTCCAGTGCCATAAGCAGGCAAAAGGAACGTTTGCACGAGACGGTCAAAACATTTTCACATCCTAAGGGCGTAAAAAAATTCAGATAACTGTGTATCGTCTACTTTCTTTACGTGTACTTTCTCACGTGCACATGTACACTTTCTTTTCTTCCATCTATGCAGCCAAGCATTCGGCTTGTCGTAATAAAAATTAAGTCCCGGAGCATGTTTTGTGTGAATAAGTTTGATATACAAAACCAATTATGTTCATGTTTTTTCAGATGTGTGAAATAAAAACTGGCCACACCAAGGAATACATAAACATTGGAACTCAAGACAGAGTGAGATACGAGTTTGTTCGCGTTGGTCGAACTGTTCTGATATATGACGGCCCAGATATGCTCACGTAAGTGTATATTTTGTGTTCTCAACAAATACTTTGCACGAATAACCCCCTCCTTTGTTTATTTTTGGAGCGCATCAATAATGCTTTTTAGTTCTTTTGTCTCTAATAGGTTTGATATACAATGTTACAACGTGGACGAGGAGAACAGATCGTGAAGATATATAGCAAGGTTCACAAATACAAAATCACAAACGGACAGAATCTCCGCGTTGGAGAGATGCACGGTTGCCATCTAAGCGCATTTGAGACACTTATATTTTTTCAACAAGCTTAGAACACAAACTGATCCTGATTAAATTTACTCGCTTAGAGAATTCCTCTACTGCACAAAGTTTCTTTGATTTTTGTTGGTTTGCACTGGGTAAAACTTTTGAAATTGGATTTGCGATTAATGACACGGAAAGTTCAATATGGTTGACGATTGGTGTACCAGTGTCCGTTATTACGTTTATAGATTCAAGAAAGTGCCATTATTGCTCGGGGCCGTATTTTCATCTTGTTGAGTAGGGTTATATGAACTGGTGCAATCAAAGCGCAACTGAGATACATTACGACACCACATGTACGAAAATGGCACACGATTTGAACACTGCTTTATTCATCCACCTAGAACATGCACAAGTCTTTTCTTCATCAATGAAAACTGTTGACTGCTTCCCTTTGCATGAATCCGTCCTAATTTCATATTTATGTATTTTCTTAGTTCTTTTGGAGTCTGTGTTATTTGTCGTTTTTGGAAACTGGTATTGTGATTATTGACTTGGAACGCCCATTTCGGCTGACGGCTGGTATACGAATGTCGGTTTGGACGCCTAGTTTTGACATTGCCTATTGCAAGAATATTGTTTGTATGTAGACCAAGTATAAGGAATAATTCAGAGAAAGAAATTTATATTTCCAGCAAATTTTAATATTGCATCAGTACCACTCGAACATATAAAAGCTAGTTTCCAGGCATTATCTTTCGCAATTTTTATGTTGACAGAACAACTCTAGTATGTAACAGCTCAGGTGATCCTGGATCATTTGTTATTGGTGAGGATTTCCGGAAGCCAGGACAATTCGTAAGTGTCTTTTGGCGTCTAATTTGCATGATTTGTCTGGTTCCCTAAAAGTGTGGCAAAGTTCGAACCTAGTACAAGTATGCAACGGACAGTTTACTCTGTACACCAAACAGAAATTATTACAAAAAATCCCGGTGTTTGGGTGATTAACTATTGGATATTTAGCATCACGGTCAGATTTATGATTTTATAATCTTAACAATTCACTGAGAACTCTTATTCTACAGTATGGGGAGTACAATGGTAAATACGCATGTGTGGTACAGGCAACACCATCTCCACCTGGTGAAATACTTGTGGCTGGTTTCTCTATTGGTACTCTTGTCTGCTTTACGTACGTATTATAGACACGTCTAATCTACGTTCACAAAGATCATTTCATGAAAATGTATGCCACTGTATGTAAATGTCCATGATATGTTTTAATTCATAAGGGGTCGATTACTTCAAGCAATTTTTGACTTAAGTCAGAACCTTTAAATTCAAACTCAGGATACTTGATACATACTGATTTTAAACTTTGAGTCACTTGTACTTCAGCGTCGTGCGCATGTGCCATCCATGCCTCTCTTTTAAAATTTCAAGAGTGTTTAATATTAGTTAAGATTTTAAAATTTTACTGAAGTACAAATTTGCTATGTGCAATCGGTCCCTGTGGATCATTCTTTTTGACATGGTGGCTTACTGAGTTAATGAAGGTGATAAAAAGTCGCGAATGTGTCACAGTGTCGGTCTGGGGGCGGCATATATAGGCAATGGGACGAGTCGCGTGGGTTCGGCTGTTGCATCAAGTCAGTAAGGTTGTGAGATACTTGATCAATCCCTGGCTTTCTGCTTGCAATAAGGCTTTCCCCCACCCGATAAACCCGACCGCCGCGGTATAAGTGAAACATGTTCATGTATAACTTTTAACATCTATCGAACTGACAATGGTTTAAAGGACAGGTCATGAAAGGAAAAGATATTTTTGGCAACAAAACCATAATAATAATTTTATAATATTATTGTTTTTGTAAAATATTCCAGTTTTTTTGAATATAGGCGTCAAAAAAGTACAAGGATTAACGTTGTTAACACATACCAAATGATTGTCAGGTTTTCCAGGTTATATTTATAAAATGTTCACATGTTTGTTGACTCCAGGGAATTAAGATGATCATCCGTTTGAAACACACATTTGAAATATTCACTTCCGACTCCATTTTAAAACATTTTAAACCGGTTATTCCATTGATAACTGAAAACAATCTAATCTAATCTAATACGTGAGAAATATCGTCATGTTGAGCACATTTTTATCTTTATTTACCTAGGCTGACAGGGTCTGTAGCTTTGTTCTTCCTGATCGGAGTTCCATATAAAATGTTTGTTAACCAGGCGTATGGCTTTGCCGTTATACCCCTTTTGTCCACATGGATAAACATCATCACTTTGGTCCGGGTAAGTCTAAGGCAGAGACTTTCACATTGTCCTTTTACCGGGAAAAACATCGTAAATATGAAGTTATGGTGATTAAAAAGACATTGACAGCTGTATCTAAAAGACTTTCACTGATACTGATTTCAGGCTGTACGGTGAATTTTCCCACGTGTAGGTCATTTGTGGGAAAGCTATTCATTACTCGTCGATGGCGTGTTCCGGTGGCGCTCCGGTGTCTTCCACTCGTAAAACTGACCGCCGTCGAAAAATTAAAAATTTTCGGCTGCGATACTTAAACACCTTGTACAAATTCTCGAGTACAGTACTTGAACACCTTCTACAAATTCTGGAGTACGGTACTTGAACACCTTCTACAAATTCTGGAGTACGATACTTGAACACCTTGTACAAACAAATCAGTCAATTCTTTCTTCTTGCTGAGTAGGCTAGACTGAAAAGTACCGATGTAATATCTTTGAGTCTCGTCCGGACCAGCAGGTTAATACAATTTGCTATTCCAAGGTGTTGTTCATTTCAACTAAAACACTGTCCAATTGCATTTTTTGTTTTCATTTTTTAACAGGACGGCATGCTGTTCATTCTCTGTAAGAAACCCATTGGTCCGTACGAAGGAATGTAATCTGAAGCAAAATAGACGCCTTATTTGGAAAGGGAATTTTGTGGTCTGTGATCTTGGAGTTTAGTTTAATTTATATGGGGGAAAACTTTGAATTACGGACACCTGTTGCATTTATCCCTCGCAAGTGTCATATACAGGAACATCTGACACTGAACTGACGGCAGGAAAATATAACAATTAAAGAAACTGACGTATACTAAGGAATAAAAAAAATTGTTTGTTAAAGCATGTGTAATTGTACGGTGATTTGTCTGACTGCTGTAAGGTTGTGTTAGTGTCATTAAAATATCTTTAAAAACTGCACCTAGCGCTGCCGTGTGTTAAGCTTGATTCAGTTGGGTTCATTGCGCTCGCGAAAGCCTCAGATCGATATTGCTGCCACTCTAAAAATGACTGTGTATGAATGGTACACTGTGTTGTGGAAAAAATACACTTCCACGTAATTTTGCGTATGAGTAGTACACAAATTTTATAATTAGTGTAACCCAGTGACAATCATCTGTACATCTGTGGTACACAATTTGTGTACCGCTGATACACATGTCATTATGGATGTGCAAATTAGTAACAGCCATTTTTAGAGAGTATATGACTCGATCAACCAAGCCTTTGTCTACTTGTGACGACATGCTTAAGTACTTAAGTACTGTTACCACTTTCGTTTTAGATTGTCGTATTTTCCCATGACTCTTGTTTTTTTTCTGAAACCTCCGACTCAACTCAATCCTTTAAGAATGTATAAGTGCATAATATTTATACGCGTGATAAAAGGTTAAAGTTTGGCTTTATCCGTACATGTGTAAACGATAACACTGTAATGCTTATTACACAGACGTGCATGTGTTGGACACGTACTTTTCATGGGCAAGCCCTGAACTGACGGATTATATATTTGTGTATTCCTCTTCAACGAAGTTGAGAATAGTTATCTCGTATTAGTTCAAGTCTCCATAGGCATCTACAGACTGCAGAGGTACCTCTCCACACAGACTTGAGGAAACCACAAATGGTACGTTGTTGTTGTCTTTTCTCTGCCACAAATGCAAACAAATGCACTTCACCCCAATGCTTAAAACATACATTCTGCTTTTGCTTATTTTGCACTCGCACTTCAGTTTTCTATAATGTCTTGTAATTTCACATAATAAACCATGCTGTCGGTGCATTGATCCGCTATCGGTATCATTGACTAGATAAACACTGATATTGACGTCTGGTATCATGTGTGCTGATTGTTGTAGAATTGCACATTTCAGTGCAACGCCGGGGTAAAATTGTTGGAATTTCACTTTTGTGTGCAATCGTTGGTCAGATGGTGAAGGATTTGGTTGAACCAGCTCTCAGTCCCATAAATACATAGATTGTGGTGTTATGAAGTACAGGTTTTGTCGTTGTTTACACTGACGTCGACGAAAATGACTGATCTCATGGGAAATCGTACTGTCTTCTGTTCGACAGGCCTGCCAGGTTCAACCCGGATCTCCGCCATCATACTTCTCTACGGGAACTCAAGACTCAGCCACTTTTTCCACCGATTCGACCACTGGAGCCCTAACATTACAGTACTCTGCCACTACTGACGTAATAAGGTTAACAAACTGTTTTCTTTGATGTCTTATATGTTAAATATATCAAGCATGTTAGACGTATTGTTTCCGACTGAAGCCGGATGAGGAGATCTCGTCCCGCGCCTCGCGCCCGATTGGTGCCGTCTTCATGTCACGGGTTTCGACCCGCGGTGTCGCGGACCTGGCCTTATCAAGGCTAATCTCACGCAGGCCTGCGCCTGCGTGGTAGATGATTAAGTAGCTCATCCGGAGCCCATTCCGCTTACAAAAATTGACATCAGTTTTTCTGGGGCTGACTAAAATGTAATCGAAGCTTTTGGATTTTGAAGTAATAGTTAATTTATATTAAAGTAAAGGAGAGCTCATGACTGAGGCACTGTTCATTAAAAAGATTACAAAATTCTCTTTTGAATGCAAGAACGTTTACATGAATTCGTAGTTGAATTATCTCCCTTTGAAGTGTGAAGTATTTTACTGCCGACCGGGGATGTGGCGGCGCCAATGCTTTAAAGCTTGTGAAAGATTGACCAGTCAGAGAGCTAGGATATATCAGCTGTTTATAAGCTGTAACGTAAATCTTCCGAGGTGATTGTCAATGTGACACAGGAACGAACACTGTTTGAATGTTATATATTTTAACTATAACAAGTACATGTGTGAACAATACTGCAAAGTATTTCCAGACCATTGTGTTGTGGTGGGAGTAGGTTTCTTGATCTTTTCATGTTATAAATTTAGATATATACTTAAGTTTCAACCACAACCTTAGCTGCTCACTACAGTCTCGGGTGACAAGAGTCTTCCGCACCCGAAACAACTCGGTCACAGCTCGCACAAAATGGCCGAGTTTCATGTTAGCCGACGTAGCATGGTTACATGTCAGTTTCCGCTGTCGTAGTAGCTGTTAGAAAAAATACTTTACCGAAATAAACATAATACTGTCCAACTTTTTGGAAAAACTTATATTTTGCACATGCGCTGTCTTTCCCTTTAAGCAAAAGGAGGAAGTATGATAAGGCGAGAAATCTGCCCCTTGCGGATACGACAAACTGATCATGAATTTTTCCCCTACATTACTTATTCTTTTCATTTAGACATATATAATACATGAGTGCATATGATTTTGCACAATAGTATAAATTTTTGAATCATCGGAAATGTTACAGCCAACTGAAAAGGCCACATTGTTCAGTTTGGTCAATTTCATGCAGTTTGGGGCCTATTCAAGCTCCGATTTAAGCATGAATGAAGTGGGGCCCCAGAACAAAACTTATGACTTTTATTTCATTCAGTTTGATCTTTATGCGTAATATCTTTTTCGAGTCCACATACTTCATGGTTAAAACATTAACTTTGTCTTATGACATCCACCACCTATCTTTCACCTTGTTGTGTGCCGAATACATGTCCCAGTAATCATATGTTGAGTAATGTGTAGAGGTATGGGCTAGGGGATCCTTGGTTCGAGCCTGTCGTGTCATTTCCATGAAACTTTTTCTCTTTTAAATACGCAATTCTGTAATATCATATAATTAAACATTTTGAAAACCAAACACTTGATGAAAATACCCATCGATTTTGTATGTATGCTACATGGTTCATCCGGAGGTAGCTCTTTGGGTTCCACAAGCTACAAAGAATTATTTTCATTATTGAACTATAACAATGATACACATGTTTTGTATTATATTCACATTCTGTAAAACTGGTCTATCGTGCAGTTCTGTGAACAATCATATTTTAAAGAAACGTAAAGCAGAAAATTATTAGCTTGAGAAAAGGTGACGACAGACCTTGCATCAGATTGCACAGTATTAAAAGAAAAGCAAAACAGTCAATGAAAAATATTAAGTGCTGGAAACTAAACAACAGTCTATATGTAAAGTCCGATAATTTCTTCGGATAACTCGAAGACCCGATGACCTGGTTTGCGCTTAACGGGTGATTGACATTCATCACAGATAAACTATTTCATTCCTATCTGCGACGGACATGGGCACTTTCAGCGCATTATAGCTCCTGCTTTTAGTGGTTAAGAAGAAGCGCAGCCAGCGAGCCCCATCTTAAGGGCTTAGAACATAACCTAATTTTTCATCTGCTGTCAAAGGGCACATTTCAATTCACAAAGCATAGGGTACAGACAACGATTACTTTCAGTGTAGATAGCGTTTCCACCATGTTTGACGTTTGCGAAAACGCTGACGACGCATGGGGCGATTTCGATCTTCGGTTCAACTATGCCGATTTTCGGCCCTTCTGCTAGTACCAGTGTACCGCAAAATGCCATTCGTGATTCACAGACTTTATCTATTTGTATGCAAAGTTGTGTGAACAAAGTTGTCCTTATTAAAATACGACCAAAAAATATGCATTCATATATGAAAAATCTAGAGGTATGAACGGTTTTTCCAGGGAATAAGTGTAAAAGGTAGTAAACACAAAAATACAACACATATTTTGATGAAAATCTGGACTTGGATAGTTATTTAAAATAAAATTTTTTCTCTAGTATATTGGTCTTAACTTATCATTTTAATTTTCATGAGAACATAAAATTCTTAAAAGTGAAAGATTTTGTGGCCTGTATTTGCTAGTAGTGGCAAACGATTACGTGGGTTGTAAATTTCATCCTGCGGGATATGAGCTCTTACACTGTCATTACGGGTGTTCAGAACGTGACAAACAATATATTATGTTGGTTTCTCCAGTTGCTTGGTGCGCTCCAGGATGGATGAGAGCTGTCCATTAGCTGTCTACACCCAGTGAATCAGTAAACTGGCAGGAAGCCAATATTCCCGAAATTTTAAACGATTAAGTCCGTGAATTCATGTGACAATGGGAGCACTTCGATTCGTGGAAAGATTAGGTTGTGTTCTAAACAGAATAAACCAGCGTCCACCGGTAACATATTACGGATATAAATAAAATGAACTCTTCGGGAAAGTCTACGAAGCCCATAACTGCCCTTGAAATAGGCCAATAGGGCTGCATGAAATAGGATTTGATACGTCGAGACCGGCGACACGAGGACTGTACCGCCCTCGTCCCCTCGTCCTGGGACACGAGGAGAATACCGTCCTCGTCCCCACGTCTCTTGCCCCCGTAGATCGAGACCCGTGACAAGAGGAAGACACCAATAGCGCGATTAGCTCCCGCCTCGTGTTGTGGATCTCGACCCAGGTGTCCTCATCCGGCTGACATAGTTTCCTCCATTTTATGTTCTCATTGGCATCGTATTTATAAAATGAAAAATCTTTGTATAATAAACTTACTTTTGCCACACCAGGTAAAAGGAATACTACTGTAACGTTGTATCTTTTCTTTCAGTCTCTTACAAAAAAAAAGAAATGAAGTTCATCCTTTTACACGTAAACAATCGTTATTATTACATGAATGAATGCTTATTGTTTAACGCCCTACTCAAGAATATTTCACTGATACGAAGAAGGTGTCTCCTTGGTGCAGGGCGTATTTCCACAGTGTCTTTTATCTGGTGCTGCCTCACCGAGAAGACTTGCCGAAGACACCCAACAAGCCCTCCTCACCCAGTCACATTATACTGACACCGGGCGGACCAGTCCACCCTATATCCTTTTATTGCTGAGCGCCTAAGGAAGCAGGATGTACCATTTTTTAATGGGTTTGAACCCAGATCTCCCCGTCCGAAAGTGGACGCTCTACCAACTGCGCTATCACGGAGGGTCTATTATTACATGATGTCAGCCCTTAAAAGATACAGAATCACATTCCACCGTGATCATATTCACATCCTACATCTCCTAAGCTCTCTTATTAATGCTTGTTTCTCTTGCTTGTGCACAGGCCTTAAATTTACCACGCATTATGTACTTTGCAGGAAGGATCCGACATTTTTGACAGAGAGAATTCGCCGTGTAATCGCACGTTTAGCAGTGGTTAATATGATGTTAAATCACTTCAGGGTTTAGCAGTTTGGAAAAAAAACAACAGAAAAACAAAATAGGAACACTGGTCTACGCTTTAGTTTTTTGAACACATGGAAGAAATCCTTAAACTCCTAAATAGTAGTCAGAAAAACAGAACTGGCCTCTCCCTAAACTCTTTGCCAAACAGACAGTAGACCACGGTCTACCGATTTAAAACAGCCCTTTATATACTTTACTCTGTAAACTAGTCGCCTCGTTTTCTGTTGAAAGAACTTTATATATATCCAGTTGACGACATTTTTCTTTGGGCACTTGTTGTTTTCTATCTGTTTGCCAGAACAACTTACATCACCCTAACATGTGATCAAAGTCAGGACCCAGGACAGGTGACGGCCGAAGGAGAGGATCCTAACATACAGGCAGAATACGTAAGTCATGCCGGGAGGTGGCGCGGGGGTGGTGGGGGGGTGTGTGGGGTGAGGGTGATTTCCACGCTAATGAATTGGGGATGGACGTGGTCTAATGGTTAGAAGTGCTTGCCATTTAATCGCTAGGACACAAGGCGGTGTGGTTTTGCACCCGGCCTTGGAAAGCAAATTTGTGGACTCCCCCGTTCTCATTGCTTGTGGAGACCGTTTCCACCGTCTAACTTTCGTTAAAAACACTGGTCTTCCATCAAGTCAGTAAGAAGCCAAAGCCCGGTAGTTTTTTCTACGCAATCCGCTTTCCTCAACCCATAAAACTGTTATCCAGTGCTTAAAATACAAAAAAATCTTGAGTATGGCATCAAGCAGCCATGGAATAAAATAATAAAATTAATACATGTAAATTACTAGAAAAGCTGTACCGTTTAAAATAGTCAGTTTGGGATTGTAAAGATCCTGCAACTTCCGGGAAAAATTACACTGCACACATTTGCATGTTTACTCTAGTTCACCTTTCAATCGTCCCACTAACTTTATTATCAGAAAATGACGTATACCGGAAAGTACGCCTGTCCTTCTTCGGAGCCAGCACCGCCCTCTGGCGGCGACGTGGGAGGACTATCTGTCGGCAGTATACTGTGCATAGTGTAAGTATCCCATGTTTAGTGTCCTCTGGGTGGTCTTCTTCATAGGAATCTAGCGTATCCAGAGTATCATGCGATCCTGCTTATCAGAATCGGTTGTGCATTGCAATGCTATGTACTGCTCTTCACTATTTAATGCATAGTCTAAGGTCCTGTTCATCAATATGCAGTATACATTGAATATAATGTTTATCAGTATACTGCTTACAGTGTAATATCTTGTTCATCAGTATCTAGTGTATAGTGTAAGATCCTATTTATCATTGCCTGGTGTATTGTTTACATTGAAGATAATGTTTATCAGTATACTGCTTACAGTGGAATATCTTGTTCACCAGTATCTAATGTATAGTGTAAGATCCTATTTATCATTGCCTAGTGTATTGTTTACATTGAAGATAATGTTTATCAGTGTACTGCTTACAGTGTAATATCTTGTTCATCAGTATCTAGTGTATAGTGTAATATCCTATTTATCATTGCATTGTTGTATTGTTGTGTATTGTGTATTGTTTAATATCATGTCCCTCTTTATCCAGCCTACAGTGTATAATTCTGTCTTTCAGCGTACTGTGTAGTCTAGGATAGTTTTCATCTTTAGACAGTGTACACTGTATGACACTGCTCACCAGTTTCTAGAATATGACGTCAGGTCCAATTTAGCAGTATCCAGCGTAAGATTCCGTTCACCAGTATCCTGGGTGTAGTCAAAGATCTAGTTCATCAATACCTGGTTTGTAACCTAAGATCTTATTCACCAGTATCCAGTAAATTATTGAAGATCTTCTTCATTAGTAGATTACAAGATCATGTTTATGTATTAAGCGTACAGTTGAAGGTTCTGTCCATCTCTGTTCCATGTACAGTATCCTTTGTAGCAAACTCTACGATCCTCCTGGACAGTTTCCAGGGAAATGCTCTGTTCATCTATAACCGGTGTATAGTTTACGATACGGATCACCAGTATGTAGTGTAAGATCATCCGGATCACCAGTATGTAGTGTAAGATCATCCGGATCACCAGTATGTAGAGTAAGATCATCCGGATCATCAGTATCCAATTCAGGGTGTAAGAGCAGGACGACTAGTATGAAGTGTAAGGATCACCAGTATCCAGTGTACGATCCGGACCACCAGTATCTAGTGTATAGTCAAAGACCAGGATCACACGTATCCAACGCATAGTGTACGACCCGATTCATCAGGGCCCAGCATATTACTATTAGACACATAGGATAACAGCATATTGTGTATTACTTGTGCTGACGTCAGTTAACCATACTCTATAGTGTAAGAGGTTGCACTGAACACTGTAAAAATATTTGTCATCTGATGACCTATTTTATAAGGTATTGCGCACAGAATATTCTTTGCATATATATTGAGTTAACGCACGTACTATGTCAGATATGCATCAGTTAGGAGTGCTTCTCCGTGGTAAAATGGTTGACCCTTGCGAGGCCTTCAAACACACAATGGAATCCCCAAAAATGAAGAAAAAAATTTTCTCTGTATTTTGCCAGTGTCTGTGGGCCTTGTATTCATTTTGCAGATTGAAACTGGACATAATATCGCCATTGTTTTTTCTCGTACGTCTGGGGAAACTCATTACGGTAGATGCACACCACTGTATGGAACATTGCGGACAGAGTTATAAGATGCCTTTTCATATTCGAGAAAATGTATCATTACGTCTTCATTAGCGATTTGTCTTTCGGAAATATCTACGTGCGTCGCAGGGCCAACTTGACGAATGCGCATGTATGCAAATGACAATGTCCAGCTTGAAAACAATTGGGAACCCGTAAAACTCCTTCCCACCTTTAAGAAAAGCGGTCCAAAGCTAAGCAGCCTTTCGCTCTGGAGTACTTAACACATTTCGGTGCATGCGTGCTCATTAAGCACAAGGTAGTGCACAAGCACTGCATCGCCGCGGTGCGAAATGACACGTTTCACTCCGATTTGGACCCTTTTGAGTAGCCCGTCGGAGTCTCAAATTAACAAAAGAAATTCCTGGAACTGCTTGCATCATACATACAGATTCCAGTCAGAGGTCGAAAGAGTAAACATGAAACGTAAATGTAAGAAAAAAATATATTAAGATCAATTAATTTACCAAAGTCATAAACAAGCTGGGTGTTCAGGATTCGGATTGAATTTATGCGCAGAGAACATTTATGGCATCTTTCCGGTTTCACTGAAAGTGATCGACTCTTTCCCCATACATGATTTCGCTCCAGTGTCTCATATAGTTTCTAAGTCCTTTGGTGGTTTGTGTTGAGACTTCTTTTGAAAACTGGTTTCTGACGATTATTGACATGGGACATCCATAATGGTTGACAGTTCAGCCAAAGGTGACCTTTTTCCAAATGACATCTTGCTTGATTCTCATTAATTCACCCACCTTCTAGTGCCACTGATGACTTTTTTTATAAAATTAGATGCCTTATCAGAATAGTAAATAAGAGTTGGCATCGAAAGTATCATTTCTCCGCCCTATGTACATTGAGAAGTTCACATTTACAGGTCAAAGATTAGGTAAATTTCAGCATTGAAATAAACTGGAAGGCACCCTTGGAGCAAAAATTTCTCACTACAGACAAAGGCACAATGCTCTACATTTACATCACATATACTAATGGTGAAGAATGACTTAAATCTTCGGATCCAGATTCCTGTCTGGTTACGACCAAAATGCAATGGATAAGAAGCCGTGCGCTTGCGCCAAATATCATTCAAATCTTTCTGTGACTATTTCCTTGATGTAAATAAACGTTGGCAAAAGCAAAACGTCCTTCTCTGCAAGACCAACAGTGAACAAATTTGCACATTCCCACAATGCATGTGTATCAATGGTACACAAATTGTGTATCACAGATACACACACCTTATGTGGATGTATTATACAAATTACACAAATTGTGTACTGCCTGTACACAAATATTACGTGGATGTACATTTTTGTCACAATGATGTACACCACTCGTACACAATACACAATAGTTTTAGAGAGTTAGACAGAGGTAACCAAGACCTGCTGACACTCAAGCTGACATTCATCTAAATGGTGTCTTTAATAAACTTAATACCGAATCAGTTAGATAAAACCCTATATGGTTTACAGGTTTTTTTCCCTGATCATCGTGTACGTGGCCGTTGGGATAGTCGTCCAGATTTTCGTGAGGAAAGCATCCGGAAAGGAAATAATACCTCAAGTGGGTTTCTGGACAAGCCTCCCTGGGCTTGTAAAGGTAACTAAATATTTATTTAGGGGCCTCCGTGGCAGAGGGAGTGATCACCCGGGCTCCTCTCACCAATGTGGCTTCCCCTCCTGCAGTCCGTGGGAAAGTCTGCCAGCAACCTGCAGATGGTCGTGGGTTTCCTCCGGGCTCTACCCGGTTTCCTCACACCATAATGCCGGCCGCGGTGAAATATTCTTGAGTACGACATAAAACACCAGTGAAGTAAAATAAATAAATAATTATTTATCTCCGAATGTGATATTTACAAAAGTTTTCATAAACCACAAAGAATGCATATTATGGACAGTCTACTTCAAAGGCAAAGAGGACACCAGTATAAAATATACATCATATCTGAGATGTCTATTTTTTTCTATTTTTTTTTTCATTCCAGTGAAATTCATTTTATACATTGATATTCTCTAGTCATATTGTATCAAGTTATGTTACAAGCGCTAGATCTCATGTATAAAAATGTATTTGCATATAGCAATATGAACGCCTTCGGCCAATGGACCTGGGAGCAAAGTTACCACTCAAAATATGGCTTTGTCGTCATTGATAGCTGCTAATGTCCGAACAAAATCACCATTTCGGTTGCTTCCCCGAGTAGCGCACAGAAAGTGAAGGAAGTATACGTGGGCTGGTCGACTCGGTGTCCATGTAACGTGACTAGATCGGTACCTGCCACGTTTTTGTGTGTCATGGTGTGACAGAACCATATTAATGTAAGGTGATATTTGAAACCATCTTGTTTCAAGGAAACAATATCGATGCATTATCCATTGCAAAGAGCGTCTTTGCAACTTTGACAAGTACATGTACTATTCCTGTAACGAACGTACTATACTTAGATCCGAGCGTGTTATATTTAGACCTTTTGTTTCACACTTTCAGGAAGGCACTTTGTTCGTTGTGCGAAGAGGAAAGCCTCCAAAGAGTGGTTACAGTAACATTTGATCACAACATCTCATCGTAGAGAGCAACGCAGAGATGACACAACAGATATCATCATATTTATTTGTCTAGAAACACTTTTTGGTCACACATAAACATATATTTTGGGATTTTTGTGCTGTCTTTTGTTGTATCATTACCTCCACCAGGTGTAATACTACCTAGGATAAACTGTGAATTTCATTTGCGAAGATGTCGTTAGAAGTATGTATGTATTTATGTAATGCCATAAGCGATAAAACAGATTTATTTGCATATGCGCTCACATATGTCCCTTTCTTTCAGAGCATTTTACCATCACTACACGTAATTAGAAAATGTCAGTAGTGAAGATGGTTGGGATTAAATATCGAATTCACCACGGCAATTTTACTTTTTATACTAAAACATGTGAACGTTAAATGATGAGCTATTTTAAGACAAATTTAAGATTATTATTAAGATTTTGTCAACCATGGAAAATATGGAAGGCGCATTTAGATCGATCACCGTAATAATTCGATAAGATCGAACTGAATCAGTAGCGCATGAGAGCCTCAGTCCCTGTGTAAATTGTGTTATGTAGCGAACTGCAAAGTTATCCATTGTGCACGCAAATATACAGCTGTTAGGCTTAGTCTTCTCTTCTGCAGTATTTTTTATTAAAATCATTGCATCTTTAATCGCTTCATTTTAAATAATTATTTCCTCATGCAACAAATCTCCTGATATTACAGAGACGTCCAATAACCCTTTGAAGGTTGCAGGAGTGAGCAAACGCTCCTTGTCTTGTCAAAATGATTTGATTGTATTGCCCAGTAGTGCTTGTTTGTGTTTCATGTGTACTTTGTTCACCATGTTTTGGAATCGTACTTAATAAAAATTCAGATCCAAAAACAAACGTGCGTGATACTTTTTCATCGATCTTGTTTTTCCTGCCTTCGGGCAAAAACGTGTGCGTTGTACTTGTTCAAGTGATGAACAAGCCGAAACGAAGGACGCAACTTAATCCACAGCAGGCGACATGGACAGGCCAGACCCAAGACTTGTAAGTTGTCGAGATTTGCTGACTTCATTAGTAAATACATTTACACATGCGCTGTCATCACGTACAGGACCACTCACGATGAAGCGAAATCCCTGCTTGTCTTCAGGGCTTGGGTCCGTATGTTAATAAAACCACTAGATGCAGTAATAGTAATAATACTGTTGAATCTTAGTGTGAATATTTAGTTTTACTGTAGTTACCGACCATATACACGAAAATAAAACTGAGAATTATTCAACAAAACTAAGTGTCAAGGTAAAAGACTAGGAATGAAAACAAAGACTCAGTCAAACTGAAAATCAGCGAACGAATGATTCAATGCATGTATGATAATACAGTTTCTCCCATGATTGTTTTATACATAGTGATGCTCACAGAGAAATTCTACAGACAAATTAGACATACGATTACAAAACATATAAACCATGAAAAAGTCTCAGTACAACACCCAAAAAACCCCAATAAATATTTTGATGAACAAATTGCAAACATAAAGTCAAATATATACATTCACATATACATGTTACATTTCTGAAAGTTTCTTAGTCACATCTGAAGCATTCAGTTTCTCAAACCAACAGATACAAGCCGGTTCATTGTCTCAGCTAAACCAGAAATCATCCCCAGAACCGAATGGATAAACCAGTGTCACCCATTTCACACAACACTGATCATTCCAAACATCTGGTCTGTCAAATTAACCAAGAACTTTGTGTACAACAGAAAGACGAACACTGAACTCAGGACAGTTCACAATTCTGGCCGCCGTCGTATAAGTGACATATTCTTGAATACGGCGTAAAACGTAAAACATAAATACATAAATCAAAACAGTCCAAAAACACATGATTGTAACGTATCACATCAACACATGGTGGTAACGTATCACATCAACACATGATGGTAACGTATCACATCAACACATGATGGTAACGTATCACATCAAATCATCATTGACATTTACCACATCATCCATAGATCAACTATTCACTTTTTTTTCTCATCTGACACACACAAATTCGTCATTGCCGTTTAGCACCATCGACTTATTATTTATAAAATCATTTCATTGTTCATTTATTTGTTGACTGGTGCCATCGTACAAATCATCATCAAAAGTTCTTTTATGATATTTAAAAGTTTGAACATAATAATGCTTCCATCAAATACCGTCAAGAAGTTTTTTTTATTCCTACAACATTTCTGCTTATTTTATTTCGTTTGTGCGTAAAGGAACAAAAACAGTAATTACATGTGTCTTTTTCTTTCAGTCGTGCCAAGTGCAGCCCGGAAACCCACCCGCTTACTTCAATATCGGCAAACAGGAGACGGCCACATTTCAGACGGCTACAGACGGAAAAATAACACTTCATTATGTTGACAACACCCCGACAGGCAGGTTAGTTTCCGATAACACACTTTCCGTTTATTTTTGTGTCTTCTAATGAGAACTTTCTTCATTGCTTATTTATTTGATTGGTGTTTTGCGCCGCAGTCAAGAATATTTCACTTATGCGACGGTGGCCAGCTTTATGGTGGGAGGAAACCAGGCTCGGGGAAGAAAACTCTTTTCTGTGCTTTTTTATAATAGCTAAAAGGCACCCCATGAGTGCAAATTGTCGAGCCTGCTATAAAATGAAAAAAATTTCCTCACTACGAACAGGTGTAGAAACACTGTGCATTTGTGACCTATCTCGCAACAGTTAAGATTCGCTTAAAGCTAAGCTATCCGATCCAAATGAGGCCCCAAAACCTAATGGATTGGTTACTCAGAGGAAAGCAGCCACAACATACATCGATTGCACTTTGGAAGGGCTCTTGGGTCACTATAGCCACTAGGCAACAGAGGCCCCTCTTTGAAGTCAAATATTGTTGTGTACGCCGTAAAACATCACTCACAATAGTCGGGTATTTATTTGATTACCTTTTTAGGTCCGTTTTCAAGAATTGCTCACTTATAATATGGCGCTCAGTTTTATGGTGATGGTGGTTAGGTAAACAGCCGACCTTTGGCAAGATTCTGATGAACATTCTCGCGATTCACTTACAATTATGCACGTCATACTGACAGAAGACAAATGGTCTTACATCTGCCGAACGAGTTTCACCCACGCCACACAAACGGTTGCATGTTGAGCTCTCCATGTTAAAACCATACAAACACTTCTACCGTTAAATCACTAGCCCTTTACACATGGGAGTGTATGGTGTGACTGCTACGTTTCTCTGAGGAAGGGTTACCTCCCCTCCGATCTGCTTGGCATTATCCACCATTATATCAGAACGAGGAATTCTACACCAATGACGTCTAGTATGTAACATTTAACGTCACCGCTGTTTTGTTTACCTAAATTTCCTTTGGGGCGTTTAAGTCGTTATTACATAAACACTTACATGAATTGTTAGAATAAAACCCCAACTGAGGTAAAAATTGCTTGATCTCATCGGTAACCTGTGATCATTTGCCAAGTATTAAAGTGTCGTCGCTGCTCTGGTTTTACTCTCTATGCTGTAGTCTTTTTTACATTTATTGGATTATTATTTAACGCTATACATCGAAGACGTTTTCATTTATAGCGAAGGCGATTAGATTTATGGTTGAAGGAACCGCCATCGCATTGGTGAAGTTTGCGAAGTAGAACAGCAATTACATAACTAGGTCAAACTTTCTTTCAGAAAAACCGTGGTAAATCTAAACTGTGACAAGTCACAAGACCCCGGAACAGTAACAGCTCAGGGAGAGACGGTGCCTACACAGTATGTGAGTGGACAGTTCATACTGTAATAAAATTTAAAAGCATAATACCTTGGCATTGCATTTGGCGAGTGCGTGTGTGATTTGACGGGGAAGGCAAGGGGAGTAAGCTGGTGGAAATATTTTATTTGCTTTTTCCTTTGACGGTTGTTCAATGCCATACTCAGTGTAGTGCCACCTGTCATACGACCTCATGATCAATGATAGCAAGTCCGGTGTGACTGGACCTTAAGCAAGATACTGCAATTTAAATCCGATTCAAGTGTTCATGTTTCCTCGAACAAAGGGTTGATGAAGCCTTCAGTTATTACTCTTTGCTTTCACTCTGCACGCTACGTACAGCATGGGAGACCGGCTACAATAGCGAAGGAGAAAAGAACATGTATCCTCGTAAACGTTGAAACCATGGATTTAATCCTGAATGGAGTATACGCAAGACTAATCATCTGTAATGTTCGTACTTGCTCGTTTAGCGTTCGTCACAAGGGGATTAAATCAAATACCCTTTGGCCTGCCCAAGTAATAACACGGCCCCTCCACTACGCCACAACGCCCTTGGAAGGTTCCACTGAACACTAATGGCGCAAACTCGGCCACCTACCGTCCGGCTTTCACTCCACCTGTTTGGCTCTGCTTTTATGTCGCATTTTTCTCATTAGGTTGGGCGTTTTGCATCTGCTACAATTTACAACCCTAGCGTTCTCTGTTAAGTCATAATAAACTCGAGCTAACTCCACACAGACCTCCGTAATGCACGAAAGCGACATGTTTGATGACGCAAAGCATTATGGGTACAACTCTGTCTGAAAATGTTATAGAATTTACACTCTGTTGTAGCAAGTTGTTCATTCTCTGGAGTAATATCTAGACGATGGCGACATTTGATCCTCTTAAACACCAGAAGTATTTCACATTTGTTTGCAACAACGGCTGCAAAGGTTGATGACAGCTGAGCATAAGTTCTTAGTTATAACATTTAACGAGCCCTCTTCGGCACGGTGTATCGGTAATATGGCCAAAACAATGATAAAAGGCGACGTTAGATCCCAATCAAAACGAACCCAACCTTCCGCATGGCACTTACAACAGGTTCCTGGGATGAGCCTTGTACTTTTCATTGCAGATCCTGACATACACAGGAAAATACGCCTGCCCTGAATCAGCCCCTCCAGTCACTACGCCTAACCCCGGCCCAGGACCTGGACCAGGGGGATTATCGGTGGGAAGTATACTCTGCATCGTGTAAGTGTTTCACCATAATCAGCATAATATAGGAACTCTATTTCAGTTTGACTTTTCTCAAGTTTCGCATTTTGCCTGATTCTGATCGATTCTTCTATCTTTAGGGGGGAGGGGTTATTGTGGAATGTGATTAATGTTTTGTCAGAAAATGCCTTGGCAAGAAAAGTATCATTTTCAAGCCTGCGTTTGCTTGAAGGAGAGCACCTTTACACGCCAGGCTTTAAGTGAAATACAGTATGTTAAATACCACTTATGATATTCAGTTAGCTAAAGACATGCTTCATTGTGTGAAAATACCAGTTTGTGATAACGCTTGGTTGTGCAAGTATGCAACACGTGTTTTCTAAGTGTCAACGTACCTGGGCAAGCTTTGCACTGCGAAAGTATTACATGTTCACTTTCCACAGTCTTAATACGCTAGAAGGCTCTTTGGTGTAGAAGTAGGTTATCCGAATTCTCCAAAGCAGAGAAAAGTGAATATCCCGGAATTATTTTAAACGCAGTATTGTAGAAAGCGCGAATAGGCGAGAAAATTGAGTAGTGTAGGCGTACCTCGTGTACCACAGAAAATTGAGCAGTGTGGACGTACCTCATGTACCACAGAAAATTGAGTCTTGTTGAATTATTGAGCATTCTTTACCATTCTTCAAACTCCTAACTCGTCAGAAATTACAGTATTGTAGCCGTGTATTCAGCGCATTATGGTTAAAAAAACGAGGAATAGTTAATGTTATTGAAGAACCTTTCTTCAGTAGAAGTGCTCAAGACGACTTGTTACCACGCCAAGTATATTAGCTTTACCCCAAATATTTCTACAAACAATGGAGTCGGTATTTTCGTGTACATATGTTAAATGTGAAGACAAGACAGCATTTTGAGGTCACGTGTAATAAATTGCATTTAACATGTTTGCATTTTTTTTTGTTCTTGTGGCTATTGTTCCGCGGGGGGGGGGGGGGTAAGTTGTTACTTCTTTGACACAAATAGTTAGAATAAACCTCAGGTACACGGACAAAAGGCGGTTCACCTGTTGTACCATTTGCCAACTATCACACCGTCCTCGCTGCTTTGGTTTTCCTCTCCTGGTTTTCCCTCAGCCGCGTTACCTATCCGATGAGTAAATCTACCACCGACAGATTTGAATGCACCAATTTTAGGAGTTTCCTCAACATTTATAACATTGCCACTGATTTTCAGCTGTATTTTTTAAGTAAAATCGTTACTTCTTCACGTCAGAGTATTCTCCACACTTATTGTGTACCTCGTGGCTGGAATATTAATACAGAAGTTCGTGCGAAAGGCCTCCGGAAAGGAAATGATTCCACAGTATTCTTTATGGTCTGCTACACCAGGTCTTATCAAGGTAAGGTTTATTGCTGCATATATATATAATTATAATTTTCATGAGAAAAAATACTCCTACAGTCTGGAATTATTTTACTGGAGAGGTTTATTAGTTGATGTTTAGTAAATGAATGAAACACATTGCCGCGTTCAGCCATATTGGAGCGAGCACATTGTTTAAACCTGGAAACGGTAAAAGGCCTTCCACGAGATAACGAGAACATTTAAATAAAATACAAATACAGAAATCTATAAAACCACGTTAGTTCATAACGAATGTATGAAAAACGTCCATGTGTTCTCTCGATCAGCTTTAATGGTGCATTTAATACGTGAGGTTGATTGCACGTTGTGCCTTTACAATATATAATCCACAGAGAATGAATGTCTGAACGTTTACAGTACTAGAATGGCTCGACTGAAAGTTGACGCGAAAGTTGTTAGAGTGTCAACAAAAATATTTCCGACGGAAATTTTTCATAAAGCACTTTTTTTATTCATCTGTACTCTTTTGAAACAACACGTCTTTACTCGCAGAATGGCGAGAATGTGCTCATTTTAACCCGGAAATGGTGATGGGGTAAGACTGTCATAATCTGATGGCGTTAGCAGATTCATAATGCTTCATCCGCTGGATGATGGCAGCGGATGCATCATAGTGAATACTGATTCTCAGATGAATGTCACTCCAAATTCTTAAGGCAGAAAAATATATCTTTGCGATGGAATTCTGTTTTTCACCATGGTTTTCCGGGCTTATTTTGTCTGCTGAAATGTAATCCAGTTACGAAATGTTCAAAGTATTGCTATTCTAAACATATATACATTATTTCGTCATATCTAATAATAGAATGCGTTCCTTTTATGTATATTCCACCCTTCCGTAGATGCCATTTTCTGATTTCATATTATGTTACAGGATGGCGTTCTGTTCACGGTGAAGCGGGGACGAGTTGGAAAATCTTACGACAATATATGAGTTTCCTTTCATGTACATATGGAGAGTATTTCGGGACCAGTTACATTCTTCTCATAATCGACGGGATTATTCCCTCCGAAAAGAAAGTGCCATTGTACTTTAAATGTGTTTCAGAATTTACTCAATGAAACTAATAGGAGTTATACTCTGTTCTTGTTTTACAACATACGGTTCCCAGTTACCAATGGCCTTTCCAGTGTCTGCATAGAAACATGTCCAAAATACCAGCACAACTACAACCAGAATAAATGTCGACAAATGTAACACCCAATGTAAACCTTGTCGTTGGATATGTATTTTTGCAAACCACACCTCTGCTTTCACCATGAATATATCTGTTGAAGTCTTCCATTGCATTGTTTTCATGTAGCTCTGATTAAAGGTGAAAACACAGTATTTTGAGTAATTCTATACCAGTGACTCCTAAGAATTGCAATTAACATCCCTGCAATTATTTACCGTATTCGGTCTAAGCCATGGTGCGAGGGGACGTGTACGTCATTACTTTAAACACGTACTTGAGTAGTTGAAATAAAACCCCAACTTAGACAAACTGGCATGAGGCTGGATTTCTACCATTTGCTAACTATAAAACTGTCGTCACTGCTCTGGTTTTACTCTCTATATTGCAGTTTTTTTTATATTTATATTCATTTCCCTCAACATACAAGCCTATATTATAAATCAAAATCGACATGTATAACCCACGGCCGGACAGTTTGCAATATATTTATATAGATAGATTTATGTGTGACAATTATATTATTTATTCATACCACGACTCAGAAATCTGTTAGTTTTAAGCACTGGTGTTAGTGAAAACAGGCACTGGCCAATATGTCTATGGCTTAGAACTCCTCTTTCGTGCAACTATTTATTTTCTTTTAATAATTGATATGAGAGAGAAATGTGAATGAATAAAGAAGCTGTACAGAGAACTGTACACGTACATGTTTATATTCGGAAGTGTTTGAAGCTTTTATGGTATATAGTTCATAACAATGCGAACTTAGTCAAGTAGTCAATGTGCATTTCCAGCCAAAATGATAGGGCTGACATGTGAACACCAACCTATCTGAGTACATGTAAAGCGTGGCTCTCCCTTGCGCGAATACTCTGTCATTCTGTTCAATACTGCCGTGGACTTGTGCTGGTTCGAACACCATTAAAACTGTAAGGCAACATTACAGATTTCTTGCTAAGCCCAAACATTCATGTTTTTACCTAACATACGAAAATGATCCTTCAGAATCGAAGGTGAGTACGCCATGTCACTATTTCGTCGATGTAGACGAAAACAAATGGAGGAGAACTTCGCATATGCGACGACGAGGATTCTGTGAGAGATGTGAACGTGACCACAAATTCGGCAGTGTCACTTTGATGTACAGTGAGCCAAGGACACCAGTTATCTCTCTTCGTTGTGATCAGAACCATCTTCCACGATGATCTTCGAAAAACAAAACTCGTAATCCTCGTTGGCATGATTTAATTTGTCGTACCGACTAGATTTCAACGACATTTAAATGTGTGCACTGTGAACAGAAGTAAAAATCGCATGGAACTGAGCTTGTGTTATTCAACGGTTCCTTACGCCAAACCGCAATGTGTGAAGAGTGATAGTAAGTTATACATCGAAGCTGTGCGATGCCACATGTACTTTCCATTATTGCTGGAAATATTTTATACTAGTTGACGCTCAAATTCACCCTTGGAGAACATTCCTTGCGTGTATCCGTCATTAATGATTCTGGTCTACTTTGTTACTTTGTATACCTTCTTAGTTCTTTGGTGGTTCGTGTTAAACGTTGTTTTGGAAACTAGTCCTGCGATTATTGACCATGAATGGCAATTTTCGTTCACTGTTAAGAACCGAATATCTGCCTCGGCCCTTATTGTCATCCTTGACACCTAGATTGAAGTATAATTAACTTAATATGTCTTGCCTTTCTTTACCCTCAAATAATCCACGAAACGTCCATTACTGAATACGTATTTACGTTAAACGCAGCTATACTGGTGTGCATCTACGGTAGTAATACGATGGTATTCTCTTTGCAAAACTGTCACTACATTTTTTGTACATATATTTGAATGTTCCGCTATTGATGTCAACCATTTTTACAGAAATAATGTGGGTTAGCATGCAACCTGGGCGCTTGGGATTCCTCTCCGTGGGAAGGTCAGCAACCTGCGGATGGCCGTGGGTTCTGCGAGGTTTCCTCTAACCATAATGCTGGCCGTCGTCGTATAAGTAAAATATCCTTGAGCACAGCGAAAAACATCAAATAAATAAATATATAAATGAAAGACAACCTGTAAAATAGGGGTTTATTAGACATATGGAACACCATATTTCAACTTTTTCATTACATTCAACGAACGAAGCACACCCAACATCACTGGTCGATATATTATATGGTCGAAATTAAACCGAAGTGAAACAATACGTTGTCATTATTGGGCCAAATATTGTTTTGGCAGTACTGCTACGTTGCTGAGAAAAGTGCAAGCTGTGTGTGGTGGTATGATATGCTAAAACTTTAAGGATTGGGCAGTTAGGTTTTGTGGTGGAAGAAATTGGAGCGCCCCGAATAAACCACCATTGACACCCAGAAATCGCCAAGGATATTACAAACCTCTTGACGTACAGCCCGAACCGAAACTACAAAAGGTGAATTCTAACACGCAACCACACTGCCGGAGTAGGCTATAAGATAATAACGGTTGCTTATGGCGTTAAATAACAATGAAATAAAGAAATACATACAGGGAAGGCTCCAGATCCAGATGAAAACACTGAGCGTCCATTCAAACAGTGAAGTATCAAGTACTGCGATAAATAGGTACAGTCTGATCTGATAGGAAAGCCACTTGCTAAAGTAAGGGACACGTACGCTTTACTTTTATATTAACAAACATCGCGGCAAGAAATTGTTTACTTCTTTTATAAGCAAGTGGTATACAAAGGAAGAAAACTAGTTGCAATAACCTGTGTTATATAAGCAGAATTGACCTTCTCCTTCAATTAATGCGTGTATGTTTGTGGCATATTTATACAGTTATACGAAAATCTGTGACTATGTCACATTTCCAGGTGCCCAACAGTATGTGTGTCATTGGTGCTGGTTGTAGTAGCCTTGGACTTTTGGTGTGGGGTGAAATCAGCTAGACCAAGTCTATCAGAGACGGGTCATCCTTCTGCGCTAAACCCAACGGCTCCTCAGTTTACCACAGGTGAGCGAATCAATATTGTACCTCTTGGTTTTTGGTTTCCATTGGTCAATATGCGGTCGCACGATAATCCACAAATCATGTTATTGTATCTCGCAAGTGTCCAGGCTTCAACAGAACATGTCATATCTTTTCCTTCCACTTCCTTGCGGTATAATACAAACCATATTGTATGCCGTGGGATTGGATATCATGAATTATAAGCTTTCGAGAGAAGTGATGTTCAACGAGTGCGGTTGAACATCACTTCTCTCGACCTTACAATTTCTGGTACCCAATTCCATGGCATCCCTATGCTTTTATATCTAGGATATCGAAACAAGAAATGCGTCTCTGCCCCCCCCCCCCACATGTCATAAATCACACAGTCAAGATGGCTGTAGCTTAAAAGTCCTGATATATAATCTCACGGCGTACATTAGAAACAAAATAAACGCCTGTTTGAAGACAAGATACCAGACAACAACATGAATAAAAGCACATCAAGTCGACGTGGAGATAGACAAAAGAAACCGGTAGGATCTGCTGGAACTGACAGTAAAATCGATCATCGTTAGTAGTATCTGCCAGTGACAATGACTGCCACTGACTTCAAAAGAAAGTTTCAACATACTGACTGTTGAACATTTCGCTAGAGGCCAAATGGTGTATTTGGTAAAATAATATAACAAAGCATGCAATGCAGTTTCGTCAGCTTTCTCGTTTCCTTCTATTCCAACATGACCTCGGACCCAAGCGTAACAAATCTCAACATCTCTGCTACACAATGAAGTTACAACTGTTACAAAGTTCTACAACAGTTCTAATGTTCATTTAGTAAAATACATGTGTGAAAAGTATGCGGCCACTGGTAACTTCAACTCTTCTGACAGAATCAAAGGACACCACTGGCAAGTTGGTAGCAGGCCTTCCTAAGTGCGGCCGTAGAAGGAGCCAGCATGATCTGGACCGACCGTAATTGTCAATGCGCTTTGCTACTGCATCGCCACAATATGACTGAGATATTGCCAAAGTAGCGTAAAGCCATAATCATTCATTCTTTCATTCGCTAGCGCGATAACCACCTTGGCCGCACAGAAACTATATTACGGCCACGGTGACAGGTCAATAATCCAACGTGGTCATAATCAGAGCCGGGCTGTCCATGTCACTGACCGATCAGCTTGGCAAAGATGATACATCTGTATCAGATCAACGTTGCTCGCGAGCTGAACAGCGCAGCCATGGAGTTGGTTATTTATATGATTTGCTTAAGGCAAACAAGACGACTCATTTGACAGTGATAATTTGCTGTTCGTGAAAGGACGTTTGTCAAATAATACCAGCGAGGGGAGTTCAATCGTTCGATCAAAATACCATGTTGAATGTTATCAATGGTGAACTATGGCGGCTCAAAACGAATACATTTAGATACAAGGAAAAGACTATAATGGTTTACTTGAGATCATGTGTACTAAAATCCTCTTCTTTACGTTGCAGGAAACTGACGAGAATTCACACTTACAGAGACTTTTGAATGTACTTCCCTGACGACTTGAAAGAGCAGAAGTTGTGAGATTCCTATCAAATTTATAACTGTTTTACCCGCGCTACTGATTATTTCAAAAATAATTATTTTCCTTCTTTCAGGCTGCCTATTTTTTGTATATTGTCTGTATATGATACGGACACAATGTCTGAAATAAAATCTATTTAAACCCACTGGCATGAAACTATTTCGATAGTTTTCCATCATTCACTTTCTTTTAAGAATTTATGCACTAATCTCGTACCCACGTAAAACATGCGGGCTACAAATACACGAAGCACAATGTGAAATATAGATAAGAAGGCTCCTAAATATCGGACGCGGATTCAATCCCGGCGTTGCACAGGGAATTTTCCCCCCGTCTCTGTCAGGGTCTATTTCTTAGATAAAATTCCTTTATAAAACTCAATTTAAACATACTACAACCCAATGTTTTCCGCACACCAGAGCCGTGCAAATAAGGCACATACTCAATTTTTCATCACATATGGTTTCATCGTATTGAGGACATGCAGCTCAATTTTTATTTTCTCCAAAGTTCAAACATAACATATAATCCTTTCCGGTGGTATAGCATTGTAGTATTGGGTATTTTACCACATTATTTCAAGTTCTTGGAAGAGAGATAACTTCTGAAGTGTAATTATTGCCATTTGCTGGAAGACGAAAGCCCGCTAGTTGCATGCATGTCGATTTTAGATCGAGTAAATATAGTCCGAGGTTGCTCAGGCGTTGGCATTAGCATTGTAAATAACGCTGCCTCCCACATTCCACGACTGAGACTTGTCCAACACTCTACAGTGTAGTGATGCGTCTGACTTTTAGATCGGCCGTCTACGTTCAAGAAACATGGCTAACACAAGCCTGAAATTCTAATAATACTTGGTGACTTACATACCATTTTATTTAGCTTACGTAAATTACTCCAGTCTCCGTTGCCCTCCTAAACCAAATTCAAAACGACTGTCTCCCGCTCGGTTCGCTCAAAACACTCTAACATCTTGAACACGTAATGTCAACTGACAGATCTCCCGATAGTTATCAGCAGGAGGATAACTGGCTCAAGCTGGAAACCTGTGTTGGATTTACCTTTGATGGGCTAATTAGCATGTTATGTAGTCATATACGTTTCCAGCTATTAGTTTTATAAGAGTTCAAAAACATGCTAGGCCTGTTTCTCAGGCGTATGGACCGGTATGAAAGTCAGAGGGCATCGTCGCACGACAGATCTGGACTTCGAGTGTCGTTGGCGACCGCGTCAATTGTAATGCCAATTCTAACGTCTGAGGAACCTCGTACTTGGGGGCCGAGGGTGCTTGCGCGGTGTTATCATCCCGGTGCCTACCACCAAATCGAGCTCGTACTGGCTTTCTCACCGGCTGTACGTGGGAAGGTCTGCCAGCAACCTGCGGATGGTCGTGGGCTTAACCCGGGCACTGCCCGATTTCCTCCCACCATAATGCTGTATTAAAACCAGTAGAGTTCTTATCAAATAGCAATCTGCAGAGTCCAAGTTCGAATCCCCGTTTCCCCTGGCTTCCCTTTCCGGTTAAGTTGAATTTAGAAGAAACATTATGAGCCAGTCTTTGTTCCAGCTTTCTCCTTCGGGAACAGTTCTGCCATTACAGGCTAGCAGGTGACGAACCTACAGTTGGAGTGGGGATAATACATACATTTCTTTTATATATTATACAATTTTTGACAAGCCAATAAAAATATAACAAAGGATTGTAACTGTGACTGGGTTACAGCTGTTTATAGCTTTCTTGGTTGGATTAGCATACTGAACAAGTTCACACAGCTCTGTACGGGCTAAGGAACCTTTACATACTGTTGTAGTGCCCTGAGCAAATCTCATTATATACATCAACATAACATAACATGCGCTATATAGAAGTTCTGCATGGTAAAAAATGTCACAAATGCATAAACCATCTGTACATTTCGCCTTACAAAAAACTGCTAGGAAAGAACCTATAAGCTACACGCCTGAACGTTTTTACAGTTAACCATTCTAACCCAATGGATCATATTTCTGCTTAATATTTCACTACTTTTGTCTCTGTACAGAAAAAAACAAAAAATATTGCACAGTTTTATAATTCAAATCATTCAATCAGCCGGGTAAATGTAGACCAGAAAATAACACGAAAAAAATCAAATGTTTACCTCTTGCACATGAAACACGTGGCAACATTCCATAAATATATCCTTGTTTGACGTGTGAATATTTCTTTCTTACTTTAAAGAAGCGCGGCGTAATCACCAGGTGCATCTCACCAATGCAGTCGCTTTCAGTTGAGTTGGCTTTCTCCCCGGCTGTAACGTGAGAAGGTCCACCAGTGAGCTGGTGGTAGTGAGTTTCCCCTAGTCTTTGTCCGGTTTTCTCCCACCATAATACTGGTAGTCGTCGTGTAAGTGAAATATTCTGTGTACGGTGTAAAACCCCAATGAAATAAATAATAAATAAATCTTACCTAAAAGGAATATAATTTGAAAGAGTACAATCGATGCATCCCAACAGATTAAAAAGTGTGCCTTTTTCGGTGGGTTTGTTTTCTCTTTGTTCAACCCTCACAGCTATACAACAGCGGCAAAAGCTGTCATTTGCGATCAAAAGCTGTCATTTGAGATCAAAAGATGCATGTACATTGTAAAACTTCATACAGAATCACATATGCACACGTCTGTTAATATGAATCATTATGATCTTAACAGAGTTTAAACAGCTACACTGGCATAAATGCATGAGTATAACATGGGTTTGTGATTTACATGTAATTAAATCAACTGCGAAAAATGCCACATGGGAAGGTCTGTCAGCAGTATGCGGATGGTCGTGGGTTTCCGTCGGGCTCTGGCCGGTTTTCTCCCGCAATCGTATAAGTGAAATATTCTTGAGTACGACGAAAAACACTAATCACACACACATGCAAATAAATAAATAAAGAAAAATGCTTCAAGGAAAAAAGTATATTACAATGTTAATAGAAGTGCATACCACATTGTATACGGGGCCAGTCTAATGGTCACACATCCCTTCGGAAATTTGTTTATGAAAGGAAAGAAATCCAAAACGGCGTCTGTGTGAAAGATGTTTGAAGAAAGTTCACACATGTCAGGACATGACTTAAAAGGCTAAACATGTTTATCCTTAATAATTTCAATATGCTGCAGTATCAATATGGCCCTTTCTCGTTTAGGCAATGCCCTTTCCTGTTAGCGCTAGGCTCCGTCATGAAGAATTCTGACCCTACAAAGGTCACTGATGTGTGAATAAAAAATCAGGAGCTAAAATTTAAAATACAACTTGTTTTGAATTATCAATGTAATAATTAGGTTCATTTCAATCAAAAGTATTACTGTCTTTTCTTATGATATTTGCTGAATTTGGACAAAGCAGTATTGAAACGTATGCTTGTAGTGTTCAGTTGTCCTTCTGCGAACCCCCGTGGGGTTCAAGGGAGTGAAAAGAATAGGGCCCCAGTTCTCTAGGCAAGCTTGTAGTAAGAGGCGACTAACCTAGAGCTCTCCCGTGTGGTTCCGGTGAATAGAATAGTTCCTCAGCCTCCCCGGGCTTGTTGTACAAGGCGACTAAAAGGGGCAACCTGTTTGCCGTGGGTTGCGACCCGTGATGGGGGAGGGCGGGATCCTGGTAGCTGAGGGGTGGTTAATCTTGCGAGATCCTCACGGCCAACACTCCACTTCGACCCTTACTTCTCCAAAGACGGTCGATCGGATGGCCCGCTCCGATCAATCGGCTGGTCACGCCAATCCAGAGGTCCGGATATCAACCTTCATATATCTCGATTTGGTATAGTGTCATTGCTTTCCGTGTTGGAATTTTTTAGTAAGATGTTCGGATGTCTGGGCGGTGGCTGTAGGGACAATCGGCCGTTTCTAATCTATTGGATTCGACCTGTTTGAGTATGAGCGAAAAATCCGTCTTATCGAGGATGGCGTGGAACTCTCGTCTCTCCTTCTGCTGGCTACTCGCAGGAGGGGTTTCGTCCTACATGTATTGACACTCCGAGGCGGGTGAGAGACACGGCGCTATGAATCATCAAACCCTTTCGTTATGTCTACCTCTAATTCCCTTACTCCAAATGTTTCTATGTCACAGCCTTCCAGAGTTGTGGGGAAAAAGGAAAAACGAGATACCACTGGATGTGGAATCGGGAAGTACTTACTTCCCATCCTTTCTGGTGACATCTAATAAAAATGAGAATCAGGTAAAGATGAAAATCAACCCCTTTGTATTGAAAAAAACATTGCAGAGCTACACAGGGACTTTGAAACAGGTAAAAAAAACTGAAGTCTGGCAAAATTCTTATAGAATATTTTTGGAAACAACAGTACATTAATTAACTCAAAATTCAAAATATTGGCGAGCAAGCTATTTCTGTTACCCCACATAAAACCTTAAACTGTTCTCACGACATTATTCGTGACAGAGACCAAGATCTATATGACATAACAAAAGAAGAAATAACAGAGCAACTGAAGAACCAGGGCTTAATCGACGTCAAACGTTTTGTCATCAAGAGAGACGGTAACCTTATTAAAACAAATACGTACTACGTAACATTTAATAACCCGTCTCTCCCAACATCAATATTTATTGGGCCGTACAGTGTGCGGGTAGAATTATTCATACCTAACCCGACCAAGTGTTTCTCCTGCCAGAGGTTTGGCCATGGCAGGGGTCGATGCTATAATAAACTGGTCTGTTTCTGTCTGATGTGCGGAAGCGGGCCACGAGGGCTTCCACTGCACAAACCCGATAAAATGTTGGAATTGTTGCGGAGCCCACATGGCCTCGTCCAAGGACTGCCCTGTCTTCAAAAAAGAAAAAGAAATCATGACGCTTAAGTGCAAAAATAATATATCGTATCAAGAAGCCAAACGTCTGGTCTCTGTCACGAATGACCTTACTAAATCCACACATGCCAGTGTTGTCAAGAAACCCTCCGTTTCGGTAGGACTTCAAACATCATTCACTTGGCCCATTGGTATAGAGAAGCCACAGAAACTGGTCGTAAAACCCTTGGAAAACACGACCAGTTCTTCATCACAAACCGATATAAATCTTACTGAAAAACCTGCTACTTGACTTCATTCTCCTGCTATTTCTCTATCTCACCACAAACCTTGTGCAAATAAATCAAAATCCTCTAAACCCGTTGAATCTTCACTAAATGCAGCGAGTGATAAATATCATAAAGAAGATAAACGTAGTGGCCCCACAGAGCGTCCCTCTAAGGCTACTAGGGACCCTATCCGAACTTTCAATAAGTTTGGGTCGTTGCAGGATGTCGGTAGTTCAACGTTGGATGCGGACATGATGGATACATCATCTGCATCGCGGAGATCTACCAGTAGGTGCTCCCAAAAAGGGTCGTACACGGTCCAGACTTAAATGTCCCATACGCCTCCCTCCATGATGACTTCCTTAGACAAAATTATACAGTGGAATTGTCGAGGTCTTAAAATAAATTTTATTGCAATAACACAGTTAGTTCAATCTTTAAATCCAATTGCCCTTTGTCTTCAGGAAACTCACCCGAAGACATCTAACAAAGATAAAATATCACTGAAAAATTATACACTATATAGCACTTATTCTAATGACGAAGAGCGAGCTTGTGGCGACTCGTCTATTTTAGTGAATAATAATATAATTCACAGCCCTGTTGCTCTCGACACAGGCTGTAGTCGTCCATGTTTCCTTATCGAAAACAATCACTTTATGGCCCTCCTCATTCTTCTTTGTCATTTTGGCAGTTGCATAATTTAAAAGACCAACTGCCAACTCCTTTCATAATTATGGAAGATTTTAATGCGCATAACCCCATATGGGGTAGTAATAATATGAACGATAAGGGCAAAATGGTGGAAGATTTCTTATGTAAAGATGAACTATGTTATTTCAATAATGGTTCTAATACCTACTTACATTCAGGCAATGGTTCATATTGTGCTATCGATCTCACTATCACGGATCCATCACTTCTCCTGGATTTTTTTTGGAAGGTGCATGCCGGTCATTGTGGTAGTGATCATTTTCCTCCTAGAGGATCTCTCTTCTAATTCTTTAGAACGTGTAGCTAGATGGAAGTTCGATAAAGCAGATTGAATGGCATTCGAGATGTTCTGTGAGGCTGACATCATTCCAGAGAAGATGTTCTGTGAGGCTGACATCATTCCAGAGAATCTTAATGCTGCAGATGCTCCTTTGCTTACATTTAATGCTCATATTAACAGCAGCCGATAGAACCATCCCTAAGACCTCGACAAATCCGAAATCCAAAAGTAAACCCTGGTATGATAATGACTGTCGTAAGGCCATAAAAGACCGTAAAAAGGCCGAGAGCAGATTTAATCATTGTCCTGATAATAACCATTTGAACCAGCTTCATATACTTGGAGCCAAGGCTCGTCGATTAATTAAGTCCAAGAGACGACCTTGTTGGCGGAACTTTGTTTCAGGCATTACGTCAAAAACACACATGCGTAAGGTCTGGAAAATTGTTCAGAAACTTAAGGGCAAGAACAGTAAAGCCAAAGTTCAGCATTTAAAGGATGGTGATACATCATTAACTTCACTGCATGATATAGTCAATAAAATAGCTGAAACAATATCCCACAAATCTTCATCTGAGAATTATTCTCCTGAATTTCAGCATATTAAAAACCAGAAGGAGAAAATTAAATTGCCCTTTTCTTCTAAGAATTTAGAAGACTATAATCGTCTATTTTCAACTGAAGAGCTTAAAACTTCTCTAAAAAAGGTACACGATACTGCGTGCGGCCCGGATAATATATATTACAAGCTTCAAAACCACTTACCATCTGAGCCATTGGAGACACTCTTGGACTTACTTAATGATATTTGGATGACTGGTAAATTTCCCCCATCATGGAGAGGAGGGTATGTCATCCCGGTCCCCAAACCGGGCAAGGATCATAGTGATCCAAGAAATTACCGTCCCATAACTCTTACCAGTTGCGTCTGTAAGACTATGGAACGGATGATAAACGATAGACTTATTTGGTTTCTTGAAACCAACAAGTTACTATCTAATAAAGGTCAAGGTCGATCCACTATGGATCACCTTGTTCGATTTGAAACTTTCACTCGTGATGGTTTTTATTAATAATGAACAAGTGGTGTCCATATTTTTCGACCTCGAAAAGGGCTACGACACCACATGGAAATATGGTATTTTAAAAGACCTTGCTGATATGGGTTTAAAAGGTCGCTTACACTTATTTATATCTCAGTTTTTATCTGATCGTCAGTTTAAGGTACGGGTAGGGTCCACTCTTCCGGACTCTTATGAACAAGAGATGGATGTGCCCCAGGGCAGTGTCCTTTCAAGAACACTGTTCAGCATAAAAATTAACAGCTTGGCTCAAACATTAACATCTGGTACTGAGGGTTCTTTATATGTAGATGATTTCGTGATATGCTAAAGTGCTAAAAATATGAATAACATCGAGTGGCAACTGCAGCTTTGTCTCAATAAGATCGAGAAATTGGCAGTTGCCAATGGTTTTAGATTTTCTACGTCTAAAACCGTGGGTATCCATTTCTGTAATAAACACAAACTTCATCTAGACCGTGAGCTTAAATTTTGTGGTGAACCAGTAAAGATTGTTGGGGAAAATAAATTTTTAGAGGTTATATTCGACAGTAAATTATCCTTTATACCTCACATAAAAATGCTTAAAGTTAAATGTACAAAGGCTCTAGATATAATTAAGGTCGTGTCTAGCACCGATTGGGGTGCTGACCGATCAGTTTTACTTAATTTGTATCGTTCTCAGGTGAGGTAAATATTGCATTATGGGTTCATCATTTATGGTTCCTCTAGGAAATCATATCTTAAAATGTTGGATCCGGTCCATCACCAAGGTCTGAGGCTCACCGTTGGTGTCTATAGGACGTCACCAGTAGAGAGTTTATACGTAGAGGCTAATGAGCCTTCTTTATATCACAGGCGTATAAAACTCAGCCTTCAGTACGTTGCTGAGCTTAAAGCTCACCCAACAAACCCTGCCTACGACTGATTAATCCATCATACGCGATAAATATAACAAATGTCCCAACAAAATTTCTTCCTTTGGTTTTCCTGTTCGGGACCATATTGTGAAAACTAACATCAAGCTGGAGGACATAGCTCCGGTTTCTTTTCCGGAGTCTCCTCCCTGGCTTCTTCCACAACGTAAATTAATATTTGATCTACGTCAACAAAAGAAATCTGATACAAACCCTCTTATAATTCAGCAAAGTTTCGCTGAAGTAAAAGCTAATTATCCGTATTATAAATTTATATATACTGACTGGGTCAAAGGATGGGGACAGGGACGCGGCTGCGGTTGTCTTGGAACAGCGAGTCACCTCTCTTCGCCTTCCATCCTCGTCTTCAATATTTTCTGCCGAGGCCAGAGCTATACATCTGGCTTTATCATATCATATGTTTCGTCCGGCTCTGCCCAGAGAGCAGTGATATGCAGTGACTCGGTGTCCTGCCTATTGGCAATAGGACAAAATAAACTTAAAAATCCGTTAATACTAGAAATATTAGCCATCCATAGAAAGTTAATTAAAAGAGGTAAAGATATTGTATTCTGTTGGATACCAAGTCATACTGGTATTCACAGAAACACAGTCGTACACAGGGAAGCAAAGGCTGCTCTTAGTAAACCCATATCTAAGATTATAATTCCTTATACGGATTTTAAATCTAACATCCTTAAATATATTTGTCGCCTTTGGCTGGATGAATGGGACCTCCAGATCGATAACAAACTGTATGCCATTCACCCTGTCATAGGCTATGACTCTTATACTTTTGGTATGTCTCGTAGAGACCAAGTCGTTTGAACAAGATGCCGCGTTGGGCATTCTCGTCTAACTCACAATTTTATCCTGGCTGGGAGCAGTGCTCCCGAGTGTGTTGGACGTGATGCGCAATACGGCATCAAACACATCCTTGTTGACTGTGTGGACTTTGCTCATATTCGCCTAAGATTCTGCACAGCCAACTCTACATTTGACTTATTTAACAGCGTCGCTGGCGATGCTATGATTAATTTTTTGAAGGCTGTTGGCCTGTATAATAGAATATAGTTTATATATATATATATATATATATATATATATATATATATATATATATATATATATATATATATATATTTCATTGCATAAAATATCAAACAATTTTGGTTTTCGACTTTTAACTAACATTTACTTTTTTCACTGGTTTAAAAAAAAAGTTCGTCTGTTTTTTCTTTAAATTTTGAATGTTTATCCATCATGTCAAATACTATTCAAGGCTTCCTGATTTGAACATATTCTCCCCACGATATGGCTGAGATATCGCCAATGTGGCGTTAAGCCAAAATCATTCATTCATATTTCCACCATTTTAATGACCACCCAAGCGCTCGATTGCCACAAGGTTCGCCCAAGTACAGTTAGGAACTGTTAAATACATCCATGTAGCCTATGTTACATGATGTAAATCTTTTCGCTACATACACTACCACAGGCCGTTAAATTACCGCCTGGTAGGGGACATGTACTGCTACCATCCTGAAAATACCGCAAGCACAATCGATGACATTTCGGGGCATAAAATTAAAAGGATAAATAATGAAAGTACAATTCCAGACATAATTAAAAGTTTTATAGAATGCATAATAATTGCACATAAATCTCAACAAAACAATGGAGAAAACATCACGAAGGGAAGCTAATATTTGACCATAATGTCGGAAATGTTTTGCATCCTGATGAAGCACAGTAACTCTGTGAGATTCTCACCAGCGGTGGACGAGTGGTCAGTAATGGCTGGTGCGCTCACAAACTTGACTTGCAGTGCTAGCATGACAAGTGTTAGAGTTGTGCTCAGCTAGTTGTGGGTCGGGATGTAATTGGGTTAAACGTTTTCAAATAGAGAAAATCAGCTGGTAAATTTTAACGCTTATATATGGATAGCTTTTATGCGTAAATCCTCAATTTTTGTGGATTCCACAAAATCCTATCTCTCATTTTCGAACCGAAAATTTTGTTGACTCTTGCTCTCTTGCTGTACGAGGGAAGGTCTGCCATCAGCCTAGTGAAGATCGTGGCTTTGGCCCGGTTTCTTCCCACCATACGAATAAACGAAATATTCTTGCGTAGGGCGTAAATCAAATATCAAATACATGCGTACTTAGTGATTCCGGGTAATCATGCTTACAAATTGCATCTAAAGTTACACTTTACTGCTCGAATCTGTTCAGCGTTTGTGTTAGCAAGGTTCACACACACACAGATAAAACAAAATCAGGACGAAACCAGATGAATCATCTGCGTAAAGCAAGTGACGGGACTTTATGTATTCGTGGCTGGAATGCACACCTTCAGCCTCCAAACTCTTGGGAAATCAAATCAATCTGGTTAGAGCAATCTGCGTGGAAGAGTGTGTAGGCATCCGCGAGCCACGGATCAGATCCGGCCGTGCAAGTACAGCTTTCTCCGTGTTCATTCTGGAATACGTCCCCGGCCTTCAGTATTGGGCCACCTAACGGATCGGGACAGCCTACAACGGGAAAAAAATCCGATATTTAAAGACAAAAATAATCTCTATGCATGATGTCATGCCTAGGCTGTAAACAGTGAATTTTTGGCCTTTCCTCTTTAACCCAAGGGCGCATCGAGTGAAAAATTTTGTGCGAGTGGGGTCTGACTATCATCACGAGGCGGGGGTCCAGAGGCCGCCTAGGCCTCGGAAGCCCTACAATCTTAGATGGTAGGAGACACGTTCGCAGCCGTTTCCGGGAAATAAATTTACTTTCTCCATGGTAGTTGCAATAGTGTACCGCTCGCTTCTTCGTGTGGCGCGTAAGTTACAATGTGGATTTCATATTCTAAAACGTGGATCTTCTGATTTCTGAGATCTTTTATCTGTAACTGGGCCCTTTATCTTCAAAATTGAGCCACACAGCCATTTAAAGTTGCACAGAAAATCCCTGACGTATATACAGACTTACCGATATCAAAAAATTCCACCGACCAGTTCTCTTTTCCCCTTTTTCACATTTCTAACCATGTTTCACGTGAATGACATTCCCATACACGCTAGGAAAATTTTTGGTCAAATTCTGCATGGCTGCGCTGCTTACTTTTGAAGATATTTACCGCTAAAAGTCCTCAATCAGAAGTCTACAAGTCTACATGCGTATTAATAAATATTTTCAATATTTGGCAAACTCATCCCAACTTCAGAGGCTGATTGCACATCCGGTGATTCCGTAAAACGAATCACCCTCAAACTATGAATCCCTTCTGTAAGTCTGTGAACAGTGTACCCCTGTCAACTCGCTATCCTCAGCCTGGCAGATGGTGAGAATGTACCGAAGCCCTCGCACCACTCACATTAAATTTATACTCAGCGTGTTATTTGTATTCTTAGTGAAACGCGTAAAACACCAATCAAATCTTAGCGAAACCATGACCGCCTCTGTGGTCTAGTGGTTAGCGCGCCCGCCTCGAGGTCGAGAGGTCGAGGTTTAAACCCGGGTCAGGTCATACCATACTTTAAAAATGGTACTTGTTGCTCGGTATTGAAAGGTTAGAGCAAGGAAACGGGACTGGCCGGTTCGGTGTCAGTATAATGTGACTGGGTAAGGTGTCATGCCAGTTGTTTTTGGCATGATGTTCCAGTGGCGGCATGGACTCGCCCTGCCACAACAAGACGCATTATATATCCACGTTGTCATATGCTTGAAACATTAAGTACGACGTTAGACCCCAAGCACTCACTCTTAGTGAAAGCCACATATTATTTGGTCGTTAGCATATCACACTATAACGAAAACCGAGGATAAACACCGCCCCGACTCCTTCCCCATGTTTGGCCTCGTTTTAACATAGCTGCCTCCACTTCGAATTTTACCCATAATGACATGTGTTGAAGCCGCTAAATTGCTCGCTTTACGTCATTACCACAACCAACAAATTTTGAACAACGCGAATGTTACTGTTGTCACGGTAACGAGGGAGGAAATGATGCCGGCCAAAAGCAAATCTCAACCTTGTTTCTGGTAATACGTGATGAATACGTTTTGTCCTTATATTAGGTATATGCGGAACAGGATTGCAGCAGACATATAAAGTATTTGTGTTGCGCTCATTATAGGCCGAAAATGCTTATACTTGCAGTAAATGGATATAATGCCCTGCTAGTTCAGATGGTACCATGGTGGCTTCGAATGTAGATACCGGAGTTCAAATCCCGGTGTGGCCAACAGACGAAAATCCTTCCGACCATTACAAATGTTAAGGAAGAATACAGAGGCGCACGCGCTATAAGAAGTATTGTCTAAAAGCATACACTACACATGCTTACCATTCCACAGGCAGTTGATAATGGGTTCATTTGGGATGTTATCTCCACCCTCCATGTAGAAAAGATTGCTCATGACACATTCACACAGTTTTTCCCCTTCCTCCCATTCCTCACTCAGCCTATGTCTGATTCCGGAGCTGTCCTTGCAGTATTCTGAAACAACGCATGAGATATAGATCACTTACAGTTTGCTCCATATAGTTTAATACCACGTGGTTTTGTAAGAATTGCATATTTAGCTGCACAGCTGAATAGGAGAAATCTCCCCACAAACTGGAAAATAACGACCATCCACAGGTTGTTGGCAGGCCGTCCCACCAATGACCGGAAAGAGAGCCATGCAGCAGGAGATGGACTTGAATTCACAGCGTCGACATCGGTTACAGCCTCCCAAGTCATTGTGCTATGTGACCGAAACCCTCAGTCACATAGATCTCCTGACCATTCTTCAGTTAATGACGATTTTTCCCATATTGATGGAATGAATAAATGAATGATGACGACTTTACGCTGTACCGGAAATGTTTCACCCTTATTGTGGTGAGGACACTTTTACATTAAGAAGCATTCAATGTTTTTTTCTGTGTGACGTAGATAACACTGAAAATTAAATAAAACGAGAGTCTCTTATGGGACAATGGCTCTACAGGTTGGGCCAAAATTATCACGAAGTCCATTACAAAATTATGCTTATGTACTGGACAATTGACAATCAAATTTGAAAATCAATACTACAGAATATGAATTGATTCAACTGTACGACGTTTTGTTGAAAGTGGAAAAAACTGTAAAAGCAAACAAAAGCATTTTGAAGGAAATATTAACATATGCTGTGTACACAGACAGGCAGACGGACAGCGGATCCCCGAAATGAAAAATCGATACTACAATTTATGTATCTTGATGTAGGCTATGTATCTTCGGTCAACATTTTCGTTGAAATATCACAGAAACTGTAGCTGGAGTAGCGTTTTGAAGGAAAAGATAATCAATCTTGCTTATGTTATAAAGCTTTTAGACTAGTAGAGGTAAAAACGAACATTTCAAAAACCAGTTACAAGAAACAAAGCTCAATTAAAAATCCAAAACCACTATATTCAAATGTCATAATCAATAAAAATTGCATATGTCTTCAAGAAGCTAGATTTCTGATATAGGCCAAAGGCCTTCAAAAAAATGAATGATAGCATCGTCAGGGATGCTGTCGAATAATTCAAATATAGAATCGACAATGTAGAATCTTTGCCGAATATGGGTAAAGCCTACACAGTCGACCTAAATATATTTGATGCCATAATGGGCACATTATTGTGGAAGACAGTCCTGAGAATGGACAAACATGAGCGTAATGAACCTCTTAGTGTCACTAAGGCCCCACAAACAGTGAAACCAATTCAATGCAATGAACATGCGACATACGGAGGACTGCTAGACTAGGATATGCTGCTTGGATGAAGTACATACAGATGTGAAACGAAATGAAACGAGTAGTTTTGTGCTATTTTCATCATGTGTGTCAACTTGGAATGTATTTTTGAAAGTACACCACAAAACCTTCACATAAACATTCAAGATGATGTCAGTTTTCAAGAATTCTGATATAAAATAAAGACAGCATGGTTATATTTGTTCTTTTGAATGTGAAGTGGGAAGTCGAGTATTTCACCTTATGTAGTGAATGTCCTTTTAACGAAAGCTCGTTGTCCGAATATTCCCATTTCCACAAGTCTACACTTTTAGCGACATTGTTGTTACTACTTCGACCTATCTCCCATCAATATAACCTGCAAAAGATGTTGCGATTTATATTTTAGATCCACTCTTATGCGCTTCTAAGCTAGTCCGTGAACTGTCCCTAATCGGCGAAACTTGAGACAGGGTGAAAAGGTACTTACTATTGACATTGCCCGCGTGGCAGGCGACAAACAGCACCACGGTGCAGATAAGCAGCTTCTCGACCATGGCTCTCAGTTGGGGGAGTAATCAAATGTGATGTGTGCAGCCTTAGGCTCCCTGAGCTTTTTTTGTACCTCAATTTTCATGCCTCATTTTCTATGCAGTGTGGAGAAGGTCATCTCAATTTAGTTAGAATAGCAGCCAGTTATATGCCTTATTACCTTCATTTTTAAAGAACGATTGCTATAATTTGCCATTACACAATACTCTAACTAATATTGTTGCCAGTACAGATTGCCTGCAATCAAAAAGCTACTCTATTAAGTGCCCACTCTTTTGCACAAACAGAAACGCATTTGTATTACTGAAAAAGTAAAACATACATGTACTTCAGCCGAAATGTCGGGAACATTTTGCTTAAAACACAAAATAGTTTGTAGTTGAGCCTAAGCACGTAATGAAAACAATTATGACAGCATCCTGGATCTAAACGGTGATTTCGAGATCATTGAACTTAACGCTGCAACTTACCCTTGCTGACGTTATCCCGAAATCTTTACTACCTACACTGAGACACCTTTCCACTAACATTTACAGTGGCTATTTTGTTTCAATCGAGTAGTTGCCTTTAGATGTGGTGTCAGCAAATCCAGTATAGGAATTAAAATAAACGGAGAACTTATCTCACGTCAAGGTATTTGGGTTAAAGCTGAGTTTATCCGCCCGTTAAGCAGCTTAATAGTAGCATTATTTCTACTGGCCTAGTTCAGTAAGCCAGCAAATAGCATGGTTACTCTAGGCACATGGGCTGGCAGTGTAAGTGACAAAAAAATCCATGGGATCATTACTGTATAATATTGTCAGCACTATATTCAAATAGATGGGGTAGGTATAGGGTCTATATATATATATATATATATTAGAGTCGATCATAAGGAAAGGATGGCTTTAGAATGTCAGGATGTTACGAAGTATGGAACATAGCATGTAAGGAACAGAGCTGAGGGACATACATAGATAAGACAAAGATAAGAGAAGATAAAATACATCAGCTCAGATAGGTTCCACTGTGGGACAAACACAACAACAACCATAAAAACAGAGGCTGGCTAGTCGAGGAATATTTATAAATACATTCATATAGATAATCATTAATATCTATACACATGTTCAAAATACATTGATGTTACTTCTGACTAGATTTTATTCATGAATTAAAAGCGCGGACATCTTTTAAGAAAATTGGCCAAAGACTGAAAAGTTTTATTGCTGTTAGTGGGCGGCTGTAAAATAGAAGCCAGAGTAAAACGCCGTAGGCCAGTGGAGCGTAAATCTCGGTATGACAGAGTGTCGAGTATGTGTAAACAAGAGGTGGGCAATATCATCAATAACTAAACATATGTCACATAAAACAGACGGATGCAAATTAATTCTACGTAAGTAAGTATTTATAGGTATATGTCTAGAAATAAGTCGGGAAATCAGCACCTCAGGGAAAAAGATAAATTAGACGGAACACAATTATTATATCCATAGAAGCCCCCCCCCCCTTATCAAACAGATCCCATTCCCTCTGCCAATTATCCACAAACTTAGACGTAGCGTAACTTAAAACTTCATTAATACTTATTGTAATACTCTGTCCTCTCATTCCCCGCCACACCGACATGAGCTGGAACCAGGCAGAAACGCCCTAGTAACTGAGAGTAGCACAAAATGTAGAATTTCAAAAACAAGAAATGAAGATTTATACCAGGCATAATTTGGCATAGCTTGCTAAGACAAAGAATACGTGGGGATAACAGGCCTAGAAGGTCTCAGTTCCAGGATAAAATGATCAGCACAAATAACAGCTGTAAGTTTTGCTGTGAAAACAGAAACAACATTAGATAACCTAAAAGATTTGGCATATTTCATGTCTGGTACACAAAAAGCAGCACCCACTGTTTGACTGATGCACTTGGAAGCATCAGTATAAACATACAGGGACTGAGATAGATGTGAATTTAAATATTCTTTAGTACATTTTAAAGAAACATTTAGATTACCAGGTCTGTTCACAGCATCATGTAGAGCAGTACATGTGTATATATATGTGTAAATGAGCAGGGGTGTATTTTCAAAGCGGGGTTGGGGGGAATAAGGAACACGTGAAGGCTGCAAATCAAAAATCATCACACTTTAAATCTGAAGAAATCTTATTTGATCTCAAACTAAATGGTAGAGCAGAGTTATCTTGTAAATCATAAAACTTTTCATCAAGGTAGGGTTCAAGTAAATGAAACAAAGAAGTATTAACGGCACATTTAAGTCTGACAGTAAAAAATTGAGAGTGCGCAGACGTAGTCGGATGTACACTGGACACCCATGACAGAATATCTGCATTACGTTGAGTGGTGTGGTGCGCATGGCTCCCGTACAAATCCACAGGGCTTCGCACTGAATATAATCTGATTTTGCTCTAAGAATCATATGCTCACAACAATAATCCAATTCAGAACGAATATGAGAACGATATAATAATAATAATGATTTTCTATCAGCTAGACTTGTCCGAATCATACCTCATTAAATTTAGGACTTTATCACACTTGTTAAGTAAATATTCGATATGTTTAGTCCGGGTAAGTCGGTTATCAAATATAACGCCAAGATACTTAAAGGAAGAGGATATTTTCACCAATGAATTAAGGGTAAGAAAGACGTTACCAACAGGATTCCTTTAAAATATCACGGCTTTTGTTTTTACAGAAAAAACTTAGACCCCCACTGGAGACTCCACTTAATGATATCGTTCAGTCTTTGTTGAATATGTTTCGTGCAACAAGCAAGAAATCTTGACCTGACCCACATAGACTGGTCATCTGCAAACAAGGTACAGTTTAATTTGAGTGAGATGGCATTAGGTAGGTCATTTATGGTGATGTTAAATAACGTGGTGACAACACACTCCCCTGAGGGACCCCGTTCTCCACGGAGACCGCACGAGAATATCCACGACTCACCCGCACTTTAATAAAGCGCACTGCAAGAAAGTTTTTCAGCCACCCTAACATTTTCCCACCAATAACAATAATACGTAATTTAATTAATGCCCCAGTTCTCCATAATCATACGCTTTTTCAACATCAAGGAAGACGTCGAAAAAGTAGTCTTTATATTTAAACGAGTGCTTAATACAAGTTTCTAAATTTACCACATGATCAGTTGTACATGTTTTGTTGAGAAAACCACTCTGAGCAGGACTAAGAATATTGTGTTTTTCTAAAAGTCACAGTAATCGAAAATTTATCGTGCGCTCCATAGTCTAATACAGACATGACGTCATAGGCCCGTAGGATACGGAACATAAGGCACAACTATAGTTTGTTTCCATTTTACAGGAAGCTTCATACTATACCAAATAGTATTATATGACAATAATAATGTAGTAAGACAATGGTAAGGCAAATTAAAGTATTAAAAAAATTAAAATTAAAAAACGAGTACGTCTTGCACGAATTTTTAAACCTTTAGGACATCTAATAACCTTAGTACAATCATCATTCCACAAAGGAACGGGCATTTTATTAGTCACCTTACCTGAGCATTTAAGGGTACACTTTTGTGGTGCAGTCTCTATCGCATTTAACACATTATCTGCAAAGAGATCAACATCTTCGTTTGATATATCACGAGAAAAAGACTTCATACATTCATCTTTATACATAACGCAATTCGCCCTTTTAACACATCATGTGGGACGTTGACCCACAGATCCATATGATGATTGATACTACAAGTGACTAGAATAGGGTAAGTGGTCACTAGGACAAGGACTTACTGTGACAACATTTAAAAAGTTAACCAGTTCAAAGACAGACCAGCATCTGCAGAACAAAGAGTAAGGTCCAAGTGCGAAATATTACCCGAAGGCGGGTCTTTACGTGTACCCGTCCAATCATTTAATACACAAATTTCTTAATCGTTAATCAAAGCTGTCACTAACCTCCCATTCAAATGCATACCTGAGCTTCCCCATAACTGTCCATGCATTAAAATCCCCTCATAATATATAAGAGTTAGTAACACAAGACATAGTAGTATTGACATCCTATCTATCAAGATGACCAGAAGGGTTATAAATATACACAAGGAAAAAGTTATAATCCGCTAAAATCAATTATTAAAATCCCCATTAAATTTAACTGTAACGCCAATTGTGATTATGACAAGAATGATGTTCCATTGAACGATTATGGTCATATATGTTTGACAGTAACGCAAAAACTTCATGTTCTGCGACATGAAAATTTTTTTCCTGCAATTATACGAAATTAGTATGTTTGCCCTTCAATTTTTGTACTTAAAGTCGTGGTGCCATGTGGACTCATCTTCTGTGAACATGGCACGAAGGAGGATATAAGAAGGCAAAGATGGCAAATTATCGGTATGCACTCCGCAGGGATGTCGTACAAAGCTATCGGGCGTCAATTAGGCTACCATTCATTATACACTGGTAACCCAATTGGTGAGAAAACACGGTGAAACTAACGCGGTGAAAGACCGACCAGGTTATTGCCGAACAGCTGTAACATCACAACGTGGAGACAGGGCACTGATTCGATTGGTACGACGTACGCCATTTGCACCAAGTCTATCTTTGAAGCGACAGTGGCTACCCAAAAGGCGCCTGTCCACAATAACCGTGAGAAACTGCAGAGCTGAGTGCAAGGAGTCCTCAAACATCCCCTATTGTCAGAATGTCATCAACGGATACGTCTAACATAGTGTTTAGCGCGACGAGATTGGAATTTGACGAACTGGCGAAGAATACACTGCTCGGACGAAAATCGGTTCTTGCTCAACATCACACATGGACGAAACATTCAATTGTACAAAATCTGCAGGAACTGGAAGCCGCATTACATCACGAGTGCGTACGTGGGAAGATCTGCCAGCAACCTGCGGATGGTCGTGGATTTCCCGCGAGCTCTGCCCGGTTTTGCTGGCCGCCGTCATAAAAGTGAAATATTGTTGAGTACGGCATAAAGCACCAATCAAATAAATACATCAAGAGTGGCGGGAGTCCTCCCTTCGGCAGATCCGACGCCTCACTGGGGGAATGAGACACAGGTTGGAAGTTGTCATCCGGACTAATGGGGGCTATAGGCGTTATTGACCTTCTTCTCTAGGGATGTACTCTACACACTCACACAGTGACATTTTTGCTTAAACATTTACGCCCTATGAAGCCAGAGATTCTGAAGCTCAGTACTTACAAGCCACTTTTATTTTGTGAAAAATACACTTTTGATCTCTCTAACGAGATCCCTAAAAAAATGTAATGTCATTTATTGTGTTTTCTTATTGACAGAATGTTGCCTCTTTTTATTACAAAAGTGAGATGTTCGGATGTCTGGGCGGTGGCTGTAGGCTGAATGGAGTGGACCGTTCTAACTTTTTAAATTCGACCGGCTCGAGTATGAGCGAAAAGTCCATCTTATCGAGGATGAGGTGGAACTCTCCTCTCTCTTTCTGCTCGTTACTCGCAGGAGGGGTTTCGTCACACATGTAGCGGCAGTCCCGGATGGGTGAGAGACACGGCGCTATGAATAAAAAAGTGGTTCGTTATGTCTTGTAATTCCCTTTCTTCAAATGTTTCTATGTCCTTATCGCAACCTTCAACGGTTGTGGGTGGAAAATGAAAAACGAGATACCATTAGATACAGAATCGGGGAATAATTGTTTCCCATCCTTTCTACTGATATCTAAGAACGAGAATCAGGTGATATCCAATAAATATTAAAGTCAAGTGAAAATGAAAATTAATCCCTTTGAATTAAAAAAAAATTGTAGAGCTACTCAGGTACTCAGAAAACAACAATGCATTAATTCACTGAAAATTTGCAATATTGGGGAACAGGATGTTTCTGTTGACCCACATAATAACATAAACCAAGACCAAGATGTATACGACATGAGAGAAAAAAAATATCAGAGAAATGGATAAACGTCAAGGGCTTTTTAATTAAGAGAGACGGTAACCTTATTAAAACAAATACTTATTAGTTAACTTTTAATAAACCGTCTATCCCACATCTATATTTGTTGGACCCTACAGTGTGCGGGTGGAATGATTTATTCCTAAACCTACTCGGTGTTCCTCCTGCCAGAGGTTTGGCCATGGCAGGGATCAGTGCCGTAATAAACTGGTCTGCTTTAGATGTGGGGAAGCAGGCCATGAAGGCTTTGACTGCACAAGTCTATTAAAGTGTTTCAATTGCAGTGGAGCCCACATGGCCTCTTCAAAAGACTGCCCTCTGTTCAAAAACAAAAAAGAAATCATAACTGTAAAATGTAAAAATAATATATCATATCAGCAAGCGGAGCGTCTGGTCGCTGGCACGGATGGCCTTTCTAAATCTACATATGGCAATGTTGTTAAGAAACCCTCCCTTTCGGTGGAGGTCCAAACATCATTTACTTGGCCCATTGGCACAGAGCAGCCACAGATATTGGTCATAAAACCACCAAATAACACAGCCAGCCCCTCCTCTGAAACCGACATGAAACTGACTTCCAAAACTATCACCTCACCTGGATCTCATAATGTTTCTGACGAGAAAATCTGTACAAATGAATCTAAATCCAGTAAGCCAGCCGAAGATTTTTTTTTATCTGATGAACTGTGTTATTTGAATGATGGCTCTAATACATATTTACATCCATGTAATGGTTCATATTCTGCTAACGACCTCACTATCACGGATCCATAACTTCTCCCGGATTTTTCTTGGAAGGTGCATGACGATCTTTGTGGTAGTGATCATTTTCCTATTATCCTGGAGCATCTCACTTCTAATTCTTTAGAACGTGTAGCTAGGTTGAAGTTCGATAAAGCAGATTGAATGGCATTTGAGATGTTCTGTGAGGCTGACATCACTCCAGAGAATCTTAAAAATTAAGATAAAATTTAATGAACTTATATTAACAGCAGCTGATGGAACCATCCCTAAGACCTCGACTAATCCGAAATCCAAAAGGAAACTCTGGTAGGGTAAAGATTGTCGCAGAGCTGTGAAGATTGATGACATAGCTGAGCATAAGTTACTGTGATAAAATTTAACAAGCCCTAGATCGGGATGCCTAATTGATCAAACATGGGGAACCCTGATGTGTGACGAGAGAGATAGAATTTGCTCCAGTTTTAATATCGTTGACGTAAGGGGTCGGAAACTGTAGCGGATGCAAAGCGTGCAACGTAAGGAGAAAAATGCAACACAGAAGCAGAGCCGAACTGGTCGGGTGAATCCATAATTACATGATGTGCAAGCACATAATAAGTAGATATCTCAGTTACATGAGTGTGGGAAATGAATGCAGATTGTTTGGTAAAGGCTTTTCATGTTAAGCACCGAGAACACTCCATACATCCCCGACGAAAAAGAAATCTGAAGTTTTCACATTCAAGCTATTTTCAGAATGGACGGCTGTACGAATGATCCCATACAAGTGTACCTGGTTACGTGATAGTATAGAATCGTCATGCAAAGAGCAAGGTTTATCGTAAAAACATATCATAACAAAAACTGTGAGTCTCCATTCTTCACAAATGTAAACTCAAAAGTAGAATATATAAATTTGTTACTCAGAACATTTATAAGTGCCTATATCAAGTACACCGATAATATCTTCATCTTACAGTCTGATGTGGGGATATTTTGATAATCAGTTACTCTCAACAAAAATAACGAATGCATCACGTTGTGTCGTAAATCAGAATATAAAAGACCACAGCACAGAGAGTAAACTCAGAGAAGCGATTTCAGGATTTTCCGTCGTAACGCCACTTATTGGTTAGCCAAATAATTACATGGCGTTTCCACTAGGCTACAAAGCCACGGGAAGGTCCCACTGAACACTAATGACGCAAACTCGCCCACCTGCCCTCCGGTGTTGCACTTTTCTCATTTGGTTGGGTGCTTTTCATCCGCTACAATTTTCGACCCCTGACGCCCACTGTAAAGTTATAGTGAACTTGAGCTAATACCACCTAGACATCGGTAACGCACGAAGCCGCCATGTTTGACGACGCAAAACATTATGGGAACAATACTTGCCCCATCATCACCTCAACCTTCGTAAAATTTGTTCTAGGCTTTACACTCTGTTACAGCAAGTTGTTAATTCTATGCAGCAATACCTAGACGATGGCGACATTTGATCCTCTTCAATAAACACCTGAACTATTTCACATTTGTTCGCAACAACGACTGCGAAGGTTGATGGTAAATAGCTGAGCATAAGTGCTTAGGAGAAAATTTCACGAGCCATAGATCAGTATACTAACCTTCATCAAACATGGCGAACCTTGGTGTGTACCTATAGGGATAGAATCTGCTCGAGTTTTATTATGACTTAATAGTAGGTGTTAGCGGTCGGAAATTGTGGCGGATGCAAAGTGGTCAACTTGAGGAGAAAAATACAACACAGAAGCAGAGCCGAACTGGTCGGTTGAAAGCCGAGCGGTAGGTGACCCAGGTAGCGTCATTAGTGTTCAATGGGACCTTCCCATGGAGTTGTAGCGTTGTGGAAACGCCATGTGATTACTTGGCTACTTTTTGGTCCGTCTCCGTTGCGCACATATTCCACGATGTGCCGGCGTAAACTATATCAAATGGAAAATTAGAGCGACCGACAAACACAGCGACGTGTACAAGTTACTTATAAATTCTTCTGTACAACAAATATAAGACTTCAATAAAATGTATATATTCTTGTTCATATGCGTCATTAAAAGGACTGTCGTAGTCCGCGTCCGGATTTTAAACTCGTGAGTTATCGACCACCTTGTTGCTGTATTTCGATGTAAGCATGCTATTTCCTGTTAAATAAGCAGCTACCACGTGTTGAAAACACCAAATTCTGTTTCTTGTTTTCACAGTTAAATGTCAACATCCTTTGTGTGACACCGATAGTGGAGGTTTTCAAAGTTACGTAACTTTGGAAGGTCGTGCTGATTTGAAGGGAAAGACAGGTGTAAAATGGGGAAAAAGCGCGATTTTTCAGAGCGCCCTAAGCCAGGACCGGGAAGGAAGGCACGAAAACAGGGTCTGCCAGGCTTACCCCCAAGCTTATCAGGTAAATGACCAAGCCTACAAGTTCTCAGTATTCAGTATTAAGTCAGTATTAAATCAACAGCGCCACGTTTAATCTCTTGTATGTCATCGTGTTGTCTCAGTGTATCGTTTTTCTCAATAAATTCATTATTTTATGAATGTACCGTCCTGTCACATCATTTCGTTCCACTCACAAAATCGTGGCGTTCACTTATAATGCTAGCGTTTGAGCACAAGATCCATTAAACTCCATCCACATCATATGTGTTTCCACTGTGCAAACGCCTCTCAGTATCGATGGACAGTCGATCTGTGCAGTATTAACTTCTATTTTTAACACTGACTCATTATCTATTCTAGTGCACGGAACCTTAATGCAACGAAAACCCGTGGCGCAATGGTGTTTTTAACTCCTAGCTTCTTTTGGCACAGCTTAAGTCATTCTTGGAAAATAAATGCACAGTCCTGAATTAAAATAATTAGAATGAAAATACTTTTGCCACACCTTTGTGAACTTTAATTAGCTGCTGGGTATATAACGCCATGGGCTCACTTTTACTTACTTTTTGGTTTTCAGATAAAGATGGCCAAGGCAAGAAGCCAGGCAGACGAGAGAGGAAGAGGTTGGTGTTGGTCTGATTTACAGTATCCGTAACACAGATAGTGGTTTAACATTAACACATGGTCATTCATGCCATTGCTTTAACAGTACAAACTTACTCAACAGCTCAGTACTGAGCTCAGTTTTAAGTTGTTTCTGAGTTTAATATTAACTGAAATTTCCACTTGGAAATATCCGTTAGCTAATTTATTTAATGCACAAAATAGGCTGAATTGTGTGTGACTGCCTTAGGCTACAATTCTTTAACATAGCCACAAGGGTTTATTTATCTAACAGTGAAGGAATAACAGTTATGTGCACTCAAACTCTTAGCCCGAGACCACGGTCTAAGGGTGGCTTATATTTACTGATATGCCAGGACCACTGGCCACCCTTAGCCCGAGGGCTATGCGGACCTGATGTAGGTATAATGCTTGTAAGGTGCTACCATCTCGTTCAGTTCCCTTGCATGCATGTTAGATTCTTCCCAAATACACATAAAGTACCTTAATTCCCAAAGTTGAAATATTTGCGCACATTTTGCCACAATCGCTACTCAGCATTTGCAAGTAAATCTTAGCCAAAATATACAATACTGTCAGCCGGCACATGCTGCCATGCTTTTTAAATCTGTGCCACTGAGGTGTGCTTGCTCGTCATGGGTTGACCTTTCCGTGACATCATATCTTGAAATTTACATCTGTACTGAACAAATCTCGCCTTCAATCACGTTGAATCAATCAAGTTCAACCACAGAAGGTATATGCGCGGGGAGCAACAACACAGTTTATTAGGTCAAGTTGTTGACCATGCAGGTGAGCGCAAGTCACTAATATGAATTACCTGTAAAGGCTTCCGAATGTGAAAAAATTTGGCAGAAGAACATATCTTGGTAAAGATAGTTTATCTGATTTTACCGGGTTCATGCATGTCTTGGTTCATTTTGTGCAGATTTTGTAGCTGTATTAATATCTATATTAAAATGCCACTATTTTAACCTGCATAGCTCCTCAGCTGTGATCTACACCTGACCCATATTAAAAGATCACAGCCGAGATCCTTGGCTATCGAAATTCTTACCTGGCTTATTGTTCTGTTGTTTAAACAGAGTGATTGGTTAATGGCTGTCGGGTTATTCAGATTTGCTTCACAATGGCTTCACCCTTAAATTACAGCATGTGTAGGTGAAATATCAAAAATTAAACAGTTGAAGTCTACCTTTGACAATTTCTGTTATTTACCTGCCTTACTCGCTGAAGAGTCTCTACTGACAATCTTACCATTATTCTTTGTGCAGAAATATTTTTGAGTTTGCCATAAAATGATATAAATTTGGGATCTGCCAGCAACCTGCAGATGGTCGTGGGAAGGTTTGCCAGCAACCTGCGGATGGTCGTGGGTTTCTGCCTGGCTCTGCCCGGTTTCCTCCCACCATAATGCTGGCTGCCATTTTATAAGTGAAATATTCTTGAGTAAGGCATAAAACACCAATCAAATAAATAAATAAAATATAAATTTGGGAATGCAAAATTTGCATTTTGATGTGAATCACTTATCCCATGAACACTCAACTGGTGTTCAACAGAGTTGATTGTGCTGTAGTCTTTTACAAAGAATTCTAGGAGCAAATACATATGTCACCTGACTTTGAAATTCTTAATCTTCTGCATATATCTGTATTGCAGACAGTTTAAAAAGCAAGAGAAGTTAGCACAGAAAGAAGACCAATTGAAAAAAAGAAAAGAAAAACAAGTGAAGAAGACTGACGAGTCAGCTGAGGATAGTGATGAGAGCAGTGACGTGAAGGTCAGGGTGAAAGGTGGGAACAGGCTGGGAAAGACTGGAGGGAAACCAGTCGGGAAGAGGAAACTGAAGAAGGAAATAGAGGAAACCAGTGAGGAGGAAGACGAAGATTCAGAAAGCGATGAAGATTCAGATGGTTAGTCATAAGGGGCCCTCCTTCAGTAAGGTTGCAGGTCCAAATCTAAGGTTGTGCCTGATGGTGATTACCACATGGGTTTGCTTAGTTTCCACGACCAGTAAACCTGACCAAGTTGATAAGGTCCACCAGCAACCTGCGGAGGGCCTTGGGCTTCTCTCGGGCTCTGCTTTGTTTCATCCGGGTTCTGCTTGGTTTTCTCCTGCCACATTGCTGGCTGCCGTCATGTAAGTGAAATATTCTTGAGCACGGCGTAAAACACCAATCAGATAAACCTGACCAGTGTCATATAAGTGCAATATTTTTTAGTATGGTGTTAATTTAAAACATTGATCAAAATGATTAAAGTAGAAAGCACAGTTTATACAGCGTTAACAGTAAATTGGTTGATAACTCAGGAGTGTATGAATGTTTTTACTCGCAATATAATTTCAGTGTGAGAGGTAAATTTCATAAACTTCCCATGAGTGTAACTTTGACATGGCACTAATTAGAGAGTTCTCTGGTTGTATGTTAGAAGACGATGGAGAGGTCCAGGGATTCACGGATGATAACAAGGAATGGCTCAGACCAAAACAGAAGAGAAAATTGGACGAGGAGGACAACGATGATGATGAAGAGGAGGGGGAAATGGAGGTAACCATGGCAACTAGGTAGCAGAAAATGGCCGTAGTTAGTGTGTCTCAGAGTTATTACAACAACATTTGGATTTCTTCCAAGCATATGTTGAATCCTACGAAAGACACCTTTTCTGTTTCCGGAGCATTTGCTGCAGGGTTTAGGTGAACAAAACTTTGTCAATCAAATTTTCTCCCTGCTTTTCAGGTTATGATGACTGATCGATGAGAAATTTTGCTAAAGCTTGATTTAGGCCCATGATTTTACAGGTTTTTATTGCTTTGACTAGGCTTCTTTTTTGCTAAAGCTTGATTTTACAGGTTTTTATTGCCTTGACTAGGCTTCTATTTTGCTAAAGCTTGATTTAGGCCCATGATTTTGCAGGGTTTTATTGCTTTGACTAGGCTTCTATATTGCTAAAGCTTGATTTAGGCCCATGATTTTACAGGTTTTTATTGCTTTGACTAGGCGTCTATTTGTTTTCTTCTCTGTCTATGTCTCCTACAGACCATACTTGGCTTTATAGCTCTCTTCTCTCTCTTTAAAATCAAATTGTCACAAGCCTAAACCTTCAGGACCCAGTTTCTCAAAACGTAAATCTCTTTTTCTTTCAAAACATGGTGTTTTGTTTCATTATAACCAAGATAAAGTCTTATGCAAAAAAAAAAAAAAAAAAATTTAAAGTTTATGAAAGTAGCCCCAGTAGTGTAAACTTCCGTATAACTATTGTCTGTGTTGTGTGTGCTTTCTACATTAAAAGGACGACGAGGATTCCGATGACACCGATGATATGCAAGATGAGTTTGATGCTGGGAAGGATCTGGAGAGTGATGATGATGATGATGATGCTGATGATGCTGATGATGCTAGTGGGGATGAGGAGGTTCGTGCCATGCTATGCTCTGTAAAGTCATTAAAACTTTCCACCCATTTGAATAAAATTCTGAAGATGTGACTGATGTTTTGCCAATGTGGCATTTAACATTCATCATTCATACACTCATTGTGTGAATATTGATATGGTTATGAATATTGTGAGTCTTATTGTTGTCTTTACCTGGCAACATTCAAAAGTGGTTGCTGTAAAATATTTTTCTGTGTTTATATGGTATAGAACTGAATGAAATTGTTGTGTAAAATATTTGAAATGATATGGGTTGTGGTGTTAAAATTCAGGTGGAAAAGGAACAAAAAAGTCATGTATACCTTTTTACGTCAGAACTGTGGGTGTCGGACTTGATCTTCATCATTTGATAACTTCCCTTTTTCATTCACTTTCAGCTTTTACCAATTGAAAAGGCAGCAAAAAAGTTAAAAAAGAAAGAGGAGAGGGACAAGTGAGCGTTTGTTTTCTGCACCAAATCCCATTAGCGCCCATCCTGTAAAACTTGAGACCTGCTGTGCTTCCCATGTACAATGGCTTCAAACATTTATGAATAAAATCCTGTAGAAATGCTAAATAAACTGTACATTTATGATAGCAGTGTGAATGTCTGTCAGCAATCGGCAAATGGTCATGGGTTTCACCTATCCCACCATAATGCCATCTGCTGTCGTATAAGTGAAATATTCTTAGTACGGCCCAAGAGCTCCAGTGAAGTAAATATACAAACCTATGCTACCTTTCGTCTTCTTTGGTACACTACCTTATAAGGCCATTCTTAAAAAAACTGTTTGTTGAATTCTTTTTCTTTGTTCTGGCTCTTGAAAAAGATAGGAATTTCAGAAAATGAACTTTGAGAGAAAAGCCAAAAAAACTTCTATCAAATACCAATGGGAACTTTTGAGCAGGCCCTTGTTTGTAGGGTGGGGTGGTCGGTTACACCCAACGAACATATTATTAAGGAATCCCTAGTGTATGGCAGAAAGTCAGTGGTGTTTGATCACAATTTATAGATTGAATAGTTCTATACTTGTCTCACAACTTGAACTTTAACCTTAAGCTTGAATGGCAGTAGTTGTATTAAGGAACGACAGCATTCTTGAATACCACTCAAAATATGCTAATTCTTCAAATTTTTCAGACAGCTGTTGTAGCACCCAAAGCAAAAAATTACACTTCTCTGTCAGATTTATTTTGAATAGTAAAGATATACGTATTAGATGGACTAACCATGTTAGAAAACAGAAACTGTGTTACTCTCCTATAGTTAATTTTATTTTTGCTGAAAAAGCTGATCTGGTGTCCCCAAATTTGGAAGAATTTGGGTAAATGAACAAATGTGTTGACTGTTGGTGTTGTGTTGATCATTTCAGAAAATTATCAGAAGCTGAACTCAAGACGAACATTTCCCAGATGGAGACGTACACATTACCTAGTGGGCAGGAGATTGAAAAAGAAAATATCCTTTTGCATGTTTTTTATCTTTATTTTTAGCTCTCAGTTACAAAGTAAACCAAGGGGTATTGTGTGGATGTGGGAAAGTGGTGGTAATTTGTGTTTAGTTAGATTCTGTCCCTTAACCTCTGGTAAGGTGTGTCCAGTATAGGTAGAGAAGTATGGGTCTTCACTGTAATTACTCCAAATGATCTAAAATCTCCACCATGTCTGAGTAGGTCATATTTGATGCTGAGAGTTCTATTAATCTGAGAAAGGGGTTTTCAGATGTGGTGGGACGATATTCCAGTGGAAAAATGTAAGTTTCATTGATGAAAATAATATATTATGACATTAACGGGTTTGTGAAAATGTACTGTTTGGGGTGAAATTTAGGGTGGATGTTTGTCTGGGCCTATCTTCAGCTTGAGGTTCGTCACTTTTTTAAACTAGCCGACTAGACATAGTTGCTAACTAGATGCTATAATTTTGTGACAGCTCTTACCGGAATGGCACCCAGCATTTCTCCTAGCCCTTGTTTGAGCCGAATCCTGTAGTGTAGCTATTAAGACAAGGTTTATTTTTAGACTCATAAACAGAAGGTAAGCGAGGAATTATGCTTAGAATGATATGCAAACGATAGGGAACAAATATACATGTCTTGTCTTGATGCACGTTTACATGGGAATGTTTTCATTTTTGGGAGGGGGCCTCCATGGGCGGAGGAAGTTTATAGTGCACGTGTGCAGTGTAATGACCCAGGTGACCCTCACCAACACGATCAGTGTAAGCTCAAACCCAGCTCAAGCTGGCTTCCTCTGTGGTTGTATGTGGGAAAGTCCACCGGCAACCCGTGGATGGTCGTGGGTGAAATATTTTTGTGGACAGCGTAATGACCCAGGTGACCCTCACCAACACGATCAGTGTAAGCTCAAACCCAGCTCAAGCTGGCTTCCTCTGTGGTTGTATGTGGGAAAGTCCACAGCCAACCCGTGGATGGTCGTGGGGGAAATATTTTTGTGGACAGTGTAAAACACCTGTGAAATAAATAAATCAAATAACAGATTTAACAGAAGACGTTTGAGTAGAAGGTATGAGTAGAAGTAGATTACAGACATTATTTTATATGACAATTTTTGTTAGGCTAATCAGCTCATCACAACTTTCTGCAGAGAGCTGGTAGAAATTGACTATGTTATCTGTTGGATTAGTCCCTTAGATTTACGGAAAGGCAATCCGTTATCCCTCAGATATTGGAAGCTCATGCTTGCTTCCTCTCCGGTCATACATGGGAAGGTGTCCCAGGAACATGCGGATGGTCATGGGTTTCCTCTGGACTCTGCCTGGGTTTCCTCCCACCATTGTTGTATGGGTGAAATATTTTTGAGTGTGGCGTAAAACACTAATCAATTAAAGAAATGAAGAAATCATTCATTGTGACAAGTGTACTTAAACTATCTTTAAATACCTTGACTCTCCACAAGTGTTCAGGCTCCAGATTTAACACTTCTCCAGCAAAGGATCAAGGACATTATCCAAGTGTTGGGAGATTTTACCAACAGGAGAGAGGCTGGAAAGTAAGTAGTGATATGAAGAAAACTTGAAGAAAGAAAAGAGTTATATGTAGCTAATGAGTTCTTCGGGTCTCCATGACATGTTAATCGAAGGAAAAAAAACAGGCTTTTTTGGTTTTACTTGCGTCTCGTTAGGTACGAAATCCCTTCACTTGTTAAAAGGGAAAGTTGCATGTTGAAAACTTCAACCGTTGCAGCAATTTCTTCTCTGAGATTTCTCTGACTGTCATAATGCTCTTGAACAAAACTATATTCAATTTGGTAGCAGAAACTGTTATAAATAATGAATAAATATGAGTGAATATGTGGTCTGATCTCTCACCAGTGCAATGGTTGTGAGTTCAAGCCCAGCTCACGCTGGCTTTCTCTCCCTTCGTACATGTGAAGGCCCACCAGCAACCTGTGGATGGTCATGGGTTTCCCAGGGCTCAAACCGGTTTCATTTCACCTTAATGCTGGCTGCTATCGTATAATTGAATTATTCTTGAGTACGGCATTAAACACCAATGGACTAAAAAAATAAATATCGGTGAAGAATTGAAAGGCACAGAAAAAAACCAGAGATCACACAAAAAGTAGTTTCTATTTATACCATAATCAACTGTTTGTTACTTTTGTTTGAAGGACCAGACAGGATTACCTTACACAATTAAGGAAGGATCTGTGCAGTTACTATGGTTACGGTGATGTTCTGATGGAGAAACTGATGGATCTCTTTCCATTAGAGGTAATGCTTTGTGCTGATTGGATGGTCTCAAAATTGTACGAAAGTTTTGTAATGTGCATGGAGAACGTCATCCTGAGTATGTATTGTTCTGCAGAGAGTTTTGCCAATAAAGGCGGATGAAGAAGTACACCTCTCCCTCATTACAATGCTGTTTGGGGGACAATTCTGCCCACTATGTTATAAGTGAAGTGTGTTATATAAAGTTTGTTACCTGCTGGTAGCCTGTGATTTATAAAATAAACGAACAGACATAGTATGAAGCTGAGTGTTAACTAATGTAAATCAGGATAATATAATATTTCTTTATTTAATAATTACTTGATGAGCAAGCTTCTGTGTGCAAAGAATTAAAAAAATCTGAAGACATCCTGAAACTTTGGAAACTGTGCACAGATGTGTAGAAGTTTTTGACAATTTGGGGGACACACTAATGATTTTGTTATACTGAAGTGTGTTACAATGAGAGAGAGAGAGAGAGAGAGAGGTGTATCTTCATTACACAAAAGGAGGTAGGATGTACCGAGTGAAAAAGGTACAAGACTCCAAACCACTGGATACAGGAGATGTGGGTTCAATGCTGGCCTTAGATAGGTCATTTTTACTTAGATTTACATGCTTTTGCTGTCTATGTGGACCCGTTATGGGTTAAGCCGTATGTTCATTTGAAGGCTCTGTCTACTGCTGTCTATTGTCTGTGTGGGCCCGTTATGTGTTAAGCCGTATGTTCATTTGAAGGCTCTGTCAACTGCTGTCTACTGTCTGTGTGGGCCCGTTACGTGTTAAGCCGTATGTTCATTTGAAGGCTCTGTCAACTGCTGTCTATTGTCTGTGTGGGCCCGTTATGTGTTAAGCCGTATGTTCATTTGAAGGCTCTGTCAACTGCTGTCTACTGTCTGTGTGGGCCCGTTACGTGTTAAGCCGTATGTTCATTTGAAGGCTCTGTCAACTGCTGTCTACCGTCTGTGTGGACCCGTTATGTGTTAAGCCGTATGTTCATTTGAAGGCTCTGTCAACTGCTGTCTACTTTCTGTGTGGGCCCGTTACGTGTTAAGCCTGTTACGTGTTCGTTTGAAGGGTCTGTCAACTGCTGTCTACTGTCTGTGTGGGCCCGTTATGTGTTAAGCCGTATGTTCATTTGAAGGCTCTGTCAACTGCTGTCTACTGTCTGTGTGGGCCCGTTACGTGTTAAGCCGTATGTTCATTTGAAGGCTCTGTCAACTGCTGTCTACTGTCTGTGTGGGCTCTTTACGTGTTAAGCCTGTTACGTGTTCGTTTGAAGGCTCTGTCTACTGCTGTCTACTGTCTGTGGGCCCGTTACGTGTTAAGCCGTATGTTCATTTGAAGGGTCTGTCTACTGCTGTCTACTGTCTGTGTGGGCCCGGTACGTGTTAATCCGTATGTTCATTTGAAGGGTCTGTCTACTGCTGTCTACCGTCTGTGTGGACCCGTTATGTGTTAAGCCGTATGTTCATTTGAAGGCTCTGTCAACTGCTGTCTACTTTCTGTGTGGGCCCGTTACGTGTTAAGCCTGTTACGTGTTCGTTTGAAGGGTCTGTCAACTGCTGTCTACTGTCTGTGTGGGCCCGTTATGTGTTAAGCCGTATGTTCATTTGAAGGCTCTGTCAACTGCTGTCTACTGTCTGTGTGGGCCCGTTACGTGTTAAGCCGTATGTTCATTTGAAGGCTCTGTCAACTGCTGTCTACTTTCTGTGTGGGCCCATTACGTGTTAAGCCTGTTACGTGTTCGTTTGAAGGCTCTGTCTACTGCTGTCTACTGTCTGTGGGCCCGTTACGTGTTAAGCCGTATGTTCATTTGAAGGGTCTGTCTACTGCTGTCTACTGTCTGTGTGGGCCCGGTACGTGTTAATCCGTATGTTCATTTGAAGGGTCTGTCCACTGCTGTCTACCGTCTGTGTGGGCCCGTTACGTGTTAAGCCGTATGTGCATTTGAAGGGTCTGTCAACTGCTGTCTACTTTCTGTGTGGGCCCGTTACGTGTTAAGCCTGTTACGTGTTCATTTGAAGGGTCTGTCTACTGCTGTCTACTGTCTGTGTGGGCCCGTTACGTGTTAAGCCTGTTACGTGTTCATTTGAAGGGTCTGTCTACTGCTGTCTACTGTCTGTGTGGGCCCGTTACGTGTTAAGCCGTATGTTCATTTGAAGAGTCTGTCTACTGCTGTCTACTGTCTGTGTGGGCCCGTTACGTGTTAAGCCGTATGTGCATTTGAAGGCTCTGTCTACTGCTGTCTGCTTTCGTAATGTACCATTACTTCTTTGCAGATAATGGAGTTCCTGGAAGCGAACGAGGTGCAGCGACCAATCACAATCAGGACGAACACGCTTAAGACTCGCAGACGGGATTTAGCTCAGGTGGGCTGGTGACATCATTCAGGATGTTTGCAAAATTTGAGCAAGACGTATTGTTATCTTGAACGTCTTTATAAGCTATCTGTCCTCAAATTCATGAACCGGTATAAAATTTGGAACTACGTATGACGGTCTGTCGGTAACCAGCAGATGGTCGTGGGTCATGGATGACCGGACTGTGCTCGGTCTCATCCAACCATATTGCTGGCTGCTGTCGTATAAGTGAAATATTCTTGAGTGCGGCATAAAATCTCAATCAGATAAACAAATAAATAAATAAACTTTGGAAAACTTTGCGTTCTCGCCTTGAAGAAAAGATTGTCAGATCAATGTTTTACAGAGTTATGCCCCTTTGATTATCCATCCCACTTCATTTGCTAGTATGCTCTCCCCTCTAGCCATAAACCTGACTGCTTTGGTATATGTCAAAAATTCATGAATACAGCAGAGCCATGAAAGTTTGACTTGATAGAAGACATGCTTGTGATAAACAGCCATTTTGTAAAAATTCCCAGAGGTAACGGGTTGTGGTTAATGGTGATTTATGTTAAAGAACTTGGGTGCATGTTTCTTTCAAAAACTGTTACTTGATGCCTTACTCACTGCCGTGGATAATTTGTTGCTGTCTCCAACAAGTCCAAATCTGATAAAATCATAAATTCCAGTCCCAACAATGGCAAATGCTAAAATACTAAAAAGGATTAGTACTAACAGGGCAACCTTCTTACTTGTCAAAATAACTTAGTTGTTGGCCTGAAGAGTGTCATTTCAAGAGCTTTATGTGCTTGTGAGTGGCCAAACTTCAGGTGACTTAGAGGAAATAAATGTAAGGTGGTAAATCAAATTAAATATGCAGTGTTAGATTCAGTATAACATACATGAACGTGCATGTTTTTGTTACAGGCACTGATTAACAGGGGAGTGAACTTGGATCCGATTGGGAAATGGTCAAAAGTGGGCCTTGTGATATATGATTCTCAAGTTCCACTGGGTGAGTGTGAGACAAATAAATTACCGTGTAGATTCAGATTTTGGTTGGGGTGGGGGGGATCTCCGTGGCCTGGTGGTTAGCATGGTTGTGCAATGCAATGACCCATGTGCCTCTCACCGTTGGAGTTGCTTTGAGCCTAGTTGCGTGTCATTGTGGGAAGGTTTGCCAGCAACCTGCTGATGGTTGTGGGTTGCCTCCCCATCATAATGCTGGCCTCCGTCACATAAGTGAAATATTCTCTATTACAGCTTAAACTGTCAAATAAATAAATCATATTTTGGTTGAAATAGTACAGTACCAATGTGGTGGTGCTCAGCCCCGATGAGTCATTTATTCATAGTTTTGTGATGTTGTTCTCCGACCCTGTTGTTGTTGTTCAGGTGCAACTCCCGAGTACTTGGCCGGTCATTACATGTTACAGGGAGGGTCGAGCTTTCTGCCTGTCATGGCGCTAGCGCCCCAGGAGAATGAGCGTGTTCTAGACATGGCTGCTGCCCCAGGCGGGAAGACTACTCATATCGGTGAGTGTTAATACTCTGGGTGTTCACACACTGAGCCCAAAATTTAGTTACAGGGTTCGCATGGGTGCTTGAAAACCTGGAAAGAATTTTTTTCTTTTTTTTTTTCTTAGTAATTCCAGTCCTTGAAAGTGTTTGAATTACAGGGGGGCTAGGTGAAATGCCACATTTTTTTTTTAAGATTAAAACGGTATAAAGCCTTTTGATTCGATCATAGGCCTGTTTGTGTCTTGTTTACTTTGCAAAGTATACTCTTTGTTTGCTCTGTCATGGGTGATGGTACTGTAACTTGGATTTTAAATTCTGGTGGGTACTTGAATTCAGTCATTTAGGTTCTGGAGAGCCCTGAAAAAGCCCTTGAAATTATTTTCTTATGACCTCTGCGAACCCTGTGACTTATCGTGTGACTCACTTTTTTGGTGTGGCTGGCAGCTTTGTATATAGTGCTGAACGAAGTTGACAAACTCAGGAAAGCAGTTGCACTTTTAAAGTTGTGAATAGGTGCAGTGTATTAAACTTTAATACTTTCAGGTTTTCTCTGATTGACATGTTATACAGAAAGAAGTGAAAGATTGTGGTACATTCTCCAAAAAACTAGCATGAGAGAATTTTGAGGGTACCAACATATGCAGCCACTAAGAAGGGGCTTCAGTATCACTATCAAAGTTCTTTAAAATACTATAAGCCCTCAATTTATCTTGAAGTTCTGCGGTTTGTTGTCAAATGATGGTCAACCCTTGACCATCAAGGATACGTGTTTTCACCCATCTGTGGCTGTATTTCAGGAGGTTAAGCACTTGGTGAGGAGATATATTTTTCTCCAAGCTCCACTGCCATATTGAAAGTTTCCCCTGCTATGAACCTCACCACGATTATATCAGCCTTGTTTCCTACACCCATTCACGTCAAGACCATTGCTGAAGGGCGACTTTCTTGAGCGTTGCTGTGAAATGAATGAATAAGTGAATAACAAGCAGGATGATCGTGAAATATTTTTGTATGATGTAAAAACGCTCCAATAAACTCCAATGAAAAAAATATTTCGATCACCTCATTGCTTGTTTCACTAGTCACTTTGGCCTCCTTTCATTATCAGCGGCCGTCATGAGAAACACGGGATGTGTATTTGCGAACGACGCTAACAAGGATCGCGCTAAAGGCCTGGTTGGGAACGTTCACCGAATGGGAGTACTGAATACAGTTGTATCTAACTATGATGGCCGACAGTTCCAAAAGGTGAGTAACCGTGGGTTGAGAAAATTTTCACCAATATTGGTTTACAGCAAGAGCGAGCAGCGAGCTGGGTTTCAGGGAGATATTGTTAGTCTGCCAATTAAACCCTTTGCTTCGAGCGTTTATAGTTTGATTGATGGTCTGATGTTGAATTCAGCAAAGCTTCCTCTTTTAGCAGTCGGGTTTCTTCTCTGGCAGAGTTATATCTCTGCTTCACTGGCAGCCTAAGCTGAGGACGCACGACCTGTAATTCCACACAGTCACAGCATAGCCGCATCGAGCCAGCGAGGGCTTCATCTACTTCATCCCGTTCATACCTGTTTTTCAGTAACCTTTACAGACCTGGACTGATTAACGCAACATGCCTGTGTGCAATGTGCTTCTTTGAGGGAACGTACTGCAGGATTAAGCTGCACCGATCTGCACAAAACAAATGACGCGCAGCAGCTGCAGACTGAAAAAAATACATATGTCACTTTGAACTGAAGCTAGCGCAACGCAGTGATCCAGAAGCCCCTTACCAGTGCATTTGGAAGCTCATGTGGAATCCTCTCTAGTCATACATGTGATCGTTTGCCGGCAAATTGCGAATCATCGTGGGTTTCGACCCGCATGGGCTTCTGTCTACCCTGATGCTGGCCGTGCGCGTATTTAGTGAAACAATGTTGAGTATGGCATAAAACAAAAATTTAAATAAATAAATAAATAGAATTCTTGCCTTGTGTTAAGTGAATGACGTGTTAAAAGATGACATGTTAAAAATTGAACTATAAGAGTACAAAAGTACACCCAGTTCTCTGCGCCGTGCTGATGCAAAACATATGCCAGTGGGGTTTTTTTTTTCCATCTGTTGAGGACTGTAAATCCACGGATACATGTCGCACCCTTCTATAATGTGCGATGTTAAATTTGATCCATAAATCGCTGAAACACACCTGTGGCTAACAATAAGTCATCACATCAGCCCAGCATGTAAAGCCAGCAAAGGGCCCATGCTGTGAACTGCACCGACCTGTGTCTCGGCTCAGCGTGACTAATGTAAATAGCTTGGACAACTCTGGCTAGCTGGCATGGGTGTATCAATCACATGTAGAGTTCATACATTTCAGTATGGCTTTGTAGTTTACTCTGTCAAAAATCAGCAGGTCCATCTACGTGGAGACAGGGTGACATTTTAAAATTTTGACATTCATCGTAACCCTGAGTCAAGTCAACCGTACTGAAAAAAATTGCTGCAGATCCCCGAACTCGGAAGTCGATAGAACAGCCCTCGATGAGGTTGGGGCTCGTGTCACACAAATTTACTTGTATTCAAAAGTCAAAAAAAAAAAAAAAAACACAGAATTTTTTATGCCCTTCTAGGTTGTATTGTGAATATTTGTATTGCCACCTACAAACAGCAATGAAAATGCCGATTTTCAAGATGTTTTCCATGTCAGAACTCATTTTAGGACCAAGACTAGGTTATGAGACTTTTCAAAATACCTGCCAATGGCAAGTCGTTTGGTACGTTTGAAGTTATCACAGCTAATGTGACCAAAACACTGTGTTACTTAGTTACGTCGGTAAAGGTAGTGAATTAAGAAGACAGATTCGAGATTCAAATGGAAAATGACATAGAAATGGGCAGAAACTGAGTTGGTGGTAGGGGACATAGATCTGAGTTGCGTGGTCACTGCTGCCGTTTCTTGTCGGCCATCTTGCTTTTCTCTCAATCCCCACGCTGACTAGCGCATGCAGTTCACCTTGTGTTTAGGATGAATTTAAACACAATTAACCGGGGCATCCATGGCTTAGTGGGTTAGCACGCTATCACAGCACAATGACACGAAGCCTCCCACCAATGTGGGCGCTTTGAGTTCAAGTCCAGCTCATGCTGGCTTCCTCTCCGGTCGTACGTGGGAAGGTGTGCCAGCAACCTGCGGATGATCGTGGCTTTTCACCAGGCTCTGCCTGGTTTCCTCCCACCATAATTCTGGCCGCCGTCGTATAAGTGAAATATTCTTGAGTACGGCGTAAAACACCAATCAAATAAATAAATAAATAAATAAATAAATAAACACCATGAAATTTTATCTCAATATTTTGTTTCCAACAGTACTCCTCACCCCTTGCATACAGGTTAATTGTGAGGAAAAAATGTGTGGCTTGTATCCGTGTATTTACCATAATTCTGGAGTACGGCATTAAGCAGCCAATCAATCAGTCTCTGAGAATGAATGGATGGTTATTTAACAGCTGCGTATTGATCCTCTCAGAAGTAGACCACCTATGTGGACTGAAGATGACCAGATGTGTTGTACACGTAATCATGAAAAATGTTGAAATTGTTCCTGTTGGCACAGGTAATCCATGGGTTTGACCGTGTCTTACTGGATGCTCCCTGTAGCGGGACTGGGGTGCTCTCCAAGGACCCTGAAGCAAAGACTAATAAGGTAAGACCAAAGTAACACATTTTTTTTAATGCGGGATACCTGATTAACGTTACAAAGAAGTTTATTTCTCCAAGTCAGTTTAGGAAAAAATATTTCAATGGGACAGCTTAATTGTTACAATTGACAACATTGTAGACATGCGTATTGGTCAAAGGTGTATTATCATCAAAACAGTGGAATAATCCGTTACATCCTTGGTACTCCGTTATACCCCTGGTACTCCGTTACACTCTCGGGACTCTCTGATTAATTCCTTGTACCTTTTGTTACACACCTGAAACTCTGTTACAGTTGTGTTATTTTGGGGTTACATAGTGATTCCAGGGTTGTTTTACACAGTGGTTCTCACGGTTGGGTGTTGACAGCGTTGTTGAGCTCTGCATCAGTTGTGTAATAAAACACATGTATTGTGCATAACACACAGGCTGATTAAATGGCAAGCCGCTTAAGTGATGGCATTATTTTCACTGCCAAACAAAGGAGAGATAACGCAGCCAAGGTTTTCATGTGGCATCAGCTGCAAAACACGGAAATATACACGTCAGCCAGGTGACCGCTTCCATCCTGTGAAAACTACATGTAGGGTGTTATCTTTTAATGCGGAATAATGACTGTTACATGTGTGCACTCACTGTTACATGTGTGCACTCACTGTTACATGTGTGCACTCACTGTTACATGTGTGCACTCACTGTTACATGAGTGATAGATGTGCTATGATCTGTTACTCTGCTGTCATTGCCTATGTACTGAACACATGCCCTGTATTTTCTCTAAGATGTTTGTGACACGTAACATCTCAGTTACACCCGGCCTCGTATTCCTTGTTTGTTTCAGGATGACAGAGACATCCAGCGCTGTGCTCACATACAAAAGGAGCTGCTGCTGTCTGCCATTGATTGCTGTGACGCCAAGTCTTCCACTGGCGGGTATATTGTCTACTCCACATGCTCAGTTATGGTGAGTCGGAGCAAATCTCCCTTATCTTCATAACAATGTAAAAGGACCTGTTGTGTGATTCATAGACCAAGCGTTTTCAGGGTAAAAATTGCCCTTGATTATGCAGGTATTGAGAAAGAAGCCATGGAGTATTTTTTACTTAAAAAATGCTCACTGGGATTATCATGGTTTTGACTGTGAAAGTCAAGTGTACAAATCAAAGGCTGTTTTTGACTAAAGCCTTTAGCCAAGAGTCCAATACCTGGTGACCACCAATGGTACTTTGGACACTGATTTTCTTCACTTAAGAGACCTGACCCCTGTAATGTTAAGTGATAACTGCTTACGTACAGCGTTAAACACTAGTCAAATGAAAAATAAATACAATGGAAATCTGCCACAAACATCCCTGGACAGTGCTTGGGTTGTTGAGTTTTTCTTTTAAGCATGGTTTTGGGGCTCATAATGTGAGCAAAAATACAAGAAGATTTTATATTAATCTGTAGTGTTGGAATAAGTATACAAACTCCAGTCCACTTGCCTATTGTTACACCTGGGTAGACGTGTTGGTCTACACAGCTCTAAAAGTAGGCAACAGAAAAGTGCCATATTGTTGCTGTGGAGATTGATACATTTGCTTCATGTAGAAACAAATCTTGGCCACACTTGACATGTTTGTCTGAGAGTTCCCATGCTCTCACAGTTCATCATGGGACCTTGGAGAAAAAGAGCACTTGTATGCTTTATCGCACAAGGAAGACAAGAAACATTTCATTTGTAATATTCTCTCTTTGTTGTGTTGCATGATCATGGCTACTATACTTTTTTGCCTGAACTACAAAATGAGTTTCAACTTTTTATTGGTAAATTTGGCATGCTAATCTGTATTGTTGGATTGTTTTTTGTTTCATGGTAAAATTGTTTCTTTTGCATTGGGATAAAATGAGCCTTAAAAGAAAGGAACACATTCATACAACATATACCTTAAAAGGAAGAGATTTACTTATGGCGAAATAAAAAAGCTCAGTTTTTTGGCGGAATCGCTTGTTATTTGAGTATTTAATAGTTAAACATCAAAGTCTGAGAAGCCTTTTTAGGCGGCCATTTTAACAGATTGCTTACGTCATCGTGCTTAGCTTTACAAAGTAGCTCTTATGTCTTTGAAGGTTAAAAAAAAAAAAGTCATGTAGATAACATAATGGAGAGCTTCAGTGGAGACCCCAGCTCTACTTCTAATAGTGAATGTAACTTCAGCTTACAAGGCTAACAGTTTGAATCGCAGAGGAGTGAGGCTGAGAGCAGTAGTTTGACCAACCTTGCACCAAGCTAAATGAGTGGGAACCAGGATTTCTGGCTTTGACAGGGGTAATCTGTGAAAGGACAGGTTGCATTCTCTGCCTTCCACTCGGCGCAGTTCAGATATATTTTGACAGTCAACAGCCTTGCATGTAGGCATGATGTGGCCTTCTAGTGCATCTCAAACTCTTCCTTTTTAGAGTGGGCTTTAAATTCCACGATTATCACGATGTACGAACATATTTAGCTGAGACTGGAAATGCACGTTAATTAAGTGGTAGGAGCAAACCTTAAGCGCAGTGACGGCACAATGAATAAAGGAGGAAAGGAGGATTTTCATTGAACAAGCCTAAAACATGGCAGGATTTTCTACGTGCCCCGAATAGGTGGATTTTATAAGAAATGACGATGTTTAGAACACTTTGACCCTTTTACGAACCTTCAAAAAATGTAAAAAGACATAATTTTCCACACATTTTCTATAGCTCTTTAATTTAAGGTTCAGGTTGTATAAATGTGTCCTTTCTTTTAATCTTTTGACATGGTGAAAAGATTTGTTCCATGTACAAACATAACCACTGCGATGGATGCATATACAAGGACATTTCTAGGCAACTCACAGAATGTTATATCAGCTGTGTTGACAGGGTTGTCCCCCTTGAGATGAAACCCGTATCAGGTGTGTGGTTATGTTGACAGGTGGAAGAAAATGAAGCTGTGATTGATTATGCCCTGAAGAAGAGGAATGTAAAGCTGGCTCCCACGGGTCTGGACTTTGGCAGGGAGGGGTTCGTCAAGTAAGTCACACATCTACCTGTTATGTAGGTAGCACTTGCCGAGATGGGATATGAATGACATGAAACTCGGACAAATCAGCTGTAGAGCCTTCTTAATTGCTGAGAAGGTTTGTCGCTGTATATCAGAATAAACAAACTAAAACAAAACAGAGTGTTTGCCGAAAAAGCTTTTCTTTACCTCATATGTACAAGGTGAGGTGAGAGCTTATGTCATGCACAAACTTAGGCATCCAGCAACCCTTAAAACAATGTTTCGGTAAATGTTATGGATTGTACTGCATGCCGTGAGCAAAAGTTTTGCATATGCGTAAATAATGACATTAGTACCGCCTCTGGTCTAGTGATTATAGTGTGTGCCTACAGGTCGGGAGATCCAGGATCAATCCCGTGTCAGACCATACCAAAGGCTTTAAACATGGTTCTTGTTGCTGCCTCGCTTGGCATTCAGCGTTGAGACTGGTCAACTCGGTGTTGGTATAATGTGTTTGTTGTTATGTCTGGTGTCTTCGGCATGATGTTCCAGTGGCGGCATGAACTCGCGCTGCCACAAGAAGACATTCCATATATGTGCACATCAGAAAGACCCCTCCTCCTGGTCACATGACCAAAGAGTTGCTTATGATTATGATGTTAAACCCCAAGTTTAAACTCACAGTGACATGAGCTGGGTGTTCACTTGTTTGTACGTTGCCTTCATGTTAATTATCGTAAATTACAAACATCATGACCATCTCTTTCGTGTATCTAAGTTAAGATAAATGTTTCATTTCTCTGTGTATTGAGCTGAAGTTTTGAATTCATTTGTCACACACTGACAAGCTCATTTGTCACACACTGACAAGCTCTTTTGTCACACGCTGACGAGCTCTTCAGTGTCCTTACTGACAGATCGATTTTTGACAATGGAGATCAGCTAGTTGCTTTGTACGGCATTAATAATGCTAGGTAAATCAATCAAAACGGCTCAGTATATAGAAAAAGGTTAAGGCATGATTAATTCTGCCTACTGTTACATCTGGGTAGACATGTTTGTCTACACAGCTCTAAAAGTAGGCAACAGAAAGATGCTGAGCTTTTGCCATGGAAACAGATCCATTGCTTTTCATGGCTATGAAATTCAGGAACAGGTCTACACAAGTTATCCCACCAGCCATTGTCCTGGGCTTCCGAGAGTGATTTTTTACAACTATGCAGTTTGTTATTTCAGTTTAGTTGTTTCATGAACTTTCCATAACTGTCAGTCATCCATCATACTTATTTACCCTGATTCTTTAACCTTTTCTACCACCTCTGCAACCAATAGTTTGAAACATGATCATGGAACTATGAGGTGTACGGAAATAATTTGCAATTTAATGAAGCTTGTATCTCTAATCATACAAACAAATAATTTTTAGCATCATTTTCATGGTCATTGTATACGTATGTTCCACTGAAAAAAGTGCTTTAGTGGTCGAAAAGGTTGAAGATTTACAGTGTATGTCTTCCTTTCATTTCAGTTTTCAGAAACATCGGTTTCACCAGAGTATGAAGCTGACGCGACGGTTCTACCCACATACCCATAATCTTGACGGCTTCTTTGTGGCAAAACTGAAGAAATTCTCCAACAAACTTCCTACTCAAGGTAGGCAGAAGTTAACCTTATCTATAGCACCGATTGATATCTCTGAGTAGTTCTAAAAACAGATTTTATCCCATCTTTATCAGACATACTGTGAAAACTTTGATCTGATGTATCGTACAACGATGTCTAAGGACTGCCAGCAACCTGCAGATGGTCACGGATTTCCTCCCAAAATAATGCTGGCTGCCGTCGTATAAGTGAAATATTCTTGAGTACAGTGTAAAACACCAAAATAATAAGTAAGTACATATGGCGATGTCTGTATATGTAAAACGTAAAGCTGTCACTGAACATGTCATCGCTTCAACCTAACGGTAGTGTACTGGTCGATGGCTGTTTTATTCAGCTGGAGGAAACGATGTGCCAGGTGCGGAAGTTATTCAGAGTTATCGGAAAATGGACACTAGAATCTAAAAAAACTCCCATCAGTGCTATTATTTGACTTGAAACCAACATTGACTAATTAAAATGCAAGGATAGGTGCTGTTTGTTCTCATCTCAGGTAATTGGCCTCTGAACACGTAAGTCCCAGGTTCTAATCCACTTCTTTCTGGTTCACCAGCAGGTTTAAATCAAGAGGTTCATCAGGAACGATTTTCCCTATCATTTGATAGTGAATTGATTAACAGCATGAAATTGTATTTTTTTTCTCTTGTGAAGGAAGTCCAGATATTGTCTTGAAACAATAAAATTGCATGTTTTTCAGCAGAACCGGAGGGAGAATCTAAAGAGACGCCTGGTGGTGGTGATGATTTGGAAATGAAGGGAGATAACTCTAGGATAGAAACAACCGAGCAGACGACGGCACCAAAAGTGACAAAGAAGGGTTTCAAGCCTGGGAAAAACAAAAAATTTAAGAAATCCGAAGAGGGGACAAAAGATCTGGAAAAAAGTCCTTCAGCAAAGCCTGGTTTTAAATCAAAACCTGGCCAGAAACACAACCGCAAGGGCTTCAAAAACAAACCAGGGAACAAACGTTTCAAGCAGAAACCTAAACGACCGGGTTGAATATTGGCAGATGACATTTTAGCTAGAATTGTTTGAATTACACTCAGTCTGTATTACCAAATAAAATTGTACATGTGAATGTATTTGTTTACAACGTGATTGGTCTTCTTTTTCATATTTCCTTTGCAACTTGCAGATGGTTGTGGGATTTCGCATGGCTCTGTCTGGTTTTCTCCCATTATAATGCTGACTGCCGTCCCATAAGTGAAATATTCTTGAGTACGGAGTAAAAAAACAATGATATAAATAAATCATATTTCCTTCAGGTATTATAGGTAAATTCTTGCCACGGAGTTTATAATTACCAAGGAGATTATGGACTTGATTCGCATCTTCTCTTGTGGCTCCAAGACATCTGCAACACAGCTGAAATACTGCCAGTGTGGCGTTAAACCCCAGTCAGTCAGTCATTCATTAACTCATTTGAAGTGTAGAGATTGGTCAGTTTCCGTGGTGAATTGTGATTGTTTCTTTAAGCCAGGCTCTGATTTCAGGAAGTGCACTTAGCTAAGTATTCCCTTACCTGTCGTGACAATGTATGTTGTAGAGATATGAAAAGCACTCTGCCAAAGGCTACCCAGTGGCCTCCCATCATAATGCTGGCCGCCGTCGTATAAGTAAGATATTCTTGAGTACGGCGTAAAACATGAATCAAATAAATAATTAGCACTAAGTTTAGCACCCGCTTTTTCCTGTGCAGATGAGCGTGAACGCAGATATTAAGGGAGATTGTGGACTTACGTACTGTATAAAACGGTACCCAACTGTTCAAATAAGTATGATACAGGAAACACGACATTATATTACTTGTGTGGTGAAAGGTACTCATTTTTAACCAGATATTTGTCGGGGTAGAAGCGCTGCTACCGGACTGACGTTAACCTCTTCTGTCTGTACATGAATATCCCGGTGATATCCAAGCGAGGGGCCGAGTCGGGCAATCGTACACCAAGCGTCAACTACACTGCACGTTCTGGGTCAGTTATCAATAACAGACCAGAGAAGCGATGACAGTGTGTGATGTTAAGCACAATTTATTTTGTCACTAGACTAGAATTACTCAAAATGCCGCGATCACTTTTAATACATGAATAATATGCAATGACATGAAAACAATACAAAGGGATTATCCCAATTCCAAACATGCAAACCACAAAAGAATCCCCGGGTAACCTCTTTAAGGTTAGAAATTATGACGGGTTCATGTAAACGGTAGACAGAGAGAGACGGTAATTTTCAAGGATACCTGAATGCCTCAATTTTTATTCCTATGTATGATTTTGGAATCTTACGTTCAGGACGTGTTTTGGGGGTGTGAAGCACTAAACGCTCGTGTGAGTTGCTCTATGTAGGAGTAAGATCATTGCAATAAACCCTGAAAAAATCTTCCGTTAAATTCGTTATTTATTACCGGGAGAGGATTAATCCGTTAGAACAACGGAAAGGCAATCCCTCATCCCTCAAATAACGGATTTAACCAAAGATCTTTTGGACGATACAGTAACAGGCGAGGTCCCTTGTAGGCGTATTCAAGGCAAGAGTTGTCGTCACAGCCAATCATAGGCCCCAAACACGTGAAGTCGCACGACCTGAATCCAGTTGTCGCAAGTGCATGCATCTATGGCTTGAAGTTTTGGTTTCCTGGAGCCACAAACCTGTGACTGACGTCATTGAAGTGAAAATTTTCGCAGTATTGCATGAGAACACAAGGACATCAAATAAAGCTTCGATGCAACTGATTCCTTGACGGAACTGGATAGTTCATTGTGATTTTGGCCAGTGTTCGGTTTTCCTGCCGGTTGTGGCTCAGATTATTTTCAGGACTATCTGATCCGAAATCGCTGATCTACCTTCCATGTTATCCCTGGAGTTTCTTGATCCTTGCTTCACTGGCTTTCTTCGCAACGATATGGCTGGAATAGACTTACAGCCGACGTGGCATTACGCCATAGTCATTCATCCATTCAGTGGCTTTCTGGTTTACCATACAGCCCATAATTCATTCGCACCAGGTAAACTTTATTTTGCATCATTCTGTTGCCATCGGGACCATCAAGAGTTTTCCCTTTGTGTCTAGGAGGACAGATTTAATCATTTTTTTTCCACAAGAAAAATAAGCAGTTTCAGTGTACATTTTCAGGAACCCATTTAAATCTGAGCTGCTGTCCAGTTTGACCTGTTTAGTGAATGACAGTCATGTTCTAGATTCTGAACTGCAGCTCTTCTTTTAAAGATTTTAATAGACATTGGGCTACAGAGCGAAAGCTAACGAAATAGGGTGGGTAACATAGCTGCTTAGGTACAGATCGTTGTCTATCGGTTCCATCGTTCAATAAAAACGGCTGTTTTCGATAAAGCTATGTTTTGCAACGCCTTTCAATCACCGTATAGTTGTTACTACAGCTCCTATATATACTGTCAACGTTTCTGCTTTCCGCGAGGCACTAGCATCTTCGCGATGTCAGTATATAGCCTTGTTATGGATTGGACTGTAGCGGCCCTATTTGTCTGCAACTTGCGCCCTATAACTCGCCATCAAGGGAAGCTGCAGTTCTTTACCTAGCCCACTTCGGTCAGGTATTCCTCTTCCAACGTGGGGGATTTTCAGATTTGTGTCATCTGGGTGATCGAAGAAATCTTTGAATCGAGATACGTTAAATCACTTTTCTCATGGTAAAGTCGTTTAAGGATCCTATCTTGGTACATTAAACTATGGGGCTCAGCGTCGTAGACCTACCAATGCTTAGGGAATGGCAAGGAGTCAACCAGACCCATTAGTCTCCTAGACCATCTGGGGCCCAATGCAGTCAATTGTAAATATAGCCTTCGCTTGGGCCCCCAGCAAGGCAAAGACGTGTCCATTTTATTCACACGACAACTCCAGCGTGTGTTTAAACGTGCCAGTACCCCCTTGAGATCGCTGTCGAGAATCTACCTGCATGAATAATTCGTTTCTGTTTATTTATTTAATTGGTGACAGATCTTCCCTCATACAACCGGAGAGGAAGCCAGTGTTGGCTGGACTTGAATTCACGGCGATCGCATTGGTGAAAGGCAACTGGATCATTAGCTGCACTGGCACGCTCCCCCCCCCCCCCCCAACTCTATCGACTACGGAGGTCCCTAATTCGTTTCTAATCAAGAATCCAAAATGATCGTGGGTTCCAAGTGGAGTGATAGCATTGGCTCAATGCGGGTATCAAGGACTACAACACGCCCCTACATAAGATAGTCTCATTCAACTAGCATGTTCACAGCAAGCGAATTGGTCGGAGGCTCCTATAGGTCACCGTCTTGCTAACTAAACACCTACAACTTTTGTGTATTACAGGTATACAAATTTTGTACATGAAAAAAAAAAGCATGCGTATTAGGCGTGCATCCGAGTGTGTTCATCTGGTACAAAAAAAATATGAATGTTCACTTTTGTTACAGTTTGTACCTGTGGTAAACAGTCGTTTTAAGACTGCTGTAGGGTCGCTAACTTACTCTTGAACACACTGATCCGAGGTACGGACCCCACAAATGGGCAAACTTGTTTATATACCTGCATTATGATCGCCACAAATGCGTCTTGGTGCCCGGTGTGTAAAGCACACATTCGTATACCAGCCGACAACCAAAAGACGTCCCAGGTCAATGATCGCTACACCAATTTCCAAAACAACATTCTAGCCTAAACTAACAAAGTACTGAAGAAAGTACATAAAGTATAAGATATCTGGACACGAAGATGCCATTCGGACCAGGTCTCCAATCACCTTCATGGGTTTTAAAGACTCTTCTGAGGAAGGAGACGATGTAGGCCAACATGTCTATCTCCGACTTAGTATTCACTAATTTGGTTCGAGTTTAACGCCGTAATCGAGACATATTCTCTTAATATACGATGACAGTCGGCTTTACAGGCTAAATGCCCGGGTGTAAACCACAGACCTTGTGCAAGTTGCAGGCCAACATGTGATAGATATGCACACCACGTGATGAAAGGCAAGTGATCTACAAGCATAGCTGAACACCGCAAACGACCACACAACTGCCGTGTACTGCTCCAAGTTAAGTAAGCAAGTCTCCGCGAACAGTGATGGCAGCAAAATACCGGCCATCTTGTCCAAGACAGAGATTAAACCAGTGGATCCTGTGTCTTAGCGATTAAAGCAGTCTTGAACACAAGCCCTCTAAATATATACGCTCCCGGCTTTCTGTCTATCCGTCCTACTCCATGCAAAATGCATGCCCCTATTTTCCGCACTCGACGTCGACGGAGGCATGCATACCCCTGATTTCCCATCTGTTTATTACCTAATGCCAGGACCCCTCGATCAGCTCCCGTCGGCCCAGGTACCTTCCGAAAATACGTAATGAGTGTCATTTATTAAATTATCATGGACGATTACATCTCGCCAGAATAATGCCATGTGCTTCAGAGGACAGAATATAATCCAACAAGGGTACCTTTCCTCGAGGGTTGTTTTCTGGGCATCATGTTTTCATAGTTTGTTGATCTTTTGTATAAGGTTGTTCAATAGAGGTTTTATAACTCTTTGGCAGCTATTGTTATACGACTTTATTAGGATATACCCTCTTTGAACCGTTCAAATGTCATACCTAAATAAGGCCTGGGCTGCGGTGGCAGAGCTGTCACCTCACATATGACGAAAGAAGTGAGAAACCCCAAAACCCGGGGCCCAGGGCGTGGTCCTGGTTGGTGGCTTTAGAGGGAATAGCTCCCCCTACGACGAAATGACTTTCTGTATTTTAAACTGTGTTACGATTGAATACACTGACCGTGAGCATGTGATTTTTTAATGAAAAAAAAACAAAAAACGTGAGATTCGCGATTGAAAAAGTTGACGGGTTTGGGTAAGCCATATCATAGACCAGAGACCATATATAACATTTATAAAAAGAGTTACCAGGGTACAGGTATACAGGTAATCTGGCGCCTCCGTAGCTAAGTCGGTTAGGGCGCTCATGCTGGCTTCCTCTCCGGCCGTACGTGGGAAGGTCTGCCAGCAACCTGCGGATGGTCGTGGGTTTCCCCCTCGCTCTGCCCGGTTTCCTCCCACCATAATGCTAGCCGCCGTCGTATAAGTGAAATATTCTTGAGTACGGCGTAAAACACCAATCAAATAAATCAATAAATATTGGTAATCTAAATCAATACAGGCATAAAGCTATAACATTATCTGAAAGGAGGTACATTAGAATACTAAGGCCAATTTCATAACATGTCGTACGGATTTTTTTCTCCTTAAATATCCACTATCTGTGTTGTAGCTCCGCAAAGTAGCAGTATTTACGGAGGAAATTTTCTGTGTGAAGTTTTATGAAATTGGCCCCTAATACACAGGCCTATGCACCCACACAGGTGTTAGGACCTTCGATCTATGCAGAACTCTGCCTATGCAGGCCCAATCCTTCTTCAGATTTGTTGTGTGTGTTACTGTTATATGCATGGTTCTTCGAGACTTGATTTCGGAAAACTGTTTAGATGTCCGAAAATTGACCATTGTCAAGTCTTGAAGACTTTTCTTCTTTGGCAATTACAGTTTGAGCAGTTTGAGTTGTCGGGTGAGATAGTTTAAATTTCCCGCCAAACAATCACAAAATATCAAACAAAAATATTAATCTGGCTTAATTCCAACCTGCATTTAACAAAGCCATTTTGTTTTTTTAAGCATAGGCACTTAAAAGACGAAATCGCAGGCTTTAATTATACCCAATGGCTAAAGAGCAGTGGATAGTTTCCGGTCCTGTGACTTCCTGTGGTTGGGGTCCGCCAATTGGTCAATTGTCAGACCCCTGATCTAAGTATTGTACCACCATATTGGGACTAGGGAGGCAGAGTTGTCTTCCGGGTGACGAATGATTCCTGTGATAAGTGGTGAGGGAAATGAACTCTGACGAATTAGGATGACTTGATTTCAATCCCGCATAAGACTTACTCGAAATTTGATCAACGTAAGTATAGGTTAGTCGCCCTTAGGTGACTGGTGCTGGGAGATGTTTATGTGTTTGGTAGGCGGGGACCTGACCTCCAGGGTGAAGACACGGTTTGGTTGTCATACTGCTGTGGTTCTGTCACGCTGGCAAAGCTGGTGATGGAAATGACGAAACACGAGCCCAGTATTTGAGAACTTGAAAACGTTTGAAAACACAAAACATTCTTGATGTACTCTTGATCTATCCCAGTGGAATTGTTGATCGCATCGTGCACTTGTCAGATATATCGAAGAAGGGTTGCTCCTGCAAAGTTGCAAAGACTTCAGCAGCTGAGTGCCACGATTTATTCATTTCATTGGTGACTTGTCAAGATCGTTTGTAGCATGGACCTGTAGAGTGTTTCAGGGAGTTAGAAATCATAATGTTACGGTTTGTGGATCAGTAGGAATGAACCCGAAACTCGAGTTAGCACAGGCCTTTATTGTTATTTAGATGCGGTTAATTCGCATTCTAAATAGCATTTGTTGCACCAGTGCAACCACTCATGCTTTGCGCTATACTTTGATAGTTGTTTGTTTCATTTAGGTTTGTTGATGTTTAGTCTGTTGGTTTCCGGTTATTGACAGTTTATTCTGTAAGCTAATCAACAATGTCAATGTATGGTGATAAACAAACATAATTGGAAATGATATCATGGAACAACCCTAAACCACCCATGATTTCAGAGAGCTGAGAATACTGTAAGAACGTGTGCTGTAATTTTTATTTTGTATGCAGTATATTTCTGCCATATCACGGTAAAAACCTGTTTAAACCATCAATCAGTGATCTTTTATAGAATGCAGCTCTGCTAGTAACATTGTTTGGCAGGTACATGTTTTCGAGTCAAGTTTTATAGTGGACTGAAAATGGCATAATGATTTTATCCCTCTCTTAATCCCACGTGTGAAGCAAGGTGAAACAAAATTTGAGGCTATACTGGTGGCTGCTCCCCTAATTTAAACTGCCAGACTGGGGATGGGTACTAATGTTTACATGTAACTCAGGCATTGCAGGAAGAAAATATTCCCTCATTAACAACGAGGTCATGTATTCAAGAAGGTTATTTGTAGTGACTGACAGAACAGCAAGCTTTTTGCTGAGGGTTTAAGCTATGACAATAGTTTGCTCATATTACAGCTATGACAAAGGGCTGTATAAGTATTTATGCATAACAACACTTTACATTCAATGGCCATGCGGGAATCTAATTCTTGTCACTATTCCCACAAACTGAAACTGCAGGAATCTGGTACAAAGTGACCAAAACAAAGGCCTGCAAAGTAGTTATAGCTCAGTTATTTTGAGTCCAAATTAAGAGCAGGTACATGCATGGAATAGACATTAGGAATAGACGTAAATATCAATACAATTAGAGCAATAGAGCAGTGCATAAGTGCTAAGTGGATACCGATATAATATTTACCTTATATAAATTATCATTTTGTGATGTTAAAGTCAAGGATGAATCAGGTTACATGTTGAATTGAAAAAAAAAATTAACTGGTGAAGATAAACTGAAGATGACATGCCTTTAGTAGGTTATATCTGATGAGAAAGTGCAGGGTGAGGTGTTTTATTGACTGTATACAACCTTTACTGTGTGCAGGTGTAGCAGGATTTAACATGGAAACCCATGATAAGTGGCTTTTCCGGCACAACGGACAGCATAACCTAAAAGCTCACTTGTGAGCAGACATTTGTTCCTTAAATTATAAACATGTTGTCCTAACCCTTTAAAGCATCTTTCTCATAGCAAACAGTAGCCTGTATCCTGGAGCAATGATGGTGCATTCAGCTGCAGCTTTACACGCGTCCTTCTTGACACAGATATAGGCAGTCCTGCCTTTAATCCTCTCAGTAATATTTTATTTATCATTAATTCTTTTCTGTTTGTTTTTTTTTTTTTCCACAAATGTTAGCGAGACTAACTAAAAAGTGCCAAGGCTGTTTCCGCAAAGCCAATTCTGACTGAAGTGAAAAATTGAAATACGATCATAAAGGTTGTTTCGGCTCCAGGTATTAAAATTTTGTCACTGTCATCAGTATTAGCTAAACACAAATCTGCCCAAATTTCTACTTCCAGAGCCAAAAAATAAGCATTGTAAAGAGGTTTGAATGGCTTTGTGGAATCAGCCCCTGTTTAGCTAAGATGAAAGTGATTTTTTTTAACCTGTTGTGCTTGTGTTGCAACTGGCTTTCCAAGATTCGTAGATTCTTGGATTTGTTGTACTGTATATGTCTTCCCTACCAGCTTGCCCAGTGAGGCAAATACTGTGGCCGTCCAGGCAAATTCAGATAGCCTCTTGCTGCGTCCTGCTGATGTCAACTGCCGATGTTCATTAACAGCTGGTTGGTTTCTGTGTCAAGTATGATGCGTATCCACGCGAGTTAAGCTTTTGTTTCCCTAGTCTGAGGAACATTGTGTACCTCACTCGGAAGGTTAAGCTTCTTTTTTCTTAGCTCTGGTATATTGGTCTCTCATACATGGATGGAAGGTTAAGCTTTTTTTGGAACCAGACAAAATGACGAAATTTTATGAAATTTACTGTACATGTATAAACTGGAAAACCAGGCCTTACCTCTCTGATGTATTTGCCAGTGCTAAATTAACTTTTAGGGTAGTACATTACACACACAGTGCTAGTTTGCCACACCCACCTGGTCATGTGGAGGGAACTGGAGCTGTAACAAAATCTGAGAACTTTTGATTAACCGTAAGAATAACTGTTGTATGACAGAACGTGTATTTTATTGACATTTGAATGGCATAGAACTAGAGATATCAAGGTGTTCCAGTCTCTGTCACTCTGGCTGTGTTGAAGTGCCCATTCTGTATCAACATCAGTTATTGTGAAAAGTGTGTATTAGGCCAACTGATGCTTTGAAAGCCATGGAATACATTGCCCGATGTTTTAACTTATTTAGGGCATGCATTAAATGTAGGTGTTGCTGTATTAAAATAACGCGGGAGATGGAGACTGGTTTTTGAAAGTCAGACACGATGTTTTGGAAGAGTGATTGTTTTGTATGGAGCAGACTTCTCTCATGATCCTCAGCTGTTCGGGCATGGGAATTTTCCTCTGAATTTTCCAACTTTCTTGTTTCAAATTTGAAAAACAAAAGGCAAGTGATTTGGTGAGAACAGGTAATGTACACCTAATTTTGAGGTAGGGCACATGGTATTTTCAGATTTTTTTGGCAAAGTTCAGACTCTCTTCTGACCTTGAATTCCCATACCTGAGTGTTGAAGAGCTCATTGCTTGCATCATGTGGTTTGTAGATGTATATACATGTGCGTATAATTGATACTTCCTCATTGGACTGACTAATAGGCTATGGGTTTTCTGAATTCAGGGAAGTCATTTGGTTACGGTCGGAATGTATAGTACCTTTAGTATTTGGTTTTGGAGATATACGTGTAATGCCTACAGTGGTGGTTGCCCTGGTAGTTATGTGCTCATAACTAGTCATAAGAGGTCTTCATTCAAGTGGGCCTTGGACATTTGCTGTTGTACATGCATCGGGAAGTTTTACTCATGCAGACATTGGGGATGCAAAATAACAAACGACCCCTGATCAGTTTGAATCCCCAAATTTCAGTCCTGTCAGGTTCATCTGTGGCTTTATTGAAGTTAGTGGGAAGTTTTGTGCAAGTATGTGGTACAGAGCAGTCATTTTCTGCCATTTTAGGTTCTACATATGCATCTAAGTGACAAATTATTGAATACAAAAAATAACCATGAATAAAAAGAGAGAATAAGTCAGATTCATATATGTAAGTTTGAATGTTGCCATTTTAAGCACAAAATGATCAGTGACATTAAGGAAGGAACAATTTAATACATTTTGTGTGCATGTTTGTTTTAAATTTCTTAACTTCCTGATACATGCAGGTGGTGTCTTTTTGTAGACACATTCTGAAAGCAAAATAATTATTCAGATTGATAAAAGTCACATTTCTTGGGTATTTGCCAACCCAGTCATGGGAACTGTGAACGTTGTAATACATGTTCATGTTATTGATGCATGTGAAGTGCTTTGGTTCAGTGCAAAAATATTGAGGAAATATGGTTATGGATAGAGATAGTCCATGTGTATGCTAACTCTATGATTATATTTCTTGTCATTTGATACAGTTAGGAAGTTTTCTGAGAAAGGAAGTCAGTCAGGCTGTGCATTTTATATTAGCTGCCTTGTACATGTATGTTACTTGTACATTGAACATGGATTCAAGCGTGAAGTGGCCATGGTTGTCGTTGTGACTGCTGTAGCAGCCCATTCGGGTGCAAGGTCATTTACCTGCTAATCACACGGATGAACCGGTTTGTAATGTCAAAATCACGCGTACAGGTACACCTGGCTGTGATATAGTATTGATTGTGCATGGTGATTAGGCACTAACAAATTGAACTTATTGTGTTTAATAGCGCATATGTTATATTGGCCCGGAGCTCCACATGGGCATCATGTAGTATACATACCTGGTGAAAATTATGGATGTGATATGTGTACATAATGATAGCATCTTAGTATACTGGCCAGCCTTTTGAAACTTAAACGGTGGCAGGCCTTTGATTTTGTCCAGACCTGGAGTGTGATTATTGTTAAATAATAACTACAATATTTCAGGTGTGCGTTATTAGAACATCTGGATTTTGTTTCAGGAGTGTGCTAGGTGTGAAGTGTGGTTGCATGTTTGAAATACGAAGGCCTACCGTAGAGTAGTATTTTAGTGGTGATCGGTTCCTCTCTTTTCCTCATTTTACCCATGTGTAAAGTGATATCACATGATTTTCTGCTGATTGGACAGCCTTTTGTGGCTTATAACAGTGCAGTTTTTTTTTTTTTTTTTTGTCAGTCATTCAATGATCCATACTCTACCCCAACTCCCCCCAGCCTCTCGAAGACTCCCCACACATCCCTCTCTCCATATTTGCACAAGCTTTGGTAGTTTTTGTTTTCTCTAGATGAAGTGAGCTAATACTTTTATTATGCTGTAATATTTGAGACTACGGACATCCGGGCAGTTCAACCGCCTCAGGCAGCGGCCAACAGACGACGCGGTGAAAGATAACATTGGAAGGGATAGGAAAACGGACAACACTGGCCAGAATTCTGAGAACTATTTCTTATAATAACCACAGATTACAGTATGTTTTACAACAGAGCAATCTGCATAGCATGTGTAACTTATGAAGGTAAATCCAACCTAGCTTGGACATTTGAGGCCGTGAAGCAGGGCTCCCTATTAACTTCCATGTTATTTTGACAATGTCTTCACCGCCGTGTCTGTGCCAGCAAGGCTTGTTGGAGCGAGTAAAATCCCAAATTCCTGGATGTCTGCTGTCTCGAATACAGTCTTAGAGTGTGATTGTTCATAACATGTCATGTTACCCACTCTACTGCATGTATGTACATTTGCATGTAAACATTGTGAGAATTCATGTTGTGCTACAATGTATTTCAAGGTAGGTCACCCCGGCACACTCTGAAGCATGATGTTTTTGTGGTTTAAGTTAAAGACAAAGAAAACACCACCAAACAGAAATGACTGTGAAGGGCATTTAACTGCTCGTGCCTTTTAAATGAAGTGGATATGTACATGTTGTATGTACCTGTTGTATGAGTACTGTATGCCTACCTTTTGATACACATGGACTTTCTTCTTTCTGCATCACATGAAAACTTGCCATCAAGTGATGACCCACCCTGTGTTTAGTATTAATTGAACTCATACCTGTTGTCCTGTTGGCTTCCTTTCCAGTCGTATGCGGGATGTTCCGCCAGCAATCTTCTATTGTTCGTGGGTTTCCCCTACGGCTCTGTCCGGTTTCCTCCCACCAAAATGCTGGTCACTGTCTCATAAATGAAATATTCTTGATTATAGCGTAAAACACCTGTCAAATAAATAAATTATACCTACATGTAGTTGCTGCCTGTTTAAATGGTTGGGGGGTAGTGATCAGTAATGTCTGAGAGGTCTGGATAGCAAAACATGTTTTGAACACTCTTCCAGGAAACGGTCAGCTAATGAATCCTTCGTGTTTTCATTGATGTATTTACAAAGATTCAGATATGAGTTAGTAGGATCTTCTAGATCGACTGTCAATTTTGGTAAATACATACCAGATATCCAGGGTCATTAATGCTTTCCCATACATGGACAGTTCTATATTTTTGTGTGTCGTATGTATTTCCTATGTGTTGCCGAGTTGATGAATTTATTTACATCATGCATTTTTACATAAATTGATCATATCTGCATGTTGATAATAAGACCAATTATCCAGTGATTGAATTATGAACCCTAATAACTACATGCACTCGTAAATTTAGAAAGTACTTGTCAGCTTAACTGTAAAATGGATAAAGAGTGAAATGTAAATGACCTGCTTTGTGATACTGAGAAAGATATCATATGTTAAAGCGTGGAAGAAAGGTGAAGGAATACAGGTTTTATTACTAGGCAGGCCGGACTGCAAACAGATGATGATTTATCAGTAGAATTATTCTTAGTGTGCTGCATTTAGGTGGCCTACTTATTGAATGTATGTGGGTACGGACATAGACACAGTGTAAGCACTCACTGTGAACACCTTTCACCTTATCATGTATAGTACATGCACCCGTTGGTTATCGTACATGTATCTGGATTTTGGGCATTTTACCTGGATTTAGCTGCTCGTTGGCTTGTGAAGAGGCCTACCTATTCATGTAATTCACAAAATAACATGGAAGTTGACAGAGAACTCTGCTTCACGGCCTCGTAAGTCCAGTTCTAGGTTTCGTTAACGTTCAAAATTTACACGTCATGCAGATTGTTCTGTGGTAAAACGTACTGTAAATATCTGGTTATTATCAGTTGTAATTCTCAGAATATTATCCAGTGTTTTTCATTTTCCTATCCCTGCCCAAGGTATCTTTCACTGTGTCATCTGCTGGCTGCTGCCTTAAATGGGTGAAGTGCCAAGATGTCTGCGGTCTTGAGTATATGGGAATGTTACCAGGGAATAAATGGTTGCTGTGTATATATATATCAGCATAATTCATTACATGTATATCTACTGATCATTGTGTGCTTTACCTGGATGATGATAACAGTTGTACATGTATATTACATTTGTGTAAACGTACCTGTGTATGTATCAGAAGACAATTGCATTTGCTCAATGTCACATTTGAGAGGTATATTTGAGAAGTTTACCTTTGACCTTTATCTTGACAATGTGTAAACGAGCGCACCTTGATCTCACAGGTATGCTATTGCAGAGACAAGCGAGGATTGCCTGGTGTATACCCCGTGTAGATATGACCTAGATTTACAGGTGGGATTATGACTTCCTGTGACTAGGCTAGATATACCTCATACCTGGGCAGAGTTTTGTCACATGTGTTTTGTTTTGCCTCACCTTTTTCTTGCCTGTGGTTGTAAGGTGTGTAGATTGTAAGTGCAATGTCAGCAGGTGATAAGTACACCTGATGTTGCAATGTTTCTGTACATTTGGTAAATGATATAAAACACTAAAATTGTACCCAAGTAAGTACATTTCTAGGAAGCCAGTGAATGTCCTTTAGTAATACTTTCGTAGGTGAAATTAAAATTTTTCTACCCGCACATCACCACCCCACACGTGTACCTCATTCCCAACATTCAAAGAATCAAATTTTGTGGGGTCAGTGATTTTTGATGGTCGAGAACTTTTGATGATCAAGAACTTTTGATGATCAGACTCCTGTAAAATGAACATGTTACTTATGGGTCAGATTTTAGGTCCTGTACCGTAATTGTGTTACGCTAATTCCTCAACCTTTTGGCATGTGAAAGAGCAACCTTGCAATTTATGCACATTTTTGATTTGATTTTGGATACAAGACTACTTTTATTGGATTGGCCAGTTTCAGGGCTTCACAAAAGGAATAATTCTATCAGTCAACACAGAATTATGCCTTCAGAAAATGCTTGAATAAAAACGCCTTGCAACCCCGAGAATAGGTTGAAGAATTAATGTGATTCGATATCTCTGAAGTAATCCATAGCTACACTGTACACAGTGCATGTGGAAACAATATATGTAGTCAACACTGACTGTAATTGTCTGAAATTCAGTGTAAACCAAGGTAACTTAATACACTTTGGTCAGATCAAAGAACAGAGAACATGCATGTACATGTATTTCTTCCTTGCAACAGACATCAGCCTTTTATGAGGAGTACATGTACTTTAGGGGTTTAGGGCACACTTGTAACATTAGGTTTTCAGAGTTGCTGCTTGTCATGTGGGTGGACTGGTGATTCATACAAAACGAGGTTTTAATACACCTATATAAATATACCTACAGGGTGACACAGTGTAACAGGTAGTGGTTCAGAGAATGGGGGTGATTGTTAGAGATCTGTCTGTAGGGGCTCTGTGTTCGCTGATGATTATTCAGCACAGGTAAAACTGCACTGTTCACCTGTACATGTAGCTGAGCAGGCTGTGACTGGTAAACCTGGTGATTCAGTAAAGTAGCCATCTCAAAATGAATGCACAGATTGTTCATGCTGTTGTGCAATTGATTTCATATATTAGGCTGGACTAATAATCAGAATCTTCTTGCCTGGAAGAATAGTGAGCTGTTCTGTTTGCACAGCAGAATTAGTGGCACGGTTTTGATGAAGTTCGGGTGTTTCTTTATCAATTTTCTCCTCTTCGCAGTTTTCTGTGTTCATTTAATGAGAAAATAGTGCCTTCAGGACACCAAGACCTCAACATCTTGGCTAAGCTTGTGCGTACATGTGCACCATGGACCAGTTTTGTGAGGCAGGATATAGACATGACTCTCTCATTATAAAACGCCTCATTACAACATGGGATTCAGTATAAACCGGTCACAAATGTATCTGAGAAAATTTATCTCTAAGTAGTTTTTGCACACATCTGTATATGTACTTTTATCATAAACCTGGCTGTTACCCACATGCCACAGAGGCATCCTATGTCTTTGCTGATAGGATGGTTCATAGGGGAGAGGGCATTATGGAACATTTACGAGCAAAGCTGCCCACACTTTAATCATAGCTCTCTCCGTTGTGGGCTTCAGTTCAGTCAGATGTGGTTCGCAACGTGGAGTTACGTTTTTATAAATTGAAAGTTCACTGTTGAGTGTTCAAAGGAAACATGACTGATGTTCTTGGTGAAAATCCTTAAACTTTTTCTCAAAGCAGCCTATAGGCCTACACACCGTTGCTGGATTAAAAGTTCGGTCACAGCAGATGCTGATAAATCCAGCTGATCTTGTTTCACTCAAGCGGGTCAATGTGAAATTAATGAAACAAAAAAGCAGCAGTTTTCAGAAATCTGACTTTCATCGCCTATCCATTCAGGAAATGTAAACAGCAAAAAGATTGTAACAGCATTTCCAGTGGTCACATATCTGGAGCAGTCAACAATAGTTTCAGCTTTTCCACCTTGATGATGTCACAGTTCAGTATCAGACTTGAAAATCTCCACTGGTCGGCAGTCATTGCGATCAGACATGATCATCGGTTACACGGCCGCACGGGAAACATTGTCAATAAATGTAGACTACCATCACTATTGTAGAACCAAACTTTAGTCAGTCGTCATTACTTAGCCCTTTCTTGTAAACCTGATGTGTCTTTAAACTATACCGCATATTCAAACTGCTCTCCCATCATCCAAGTCTGTGGAGCGTGACGACTGTCTGTAAGGGAATCCCCATGGTGTAGGGATTGATTAGCGTTCCATGAAGTGACGGACTTACAGTAGTTCAAGATCGTGGATGTTTGTTATATTGATTTAATTTAAGTAGTTTCCATATGAAACTAACGAGATATAAATTTGTACATGATCATATTAAAGCTGAAGAAATTTGGTTCATTCACCGAAGAACTGCATTTTATCTCGCAGTTTCTCTAGTTGTGGAAAGTCATGCTACTGATTAAGAAGAAACTGTGAGCTTTTTGACCATTTTGTACCCAAAAATAAACATATATAATAAATAGATTATCATAAAAGTGTGTGTTCCGTGATGTACCAACCCATGTTGTCTGAGGTCGGCCTGTCCCATCAGCCTCGTTCTTCGAGCTAGACTGATAGGCCAAGCTGACCTCAGACAACTTGAGCTGATCTCAGACAACTTGAGCTGATACATCATGGTGGATCACACACTGTTAAGATACTGTAATCTCTATGAATACAAGTAGTTTCACGGAAGAGAACATTCCAATCTTGTTAATTCTTTGCACTCAGAAACATGTTTAATTGATTTAAAAAATACCACAATATTATGCTGATTTGGTTACATTCACCATCTAGTTTGACACACACACTGTTTGTTCTGTAAGTTACAGGCCAGTGACAGCTAATGAACTTCATACATCATGCCTCATAATACAATGAGGTAGATCTATCCCTCAGCAACAGCATTGTGATAAGGGAGAGGTGCTGGGAGATCAGATGGGACATTTTCATACCTGTGACCCAATTTTACCAAATTATTTTGACGGAATGAATTTCTAGTCTTACAGAATTCACTGTTTATGTCACAAGATACCACAGTACTATGACAAAAGTTATGCTGATGAAGTTGACTAACTTGTATGTATATGGGCTGAGACAAACTTCTTTCACATAGGACTAAGTCGGCTTTGTGGAAGTTTCTAATCATCTAGTCTCATTTGTTGGCATAGACAATGCATTTAGATATGTGTACAAATAATAACTCTTCCCTGATCTATACATATGGTCGGCATCCAGGCACCGTCATCAACTTACACTGTAAAAGAGTTGGCCGTATCACCTGAATACCTGTACATTTACATTGTCGACAAATCAATAGTTTACCGGGAGGGAAGTTGTGTGCAGTTTATGTAACTTGACATGTGTACAGAGAAATCACACCTGGCAGAAATTCCCCCCTTTGATATTGATTAAATCTGTACATTACAGGTATTGTGCAATACATTATATAGATTTGCCTTATATGTGCCCTAAGTTGTAATGTTCTGTTTATCAGTCAAGGGCACTCTTCATTTTCCACTTCTCACATTGAGAAATTATAGTGCAACTTCAGAATGAAAACAATATTACCAGGGATTCTTAAATCTGTTTCGAGTTTGTTTTGAACTTGAAAAGACTGTTATTAGGTGGACAATAATGGTACCCCCAATGCATACATGAAATTGTACCTAGATAGAAAATCTGTAGCATGCATGCAAGTATATCATGGTGTACTCAATATGTACCTGTGTGGTCTTGTGGCCTCTAAACATCTCCTGTTCATGTATGATCTGAGCTTGCCATGTACAGTAAGATTCCTTCAGGTACTTCATGACGTATTGATGTACTGAACAGGAAATCATATATCTGCGTCTGTGTAAATCCTCACTGTTTTCGAATCAAGGAAATAGATATAAAGGAGTTGCACACAGACATAGGGCATGTGTATGTACATCTTAGGCTGTATGCTTGAGTTTGTTTGCCTAACGTTCATTTCAAGAGGTAATGGTTATTACATGTATTTTGTGAGGAAGTGTTTTAGCTGGTATAAGGTATACTGCATGTGCATGTTTGTAAATATGCATTAAAATAATTTACAAGTTTAGTGGTTTATTTCGGACTTTCTGGTTTCCAGAAGTGGTAAAGCTAACAGCGGCCCTGTGTTAAGTGAAAAGCTCTTGAGTTGGGCATTAAACATTGCACCAATCAAATACATGTATACATGTGTAAATAAATAACTTCAATCCAGGCTGAACAGTTGACTTTACTTTGTAGATTTTGTGAAGCTGGAAGGTTTGCATTTCGCCTGTTACCTGCAGGTTTCCCTGATGACTTTCTTGTTGACCGCAAGTGAACCAAATTTATTCAGCATTATTTTGGCTGGGTTATGTGGATGATGTACACACAACTCGTGAATGCTTCTGGTAGATTATCTGAGACTTGGATCAAGTACTTGGCTCTGGCCGGACTTAACAACGCCAAAGCGGGCCCCCAAAACAATGACGTAGTGGTCAATATGGCCACTCCGGCGCAAATGATTGTCAAAGTGGATCTATTGTCGAGGAGTTTTGTATCAATGTGCATTTACTAGAGGCTGTGCGACTGGACAGCACAGGACAACGAACAGCTTAGACATGTGGGTCTACGGAAATAAATGGTTTATTGATGCCAACATCAGACTGAGACGGACAGTATGGTATGTTCGTAAAATACGGCTGAAAAGAGTAGGAGGGATCTAAGGCTTAGCCTCTATAGATAATAATCTATGGGTAAGCCTGCTAGGCCTAGCGGAAACTGGGCATAGCCCAGGGGAAGCCAACAAACTTTCACATGTTGCTGGCAGACCTTCTCATGCACAACTGGAGGGAAAACCCAGCCATAAATCATATTTGTCGTGTAGACGTACAAAAGTATTATGTATGCATGTATTTTGTGGTCTTGTATAAAAACAGAGTGTTGCTTTGTGTGTTTGCAGAGATTGGATAGAGCTGTGGTGTTGAGCTGTGAAGGATGCCACCTCCACCACCCCCGGCTCCCCCGCCGCCCGCGGCACCAGCCCCTCCCCCTATGGGGAAGAGCTCCAAGGGGCCGTCCAAGGGGGGATCAGCTCCTGCGACCAGAGGGGCCCTGTTGGGAGAAATTCATAAGGGGGCTCGCCTGAAGAAGACAGTTACAAATGACAGAAGTGCGCCACAGTTGGGAGGTAAGAGTTCTGCCACTGTTTTATAGGATTGGCAAGATCGGCTTTATTGACAACAATTTGTTGAGGAAGTGGTATTCAGCCATACTCACACACTCATTCATTCATACCTTCCAATCAAGGCCCAAACCACGTAAGATCTGTGGAACTTTCAGAGTTTAGATCAAATATATTTGCAGCACATTCTGAACTGATTTCACCAGTTGCTTTTTTCAAGCTTTAAAAGAAATTTGAAAGTTAAAGTGAGATGTTTACATAGAGTTAAGTAAGCTTACAAATTTTATTGGTTAGCTCAACATCAACATTTTGTTCAAAACATGAAAAGCTCTTTAACTGATATTAGGGGTGACATTTTGAAAGTTATTGTCAGTAAGACAAAGCATTTCTTTGCACGTGAACAGATAGAAATGACATTATTTAGACGTTTATGTGCACTACAGTAAAAGAAACTTCACATACATTATGCATGCAAACACTGCTAGTTTTGAACATAACTCAGAGAATTTATGGAAAAGGAAGCAAACTTGTGTTCAAGGGAGATAACTCCTTTGGCCATAGTATGGATGTGCTTTGGAAGTGAAAGAGGCTACTGCTTAAATGCGATTTTTACCCAAAGTGCAACGAACTTGGCACACTGTAGTTGTCATGCTTGCATACATTAATGGCTGGCACTGCTCCTTAGCTGACTTCATATCACCTCCAATGTGTGCAGTTTTATCCCTGTGGGGATTATTTGCTGCCAGTTCTTCATTTCAGCTGCCCTGTGAGTTTTGAAGAAGAAAAATTTTTTCTGTCTCTTCAGATCTTTTAGCAAAAACAAAACAAGACTGATGTCTGCTGCTCCATGTTTCTTAAACAAAAAAAAAAAACAAATAAAAAAGAAAAATGTTGATTTCTGCCACTCCACATCCCCAACATTAAGCAAAAACAAATATGATATATATGTGAAAATGTGTAGAGAGAAAAAGCAGTGTCTGCTTTCTACATTTCTGACCTCTTTCAGCTGAAAATGCGCTTGCCCATATCTCTTAAACCAAAAAGAGAAAAAGGTTTTCATGTAATTTCAGAAGAGACATGTAACAGTGCGACATTTTCTTCACCAAATTTCAGTGGCCTACACTTTGTAGTGCCTGCCTTGTAACCAGGGACGTTCTTACCTGGGCCATCATGCCTTTGTCTTAGTCTTCAAAATTGGCAGACAGCAAAATCTCTGGCTTTCTGTCAGACATCAGGAAGACTTGTGTTGTTATGTAAGAGAATGGTGTCGAGAGGGATGACGTGAAACCTAAACTCCCAGGGCAGATGTACCAGGGGAATGTAGTTATTGTGTCATTTTTACTTGGAAGTGCTGTTTTGATTCTTTGACTTAACAGTACATATGGCCCTACACATATTATGGTGTTATTGAAAATAATGCTGTCAACAGATATCACTTTTTGTGTGTGTGTTCTTTTAAAATCAAAATAAAAAAGCTGACAAAGTATCCTGAACTTTTTTTGTGAAAATATGAATTTGTGTGTATAAGTTGTGTCCCATGTTATGGAAGTTACTGAAAGTTACTCAGGAGCTAGCCAGCTTCCAGCAAGATGTACTGTGCTTCTGTTGAATGGTGAGAGCGAGTTTGAGCAGTTTAGCATGGGCTGGAAGAGCCCGAAAAAAAGGATTCTGCATGTAAATTAAATTATTTACAAGCCAGTGGCATTCATTGCAGCTTGTAACTTGCCAATACAGACACTTTCTGTCAGTTGTTTACTCCATGTTGATAACATACATTGGCAGGCAATCCCACCACATACAATTGTATTGTCATCTCGCAAAGGGACTTGACTCTGTTGTCATAGGCTTTGCAGTGCTAAAACTCTGGCTATACACCTATATCTTGAGGGCTGTCAACATGTAGAGTACTTGGGAATTTGTCATAATTGGTTTTGCATGCTAAAACGGGCCTGTGTTTAAGCAGTCTACCTTCGCATAATTTTTTCTATTCCTGTCATCGCACCTGTGGATGGTATTTGATTCCCATTGGGCTCCCACTCTGCCCGGTTTCCTCTTACCACAGTACTGTGCATCGTCGTGTAAGTGAAATATTCTTGAGTACGGCATAAAACACCAATCAAATAAATAAATATTCATGTCATCTTTCAAGTTTTCCTCCATATTAGTTAGAAATTATTTTAGAAAATGACAAAATTTTGTGCCTGTAGATATAGGTTCTTTTCAACTGTTTCATGCATATGTCTGTTTGTCCACTGCTATCTGATGTGCCGATAAGGTTTGTCTCAAACACTTCTGTCTAAAATATTACTCCATGGCATTTCCATTTCTTAGCACGTATTTATTTATTGGTGTTTGAACGCCATACTCAGGAGTATTTCACGTACATAGTGGTACCCAACATTATGGCGGGGGGAAACCTGGCAGATTCCAGGGGGAGACCCATGACCGTCTGCAGGTTTGTGACAAAGCTTCCCACCTATGACCCAGGAGGAAGCCAATCTTAGCTGGCAGTTGTGAACAAAGCGTGTGTACAGTGTAGTATCCATACAGATATTTTTTACTTATGGTTTACTCAGACATTTGCAAATATGAAGTTGCAGTGTTGTATTTCAACTAGGAAGCATTAGGAAAAACATTTATGATGTTTTAATAAATCTTAAAAGATGAATGCCTAACAATGGTTGCAGTGATTAATCAACCTGTTTGATGTATACATACTCACCTGAATAGTTGTCCTTTGTCTACATACCCTATTTCTTCAACCTTTTCAACCACTGCTGAAAGCAACATTTCAGAGTTTTCTTGGCGAACTGTAGGATCGAGAGAAATAATTTTCATAGTTATAAGAAGCTTGAATCTGTGCTGAGACAAACAAATCCTTTTTGGCTTCAGTTTTACAGTAACTGTATGCATATAGTACACTTTAGAAACTACTTTAATAATTGAAAAAGGGGCCTTTGTGGCTGAGGGGGCTAGCACGCCAGTCTGGAGTTATGACCCCGTGCCTTTCACCAATGCGGTTGCTGTGAGTTTAAGTCCAGCTCATGCTGGTATTCTTTCCGGCCGTGCGTGGGAGGTCCGCCACCAACCCGTGGATGACCATGGGTTTCCCCCAGGTTCTGCACGGTTTTCCTGCCACCATAATGCTGGCTGCCGTCATATAAGTGAAATATTCTTGAGTACGGCGTAAAATACCAATGAAATAAATAAATAACGATTGAAAAGGTTGAAGATTTATAGTACATGTATAATAAACTGAGTGTGCTGTACTTTGCGGTGATCTCTCTCCTCAGGCAGGAAGCAGGGTGGGGGTGACCTGGGGGGAACTACATGTAGACCTGTGACTGTCAATCGTTCTAAAACTGTGGCCTATTCTCCAGCAGGACGAGGCGAACGCCCCAAACCCCCCGTCCGGCGGAAGCCGAGTTTAAACAACCCTGATGGTACACACTAACCCTGTTGTTGTTGTGTTGTTGCTGATACGCCACTAATGTACCCAAGCATGATGGCTTTTATTTTTCATATTCTAGGCACAGTGGTATTTTATGTTCGATCAGTTGACAACGTTTCTTGTTTCTGTTCTGTCAATGTTGGTTATTGGGGTTACTCGTTAAATACTGTTGCTGTATTACGTTGTTATATTTATGGTATGTGTAGCAGGCTTTTGGTAGGCCTTGTAACTTGCATATATTCTTGGTATGCTCTGCCATGTGTTTGCACATTCTTGCACAGCTGTTCGTGTTTTCATTTGTATATTTAGTGTGTTACCAATGGCATTTATCTAGCTCGGGTTACATGCAAAAGTAAGGTGCTGGAAGATTGTTGTAAGAAGTAGGCTGTGTTACATGAATTCAGAAAATTCATGTTCTTTGATTTCAGTGAAGTTGCATTCACTTGCGTGAAGTTTGCATTCACTTGCGTGAAGTTTGCATTTACTTGTGTGAAGTTTGCATTCACTTGAATTACAGAAGTCATTACTCATTATCATGCACATGCACATGTATATTTGTAAGACTTGTTGCTGAGTACTTAGACGTGAATAAATATGACACAACGCATCATTATATGTCATGAGATAGCTTAATCATGAACCTACATTTTCATGATATGGCTGAAACATTGCCGACGTGGCATTCAGCCATAATCGTTCATTGAAAATTGTTTGTTGTGTGTAACCAGGGATTTTTCTCGCCATGTTCTCGTGGTGATAACCAAGGAGAAGTATCGGAAGTTTGAGTTGTATACTCTACAGTTTTCAAGAAATAAACTGAGTTTTTGATACATTGGTGACGAAAAAATAATAAATTTTCTGAGTTTTTCAAATTGAGTTTCTGAAAAGAAATTGGGTAGAAAATATCCTGCTATCCTGACCTTATCAGAAAAATATAGGGTTGTAATTTATTCTGGCTATTGAAAAAGGTAAGGATTTTAAACAAATATACACGGAGAGAGAAAAAAAGAAAACCTTCAAGACAACCCCAATAAAATCTTAAGAGTAGGGTCCTTTCTTAGAGGGCTGGTTATGTGCAACAAACATTTTTTTAAGAAAGGCCCTCACTGGATCTAGTTGTTCCATTGTGTGATATTCAGTATAACTAATATATACATGCAGTTGTTTGCTACCATAAGGAAATGTGATCTAGTTAGATTTAGGGTTGCCCAGTTTCTAAATGGATTCCTTCAGTTGCTCATACTAGGGTCTTTTAGAAATGGTACTTGTTGCTGCCTTGCTTGCCGCTCAGCACGGATAGGTTAGAACTGCAAAGAAACAGGACTGGTTAGCCCGCTATCGGTATAATGTCGGTGGGTGAGGTGACATGTCTGATGTCTTCGGCATGATGCTTCTGTGTCTGGCAGCACTTTGGCAACATGGACTCACTCTGCCAGAGGGAAACAGTGTAATCACATTCTAAGGACACCTTGTCGCCATGTGGCCCAAGCATGCATATATACTTGTGTCTAACTGAAGTGAGTTCCCTGGCATATCGTGGGTTGTACATGGGTGTGTTGTTAATTAAAGGGGGAGAAAACATAAGATTAACATAAATATTTCTTTTTATTATATTTTATTTCTTTATTTGGTGTTTTATGCCATACTCAAGAATATGTCACTTATACGATGGTGGCCAGCACCATGTTGGGAGGAAACCGAGCAGAGCCCGGGGGAAACTCATCACCATCCACAGGTTGCTGGCAGATCTTCCCACATACGGCCAAAGGAGAAGCCAGCAGGAATTGAACTCACAGTGATCACATTGGTGAGAGTGCTGGCGTGCTAACCACCATGATGACATGAAGTACAGATGAAAGAGTGCAAAAAGTTAGTTGTAAATTTGGTCTTCAATATTTTATTTCGATTTTGCTTTAAGGAGAAAAGACACTTGAAAATAACTTTTGTGTGGTGGGTATTTGGTACCACTTTCTGCTATGTATAGTCTTTGTGTAATAGTGTTATAAATGAGGATGTAACACATGTTTAATAAATATTTTTCCACTAGAATTTGTTCTTTTCAGCTAACAGATGTATTCAGCCTGGATTTGGATCATATTTGTATGTTTAATATGTTCATAAATATTATCATAATTCAGGTTAAATGCATATATTGTGATATAAACAACTAATATACATTCAAATAAACTTATTAAATATGCATCACATCCTTATTTAGAACATTATTATGCGACAACGGGAAACACCAAAAGTTGGTCCCAAATACCCAACACACTAAAATATTTTCAAATACTCTTTTCTCATTGATGAAAAATTCCCCCCAAATATTAAAAGACCATATTTACAAATAAGTTTTCACGCTCTTTCATCTGATTTTGGCATTATTTTTATGTTTTCTTCTCCTTTAAGTGAAGAATTCCATCAGTTACTGATGCCAGTGAGTCTCAGACTGGTTGCTGATAAAGTGAGATGACTGATATGTTTATAGATCCCATCAGTGTGAGACTGTTGTTTCAAATGTAAGGGGCCTAGTATGGTTACTGTTTAAATCAGTTGCTCATGCTACTTTCTGGTCTTAAAATGAGAGGCCACATGTATGGGGTAAATCTCAGATCTCAGTCCAGCTCTAAATCTGATGGTGTACTGTGGCGCTAAGCATGAGAGCTTGGACCAAGTACATGTAACTGTACCAGAGTGTTCAGGATGTGAGCTTCGGGTAACTTCTGTTTTTATGCAAGGATGTCTTGCCACTGAGGACAGACTGCATGAACATGACGGAACTTTGATGGTCCTGTGATGTGCACAAGGGATAATATGTACACAGAGACTGTTGTGACAGTGTGGGACTTCGATAACGGGACAAGTGCCATGCTTATACAGGTAGCAGGGAGTTCGTGAAACGGGCCCCTTCATTATTAAAATGTGTGGCACGCCGAGGTGTGCTGAGCTCGGTTTACCAGAGTTGTCTCCCTTTGTGCAAAAATACCATTGTGGCCACAAATATATGTAAGAACAGCCCACTCTCATATGCAGAGCTGTAATTTAGATATCCTGAATGTTATTGTGGGTCTGCATAAGAATTGGCAGTGTTATTTGTGGATACATGTGTACATTGTTCTGTGATATGTGTACATCATCATGGAGCTTTAATAGCATCAGTTATGGCATTTGCACTTCTCTGGCATGTGTTTATTTGGTTTCGGTTTAGCCATGCAAAGCAGCAGGAATGTATGCACTATTTTGTGTTTATTATGATGCCAGGGTTTACACTTATACTCAGCAGCATGTACACTGTTATTTCATGTATGTTCAATAACAGAATGTGTAGTTAGCATGATTTTTCCGTGGGCAATTTTAATCCAGGATTTTCTGTACTAGGTGTGCGTAGCACTAGACTATACTATTTAGCTTTTTAATCAGTATAGGCTTTGGTTTCAAATATACATGCATGTTTGCCCTACTGTACATTTGCAGTGCTTGAGTTTAACTTTCAGTGATTACAAGTGAAAAGTAAATGATTTTAAAACTGTTACAACACTGCTAAATAATGTCCACATATATCAGCCACATGTAGATATGTAAAAGAAATGGGTTCAGAATTGGTAAAAGTTATTTTTCTTTGTGTAGGTCTGTGTTGATTTTTTTTTTCTTTTTGCATGTATGTACATGAAGAGGAAATTATTGAAAGCTAGAAAAATATCACTCAGAAGGATAAGCTTCATATACTTACAATTATGCTACCACCATTAGCCAACTTCCTTGTTTCCTGAGAAGTATCAGTTTGTTTTATCATTGTAAGCAAGAGTCAAGTTGATTTGTCGGTTTACATCGGTATATGTTTACAGTTCTGCTCTATACCATATGCATGTATTAATCCTACAGTTTTCCAGAAGTATGAATTGTAGAACAATCTCTTATGTGCCTGTGGTCTATCAAAACACGTGTAAATTGAGTGATGTTGTTTCTTTATATTTTGTACTGTGTTATTTCATCCACACCAGGCGGTATAGCCTTGTAGATTCTGCTGTCTTATGGAATGCTCTGTTGTTGTTACAGGTGTGAAATCTAGCCCAGTCGGTGGTGGCGGTGGGGGTGGAGGAGGTGGGACATCTGGGGGCAGCAGTCCTAGCCAGGGGTCTGGCGGGATGGGAGGCTCCGCATCGCTCGGGGGACTGTTTGCTGGGGGGATCCCCACGCTGAGGAAAACAGGGAGGCTACCAGCAGGCTCTGGGCGTAAGTACTGCCTGTAATCGCCAGGTCTTCATTTGTGCTTTTGAGCAGAAGTGTGATTATCACACCCCTTGCAGACGACCAGGAGTGTGATTTGCACCTTAGATTCACGCTGCCCAACTGTTTTAAGGTGTGTGTTATTAGCACACCCAGATATTGTTGACGGAGTGTGCTAGGTGTGCAAATGTGATACATGTAGTGGGCCTTAACACAAAGGTCAGCAGCGTGCCGTTTTATGTACCGGCTGCCCTGTATCTGTGTGTTTGCACAGGCCTTAGTGTAGCTTTTGTCGTTCTGGACCCACTTTCACAAAAGATCGTAAATCAATTTCTTGCAACTGTTCTCATAAATCATGCCTTATGAGAAAAGTTACGAACAAAGTGACTTAACCAGGGGTTTTTCCAGCCAACTTTTCAAACAAATCAGAAAACTTAATATTTCTTTTTTGTCCCAAATGTGTCAAAATCTCAATTTATTTCATGAAAACTCAATGCAAAATTGAAAATTGGCTAGGAAACCCCTGGTTAAGAAGTTTTGTGGAAGTGGCCCCTGTACATGTAGCCTAGGGAGTGTGTCCATTTTGGGGATCCTGTTATACAGTCATAATCCGGGTGGATGAAGTTATCACTGATCATGGAAGAGCATAGGATGGCATACGATACTCGTATGATATCCATTAGGGACTTCTCTTAACAAGGATATCAGGGTACCTGAAGCCCCTCATATTACTCCTACAAGAACTGCAAATTCATCACAACATGACGTGGGACATTTGACATGCTTGTCTTTGGCTTGTTGGATACATACGTGTTTGTTAAGTCCTAGCTGTGGACAGTTAATGTTTGAAATTCTGGACAGTCCTGAGGAACTTCAAGGGAAAACACGACAGACACTGCCGACTCTTTCACAGACGACAGTGAATATGGTACATCATAAAAGTTTGTGTGGAATATTAAACTGTTTTGCTCAAGGGAGATTACTGTGAGTTGATTTGCTGCAGGTAGAATCTAGTTTCTGTGTATAGATGTACATATTGTTATGAATACTCCATGTACAGCTCATGGTCTGCATGTATAAAAGCGCACAGCTGTTGCAGTTTTGCGATGTACGAGGTTACAGTTGTCTTTTCTGCTGTGTTACAACTTTCTGTAATGTTGCCTGTCAAGATGGACTGCCGACACTTGTGTTGTTCAGCAATGCGTGCACAGGCCCAGGTATTTTACCAGTCAAGATCGGTTTACACAGTTTCATGTATCGGTATTAAAAAGCAGACGTGGTTGGAGTAGTTTGATTCCGATAAGGGCACTTCTCAACATGCAGTTTGTAGTGGCTCCAGTTTTTCAGGTGAGGGTATAAATAAGGAATGGTGTTTGGGTCTCACGTTTAATTTATCCCTTATCTTCAATGTTTTTGTATCCTTGCTCTTGTCTAACCGCCTCTCCTATTGAAGATTGAATGCTGGGCTTGCCATAATGGAGTGACAGGCATGGAAGTAACCTGTTATTTCTACCACAGATTTTATCTTTTTTTCTCAACTTCTCAAGAAAAGTATTATTTTTCTGAAAAGTTCAAATTTACACCTCTGCTGTCATCGTGTGACTTCACAGAACAGCTGGAGAACACCCCACACCACACCCCCATTCCTCAACACTTTCTCCCACCACCCCCAATGTTGCGTATATGTACATGCATAACCATCACCTTTCTTTTCTTTCTCTTTCTTAAATTAAGCTTTTAGAGTAAATGTTGCATGTGGACCAACATGTAGATCAGGTCTTAAACTACGCAAACATGTAGACACCTGCTCCCGTTATCATGCGTTTCTGGATGAATACACAATAGAATGTTCCTCTTTACAGGTTCATTTCTTGAAAGCAATTGAATGCTCTGAATGAAAATTTTATAGGTAGCGTCCTGGCTACACATTAAGAAATTTATGAAATCCCAAGTTAAAATGACACGCTGGACTTGTTGGAGCTTTTAGTTCTGTAAATGAAAGAAATTTGTATGGAAACAGACTTCAAATTGGTAAACCATCATACTTTCATTAATTGTTGTTAGTTTCAGTAAGACTTGATTAATTTGGACGCCCAAGAGCTTGAGAGCCCAAATGTTTCCCAGAACTAACGTGACTCCTAATATGGCCCTGCCAAAGTAGTCCGTCCCCCTGCCCCAATTTTTTTTTTCTTGTAGAGTTTTCTGTTTTGTTCTCTTTCTATTGATCCCTAGCTAGTCTTCTGAAATTATATGTGTGTACAGTGTACTCACCTGCGAATGGATGAGGAAGTGTTTTCGTAGCTCAGCTCGGGTGGGCAACAGTATTCGTATACCATTCCGCTCTGCAGCCACAGGTATATTGATATAATGAGAAAAGCTGGCAAACTAGCAGGTCTTCGCTCGGTTTTAGCAGCAGTTTTTGAATTGCATTGTACCTGGTGCAACGCAGGGGGTCCTCAACTTTCCCTATGGCCTTGTAAGAATGCTCGATTAAAAGTGGATTTACAGAGGCACAAAACACATCTGAACAGGATAGCTGTAAATTGTGTAATTTTAGTGTGAATGAGCTTTATTTTCTTCAGAGATTGAATGAAGTTTGACAAGGACAGATGTCACAGTTACATGTAGGCATCATTCATTGTAGATGCCAATAGGCCAGCAGAAACACCAGACACAGTCCAGCTTGATGATAAGGACACGTCAGTTAAATTTTGATGGGATTTTCCTCTTCCAGATCCCGTTTCTGTATAAATTATACTCTTTTTGCTAACTGAAATCAGTGTAATTTTATCATTGGAGGCTACTTTTTCTCTGCTTCCAAATTTGGATAAATCTGGCCATTTGTGGGAAGGTCTGGCAGCAACCTGCAGATGACCATGGGTTACCTCCCATTGCAATACTTTCCATCGTCATGTTAATAAGTGAAATATTGTTGAATATGACCTAAATCTTCAATCAAACAAAAAAATAAATAAATTTGGTTTATTTGAAAAATTTATTACAGATTTAAAATCTTGAATCTTGAATTTTTTTTTTTTTTACTCGTGTTAATGTTCTACTTTTCAGGCCTTCTCCTTTATGATCTTAAATGTAGTAGGTGTGTGAAGCGAGAAGTTATCCAGATTTTGGGAATCGTTGAGTTAGACATGCATATGGGCACCGGCGTAAACTTAAGGCAGGTTCTGGTTCCCGTCAGGGAAGTGAAACCCAAAATTTCCTTGCAGTTTTCCAGTATGTGTGTTGTGTTTGGGTGATAGGTGATAGCTGATAAAATTAGCGAATCTATCTGATGTAAAAAAAAAAAACAACTGTTTATTGCTGATATAAATCAGTTGCCTTTTCAGACGGGTCATTTAATGATTGACAGCCAGGACATCAGGGAAGCAACACTTTTATCCTTCCTTGTTGTGGAATCATTAACATGCACAGCCAAAATCTTTATATTGGAGCAAAATGATTTGTCTTTTCTCACAACCCTGTGATTTCATTTGTGATTTGAATTATTTTGCTGTAAAATTCAGTTGGGCTGACACGTAATCAGTAATCTCATGATCAAGTTGTCGGCCAATGAGAAGAGTGATTGTGTTGAACTAATGGAAAAAGTGTCACTTACATCTACATGTATTGGCCATTTAAATCAGGACTGACATCACTTCTCAGGTGGAAAGCTGATTTTTATCTCTCATTTTTAATTTGTCATTTGAGAATTGAAAACACAGAACAGGCTAAGTGTTTCAAGTAGATAAAATGAGGCAAAGTCTGTCTCTTTTCAGGATTTTTGCCTTTGTATGGCTAGCAATGTTAAGTACATGTACTTCCCTATGTCCTAAATTAGTCATCATAGAGGAGACACATTATATCCATGTACAGTATAACTTTCATTCCCTATTTGTGGACTTCCTTCATTCTGACAAAAGACTGCAGAGAAGTAGCGTGCTTTCTGCATTCTTCAGCCGGGGCAGGTAAGGGTAAAATTAAAAAGCCCAAATGTTACATCGAAAAAAGCCGAAGTGTGACCTGAAAATGACAACTGTACAAGTTGGTAGTCTCTTCCGCATGTAGCTTGGTGTAATACTGCGACGTTAATGTCAACACGAACATCATAAATCATTAATGGGCTCTGCTCTTTCAAAGACGAAAGTGCATCATAAAGTGATTTATTGTAGAGTAGCACTTTTCATTGTGACACAGAACCATGATGTTTATGTGATAGGTAGTGCAGAACAGCTGTAGTCTGTCATAATACTCAGTAATCCAATTTGTATACAACATGGAACATTTATCTATTGGCCATGACTTGAAATTTTGTTGGGGAAATATGCGGACTGTTACAGAAAACCAAACCACCAGGAACCTGCAGCCCTTTAATATCAAGAGGTGGACGGCTAAGAAGAGCATTCCTTGTTTTCTTTCTTTCTTTACATGTGATTTTGCCCAAGATTTTCTTCTGATGTCCCTGACTGTAATTTATATCTCCGTTCTCCATTCAAGAAGCGATTCTCATACTTAATGTCTTGTAATTATAATGTGTGGAGTTTGTGACATTACGAAAAGAAATAAGCAGTTTTTAGTCCTGATATATACTGGTGTAACTTATACAGGTACATTATTGATGGATTGAGTTGTCCACTATTTGAACACTTGGCCAGCCACCTGAAAGCCCAGAAAAGGGGACAGAATCCTTTATTTCTTTATCTAACAATGTGTATTTTTCTGTCTCTCCTCCTTAAGACAGAATTTCGTATTTCCTCCATGCCTGCTTGAATGTAATATATGTATGACAACAGTAGGTATTTTGATAGAACATACGCATATGTGGCTGTATACATGTGCTGATACCAGGCGTTTGGATTATGTTAATTTGGTCACTCCCGAGCCACTGCTGTTTGGGGACCTGAGAATCTCATTACAAGAAACAGTGAGCTGAACAGTGGTTTCAGTGTTGTAACCATTTATGTGTTTATAACCGATCGTGTACTACCATATAATTTACATAAAATAAAGGACAAAGCTGTGTGGTTTACTTTTAATGTTTTTAATATTTTAAATATACTCAGGCTCGTACATGTATATATAATTACACTGATGTATGTCTTGAATATGTGGATTACGTTTTACGCCTGTACGTAGAATTTGATAACAACATTTTTTCCTGTGGCTGGCCCCCCGTGGGGTTCCCGGGAGTGAAAAGAATAGGGCCCCAGTTCTCTAGGCAAGCTTGTCGTACGAGGCGACTAACCTAGGGCTCTCCCGTGTGGTTCCGGTGAATAGAATAGTTCCACAGCCTCCCCGGGCTGGTCGTACAAGGCGACTAAAAGGGGCAACCTGTTTGCCGTGGGTTGCGACCCGTGATGGGGGAGGACGGGATCCTGGTGGCTGAGGGCGGGTTCATCTTGCGAGATCCTCACGCCCAACACTCCACTTCGGCCCTTACTTCTCCAAAGACGGGCGGTCGGATGGCCCGCTCCGATCAATCGGCTGGTCACGCCAGTCCAGACGTCCGTATATCAACCTTCAGATATCTTCAATTGGTATAGAGTCATTGCTTTCCGTCTTGGAAAAGTTTTAGTAAGATGTTCGGATGTCTGGGCGGTGGCTTTAGGGTCAATCGAGTAGGCCGTTTCTAATTTATTAGATTCGACCTGCTCGAGTATGAGCGAAAAATCCTTCTTATCGATGATGGCGTGGAACTGTCGTCTCTCGTTCTGCTGGCTACTTGCAGGAGGGGTTTGGTCCTACATGTATTGACACTCCGAGGCGGGTGAGAGACACGGCGCTATGAATCATCCAACCGTCTCGCTATGTCTACCTCTAATTCCCCTACTCCAAATGTTTCTACGTCACAGCCTTCCCCAGTTATTGGGAAAAAAAGGAAAAACGAGATACCACTGGACGTGGAATCGGGAAGTTCTCACTTCCCATCCTTTCTGGTGATATCTAGTGAAAATGAGAATCAGGCAAAGATGAAGGTCGATCCTTTCGTGTTGAATAGAACTTTGAAGAGCTGCGCAGGCACTTTGAAGCAGGTGAAAGGGTTAAACTCTGGCAAAATTCTTGTGGAGTGTTTTCGAAGGCAACAGTGCATTGACTTGCTCAGAATTGAAAATATTGGGGAGCAAGCTGTTTCTGTTGCCCCACATGAAACCTTGAACTGCTCTCACGGCATCATTCGTGACAGAGACCAAGATCTATGCGACATGACAGAGCAAGAGATGACAGAGCAACTGAGGGACCAGGGCGTACTCGGCGTCAAACGTTTTACCATCAAGAGAGATGGGAACCTCATTGGAACAGATACGTATCGCGTGACGTTTGATGGCCCGTCTCTCCCGGCGTCGATGTTCATTGGGCCGTACAGTGTGCGGGTAGAATTATTCATGCCGAGCCCGACCAGGTGTTTCTCCTGCCGGGGGTTTGGCCATGGCAGGGGTCAATGCCGAAGTGGACTGGTCTGTTTCAGATGTGCGGAGGCTGGTCACGAGGGTTTCGACTGCACAGACACCATGGAGTGCTGGAATTGCAGCGGAGCCCACATGGCCTCTTCCGGGGATTGCCCTGTCTTCAAAGGGGAAAAGGAGATCATAACCCTTGAGTGCAGGGATGGCTTGTCGTGTCGGGAGGCCAGGCGTCTTGTCTCTGTCGCCAATGGCCTGACTGAGTCTACTTATGCCAATGTTGTCAAGAGGCCCTCCGTTTCGGTGGGAGTTCAGACATCGTTCACTTGGCCCATTGGTATAGAGAAGCCACAGGAACTGGTCGTGAAACCCTTGGAAAGCATGGCCAGTTCTTCATCGCAAACCGATGTCGGTCTTGCTGAAAAGGCCGCTACTTCACCTGATTCTCCGTCTCACAACAAGCCTTGTGCAAATGAATCCAGGTCCTCTGAACCCGTTGAGTCTTCACTAGATGCAGCGGGTGATAAACGTCACAGGAAGGGTGGACCTGGTGGCCCCACGGGGCGTCCCTCCAGGGCTGCTGGGGACCCTATCCGAGCTTTCAATGGGTTTGGGTCGTTGCAGGACGTCGGTCCTTCGGCGTTCGATGCGGACATGATGGATACATCGTCTGCATCGGGGAGATCTGCTGGTGGGTCTCCCAGGAAGGGTCGTGCACGGTCCAGACACGGATCCCCCATGCGCCTCCCTCCATGGTGGCTTCCTTGGACAAAATTGTACAGTGGAATTGTCGAGGTCTTAGGATAAATCTCATTGAAATAACACAGTTAGTTCAATGTTTGAGTCCAATTGCCCTTTGTCTTCGGGAGACTCACCTGAAGACATCTGACAGGGATAAAGTATCACTGAGGGGTTTTGCACTGTGTGGCACTTACTCGAACGAGGAAGAACGAGCTCGTGGCGGCTCCTCTATTTTGGTGAATGATGATATGGTTCACAGCCCTGTTGCTCTCGACACAGAGCTTCAGGCTGTGGCCGTCCGTGTTTCCTTGTCGGAGACAGTCACCTTGTGTTCAGTTTGTGTTCCTCCTCGTTCTTCTTTGTCATTTTGCCAGTTGCATAGTTTAAAAGACCAACTGCCAACTCCTTTCATGATTATGGGAGATTTTGATGCGCATAACCCTCTGTGGGGTAGTAATGGTGTGAACGATGAGGGCAAAGTGGTAGAGGATTTCTTATTTAAAGATGAACTATGTTATTTCAATGGTGGTTCTGGTGCCTACTTGCATCCAGGTAGTGGTTCATGTTCTGCTGTCGATCTCACTATCACTGGTCCATCACTTCTCCCGGATTTTTCTTGGAGGGTGCATGGCGATCTTTGTGGTAGTGATCATTTTCCTCTTGTCCTGGAGCATCTCACTTGTGGTTCTTTGGAACGTGTGGCTAGGTGGAAGTTCGATAGGGCAGATTGGATGGCATTTGAGATGTTCTGTGAGGCTGACATCACTGCAGAGAATATTGATGCTGCAGATGATCCTTTGCTTGCATTTAATGAACTCATATTGAGAGCAGCCGATAGGGCCATCCCTAGGACCTCGACAAATCCCAAATCCAAAGGTGAACCCTGGTGTGACAGTGACTGTCGTAGGGCTATGGGAGACCGCGGAAAGGCCGAGCGCAGATTTGATCATTATCCTGATGATGGTAGTTTGGACCAGGTTCGCATACTTGGAGCCAAGGCTCGTCGATTGATTGAGTCCAAGAGACGATCTTGTTGGCGGAACTTTGTTTCAGGCATTGCGTCCAAAACACCCATGCGTAGGGTCTGGAACATGGTTCAGAAACTTAAGGGCAAGAACAGTGGAGCCAGAGTTCAGCACTTAAGGGATGGTGATACCTTGTTGACTTCACCGCATGATATAGTCAATAGAATAGGTGAAACAATGTCCCACAGGTCTTCGTCTGGGAATTATTGTCCTGAATTCCAGCATATTGAAAGCCAGAAAGAGAGAATTGGATTGCCCTTCTCTTCTAAGAATTCAGAAGACTGTGATCGTCCATTTTCAATTGGGGAGCTTAAGGCTTCTCTAAAGAGGGCACACGATACTGCGTGCGGCCCGGATAGTGTATATTGTGGGCTTCTGAGCCACTTACCATGTGAGCCATTGGAGACACTCTTGGACTTACTTGGTGATATTTGGAAGACCGGTGAATTTCCCCCATCATGGAGAGAGGCGTATGTTGTCCCGGTGCCTAAGCCGGGTAAGGATCATGGTGATCCGAGAAATTGCCGTCCCATAGCTCTTGCCAGTTGCGTCTGTGGGGCTATGGAACGGATGATAAATGATAGACTTGTTTGGTTTCTTGAGGCCAGCATGCTTTTATCAAACATTCAATGTGGTTTTCGTCGGGGTCGATCCACTGCGGATCACCTTGTTCGATTTGAAACCTTCATTCGTGATGGTTTTGTTGATAATGAACATGTGGTGTCAGTATTTTTCGACTTGGAAAAGGCCTGCGACACCGCATGGAAATATGGTATTTTAAAAGACCTAGCTGATATGGGTTTGAGGGGTCGCTTGCCTTTATTTATATCTCAGTTTTTGTCTCATCGTCAGTTTAGGGTGCTGGTGGGGTCCACTCTTTCGGACTCTTGCGAACAGGGGATGGGTGTGCCCCAGGGCAGTGTCCTTTCACCTACGCTGTTCAGCATGAAGGTTGATGGCTTGACCCAAACATTAACATCTGGTATTGAGGGTTGTTTGTGTGTGGATGATTTCCTGATATGCTGCCGCGCTGGAGATGTGAATGACATCGAGCGGCAACTGCGGCTTTGTCTCGGTGGGATCGAGAAATGGGCAGTTGCCAATGGGTTTGGATTTTCTGCGTCTAAGGCCGTGGGTGTGCATTTCTGTAGTGAACGCGGACTTCGTCTGGACCCTGAGCTTAAATTTTGTGGTGAACCAGTGAGAATTGTTGGAGAGAATGGATTTTTGGGGGTTTTGTTCGACAGTGGATTGTCCTTTATGGCTCACATAGAAATGCTTAAGGCTAAATGTACAAGGGCTCTCGATATGATTAAGGTCGTGTCTAGCACTGAGTGGGGTGCTGACCGATCAGTGTTGCTCAATTTGTGTCGTTCTCTGGTGGGGTCGAAATTGGACTGTGGGTCCATCATTTGTGGTTCCGCTGGGAAATCATATCTTGAAGTGTTGGATCCGGTCCATCACCGGGGTCTGAGGCTCAGCCTTGGTGCCTATGGGACCTCGCCAGTGGAGAGTTTGTACGTGGAAGCTAGTGAGCCTTCTTTGTATCACAGGCGTATAAAACTCGGCCTTCAGTGCGTCGCTAGGCTTAAAGCTCGCCCGACAAGCCCTGCCTACGACTGTGTTTTTGGTCCATCATGCGCAGATAAATATAGTGGATGTTCCAACAGGGTTTCTTCCTTTGGTCTTCGTGTTCGGGACCATATTGTGGAAGCTGACGTCGAGCTGGAGGACATAGCTCCGGTTTCTTTTCCGGAGTCTCCTCCCTGGCTTCTCCCACGGGCTGAATTAATATTTGATCTACGTCAACATGGGAAATCCGATACGGACCCTCTGATGGTTCAGCAGGGTTTCGCTGGAGTAAAGGCTAATTGTCCGGATTGTGGATTTATATATGCTGACGGATCGAGGGATGGGGACAGGGTGGCGGCTGCGGCTGTCTTGGAACAGCGAGTCGCCTCTCTTCGCCTTCCATCCTCGTCTTCAATGTTTTCTGCCGAGGCCAGAGCTGTACTTCTGGCTTTATCATACGTTTCATCCGACGCTGCAGACAGAGCAGTCGTGTGCAGTGACTCGTTGTCCTGCCTTTTGGCAATAGAGAAAAGGAGATTTCAGAACCCGTTAATGCTAGAAATATTGGCCATCCATGGAAAGTTGGTTAAAGGAGGGAGAGATATTGTGTTCTGTTGGATGCCGGGTCATATTGGTATTCACGGAAACACAGTCGCAGAGAGGGAAGCGAAGGCTGCTCTTGATGAACCCATGTCTAGGATTGAAATTCCTTGTACTGACTTAAAATCTGATGTTCTTGGATGCATTTGTCGCCTTTGGCAGGATGAATGGGACCTGCGGGTCGATGGCAGACTGCACGCCGTTCGCCCTGTCATGGGCTGTGGCTCTTTTGCGTTTGGTATGTCTCGTGGAGACCGGGTGGTTTTGACTAGATGCCGCGTTGGGCATTCTCGTCTGGCACACAGTTTTGTCCTGGATGGGGGCAGTGCTCCCGAGTGTGTTGGATGTGATGCGCAATACGACATCAAACATATCCTGATTGGCTGTGTGGACTTTGCCCGCGTGCGGCAGGGGCTCTGCACAGTAAACTCCATATATGATTTGTTTGAGAGCATCGCTGGCGACGCTGTCATCGGATGTTTGAGGGCCATTGGCCTTTATCATAAAATATAAATTTTATGTTCAAAAATAAATATTTGTTATAAAATTTCCGTAATATGCTGGTTGTTCGAGTTTTTAACTGTTTTGTTTTTCTTACCTGATTTTAACCCATGTCAGAAATTTTTTGTTTTCTTTTTAATGTTCTGCAGTGACTATCGAAAACCTTTACCGTCTCGTGTTACCACCTTGTTCTCGCCACGATATGGCTGAGATATTGCCGATGTGGCGTTAAGCAATAATCATTCATTCATTCCTGTGGCTGGCCAGAGTTAAGTTTTATGTTCCACAGACAGCACATTTTCTGAGAAGAACAAAATAAACATCTACATGAAATTTTTGTATTCCTGTGACTCCTGTTCCACCACCGGGTTTGATCGTGATGTTGACGGTGTTGTTGTTGCGGCCTCAGCCTTCAACAGTCTGGCCGCTGAGCTCACATGTTGATTGATTGTCACTCCTAGCCTGTTTTTCTTTATCATTTCCTTATCAACGACCGCTGAGGCACACATGGACATGTAGTTTCTGTTCATTTTGCTCTGGGAATTGCAGAATGTCATCTGCTGACTATGCGTGAAACTTGACAGCCAGAGGCACATGACTTGTATCAGGAATGATCACATGACTATTTCAGTCAATCAGAGATCATTATTTTGCAGACTGGTACCTTTCTGACTCGCACACTGGTACATGAGGACAAAACATGCAGCTGAATGCAAACAACTTGGGTCCATGTGTATGATGATGACTTTCGCTCCAGTATTTAAACATGTCCAGACGTTTTGAATTTTGTTTATCAAATTATTAAACTGTCTTCATGTTTATGTATGTGGTCTTATGTTGTAGACATTTTTTGGGGGGGCATTAATTTTGGGCATAACGTTAATTGCCGTAGCCAAGCAGTATTCTAAAGGCCTGGAGACATACATGTGTTGTAAGAATTTTTTTCTTTTGACTTACACGTACTTTTACAAGATCCTGTTCAGTGATTGTCCAATTGTACTGTCAGCAGCATTCAGTTGTGGGCATTTTTGTAAGCAGATGTTTGAAATGAATTTTTTTCATTATGAATAGAGGATAATTCAGACAGATTTCACATTTCCTCCACCCTGAGGCCTGTTGCAGTTATACAGCAATACAGTTAGGTAGTAAAGGTATAGTCATGTAAAATGCATGTTCAGAGCAGCAATATGTAGTCCATAATAGGGCCTGTTAATATTATTGAAAATGGAGATAATTTGTGTGTTAATATAAGTGTTATATGTTGGTATGGCTGTGTGGTTTATGTACCTGTGGAGAAAGGTTTGTCTGAGGTCCTGCAAATGACCTAAAATTTCGTTCTTGGCAAGACAGCTGATATTTCCTCATTGGGAGAGTTCTGTTGACAGTCCTAGAGGGTGTTTTTAGGTTTGTGTGGAAAGTTGGATGATATTCTACTGGAAAATGGCAAGTTTCATTTCAAAAGTCACCTTTTATGGTGTTTATTTGTTTCTTAAAAGGTGCACTCTTGGGTCAGAGTTTTAGGTTGTGTACAGTGTATAGATGTGGACATGTATCTGTACATGATGGACTGAAATTAAGCTGAGGTGCTCTGGATGTGCATGTATCTCTACCCATAAACCCGACTGAACTGGCAATGGTCGATCAAAAGCTCTTCTCTACAGCGTTAAGCGATTGTCAAATAAATGAATTAGATACAGTATAATGTATTGATTTTCGTTTTGTTGAGATTTTGTTGAGTTCATATGTCACTGAAATTGGCCGCATGAATAGCCCTGGCCAGTGTAATTTCACGTAAACCTGATCAGAGCTGCATGTTCAAAGATGTGTGTACAGCATATCCTCAAAAATACCCATTCCGTTGTAGGAGAAGGGTTAAACTTGAGTGACTGTGACATGCATGTGTATATGGATAGGCTTTCTGTGTGGAGGGATGGGGGAGCATTCCTGGATAACTCCCCATTACATATAACTGTCTGTTTGCGTAACGGTTAAGAGGCTCTAAGCTAACCTTGAGTCTGTTGTCCCGAGATAACACAGGCCAGTGTGCAGCTGTCTGTCTTTTTTAATGCAAAGACAGATGTACTTTCATATATACATGTAACTGTAACACCGTAGAATGTTACGTGTACGTCATTACAGATAAATAGCATATTTGTAACTTCCATCTTGACAGGGTGGATTCGTTCACCCCTGAGAGATTTGTGAACTTCAAGCTTTTGTTCTGTGGAAACGGCATCATCATTAGGATGCTTACAATATGCATTCTCTGTCACCTAGTGAATTTATTTTGAATTCTGCACAGTTTTGAGCCAGTATGTTATTCTGAGAATTTAGATTTCCTGGAAGGTCAGGTCCAGTAAATATACATGTACCAGTACACTGTAAGAAATTGACCCCTAATTGTAATATGTGTATTAGTATGTATTTGTATGTACTGATGGTCATCAGTTTAATGCAAAAATGTAATTTAATATTGAATAGAAAGCCTTCCTGTACATGTGTCTGACAATTTTAGTAAGTAAAAGATAAGATATATTCAATTATATTTGTAAGTAAATGAATCAGATGATGGAAGGTTTTATTAACGACAGAATAGATTTGAAAATATATAAATGAATGACATACAGGGTTTTGATGTGTGGAGTTGCTGTACTTTGTAACTTTCAAAAATTACCCCCCAAAGTATTGAAGAATAGAATATTACGGAAGTTAAATTTTCATAGTCTTAAGTTAACGTGTATGAGGTATCAGGGTTTCCCCTCAGGTTTCCAGGTTAGAGAGACTAATCTTGTCTGCCCTACACTCTAGACATACATACACTGTTGGGTACATCTAGGCTTTGTGCGGGTCACATGTATTTAAGTGATTTACAGAGCAAGTGAATACTTCCTGGTTTGATTTGGCTGTTCTCTGTGTAGGCTTATTCCACATTGTCACTATAGGGCACGCTGATAGAGAGACAGACAGAGGGGGCAGATAGGCAGCTTTACATGAGGGAAATCCTAACCCACAGGCCAGCGGGTCTAGTTTTTCTTTTCCTTAAAACTGTTGACTCAAGTGATACTTTGAGAAAGAAATCCTCCTGACATTGGCATAGCCTTCTGCCGGGTTGGGGTTGGTTGCGTTGTAACACAGTGTAACCATTAGTTCACCCGTCCTGGTCCTGGTAGGGGTTCTGGTACATGGTTTATACACTAATAGGCCATGTGACACAGCTGTTGTCAGATCACTAAGGAACGCTCCAGTCAGCCAGTCGCAGTTTACATGGCTCAGGACATAGGCATGGTAAGGCTTACTTTATTACCAACCACTCTTTTCCGCCCTGGTTTGCATGTGTGGGTAAATGTAACGAAATTTCTGTGATTTAAGAATGCACCGGGTCTGATTTTATGTATGCCGTTGTTCAGTACCTAGTTATGAATATGTTTCTGAACTTGGCACTCGATATATGGCCGTGGTGAGCACACCTTTTATAACACGTGTATGTATGTGTGATCAGGGTGCATTATTAACGAAATTTGAAGGGACCCATTGCCCTAGTTAGAAAGCAATTTTGATGTCTTACAGCGTTGAACTCAGTGTAAGCTTGACATATAAAGGTGCTTAACTAGTCATGCTTTTTGATGTGTGTATATATAGATGTAGCATTGAAATCAGTGTAAAATTGACATGTAGAGGATCTTGCCTGTGGACATGCATACCAGATGCCCGGTTCGGGCATATTTTTAGTTCCTATTAAGATTGATAGAGGGAGAATAATCATGTAGTGATGAATTCACATGATTAATGTTGCCGTAATGAGCCATGTTTGCATTGAGTGGATGATGCCGTCTTGAACAAACTGTTTGTTGGGTGTTACCCGGACCTACGAGACAAAATAGGATCAGTTCATGGGGAATTTGTTTTTTTGTGTGAAAAATATAGGGATTTTAAAGAAATAAACACGGAGAGAAAAATGTAAAATAAAACTTTCATCAAAATACCAGTATAAATTTCTGAGTTGGGACTTTTTGGAAGGTTGGTCAGGTTACGGCCAGCGAACATATTTTTGCCTGAGATATCTGACATGAGTGCTGATTGGAAGGTAATCCATTCAAAAGTTATCAGTGATGTTTAATAATGGAACATGCTCTTGCTTTTCATCTGAAATACTGTTGAAAGCAAAGACACATGAAATATAACTTTGCACAGCTGTGACACTCTGCAGAAAATCCGTATTGTCTTGTACTCCTGCTTCTCATTAGCAATGTGGCCCACATAATGGTAAAAGACTTACTGACTGACTCACATGTATAGAGCTGCTTGCTGCAGCTAAAAGCAAACAATCCTGACTTTGATCAATTAAACTTTGTTAGCTGCAGATGAGTTGTGTGTTTTGAGGGCAATTATTGTGACATGTCGACGATATCGGCCATCTTCAGCAGAGTGAGGACTCAAGGTAATGTGAACACTTTCCCACGGAGTTATTACATGTATATTTGACAGCTCCTGTGTAGACTTGGGCAGGCATGAAGAAGTTCTTGCAGTCTGTGGTGTGAAATTGATCATTATCAGTCGTGCACGGTGCAGAATCGCCACAAACAATACGCTCGTCCGGCCATCTGTCACATGGTACATGTAGGTGCTCATCAAGCGGAATGTTTACGGTTGTGCTGCCGAAGCAGTGGATGTTTATGTCAGTCCTGTGTGAGAACAGGGAGGTGAACTGTAAACTAAAACAGTCAGCATTACATGCTATACAGTAGTGTGTACTAATAGCATTATACGCATACTTGTACAGGACATACAAATAATATTGACATACCTGTACAGGACATACAAATAATACTGACACACCTGTACAGTAAGTACAAATAATATTGACATACCTGTACAGTACGGACATGTACATCTACAGGGCAGTGAAAAAGTTTTTGAGTATGGCGATACAGTAAACAAAAAAAAATAAACAAAACACGTATGGGGCTTGTTGTGGGATGACTCCGAAAATATGTGTGAAGTATAAATTACACAATTTGGTCGTTCAGTTTTGGGTGAGCAGTTGTTGTGGGATAGTTGTTTTGCTGTTAACACATTTCAAACGTAGAAATGATTGTTCTCTTGTCTACAGATACATGTATGTACATACTTTTTTTTGATTGGTGTTTTGTGCCGTTCTGAAGAATGTTTCACGTACATGTGTATGACTGCAGCCAGTATTGTGATGGAAGGAAACCGAGAAGGGCTCAGTGGGAAAGTTATGATATAACGATCCGCAGATTTTGGGGGCCATGAAGGCCCCTTGAGAGTTGTACACATGTACTCTAATCCAATGTTATTTTATGCTGTCCAATTTGGCTGAGACTACCTTTGAGTTTGGACACTCTTATTTGTTTTGTAACAACAGAATACAGATTTAATAAAATTTAATATCTGAAAATAGGACCTAATTTTTTTTATCATCAGAGGCTACTTTAATAATAAATCATGTCTGTGAAAGGATGAAATAATAGCTGAGACATGTATCTGTGTAACAGGCTCATGAATCACAGATGAAGGATTCATATTCTCTGAAACTAAATTTCACCTTTTGAGGTGTAATAATGTTTGATATTCACTGTAAACAGTTAGTATTCTTTGCTCCTGACAATGATCACATGCTGCCCATGAAGAAAATCCTAAGAATGTGTGCATACACGTAAGCTTAGTTTATTTTAAAGTATATACACATTTGTGTCATATCTTGCTTGTTTCCAAATTATATACTACTTTGTGGCATATGCTGTTACCTCCAGTGGTGTTATAAACCCCTAAGTGTACATGTACTCAGTGGTGAATCCTAACCGTCACATGAAAGATATGAAAGATACATGTTCATGCAGATAGCGTAATTATCAACTGATTCGCTATATGTAGCTATCATGAAAACCTGAAAATCATATGGCTTGCTTTTAATGCTGAATGGGTGGGTGTGATGTGATGATTTGATGATTTTAAGTAGAAAAAGGCTGTAATAATTCTGGGATTCATAGAAGTCTGAGTTCTGAATAAACCAGAGTATATTCTGCTTTTACATGTACCCGTGTCTTTTGGTTCACAGTGTGGTTTTGATGCTGAGCTTTAAATTTGACATGTAGTTGAGAATAGATACAATGTTCCTATATGGATGCCCATGTACACCTGCCATAGTGAATTTTAAGTACATGTACCAGAGATGAAGATAAGCTCTGACAGATTTAATGTATAAATTCATAAACCATTTTCTAGCTAGGGTGGCATTCCTTGTCATACAGGAGCTAATAGTCTGACGCAAAATCTCAGATGCCACATAGTCACGCTTAATCTAAGATGAGATTCTGGTTACCAATATCAAGAAAATTTCATAAATGGCAATTATGCCAAATTATATGGGCATCTGCTAGCATGGATCTTGGGTTTACTAACATGTGTAGACAGCCCGGTGTCATTCATTTCACACTTGATTCCTTCTTTCCCATCTTGGCCCACATGTCATTTTACTGCCCAAATCAGAACTAATTACTTCCTAATTTCTTGCCAGAAATTGACACAAAAGATGAGATTGTGATAAAATCTAGCTGAATTATTATAATGAATTATGAAAACTGTCCTGCCCGTCTCACCAGTTTTTCAGAATATGACGACAGTGAAAGAAGGGATCAGTTGTTATCAGCGTTTAATAACTGTCAGGTTCACTTGGGGCAGACGCTGATTTACATAATCATTGTCACAGTTATGATTCAATAAGACTGCATGATAATTAGGTAAATATGGTATGTGTAATATTTGATTAGAAGGGCTGTGAGCGTAATGATATATGTAGGTGCACTAGGACATAATTAGCTGCCCCATGTGTGGTCCCAGGGGCATTGTGCTTGTTCAAAACCACCCTTTCCTTTGAAGAGATCAAATAATGTGTGCAGCTTACCTGGGAACTGGTTTGGGGACTTCTCTCTTTACCAGGGTGGCTATAGTCCTCTTGTGTAAGTTGATAATGTAACCTCTGCAATGTCCCACTACAGGAGCTCTTGCGATTAGAGGATTATGCATGTGGATATCCTGTAAGTTGATCGGCAACCATCAGTAAACATTAATTCTGTTTGCACAAGTGGTGTGAGAAATGTCTGCGGAGAGGATGTGGTGTATGTGAACAAGTTGTCGTGACGACTGGTTCTCTTCATACGAGTTAGTCAGGACTTCTGTATATGGGCAGGGGGTTTTTCGAGCCACTTTCTTGTTTTGCTTACCACAGAGAGAAATATCGGAAAAATGAGTTTTGGTTAAAATTTGTGTTGAGTTTTCATAGAATAAATTTAGTTTTTGATACGTGGAGGAGTTTTCTCAATTGTTCAGGTTGAGTTTCTAAAAAGAAATTACACTAGAACATGTCTTTCTTATGGATATACAACTTCTTGGTTCATTATCACGACGTTTCGATGTAGAACTAACATCTTCCATCCCAACTTTTACATGCCACTTAAACAAGTTAAAAAGAAATTGGCTAGAAAACCCCCTGATGGGAGAGGGTTTTGCTGGTCTATGGGCAGACACTTAAGACTGAGATCAGTCTTCACAAAATGTCATACATGTGCTTTAAGCTACAAGTATTAGAATATTTTTAAATATGGGTTTTGAAACAAAGGGTTTGGTTTTTAAATGTACTTCGGCCAGGTTTATTCACAAACACGGTTATCTGTTCCAACGTCAGGTGATAACATGTTTGTGATTACAGGCTGTGTGTTGATGAGGGCGAAGTGTCACAGCATGTCTTTCTGTGGAGGTCTTGTCACTGATAAGCCTACAGCAATCTACACCTGCGTCGGTAATTGCAGGATGTGCAGTGAGACATTACTAACATTTTCACCAGTGAGAGAGCAAATGAAATTCTGCCCTTCCTCATGATGTAATACGCCACATGTGTAAGAGGTGGTGATCATAAAGAGCGCCATTTCCTACATATTAAGGATTCCTACGTATTAAGGCATCATATGTATTGCAGCTTGAGGCTTCAGGCCATCCTTAAAAGCCTATCTGTTGGGTGTAGTCCGATCCTATGCGAAAAAGTATTTTGGGATTTTTTTTTTCTGGCTCCCTTGAAAAAGATAGGGACTTTAAAGAAATTAACATGGAGAGAAAAATAAACAAAATTTCTTGCCAAAATACCCCCCCCCCCAAAAAAAAATGAGTAGGCCCTTTTATGAGGGGTCGTTTGGGTTTCGCCCAACAAACATGTATTTAAGGATGGCCTGATACGTATTAAACTAACAACTGACCAGTTCTGTTCTTCACTATTGTACTACAGTTGTAAAAAAAAAAAATTACAATTTTATCAGTCTCCACAGCACCCAGAATATGCTTGATAAACATCTGGCAAACAGGCGAAAAAAGTGGAATTATCGTGAGCAGCATGTATGTACATTTGCACATGTTTCCAGGTGCCCAGGCTAATGACTAATGCACCTCATAACAGACTGCAACAGCTGTAGTGATACCTGTTACAACAGGATACATTAGTATACATATATAGGCGTGAGCAATATTCACGTGGTACATTTGTGGGTAGTATAAACACACCTGAACAGTTTGATGTGTGTGTGTGTGTGTGTGTGTGTGTGTTGGGGGGAGGGGCTTATTTTGTCTATGTGCAAAAAGTAAAAAAGTGTTTTAAATTTGATACATTGCTGAGTCCGCTCATCTCTCAGCAGATTATTGGGCTACATGTACATATGTATGTTGGAGCTGTGCACTAAATACGTGTACGGGCACCAGTCAGGCTTATAGAGGTACATGTACAGGCACCAGTCAGTCTTATACAGGTACGTGTACGGGCACCAGTCAGGCTTATAGAGGTACATGTACGGGCACCAGTCAGGCTTATAGAGGTACGTGTACAGGCACCAGTCAGTCTTATACAGGTACATGTACAGGCACCAGTCAGGCTTACACAGGTACATGTACAGGCACCAGTCAGTCTTATACAGGTACATGTACAGGCACCAGTCAGTCTTATACAGGTACGTGTACAGGCACCAGTCAGTCTTATACAGGTACATGTACAGGCACCAGTCAGTCTTATACAGGTACGTGTACAGGCACCAGTCAGTCTTATACAGGTACATGTACAGGCACCAGTCAGGCTTATACAGGTACGTGTACAGGCACCAGTCAGTCTTATAGAGGTACGTGTACAGGCACCAGTCAGTCTTATAGAGGTACGTGTACAGGCACCAGTCAGTCTTATACAGGTACATGTACGGGCACCAGTCAGTCTTATAGAGGTACATGTACAGGCACCAGTCAGTCTTACACAGGTACATGTACGGGCACCAGTCAGGCTTATACAGGTACATGTACAGGCACCAGTCAGTCTTATAGAGGTACGTGTACAGGCACCAGTCAGTCTTATACAGGTACATGTACAGGCACCAGTCAGGCTTACACAGGTACATGTACAGGCACCAGTCAGGCTTACACAGGTACATGTACAGGCACCAGTCAGCCTTATACAGGTACATGTACAGGCACCAGTCAGGCTTACACAGGTACGTGTACAGGCACCAGTCAGTCTTATACAGGTACATGTACAGGCACCAGTCAGGCTTACACAGGTACATGTATTGCACTTGTGCTCAGATTGCTTCCCGAAACATTTTGCTTGTGTTTGAAATTAGAGTTAGAATATCCTTACTGATGACAGTATTCCCTCTTGTTGACCTTATACCTTTACAGCATTGACCTTCATGGTTTTATGTTAACTATTCACTGTTAGTATGAAATGGTCTAGAATTTAAGTTGATAGGATGTCTGAGTTACTTCCCGTTTCTGACGTGGACGTTTTGTAATTGTCATTTGTGTTGTCTAGTGGTTTCAAGAGTTGTCTCGGGGAGTGGAAGGGGCTGTACTTTCAGAAGTTAGTTGACACACTAGAGTTTCATTCCGATTTATGGACACGTGTACGTTCAGGTTAGGCTGGACGTTGTAGCTGAGCATCGTCACCACATGGCTGCTGCATTGCTGAAGTGCCATTAAGCCATAGTCAGTCATTCATTAAAGGTGAAAAAGCGAAGAAACTCTGAATAAAGAAACGTAAGGCATGGTTGACGTTCTCGATATTTCGACTAAGTTTTACTTGTCATCTTCCTGAAGGAGTTGCTATGCTTTTGCACTTTGCTAAGCTAGTTGGTGGATCAACAAGAACATTAAAGGTGAGCAATAGAGGTTATGTTGTCCCCTTCAGCTGCAGGTGACATTGTTAAGGTGTAACAGTTCTTCAGAGCAGTTTATAAGGGCACTTAATGGATGAAGAGACTAAGGGTTTCTGCTGTAAGTTGTTAGGCCCAGTGAGGTGACAGGTTAGGCCCAGTGAGGTGACAGGTTAGGCCCAGTGAGGTGACAGGTTCAAACCTGGCCCTTTGCCTGGTTCAGGGGCTCTTAAGTCAGCACTGTGAGTTTGTTGTAATATGCAAATGGGGGTAGTTTCTGAGCTGTGTCCTGTAAGGCAGCTAAATGTGGTGCACCAATATATTTGCAGCCTGTAGAACACGAACCAAATAAATTCAAGAAAGCTTAAAAATGACTCGAGATTTCGCCCATGACAAAGCTGCACGTTTTGCCTGGTTCTGAGTTTGATTTTTTGGAGGTTTTTAAAGGTGGATAATATCCTACTGGAAACTGCAGCATTCAGTTCCAAAAGCAGTATTTTATGACACTTATTTGCCTTTGTAGGTTATTTACTGGCATTAAAAGAGCAATTCAGCTAGAACGTAATTGTTCTGTTTTGTTCTTTCAGCTCCACCACAACCATTAAAACCTCCAGGAGCGAATCGTGCGGGACCTGCTGGTGGTTACGGCTCCAACAAGCCGGTGACAAGCAGACAGATCAGCAACGGGCCGGTCGCCCCAAGCAACGGGCCCCCTCCTCCACCGCCCAACTCCAACAAACCCGTGGCCAAGTTTGGCGGACCCGCTGTCGGCAATCGTTTTGGATCGGAGAACGGCAACCACAACACAAATAATATAGACTCTCGATCCAGCCATGGTGCACCTCCTCCCCCTCCCCCAGGGAGAGTAGTCGTACATCGGCCCCCGCCCCCTAACGCCAGACGTGCTCCGGGAGGACCCCCGCCTCCCCCACCCAGCAGGCCCCCGCCCTCGGTGACGGCAGAGAACGAGACCAACAGCAGACCGCCAAGCATAAATCTGAACAAGAACAGTATGAACGCAAAGACCATAAGCACAAGGCCCTTACCCCCTCCCCCGGTTCATCCTGGACCTCCCCCGGGGCTGCCAGGCGGCCGCCTCCCCTCAGCACGCTCACATGCCCCGCCCCCTCCGCCTAACAACAGGAGTGCCCCGCCCCCTCCACCGCAGAGGACAGTGTCTGCTGGATCAACTGGGCGAGGACCCCCAACCGCTAAACCTCCCCCTCCCCCGGCCAGAGGACCAGGGGCGCCCCCACCCCCTCCCCCACATGCTGCCCCGCCCCCTCCCACACGGAATACGGCCTCTAGGCCTCCCCCGCCTCCATCACGAGGGGCCAGCAACAGTAGTTTAAATGAAAATGGTAAGTTTTCTTGTGAATGTGAACAGACCGTGGCACACGGCATGCAAGCATCTTCCATGAATGCTAGATCATGTCTCGATCTATTTTACGTGAGCAAAATGTCACTCCTTTTTTATGTATTCTATGCGAACGCATAGCAATGCATTACGTAGTCATGACAATTTCCCAACTATCAGACTGCAAATTGTGGACCATAGTACAACCAAAAACAAATAGTTCTTAAGATGACAGAGGACAAATCTTTATCAGTATATATAAATTAAAAAAAAAAAAGCTGAAAGTGACTTAGCATCATTTTGTCTGTTTTCACAGTGTTAGAGGTGTGATCGCTTTCGTTTTGTTTTTGCATTGCTTTCGATCGTTAATTGGCTACCATCTTGTAAAATCGTCATCATCAAAAGCCGTATGTGTGTGCCATACTCAATAAGTATTGCTTGACTGGCTGAATATAGAAGATCAATAGCAGTTGAACAGTAGTGGATTTGGATCACTACTTTTTGCGGTTTTGCTGAATACCCAGACCCTATCTCAGATCAGCAGACAGGAGATCAGGCAGAGCAGCTTTTAGACCAGCTAGGGCTGGCAGTGGTCAACTTAAATCATTTTTCAAAGAATTAAAACGGAGATGTCTTGTTCTAGAATGGTACAGATCCATATCCATGTGTACCTGCCATACAGATCTAAAAGTAAGTTTAGGTTTTAAACTTGTTTTAAATGCGACAGAAGTCAAAAGTCGGGAAAAACGAAAATTGGACACTGTGTAATGTATCAGATTTCATAGTCGAAGTAATACTTCAACATTATTTACGCCTAGGGCATGTTAAGAGAAAACTTATAAAGCTCAGCATGTTTTATTACATGATTTTTCTGAGGTGAAATGGGATGTTCTTAACAATTCAGATGAGATTAACAGTATCCAACCACATGCAGCAGGAATCTAAAACTGCTCTGTGTATAGGCTACCATGGCTCAACTGAAGCATAGTTTCTATAAAAAGGAGAGAAACTTTACGTTGGCTAGATATCAATGAAATTCCCCCTGGCCCCTTTCTTAGGCTAGACATTCATATATGTATACTGTTTAAAATGTTAAGAAGTTAGACTATGTAAATTATGGCACTGTGTCAGTTAAAAAGCCAATGTGGCATTGGAGCCTTGTGAAATCACCAGCTTGCAGGCAACAGTTCGAAAGTTTCAGGATTACGAATTGTAGTATTTACTTTTCCCATAATCTCCCAGCTTGCTAAACAAACAGTTGATGGATGAAGGTGTGAAGTTACGATAATATTACTTTAGTGTCTTGATCATAAACAGAGGGCAGGCATCAGCATTATCTACATGCAAGAAGCCTGAGCATTCATCCTAAGTTACATTTCAGTGCCTATAGGTTCAAGTTGTTCATCAAAGTTAGGTTTTAGGTGATGAAGGAACTAAAAACTTCTGCTGAAGTTCCCCAGACCTTGATATATATATAACTTTATGTTCTGAGGGCGATAAATGACGAACATTTACTCTGTTACAAAAACTGTTCTTCCCAGATACCCTTTGACAGGGTGACAAAACAAACATGCAGTTGCAAGTAAATATTAACAGTGACAAGACGAACAGTTTGCACACACAGTGGTATCAAAATAACCACATATTCAGTAATTATGCTGTACAAAGCAATACAAATCAACAAACACAATCAACAAAGGACAGATTACAATCAAAGTATTAACTGAGTATATATTGAAAATGGGTTTTTAAGCATTTACATTTTGTTTTTCAATCATGGTCAAATGAACCTTTTTACAGAAGACTTTCGGAGATTTTGATTCTTAAGTCCCTTTCTATTGAGTTCCATAGTTTTGGATCATTGTATGAAAGGCTTTGTTCGACGTACTTTGAGGAGGGGAATGGCACTTGGAGATTACCATTCATGGTTGATCGGAGATGTTTTGTAGTTACAGAGTTGACAGGTTTAAATAGTGTATTAAGGTATATTGGACACTTTCAGTTTAGTATCTTATACATACATACTCCGGTAAGTTTTCTGGGAAATTTTGTATTGGATACAGAGGCAGTTTAGTTGCTTTAAAAGGTTGGAAGTTGGTGTTGAATAAGGGGCATTTAATATTAGTCTAGCTGCTCTTTTTTGAAGTGTGGCTGGTTTTTACACTGCAGCTTTGTCATGTGCTGTGCAGCCCTTCAGGTTCCTAACCTGGTTGGTGTATGACATGCCAACTGTACACTGACCATGTGTGCAAGCAAATTAGGTGTCGGCTTCAGTGTATCTTCACGCATAAGCGATAGTCAGATTATGATGTTATGATCAAGGTATGATTTTAACAAAAGTATCTAATCATGATATTTTTAACAAATATGAAGCCTGAAAAATATTTAATTTGCTTTTCTGATCAAAGCCTGAAATAAATGCCTTAGTGTGTAACCACCTCAAAATGTAACAAAATCGCACAAGTTTAGTCTGAAAGCTTTTTGTGGACTTCATTGGTCAAGAAACTGTGTGTAATTTGCAAATTTATCCCAAGACCATGGATGCCTACAAGTTTTCTTCTCCAGTGCTGGTGATGTGTTTGTTAAGGAATAGGCTTTAGTGTTCTCTGGCCAGATGCACAACGGAATTATAAGCCGAAGTTGATGATAAGTTAGTAGGAGCACGATCGTAGCTCTCACTCACAATTGACCCCCTATTGCCAGAAGGGATTGTAAGCTACAAACGTCATAATTTACAATCAGAAATTACAATCCGTATGACCCAGTTGTAAATATGTGCAATCGCCCTAAAAGGCGTCATTTACACAGACTGCTAGTGAGTAACTTTCGACTCCGTTAGTAAAAGTGTGGAGTTTATGAGTCTTAAAAAGGTGCTGCGAGATGTTTTTCACGTTATAAGCTGCTGAATCATGACAGTGTTGAACTCTTTTGAAAAAGAAGGCAAGAAAAGTGCATGGTCCATTTAGCACAGGCCACATATATGTACAAGTCAGATCAGGCCTAACATTGCGGTCGTAACCTTCTGAATCCAAATCTCGATGTTGATATTGATGTGGCACTGTTGTCAGAAGTGAGAAAGATGTACTGTGTCTTAATGGTTTGCCTTTGATCACATACACCACAAATTATGCTCATCCACAAAACTTCTACCTGTTTTGTTTCACTTTCAGATTTTGAATCCAGGTTTAAGTTCCATGAAGTTAATAAATTGCCACCTCCAGAAACGTTTACAAATTGTACAAAAACGTATCCTAGTACAAACCCCAGAAATGCTCAAGGTGAGTGTCGAAACAAACCTGAAAACAGGTGAGAACACCCCTGTGGAGAAAGTGGTTAAACCCATATTGTCCATGTTATATGACCCAGTACTGAGAATTAAAATCGGGTGAAATAACCTCAGTCCAATATTACATAACATGGACAGTTCAACTTGCTCCAAAGGGGTGTTTTCTAAATGTCAGTCAACTACTCTTAGACTTGCTTAACATGGTGCTACGAAAAGTTCCATACTGTTGTGACACAAGTGAATTCCAACTTACAGGGATAAAGAATCAACACTTACTGGCTGGGGTGGAGATGGAGAAATTTGGTGAAAGCCTGTCACCTTGGTCACAGTTGAGTGCTCACAGAGTACATGTAAATGTACAGCACAAAGCTTCAGCTACATGTAGGCTTGTGTATCTCGCACAGCAGTGATAATTCTGTACCCCTGTAAGTTGGATGAAAGAAAAACGCTTGGCTCTGTGCCTTGGCAAGGTGCTTCTCGGTTGTTGTAGACAAAGTATACCATGCCTACATTAAGTTACTGGAACTTTTAGACAAAGCTGAATTTAATTGAAATAATTTTTGAGATTTTGGAAGTTTTGTAACATGTAGTACCTTTTTCTTGGATTACAAGTATGTGTTTCAGTTTCTATGTGAAAAATTCTTGAGTATGGCTTGAAACAAGAAACAAATAAATAAATAAATGATGAATTTTCTGTTTATTTCAGCTTCATCACGGCGTGGTCCCCCGCCCCCACCTCCTGGGGCTCGGTGAGGACAGCTGAAGTGTTAGGGCCCTTAAAGCCAGTCTGTCCCTCATGTACCCACATGTACCAGCTCCACTGACCAGCTTGTTCCGTGGGTCAGGGGGATTAAGGTGTGGTCACAGACCTTCTCAGCTGGTGAACAGGACAGTGGGCAAGTGTGCGCCCCAAAATGACAAGGTGTTAGGAATTCTTGGGATGAAGAGAAAGTGAGGGAACTTCGTGTTAAATTTCCAAGCCTGTGTGTTGAATTGCCGAATGCAATAATTTAATCAGTTCCTGGAGGGCTGCAATTGGGTTGCAGCTTCACTGCATGTACATAAGAACTGGTAGCAGCCTGGAATGGCCACTGACTGGTCGAGTGCAGAATGTTCTGTTGGACGGAGTGAGAACAGACAGATGTTTTTCTGCGTACCTATGTGATTCTGTGTGGAGACCTGAAGACACAAGTGTGTGCGTGACAGGGGTGCATGTATGTTAATAATGAAGTGCTATGTGTCTCTACCACAAACAAGGAAAACAATTAAACTAAACAGCGTCACAGCGAACTAAGCGGGTGTCGAGCTGTGTGTCGCGGTGTGTGTATGTGTGTACATAATCTAGACTGGTCGAAAAAAAGCAGTAATCCTGATTATTTTTTTTTTTTATTTTTTTTTTTTTTTATCGGCTTATAAACAAAAAGAAGAAAAAATCAACTCTACAACAAAGGGGAAAGAACTCTAGGATGAACTTTACTAGAGTTATCTGCCCTTGCAAATTGTGCTCCTTCATTCCAGGTTTGGGCAGAGAGGGAGCAGTGATTTTCACGGCCCACACATTCTTTGTTCCGGTAGTTAACAATTATTCCTGAAGATGTCCTGTTCCACACATTGCCTTCCAACTCGCCCAGTGACCAGGCAGTAGGGAGAACTCTTCTGTTTGTATATATAGCATAAAGGGCTTTATGCAATGGACAGCTCTTTTTCACTTGTGTGGGAAAAGAGAGATCTTATATTTGATCAAACATGTATCTTATAATTGTATTCCTATACCATGGGTATATTCTCTATTAAATGAATCTGAATAATGACCTTGTGAAGACGCAACAGTTCCCTAAAGACAAAAAATGGGTGGACAGTGAATGTAAGGGATGTAAGGCACCGTTCCAGACGACCAAAGTGAAAAAAACAGGAAAGAATCATCCTGATCGCAAGCAAAATCTACAAATGTAAAACCTTAAAACAAAAAAGCAACAAATAGGTATATATTTTCACTACATCAGAAACGAAAATTTGTGCAAACCCACCAATTCGTCTGAGTGTGCACAATGGACTACCCCACTGCATTCTTAAGGGTGGGCGAGTAGTGGTGCACAGATATGAATCATGGTATATGAATTCACCCAATGGAAACACTCATTTTACTTCCACAGATATCTAGATGTTTAGCGGGTACCTCATCTGTAAGGCCAACAAATTTTGGTTGGTCACAAAACTTATTTTCCATTTTCAATACTTAGTACATGTTATGTGTAGATATATCCAAATGTCTCAGCTGGTGAACACAGGGTTTGGGCTGATACATGCAATGCCAAACTAAAAGTGTAAACAGTATTCTCACATCGTTAGATCATAGTGAACACACCTTGGATGCGGACAAGTACTGCAATAACATCACGCCTGCCTACAGACTCGTGACCTTTCGGTATAAAATTCATGAGTGCTCGGTTGATCAAGTTCTGTGAAGGTGTTGCATTACAAGTTCATGATCCCTCTAATACATGTATAGGTACACATTTAGGCCATCCTTCAAAACTCTTTTGATGTGGGTAACACATCCCTTTCACAAAAAGTTGGTAGGAAATGCTTATGAAAAAGATAAGGATTTTAAGGAAATTACATGTAACATGGAGAGAAAAAAATTCCAAAAAAAAAAAAAATACCAAGCCCTATAATAACTTTAAAGTAAGGCCCTATTTTTGAGGGGAGGTTGGGTTACCCGCAAACATATTTTTAATGATGGCCTTACATGTGGATGTTGACATGAACATTTGCCTCCCTGATTGTAGAAGGGTTTTTGTGATCGCAGTTATACATGTATATTTGTGCATGAACCCAATATGTTCAAAGTCCGCTAGGTCATTATTTTATCTTCTGGAAACCATTAATGGACATAACAAAATCGTGGTCTCAGTTTTGAAATTATGTTCCACAAATTGTGGCACTGTGTCAGTGAAATTTATGTGTACTTCATGAAGAACAATTTCATATTTTGCTTGGTAGAAAGCACTCTGTTCTTCAGGTACCTGGAAGTATAATGAAGCACAGGCAAAGAACATTCGAGTTACAGTTGAAAACAATTTATTGTATGATCTTTAATGCAGGACAATATTTCAGTCTTGGATCTTCTAAATCATCAGCATCCCATCTCCGTGGAAATGAAAGGTCTCTACAGTAGAATGGGACAGCTAAATTAATCTGCAGTGTCACAAAGGATATGAAGTTTTCAAATTCATCAGCTTTGTTCTTTGTACCTTGCACTCTTGTTATTACCCTACGACAAACTCCTGTACATAAACATTTCAAAAATATTTTTATATACCGTCATTATCCAGTGCATTATCCATCTATCTCCCAGTCCCCAAACACCACCCTCCCATCCTCTGCGCTGTGAAAACAGTGCCCTGTATTTTTTGTCTCGTGGTAACAGTGTTTGGATTCAGGTTGTGATGTACATGTAGAAAAGGCACCTCTATTCTGATCAGATTCCATAAAATTAATTGTGAATTCAAAATTTGCATTTATCATTGCTTGTCGTCTAGGCCTTAAATATCTCACCTGGTAGTTTAGTTATTCAAGAATTACTGTTGCAGTGAAGAATTGAATTCCTGACTTCTCAGATGTGTAACTAGACCTTTGTCATTTCATCTCGGAATTAAAATTGTCTCACAGCTGAGTATGGCAAGATGTAATTTAGCCATCTTTTGGGCATGAAATTGAAATTTCGTTCAAATCTTTTTGCTTTCGCTTTCACGCCCCCCAATTACATGTACATTACCGTGATGAACTGAAACAGGGAAGTCTTTCAATTACATTGCTCCAAGCTGAGAAGTCTGGCTCCAGGACAACTACATGTACCTCGTCCTGCAAATTTGTGCCAAAGTATCATATTCTGCAGTTGGTAGAAGCAAGTGCCGTGAAAATTCAACTCTCCACAGGACAGTCATATTGCACAGGAAACGATCACCTTTCAAATCGTCGAGTTCCTTGGCACACGTGCAATATCTTGACGAAGTTGGCTGGAATGTGGTTTTCTCCACAATTAAAATGGACATTCCTTTATATTTTAATATGACAGACTCTGCAGGAGTTGAAACCAACATGCATGGTACATGCACAAGACATCGAACCTAACTCAGCTATTAAACTGTTCTCCTGCAAATTTATACGAGTGTGAATGAATGAACATGAATATTTTTCAGAATTAGATACATTTAAATGTTTTGTCAGTCAATACATGCTATATGGTAATGGATGGATAAAGTGCTATCTTCACCTTTCTGTTAGCTTTTGTGTTGTTATGTGTGCAAGTACTTGTTTCAGGTACGCAGGTCGTTACTGATGCTGATTATTCATGTTTGCCTGCCCTTTGATAGGACATTAATTCTAGTTCATGTGAGCTTTTGAATAATGTATACTGTGCCTCCCCATTATTTGGCTTGCAACATTTTGTGTTACCGAAGGAAAGAAATACCTGTATTTCAGCCAGGGTTTCGAATAATTGTAAAACTGGAAGGCTCTTCTCGAGTGTAAACCTCTGCCACAGCTCAAGGTACATGTACAAACTCCCCTGCTGCAGTGGTGTCACCCTCCACTGCATGAAGAGTTCCAACAAAGGGACAATACTCTGCTAAGGACCATTACAAGGTAAAGAAACTTCAACTGTATCGTTGCTGAGATACAGACAGACAAACAGACAAGGCCTCTGTGCCTTCTGACAGGGTTTTCACCAGGATGTTGTTTGAAGTGATACGTTCTGTACAACCAAATAAATTATGCAGTACCTGAAAAATACAGTATCAAATACAGTGTGTCTTTAGCTATAATTTTGTCATCTGTTGGAATTATGTGCTCCAAAAATGTTACACGCTAAATTCCTGTGCATGTGTCCTGGGTTTTTTTGTTGTTGTTTTTTTCTTGGTTGTATATATTTCAAGTGTTTAACATACATGTGCTTTGTTTGACTGTTGACTGCCAGTAAATGTAGAAGTGGATGTGATAGTTAGTAGTTCCATAATGAGATCCGTGATCATTTTGTCTTAAATGTAGGCAGAAAAAGACAGACTGCTTTTCATCCGACCCCCAACCCATACTTAACGTCAGAATACAGTACCTGTGCTATATACACTGTATATAAATATATATGTGTATTCTGTGTAAATGGGTGCAGAATTTCTAACCTTGTATTTGCATAATTTATATTTGTGTAAAGTAATTTGTATCCAGTGGCTTAGGCATCCTGGACTCTTGCGTCTGTGCAGGAATGTTGAGCTCTTCTCTGCGACTCTCGCGCTCTCTGGTATTGGGCAATGTCGCAGTTCTGGGGCTCCCACACAGACACTTGGTATATTATGCTGCGATGGGTTTTTCCACGGGAAAGAAAATCCACTTTGTATTTCTTCCCATGTGGAGTATTCTGTAATAAATACATGCATATGTACAGGCGAAAAATTGATAATAAATACATTATTATTACAATATGTACGAGTGTTGATTATGTAAATTTATTCTCTGATACAAGACAACTGTAGCTTCAGAGGAATGAGGTTGGCATACACTGTTCAAATTCAGTTGGCAGCAGACCTGCATGCGTTGAACATAACAGGTATGAACTCTTGCTCTCACTCTGGGGACGTCATGACGTTAAAGTGGTTGACAGGCTTGCATAGCGTATTCATGCAGCCTGTACGTGCAGTCTGACGCTCATTGAAGACCACTTGGCTTCCACCAAAATGATGTGCAAATATGTATGTCACTCATTGGGGAAAGTCAGTAGCTAACCAATGATTGCTGGTTTCCACCAGGCTCTTCTTTCCTCCAACCACAAGACCGATTGCTTCCATGCACATGGATATGAAATATTCTTGAATATGGCATTAAAACAATCAAATAAACATGACCGGAAGTTTTGGGCAAATTTCCACAGGACTTGACAGTAACGCATGTTAAGACTTTTTTGCACAAAACCACAAGATTAAAAACTCGAAAACAGAGGAAGGACCTTTCTGCTGGGTGCCACAGGGTATAGACCTTGCTGTGCAATAGAACTTAAACTTTACCAGCTGAACAACAAAACTGGATTGGCTTTTGTTGTCCACACTTGGGAATATCATACCGCTTCAACATCAACCATAAGGGACCAGCGGTCAGTCCAGTCTGCAGCAATTAAGGCTGGTTTCCAACAGATGAGTCAGCCAGTAAACAAAGTCTTCTATCTAAAGCAAGGAATGCACGAAACTTTCCAAATTCTGAATCTGAACAATATTTTTATTTTATAATAACATCCATAATATACTGGTTTCAGTACATGGGGTATCTTTGTAAAGCAGTATGATATATATATATATATCCATACAGAGTTTAATACGTTTATGAGAAGAGAATCATGGTGTGGAACAAACACTGCATTCTTCAACAGCTCCTTTGCACTGATGACATTTCTGAGAATACCTATTCATACAAAAATATCTGTCACAACAAAACAAAGGTATCTATTCTTTGTACATGTAGTGTTGTAATCTAAGAGTATTTGTATTTGTAGACATGGAATGGTTGAAGCTATACTCTTACAATGTATATAATGACTTACATTGTACACAATTTAAATGCTTCATTTTTATGCTAGCAATACATCTACAGGTGCACTGTTCAAGGAATGGAGCCAATTTCACAGAGCTTGCAGGAATCACAAGATATTAAGCAGTGAAATTTTTGCTACAATGGGCCCTTCATCATTTCTATTATGAATATCACGCAAGACATGTTTCCTTACACAACTGTGTATAGTAACAGAATTTCATTCTATGAAATGTCTACTCTTGAACACAATTTCATACTCAAAAAAATTCCCTTCAAATTTTAATTTTTGGCCAACAAGACAAGGCGTATTCAGAAATCTGACAATAACAGACTAAATCTCAAAATTGAGAATAACAACATTTACCTCAACTGGTAGTGATGTTTTATACCGCAGCATTCGAAATAAAGCTGGAATTTGTCCATTTTCGCCAGTTTGCTCTAAAATTAGATTGATGTCTCCTTGAACATTCCCCCAATAACGAGCTTCATAACAATTGCACATGTATACACAATCACAGTGAGCACGGCAAACATGCCTTCTATTCATAAGCTACACCCAAAGATGTAACGGAATTATATATACATCTGGCTACAGCTTTATCATGAAAGTACATGTTATAAAATATTCAATATTATTATTTATACATCAGTGAAATCCCAGCATTTCCTTCACTAATAAAAGTGTTATTTTCACTACAGTGAAATATCACCTTTTGATATTTCACAGCCAGTGGTCAAAAAAGAAACATTTTACTTTATAAAGTTCCAATCTGACCTCAGCGGAATAAGGTCATAATGCAAGAAGACACAATGTCATATAACACAGCATGTACACCACGTCACGCTCTAGGCATGTCTGTGACAACATACAGCTGGAAAAAATGCCGAAAACACTTTAAAGTACACAAAATCATGATACTGTTAGGGTATAAATAATAAATAGAATATTTCACACTGAAGGGTGAATACCATAATTACTGTTCTCACTCGAACAACATTCATGACATTAAACCTTCAATGTGTAATATGCTCTATTTATTACGTGTACAGTAACCGCAGCACATAATTACAAGTGTAGGCAACATTATCTACACAAATGTGTACCAGTGGTGTATATATTTGGTAGGCCTATACACATACATGTACAGTGTACACGAAGCCTAGCCTATAACTGCATGCAGTTCACGACAAAACTTTGAAATTCAGGGAACATGTACACTTTCATGTAATACATAAGTGTACCTTAAGCACACTTCATCAAAGACACACGATATGTAATAGGCCTTTGTTCCAATATTAAACAGTTCACATGTAAACCCAATTTCGCTCGTGTACAAGATGCCGGCCTACAAGTACCACCAAATATCATCTCCCTAACTTCATTCTTGTCTCACATGAATACTCGTATAGGTGTACCTGTACTTAAACAAGACTCTAAAGCTGTAAGGAAGCAAATACGTGTCATCTCCAGGCTGACAGATCAAACAAAATTCACGCAATTTTACTTAACTCTAGAAGTTCAGTGAAAACCCTAAATAAAATCTGGAGTGAGCTAAAATGTCTGAGCACCTTTTCATGTAAAAGTGGCATCTGAAGGCAAAATGTGAAACAGTACATGAAAAGGAACTTGTAAACCCAAAATTAAAGATTTAAGGGAAATAAACATGTTCGCTTTTTACCTAGTGTCTAGACAGAAAATATTATATTTTGACGAAGCCCTGATGATGCCAAACCAAGGCAAAAAATCATCTTCATAATCACAAAACTGTGACACACAACCCATTCAACCATGTCCCTAAACCTGAGAAAATGTTAAAGAAATAGGAAACGTGTACTTCAGCAAGCTAAAAGTCTTCCTTCCTTAATATTTTATTTTGACATTTCACCCAGTGGGTCGAAGCACCCAGCAAAAATAAAAATACAGCACTGATGTTTCATATAACTCATTGTACTAAGGTATATGTCCAACTACTTCCCAGGTTTTGACTTCCCACCTTGACCTTTCCCTGAAAATTGAGTATAAGACGATGCCTGCCTTCAGGTGGAGTAGACGCCATTCTACTGGACATGCACGGCTACACCGCATTCACGTCACGTATGTGATAAAGTAATGGAAATGAAACGGACGGTAAGCCACAAAGTCTACATGTACCGTCTGTGGACACGAATGTCAAAGATTTCATAATATATATTTATATATATATATATATACTGTACACGTATGGTTTTTCGCCCTCAGGCATAATTGAGATTGTCAAGGAATTCATACTACATACATGTACATTGTATACGTTTTCTGAGTAAACTGCAAAGAATTAGCACACAGTAAATATTACACAATCCGCAACTCGCAACATGTACACCTTACATCATCTGTAACATAATGCCCATAAACTCTTAAATAATAAACAGGCCAAAATGACAACAACACCCTAATGTGTTGAAAAGAAAAGAAAAAAAAAATACACACATATATATATATACACACACACACACACACACACACATACACACATGTATTTATACTATGTTCTTGTATTTATTAGGGCTATGTTTTCCTGGACTTCCTGCACTAACCACATAGGTTACTTGTGCATATCTTAAATTCATGAAATAACTTCTCAAAATATGTATTTTGAAAAATTTAGAGCATCATGTAAGAGGTAATATGTCTCAAGAACTCACATACCACAGGCTTGCTCTAATTTAGGGTCCACTTTGTGCAGTCATCATACCCCTCATGTTTCCTCTGCCCCCAAAATTGGGGAGATCAGTTGCTTTGCAGACTGCTTTTCATCCGACCCCCAACCCATACTTAACGTCAGAATACAGTACCTGTGCTATATACACTGTATATAAATATATATGTGTATTCTGTGTAAATGGGTGCAGAATTTCTAACCATGTATTTGCATAATTTATATTTGTGTAAAGTAATTTGTATCCAGTGGCTTAGGCATCCTGGACTCTTGCGTCTGTGCAGGAATGTTGAGCTCTTCTCTGCGACTCTCGCGCTCTCTGGTATTGGGCAATGTCGCAGTTCTGGGGCTCCCACACAGACACTTGGTATATTATGCTGCGATGGGTTTTTCCACGGGAAAGAAAATCCACTTTGTATTTCTTCCCATGTGGAGTATTCTGTAATAAATACATGCATATGTACAGGCGAAAAATTGATAATAAATACATTATTATTACAATATGTACGAGTGTTGATTATGTAAATTTATTCTCTGATACAAGACAACTGTAGCTTCAGAGGAATGAGGTTGGCATACACTGTTCAAATTCAGTTGGCAGCAGACCTGCATGCGTTGAACATAACAGGTATGAACTCTTGCTCTCACTCTGGGGACGTCATGACGTTAAAGTGGTTGACAGGCTTGCATAGCGTATTCATGCAGCCTGTACGTGCAGTCTGACGCTCATTGAAGACCACTTGGCTTCCACCAAAATGATGTGCAAATATGTATGTCACTCATTGGGGAAAGTCAGTAGCTAACCAATGATTGCTGGTTTCCACCAGGCTCTTCTTTCCTCCAACCACAAGACCGATTGCTTCCATGCACATGGATATGAAATATTCTTGAATATGGCATTAAAACAATCAAATAAACATGACCGGAAGTTTTGGGCAAATTTCCACAGGACTTGACAGTAACGCATGTTAAGACTTTTTTGCACAAAACCACAAGATTAAAAACTCGAAAACAGAGGAAGGACCTTTCTGCTGGGTGCCACAGGGTATAGACCTTGCTGTGCAATAGAACTTAAACTTTACCAGCTGAACAACAAAACTGGATTGGGTTTTGTTGTCCACACTTGGGAATATCATACCGCTTCAACATCAACCATAAGGGACCAGCGGTCAGTCCAGTCTGCAGCAATTAAGGCAGGTTTCCAACAGATGAGTCAGCCAGTAAACAAAGTCTTCTATCTAAAGCAAGGAATGCGCGAAATTTTCCAAATTCTGAATCTGAACAATATTTTTATTTTATAATAACATCCATAATATATTGGTTTCAGTACATGGGGTATCTTTGTAGAGCAGTATGATATATATATATATATATCCATACAGAGTTTAATACGTTTATGAGAAGAGAATCATCGTGTGGAACAAACACTGCATTCTTCAACAGCTCCTTTGTACTGATGACATTTCTGAGAATACCTATTCATACAAAAATATCAGTCACAACAAAACAAAGGTATCTATTCTTTGTACATGTAGTGTTGTAATCTAAGAGTATTTGTATTTGTAGTCATGGAATGGTTGAAGCTATACTCTTACAATGTATATAATGACTTACATTGTACACAATTTAAATGCTTCAATTTTATGCTAGCAATACATCTACAGGTGCACTGTTTAAGGAATGGAGCCAATTTCACAGAGCTTGCAGGAATCACAAGATATTAAGCAGTGAAATTTTTGCTACAATGGGCCCTTCATCATTTCTATTATGAATATCACGCAAGACATGTTTCCTTACACAACTGTGTATAGTAACAGAATTTCATTCTATGAAATGGCTACTCCTCAACACAATTTCATACTCAAAAAAATTCCCTTCAAATTTTAATTTTTGGCCAACAAGACAAGGCGTATTCAGAAATCTGACAATAACAGACTAAATCTCAAAATTGAGAATAACAACATTTACCTCAACTGGTAGTGATGTTTTATACCGCAGCATTCGAAATAAAGCTGGAATTTGTCCATTTTCGCCAGTTTGCTCTAAAATTAGACTGATGTCTCCTTGAACGTTCCCCCAATAACGAGCTTCATAACAATTGCACATGTATACACAAATCACAGTGAACATGGCAAACATGGCTTCTATTCATAAGCTACACCCAAAGATGTAACGGAATTATATATACATCTGGCTACAGCTTTATCATGAAAGTACATGTTATAAAATATTCAATATTATTATTTATACATCAGTGAAATCCCAGCATTTCCTTCACTAATAAAAGTGTTATTTTCACTACAGTGAAATATCACCTTTTGATATTTCACAGCCAGAGGTCAAAAAAGAAACATTTTACTTTATAAAGTTCCAATCTGACCTCAGCGGAATAAGGTCATAATGCAAGAAGACACAATGTCATATAACATAGCATGTACACCACGTCACGCTCTAGGCATGTCTGTGACAACATACAGCTGGAAAAAATGCCGAAAACACTTTAAAGTACACAAAATCATGATACTGTTAGGGTATAAATAATAAATAGAATATTTCACACTGAAGGGTGAATACCATAATTACTGTTCTCACTCGAACAACATTCATGACATTAAACCTTCAATGTGTAATATGCTCTATTTATTACGTGTACAGTAACCGCAGCACATAATTACAAGTGTAGGCAACATTATCTACACAAATGTGTACCAGTGGTGTATATATTTGGTAGGCCTATACACATACATGTACAGTGTACACGAAGCCTAGCCTATAACTGCATGCAGTTCACGACAAAACTTTGAAATTCAGGGAACATGTACACTTTCATGTAATACATAAGTGTACCTTAAGCACACTTCATCAAAGACACACGATATGTAATAGGCCTTTGTTCCAATATTAAACAGTTCACATGTAAACCCAATTTCGCTCGTGTACAAGATGCCGGCCTACAAGTACCACCAAATATCATCTCCCTAACTTCATTCTTGTCTCACATGAATACTCGTATAGGTGTACCTGTACTTAAACAAGACTCTAAAGCTGTAAGGAAGCAAATACGTGTCATCTCCAGGCTGACAGATCAAACAAAATTCACGCAATTTTACTTAACTCTAGAAGTTCAGTGAAAACCCTAAATAAAATCTGGAGTGAGCTAAAATGTCTGAGCACCTTTTCATGTAAAAGTGGCATCTGAAGGCAAAATGTGAAACAGTACATGAAAAGGAACTTGTAAACCCAAAATTAAAGATTTAAGGGAAATAAACATGTTCGCTTTTTACCTAGTGTCTAGACAGAAAATATTATATTTTGACGAAGCCCTGATGATGCCAAACCAAGGCAAAAAATCATCTTCATAATCACAAAACTGTGACACACAACCCATATATATATATATATACTGTACACGTATGGTTTTTCGCCCTCAGGCATAATTGAGATTGTCAAGGAATTCATACTACATACATGTACATTGTATACGTTTTCTGAGTAAACTGCAAAGAATTAGCACACAGTAAATATTACACAATCCGCAACTCGCAACATGTACACCTTACATCATCTGTAACATAATGCCCATAAACTCTTAAATAATAAACAGGCCAAAATGACAACAACACCCTAATGTGTTGAAAAGAAAAGAAAAAAAAAATACACACATATATATATACACACACACACACACACACACACACACACACATACACACATGTATTTATACCATGTTCTTGTATTTATTAGGGCTATGTTTTCCTGGACTTCCTGCACTAACCACATAGGTTACTTGTGCATATCTTAAATTCATGAAATAACTTCTCAAAATATGTATTTTGAAAAATTTAGAGCATCATGTAAGAGGTAATATGTCTCAAGAACTCACATACCACAGGCTTGCTCTAATTTAGGGTCCACTTTGTGCAGTCATCATACCCCTCATGTTTCCTCTGCCCCCAAAATTGGGGAGATCAGTTTGCAGTGAGTATTAAACCGCGATGAATTTTTGTATGTGTGTCTGTCCTCTGACATTCGTCCAATCCACTTCACACTTTGCTGAGTGTACTGCTTTGGACCTGGCTTTATAAAGTGCAGTGTTGAGTATGGCAGACACTGTGTACAAATCAAGTTAGACAATGACAACATCAAGTTAGACAATGACAATACCAAGTTAGACAATGACAACATCACTACAGGGCATTGCACTTGTAACAGAAATGCTGTGATGTGCACTTGCCAACAGGTAGGTAATATTTTTGGTTTATCTGGTGAGATCATTAAAGACATATCACATTTTACAGGTATTTCCTTTAACTATTGCACACTAACATCATTCCAGCAAAGTTCTATCATTCTATAAGCAAACTGACACCTTGCCATAAATAAACACCATTCTAACAGACTGACATAATTCCAAACAAGTAGATAGGACTCTAGTAAAGTGACATTGTCATCTCTATCAACTTCTATCATCATTACCAACTGACATGAATCCATCACCACTGGCCTGATGATACAACAGGGACTCAGAATGGACCTGTGCACCTCTGCTTCACCTCAACATCACCTCAGCATGTAGCTGTGCATCTCTGCATCACCTCAACATCACCTCAGCATGTAGCTGTGCACCTCTGCTTCACCTCAACATCACCTCAGCTTGTAGCTGTGCACCTCTGCATCACCTCAGCAAAAGCCTATGCACCTCTCCATCACCTCAGCATATACCTGTGCACTTCTCCATCACCTCAGCATATACCTGTGCACCTCTAACTAGTACTTAGGCACAGTACCTCTACATGTACTGCATTCTTTATCCCTCAAACCTTCACATTTCGCACCTCCTCACAAGTCAGTGTTCTTCAGTATGATGCCTCAGTCAGGTACAATTATAACTGTAACCCTGATGGTAAAGCTATATTACACAGCCTTGCTACAATGAAATCACACACAGTCATGATGGAGGCAACGTCAACATAACACTTTCACATTAGCTAGGAATATCCAGAGCAGTTATGTTTGCACATACCTGTATTACAATGACATCCTGCAATATTTATTTATTTCTTTGGTGTTTTATGCCCTACTCAAGAATATTTCACTTATACGATGGTGGCCAGCATTATGGTGGGAGGAAACCGGACAGTGCCCGGGAGAAACCCACGACCATCCGCAGGTTCCTGGTACACCTTCCCACGTACAGCCGGAGAGGAAGCCAGCATGGACTGGAGACCTCCTGCAATAGTACAAACACACAATCCATTCCTTAACACTCCGTGACAATTTTTCTGTTCCTGTTCCCAAACACCTTCTTCATTTGTAGTTTACAGAGTCAGTTAGTTGGCCAGTGGACAAGGGGAATAACTCCTTGAGCAGCATACTTCAATGCATGCAGCTATAATACATATACATGTAGACAGCCAGTCACACATCATAATTTGTGTCAACAGCACACAGCGCAAACCAAAAGCCTGATCAAATCAAATGCAATATCCGACTGGCAATAACATGTGTACATACATGTGCCAATCAACTGCACCAATTCTCTGCAAAACCTGTTTTTGTATTCAAAAAGCAGGAATACCAACTAAATTGTCATGGGTGAAATGCTCTGCTTCTGAACTACCTGTCACCCTCCCCGTCTTCCACGAAGGTGTAAAAATACGGCATGTCATGGAAATGATGCTCGTTCTTGACGTGTCGGATGACGGCCCCCAGTAGGAGTTTACGTCCATACGTCAGCGCCTCGCCGCGATCCTGGACAAGCCCCGCCTCCATCAGCCACTCGCACAAGTCCGTCCCTGCAAATACGTCCTTGTACACCCTCAGTCGGTACCTGTCAATCACAGCATATCACAGTTACCCTGGCTTCTCCACTTTTTTCGCAAAAGAAAGAACAACTTTCAGCGCAATTTATGCTCTTTCTTAACCTACACCATTTGGGTTAGTCGTTTTCAGAGCTTCACAGAGAAGAGTAACTTTATCAGTCTACACAGAATGATGCCCTCAGAACAGCCTTGAATAAACATCTTGCAAACATGCAGAAAGGCGACGACACATAAAAGCTTTTCAGAGAGCACAATCCTGAAGTTCACATATCTACACAAACTCACAACCACATACCTACAAGAATGAATGAACTGCAGACGTCTTCACTTTTGCCCGTAAGTAACCCAGTCAACCCGTATTGCTCCAAAAGACGATGTCAGCTAACACGTTCTGATTTTACTTTTCTATTTTTTTTTTTTTTTAATCGTTATTGGACCCCTTACTCAAAAACTGTGTACTTAAATGACAATGTGCCAGATAAGCAAATAATGTCCAGTGTCTCCTTCATGTAAGACCACACAAGAACCCCAAGATAAATGGAACCAGGAACCTCATGTTTCATACGTCCCATGTCACTGAAAAGCAGGCAATTTAACTACTCTGCCCAGATAGGGTGCCAGACAACTTTTTTGAAATTTATTGGTACAAATCACTCAAAAAGTCTCCATTGGTCTAACAGATCTTTACCTGTCTTCCATAAATGGAGCCTATATCGCATGTTCTCTATACAAGCTAGAACAACTGTACATGCGTGATAATGTGCTGGCTCACCTGAGATCCTGGACTATTTCCTTCTTACAGTTCTCCTTGTGGTACCTGACAAACTGGTCACACACGTGTTTGGTCTCCTCATCCAGATCAGAGCTCTTTGGCAGGGTCACGACCTCTACACCATACATCATGCGACGCCACCTGGTGAGTAGGGGGAAACAACAATGCAACTGGTTAATTTGGTCACAATTTGTTTTTACAGGCTGGAGACAGAATCTGAACCCTTAATTTCTTCCAGTGACTCAGCAGCCACTTAACCCTCGGTTGGATTATTTGAACCCAGTTAGCCATGCACTTACATGAAGTCACTTACGTGAACTTTCCTGATAGGCTACATATACACATTTTCATTAACAAGAATAAATAAGCACAATATGTGAGCGTCTCAGGCTTTGAACTCATGCTCTGTTGATGACCAATCTAATTTACCACCTGACTTACTGGAGTAACTTTATTTGGCACTTTCATACTTTGCAACGCACATTTCTATTGTCAGATCCTCATTACGCAGAGAAAAATTGTCAAAGGACAAGTCATTAATGAAGACATTGGATTTAAGTAGTCGTTCATCACTCAAAACCTAGCAGACATTGGCATGTACCAGCGATCAAGACCATACTATTAGAACTGCAACAGTGCCAGTGAGACTTAGATTTAACCAAGTCCTTGTTCTATAGTCTCCTGAATGGGCTACAGATGCCATTTCACATTCATATGCCAGTTAACATCTTACCAGCTTTCTTGTGAGACTTAAAGTTTTGACTTGAATTAGAGTCTCAGCACCAGCGGGTATTTTGCACTGTCCTCAATTTATGGAGGTAGGTTACTGGGCCTGTATGATGTATTGAGCACGCACCGTCAGTTTGATGACCACGCAATATGTACACATTGGCACAACTGAAGTCTGTGACTGGTCCACATTTGTGTCACAGCCACATACTGGGTTGTCTCCCGTAACCACCCATTCATTCGTAAGTAAGTCAACAAGTTCCGAGAGTCTTGTGACTCACATAATGAGCAGGACATGGAATTGATAGGTATTTTACGCCATACTCAAGAATATTTCACTTATACGACGGAGGACAGCATTATTGTAGGAGGGAACCGGGTAGAGCCCACGGGAAACCCAGGAACATCTGCAGGTTGCTGGCAGGCCTTCCCACGTACGGCCTGAGAGGAAGCCAGCAGGAGCTGGAACTGAACTCACAGCGACCGCATTGGTGGGAGGCTTCGGGTCATTGCGCTGCACTAGCACTCTAACCGACTGAGCCACGGAGGCCTCCAGGACACGGAAGGACGGTTTGCAAGCAGCTGGCAGTTACATTGTACGTGTCAGTCGAGATTTCATACATGTATGTATGCAACACCTTATGACAGTCACACGATAAAGGTGAGCGTCTGCATGCATTTTCTTATAAATATATAACAGCTTTTAAATCAAAATTCCTTCACCCAGCCATATGCATTCCTGGCTGGTGCTGAATTTTCCTCCAGGTCATCGGTTTCCCTAAGGCTCTGCCCGGCTTCCACAATAATGCTAGCCACCGTTTTTTAAGTGAAATAATCTTGAGTACAGCATGAAACACCGATTAAATAAATAAATAAATAAAACCTTCTCCTCCACTGGCCAGCTTTTGTAATACTGGTATAAACAAAACATTCTCTCTGTATTCAGACATAATCATCTAAGTAAACGCTGGTGTTTCTTTCATTTATAACATTGTGTACATATGCAAAACAGCTGAAATAAGACTGATTTATTTATCTATTTATATCATTTGTGTTTTATGCCATACTCAAGAATATTTCACTTACATGCAGCGGCCAGCATTATGGTGGGAAAAGACCGGGCAGAGCCCAGAGGAAACCCACAACCATTGGCAGGTTGCTGGCAGTCCTTTACATATACGGCTGGAGAGGAATCCAGCATGAGCTGGACTCACAGCGACCACAAGAGTGGAAGGCTTCTAGGTCATTACGTTGCGCTAGTGCGCTAACCAACCGAGCCTTGCGGTTCTCGAAATAAGAGTGATCAGTTAGATAAAGACAACCAACAATACAAGTGAATACCAGATAACTGTGATACACCTGTACTATCACCTCAACCATAAATCCACCCAATCCAGGGCCCATTTCACAAAGCAGATCTTGAACAGTAAACGTTCTCGTTTGTCTCCATGCTCAGCAGCCATAATTCCACTGAACTGACTGATAAATTAGTGTTGAAGGACAAGTTTGAGAATGAGTCACACATAACTTATGATCACATTACTTATGGTGGTCAAGTGAAGGGATCCAGAGAGCCTAGGGGGACACCTGTGTCACGTGACTGACAAACCCCTGCAGATTTAAAAGTTCCTGACAAAATAGCCAGAACTGGATTCAAATGTACGGCCAACCAGCACATTAACAAACGGAGCTAATGTGGCCCACAGTTTCACTTTAAGACGAAGCAAACATCTGGCTCCGTTCACTTCACTTTACTGAGGCATTACGCCCCACTCCTGCCAAATTTCCAAATTAGAAAATGATTGAGAAAGAACTATGGAGTTGTTATTAAGGTAACGTAACTTGACTGAAACTGAAATGGTCCACTGAACTTCTGCTTTGTGAAATGGGTCTCAAAAAGAAAAGAAAAGAAAAATACAAAAAATAAATAAAATAAATAAAACATGAATAACATTATTAATTAGAGGTGTAAATCCTGGTGAGATCATGCAGATGGAGTGTACCGGCTCCAGGGGTCGAAGGTCAAATCTGATAAACAGTTACCTGAGGTATCTTAACAGCAGCCATCTGGTTTTAGCCCATGCTAGGCTGACAGGTAGAAAAACAGTTATAATGTTACCAGAGAAAAACAAATAAGCAAACAAAAAACACTTGAACAACCAATCAAATGCCACACCTGTGTAGAACAGGAAACAAAACTGCATGTAGAGCCAGACGCCAGAGTGCGTCACATGGCACATTAGAGCGTTAATTATTAGTACAGCCGTACATGTATATACATGTAGGTAGTAGACAGAGAGAGGAAAATGGCTAAGATACAGATCTTTATCATATTTGGTCACATTTTATTAAATCAGAGAGGTAAGTCAATGTTAAATTATCAACTGAACTTTCCAATCCAGCGTTATCAAAAGCTACAGAAAAATTAAGTTTACAGCTCATGCCATGTCTTGATCTTTTATTTGTTAAGGTTTCCATACCCATTTTACGATTTATTACCATGCACATCTGCACAACTGCAAATGTAGTTCACACCTTTCAGTCAAGCCTTAACGACGAGTACACTAATTATGTATGCAGTCGCTACAACATGCTTTACTCCCAGCACCATATCCTATTAGGCCTATACATGTACACAGCCAAGTCTCTAGGCAATGACAACACCACCAGATCCCTGACAAAATTTCCATGCATCTGTTATATCTGAGCGCGTAGGACAAGTCCCAGCTGAATTTATTTCAATACAAGTAGATGTCTAACCAACAAACGTACTAGTAGACTGAATCTTTCGATTTTCTAGAGTCTTCTCGGGAGAAGACGTACTTCAAAGACTGCTATAAACATGGGCATACATGAGTACAGGAGAATGTTGGTGTAGGAGAGTGCAAGCCCCTGTTCGTAGTCATAGACTAAGCTGATTGTAACCACCATGACAACCCATGTTAAAGAGATAGGTATCCATGGTAGTTACAATCAACTTAGTCTACGACTGCTTTGTGGAACAGGGCTCAGGCCATTCTCAAGTGGCAGGGATTTTAGTATTGCTCCCTGTAACACTTTGATCTGAAGTATTGTTCATTTTATTTTCCGTGGTCTTTAATGCCCTCAGTAATATACATGGACATCAGCAGTCAGTTTGTTTTTAAGGGTGGAGAGACCTCAAATGCTCATAGTAAATCAGTCGTGTTTTCCAAGTACATGAGCAGTGAAATCAGCCAATCAACTCTAATATCCCATGCTTGAAACTGTCATGCAAAACTGCAGAATTCACAAACAAATAAGTCAAAAAAACAATCATGCAATCTGTGCTTAATTCTTAGGAGAGAAAGCTTATCCTTCACCACAGCTGATACCAAAAGGTTCCACTGTACAAAAGCAGTTCAGCCGTGCTGTCAACAACCGCCGCAGGCCATGCCACATACCAGCCTTCATCAGCTGCTCACTGCAGTGTACCACTCTCCATAATGTTAAAAACCCATGACATTTGATAGTTACGTACAACGTTAAGCCAGCTGTTCATACCAAAGTGTACCACTCCCCACACCTTCAACAACCCATATCATTTGATGTCACATACCGCCTTATGTTAGCTGCTCGTACCACAATGTACCATTCCGCATACTGTCCACAATCCGTGGCATGCGACGTCACATACCATCATACGTCAGCTATTCATATCACAACATACCACTCACCTTTTGACAAATGGTACAACGATTAGCTGAGAGTCCAAGCCAAACAATGCAAAGATAAGAAAGCCCTGGAAACAAGAAAATGGTTCAGCATGAGGTGATGAAAGTTTCAAAAATTCTCATATATCACCAAGACCTATTAGTAAGCTGGATACAACATATATAGATATAGATATGGCAAATTGGTTCAGCAAGAGGCATTTATTTATTTATTTATTTATTTATTTGGTGTTTCGTGCCATACTCAAGAATATTTCACTTATATGACAGCAGCCAGCTTTGTGGTGGGAGGAAACCGGGCAGAGCCCGGGGGAAATCCACGGCCATCCGCAGGTTGCAGACCTTCCCACGAACGGCCGGAGAGGAAGCCAGCATGAGCTGGCCTTGAACTCACAGCAACTGCATTAGTGGGAGGCTTCGGGTCATTGTTCAGGAAGAGGCATGTGTGTTGCAGAAAACTCCTTTAAGTAAATAAAACCACATGTACAAATGAACTTTTTCGTACAATTTTGTATGGCAGATCATTAAAATGTAAAGTCTTTAAAAGCCAAGGCAGAGGAACTACTCATTGTAACTACACATGTAATTCTTCAACTGTTTCGCATGTTTACAAGGTGTTTATTCAAGCATATTCTGAAAGCATTGTTTTGTGTGGACTGATGAAAATATATTTTTTGTGAAGCCCTGAAACTGGCCAATCCAATTCATGTAGTTTTGTCTCCAAAATCAAATTAAAAATGTGCATAAACTGCACTGAAAGTTGCTCTACCATATGCAGAAAGGTTCAGGAATTAGGGTAGTGACAACAAAAGACCATTCAGCAATTTTACAATAATACTGATACCTGTCCATAGTTGAACACTCCATCGATGAACTCTATCTCCACATAGATGCCAGATGTTTCTTTATTGAACAATCTCCACACACAGAGGAACAGACCCTGCCAATTACACCCAATAGACTGATTAACCACCTGAGCTACATAATGACATTTACACCCTAATTCTTTCATTTTTGGGACCTTTGGTTTGCCCTTAATCGTCAGTTTACATGTATATGTAACAGAAACACACAGTTTCTCTTTTCTCACATCGTTAGCCCATCTCATGAACAACGTATCCAGATCTTCAATTTTCCCAAACAAGAAATGTAATTTTTAGATTTAAACCCTATTAATAACTGTCCTAACAGTTGGAAGAATTAGGGCATATCGATTCATTGCTCAGTTATATATATATATATATATATATATATATATATATATATATATGGCAATCAGGAGTAGGAATAAACTGGAGCAGACGATGGACTTATGCCAGGTGCCTGACGAAAAGAATTTTTCATTTATACCATGGCAGCCAGGTTTGGAGGCAACCAGAATAAACCACCAACCTTTGGGAGGTACCTAACATACCTCCTGACCTCAATCTTTTGTCTACACAGCAGATGTTGTCATAGAACACCACAAGTAAAACATGAATGGCAGAGTCAGCTGCATGCTCTACTTCCTCTCAGATTAACTGCAAACCTGGAAACAGGTGCCTGATATTTTTTAATACACCTCTCTGTTGGCAGTGGTGTGACCCAAATGAACTTTGTCCAGAACTATAAAATATGGAAAAAATGGTCATACCATTTTATCCCAAAGGGTGTTCTCAAAAGTGTCAGTGGCCTATTTCCAGGCGTGTAACTGTAAACCACAGGGAGGGGTGGGGACTTACAATGAACATGGAGAGACAGAGTAGGAGCAACAAAATGATGTGTCGGGACAGTTGCATGTCAGCCTGTCTCTCCCGCTCCTCTTCTCGCGTCAGCACCTTGGGTTCCGACTCCTTCTCCGTGTTGACGGCCGTGTAATGACGCAGCAGACCCTCACACTCGCGCCGCTGCTGGTCGTTGCAGGCCGTCACGCAGGTGTGGTCGTCGATGACATCATGGAGGAGGGACTCCATGCTGTCTGCTCCGTCGCTGGTCGTGGAGGAGCCCAGGCTGTCCTGAGAACTGGGGAACGGGATGATGTCCTCTATGCTCTGCGCTGTAACAAAGAAAACGCAATTATTTATTTGATTGGTTTTTTATGCCATACTCAAGAATATTTCACTAAGACGACGGTGGCCAGCATTATGGTAGGAGAAAACCAGGCCCAAAACCTATGCATGTTTGCAATTTGCTGGCGGACCTTCCCACGTATGGCCAGAGAGGAAGCCGGGGTTGAACTCACCTTGATCCCATTGGTGAGAGGCACCTGGGTCATTACACTGCATTTGCATGCCACCCCCCTTTGCCATGGAGGCCCCGAAAACAAGGTTGCCCATTTGACTATGATTTAACCAGTGATCAAATGGGACTGTTTAATCCCAAAGAGGTGGTGCTTGTGTTAAGTAGGGCCACTTGATGCGAAACGTTGACAATATAGCAGTACAATATCGCAGCAGAAACTGAAAGATTTGACATACATACACTTTAATGTGACCTCATTATGATGAGATGGAAGAAGAACATTTCACATCATAATCGGTTAATTTATCTTCTAATATAAGGCATTCCCTTAATGAGGGGCATTTCCCTGATGTTCCAGCCATTGTACATCAGTGCTTTTTTGTTTGTTTTTCAAAAACATTTGAGCATTTGTTTGTTTGAGCAGAGTTTAACATCGCATTCAGCCCTATTTTGGTCACATCACGACGGTGTCTCCTTGAAGCAGGCGGGGCTCAATGCTGATATAATTACAGAGCTGTCCCACTGGAACACCATGCCGAAGACACCAGACATGACACCCCACCCAGTCACATTATATTGACACCGGGCCCATCAGTACTTTACCTATTCCTCTCATGTTGGGCACGAAGCGAGATAGTGCCCAGGGGCCAGTTTCATGATGCATACTTAAGCTAGGTAAGCCTTAACTACCATAACAACTCATGTTATACAGATATGAAGTTCACTTAGCTACTTAGCACTAAGTATACTTCATGATTAGGGTACTGAACACACATTTGCCGAGAAACTGTATGTCACCTGTACAGGGTAACAGGTACGGTCTTGCCCAGTTTATGATGCATTTTACACTTTTAAGTGTGGCATAAAACACCGGTACACGGAAACGGGAGAAGTCAGAACAACAACAACAAGAGTCACCTTCTCCTGTTCCTCCGCAGCGAATGGCTACACTGTTCTCACAGTTGTGGCAGTTCGTGCCCTTCTCTCTCTGCCTCCTGCCGCCTTTCTTCCCCTTCTCTGGCTTCACTCTTGCCACCTCGTTCCCGATGGCTCCGTTGATGGCTCCGCTGACCTCTGTGCCTATCATATTGGGGCCAGAGCCCGAGGTGTCACCGACGTTGCTGAACAGTGGCTCCTCCTCGTCTGAGGCGCAGGAGAATGTGCGATGTTTGGAGTGATGCTCAGTCCTCTGGTGGATCACCAGCGATGCCACGCAGATCACAAAGCACAATAGCAGGATCACCACTGACAGGATCGTCTGAAACCAGCGATGACAAACATAAATTTAGCAGAACCATGGTGAGCATTTTGTTTTTCTCATTTCATGTCCGAAGTCAAATCTTTGGGTTTCCATTTATACAGACCTTTTTTCCTGTTTAATATTTCCTCTTGTGTGCATACTTGTATACTAAAGTGTTATAGTAGATAAGTTTGCGTCGAAATTGTGGGAAAATTTTGGGAAAACATGCTATAAGAAAAGCAATAATGAATTTGCTCATTACATCATATAATGTAACACATTTTTGTCTGTAACAACCACCCTTCAAAGAACAGACCACATTTTTAGGAAATAAACATGCTCAAACTGTTATGATTCCACATTCAATAGAGATACAGCTGTGGTACACATATATTCATGTGAAATGCAGACATACAGCAATCAGAGAATGTTTTGCTGCTGAATAGAATCTCTGATGTCCTTGTGCTTTAACGTGGTCCAATAAGTCCACTGTAGCACTTCAATCTTTATTTCTGTTTTAATCACTGTAAAAAAAAAATGCCAAAAAATAATGAAGACCATATTTAGAATCGGCATGAAATTGCCTTTTAGATGTTGCTTCCTTTCCACAATTGTGGTCTGTTCTTTTAAATACCAACAACATGATTTCAATCACTGATAGACAAATACTTGATGAGATTATCTGTCATGAGGACAACCTGCTTTATACGGAATCAAAATGGCAATGCAAAATTTCAGGGTTGCCACATCTCAGGGAAAGCTGTGTGCTAGCCAATTCTTGTCAGCAACTGTGTGATGTCTACCGGAGTTGTCTCCCCCTTGTTCATACCTGGTCAGTCCCGTAGTGGAAAGAAGGGTCAATCTCATTTTTGGTGTGGTCGTTGGCAGCAATAAGCAGGATGCCTGTGCTTATCATTGGTACCCTGCAAACCAATCACAGACACTCTGTTTTGCGGAGGTAACAATTCATACATTCCTCTACATGATCTACATGTACAAATGTACATCAGTTCTTCAAAGTTCAAAAATCATCCACATACAGCAAATATTTTAACTATGTTCTGTTGACATCCTGCATCACATACTAATTAAAAGAGTAAGGGATATTCTATCTATGAACCATGGCTACCTTTAATTACATGAACAGTTTACACCTGTCGATGACTCTGACGGGAATGGTATATGGAGTAGTTGCAGTGAAATTTAAGGCAACAGGGTGACAAGTTTGATGTTAAATTTCGAAAAATACACCCAAACCAGATTTACATGCAGGTCTGGATGACACTGGTATGTTTTGACGGCTACTGTAACACATCAAGCACTTTAATGTGAAAGACCACACAAAAATAAAAAAAACAAAATCTAAAAAATTCAGTGAAGGTATTCTCAGACACAGTTTTTAATGGCCTTTTCACTCACCATAGCTTCCGGATGGACTTTCAGTTTAACTCCTCGTTAAGTCACCTTTATACAATTACATTTTCAACATAGATACTGAAATATGTACTATCATTTCTGTGGATAGCGTACGATATACATGTACCATGAAATTCTAATTACTTTAGCAGGAAAGATCCTGGAAGTTCAGGAAAACACAGAATCTGAGTGAGGTCAGCCGAAACTCACCCGAACCCAAAGAAGGCCAGCCAGACTCTGGCCCTGAGGACGAAACACAGACTCTTGACGCGCTCCAGACATATTGCCACGGCGATCATGGCTGTCCAGCACCGTGACGACAACACGCCCACCAAGAGGACGACAAACTGGGCGTAGTGCTGCCACGTGTCGTCTGCGTCCAGCGCCCGGTACAACACCATGCCCAGGCACGCCAAAAACTGAAGCAAAGACACTGAAATTTTTCACATGAACATTTACTAACATCAGCTTTTTTTTCTCTGGTCAGTGCAGCTTTCATGACAACTTACAAGCTACAACCTCCAACGATAAATTGGCAAGTTGTTGTTCTCCATGGCTTTTTGCTTTGTGCCTGATTTTCATACTGGTAAGAAAGGCAAGCAAGGAGAGTCAAACAGGTACCACCACTGAAAAAACATCCGCAGTAAATATAGCAGTTCGGTTTGTTTGAAACAGTTTTCGCTAACACGGTTACTCAACTTGGGAATTTTTATTTTAATAGTAAGAGCTGTCTAAGACCTTCAGAACAAATATTAAAATTAGTATTTATAATATTCTAATCTAGGCTGAGGAACAATACCACCAGCTAAGTCTCTTATGGTGAAGTAACGTGTTACCTGAGAGAAGAGCAGACAGAGGGTGAACTGATGAGGGACGCGTTGCCACTTCCTGGACAGGATGAACACACCTGCCACCCACACCTGCAATCACACAAACACAATTATATCTAGTTATTTACTTCACTGTGACTTAATGCACTACTCAAGAATTTATCACTTATATGACAGAAGTCTACTTTATGGTCAGGCGAAGCTTAACTCTCTCGGGCAGAATGCATAGCAATGCAAGCACCTGCCACCACTTAATCCACAGTGACAACCCCAGAAATCCACAAATTCTACATCCGAGGCAGGATTTGAACCCGTAACCTGGCTACAGAGAGACAAGTGTTTTAACCACTTAATCACGTCCTGTTCTCTCAACAGAAAATTTAGTGCACAATAATATGAACAGTCATATTTACAAGTATAATAATTCCTGACTGTAAGCATCTGTCGTCACATGTCTACTCTGCACCTGCCAGTTTACAGCCAGGGCAAGTAACGCCAATATAACTCAAACATTTGAAAACGTACATGTATACGTATAGCACAGTCTTTGACAAACTCAAAATCGAGGAACTCGGCAGATTACACTCAAGTTCGACCAACAGTTTCAGAATTTTCCAAACCACCAAATTTTATTGTATTTATCTATTTACTCGATCTGTGTCTTTACACCATGCACAGGAACATTTCGCTTTTACGACGGTCGCCGGCATATTATGGATGGAGAAAACCAATCAAATTTCACTGTGACCTTAGCAGTATCGTAAAACGTCCCAGTCTGTACCACAGAAGTAAGCCACTAACATGGAAGATTAATACACTCAAGATTATCCTAAAGCTTCAAGTTTGAGCATAACACTGGCCGTGTAAAGAGTGTACAAGTCAAATAAAACAGTTGATCTAAGCCAGTACTCACACAACAGATCATGCTGACAATGGAGACATCCAGCGAGGTGTCCAGCAGAACACTCTTGTAATCCGTCTCTGAACTGACCACCAGGGTCATCATCTTGGCCGATATGAACATCAGTGGGGCAGCGACAAATGTACAAGCCACCATACCAGACGCCACCTTCGAGTAAAAGCACGGGTATGATGTTGCACGTTCATTGATTTATTTGTTTGGACGTTCATTTATTTATTTATTTATTTTAATTTTATTTATTTATTTGTTACGCTGTACTCAAGAATATTTCCCTTATACAACGGCGTTGCTGGCAGATCTTCCCACTTACGACTGGAGAGGAAGCCAATGTGAGCTGGCCACGAACTCACAACAATCGCATTAATGAGAGGCACCTGGGTTATTACACTGCACTAGCGTGCTAACGACCTCAGCCACAGAGCCTCCTGTTATACATTCAGGACACATTTATGTGTATTTAATTTCCAGACGCACCATATTCTTGAACTAACCAGTACACTTTTAGCTGGTATTTGCACTATGCACCTTCCTAGGTGATTGTAAATTTGTCCTTAAGGCTGTTGCTGACATCCCCAATAATTCTTCCCAGAATGAATGAAAGACTGAAAGAAACCTTTATCCTGAGAGGTAAAGCAGAATATTACAATACCAATACATCTTCACACTGTGATAATATTTACTTATCATTTTCTTAAATAAGTGTGTACATGTACACTTTCAAAAAACATATTTACTTATTTGATTGGTCTTTCAGGCCATACTCAAGAATATTTCACTTGTATGACGGCAGCCAGTATTAGGGTGGGAGGAAACCTAGTAGAGCCCTGGGGAAACTAACAACCATTTGCAAGTTGCTGGCAGAATAAAATATACTTAATTTGGAGTTCATGAGGTACTTTTCTCCACCAAAAACACCCGACCACTCATGAGCAATTTATTCAAAAATGCATTTATTTATTTATTGGTATTTTACGCTGTACTCAGTATTTAGCTGAAAATGATAGGCCAGCATTAAGATTGAGCTGGAAACGGGTCAGACATCTGTGTATTGCTGGCAGACCTTCCTCTGTACAACTGCAGAAAAAGCCAAAAAGAGTCGGACTTAAACTCACAGAGACAACGCTGTTGAGAGGCCATTGAGTCATTGTATTGTGTGCCACAATACACATCAAAACATGCAGAAATACAACTAAGTTGGCATAAAAGAACTTATAAAGAAATAAATAAATAAAGAAACACGTACAATCTCTGTGGCAATGGCGTACTGGCTGGCATAGAGGAAAACACTGGGTGCTGTGGGGAATGTGCCATAGAGAAAGCCGTACATGCTGAGAGAGATGGTCTCGTTCTGGAGTCCCCCGGAGTGCAGGGCACTGACCACCTCCCACGTGATCAGAGGTAGCAGGATTCTGTCAACAGAGAACAAGTTGACAAAATACAATGCACATGTAGCTAAAGCATTCATGTTACAATATCACAGACAAACAACTAATAAGCAATGCTGAGCACTGAGTTGAAGGTGGACATCTAGTAAGGCCAGCCTTAGAAATATTTCCCCTGGGCGTAACCCTTACACAAAAGGGCCCTATTAAAAAGTTCAAAAGTTATTTTTCTCTACCTGTTGATTTCGTAAAAAACCCTATCTTGTTCAAAAGCCAAAATAAAAACAATACAAATTTCCTACCAACCAACCAACCCTATTTTTTCTCCTGGGATCACTCGGCAGAGAATATTTTTTAAGAATGGCCTCACAACACCTTATAAACCACTTGTACCTCTTAAATAATAATCACACTTCAAAGAGTATAACACTAAAAAACTACCTGTCTGCAATGATGCCAGACATTAATTCCACTCTCGCAGGTCAATTTTATCACGGTTTTAAAACTGGACAAAAATACATTCCACATATTCTCAGATTGTACATTTCCCCTTATGCCAAACTCTGCGTAAAAAACTGGAAACATCTCATTTAATAAAATAACATCTGATGTACAACTAACTTCAGAAACAGCTTTGTTCAAGCAAATAAATGTATTTGTACTTACGTCTTGGCTATAATAAGCAGAACGGGGAGAGTGAGAGCGAAGCCCACCTGCCCATGAACCTTGCCCACGAGACTAAGGCCCAGGTAAAACAGGGCTGAAGCACTGTACGCATCACCTACAGGGGGTAGGAAAACAACAGGTAGGTATGAAGCATGCAAACACGTTGGCTGACATTTTTGAAAACACTCCTCTGCTGGCAGTGGTATCACCCGTGCAAACTTTGTCCAGTGCTAAATAACACTGAGGACAAAGTCATACCAATTTGTCCACAGGGGTGGTTTCAAAAATATCAGGCACCTATTTGCTGGTATTTGCATTTGATTATTTCCAGAAATGAGCTCCAAAAGCTACTCTCCATCTGCGGTTCAACGATGGTGGAAACCAGACTGCTTAGAGTAACTTACCAAATTTCATTGGTTAATGTACAATTATGCAATATACTGTTGTACAGTAAATGTTCAATGCTTATCTACTTTTATGCTACATCGATCACCATAATCCTTGCTTAGATATATGTGTACGTTTATGTGCATTGCTGATAGTCATATCTCTCTGGCCATATGTGGGAAGGTCTGCCAGCAACCTGCAGATAGTTGTGGGTTTCCCCTGGGCACTACCCGGTTTCCTCCCAATTATAGACTGTTGAGGTTTGTTTGGTGTATTTCTAGTCACAGATAACCTTAATGACCTAAAACTGACAATGACTGAGTTGCTTATTTTTCCTGATTCTGACAATTTCGTTGATTTTAGAAAGATGTTTTGAGGTTTGCTTGGGAAGGTATGACGATATTGTACTGCACCAAATGTAATCTTTTCTGATCAGAAAGATTTGCGGTTCATCTAAAGATAAAGACATATGCCAACATGCTTCCAGCTGCAATGTGTAATAAGACCCAGAGTCTTTACATACAAAGACATCGGACCTTCAGTTCATAACTACCATGTTCATAACTACCAGAACAACATGAGTTGCCATCAAAGTTACGATCAACTTGGACTCACCTAGGACCTGCAATATATCTTTGATGATGTATGGCGTGGTCTGGTTGAAGATGAAGTTGGCGATGATGCCGAGAGCGGTCATGAAGACAATGGGGTTGGTGACGACACCCCTGACAACATGTAGGATGAGGATGCAGGCGCCCCTGTGACTCTCCTTGGATTGGTTCTTGTGGATCTCCAGCATCATGAAGCCGATGGGGTTGAGGAAGACAAGCGAGATGGGGGCCACGAGGTAGATATACTTCAGGTAGTCAGGGTGAGTCTGCTCGTACAGGGCCTGTACTGTCAACAACAAGGCAACAGACAGACTGATCAACAAGGCAACAGACACACTGGTCAACAAGGCAACAGACACACTGGTCAACAAGGCAACAGACACACTGGTCAAAAAGGCAACACACAGACTGGTCAACAAGGCAACAGACACACTGGTCAACAAGGCAACAGACACAACAGACACACTGGTCAACAAGGCAACAGACACACTGGTCAAAAAGGCAACACACAGACTGGTCAACAAGGCAACAGACACACTGGTCAACAAGGCAAAAGACACACTGGTCAACAAGGCAACACACACACTGATCAACAAGGTAACAGACTGGTCAACAAGGTAACAGACAGACTGGTCAACAAGGTAACAGACAGACTGGTCAACAAGGTAACAGACAGACTGATCAACAAGGTAACAGACTGGTCAACAAGGTAACAGACAGACAGACTGGTCAACAAGAAAACAAAGACTGGCCAACAAGACAACAAAGACTGGTTAACAAGGCAACAAACAGGCTGGTCAACAACACAACAACCGCACTGACCAACGAGACAACAAAGACTGGTCAACAGGGCAACAAACAAGCTGGTCAACAATACAACAACCACACTGATCAACAAGGCAACAGACAGACTAGTCAACAAGACAACAAAGACTGGTCAACAAGACAACAAAGACTGGTCAACAAGACAACAAAGACTGGTCAACAAGACAACAAACAGGCTGGTCAACAAGACAACAAAGACTGGCCAACAAGTCAACAAAGACTGGCCAACAAGACGACAAAGACTGGTCAACAAGGCAACAAAGACTGGTCAACAGAACAACAAACAGGCTGGTCAACAATACAACAACCACACTGATCAACAAGGCAACAAAGACTGATCAACAGGGCAACAAACAGGCTGGTCATCAAGACAACAACCACACTGATCAACAAGGCAACAGACAGACTAGTCAACAAGACAACAAAGACTGGTCAACAAGACAACAAAGACTGGTCAACAAGACAACAAAGACTGGTCAACAAGACAACAAACAGGCTGGTCATCAAGACAACAAAGACTGGCCAACAAGTCAACAAAGACTGGCCAACAAGACAACAAACAGGCTGGTCAACAGAACAACAAACAGGCTGGTCAACAATACAACAACCACACTGATCAACAAGGCAACAAAGACTGATCAACAAGACAACAAAGACTAGTCAACAAGGCAACAAACAGGCTGGCCAACAACATAACAACCACATTGATCAACAAGGCAACAGACAGACTAGTCAACAAGACAACAAAGACTGGTCAACAAGACAACAAAGACTGGTCAATAAGGCAACAAACAGGCTGGTCATCAAGACAACAAAGACTGGCCAACAAGTCAACAAAGACTGGCCAACAAGACAACAAAGACTGGTCAACAAGGCTACAAACATATTGGTCAACAAAACAGACAGACTGATCAATGAGACAACAAAGACTGATTAACAAGGCAACAGACAGACTGATCAACAAGGCAACAGACAGGCTGATCAACAAGATAACAAACAGGTCGATCAACAAAACAGCAGACAGACTGATCAATAAGGTAACACACAGACAGATCGATCAACAAGACAAATTACACTCTGACCAATGAGACAACAGACAGACTGGTCAACAAGACAACAGACAGACCTATCAACAAGACAACCGATAGACTGATCAACAAGACAAATTACACTCTGACCAATGAGACAACAGACAGACTGGTCAACAAGGCAACAACCAGAATGATGAACAAGGCAACAGACAGACCGATCAACAAGACAAATTACACTCTGACCAATGAGACAACAGACAGACCTATCACCAAGACAACAGATAGACCGATCAACAAGACAAATTACGCTCTGACCAATGAAACAACAGACAGACTGGTTAACAAGACAACAAACAGAACTATGAACAAGACAACAGATAGACCGATCAACAAGACGTCAGACAGACTGGTCAACAAGGCAACAAACATATTTTCAACAAAAAGGCAACTAAACAACAACAACAAGGCAATAAACAGATTATGAACATACAAGGTAGCAAACAGAATGATCAACAAGGCGACAGACAATCCCCACAAAACAGCATCTAGAACCAGTTCGCTTCATCAACAGAAATACACATCATTAAGGTTTCTTTATTGTTTCTTCATGGGAATCCTGGTAGATTAACACATTAAACACTGACCTAATGGTGTGGCATTGAGGCAACATTGTACCCTTCACCAGCTCAAAAATGAGCCCTGACAAGCTGGATAACTGAGGATGTGGTAACTTACCTATAGGGTAGCCAAAAGCGAAATCGTTACTCTGGGTGCTAAATATTGCGAAGAGACCGGCATATCCAAGGTTGACAGGGCGCTTAACTAACAAGGTGAAAAACACAATGATGAAAAATATCACAGTCTTGGCAACGAGAATGCTGGCAAGAAACTTCCAGTTCACTTCGTTGAATTTGAGCTCGCACATGCTCTTCAGCAGAAGAGACGGCAAGCAGAATTTGGACACAAACGTCCCGATGCCTCGCGCCTGCGAGTTATTGATCATGTTAGTCCTGCCAGCCAGATAACCAGCGAAAATGATGGCGAAGCACTGCACAATGGCTGGGTACAGATTGTCGAAGGACACTGTCTCCGTGTGGTTGCCCCCACCTGATGGCTTGGGCGTCGTGTTGTTGGGAAAACGCGACGCCAGCGCCACTATGTGGGCATGTCCCCCACCAGACGAGCTGGACGCCATGTGCTCCACGAAACTCATCATCTTGCTTAGGGCGTCACCTCACCATGGAGAAGTCTTCAGCTGGGTTCCCGCAGCCTAGGAAACATATAAAACATTCTGATTTAGAGGATTTATATCCTGTGCAAAGTATTTAAATCTTTACTCTCATGGATCAAGCCTGTTTGTGAACTTGATCTGATGGGCCACAAAATGAATGTGCATACAAAAATTTTATCAAAATTGGACAACATTTACTGCATATTAAGTTCAGATGGACAGACAAACAGACAGACCCAAATTTAAACATCCCTTGCCTTTTGAAAGCATGGGATGATAACCACACACAATTTTCACAGTTCAGACTTATTAGTAACGGCTAGGTCTAAATTGCCTCGGGACTGGCATTTACAGATGTAAGAGCACAAAATCTGCCCATTAAAATATACACAAGTACATGATAATCATGTCAGGATTTACTGACTGGTGTTCAATTCATAGCATACCCAAGAATATTTCAGTTCTACAATGGTAATCATTCACGCTGGATCGAGATCAGAAGTACCGGTGTAAACCACTGAACTCTGACATGTAAAGCATGTTCATAAAGCAAATAGTGAAGTTTTCATTGGACTGGAGCTACAAAATGTCCCGGTATAACTGGTGAACTTAGCTTTAAATGGACTGGTTTCAGTGTTTCACCAACCTCTTGCAAAATTGTTAGTCATTTTTAATTTTTCCTAGTAACGTAGCCTTGAAAAGTGGGCTACCAATTTCACATGTGCCTACGAACCTACTGTATACAAATTCAGAAAAAATATCACGTAGACAAGCAGTTACAGTACCTGTACTAGGCACTGTGACATTTACACAAGGAAACCAACTGTAAAAACCACACCGAGACACGACAGCCTACATGTAGATGTCACGGGTGCTGTCGGTGAACAGATAGAGGAAACTGTACCCAGACACTGCCTGAGATTCTTGTCGCTACATGACCATGTGAGTGATTCACTGTGTTCACAGGTACGGCAGACTTTAGTACTGGTCTACAGGTAGATTAGCACAGGTACATCATCATGTACAGGAAACTGAGAGACAGGTGGGATAGGAAAATACCTGTACTCATTGACATTAAAACAGAACCTTCTCGCTAGCCACTGACCAGTGAGGTCACATGTTAGCATCCAGCTCCTGTTGATTAGACAGTGCATGGCACTTTAGGCATTATTAGTCAAATCTGGGTTTCTCTGTGCTTTGTTCCCTCTGAACTTTTTCCAGAGTTCTCCTTCACACCTGAAACTCTGAAATTCTAACACTCTAAAAAGTCTTAACACAGAACTACAAAGTATGCTAATCCTAGAAAAATTAAATGCATACAAGTACAGATTTTAGATGCCAAAAACTTAACTGCCCGTAGGTACAGGTTTTAGCATGTAACATCTATACTTTTCCTCAACACATTATACACATGCCCTGTAATTCTTCAACCTTTTCACACGTTTGCCAGGTGTTTCTTCAAGCATATTCTCAGGGCATTATTCTGTGTTCACTGATAAAATTATACTTTTTGTGAAGCCCTAAAAACTGACCAAGCCAAAAAAGTGTAGTTTTGTCTCCAAAATCGAACTAAAAATGTGCATAAATTGCACTGAAAGTTGCTCCTTCCTATGTGAAAAGGTTGAGGAATTAGGGTACATGTACAAAGGAAACACAGGAAATTCCATGCCTCTTGCTGTACAAAACCAGCCAGGACGGCACAATATGTACACAGTTTCCAGATCAGCATAAACAAGGTAAAATCTCCATGAGACTGCTGCAGTTTCCGGCCTTGAACATAAACAAAGGCTGTGTGATATAAACACAGAGAGGCAGGTGCGGCGATGATACAGCCCAATCTCTTATCTGCTACACATCTTATCTGACCCAATTACCAAACTCAGATGGGATTTTATATACTCAACTTCGGTGACTCTACCGCTAGTACTATATATGCATATTTTACAATTATCAATTATTCACAATGTACACAGGTACTTTGAATCAGTGTACATTTGTAATGCACTGTAATGTATGTGAAGTAAAAAAAAAACAGATCTTGTATTGTTAGAATCATGTCATGGTCTATGAACAGACAGTGAACACTTTGTATATTTTAGAGATATGTGTGCCTGTGTTGTCTAGCAGTACTTACATGTATGTGTACCTGACTTGTCAAGCAGTACTTACATGTATGTGTACCTGTGTTGTCGAGCAGTACTTACATGTATGTGTACCTGTGTTGTCTAGCAGTACTTACATGTATGTGTACCTGTGTTGTCTAGCAGTACTTACATGTATGTGTACCTGTGTTGTCGAGCAGTACTTACATGTATGTGTACCTGTGTTGTCTAGCAGTACTTACATGTATGTGTACCTGTGTTGTCGAGCAGTACTTACATGTATGTGTACCTGTGTTGTCTAGCAGTACTTACATGTATGTGTATCTGTGTTGTCTAGCAGTACTTACATGTATGTGTACCTGTGTTGTCTAGCAGTACTTACATGTATTTCACCGTCTGATTACACATATATTATACATCCCAGACTGCAGCTCTGGATGACTCTGTAATAAGGCCTCAGTAACAATAATAAGGCCACAGTAACAATAATAAGGTTTGGGCGTCATCACATAACTTTCAAAGTTTCACAAGCTTTCGATTTTCCTGCAGAGATCTTTGTGAAGTGCAGACCCACTTCGACTTCAAATAACATAAATGGTCAGCCATGAAATATTTATATATTAGGAGCTTATCAGTTATGCCATCTACCTCATATTATTTTCAATAAAAGTGGCTATTCACTTGACAATGACCTCGTCCAGAAGATCGAAAACTTATGAAACAGTGAAATTTATGTGGTGACACCTTGGCTTCTTCATTATATACGTGAATCCGCTTACACCTACACCTTCAGTATGAAGTAGTATACAATGCCTCAGTGACTTTTCCGTCGTAAGGCAATGAAATCAACTGATTCTATATACCCAGGATAAGGAAATGTGCTTCATGAATATTACATCACTACATGTATCTTAAGAGCTACATGTATACAGTAAACATAAAAATAATATTACCTCAAAAAAAAAATAAAAAAATTGTTTCTTCAATAAGTATGCAGGCAGTTTAGGTTCAACTCTTCTGGTCTTCAAAGGGTAGTAAACGGGACAGTGTGTCAGGTGACAGACAACACAGCCTTGCAGTTGTGAGAGATGATCGCCAGCTCCTAGGGGTCATGTTCACAAAGTGTCCAGTCAGCAGGCTCTAGCTATAATCACGGAATTTCTCCCAACATCACATCCTCTATTGTTACAGTCATATCCTCTATTGTTACAGGGACCTCTGTGGCTCAGTCGGTTAGCACGCTATCGCAGCACAATGACCCGAAGCCTCCCACCAATGCGGTCAGTTCAAGACCAGCTCATGCTGGCTTCCTCTCCGGCCGTACGTGGGATGGTCTGCCTGCAACCTGCAGATGGTCATCGGTTTCCCCTGGGCTCTGCCCGGTTTCCTCCCACCATAATGCTGGCCACCGTCGTATAAGTGAAATATTCTTGAGTGCGACGTAAAACACCAATCAAATAAATAAATAAATCTATTGTTACAGTTACATCCTCTATTGTTACATCGCCACAACATGGCTGAAATACTGCCCAACTGGCATTCAGCCAAAATCATTCATTCATTCCATTGTTAGCATTCAGCATTAACAGCTCTCTACATGAATACAGCAACAACAACAATCAATGACATTTCACACAGCACACAATGTCATACAGTCAAACAATGCATCACAAACCAGCTAACTTGGTTCAAAATTTTTACTGAGTACCCTAAATAACCTCAAATTCCCACCATGAATGAGAAAGATGCTCATTTCTCCTGATTCTAGGCATTCTATTGCTTGTAGGAAGGTGTTTTAAGGTTTATTTGGTATGCAGGATGATATCCTACTGCGAATAATGTATTTGCCTAATTATGCTGATCCAAAAAACATCATAATACGATCTAAAAATTTATGCTGCTGATGTTGGTATACATGTATCCGTGTGAAAGACTTAAACAACGTGCCTAACATTCAATACACTGAGTGGTACAACAATGTTATTGCTATTACAGAAAACATGAACATGTTCCTGAACTCTGATGCTACATGTAGTTTTACCAAAACCCCCTGGTGTTTAATGAATTTGTTTTAATATCGACCAACCACAAAAAAGGGCACAAAAAGAACCATAACTTTTTCTCCCCACCTCGACAAACACAAGGAGGAAGAGGGATGTGTGCAAACTCGGATGTTTGTCACGTGATACGTGCTTAGAATTCTACAGCCAACAGTGAGAGACCAGACAAAATGAATAACCGCTGATTATAAACCACAAGGAAAAATACTCTGGACAGTCGCTTAAAACTTGTCTTGTCAGTGATGTTCTTTATAATACTTAACCCTTGCGTTTATTAAAAGCTACCTCGAAACAATTCATGAATTTCCGAAATTAATTTTGATGTAAGGATACAATGCATATGTATATGCAGAATGATAAACACACCATATATATATATCTATATATATATATATATATGAAAATTAAGACACACAATAACCATAATCATAAACCTAAAACATGCATCCAGGCTATAATTACAGGTATCTCACATAATTACGAAAGCTAAAATAATCAGTAACAAATACATGTATTTACACAGCATTAAAACACGTCATTCCACTTAAATACACAGGGAATGTACACACAATTACATGTACATGTATGTAACCACTTAATACAGCAGGTACTTGTAGTTTAGTGCATAAGATGTGAAAAATGGGTCTACACTGAGATGGGTGGACATCTGAATATCTGACACCTGTCAAAGGGCAAAGTTCACCAGGAAATACCAACACAGAAGGCTACTTTATTACATTCAGTGCAAACATCTTTTCAAGCTAGTTAAAAATGACATGGATATAAACATGCTACCAATAGTTATCAGCTTTTGTCCTACATGGTCTATTTGCATGAAGCTCTCTTGACGTTACGAGCTCATAACTACCACGTCAACCAGCACTGTAGGTATTACATGTATGTTGTCAAAGTAGCTATGTGCTCATAACTCTAAGAGGGCTTCAGACAAGTGGCCCTGGCTGCCATTATATTTACATTTAGATGTACACACAGTGTTTTTTACATAACACTTAGGATTTTCAAAGCAATACACTTAGCTTCATTCGTCTGCCAGCACCTTGCTTATGGATTTCTCCCATTTTCCCCCAATCTGCCCTGTTTCCTCCCACTATAATGCTGGCTGCCGTCATGTATGTGAAATAACCTTGAGTCACGCGTAAAAAAACACCAATCAAATAAATAAATTTTGCTTCCCTCTGACGGATTCGTTCATCTCTTAGGTGACAGTTAATTGTTTCTTTGTGATGTCTGACTGAGTCCTTCACAGAAAAACTCAAGGTGAAATACAGTACATAAAAATTCTACAGTGAAAATCACCAAATACATCAACTTTATGATTAACTCTTGTAGAGAGCGAGAAAACTGATTAAAACTTCGTTGACTGCTAAGATATATGTGTGTTTGTGAATATCTGCACCAACCTGTGTCACGGTAACTCAGACAGAGATGAAACCCTGGTAACAAATAAACTGTTGATCATTCACATTACAATGTGTACCTCAGAAGCTGTTCACAAGGGAGTCTATATAAAGGTCTGATTTCTGTGAGAGCCATGTACTTGTAAATCTGTGCTCCCTTAACTAGCAGGGTTAACTGTTCAAACAGAGCAGGGCCAGTTTCAACAAACACAGCTGATGTCCAAGTAGTATCAGACTGACACCTGTCACCTTACCTGACCTCAGCCTAGCACACATACACATGTACACTCACACATACACATGTACACTCACAGATACACATGTACACTCACAGATACACATGCACTCACACATACATATGTACACTCACACATACACATGTACACTCACAGATACACATGTACACTCACAGATACACATGCACTCACACATACACATGTACACTCACACATACACATGTACACTCACATATACACTCAAAGACTTCTACAGGATGCACAGAAGCTTACAGCACAGCAGTCAGAACGATTTATTTATTTATTTACTTGTCGATTTGGTGATCTATGCTGTAGTCAGTAATATTTCAATTATAAGACGGTGGAAAGCATTATGGTGGGAGGACACCAAGCAGAGCCCACTGGGAAAAACACAACCATCTGAAAGTCAGTCAAAATGAAGACCTAAAATACGTCCTTACCTTTCTGCACTGGTGGCGGAACTCATGTGTAACGACACAGCATGTTACACACCCACCCTCAATTTTCAACAGATCTTATCTGGCAGTGGAGTATAAATTTATATATAATTTGAAGAAATATTAAATTTATTCATAAAATTTTGCAAACTAAAATTAAGGGTCAGCTATTACTTCATAGAGATTATACAGATAAAATCACCAGTCCAGATCAGATGACATCTCTCTGACAGGATAAAATATGCACCAGGTCTGCAGTCGAATTTGTAGAGGATCTAAGGTATGCCAAGACATGCATATAATACATCTTTAGAACACGGCACTCAAGATGGAAATCTAGGCCCCACAGCAGTAATTGTAACCTTTCTGCACTAGTGCTAATGTGTACATCAGCATGTACAAGTATATGACAAACTGCTAGCACATACAATGGCGATCTATCTCGCTTAAAACTTCATCTAACAAAATACACTTTAAGTGACAACTGAGCGAGGTCATAAAATATTACTTTTCATGCAAAAACTGACACTTTTTAAAAGAGATATTTTTAACAGAATTCTCAGAATCACGGAAAATGAATAATTAAGTCACTCGTGGACAAAATTTTAGATCATATACAGTACACACTTCAGTGCGTGTCACATGAACAGACATGCTGTGTATACATACGTGTAGCTGAACAGAACTGTCTGCATTGTACAAATGGAAGGCAAAACAAAACTTACCGTTCACTTCACACTTCACCATCTGGCATCACAAAATCACCGGATTTCTAGGTACATGTATAAATATCAAGTAGGTATGGCACAGATGTGGGCTATTTAGAGCTGGCTAATCCATGTGGTGCGCCACATATGATATAAATAATTAACTTACATAAGCCTGTGTGAAAGGAACATACTTTGCAAGATTTTATTTTTAACTGGTTTCCCACTGACCCACACATAGTAATTCCCCTACATTTCAGTATAGTAAAAGTCATAGCTCTGGAATCAGTGCATGTTGATATTTCAGGAAATGTCACATTGCGCTAGAAGTTAAGTCTGCATGTAAACTCATGTACACATGTACATGTAGTATGTCTCCCTCCACGTTAACTTTATGTCCGTTCTATTTATTTATTTACTTGATTGGTGCTTTAAATGCCAAACTCAAGAATACTTCACTTATACGACGGCGGCCAACATTATGGTGGGAGGAAACCCACAGCCATGTGGCTTTTTTCAAAACAAACTTATACACATACACTTACTTTCAAAACTTAGAGAACCTATTTCAATACCTGTATTTATGAACAAACCAATATACAGGTAGAGGTATTCCTCTGGGATACATCTTATAAAATTACTACAAGGAAAGACTGCAAGATGATAGATACATGTATTATAGTAGAAATCATATAACCACCAGCATCGATCAGTTACTGGACTGATAAAGATAATTTATATCGCAGTTGGCAAGGTCCCTCTGCAAAGTGTGGATGGTCATGGGTTTCTCCTAAGCTCTGCCTTGTTTCATCTTACCATGATTACCCACACTGTGTAAGAGAAAGTGTATATACTCTTCAGTATCGCTACCAGCGTAAAACACCAGTCCAAAAAATAAGCAGAAATTAAGCCTAAATATGCCTTACAGAAGTAAATTACATTACATGTAGCTTATGCAATCACTGGTTTATTCTCTATCCATTAACTGATACACATACACCTTTGATATAACCTCTGACAAGGAGGTTATACCTTTCAACATTGGAAGTCCCAGTCATAAAATCTGTCCAAATATACACTTCTACCCTCACATACACTTCTACCCCTCACATACACTTCTACCCTCACATGGTCATGTGGCTGTGTAGCTGTACGTATTTTCTGGGAACAGTTTGCAATCCTACAGGCTATGGATGAGACTGTACTCCAATGATCAATCTGACAGAATTTAATAGGGATATTAAGGTACCATATCTTACCACATTAAGGAAATATCCCGACTCAATTAGCAGGACATGTTCTTCATTACATTGGTATACTTATGACATACAGCTGGGTACACATACACAGACACCTCACACAAACAGCCCTGATCTGTAAACAATGTCACTCCCCTGGCTGTACCTGAGGAAATGCAGGTTAACAAGCTTTGTGCTCACCTGTCAGGTAAAAATCCACACCTGTCCACAAACCTGGCTAATTACTTATTGTGACACTGAGGCAGGTTCGGGGCTACCTCTAACAATACAGACATACTATATTTGACCCAAATTTTCGTTTCAGTCTAAGCTAGCATACTGTGCCTGATTCCAATGGTTCTGGTAACCTTAGAAAAGCGTTCTGATGTTTGTTTGCAACTTCGGACGACGCGATGCTGTAAAATATGTCAGTTTCAGCCACAGAGGTAATATTTTATTACACTTATCTGTCGCATAAAAGTGATCTTTTTGAGCAAATTTTTACAGTAAATACAGAACAGGGGCAGACAACTCTCAGCAGGGTACAGACAGTAACTGTGGTAGTCCACATGTAAACATCTCAGTACAGTCTGTTCTGACACAAAAAGAGTGATGTTACACATGTAATCATATCATGCCACCATAACAACAACACTCCTACACAACACTATTGCCAAGGCTTATGTGGGAAGCTTGAACCGTCTAAAAAGCCAACCTGAATAGGTATGACCATAATATTTTCATCTTGAACCTGTTGTCAAAACACATTCTTACGATTCTACACACACAAAAAAAAAACACTTTGCTTTCTTTAAATTCTCTTCAGATAATTCTTTTACTATGTAACATGAATGCAATATCATTCAGAAATGACTAACATGAGAAACAAAAGTAGATTTGCTAGTCTTTCGCATGAAGAGTTCTGATTATAACACATCATGTGCACCAACAGGACTAAATACACTGAATATGAGTCCTAACAAATGGCCTCAGAGAATGGCAGATAAAACACTTATCAAGCTGCATCTTCGTAATTTGCTGTCACTGTCAGCACTTAACATTAACATACGCATCACCTGGCTAGGCCCACACGTGAAACGTAAAAGTTGTCCTTGAGCAGACTGTTAGCTTGGAATGTGCAAACAAATCTAACCGGTCAGGTTTTTCATTTTCTTCATCACATAATGTTCTACTTACAGCCCTGCTTACATATACAAAATATGTCATCATCATTATTCAATATTTTTGATGTTGACGTTAATGATGTAATTGTAGATATAGAGATGTACGGGATGCTTTGTCTATTTAGAAAATGCTTTGCTATCCAACTGTGATGGGACCCAAAGCAGGACACTCAATCAAAGAGAAATTTCCCTTGGCCGGACTGTGGAGAACCTGTACATTCTAGCCTTATGTTCACCTATGCACTACTATAGTCAAAATATTTACGAAACCTATAATATAATTTATAATCCCATGTACCTAAGAATGAACACAAAAGAATGAAACTAAAAGTCTTTATAACAATACCCAAAACGACACTAACTAGCACCCTGTCAAATTACAAGCAACACAGCCAACAATGGGGATAAACATGAAAACAAAAATTTCGCTAGATAAAAATTAAATACACAGCATGTAAACAAACATTTAATTCAGTTATTCTGAAATAAAATTAGATGAACGGTACAACACATTTAATGAAATAGGAGCAATTTTTTTCCCTCAAATATTGAAGGTTACAAGTAGGCCTACTTACCAGGACTGTGATTAATGAAACGTTCACTTGCACACTACATGTCAAACTGGCCCATATCTTCTACATCCACAGATCACATGACCACGTCACATGGTGGCCAGAGGGCACCTGCTAAGCAGTAAAAGAGAGAACACATTTTATTATCACATATCAGCATGTTTATGCTGAGTCACCTCTGTCTTCAGAGACAATAATCTGAGTTTGTTACCATGTTATACATGACCTTTGTAAAACCACAGGTCAGGTCATCCGACTGTCATGTTCGTTTGGCAGCAGTCTGCCATTGCATGAATGTGCGCACCTGGTCGTTTCACATGACGTCCTCATGTTGAACAGAAGTTGGCTCCATACTCCTGTCTGACTATAGGTCAGATGATGTGCTTAAATACATATGGATGTCCACATGTCTAGGTTAATCCTTTCAAATCATTACTTAACTACGATGAAGATTTGACTTGTCAAGCAGTCAATGTGATTGGTTGCAAATACACTTTCACGTTATAATCTTGGATTGATGCCTTATTGCTCTGATTGGCTAATAAACTTATAACTATCATAATGTATTTGACCTAAATGCTTGTCCTGGACTAGTCCACATATATTTATTCATTTGATCAGGAGATTTCTGATGTTGTGTTTAAATCCAGAAGAGTAGGCCTACTTGCTCCTGGTATTTGCAGCCCGCAAAGCGGGCAAAAGGATACGACACGTGGACTAATCTCTCAATGATTCTTCATTACTGTCGTGAAAAACGAAGTGGTCAACTTTTGAATAACAACTGAGAAGTCATTTCCCAGTCACATACGAAGTGTCAAACGTAACAATTCTTGTAGCTAATTCGTCCTATGGCTTCTTGTTTCTAAGTTAGCATTGAATAAAACACAAATAAGTACAACAATCTTTGTTAATTGACAGATTTTCATCATTTTTAGCCAGGTTCACAGGGTGCCGCCATATTGAAACTAAATCTCATGAAATCTCTTGATCATGTGACCTACAAGCAGCTGCCCGACCAAGCCTGAAGGTAAATTTTCAGCACGGAAATTGCCAACTATCTGCTGCACGGACACCACATGTCATATTAGGAAGCAGGTCGTGAATACTGGGAGATGTCTGATGTCATCTTCACCCTGCACATTACAGCTAAATTTTTTTATTATTTATGTGTTGACATACACTGTCGTAAGAAAATGCTCTCAACATTAGGTGAAGACTAACTACCTGTATTTGGCATGAAGGTAAACACCAAATATTTAAGGCGCCAATCTCTGCCACCATCAATCTCTTTTCATCAGTGTGAAAAAAACCCCTCAAAAAACGCTGTTACTGAAGTGACAGAAAATGACATCACTGAATGGGCGCACCTGGTCAGATTAAGCCTTATAACATCTTGACATTTTCAAAGGGACCCAGGCTAATTTTATGAAACAGTCATATTGTATACTTATTTATTTGATTTATTTCATGATTTGTGCTTTACATCATACTCAAGAATATTTCACTTCAATGACGTCTGCCCCCATCATGGTGCGAGGAAACTGGGTGGAGCGCACGGAATGTCCAAAGCCAGGTTGCTTCCAGCCCTTCCCACGTATGGCAGGAAAGGAAGTCAGCATGAGATGGGTTTGAGCATACAGCAATCGAATTGGTGTGAGGCTCCTGGATCATTATGCTGGGCTAGTAGCGCAAACTGCCTCGGCAGCGTTCACGAGGATTGCACAACGTTACACTGTGACATTTCAAAACAGACTAAGCCAGCTCCATATGTACACAGTAAATGTTTCATAACCTCTTATGTAAACATGCTTACTGTGATAAGAGAGTAACAGTATCAACCCTCTGTAAGATTTCAATGAGCCAGATCTGCAGATCACGCTGGTTCTGGCCGAGACAGGATGGGGACTAAACAACAAGAGCACTGTTAACCTCCGTGAAATCACGGTAGTTCACGAGAGCCCCCACCCTGTTTCGCCTAAAACCAGCGTGATCTCGAGAGACAAATGCAATGCCAACTCGGCTTACTCTTGTTTCCATTAAAACAAAAACCAAAAAATGTAAGTTAACAGTGATGTATTTCATTTCTTTCAACTTAGGACACCACTGTTTTAAGTTAATCTTAGTCCTCTGGAAACTGCGAAACGACCAAATTAATGGCTTCCCATGAGTACATATGTTGAATTGCTACAGGCCACCTGTCATGCCAACACTTCTACTGGCACCGGAGGCGTCGTTTTCCAACAATAACAGATGTACACATGCTACCATGAAAAACACAAACAGTCTCCAGATAAAATCCTTACCGCAGCACGTTAAACAAAAAACAGATCTCTTCCCCCCGGGCTTAAATGAGACTCTGGGCTAGGCTTACATTCATTTGTCCACTACACATTTTGACTTACGTAAAAGTGGCCTTTCCTAAGGAGGCCAACTGTCGACAGCGAACAGCGACCTCTGACCTCTTCGCACGCGCCGTAGATAATAACCGGAACAGCATTGTGTGCGCAAGTCAGGAGTAGCCTAGTTCGTATGTATTCACCAATCACAGATCGACCATGTTTTTGTTTTGTTCTAATTTCATGCTCCTCTTCGTTTACATCTTCTTTGTAGTAGCTTTGAAATAGATCTGTTTAAATAAATTTCCTATGTAAAAAGAAAGCCATATATGCATTGCTGTTTTTTATTACACATCAATAAAATGTATTTGACCGTAACGGCCCCAGATTCACCTGATGTTTGTAGCGCAATTATTTGTTTGTCGCCATACGATCAAGTCACATGCCGTTTTCTACATCTTTATGTTCATGTCAGAATAAACTTATTTGAAGTTTTGCGTATGTGATGTGTATTTGTGCACGAGAAAGTGAAGCATGATCTAACATTAAATAACCTATTTTAAGGACATTGACTTGAGTTATTTATTTATGTGATTGATGTTTTACGCAGTACTCAACAATATTTCACTAATACGGCAGCGGCCAGCATTATGGTGGGGGAAACTGTGCCGAGACCGGGGGAAGCCCACGACCATCCTCAGGTTGCTGGCAGACCTTCCCACGTAGGCCGGAGATGAAGCCAGCTTGAGCGGGATGGGAGGTTTCTATGTCACCCACGGGGGCACCTAAGGCCATTGAATAATTCGTGTGATAGATGTCAGTGATGGCTAATTAGAGTACCATAGGCCTACATTATCATTGCGGTCCATAAAGCTCGCCATACAAACCAAACATTGGGCTCCTTTAAACTGAGTTAAACCAAATTACAAAAAATTATCATATGGGTAGGCCTACTGTCAGACGCAGTTTTCAATAGGCTTTCTATTGACACTTAGTCTAGGTCTAATTCTTTTTAAATGTTTTCAATCCTTTCATAATATAAGATGCCAGATTTGTTAATAAAAAATGGTTGTTAAAGACTGAATGACATACTTAGGTAGATTTATAATATTCTGCAATGTATCAACAAATAATTGTAGAAAAACGTCCATTCAACGTGTTTTTCCCCCTGGCTACAGTTACCGTAGTTGTAAACGTAACCCCTCTATCTCGGTTAATCGTTGTTAATCTATCCCTGATTTGTGTCTATAGGAACAGTTCAGTGCGATAACTGTTCAACTATTCAACTATATGATTTAGGCCTACTCGCGATTATATATAGAGATAGTCCGTAACTTGACCCGTTAACAGCGCATCTGTTAACTGAGTTAGAGCTTCATTTGTGCCCTGCAGGTATACAAAGCACCAGTATGCACATGGAATATGGAAATCTAAAAAGAAAATAATTCCATTGATTAAAAGCATTTCTAAAATTAACCCCTCATGTATCACTGATTCTACCTACCTGTTTGACCCTGAAACAAAGATGTCGGCTTTGCAGAAGCTTTGAAGTCTGCAGTAACAACACACATATACCAAGACGCTATCAGAAAAGATATGGTATGGATCGGTGAGGAATTTGGAAAAAAATTGTTTTCTGCAAAATCCCAATTAAAACTTGTAGAGTAGGGTCATGCTCTTGCAACGAAACTGTTTGTTACGATCGATGGCATATAACTTATATATAGTCGATAGTTTTAGAGAACATGTTTTAATGATTTAGAGCAAATTCTACCGTGGAAATGGCCCCGTGCCGTAAATCTTCTAATTTTTGGAACATTTGTCCTCTCTTTTGGCCAATTAATATACCTGTCATTGTAACAAGAATACACAGTTTTCTTGGATTACGTCACAGTCATAGTTGCAACTGTGCTCAGAAAGCCCTTTGGTTGTTCACAAATACTGCAGTGTCACAGCAGAAAGAGATGTGTTTCTCTGCGATTTAGGCCCTTTTGTGCGGCCCGCCAGTGTCTCCAATGGTTCTTTCCACCAACATAGACCATTTTTAAAAAAGATCTAACAGTGAGGAAAAGAACATCTCCCGACTCAGATTAATAATATTGTGAGGTATTACTTCCTTTTTCCCATGCACTGAACAATGAGGGTTCATAGAAATGTAGGGCCAAGACACTGTATTGTGTACCTTATATAGTGCGGACTTACACACAACCTCATCACGGGCTTTACCGCACCAGGGAAGGTACTGCTTTGTATGTGACCATCTCGTCTGCTAATTGAAATGACACGGAATTAAAATCAATAACAACCTTGCAGCAAAATTCAGCAACAACATTGTGGGATATACCAAACCTTAATTCAAGTATCGACCATATTACGCAGAAAATACCATCCAGTCGACTTCTGGAATACTCCACTGTGCGATGCAGGGGACATCACTTTTGTTTGTGGCAGTCATGTAGTCAGAAGAAGCAATGATCAGTTGATAATGCAAAGCTGGACCACACTGTCATTCCAGATCACCCCTGTGTACCGAGGCCTGTGAACTGACTAAGAGACTGTATTGTGTACGTATTTACGTTTACCTGTGTATAGATACGAAATTGTTGCATAGAGAGCCAGACGTTTTCATGATTATAAAATGCATCTAAATTTACAGATCTTTTAGATTTGTACGAAATCTTGCATTCCACTGATTACATCGGCATAATACAAGAGTACAGTGTAGCAGCGAAAAACGGAAGACTCATTTCGGCTTCATATTTCGGCACATTATTTCGCCATTAACGTGAATTCTTTCGTTTTACTGAGTTAGGCCCATATACAGTGTACTCGTGTTATGTTTGATTTGTCTGCTGCAAACTTCGGCTTGTGATATACGGGGTATGTCCGGGGTATGACATCATCGTGCAAGCATTTTACAACTAATTCGTGTTTGTAAAAACAGTTAGACTGACCGACTGATCGACATGATATGACGGTAGTAAGATTTATGGATGCATGGAGGTAATGCAGAAACGGGCACTCTATCCTGGGTGAAGAAATTCCCGAGAAAAGAATCAAACTCCAATCCAAGAAATTTTTCCACAAAAAACATAATTTCAAAAATCTTTGTGACACCAACCGCTATCCTCGATGCAGTCAGATAATAACTAGATCTGTATACATATACATATATATAATCATACTGGCGTTATTATAGGTGAGGTCAAATATTGTTTTATAGACCTATATATGTGGAAAGATAAGCATTGTAACATGATAGACTGTTTATAGGACATCTCGATCACAGTTTCATAGCAGATGTGTATTGCATCCAATTCAACTTTGCGGTCGAGGCATCATTCGAATCGAATGCTTGATTCATTTTATTTTATTTTAAATTTAATGTGATAAGTTTAATTAAACTACCTCCCTGGGTCAGTTACCTTATAAACTTCCCGACTTTCTTATTTTCTTTTTGTTAGATCAAGAGTGAAAATGAAATATAGAACGCAGCCGTTGGATTTTGTCTAGTTTCGGTCAGTTGACGTACCCTCGGAAAAAAAAACCCAGCCAGATGGATTGCCTTTTCGTTAGTCTAACGGATTCATCCGTACCTCATTCATCCGAAACGGTAAAGAATTAATCCGTTTCTGATAACGTAACTAGGAAAGAATTAATCCGTTAGATCAACGGAAAGGTTGTCCGTCATCCTTGAAGTGTTTGAAACATGATTAAACCTGCGCATGTCAGTTTGCGTCATGTGACCTTCGTTACACGCCATACGAAACTTCTAATGTAGCTCATAGGTTATGCATGCAGAGGCTGTAACGCTGTTACAACGCCATTAGCATTTGAATTCAATTACCAGTGAACTACAAATAAACTAGACACATACACATACGAAAACTGATTTTAAAAAGAAAGATTTGAAAATTTTTTAACCCTTTTTTCTGATAACTAGAATGTAAATAACAACTATTTAACCGTCGTACTTTTGCCATGTTCGAAAGGCTTATTCATTACTCCAGGCCCCAAAAAGATAAATGCTTTTTACCGAATTCGCCATCACGCCGAGTCTGAAACGGTGTGCGCGCCAAGATATATTTAAAATCGCTGCATCTCTAAAGCGATGGGAAATCAACAGTTCGACTTCCACTTCAGATTCATTTTGTTCTACGGCAGACCTTGTACATTGCATATTACGTTTTTTTGCGTGTAAACCAAGCACTTGTAGGCCTGCCAATGAAACAATAAAGTACAGGACTTTACGTCCAACAGGCTCAATTTCAGTCTCCAAAGATAAACCATCTGTGAGGACATGACTTGAAGAAAACATGACACGAAAAGGAAACAGAAAAAAATGATACCCGAAGAAAGGCGATTAGAAAAATGTCAACAGCAACCCTTAGAAAAAATCTTCCATTACATCCGGTATTTGAGGGATGACGGATTGCTTTTCCGTTGTTCTAACGGATTATTCCGTTCCCGGTAATGAATAACTCCGTTCCTGACAACGAATTACAGCCCGCTATCTTTCAAATAACGGATTTAACGGAAGACTTTTTTCAGGGTAAATGAAAGAGACGAAGTCATATAAGAAACAAAATGACGCTTTAATGGCCGTTTAGGTGAATGCTACAGGACGTTCGAAGGAGATACATCTAAGTTGCCTACCAATAGTATGGCACAATCTAGTCACTCTCTAACACTTACCACAGCAGTGTTAGTGACTAACTTTGATTGCTTCGCTAAAGTATAAATTAAAAAACAAAAAACAAAAAAAAACAACAAGAAAAACAAGAAAAAAATCCAAAACTTGACGGCACTTCGAGAGCCCAAACTCCAGTCATACAGTTAAATGGTCAAAACCCTACCCTACATATAAAGGAACAATGCATGCTTTGCATTTTTGTCCCTACTATCAGTGGCGAAGATCATTCATCACAGGGTCGAGTCTCGATTCGGATTACCGCAAAAGTAATAGATTACGTCTTGATCCAATGTCAAGTTAAGCCCCAAAAAAATCATCAAAATTGCTACATGTGTGTTTCCGCAATGTTGCCGATAGGCAAACAGACAGACAGAGAGACAGGCAAATAAACACTGGTGAAAAACATAACCTTCATGCATGGCGTCAGTAATAGATTAATGCTTTATTCTCTTCTGTCGAGAATGAAATCAATAACAGAATTACCAGAGAATCCTTCCAACATACCTGAGAGTTAATACATAGAATTAGTCAGCGCGTGCGCGCGGAGATTTCACTGAATAACATGACAGTCGATACCATGCGGTTTAATTCGACCACTGGGCATGCGTTCATCTCTACATACATATACATGGTGACAAAGTGTAGTCACGGTTACGGGGCGTGATGAACTGGGAGCAGAATATTAACTGGTCATTCCTGAAGCATATATCAGCTGCCAGGTGGAATTATATATCGTAGTATCGGAAAGGTGAATGGGTCTACTAGTCTAATGTATGTATACTCGCTTCGACAGTCGATCAATAAGCACGACCGCCTGCAGGAATCGGCCAGTGCCATCTTGGAACTGCTAATGGCATAAGTGCCAGCTATATTATATACACGTGTCGCCAACCTGGCCATTTTACTCCACCCTGGAAACCATGTACAGTTATCTACCGAGGAACCTTAGTCTTTTGCCTATTTTGGTAAGTATATATACTGTATGTATGTATGTACCAAAGCCTTGACTATAATCTTAAGCAAGGCAAATATCTTAAACACACTTAAAACGTACACGTGTATGCGTGTAGAACAAAACGTGAGACACGGGTGTGTTGTTGAGATTATTATACCTTGCAACATTGGTTTGAATTTTCCGGTTCCTCTAGAAAACAACTTGTGTACCCATACAGTCCATCCATTGAATTAACAGTGCTGTTAAATTCAGATAAACATCGCGGCCGACCAGTTTAAAAAATAAAAAACACCACCAACTAAGATATTTGTAATTGCTGCTATACCCGTATTTTCACAGAGAAAAAACATAAGAAAGATAAGCGAAATTACAGCTCTTTGTCGTTGACGTGTGTTGGTGCAAGACTGGATATAATTTACTCATGCTAACATGTCATTACACAATTTAAATTCTGTGTGACTGTTTTTTGTTATAACTTGCTGTCTACAAATAAGAAAAATTAGATACTGGCATGCAGTGACCCAGTATACGAGGCCTATATAGGCCTATACATGTATATAACGAATGGTATCCACACGTCCATCTAGTCGATATTCTAGACACAGAAAACTCACCACGACAAGTACGTCAGTATAACCTCACCGAGGGCTGATTCTCACTTCCAGAAGGCTTTTATACTGAATATGGCAAATAACTCCTTGCATGACTCGTACATTTTATCTGACCACACCTTGATGGCCTTGAATAGGCAAAACACCATGGGAACAAACAAACAGTTAGATTTTAAATCATATATCTAGTACATAGTTAACGACTTTTACCATACATATTATTTTCACTACCTTTATTGCTATGTAATTGCCCATGCTAATCCTCGATATACATCGAGCATATTTACATCTGTATTTCATTGACGTCATTTAATATTATATCATTGTCTATATTTATATCTGTTTGATTGTCCTTATTTGCCATTACATCATTGTCTATACATTTACTGATGTTTTTCTCTGTCACGCATTGCCCATATTTACTTCTATATTATCGACGACATTTATCATAACATTATTGTCCACATGTACCTCTGTGTTATAATCATTCATATTTACCCCTGTTTTACTGTTCTTGATTACAGCCAATTATCGACGTCTGTATCATCCCCCTTATTTACCTTTATGATATTGCTCGTATATTGGCCTCTATATGTGATTTTCCATACATAATTACCCGTATTATTGCCCGTGCTTGCTTCTCTATTATAGTTCATATTTATGGTCACATTATTGTTCGTGTCTATCACCATATTATCGACTTACATACACACACGCAGTATATGGTTGACCATATATTTACCTCCCTGTTATCGACGTTCAGAACTGGATCGTGTATGATTACATATCACCAGAGAGTTTCAGGGCGTTATACATTTTCGCCATTAGTATCCATACTTGTCTTTATTCAAAAATGGACAAAGGCCAAAGTGATATCCAGAATACTTTATTCATTATGCCCTACATGTTAAAATAGCAAAGTGTATTTAAATTTTTCCCATAGTATGGTATACCTATAAGTGTGGCATTTTGCCTACATATAATCTAAATTCGCAAATAGCCTAAAGTAGTGACTTTTGAAGAAGAAAATTAGAAAAACATGTGACTTTGTTAATTGAGGGGAAATTGGATCAGGTGTATTAAAAAGGTAGGTTTATCAGTGGTTCTAACCAGGGAAAGACCATATGACTGGCTACGAGGCGGACAAACTCCCTGACTTTAGGTGGAAGACGAGAGGACAGGATGCGGATTCCAACCTCTGGCTCGACATTATCACTCAGTGTTAAAAGATATGCCGTAGATGCCTTAGAATATTCAAAATATATGTTAAGAATGAAGTTTATGCATTGACTACATAAGAACAGTTAGGATATAATGTTTAATGAGGGTAATTGACAATTGTGTTACCATTGTTGCCAACTATCCATAACTCCATTGCTTTTTCGGTAGTTTCCATGTTTTTTTTAGCTCCGTGGCATTTGTATTCTGCGTACTTCTTAAGAAAGTTTGTGTCTTTTTGTTTGAGTTTGAACGTGGAAATTTTCTTATTGAAAGCCACATTATCTCCTGGTTTAGACACGTCCTCGTCGCGACAAAGCTGAAATATTGCCGAAGTGGCGTTAAGCCATGGTCACTCACTCATTCATTTATTCAAAGACACCATCTCTGGACCGAAGCAGTCTATACAGCACGCGGACCGATTAATTTCACACGTTTTTTTTTTCTAATTCCCAGTTGTGGACGGTGGAGAGTACTAAGCTGTGTCGATATTACTATTATGTGGACGGAAGACGAGTTATGGGAAGTTACTTGTGAGTAATGAGGTGTGCATTGGTATTATAATCCGCCAATGTAAAACAGATCAAACAAAAATCAAGTGACGTGTAGGATCACTGAAGTGCCAGTTGATAGTCAAGGCAGATGAAATAAATATCATCGTTACATCAATTATTTTGCCAGTGGATGGTTAGGACAGATCGTGTCGTGAGTGTCCACGGGAAAATGTTTTATTTTAAGTAAACCTTGCTCGGTTCTTGTGGCAAATCGTGTTAAGAAAGTTTTTTAGTCCATCAGTATTGAATATATCCTTTACTAAAATAACGTGCCGTCTCCTCTCAACCCGCTCTCCCTGCTGGTGAGGCCTAGGTAACAGTCGCTGCCGCCCGTGCTGCCATTTGCAATATGTACGTCCAAAGCTCATTGAAACCACTTGTCTTCCGCTAATATGGTGTCACATATCATGGGTAAGTTCGTGGGTACCTTACCAAAGATGAGTGGTTTACCAAAGGGTTTCTTCCACCTGTGGGCCGCAGCAAAACACTGGTACCCCACCCCCTTCCCCCACCCATACGTACACTTCTCACAAACCTCATGACTTTATGAGCCAGTCTAACCATTGCGATTTCGATTCGAACATTTCCATGCAATATGCATGTACTGATTATCCAGCTAATTTTATTTATTTTTGTATTTTGATAGTTGTTTATTTATGCCATATTCAAGAATATCACATTGTTAAATGTCATTTTCTATACCGGTATGCATGGATATATGGATATGGGAGCTTTTCAAAACAATATCGATATCGTTTTACCATCCATCCATGTATCAGAAGGCGATAATTGTACAATACCTGTCTCAAAACACTAATTATAATGCTAACTATCTGCTATATATGTACATATATATTTGATGTCTATACCATTGTGTATATTATATATCTGTCCACAGTTGTCTACACGATCAGACGTGCTGTAACAACAGGCAATGCTGCGAGGCGGGAGGCACGGGGTCCTTCAGTGTCCACCATCTTTGGTACTTCTGGTGAGTAACTTGTCACGTAAGCCCATCATGACAAATCTGGCAAAAGGAAACCTAAATGTCAAGCCCGTTATTGTGCATAAATTATTCATAAAGAATAAAGAGGCATTCCATGTTGATAATCCTAATGTAAAAATCTACAGCAAAGTTAGTAAAACCAGAACAGCGACGACAGTGTGATAGATGAAAAATGGTCGCACGTTATCGGACACAATTCTAAGGCTGTCAAGGTGAGCCCTAGAACTGTGCTAAAGTTACCAATGGAAACCGGCTCCTTGTCAACTTACCGCAGGGTATTATTGTAACTGTTCATGTAAGCGGTAAAGAAGTAACAACTTAGACGCCCCCTAGCACTTTGGTTTTAGCGGAATTACGTTAAAAAGAAAAAAAACACTTCCGGTGATGTTAAATGCAATATACTAGGCGTTACTGGCCTAGAATTACTCGGTATTCTGCGCATTATATCCAAATCAAATTTCGAGCACGAAGTCAGTGAACAATTTAAGTCGAATAAAGATGTGCGTATCTCAGTCACGTATTGATTGTTATTATGGCGCCTCCGTGGCTCAGTTGGTTATCGCGCTAGAGCAGCGTAATGACCCGGAAGACTCCCACCAATGCGGTCCGGGTGAGTTCAAGTTCACTTCATGCTGGCTTCCTCTCCGGCCGTACGTGGAAAGGTCTGCCAGCAACCTGCGGATGGTCGTGGGTTTCCACCGGGGTCTACGCGGTTCCTCCCACAATAATGCTGGCCACCGTCGTATAAGTGAAATATTCTTGAGTTCGGCGTAAAACACCAATCACATAAAATAAAATACCGGGCCCTAGTCGACGTGTGATTGAACTGAGCATCAAGATTCCACTAAAACTGTACCTAAACAATATGTTTATTTATTCGTTTAGTTCCCCCCCCCCCCTGAATTAAATACAGTTAAATGGAGAGCTTTTATGGGCCATTGTGTTCCAAATTCCCACAAGCTTCCATGGTATAAACCTGTTTTGTAAATCTGATCAGAGCATCTTATGGAAACGAACTTTTTTAGGTAGCTTCCACTAATGGTTGACTTGACGTCACGCTGGAACACATGAGGTCATGAACACACGCTGGAACACATGACGTCACCCCTGGATGACTTATAGCGACAACTGAGGCCGACTACACTCAAAAAATTTATACTTAAGTGAAAGATTTAAGACTTAACTAACATTAAACATTCTTGAAATTATAAAATTAAGACATGGATGGTGCGTGTATATCATACCGAAGAACAAGTGACACAAATTTCAGTATCAGTAAGTATCAAATAAGCTGGAAAATTGAGTTTTTAAAGGTTTTGACTTAAGTCAAAAATTGCTTTGTGGAATCGGTCCCTGATGCTGCATGTACTCTTGAAAGCCTTGTATGTCTTTGCAGGAAAATTGCCTTACTAGACACCATATCTGCTTGATACACAAGGAATTTTCTAGGTCACATAAGACAAAGTATACGGAGACTGCCGAAGATTTTAGTATTTAGGCGCTTTAGGCCACTCCGTTATGCCTATATGTGTTATAGCTTTGTTATTCACCCGACCATATTTTTTTGTTCCATTCCATAGGATTCCCTTCATAAATAAACATTATTAAAAAATCCAGCACTCTTTCTGTTGAAACTAGATTAGCACTTCATGGTTCAATCTCGCTCTTGTAGTATTTGAGAAGAATAACGCCTTTACGGGTAAGCACAATAAGTTGCCATGGTAATTAAGCTGGGGATTTATCTGGCGCTAGATTATAGACATTTTTTGTAGACTGGATTTATTGTCCGCAGATCTATGGTGGAAATTTGGCTTGACCTTTAATTCTGTAGTGGGACTTTGTTAAGACTTCGATCACAGTCTGGACGTGTCAGTTGGGTGTACTATCTTCACACAGTACACTGTGCTTTTATAAGTATTGTATTAAAGAGATTTTAAAAAAAAATAATTACTGAAGGCTTTTATTACTTATGACTTTGTTACTTCCCGGGTATTGTTGAATTGCTATACCGATGTTAGATTAACCCTATCCAATTGTACATACCGCATTTATTTACTTGATTGGTGTTTTTCGCCGTACTCAAGAATATTCCACTTATACGACGGCGGACAGTATTATCGTAGCAGGAAACCGGGCAGAACCCTTGGGAGTCCCACGACCCTCCGCGGGTTGCTGGCCGACCTTAAAACATATGGTACACACAATAAGACACCTGAGAAAAGTCGGTGGTTTACTTCCAGCTCTACGGTAAAACTGATCGCCTTCATACATGTAGATGTGAAGCATTCTCGAACACGGCGGTAAACAGATAAATAAATAAATAAATAAATTAATTAGTTAATACCATCATTCATGTCCTCAACTCTCCGTTAACAGAAGACGGCACTGACGACAAGTTCACAACCAAATGAAAGCCGAAAGAAAAGAAAAGAAAAGAAAGATGAGAACATGTCTGACAGACTCAGTGCTGATTCATCATAGTATGATAACATTTTGGGATTCATTAACAAACATTTCATTTACAAAGTACTAGCATTATCCTAAAAAGAAATTCTGTTAAATCCGTTATATGAGGAATGAAGGATTGCCTTTCCGTTCGCCGAGAGGATTAATCTTTTCCAAGTAACGAATGTTACCTGAAAACGTATTCACGAGGGAATCAACAGTGGAGCAATCCGTCATCAATTAAATATTAAATATACTTCCAAAGAATACGACTATTTTACTGGACCTATCAACAGTCAGTCAGTCATTCAGTCAGGTTATGGATCGTGGGCAGGTTGATCATAGCAGGTGGTTCGATCCGATTTATGTCTCTTGGTCAATTAAGTTGATCTTGATTTCAGATTGTGTATGGTTGGCGTTGTGACCATCACTGCAGGTGGATTGATCTCATTCTTGTCAGTCAATGAATCAATCAGTCCTGATTCCAGGTTGTGTATCTTGGGCGTGGTGGTCATCATAGCAGGAGGGCTGATCCGATTCATAAACCGGAAGTACAGGCTGAAGGTGTACCCGCGTCATTCCCACCACGCGGTGAGGCATCATCACCAAGTCGTCACGCAGGCTGTTGGTAACCCCATCACAGGTGGGTGCAGTGACGTCACCGGGGCGTGGAAACACAAACACCCCTGCAGGTGTAGGTTTGTGTAGCGCATGTTTGTGTATTTATGTGGATATATAGACTTTCCTATTATACCATCAGTTTCTTTTTGTTCCTATTTTCATAATCTATTTTCGATTTACTCGATGCCTGTCCATCGGTTTATTATCTTTATGTTTGGTTATGTGCGTATATGAATGTCTATTATCTTTATGTTTGGTTATAAGTCTATTTGGATGTCTATTATCTTTATGTTTGGTTATGTGCGTATTAGTATGTCTGTTATCTTATGCTTGGTTATGTGCCTGTTTGAATGTCTGTTATCTTTATATTTGGTTATGTGGGTATTTGGATTTCTATTACCTTTATGTTTGGTTATGGGCGTATTTCGATGTCCATCTGCCTGTACCAACGTCCATTTGTTTATTCCTGCTCTTGTATCTCTGGGTGGCCGTCAGTATTATTATAGATCTCCCTGTTTATTCACTTAGCAGAGCAATATTTCACATCGAACAAACAATCGCTTGTTTTGTCATGCGTCTGTTTGCTTGTGTGTCTTGTTGTATGACCTGGCTTGATCTTTTATCTTTGATCTGTCCAGTGGTCTGCGACACGAACTTCGGCTGTTGATCCCTTTTGCCCAATATAGGTCTGTCATGGTTGTCCAAGTGTACTGTCTATACCCGTCTATATTATCTCCCTCTTTCCCTTTAGTTATCCATTTGTCTATAAGTGCTTCGCATAGTCATTCTGATAACCATACATATGTCACCTTGCATGTCTGTCTCTTCATGGACCCACGTGAGTGTCTCTCTCTACTCCTGTCTATAATCACTGCATTTTTTATTCAGCACGCCACACTTTACAATAGCTTCACTGGTTTTCACTGTGGCCAAGAAAACACGGTGTTAGGAGGTGCAGTTTTGATTCCCAAGCCGGCCCCAAAGCCCCAGAATCCCCCACTCCTCTCCCACATCCTCCCAGTATGCCCCCAATGAAGAGTAATTTACAACGACAATATTTTCTTAAAATATCACATATTAAAAATTATAGGCCTAAAATTCGATTACAGGCCTTATACGGGAACAAAGAGCAACAAACTATTTAATTCTTTCACCGTGCAACTCACTATACTTTTGCCAATGTGGTAACATCAAGTTTTATATTGTTTACCAGTTCATCTAGTAGAGGCAATGTTTTCGTAATGTGACATTTGCCTATTAGAAATTTTGCGCGAAACAAGATATAATTTCATATTTGTTTTTGCTTACGTTTTCGAAAAATTCCATATAAAATAGAAGAAAGCTTGCTGGATATGTCAAAACCTATGATCGGGCGAAGAAAACGATTTACACATGACCAGAATGGCGCCAACCCTGGCCAGTTTCCAAGGACTATTTTCCCTTCCACAAAACTCACAGCCCGACGAGTTTTTGGTGTTTAGTTATTTATTTATTTTATTTATTTATTTCATTGGTGTTTTACGCCGTACTCAAGGATATTTCACTTATACGACGGTGGCCAGCATTATGGTGGGAGGAAACTGCGTACACCCGGGTGGAAACCCACGACCACCCGCAGGTTGCTGGCAGACCTTCCCACGTACGGCCGGAGAGGAAGCCAGCATGAACTGGACTTGAACTCACAGCGACCGCATTGGTGGGAGTCTTCCGGGTCATTACGCTGCTCTAGCGCGCTAACCTATTGAGCCACAGAGACCCCCCTCTTGGGTTTTTACACACGTGTGTAGATACATGGTACAGGGTACGATAAAATGAAGTATTTTAAACTGAAATTCCTTGGATTTGTTTTCCACCGACGGAAACGGTGGGAGACCCCAAACTTTTGTGGATGCAATAGGTTCGGTGTTTCCATTTATCATAATTAAATTCCACTGCGTTGGATGCCTTTACCTGGTTTCTCCAAAATGCACTTTTAAGGACAGAGTTCGTCAAAGCAGTATGAATAAATGAGATGGGATTGATTAATGTTCGAATTGGGGGATTCTTATTAAAAATATTATAGCCTACAAATCTCGAAAGTGCTGTTATTACATTGTAGTAATCACTTGGGTCAGACAAAAATTTTCACTCCAAATCAGCTACAGAGAGTAATCTTTCGTTTTCGTCTAAAACTTGTCCCTGGCCAAGATAATATCAGCATTTTGCCATTCATTATTGAATAGAGACGTTTTGCCCTTTTTAATGTTTCGATTATTCCAAATAATTTCATGGTACATATCAAATTCAGTATTATTTTTATTTATTTTTTTTAGTTTCCATGGAAGAGATACGGCCAAAGTATCAAGAGAGCTAATTTAACTTAAATGCTGAGTAATGGTCGCCAAAGGCAATAGACTTCAAACAACCATCACTACCCTCATTTACAGCAGAACACAAATAGCACGTTTTATCTTTTCTTGGAGATATCCTCAGATAAACTGAAATATTTCTTTGCTGACTTTTCTGATCATTGGATTGGAAAGAAGTAAAACTGAAGCCAGCTAGGTCAATCTGGAGAGAACTTCGCTTTTCGCTAGAAGAGATCGGCCAAAGTTTCGTGAAGATCGTATACGAAATCGTTTCTTCACCTTGCCGATGGTGGCTTGAATATTATCATTTACAGTGTTTTTAATGCTTACGCTAATTCCTAAACTATGTGCGCTGTCTTTATTTATGTCAATATTCGTTATTGTTACAGGGTTGTTATTGTTTTTATCACACGAAAACAGTTTAGATTTTTGTAAATTTAAATGAAGCGAATGGCAGTAAGTTTATCAGCGTGCGTCCTTACATCCTTTTGTGCTTGTTGCTCCCAGATTTTTTATTTCTTTATTTATTTATTGTGCCTTATTTCATTCATTGTTGTTTTTATATCCTTCCGGTGTGAAGGTTATTGATTTTCTTGTTCTTTTCTTGTATTTTTCTTTTTCACTATTTTTTCTTTCACACACTATAATTCTGGATTGATCCTCAGCGTACTACCCCGGTCAGGCACCCGGACCTCCCCCGCCCTACCCAGGCGCTAGTATTCAGTACGCTCCGCCGCCGCCTTACGAAGACGCCAGGCCCCTGTACTCGACCTGGCCGAGGTGCCAGCCACCCAATGTTGTCTTGACGACCGCGAACCCACAAACATCTCGGAGATACCTGTCCGGGACTCAGACGAACTGTGGGGTGTCGGGGACTGTGATATCTGCAGAAGGGCAGCGATACACTACAATCTGCACCACACACATGTGAGGTAATGTCAGTTGAGTGGGACATCACGTCAAATCAGCTGGATTGCTTGACGTAACGCAAATGAAACACAGTATTTGACGTCACGTCAGAGGTATTGCACATTTGAAGAAACGTCAGCGCTATAATACATCTGCAGTAATGTCGATGGTGTATCACACCTGCATGACGTGACGTCAGTTGCGTAGCACATCTGGCGTAACATCAACGGCATAGAACCACGAGGCCTTGTGCTGTAGGGCAAAAGATGGTAAAAACAGCCAATACATGTATTATATTTTTGCGATTGCGATTATTTCGCAACTTTGTATCAAAATAACGCTTCTATCATCTGTTGAAGTGATGTAAATGCCATACAGAATTGAACAGTGTCATATGTTTGGTGGGTCATGCACACGAGTCAGTTGCATAGCACAGCTATGTGCTCTGCAACGTCACTGGATTATAGCAAAACAGGATTGTGAAAGGTAATTTTACGCCCAAAACACCCATTTTGTTTTCAGGTGAAATATCTCAGGTGCGACTCTTGTGGCTTTTTGAAAACCTGTGGAGTTGTCATATTGTATGACGTTGAGCTTAATCATGTAGAATGTCAGTATGTTGAGATGACGTGGTGATCAGGGTGGGCAGAATTTTGTCATGTTTTGAAACTGAGACGTTCGTATTGATGGAAGTGTTTCTGTTGATATGTCAATGACCACGTATATAACGGCTCGATAGTTGCGGGACGTTATCGTCCCACTGTTTACAAACAAACAAACAAACAAACAAACAAACAAACAAATAATGCGAATATGCATTTTCTCTTTGGTCCCCAACCTAATAAAACAGCGTGATAAAACACTTTCATTGATGAGATCTTTAGGATGCGTGATACAATTGCCATCATTTTACAGCACGTGTTTCGTTAGAAGAATGAATGGGTCGTGCATGTTTGAAAAAAATATAAATATACTGATGATATTTATATATATATATATCCATCTGTGTATAATGCGAGATATCGAAAATTATCCATTAAATGTAAACTGCTGACTTATCTAAATGGCATAAAATGACATATTTGAAGACTACATATAGATTACGTGTCCAAGTGTACTGTTTACAAAAATTTCCTAACTACATGTAATTTGTAATGCTCAAATGTTTCATAATAATTATATGTATGTGTATCGCCTCAATTCAAATTTCACGAGTCCGAAATTGAGAATATTAACAGTGTGTATGGTTTTAACGTTGTAATTATTTTCAGAGTGGGTGTCTCTGAATACTTTTTGGTTTTTACGACAAAGCTGCAAAATTTGAAATAAAATTTATGTAAGCTTTTCGTTTGTCCAAAAGTAGGATGTGAACTGTGTCTCCTACTTCGGAATACAGGTATGTTTCTTGCTACAAACACGTAACAATGATGTCATAGCGAATGTAGTATATATTTGAGGTACGAGCATGTGATATCTGTTTTGTGCCAAGAAAACCTTATTAAACTTATAATGTTAGCGGGGATAGATTTTATGCTGTGTAGTCACAAAGAGATCAGCCCCCCACCCATCCATAGTTATTTATTTATTTATTTATTTGATTGGTGTTTTACTCAAGAATATTTCACTTTTTCGACGGCGGCCAACATTATGGTGATAGGAAACCGGACAGAGCCCGGGGGAAACCGACGACCATCCGCAGGTTCCTATACATAGTTGCTGTGTTGCTAAAGTAATGAGGCCCTAGATCGTGGGCTATATGCACGACTTTCTATTACATACTCTATTACCCCGTGCCTTTTTATATAAATGAATGTTTGTTACTGTATAAATGCGTTAAATATATTATACATATGATGATGTTTGTGTTTAATTCGATATTTATTGGTTCATTTATATGATAATAACGCTTAACGCCACGGGGAAGAGTCTATTCCCATACCTGAAGGCATCCAAGTCTTTGGGTGGAAAAAGAAAATATACAAGTATTGTGCATGCCTGGTGTAAATCACCAATCTTCGATAGGCCCCGGATTTCATTAAGCACACTTAGCTAAATGTATTGTATGCTAAAGGCTAAGTAGCACTTAGCTAAGCGCACTTCGTATCTCTACAGCATAGGTTGTCACGGCCGTTAAGGGAATACTTAGCTAAGTGCGCTTCATGAAACGGATCCCAGGTTGCCCGTCCGACAGTTTAAGCGTAGCTTAAAAACTGCAGCAGGAACACGTAGAGCTGAATTTTAGCCAGCATGAACACGTGTATGGGGCCGGATTGGTTGAAGCCCTATATACACTCAGCTTGCGATTGGTGACTTTGTTTGCGATTGGACGCCTATGATGTTCCATTTACAAAGTCTTAAAAGAACAGACTATTTTTAAATATCTTCCAAAATGCCATTTCGTGCAGATTTTAAATATGATCTTTATTATTTTTTGGCATTTTTTCCCCGTGATTAAAATGGAAATAAAGACTGAGGTGCTGCGGTGGACGTTTTGGACCATCTTGAACAAGCACGTCATAGATTCTTTTTCTGCTACTAAAAACTGTAATTGTTGTATAATATAGATACATGTATTATACTACATAAGTACATATTCATATAGAATGTGGACATATAGAAATCAGAGTGTGTTTAGCAAAATGGACTCTCTGACGTCGCTGCACTTCAGCTTGTTTAATATGGCCCCCAAAAGGCCACCGGTGCACACCAATCACTTTCCGTTTTAATCACTGACAAGAAAAAACAAATGGCCCAAAATAATGAAGATCATGTCTGGAATCAACGCGAAATGGCCGTTCAGCTGACGAGTGCTTTCTTTAAATGTTGTCTGTTCTTTTAAGTGCATTGAAGACCAAAATAGCTGGCAATTCTGCATGCAACATGCACGGTAGGTGGCTAAGTTCGTCATTCGCGTGTCAGAGGTTGGTGGTTTATCTCGGGCACTTTGGCTGGTTTCCTCTAGCCGATATAAAGTTGCCTTAACCGCCACCAATTAAAAAATCCACCCATGAATCAATCAATTAAGATAAAACTGGTTGAACTAGCTTGAATACACTGTGACTGGTTGGAATGTCATTTATATCTAGTGTCAGGCTTGCTGGGTGTTTTTGACTCACTGAATAACATTTTACCAAACAGGGCTCGTTGATGTCCTGTATATAGCTATGTGAACTGTGGTGTCTGGTATCTGGTGTCTGATGACATAGTTCTTCAGTTTGACCGCCCAAAGAACGCTTACGAAGGTGATTAAACCGGGGGTACAAGACACAGACTTATCGACTTAAAATGATGTTCATTACCATCGATTTTGGCCCTTTCCATTTGTCGATAGTAACAAGAGAGGGCTCGGGCAATTAAAACTTGCCTAACGGGAAGTAACTCTGTGGCATAGGCCAAGTTGAAATGGTTATGTCCCTTAGACCTATCCATGCGTTAACAGAACACATATTTTAAAATTCATTTATTTATAAATAATTTATACGTAATTTATAAATTTATATACTGTTTTGCGCCGTATGGTTACTCCCGGGTTCTGTCCGATTTCCTCCTACCATAACGCTGGCTGCCGTCGTATAAGTGAAATAATCTAGAGGACTTCTTGAATTACTATTCTTTAATAAAACACCAATCAAATAAATGCACATATAAATCATTGGAGGTGGAAAGGTTAAATGTGGTCCCTATTCTGTAGATTACACACGCGAGTTAATATATCAATAATATTTTTGAAGAAAAAAGTAAAAACTTCCCCTTTATACACGTCATGAGTTCAAGCAGTCAAGTACACAATAGTTTATGTTTAAACATTGAAAGGTGCATACGTTTCTTATATTCTTTAAAACCTATGTCATTCTGGATCAGTGACGTCTATTAAATTGCAATAAATATTTATGCATATTTAGCTAATTCTGTTTAAGCCTTGGTGCTAAGGGGCGGTGTGTAAGTTGTTAGACCTACATGCACTTTTAAACATTTACATAAGCCGAATAATTATAAAACACTATATGGTGTAAAAGAATAAGAGACCGAACTTCACCAGGTATGTGTGACGATTTACCGACTATCACTCTGTCGTCGTGCTGTGTTTTAATCTCTGTACTGTAGTTTTGTTTTGTATTTTAGACGATGCCTATTTATAGAACAAACAGAGGTATAAAGGCCTCTCGGTTACGCTTTTATTGCAATTGTACATACTAGTATTTAAAAACACTGGTGATATTGAAGCTGCACCATGGTTATACAGTCCATCGCTCCAGGTTAAGCTAAAACTGATAAGCAGGGCGAACACACAAAGCCTAATGCCACAAGTATCCCTGGTTATGATTTTAAGTTGAAATTCCTGGCTAGTGAGTGAGTGCTTGGGGTTTAACGTTGTACTTAATGTTTCAGCCATATGACGACGAGGAGTCCTTCTAGTGTGTCTTCTTGTGGCATGGCGAGTCCATGCCGCCAAAGTGCTGCCGCCACTGAAACATCATGTCGAAGACACCAGACATGACACTCCACCCAGTCACATTACACTGACACCGGGCCGACCAGTCCTGTTTCCTTGCTCTAACCTCTCAATGCTGGGCGCCACGTGAAAGAGCAAGAAGTACCATTTTTAAAGTCTTTGGTATGACTTGAGCCTGGATCTTAAGCCCTCGAGGCGGACTGTCGAACCACTAGATCACCGAGGCGGTTCCTTCATGGCTAGCATATGTTTGTCAAAACAAGACAAAAGGAACATACTGGAACTGGATACAAAGTAAGACTACAGACATTTCCAGTATACCTCTGAGACACAAGCCAATGTAGCATTATTACCCAGACACTGCGCCCGAGCACCCTCCTACAAACACTGCCTGCCGTTTTCGTATTGTGTACTTTGCACCTGTTACGGTCTGAATTGCTCCAATTATCTCCCCTTACACATGTTCCCCTACCTGCACAACAAGACTGAACCAAACCAACGATGTCAATGCAATATGTGAATTTGTGACAATATATATACTTTTTGTTACGTAACCTCCAAAAATCATTTTTTTAAAAACACTTTGACGTCGATTTCAGGACAGAAAGTACAACAGATCAGCTTGGAAGCCTAATTATTTTTTCTTTTTCCTTTTTAAATCATTGTTATACGGTGTTCCTTACAGAATTCTTGACTAACCGCGACAATACAGGTTTGCATGGACTGAGTATGCGCCTCGCCGTACCGTACAAAGGACAAACTAATTGAGGTCAAGGTAAAATCGACCTTAGTTTGAACAAACTGTCACAGTGTTCATTGTGCACCAGTTGATAGCACCCAAAATAATATATACATGTAATTACTTAGGCCATTTGGGCAAGGAAGAAGGAAACACACTTTTATACTTGTGTACATGGTTACGGGATTATACAGTCACTTCCGTTCAAGTTATGTACTGATCTAGCATTGGCTGATGCCCTTGTTTAAACAGAAAAAAAGAGTAACGGCGAATACTAAAATGGTTGGTACATGGCCTTCGCATACCGTTGATCTTAGGCATTTTACAATTTCCCATCACTTTCAGAGCACACAAACAGAACTGATTGTCTGTTTGATGCAATAGAAGGTCTGTATATGTTGGGCGTTTGATGTGGTTTCAGAATTCGCGTCTTTTATACATGATGCCTCGAAGTGCCAAACTGGAAGCACCAAGCGGTCAATATAGCATTAAAAAGTCCACTTTGGGTTTGTCTGTATGAAGTTTATCGGAGACTGCTTGCCTTCCACCAACGTGGCTTGCAGACTGAGCTTGCTCTACATGCCGATGGATATTTGGTGTCAAAGTTTCTTGACAAAAGACTGCTTGTTTACTCCGATTTCATACTCCAATAAAACTGATCATCTTCGCGTAACACAATGGCGTGAGTTCTGAGATAAACTGCAATGAAATAAATCAACGAATACATATGTAGTATCCACCATTATACCAGCAAAGAAAAACTAACGCTGTTGCCATCCGGCCTCGGTATAAAAGCCTATAGCAAAGAGCCTAAAACCATTGCAGCAGCGACGGTGCGATAGTTCAGATGTAGCCGATGAAATGCGACGGTTTTTCAATTTTTCTCAGTTAGGCTTTCATTCTAACTGTTCATGTAATCTGCATATACAGTAGCAACTTACAAGCTCCGTATAGCACCAGGCGAGGAAAATAAAACGCAGTCATTTTAAATGCACTTTAATGGCCTAGAATCTCAATGTGTTTGATTAAGAAAAATAACTGGTGAAAGATTTCATTACACCAGCCTGAAGTATGCAGGAAATAAACAAATATGGACAAACTTATATGTTTATAAACGGCTTACAATGATAAATAACGTTGATGACATGTATGGTAGACGTGATTCTCAGTTTCCAAAAATTGCTAATGGAGATGTGAACAAAACGGCTTTGAGTCTTAATTACAGGAACGTTAATGTACTGCTCTATCAAAAGTTACTGGTTAAGGGTTTTCAATAACGTATATAACAAAAAGACTCTCGGTACGAATTTATGATGGGTATATCCAAAAGCTGTGCTTCAGAAGTTAACAGTGGTCATTTTTCAAGTAGTAAAATGGATTTCTTAAATTTAACCTTCTTAATAACCAAGAACTTCCCTGCCAAGAATTAGGCTCCCTCAGTTTTCAGCAGCGAAGAGAAGATCGACTCATAAAGTAAAATGGCGACCCAAGAAACACTCTTCTATGAGTTTGTCAGTGGAATTTTTACAAGTATAAAAGCTGACACCGTCTTCTTTACTTTTTATTTGTACTTGGCATTACACGTATGCTGACTTGGTTATTATCGATACCTGTGACGTATTTAACTGGAAATGCCATAACAAGTAAGAACAAGAGAAATCAATTACTACCGTTAACTATCGCTTCACTCCTTTATCTCTAAGCTCGCTTCGACTATAAATTGATGTCCGGCACTTAGTTTTGAGGCAGTCATTAGGCCTGTGATTGCCCGCAATGCTTCTGTAGGGAAGGAAGTCCATCGGTTTCAGCAGCGCGACTAAGAGCAAAGTAAACATGGCGCTCTGGCTCCTTTCCGATCCTCGGCTACGCCATATTTTCTGAGACTCCGTAAAACTGTCATTGGGAGAGATTTCCACAAACAGTCCTGGCAATAGCGCTCCAAACCGGCTAGGTATGGTTGGCCGTTCCTTGACAACGGACTGTCGCGATGTAGAGAATTACCGTGTTAGACCCGGAGATGAAGGAGTCCCATTAACTTGGATTGATCAGGTGTATACCACTCTTGTGTCTCTGGCAAACAGCGCGTGACACGTGACCTCGAGAACGAGCGTGACACTTCGAGACCTCTCAAGCGCAGTCACGCTTTTTAAACAGAAACGCAGATATTTTGATGAGATTAACCTTGGTGAGAGTGCCGAGGACGGGTGTTAATTACGCAGAATGAGTTCATGAATAATGAGTGGGAAAGTAATTAAGCTATCCTGGTAACACGATATTCGGCGTGTTCACTATTTATAAGATTTTTAAAAGAAGTAAGAGAGCTAGATACGTGCACTTCTTCATTATGGTAAAGGCCAGGCGTTGTCTTAATTATAGTGAAATCATGAACTGACAAAACAGTACGGCAAATCACGGAGGACAGAGAAAGTTACACCTAACGTATTCGCAGCAATGAAATAGATTCAATCAAATCCAACCTGTTCTAAAATATACTTATTGATTTACATATTGGATTATTGTTTTACACCATACTCATGAAAATTTTCAGTTATATATTTTCATGCTGGCTTCCTCTCTAGCCGTAAGCGGGAACTTCTGCCAGCAACCTGCGGATGGCCGTGGGTTTCCACCGGGCTCTGCCCGGTTTCCTCCCACAATAATGCTGGCCGCCGTCGTATAAGTGAAATATTCTTGAGTGCGGCGTAAAACACCAATCAAATAAATAAACAAATGAATATAACATTTTAGAATAATCCCTTGATTGTGCTGAAAGAGATTCAAATCAAATAGAAATGATCAATTGGGAATGTCGCTATTTCAGACTGACTTGAAAGTGTGTTGCTACATGCCCTTTATATGCATCACAAACCGATGTCCACTTTACTGTTTATTACCTGATCATTCGGTTGGGGTTTAAAGCAACACTTATAAATTAGTATTTCACTTACACCACGACTGAAGGATTACTTGGACACACACCTTGTAGCCTTTTACACTCAGTCATTAATTTTGATTTGTTTTATAGTCGATCATAACTCAAAAGTTCATGATCACTTCTCTGTTGTGATTAAATCATAAATGGTTGAAACAAAAATTTTGTTCTAGGCAGGCAAGGGGCATTGTTCTTCGAAATAAATTGTCATTTGTGTCTATATGGGCAAGGGGACAATCGAATACTCTCGAATCCTTCACCATGTTTGACAGAGAGAGATGTAAGTTAAGCAATCTGTGATTCAGTGTGCGGTCAAACCTGTTTCCAACACTGTCGTGTGTGAAATTGTTTTGAAATTTTAGTATAATATAACCCGGATAAATGTAATTTATTTATCTCTTATATCTATATAATCTCACGACAGTATGGCTTTAGAATTAAATGTTAGGAAATTCTGTGATGAAAAACGGTGTAGTCTGTTCCTAGTGATAGTCGTGTAGGCTTTACACTTTTCGGAGAGCTGCAGTTGTTACAAAACAAATTACTCGCCGCTACCATGGCAGAGCATGCCACGGGTTTTGAATAATTATCATGTCACCCGATGCAATGAGTTCTTTGTGCCTAAAATAAACTTATGGAGTTCAACATTCTGAATTAGAAAAAATATTTTAACTGTATTTTCTCGGCAGTCACATTGCCTGTCGAACATGACAGGCAAATTTGGTAGCGAGTATGACTGATTTTACACGCGACAAATTAAAAGAAACAGCCTATAAGTGTATGGATTCGGTAAATGCATGGTGGTGAGGCGAAATGTTAAAGTAATACATGTAGTCCATTTCGATGAAACCTCTGTATAAGTAAAAGCAAATGTGTACTGTTTAGTACACATCTGTTTTTATAGCTCGCGTGGTAAACAAGGTGTGTACCACAAGTACATAATTTGGTACACATCAGAAGTGCAGTTACATATGAATCTCTTATGCAAGGTAAACCTGTTCCCGCGCAAAGAACCCCTTGCAACTAGATGGGAAATCGTCCCACGGTGTTGCATGAGTGAGGTGTAATTTTTTTTTTCAAGCAAGAAAAAAAGGAAAGTCTACTTGAATCTGAAGTACAATTACTATGGAACATATCTGTGAAAATTTGGAGTGGTGTGATTCATATTTTTTTGTTTTATTAGAGGGCAAAAATAAGGTCAAAAGAAGATGTCGCTATTTTAGTGCGTTTTACTGAGGGAATTCCCATGATAACTTGAACCAAAATCATTTGTGCGTCTTTTGTGTCAAGCTGGAGAATTCTAATCTATTGCAAAGTATCATGCTGGTTCACGCAATCATATTTTCGAAATATTTTCAAGGGCGATTAGGACTGCAGATTCACGATAACTGTTCATGGTTTGTAGATAGTTGTCCCATAGTACAGTGGTAACTCGCGTGGCTGTGAACCTGGCCGGCACGTGGAGTTCAAGAGATCTGTGTGTAACTTTTTAGTAATATGAGGTACGAAGTAAATGATCAAGCCAGGCAAGGGACAAGTCTTATTTGTTTACATTTTGCAAAGCTACGTATTAGATACGTTTCCAACTATAGTGAATATGTATGGGTGATAAATGGTACACACTTCCTATGAAAGCTCAGTGCAGCCAAAACTATATTAATGGTGTCCACTTTTTCACCCAGTTTCAACGCGCAACGCGTTAGATATCAGCATATCAAACAGTTACATGTAGAGAAAGGCAACTATCAGTTCACCTTAATAAATATCAGGCAAAGTCGGAGACAAAACTTATTTTAAATCCAACTTCTTAAAAATCTGACTGAAAGAGATTTTAGCGGACAAATTATTGTGTAAAAAAGTCACGGTTGACGCTCATGGTTAGTGGCGAATATTTTTTTACTGTTGGCCGATTGGAAGGCAAGACCTGTTATGTAACAACTTCAACCGCATACCGGGGAAGCCCTTGCGTCATTCTGCAGTAGATCTGTCACTTTGAGCAATCGGTCTGAGCGACAGGGGGACGATTTACCATCCAGTTGCAAGGGATCTTTGGTTAAACTTAATGCCTACCTATGAAACACACCAAAACAGAACCGAGAATACGTCTTATCTCGAGTTTTTCGGAAACTTGGTATTCGATCACCATACTCATGTTTTCCCTTTAGCATATGAATCGCTTAATCAAGGAATATTGTGGTTGTCAAACCCTGAAGAGAACGGTGAATGACGCCAGAGCCGTGGACAAGGACGCTAAATTCTTAAAATGCCTGTAAATCCATTGTTTTCATGTCATTGTGTACTTGTATTAAGTGTGTTGACAACACGGCATTTTGGGTAATTCTAAACCAGCGACGTCTGCTGTAGTGCATCTAATTCTGCCTAAGTCCATGGTGCTAGGGAGTGTGTAAGTTGTTTCTTCTTAACAGACAATTACATGAGCAGAATAAAACCCTGACTGGTAAAATGGTAAGAGCCCGGATTTCACTGGTAACTTGCATCTGACCATTTGTCTACTACCACACTGTCGTCACTGGTTTGGTTTTACCCTCCACGCTCCATCTTTAATATTCTGATTATCAAATAGATTTCCAAGCAGGACTCTCATATCACGCTGCGGAATATTTGCGAATAGAGCTAGATCACGCACCATGATCAATCGGAATTCTTGAGCTTTATGAATTGAACAACTGCGTCTTCTTCTTGTGTTTTTTTTTTCTTCTTCTTTAATGGCTTATTACCGTATAGTCCGCTAGACGCACACACACACACACACGCACGCACACACACACACACGCACACACATACGCACACACACACACACACGAGCACACACGCACACACACACGCACAGACAACCTTGTTTTCAGCAGGCATATTATCTAAAAAATTCAGAAGCAAAAGACTATATCAAATTCCCCTTTACATATATAATGACGAACAAAAGAAACTACACATGCTAAATTCGATCATATTTTCCTGCGTTGGGCATATACTTCTTAATGAATTTTTCATTTTCAGGTTCAATTTCAGTTTTTCCAAGCCAATGACACCCTGCTGCTTCTGTATGTACACAGGCCTTCTATCTATTTCCTTGCTTATTAGGTTATAATGTGTTTATTTTAATTTGCATACGCATGCGCATGTGTAAATGTACGGAACGGGAGATTCCTACCTGATCAAATTTCACAGGTATAGCTTCTAGCTCGCCAATACTTATTAAGCCAGTAGAAAGAACAGGTATAAATCTTATGATTTACATGAATAATGTAGTTTATTGGAAAGGCACATATTTCAGTAGTGATAAATTAGAGAATAAATATGTATTGGGCGGCAAATTACGTCATATACTTGAAATCTGACTGGTGATTTATACACACACACACATATATATATATGTGTGTTAAATAGTATACAAAAATTCTTTAGAATAAACCATTTGGGAATAAGGCATTGACTAGAATATACATATTGACAGTTATGTGTGCGACAAGGCACCGGTGAGGCATCGCTGCTAAACAACATATATATGTACACATATACCCTTCAACCAAAACCCTAATGGTTCCATGGTTATCTTTAAATTTCTGTAGGGAAGCAAAGTATAAGATATGTTGTTTCTATTGATTAAGGTTTCAGGCCATATATAGTTACGAATATTTCACTTTTAATGGCGGCTCCAGAACCCGACAAATTTACCGCCTTTCGTTGGGTGGAGGACAAAAGTCAGGACTAAGGGACAGAGCCGAAATAGTAAGAGCTGAATTCGAACTTGGGACCCCATGTGTGAAAAGTTTATCAGCTGCGACCTGAGAAAAGTCGCGGTGAACTGGAGAGTTTCCTCACTAGGGAATATTGTCAGTAGAGTTGAACAGTTGAACTTTTGCATACGAAATCCCCTTACACTGCTACATGCCAAACATGAGTTCGCGTCAAAGACCGAGCAAATACAAGGACTGTTCCAAACGATCTAAGGCTTACATGATCAGAGTTCCATAATGAGTTTCTGTGTTTCAGAACATGAACTTTTCTGCTGAAACCAAACATTTCTCATTTTCATTTTGATGCATTATAGCTTACACGAGCTACTTGTGGGGCGCACATGAGATAAAAATACATGTATGTACGGAGACAGTTTAGAAACACATCACGTAAGTCACGCTGGCAAAAAAGGCACAAGTGTTATGTGGACTTGCTGGCATTAACAACTACAGACAACATTGCGTTGAGTAGGCGAGATCCTCAGGCCTTTGGTTATGCATAATACACATAGTCTATTAAATCTGCACAACCGCACACATGTTAATGTCTATACTTGTCTATACGTGTAACCCTCCACGGGGAAACAACTCCTGGATTGATCATAATGGTTGGTGGATATGCCAACCTTTGTCTTTGTCTGTTTATGGATGCCAGGTATTTCCTTTAGTTCTTGGTGGGGAGGTTGCATGGTGTCTTTAACTTATGTTAAAGATCATGTGTATTGTCTGTCAGTGGTAAAGATTTGGTGCCGGATTTAACATACCGAGAGCCTCGTGTTCTGAAACAGGCTGGTTTTGAATGTCTGCTAAATCCTCCAGCAAAATGTACGGATTCTGTTCGGGAATGCTGTCTACGACACTGTCACCATAAACCTGGTTATGTGGCATGACGCCGCCATTAAAGTTTGAGGTAAAACAGTCGGACTCTTGCGGGGCGTAGCGTACAAAAGTTGATGACGTCATCGTTCCTGTGGGAAGCGACGCTTCGCGGTTGTCCGCGTGCATGGGACTCGTGTTGCGGCGCGTGACGCCTTGGTTACAGAACGGCGACGGACTCTGCTGATGCTGATGTTGTTGTTGTTGTTGTATCCTCTGAGGGGAATCCGGATAATGGTTAAGACGCTGAGGTGAGGCGGAATTGTGCTGGGGAGAAGTTGTAGTCTGGAAACTAGGCTGGGCTGCTGGGCAGGGCAAGTAAGGAGAAAACTCTTGGTCCGGCTGAATTTGGTGGGGGTGCGACAGGGTAGGCATGTGGGAGAGCTGAACTTGCTGGCCACAATCCACCACGTTTATGTTGTTGATGGCGTAGGCGTTGTTGTAGTTGATGGGTTGGAACGGGTTGGCGTAGTCAGCAGGGCCACCGTACATCAGCTGGTAGGGCTTTGGGATCGGCGTGTCGGGTAAAAGAGTCCGGGGATTCAGCTGAAGGCACCCGGCCACCAAATTCATTGTGTTCTGAGACAAGCCTTTGGATAGGGCTTTTGCAAACGACACACTGTCTGGCCTCACGCCGTTCTTTAGAATGTCAGCCAGAGCACAAATGTAGTTCCTCGCCAATCGCAGCGTTTCGATTTTGGACAGCTTCTGTGTTTTGGAATAGCACGGAACGTGTGTCCTCAGTTCGTCCAAGGCGTCGTTCAAGCCGTGCATTCGGTTCCGCTCCCTAGCATTGGCCTTTACTCGCCGCTGTTTCAACTTCACGATCCGAGCTTTTGTCATTCGCTTCTTTTTCGGTCCCCTTTTCTTTGGTATCTTCACTTCGTCCTGGGTTTTGTTCTTCCCTCGTTTTCCGTTGCCTTCTTTTTTGTTTTTGGGCTTGCATACCTTCTTAGTTTTGTCCTGATCGGTATCCATCAGGGTATCCGTGTCCGAAATGCCGTCCTCGTCCAAATCTTCATCGCTCAAGCAATCCTCTAACGGGTCCTCTAGCAGGAAATCCTCAGGCATCTTTATCGGCATCGTTCAGTTCTGGAAACACATAAAAAAAAACTATTATAAAGATAGATGTAACGAAATATGTATGTATGTAGTTGTAAACAGAGGGAATAGTGAAGTCCATGCAGAAGATTGACTTATACCAGCTGAAGCCGGTAATTATGAGCTGGACAAAATCTTGGGTCAAAATCACCATAATCCTGGGTGAAGGTCCGCAATCAACATGCGGATGGCTGTGGGTTTTCAACCGGACTCTGCCCGGTTTCCTCCCACCATAATGCTGGAAGCCGTGGTATAACTGAAATATTCTTGTATACTGCGTAAAATACAAATCAAATAAATAAGTAAATAATGCTGGGACCCGTTGTATAAGTGGAATTTTCTCGGGCGAGTAATATAAAAGATCACAACTTGTATACTATACGCGTTTAGTCTGCGTCAAATGTATATTTGTATGTTGTGCAATATTCATTGCTTTATTTACTGATCTCAAAGCTATTTACGTGTTTTGTCTGATGGATGGAAGAAACATGACCAAGCCAAGCAAAAAAGGAAGACAAAAAAACAAGATGCTGTACGCTTAAGTGTATTTTTAAGTCACAGCTTGCCTTTTTACACTCGTTGCAATCGCGTGTCACGCAAGCTTTCGGGAACGCGTCGTTCAAGGACAGTGGTGAATTCAACGACGGTAAGCGTGGTGGAAACCGAGGACGGTTGACCGGCAAAATTAATTACCTCACAGAACGATTCTGGACAGAGACGAGGATGAATCATTGTCATGCCTAGCAAACAGACTGATGGTGTGCCAATATTTCGAGGAAAACGTCTGGCAGAAAAAAATCGTCAATGGTCAAACTGACATTCGATGCCATACTGTATTTGGAATTTTGTCTTCATCTCGAAAAAATAACGCATGTATTTTCACTTACGCAGCTTTCATGTATCAGTGGACAATATAGTAGTCTAAAAATAACGCTAACATAAGCCTTTTTTACGTAGATAGGTATATTTAAAGTCCCCGTGCGGGCTTCCCCTCTGGCAGTACGCGGGGAGGTCTGCCAGCAACCTGTCGAAGGTCGTGGGTTTCCCCAGGGCTCTGCCCGGTTTCCTCCCACTATAATGCTGGCGTCCGTTGTATAAGTGAAATATTCTTGAGTAGGGCGTAAAACACCAATCAAATAAATAAATCAAATAAATATCTGAAGTCAAGAAAAGCGGAGTGATTATGCATACACGGTTTAAGACAACGTGATATATTATTCTACTCGACGAAAGGCATATATTAAGGCCTGTGCAGAACAGTATTCATATATCGTTTATGATGCTTGCGAAAAACTAAACGATGAGAACTCATTTCCTCCAAATTTTGTGACAACAGATTGGGCTGGAGCACAAGAATATGCAAGGCTAAGAGGTCAAAGAAGAGGTCAGAAAAAAGCTATACTAAGATGATTCACCGGAACAATTGAACTAATTGCGCGGTTGAAAATTCCCAACGGTGATCATGATCGGTTATGAATTAGGTGTTGCTATTATATGACGGGTTTTTTCTTCACCCCTATTATCTCTAGCATGCAACTTCTAATGGTTATGACGTCATTCGGCTTGTCGAGTTTAACAATAAGTATTCTAGCTGCTTTTTCTTCACAGTAATATAAGGGTTCAGTACATCTATATGTGTGGGAATTGTACATGATGGTTCTTGTTTCTAACGAAAGACCACGTGGCCCTTAGAAATTTTACAGTTAGTTGTATACAGCGACAGTTTAAAAAAACTAGCGTATAAGGCGACATCAGTGGTGTTGATTTTATACCACCATTCTGTTGTTTTATTTTGTCACTAATCCCGATGAAATGTACTGTGATACAGCGCAGTCACACTTCTTTCTTACTTTACCTCGCTGTCTAGTTTTGTTTTGTTTTGTTTTTTGCTTTACATTGTAGTATTGTTCATGTTGTAAAAGGTCACACCGAGATTCCAATTAGCTGGTCTTAATGAGGTATTTATTATTTCATGGCCTATCCGGCACACCTGTAAAAGGCTGAGGTGGAAGTAAGGTGGGGGTTGGAAGCTGTTGTTTGGGGTCGTTAGGTATAGGATTGCCTCACCCGCAGCTTGCTGCTGCTCTATATGCCCGCTGCACGTGTCGAACTCTACTAAGATATTTATAACGGACTGTAATTACGATGGCCACAAAGCTTCATACGTGTGGGAGAAAGCTGAAATATTCAAGTGGCCATCTTTCCTGCCTCGCGTGATATCGTAGAACCTGGAATTTTATCACTTTGACGACGTCGCTTTAAACAAGATCAGGTGTGCTCAAAGTGATTAATATGTGATCAGCTGGTCTCTTGTTTAACTGTCCAGGTGTAATTACATTTGTCAACCAACCACGGAAAGGGGATTCGTTTGGGACGTCTAGAGCCAGTCACTTGCTGACATGCTCTAAGGTAATTTGCATATTTAATTAAATTGCAGGGTTCAAAGGAAACCACGTAACAAAATCTAATAACACTTCAGACCTTGAGTCATATAAGGTTACAAAGTTGTTTACCCGGCTCTGTCCCCCCCATCCCCCGTTATTACCTAGTCACTGTTAGTTGGCTTATAAGCCTGTGAAAAGGGCAAACACAGGGGAGAGGGATAAGATTTTAGGCTGTCACTTCTGAGGCTCGCACGTGCGTTACCCGGGGTGATCTGCAGAAGTGGCATCCATAAATCGGATTTATGACAAACATGGAAGTGGATCACAAGGTGGAATGACAAAAAGTTCCGATTCTGCTCTGTATTTATTACAACCCGTTAAACCATCAAGTGGCACATTACCCAGTTCAATGCTAATATTAACCGCGCCCTCTGGCAGGACTGGGCGGAATTTATTGTCTGTCGTGTCTAATTGTCAGCTTTCACCTACTTTTCACCTCTCTTTACGCAAGATCGAAGCTATCTTTGGGCGGTTTTCTTTTTAAATTAAAAACCTGACAACAACAACGAAAATTATTTTTGGCGGACATATAGCAACCAACAAAAACACAAAGCTTCTTTATTTCTTGCAGCAACGCGGACTCTGTAATATAGTCTTTTCATCTCCAGCCCACTTTCTTTTAACTTCTGCATGTATTTACAGAGTTTTAGAACTGAGCGGAGAGAACTACACTCATTGAAAGCCAACACAGACGGCAGCCACCTTGAACACGGCTAACGTGGTCAGTTTGTGGTTAGCATATGGCTGCATGGAGCAAGAGCTGACCACTAAGTCAGTGTTTACCCATTTTTCAATTAGAAAATCACTCCGAATGGACAACTGTAATCCCAGAGAGAAAAATATTCCCAGGGATCACACGAATCCTGTTAAAGTTTCCAGACGAATTCTGCTATTGCTCCAGCTGGGGAATCTTCGTGTTGTCAAATACGTATTGTCTAAAGCCGCGAACGTGTGCAGTCACATCTAATGAGATATGGCTCTCTGACATTTCTGTCGTTTTGAAAGCTTCAGTTTCATCTTGTTCGCTTGGCATTTCCCCCCTGCAATACTGCTGAGTGCTTTGTAATGAAATTAGTCCCGCTGTAATCTAGAGCATCTCGAACTGCAGTGCTGTCTGCGGGTCCCGCAGGATACCGTCGTCTACCGCTTCACTCAATTTGTCGTCTGCTTCAATCAATTTTCGACACGTCTGCGCTGTACTCTTCTCGCGAAAGTAAGAGCTGTGACATAAACCTCTGACTGGACACAACACCCGATTAAGGCCCCAAAATCGCTTGTTCAGTTTTGAAGCGAAATGACCCAGAAAGTATTGTATGTGATTTCACTAGATATCTGCCCCTTCGCAGTTTCAGTGATTTTTATATTTGCATGTCGCAGTTTTCCTGTCCGTCGACATATATACCAAATATGCTTGATAGATTTTTTAAATTCATTAATCATATTTAATGGCCCTCTGTTTCAAACGTTCTGTGTTTCGAAAAATATTACATCTACTGGCTTTAGAAATATGCGATCTATATGAGAAAAATTCGAAGAACGAAAAATATATAACTGCATCCATAACGCCAATAAGTTATCATTGATTTTTACATTACATGCTGAAAACGGGATACGTACACTTGAACATTGTAATGTGCATGCAAAAATCACTGGCCAGGCTGAAATATTATCATCCATTGCTTTAACTACACTGTTTGGTTTTATGGTTTTATTTGGAGGTATAACTTTAAAAATTCTTCATGCTCATCAAACTATCCACTTGCGGTAACGTCGCCTCTGATCGACAGGGGAACGTTTTCCCTCACACATGGGCGTTTTAACGGTCCGTGTTATTTTCCAGGACGATGCCCACAGAAGAGCTTTCTCCCGGGGGCCGGGAACCGGGTTCAGTCAGACGGAGGTATATACCGGGACCCAGTCGGAGAGAGCCGGGGCCCCAGATGTTAGCTGAAGCAGCGGCGTTGTTTCCAGTTATTGAATGGCCGTCGCCTGATCCACGCACCTTTGTTTAACGATAATCCAATTATTCCAAAGCGCGGAATAGTGAACGCATTCTGGCTAACTCGATTATGTCCCTTCCGAGACAATCTCATCGTCAAAGGGCGCGCAGATCGACTTCCATCTCGCAGAATGGGTGTCAAAGACCTCGCTTTTTTTCTTTCTTTCATTTTTTAGTCGTGGGTTCTGATGATGATGATTTAACGACAAGACAAAGTGACACAGCTTATTACAGCGGTAAGAGGATGTCTCGAACCGAGTGGAGACGCTACGATTAGCTCCAGTCTGTTTTAGTTAAGACAGCTGCTCGGGTAACTCAATGAATATAAAAGACGACGGGACTGACTGAATATCCATGAGTATGAACTGTGCCCGTGCTGTTTTATTATTGTTATTGTTATTGTTGTTATTATTATTATTAGAGAATACAGTGCGAAGTACTGTCCCATTAATACCGTTATTGCTGTCAGCAACACTGTGGTATGTAATTATAGGGGAGGGGGCTGTTTGTTTTTGTTAACTGACATTGATGCGAATTGTTTACAGTGTTTGCTCCGTTCATGATAATGAACCTAACACTGAGCATTAGATTTAGTACTGAAAAATCCGTCTGTTGGTTTCAAAAGCACGAACCATTATAACTTTTAGTAATTGCCTCTACAAATTGTTTTGTCGATCATTCATTCAAAATTGGCAATAATGTATCAAATTTAAATGATCTCATATAATTCAACAAAAGGCTCCTTGCTGCATGCTATTTCAACCATGTACTTACTGCTCCTCGATCATCAGTACGCATCTACATATATAGCATTGGAAGATAGTTTTGAATTTATTATTATGAAGATCCATGTGATCAAATTCCTTCCTTAACATTTTGTGTCAATCGGTCAACACGTAGTTTAAGGTTGCACTGTACAAAGCAATGCATCTGTTTAGTATCCGTGTCCTGGACGCACGTGATACCGAGCAGTGCTACAAAACTGAAAGTAAAACCAGAGCAGCAACAACAACGTCATAGTCGGCAAATGGTCATACGTAAGTATGTCAGTGCGTCACTTTACCTCAGCTAGGGTTTTATTCTAACCCTTTCGTGCGAATGCTTAAATGATAGCAACTTGTACAAACCCCCAGCACTTAGTTAAGACGAGGACTATCAGTTATATGCCAAACTACACACGGGGAATACCCGATACAATTAACTGTTTAATATCCATACTATAACGTTGCACACTGAGTTATCTTGTGCTTGTCCTATACAATGTCAATGTAAGGCCTGCAAACATGCATGTCGTACATACAGCCCCGTAGTAAGGCTGGGGCAGTAAGAAATACAGGGCCATTCCCACATCTTTTGACACTGAATTATAGGCTACATTTTCACACTTGGGTATGTTTACATATTTGTTTGTCACAGCTACTAGACTTATCTCGCTCAGACAAGAACTCAAAAAAGAACTCAGATGAATCCATCGTACATCATCATGCAGTTCCGGACACATATTCGATTGACTTACTCTCGTAAATTCTGGTACTCTTCAAAAGAACTCGTTTCAAAAGTTGGCTCGTGAGTTCTAGCCTTTGCATATAATACGACGATGAAATGAAGCCAAAAAAAGAATAATATATGAATGTATCGTACGTGTAACATATATATGCATGTTTTATATTTCTGATTTTATTATTATTGAATTTTGCCACCTGGTTCTTCCCACTTCTCTTCGCACAGAAAAGCGGATGCAGCTCATATATACAAGCACACGACTTCATCTTAAGGGACAGTAATATGGCACAGAAAATACTTTACCACCCGGCTAGCGAAAGTGTATAACACATGCATAGTAAATGTACCACTTGAAATATAGTTTTAAATAGTAGGCTATTCCATTGCTATCATTATATTCCCCCCACCAACCATCCATCCAAATACCCCAAAATACAACGTAACTTTTTTTCATCTTTCACATGACACTAAGCTATTTCAGTTTGCATTTGATAAGGCAATCGATTTAGATCGTCTTGTAAAATAAACCTGATTTACTCTTCAGAGGACTGCACCCCGGCATTCATTTGCGAGCTGATTTGTGCCCCATGTCATAGCAAGAGACGGTGTGAGGGGGGTGACAGGCGAGAAAAGTATACGTGTCATTTATCCGAACCAGAAAAGGCTCAACGTCATGCAGACTGGCCACTGATATAGCCCAGAACTGCGACAGATTGCGTCCTAATGCACATACAATGTCATCCGTTCTTGTGCATGTTTTTCACTGCGGAAAATTTTTATCGGCCACGAAATATCAAAAGCTGAGGGGCGAGAAAGGAAAATCCTCTGAGCACATACGGCCTTTGTACATTGACCTTTCCCCCTCTCTATGTACCCTCAGGCTACTTTGCAATGTTCGGCTGTCTAACAGGACTTGATGGAGTAAATGGGTATCGAAAATCAAATCTATGTGACGACGACATTCAGATAAACATTTGTGTCTTGTACATTATATAAATAAGAATTCCCCACAGCCATTTAAAAGTATTAGCTGTGGATATGATGATGGATGTTTTGAACATTTTAAATTTTGTAAGGTAAAAAATATGCATCCTACAAAATATTGGATACAAAAAATATTGTAGGGTGTAAAAACATGGGGAAAAAAAGAAGAAACAGGTATGGTGGAAGCAAAGAACCTTGCAGTGTGCGAATGCCAATATCAATAAAAATCAATAGATTGGAAGTTTGATACAGAGAATCTCAGCATCTCAGCAGGAATAAGTACAAGAGTATCTATATATGACATGTATGCGGCTGACAAAAGCCGAGGTATCTAGATAAAACCGTCTACCTGTACATTCACCTCGATAGGCCCGTCTCTGCTGCGCTGGATACAATTTTACGATATACCATGCCACCACGTGCTCGGCACGCTTCCACCGCGATCATAGCTCCGTTGCCATAAACACACCCAACTCAACACGAATTTTACCTGCTCGTATAGTGTAGTTTTCGAGTGCACACGCTTTAGCTCCGTGCCCGTGAGCCCAACATTTCCGTTATCTGACCGCACACGCAAGGGGGAGATTCAGCTCTTTAATGTCAGCCATCACAGACTATAAAAGCAGAGGTTAACTTCAAAGTGGTAATCCTGGCCTAACTGTGACGTATATTAGACCTGTTTTCACAGTGTTTGCAGGCAGTGAATACACTGTCTTTTTCTTTTCAAGGTAAAGGCAAAAAATGGAGACGAACAATACTTGTGTGTAAAATCTTTGGAGGGATAAGTAGATACTGTCAACAGATTTACCGCAGCACGGTCCTTTCAGCTTTGACTTGAATTATTGTGGCGTATCCCGCATTCATGTGAATAAAATCCTCACTGCAATTTATCATAACAGTCAAGCACACGTGAAACTGTTCGCCGCTGTTTAAATATCTGCTGCCGGGATCCCAATACACATGATTAATATCAATATAAAATAATGAATAAGCATACATGGACTGCCACCGTAAATCGGCTATTGTCACAATAACTTAATATCCTTAATTAATTAGCAGGCATTTTATTCGCTAAATTGGCTGTGGAATTCATCCGACGCACAATCGTGATAATTCTAGGCCAAGAAGTTCTTCAGACGGAGTACGCGATTTACGACCGCACATCGGACAATCATGTTTTTTATATCCCCTCCCACGGCCGGAAAAGTAGCATGTCTAAGATTGTGTAAACCAAACACCATCACTTCCGTCATTGTTTCCCTTTACAACCCTGCTCCATTGTTCGGGGTAACTCATCCCTGGGGAACAAACAAGGGCCACTAGCCCGTCTATTTGAGGACACATTTACATGTCTTTTGCGGGGCACGTGCGGGGCCGAGCTCAAAAGCCTCTTGAATTCCCTTTTGATCTTCTTCCCAGCCCGTCGTCACGTGCGACGTCGCGAGAAGCAGGTGACCGAGGACGTAATTAACTCCAAACAGAGAAGAGTGATAATTTCCAGGGAAGTAATCACGGATTGAGGTGCTGACAAGTAACGGCGAATTGGTCCGATAATAATTGGAATGCGCTTTGAACTAGCATATCATTGCCTTTATGGTTTTCATGGCGTGGTTCTACTACGGAGACCAGGTTGGCGGTCTGAAGAATCAGGCAGTGTAAACTGTCCTCTAATCACACTCTTGGCCGATCCCGCTGAATGGGTGAGACTCCAGCTTCAATAGCCGCATCATAATAAACCAAATTGAAGTTAATTGAGTGAAATTAAACACCAGCCCTCTCCAAAAATTAAGACGGCCATTATAGGACTGCTTGAATAAGAACTTATCGCCAGAATGGGGGTGTTTGGTACATATAAGCACATTAAAAACATTAGCTTGCATATTCGTTCTGCATTTTACAATATTTTATAATACAGATGTTTTTAGAAAAACAGCATGAATAACTACAACAATACACACTAAAACCAGAGCAGCGACGACACTGTGATGATTGGTGAATGGTCGCTTGTAACACAGAAAAACATAGCCGTCACAGTGAAAGACGGTCTCATGTCAGTTTACCTGAGTTAGGGTTTTTAGTCCAACTATTCATAAAACTTCATAAAGTCTCCTTTTTTGAACTTTATTTCTGAGTCTTGGACATTGTTTAAAGTTTGCTTTATATATTTTTTTCTGATATCCCCCAACATAATGAATTTCACAGTTATTAAAAAACCTGTATAACTTTCAATAACACCTGTGAGATGGAGGTCTGTTGGAGGAAACGATAGTATTTACTCTTCAGTCGGGGACAATCTCAAGTTTCTTGTTTTATTTCAACCTTCTTTGCAGATTAATTTTTCGGAAGAAGTATTCAACTTGTTTATTTTCAGACTGTCATTATTTCGTTGCCTTGTAGACGCTTCAAGATGGTATTTCAGGAAAAATCTTGACAATTGACGCCATTAAGCTGAATAAAATATTTGCTATCGATTTGCTTCCCTCGGGTCCCGCCCGGTCTCTTCCCACCATAATGTTGGCCGCCATCGTATAAGTGAAATATTATTGAGTATGGCGTAAGAAACCGATCAAATAAATAAATATACTGATTTCATGAAGAGGATTAGCCAATCGGTATTTTCCTGTAGCTGAATCTTACCGTAATAATTTCACATTTATTTTCAGTCAATGTCCAAATAAACGATTTATTTCGGTTTTGACACGAGATACTTCCACCATTGTCGTTAAGGTAAATGGCTCATTTAGGGTAATGATAAAGTATCAATAGATGTAGTCCATCTCATTACATTAGCAAGTTTTCAACACCGCTTGAAGATTGACAAAACCGACCAATCGGCAATCGGCTATCATGGAATAAAAGAGAAAAAGCCAAAAAAAAAAAAAAAAAAAAATTTATCGAGGCAATCGAAATTGTTAAGTGAGCTTTCATTTCATCCCGGAAAGATCGCCGTTGCGTCATCGATAGGCTACACGGGGCCCGTCCAATCCAAAATGGCGACTGCGGTGAGCTGGGGACAATAGAATATAGAGATCCAGAACGCCACCTGAAAACGGACCATCTGTTCTGGTTTGAGATCCAAGACAGACATAGGACCCGCACCCTGCCGAACATCCAACAACCGGTCTTTTCTTAATGTTCTATTATCTACCATTTCAGCTTTTCGGTGCAACCTTTGTTCATCGACAAAAGACCGTATTTTCGTCCGAAATTCGTTTTATAGACGGCGACAAGTTTTCGCGTATACTTCACGGAATATTGTATTGAACCCTGAGGACGAGTGGCAGGTAACTTAAAGAGATCTCTATGGGCTCTGCTTTTTGGAAAGTAAGAAATACCCCCAATGACTCCAGCCGTTTGTCCCGGTATAAACCAGTAGAACTTGTTTGTTTGCTCACAATCTGTTCATCTCAAACACGCACCGGAAGCCTTGGTCTGTACATAATGTGTATACTCTCGAATCTTCTCTAATACTGTCATATACGTGCTAAATACGAATGACACATCTGTCCGAATAAGGGGACAGAAGGACGAAAGTTAAACTCATGAATAATTCATGCTCGCCTGACTGTCGCGTGAATGCAACGACATGGATTTCGCACGCGACACCACGGTGATGAGGCGCATGAAGATTAAAAACCGTGGACCTGGAAAAGATATGCTAATTTGAGTTTAATGATGTCATATAATGTTAGTGAGTTCGGTGCATCTGAGGACATGTTTATAAAAATGAGACGAACGCTTGGCATATAAAGTCCAAACAATAAGCGAAGATGTAAAGCTTATCAAACACTTATACACCTTATCATGGAGTCAGTAAGTTATTTTTACAGAGAAATGTATGCCTATAATTTTTACAGAGAAATGTATGCCTATAACTTTTACAGAGGAAATTACTTTTTACACAGGAGAATATATCATGGAAAATAAGCCGAACAAACCTAGTTAAGTCGGTTAAAATCGGTAAACTTAGTGGGAATAGGCTCGTGCACTATAATTCTCATTTTGATAAATATTTATATGATGTTTATGTATATAAACATATATGTGTTAGGGATCTGTGCGAATCGTGCGCTTAGCAATCAAGAAAATAGATATATTTTTCAAAAATATACACGGTAAATTGTGTAAGGTAAAATACATGCATTGATAATTAAGAGTGTGAAATGATGAGGCGTCATGTCAGGCATTGATCTTGCGGTAAGGCGTTCCATCATATCGGCTTTATGAAACTTGCCCACGGTGGTAACGCCCTGTCACAAGGATATGCTCTGCTGAAATACTGAAGTTGTTTTATAAAACATGTCCAGCCTTCATCTTAACCAAAAACATAAAACTGGTACATGAAGGTTATATATACACTGTAACTTCGATGTGTAACTTGTAAACCCATTCATGGATTATATACATGTATTAAACACTTATGTTTAATACTCAAATATACCTGGCAAGTCCAGCTCATGCTGCCATCCTCTAAGGCTGTGCGTGGGAAGGTCTGCCAGCAACCTACAGGGTCGTGGGTTTCTCCCAGGCTCAGACGGTTTCCTCCTACCATTATGCTGGCCGCCGCCACATAAGTGAAATATTCTTGAGCACGGCGTAAAACACCAATCAAATAAACAAATGAATAAATTCTTAACTAAAAATATAAAGCTGGTGCATGGATGTTATGTATACATTCTGTATAAAGACAAATTATGCACTGATTACAACCAATTACATACGTGTATATCGCGTTGAATAATTACATTATGGCACGAAATGTAGTGAATATTTATTTATTCTATTGGTTGCACGTATCAGTTTAACATAAAATAAACTTTGTCTACTTAGTTTACTGATCTACTTAGTTTGTACCATCATCAGGATATATCCGAACTAAGATCCCGAAATATAAACTGAGAGTATAATGACCAATATTCGGGGTTACCTTTGTTCTATTTTTAATTTATTCTGTATGTTCATAACACTTACGCCGTCTTCAGTAATAATTGGCACGTGCCTTGCTGGCTAATTTGTTGGAGGCGATTTTCCTGAATGGTTTTGGAGCGAACGTTTTGGCGTTTTGACCCAATTACTTGGCGGTATAGCACTGTGGCGGACTACATGGCCATTATAGGCACTCCCGTGGGGAATTTGTCCCCGCGAATAATGTCTTAGGCAGGCGTATAGACTTCATCCTCAGTATTCTTTCTGTCGTGCCCATCATTTATTAGGCCCCTCATACTTGACGTCTCATACTAACGCCCCTCTAGTCCCCATGTCCCAAAACGCCCTTAAAATAGAACCGTGTTAGTGCTGATCCTCGCACGTGCGGGCGGAAGTCTCGCGATATCTCGTCCGCCCGACAGGTTCGCTATCTGTTACGTAGTGCCTTGTCTCAGTATTGAAGGCCGTATCGCGTGCGCGCTTAATCGTGATGTCAACACGTAGCAGCACACGGGGACTTGGACAGAGATAGTGTATTAATCGGGTCACACACAAAAGAAATGCATAGTTTGGGTCGTCATTTTCAGAAAAATCTTGTTTCCTTACATGCGAACGTCCTAAAACTGAGACGCCATTTACAAGATCTCAAGGAACAGAATTAACTTTAATAAATGCAGTGTTGCAATTTATAAGACGTCACTGGTCTAGAGTTACTCAAAATGCTGTGTTGTCATAATATTTAATAAACATTTACAAGAAACACCAATCAAACAAATTGGTCCTTATTCTACTCAGTTAAGGCTGAAGACTCTATGTTACAAGATCCCTCAACACAAACCATATCTAGTTGTTTATATAATTACTTCTGACACGTCATCCCGGTGCCAAGTGTATAGCACCTCCCGATATCCTAGGTATCTAACAAACACACTGACATAAGGCCGGCGCTTAATCAGCGAGAGCTCAAATATTCGAACTCGCGACCTCATTGCTCGGGCAGAGATCCAGCGTAATAATCATCTGAGCCAGCCAAGGCCACACGCGTTATTAATATGGCAAGTCTATTTGCTTACACAAATTGGTATTGCCATGTAACGTAATTAATTAACGTGTCATATAGCCTCATTAATTACATCAGAAAACTTTAGCATTGATACGGTAACATTTGTAGCGCTGATATGTATTATTTACGTATCAAACACATTTGTAAACCGTAAGCATGCAGTGTAGTCTTGTAAATTACGCTTCGCGTGATCCGGTATGAATGACGTCAGGAAATCTCGGTGATAATGAGACGGTAATACACAGTACCGAGACGTTGATTCAGATGAACATATGGCGGTCTTTCAAGAGCCTGCACCAAACACTGGCCACGTACGTACAGCGAATGGCAGTGGCCCTTCTTGATGGTGATGTGTGAACATTAGGCAATTACTGAGTACCGTGTATACGTCAATTATCACCGTTACGGTGCGACGGGTGTCACTGGCAAAACAAAGAGTTATGGGGTAACCGCCGGTCGGTCGCGCTCCCTGCCCGTTCGCGGTGTAACGGGGAACCTTTTTCGTAGACAGTTGTTCCCCTGATTCCGGCACAATGGCGAGGTGTATCCGACCAAAGGCCTTGGGGCCAGGAATAATAACTCAAGATTGTCATCTATCGGCAATGTACATTGATTAGGAGACAGGGGGGCCGAGACAAATCGGTCCTATTTGAAAGCGAGTAGGAGCCGGCGAAGAACCGTTGAGCAAGAGCACGGTGTATGATGTATGACGTTATGCACATTTGGCGGTATTGTCTTGCGGAGTAATTATATCGCCAGATCGCTTATGGTCACCGGACTACCTCTACACCCATCTGTTCGAGTTTTTGCCTCTAGACCGTTACGCGGATATCAGCGTATTAAACTGACATGTACAAGAAGGGAGAGCATGTATCCCAGATAAGGAAGGCTTTGTTGGGTTACATTTTCTTAAGCCACTAAAATTCGGATAGTGAATTATACAGCCTTATAACCCCATTTTCATCTCATCCTTGTATACCAGTTATCTACTCAAACTGATTTATGCAGCATATTTTTAAATTCATGCACCTTTAATAACAGTGGTACGGCGTTGAACAAAAGCGGTTATAATTTTTTAAATGGAAACGGATGATGCAAAAAAAACACAAGCTACAACGTGGTTGAAGTTAGAACTCCATGAAGGTGCGCATGCCACACACAGGACGGATGATAGCCCGTAAGTCTGACGCCCTTAACTTTTTGGCAAAGCACTCATGGGCGTGATAAAGAACTACAGTTACACTTCATGAACTCCAAACTCAACATTCGTTCACTAACCCTTTATCACAAAATTGTGATCCAACTCACCAATAGTAAAACTCATTTCTGCAGCATCAATTTCTCTCTCCGTACATACCAATTTACATATTTAATGAAGGTTTAATAAAGAAACAGTGTTCACTTAATTCGATCTGCTAGGACTGAAAACTACAAAACATCGCACAAAAGTAGAAATAACTGTCATAGTTCCCAATGGACATACGCTTATAACCTTTGGAAACACACAGAATCTACTAAGAAGCATCGATGTTTTGGGGATGAAATTTTTGTAAGTAAGCAGCCCAACCGCGAGTTTGGAGACGAGTTCACCCAAATAATACACATTTGTTTAATGTTCGAATATTTTAGCGCTTTCTTGTTAAAGTTAAAATCAGTGTACCTTAAAACTGAAAAGAATGGTCACAAAATCTCTCCCCCTCTCCCCTCCTCCATTTCAGTGCATGTGATCTTTCAAGGTGACATTGCACCGCTTTGGAGCCATCGGCTATCAGACAAGTTCCGGGTGTATAATTAGGTCCAATAATTAAAATGCAGCGATGCGCGTGCGCAGTGTCTCCCGTGAGATTTCCCTGGTGGCCCGGCTGTCAGACGGAGTCACTGCAAAAGCCCGCTCTTCGGAATAACACACGTCCCATGGGTCAAAGGCCAACAAGCTATGCAAATTTCTAAACTTTATAACGAGCGAAGGCTATTTATTGTTTAATGGGTAAATCAAATCTGTTTTCTTCGACCGATTATTACGCAAGAATTTTCACACTTTGAACTTTGGTTTTATGTCTTTTTTTGCAGATTATTATTGCTAATGGTGTCGATATACCATTACGAATAAAATACATTTAGCATTAAAACATATATTTATTTGCATGGATATCAGAAATTTAATGTTTTTCGATACAGGCTCATTTTGGCTGCATGTAGAATCTCCCTCTCGGAGAATGTTGACGACTGAAAAGTTTATTTTTACAGCCATTTTATGAGGCTTTCCAGTATGAACATACTTCTGAGGCGTATGCTTTTGCTTGCACAAGCAAAATGCATGTATGTCTATGCTAGATCCAAAATATCAAAGCTATACATTGGTTTAATCAGTGATCACTAAAGGAAACTTCCATTGTGCTCCATCACTATACCCATTTTGTAACACCAGTGATCTGTAGCAAAAAAGCAAAAAGTTAACGCATCACATATTTCATTCGTGAGAGGTGGTTGTTTCTTTAAACTGGGGTGTGTATATGGGCCTATGATTAACAGAGTGAAAACACCACTTTGAACGCACGATGAATGAGGGAGTTAATATGGTTTGGTTCAATTTATCGCAGCTTAGAATAAATGAAAAGACCAGCGACATATTTGGAATATTCGTCTGAGGTCCATCCAAACAAAGCTAGCGTGCTTCACCAGTCCATGAGGCGAAGAATTACCGGGTGTATATGAACAAACAGCCTCTTTCAACACTCGATTTGCCAAAGTATAACAGCTATCATTCCTTACTCAGCCTTATACACTTATCGAAAAACAGGCGGCACATTACACTTGAGGTGCTAGGCCTACGAAGACTTTAACCAAAAATCCAAATCCATTAAAAATCAAACTTTCAAACAATCTGCCAAGAGAGTTAATTTGTATCGTTGACACGTTGTTCTGGATGCACTAGGCACAAGTGGCCCGATGACTTGCAACTGAACTGTAAAAAATATCCAGTGAAGTGATAACTGATTTTGTTTTAGAAAAGGGGACCAGAGCGGTGCACCTTGTGTACCGGCCTGTGAAAGGGCCTAAGTGACAAGCCCGGCACTCTATCGTCATTGTCCACGGTGCCGGTGATTGAAAAGTGAGGGGAACGACTTGAAAATAGATGAATGTAGAGTTGGATTTTAATGAGATCTCTTGACAACAGGTAATAACAAAAAAAGAAGAAAAAAAGAAAAGCTGATATTCGCAAACGGGCACGATTTGTTCAAAGGAAGGGTGAAGAGGATATGGGTGAGAGGGTGATATGTGTGGTGTGGTGTTAGAGTGATTTCGATATGCGTCGCGTGAGATGAGTGACCGTGCCATTACGAGCCTAATTTCTCCCACCTATATTGCAGATTGTGGATGTTTTTGAAACACAAGCACAATACAAATAATGTACACATTTAAAATCAGGAAATTATGCCAAAACACTCGGTTTTTGGTAAAAAGTTCCAAGAAATATGCATAGACTTTTTTGGATCGAGCACTATAGTTTAAAAAAAAAAAAAGAAAACATCACTGAAAAAGAATTAAACAGATGATGTTAACGAACAAGATTCGGGCTTTTTCTTCGACAGCCCTCTAAAATAGCTAAGGGGAAATGCGTGATAATTGTCTTTTAGTGAGCTTTGATAGGGCAGGCGACACGAGGTGAATGGAAACCTCCGCACCAACTGAACCTGAACCCAGTGAGCAATACGGGTGGATTGAGGTGCTTTCACCTGTAAACATGCAGTTCAGGGCCTACCTGCGGTATACAGGTGGAGGCAGCAACCCGTTATCAAAAACCAGTATCAAAGAGTTAAACATCGAGATAAATATTTAATGACAATTTAAGGGCAATCATCATCAACCTTTGAACGTTCTTCTCGGTCCTCCCTCAAGTCACATCAAATTGTTATTTTCTTAAGTGAATGTTTTTGGAAGGATTTTTGAAGCATTCAAAACCTTACAGGTGGGAATTTGTCTCCCTGAATACGAACAATAGTCAAAAAGGTTCAATAGTCACATGGACAATTTTCACGTGAAAACACGAGTAGTGATATTCCGAAAAAAGAAATAAAAGCTTGTTGCACACAATATTTCAACATTTTATCGCGCCATCACCAGAACTGTAAAATGGGTAGCAATGAAAGATATACAGGTTATCTATTATTTATCTTATTGTATCATATTTAATAACCCTGATGGCGACATAAAACAATGCTGAAATAATGAGTACAAAAGGGCTTACAAAAAGCGCTATTTTATAGAATAACGCTAATTGTGTTTATGGAAACAAAGCAGTGAATTAAGCTAGTCTGATGCACGTAGCAAAGTCCCTCGAACAAGTAAGAAACTTGGCTGGCTGGGTAAGTGTTATGAATTTGAGTTGTGCAAACAAACAATGAATAGTTAATTTAGCGGTTAATACAACCCAAACAATTAAGTTCTTTTCACCATAATTTACACACTTGCATTGTTCATATATCATCAAGAGAATTACGCATTTTCTGTATTACGACTGATTGTCATTCAAATAGTTCAAATTGGTCAAATGGCACATTTGTGTAACATTACAAGATATTTGACTTATAAAATAAACTATAACGTATTTTCATTTTATGTTTAATATGTAATAAAATTATCAGAATCGATAATATGGTATAGATCTTTCATCGAGACGTGTATGCATCTGTTTATATCCACACTTCCATTTCCATACAATACTGCCTTCGGGCACTCGCAAATCTGTGACTCCGTGCTTGGACATCTGTCAGTTTAGCACAGACCCGTATCCCAGGGACCGTTATAGTATAGCGGCTTCACCATACACGGTGATCAGTTGCAAGCGATCATAGCTCCATGTGCGTGTACAAATCTAGATTTGTTATATTTTGACAATGGCACACACCCAATATGCAATAATACAGAAACCAACAGAGTAAGCAAAACACACAAATAGAGCGTAAATCTTAACCGTAAACTGCTGGATATTATGCCACTTTTATAAGCCGATGTATACATTTACAATTTATTATAGTCGACGTAAATTCGCACATCAGATTTGTCCAAGGTGACAGGCCCATTTATGTATCTTAGGTAATTAGTTCAAATAATCAATCATTAGTATTATTTATACGATTTCAATATCATTATTATTGTCATTATTATTACAGTACACATCGGTTGCCAACATGTGGATAGCCGTCATATGGAATGCTCTGTTTACCCTCACAAAGATGTAAAATCTGGCCATTGGTTAAGATACATGTTAAGAGCTATTTTACCTAGTGTTTTTTCCCCACATTTACTGCAAGATAGCCTAAGGTGGCCTCCTTAGGATACCACAATGTCATACGTATTCACTGACAAGACCGGCCTAATTACAGTACGATAATCACGCATATGGGGTCCACATGGCTAACTTTCAAGATATTTTAAATATCGTCATATACAGAAATCAATAAAAAGAAAATAGGAAATGACATTTTTCCAACTCTTAATTATGAGATATTACAATACAAAAATACTGGTTAATTTCAGTTAAGTTTTATAAATATAACCTTGATTTGCATTTCTTGACAATTCAATGTCGTAGTCAATTGAAATGTCAAAATATTTCAATATCCCTAAATAATTATAACGGAAAAACTTACCGAGTGTTTTGATTTTTGTCGACAGTTGTTGAGTAAGATTTCTGTGACAGATGCTCGTAAAACCCAGTCTATCATCAGAATGTTGTTGTTGATTGCTACTGTCCCTTTGCCTCTTCAAACCAAGCGTTAGTCGTGAATCATGCTCTTCAGAGATTGCCAATTGGCCTAGCTGGCCTAAGTCACTTTGGCTGGTTTCCGTTAGTTCCGATTGTTTTTCTTTTAAGGCCATCCCGTTACACTCTCTGCCTATATACCGTTATCAGCTTAGAAGTGCGAGCTCGTGCAGCCAATCAGCGGCCGGGATCCAGAAATGTTTGGCGGCGAGTCATTGTGAGATAGCTGCTCCCGGAATGGTCCATCCCACCGTCCCATATGTCGATGGAAACTTGGCTCAGTATCGTGAGGCGAGTCTTTGGGTTTATTATGCAAATAAAGTGATACTCGACGACTGTGTCTGGTTGGGCGAGCGATGCGGCCGAAAGAATGGCCATCTGTCAGAGTTTGAGACAGCGAGAGCCGTTCGGCACCTAAACACCAGCACCCACTTTATACCTGAACAAGCCGTGTGCGGGACAAATCGATGCGACTCTCCAGAAATCGGCTCCGCAGAAGTACAATGCAATAATCTAGTTCCTTTGAATTAAGTTTGGGAAATAATGCTGCTAGATGTATTCATCACAAGCAAATTATAACACCAGTGTCGTTCAAACAACCTGTCCCGAAGCAGCACTTCTGCAGTTTACGAGTGTATAGTAGGTATAGTCGATTCGTAAATAGTTCTCTCAGACCTGTGTTAAAACTGTACATGCATGTATACAAAACACACAGGTTTTTATTATAGCGTTATGAAACAAATGAAATAAATAAATAAATAATTAAAAAGATGTTCGCTTCACCCTTGCAATGTGCAGGTCTTTACTATTTTATGCGTGTAATTCTACGCCAGTGAGGTCTAATAAATCGTATCATAATAACATCTTTGCATTTTTTTTACCTAAATCTGCGTAACGTATGGTGCCATGGAGGATGTGTAAGTTGCTATACTATTTAAGCATTTATTTATTCATTTGATCGATGTTTTACGTCGTACTCAAGAATATTTCATTTATACGACGGCAGCCAGCATTATGGTGGGAGGAAATCGGGTCCCGGGGGGTAACCCATTACCGTCCACAGGTTGCTGGCGGACATCCCCACGTAAAGCCGGAGAGGAAACCAACGTGAGCTGAACTTACACTCACAGCGACCGTGAGAGGCACATTCGTAATTGCGGCGCTCTGGCACGCTAACCCCTCAGCCACGGAAGTCCCCGCAAGCCTTTCCATGAACGGTTAACCGAGCTAAACTGACAAGAGGAAGGTTACGTGTGACCGTTTGCCAATCAGCACAGTGCCATCGTTGCTCTGGTTTTACTCTCCGTGCATGGTTTATACGTTCACACTGCTTCTCGTACAAATACAGACATAAAGACACAGAGGAAATACCGAATCAAGGAGAACTGTATCAGAAAACGTGGCCTCATTAATCAAGGCATAAACGGATTTCTTGGTAGGAAGTATGTAGTATTCTTATAAATTTGAAACCCTGTGTATAGTATGATTAAATAAAGTTGCACATAACAGTACATTTTACATTTTGGCAGCATCCAACCCATCAACATAGCATAAGTAAAGCTTACATTCTCTCTCTCTCTGTCTCTCTCTCCCTCTCCCCATCTCTCGAACTCGAACTCGAACTCGAAAGGGTTAAGATCATGACAGCAAGGTCAAACGTATTAATGCAGTTGTGTCTGCAAATTCTCCAAGAAAGTTTTTGGAGTAAAGTTGAACTGAAGAACAGGTAAGCCAAACTGAGTCAATGTGCCTGCGATTTTTTCATTTTACTGAGAATTTAAAGGTGACTCGGTTTTGACGCTAGCTTCCTTTATATTTTTATTAACCGTTACTCGCAATCCCAGTTATCTGTTCTGAATTATTAATGTCAAACTTTCGGGAAGCAAACAGACAGGTTGGTTGTATAACATAATAGTGAGCGAGCATTCCCTAATGCATGTAACACATATGGTGAAGTGAATGGTGAATGGTGAATGGGTGAATGGTGAATGGGTGAATAGTGAATGGGTGAAGGGTGAATGGGTGAACGGGTAACTGAAAAGACCATTAAAAACTGTATGTAAAATTACATTCATTGAATTTTTTAGATTTTTTTTTTCACCAAAATAAACCCAGTGAATTGTTTTAATTGTATGGTGGCCATATTGATGATGTGGTTCACCAGTCACGTCACGCCGACTTTTCTATGGCCCTAAACCAGAAAGTTAATGTCGTATTAGCGTTTCCATACTGAAAGTAATTTAGATACAGTTTTTAATGGTCTTTTCACTCACCCTAAGTTCATTTTTACGAGGTTTTTCCCTTTAAACACTGACGTAAGCATGAAATGAAGTCAACTGACAAGAGGCCGTATTTCACTGGGTACGTGTGACCATTTACCAACTATCACGTTGTCGTTGTTGTGCTGGTTTGATAATCCAGGGTAGTCTTTTAGATAAAATTTTCTAGTATATAAAAACGTTATAGAATACAAAAGCAGCCCACATACCCCTTGATGTCATAATTTTTTAAAGCTCTAATTATAGAGAACTAAAGATTTTCTGCCATTTACAACACCTGTTAAGTAACCGCTTTCACTGGTGTTTTCCTATACTTTAAATGGCTTGTGCGACGGTATGCTTTATTTATATTTTGATGGGATACTGTATATAATGTCTTCTCCATGGCGCTCGGGGGAGGTATACTGCAATAGAAATATGTCAGCACTGGACCCGGCTTACTGTGATATGAACGTAATAATGTTAAAAGTGAAGTTAAACAAACAAACAAGCAGTCACATTATACTCCCACTATATAGACCTACTAATACCTCCCTTATCGCTCTTATGCCGAGATAATGCCAAGAGTACCGATGCTGAACACTTAGATATGACTTGATTCGGGTTCGAACCACGGTTCTACCGTTTACGAGACAGACGTTCATAGTGTGTTTAGTGACTTGCAATGATTTCTGTTCCAGTATTTATATAATTGGTATAAGTCTTCAGTTGGTAAGATTTAGGGTGCATTATATAAGATGCTTGTATATTGATATATATGGATATAGCCCACATATTGCTTAAAAATAAGAAAAAACACATTACTTTTGTCGAAAATTGATTCATCGTGTGACCAGTATAATTAAGTCAGCTTTCGGGGCATCAGGTTGTGTTAGGTGTTCCCTTTTGTGAGAACTTGGACTCTACCCATTTGATTTGCTTGGAACATTAGAGAGCTCAGGCCCATGGGTGATAACTCACAACCACAATAGTAGCTTCTACAACTTTCGACGACAATATAATCTGATATTTAGATATTATCGCGCTTACGTATGGGATTTTCACATATTATGGGATATACTCTTTTATTTGGGATTGTAAAGTTATTCTTTATTTTTATGCACGAATATTTTCGATTCACACATTGCTGTGATTGTCGTTGTGTTGTTTTGTACTTGTCCAAATCGAATGCCCTGTTTTATATTACATTTTTATTTTTCCTGCTGTTCAGTGTAGGGATATTTTTTCATATAGGCTTCCAGTCCGCTACATTCAAGCTCTGTATGATTACATATATATGTACACATGCGCAATGTACCCATTTGCTTTCATAAGGCTAAAGCATCTGCGGAGAGACCTGGCTATAAAGTTTTCCAACATCTCCTTTCTTTAAAGCCTCGCTTGATCATTTGATGAATGGGGACAATGTACGAGGGAGAACAATTCGATAACAGAGGTGGTTAATTAATTACAGGGATTGCGAGGCTGTCCGGAAACAGAACACGTTCCACAACTTATATAACCCCGACAAACCTTTCCCGGCAGGCCGGGGTGCTGATCACAGACGGCTGCACATCACGCGCGAGGGTATTCCCGCCAGTTTCTGTTAAATCCGCTCGAGCAAAAGCTGACCCTTGAAAAACAGACAAACAGACCAGAGAACAAACAGTATGAAATCCGTTTTCGCCACTCACTGGGTCGGGTTTTCATTCGTTTACACATTACCAAATACTGTATGACAATGCAAGGATCAGCCTGTGATCGGTTCAGTTTAAAATGAGACTGTGTGAAATGAGAGGCGCTTTGAGTGATAGCTAAAAACTTGTTAAGGAAACGCGGTCACCGTGGCTGGCCAACAAAATATATGAATTTGGTCATGTGTGTTGTCAAAAAGTCGCTTTATTTTAGTTCTTGCCCATAAAACGGTGCTGACATACACAGTCAAATAAACATTGCCTAGAGGACAAATCGGACACGAAAATTAAACTTTCCGAATTATTCTATATTCTATGGGTCTTGCAGTAGCATGCTTGGCGTCAGCAAAGTCACACCTTTGACAATTACATCCTTATTTCTCCATTTCATGCGTGTTTGTTGCCTGTATTTTTTTGCTTGGTGGTGGCATTTGTGGTAATTATATACATTGATTGATTGTTTGATTTATTTATTGGTTAGTTGTTTGGTTGATTGATTGGTTGATTGATTGATTGGTTGGCTGGTGGGGGGTTGGTTTGTTGGTTGGCTGGTGGGGGGTTGGTTTGTTGGTTGGTTGGTTGGTTTGTTGGTTGGCTGGTAGTGGTTTGGCTGGTAGTGGGTTGGTTGGTTGGTTTGTTAGTTGGTTTGTTGGTTGGCTGGTGGTTGGTTGGTTGGTTGGTTTGTTGATTAGTTGGTTTGTTGGTTGGCTGGTGGTGGGTTGGTTGGTTGGTTGATTAGTTGGTTTGTTGGTTGGCTGGTAGTGGGTTGGTTGGTTTGTTGATTAGTTGGTTTGTTGGTTGGCTGGTGGTGGGTTGGTTGGTTGGTTGATTAGTTGGTTTGTTGGTTGGCTGGTGGTGGGTTGGTTGGTTTGTTGATTAGTTGGTTTGTTGGTTGGCTGGTGGTGAGTTGGTTACTTGGTAGGTTGGTTAGTTGGTATGTTGGTTGGCTGGTGGTGGGTTGGTTGGTTTGTTGATTAGTTGGTTTGTTGGTTGGCTGGTGGTGGGTTGGTTGGTTTGTTGATTAGTTGGTTTGCTGGTTGGCTGGTGGTGGGTTGGTTGGTTTGTTGATGAGTTGGTTTGTGGTTGGCTGGTGGTGGGTTGGTTGGTTGGTTAGTTGGTTTGTTGGTTGACTGGTGGTGGGTTGGTTGGTTGGTTGATTAGTTGGTTGATATACGATATATACAGGAGTGCCATGCACTTGCATTTTTGAACGAGTAATCGCGTCGTATGCCAGGCACAAATCTATATACCAGTATGCAATGGTGCATGCTGCCTCATGGGGCTTGAATCGCGGTCTGGCCCCGACTGTCAGACTCTTACCTAATGAGATAGCATGCTCGAATTCAGCACTGGTTGATCTGACTGCGACTTTAAGTCAGGACATTGCAGATATAGGTAGAATTACAAGCGGTGGTTTTCTCCGGGCGCACCGGTTTCCTCCGCCCATATAAACCTGACTGCCGTTCAATTAGTGGAAAATTCTTGAGTATGCGCCGTCAGTTAAACAGTTAAAACAGATAATTAAAAAAATATTGCAGCATTTATTGGGGTTGGGGAGTCTTGGCAATAAATTATAAGGAGCCTCCGTGGCCTGGTAGACAGCCTGCTTTTGCAGTGCAATGATTCAGGGTCCTCTGCCCAATACGGTCGCCGTGAGTTCAAGCCCGGCTCATGCTTGATTCCTCTCCGGTCATATGTGAGAAGACCTGCAAGCAACCTGGGGATGGTTGTGGGTTTCCCTCGGTCTTGGCTTGATATTACCTGATATAAGTCGGAACTCCTCGTTATCCCGAAAAGCCTGGTTCATGGAGTAGACGCGTCAATATGCATCCCTGATAAGCTACGGTAACGATTTGCTTCCTCGGTGAAGGGTAATTGATGATTAAAAGTTGCTGGGATACGGTCCGTTTTCGGTTTTGTTTTGATTCAGGGGGATTATCTTCGATCCGGCTTTTTTGTTAGCGCCCATCCCTGCACGTGCACGCGAGGATTAGACGAAGAAGAAAGAAGGATGCGAACGCGCCCGAGTTCTAGTTTTCCTTTCTTCTCCTCTAAGTGTTCTTTTGTAGGAAAGCTATCTAGTGAATCTAGAAGCAACATTTTCATTGTTGTTCTTCGAAATTAGCTTTTTTCCTCTTCATTCCACGCCATTCGGAGATCTTTATCGAAGACTGCGCCAAGGCTTCGGTCGAATTACGAGAAGCGCGGATGGTGGTCTGCCCCGCTTCCCGGCCTATAAGCTGAAACTAATGAATAGTGAGACCGATACAAACGAGGAAAACAAACTGATTTTTTTTTTCTGTTAACCACAGGGATTAATGAGGGTGTTATACCGTTACAAGCAATAACTTATCAGCGAAAAAACACTTATGTGCTGGTAGGTACAGAACTGCAGTTCTCCTTTTCGATGTATGCTCATGGGCCAAGTTGTCTATTACAATGAAGTTCATTCATTCTTTTTAAATATGGTGATAGACGGAGAACTATAGAGAAGAAAAGCAAGGGCCAACTGTTCATTAAAAACTCATGGTTCCAGAAACCTCCATTGATAGGATGTTACTTTTTTGGTCACAGCTATCTGGAAGATATCTGTGTTTTAGTAACGCCTCACGCTGACCCAAACCTTTTAATATATCATCGGGGATGTTCCGGAATAGGACCACCCCGTTACCAGGTATAAAAACACTAAAAAAATTCCTTACTATTTATGTAGTACTTTCACAAAGAACACCCACCTAAAACTGTATTCCCTAATTTTTGTTGTCCAAAAGGACACATACTGTCAAACTACCAGATGCCTGGCCTACAACATATCCTAATATCATTAGGGCTTGACCACCATTTTCTCCCCCCCCCCCAAAAAAAATTAGCTGGAATGCAGGTACTAGTGTCCTATCGCCATAGAAACAGGGTGTAGGGGGCACTTGCCCATTGGATAATATTTTTCTCTGTTTAATTATATCCACAAGTAATGGCCTTTTTTTCTTCAACTATTATTTGTCTTACTTTATACCTGCAAAATTACATGGCAGTACTTCAGCACATTTCAGAGATACAGCCAGTCCGTACCTGTCCCTACCGTTTTCAGGGCGCCTGGATCTTGGATACATAATCGAATTAGCGTTTTTATAGCTACCCTAGCCCAATGGTTAGTATGCTTGAGAAGTACGATGTCTTAGAAACCCCTCGCGCTGGCTGGGATGGTCTACCAGCAACGTGCGGATGGTCATGGGATTTACCCGTCCCACCGCCGTCGTATAAGTCAAATATTTCGGACCACGTCGCAAAACACCAATCAACTAACTAAATAAATAAACAAATAACCCGTGACCATGGAGGTCGAGTGTTAGATTTTTGTTATTTTCTGATTGATATTAAACGCCATACTCCAGTATTTTTGACCCGAGGGCCACTAAATTATTGGTAGAAGAAGCAGGGGAGCCCAAATCAAAATATAAAGCAGCAATATTTGTCAGATGAAGCTATATTGGCAAACATCGTCAACAGTTTGTTGTCACCAAGACCCATGCTAATCACAATGGAACCAGGGAAGTCCGGATTCAGTTGTTCGCGTAATAGGAAGTCCAGGAAGAACTTCACATATAAAATGGAAAATTTACACCCCTCTAGCAACACGCCTTAAGTAGAATTAGGTAAAACAATACAATGATGCTATTTGTGTCGTGATTCATGTTGACACATGAAGCCAGAAAGAAGATGTCCTATACAATGTATAAGACATTTGTATACAAGCCGTCAACCGTAACGGCCGTTCCGGATAAGCGCAATATCAAGATCAATTTCCAAGGCAACCTTCCGCAGAACCACCAAAGTATTAAAAAAATATATAAAGTGAGTAATTAGGATAGATTCATGCAAAGATAAGCATTCAGCCGACTGCTTATCTAACTGGTACCCAGCTAACTGGTGAACACGTTATAACTGGTTTCATGCAAACTCAGTTTACTTGTCTGGCTCAACTTCAAAAAAAGGTTGCTGACATCACATTAGCCTAATATCTGTCCAAGAAATTCAGAAGACAAAAAACAATCACCCTTTCGTTTTAATGTGTAGTAATCAGCCTTCGCAAAAAGTGTCGTCTTGATGGATTGAGATAGAACTGGGAATAGAACTGTATCGCCACTGTGGACTCTTGCCGATATGCTGGGCTCTTGATACAAAAGACTGTAGGATAGAGAGTAAAACCGGGGTAGCGACAACAGTGTATATAATAATCGGCAAATGGTTGCACGTTACCGGTGAAATTTGGTCTCTTGTCAGTTTTATCTCAGTTAGGGTTTCAGTCTAACTTTTCACATAAATGATTAAATGGTTGCAATCTTACACACCCGCTATAGCACCTTGGCCAAAGCAGAACTGAGTACAAAAATATACATAGCGTCATGTTACAAAACAGACATTTGCTTAGAAACATGTCTGATTACTTTACCTAGACAGCTCTCCTAATCCTCGAAATAGGAGTTCAGCTACATTGTGTTTTGTCACGTTCTCACTTTCAAAATTCCAGGGAAAAGTACCCCAACGTCAATACATGATGCATGGGAAGTTTAAGTATTCGTTTGGTTAAAATTTTCCGTGCAAAAAATTATAACACGTTATGAAATATAAACCTCTTCCTGATAGATATGTTGTTACACTTAATTCAGAAAGTAATACTTCATTTCATCTGTAACATATACTCCTTTATTATAAATGACCGTTTACTTCTTAGACGTTTCAACTGTTGATTTTTCTTATCTTGTATATGTATTTGTATTGTTAATTTGTTAATACAAATTGATTGCGTATTGTATTGTTTACATATCAAATGAGTGAAATCCGTCATTTGTTTTGTTTGCGCAGTTTAACTGTCCGAAGTCATATTAATGACCGGACTGTGAACCAATAAAGTCGAAGTTAAATTAAATTGTGTATTTTATTTATTTGATTGGTGTTTTATGCCGTACTCTAGAATATTCCATTTGTACGACAGCGGCCAGCATTATGGTTTGAGGAAGCCTGGCAGATGTAGGGGAAAACCAACGACCATTTGCAGTTTGCTGGCCAACCTTCCTACTTTCGACCGAAGAGGAAGCCAGCTTGAGCTGGGCTTGAACTCACCTGGGGCGCCTCGGAAGTTAAACGTTAAAGTTAATTTCAAATTATTGGACATATTGGAGACATATTGGAGTAGACTATAGCGTTGTCAGGTTTTGCTGTTCGCGGTAGGTAATCCAGGAGCTGCCGGGCAGAATTGTGAGGCATTAGTCACAATTTGTTCTCAGATCTGCTTATCACCTGCGTCCACTAGGACGATAAGGTCGTTCAGATATCCTAAAGGGTTGTAAATCCTCTCGGGCAAACCGCAGTCAGTGAACTTGTCGATTTCGCCCCTCACAGCTCGTGGACCGCACGCGCACGAGCCAATCATCCGGATTTAAACTTGTTTGCTCGCGCTCAAGTCGGAGGGACAAACATTCCAAAACCTCTTTCAAGGAAATTTCGATCAAAATTTTCATAACACTGTACCTCCGAGGTTTTGTGAGATTTTATAATCTCCCGGGAGTTTACCAAAGGCGATGTTTTATGAAATATCACGATCAGGCGTTAGAAATTGACAACTCGCAGTCAAAGTTAACTGAATACCTGTCACTGGTTATCGATTTATCACGTGACCTGTGCACCTGGCCACGTGCCGCGCGAGCGACCTGCGCCCTAAGGTCACGAGATTTCGACTGAGGCATGACTAGGTTTAGTGTCCGTGAAGAGAAACTGCTACAGTTTAATCCGACGGAAAATCTAATACTTCAGAATCCCATCCATATAGTTAAAACCATTCATCCCTAAAATTCAAGAGTAGGAAAACATGAAAGGAATAAATGAAGTGGTGAACAAAAAATAATTTTTTTGGGCAATATCAGTGCAGTTGTTTATAGTCTGCCGAGTTGTTGCTAAAAGAATGATGTAAACGGGCAAGTTATCATGTATTTTTCATTGAACAACAGGAAATCTCGTGTTATGCGTGATGCACATGTATTCACAGTGTCCCTAAAGCTGTTACGAACGGGGACCCCAAAGGCATCGTCATTTCAGACTAAAAGAAAGGAAAAATAATTACGTGTGGAATGGAACAAATTTTCTTTTACCCCAATTGTCCGTTTACGACTCCGTATACACACATACAAAATTGCCTCTTTATACCCAGTTGATGCATTTGAATTTTTCATCCTCTATCCCGTCCACAAGTAAAGTAGGTTACAATATTTATTAATTTATTTGATTGGTGTTTTTCTCCATACTGAAGAATATTTCACTTATACGACGGCCGCCAGCATTAGGGAGAAAACAATACAGAGCCTGTGGGAAACCCACGACCATCCGCAGGTTGCTGGCAGACCTTCTTAAGGCCGGAGAGGAAGCCAGCATGAGCTGGACTTGAACTCACAGCAACCGCATTGGTGGGAGGCTTCTGGGTCATTACGCTGCGCTAGTGCGCTAACCAAGTGAGCCACGGAGGCACATATTGTATTCCATCTACACATTCACACTTCGTTATTCCACCTTCACCGTCTATACGAGTGCATATAGTATTTGTATATTTGTAACTCTCAAGGAGCTGTAAGCTTACGGGAGCTCTCAATGAGCCATAAGCTTAAACTCTTACATCACCCACTTTGTATTTGTATATTTGTATCCCTCAATGAGCTGTAAACTTAGGCGCTTGCATCATCCTCTATACATAGTATTTGTATTTTTGTAACTCTTAATGAGCTGTAATCTTAGACGCTTACATCACCGTCTATACATGGTGTTTGTATATTTGTAACTCTCAATGAGCTGTAAGCTTAGACGCTTACATCATCCTGTAAACATAGTCTTTGTATTTTTGTAACTCTTAATGAGCTGTAAGCTTACAAGAATAAAACACATGTAACACTACATATCCAAAATAGCCTATCGCCACGATATGGCTGAAACATTGCCGACATCGTCTTAAACCATAATCATTCATTCATTTATTCCAAAACAGCCAAAGACTTCTCAAATTTTCCCAGAGATTTTTTATATCTGTTCAGTATGCTGATAGTGTTCTAGTTTGTCCCAGTGTATATAAACCCTCCTCTGTATTTCTTATTGCATTCCACCAAGCAGGATGGTTACATACATATACGGTTTTAGTTTAGTTTTCGTTTACATTGTTGTGGTGAGGCAAACTGATTTAACCTATTATACGTGATGTGAACGTGTGTGGCCATTCATTTCTTTATTTATTTGACTGGTGTGTTAATCAAGTATATTTCATTTTGTACGACGGTGGCCAGCCAATGGTGGGAGGAAATGAGGCTTTAATTGGCCATTTATTAATTCATTTATTTTATTTATTCCTTTGATTGGTGTTTTACGCCGTACTCCAGAATATTTCACTTATACGGCGGCAGCCAGCACTATGGTGGGAGGAAACAGGGCACAACCCAGGATCATACGCAGATTGCTGACGGACTAATTGGCCGTTTACCTAAAGGATGTAATTAACCACATGTTAATTAGTACACCATTAATGCTTATTTCATTTTGTTTTCAAATTTAAGGTTGGATATTTTGTGATGGGTCGAAATTGTTAAGTATAAAAGACTAGAGCACAGAGAGTAAAACCAGAACAGCGACGACAGTGTGATAGTTGATCAGACGTTATCGCGATGAAATCCGGTCTCTTGTCTATTTACCTCAGTAGGGGTATTATTCTAATTCACTTAAAGTATATTTCTTCCACTACGCAATTTTTTTGGCGGTGTTGTTTCTTTCTGAAAAGTGAATGACAGAGGCATGCAGGGATTGCAAACTGGTTGGTCAACACGGACATACAAAAAAATACTCATGGCTCTAAGCATATACGTCTTCATGAAGTTGAAAAATAAACTGCAAAAACATTGAAAAGGGTGGGGGATTTTTGTTCTAAAAAGAGCGAGCGAATTACATGGCCTGTTTTCACCAGGCTTTGTTCATGATTAAGCACGAACAATGAATGAAAGTCGGATTACGTTTCATGCGCCTTGGGCTAGTCTATAACTTAACCTCACTTCCCGGGCAGGTGTTTTCGGCTAATTATCAGCTATCTATACATTATTAATTAACGACAAGTTTAAATCTGATTGAGGATTATTTTCAAATCGTTCAACTTGCTCTTTGTAGATCTGTAATCGACTGGATGATGCGGTCACAGACTAGCGTGTTTTTTGCCTAGCTGTCTTTCATCTTCCGCCATACCGCCCATTGATTCCAAGAAAGCGTTGTTTAGCGTATTAGGTCACGCGACTGGTTAACTCATTCCAACCCCATTAAAGTCGAACTGTTTTTTTTTTCTAACGCTTTTCTTGCATGAAATGTGGTTTAAGTCTTTAACATGCACTTTGATTGAAAATGATACTTTTTTATTATTATTTTTCTTCAGTGTGCGTAAATATTTACGTGCAGGGTTGTAAAGTAACACGAATTATGAAAGTACATAAATATTATGGACCAAGTAATATTTATGAAGGAGTATTGGACCGGTGAAAAAAATGTAGGGAGGGGGAAGAGAGTCGGAAGTAAATTTTTGCCCTTCCTGTAAACTGCACGGGGATCCAGACATTTTATTTAGAACAGCCTTTTTCACTTACATTACAGAGAATTGATGAGGTAATGTCGGATAACAATGAACGAGGATAATAAATATTAATTAACAACAATTACATCAGTATGTGAGATATGAATTCCCGTCTTCCTTTGTGTTCTTCAAACGCGCATATCCAGGTGGCCGTGGGACAGTTTCTGTGTCCATCACCCCGGTTACACTCTGCCTAAGTGCGTTGCCACTTAGGAGCATGATTATTTTAGCCAAAATATTGACAGGACTGGAAAGTTTTGCTGTGGCAGATTTCGACTTGCACAACACCTTGCCCCTAAATAAATACTGCTCGGTGCACTAGGTAGGGACAGTTTAATTGAAGGCGTGCTATATACAATGAGATTTCAAATGGACACGATGTAAACTTTAAGGGCGAAAAATAATAATGATGATGACGATGATGATGATGGTGGTGGCGATGTTATGATGTTATGTTATGATATAAACAACAAGTGTAACCGTTTTACACGATACACATTTAAAATCGATGTTTTCATTCCAACGTTAAGCACGTATGCATATATCTCAGTTCAAACCCGGACATTACACCATAAGTCAGTAATACTTTTGAAACCGTTGTCCCAGGAATTATTGTTACAGGTAATATATAAAACAAAGCATATAGCGTAAAGAGGAATAATTGGATAACAAAAAAAAAAAAAAAAAAAAAAAACTTCCACCGATGAATGTTTTTACACTTACTGAAGTGAATAAAATATCCAAGCACATTAAACTACTATTTTTATTATAGGTGTGATAAAAATAACCCAAATATGTTTTTAGAGAGCGTGTCTTTGTCATACAGTGATGACGCTGGTTTAATCTCGCTCTCAATCGGACAGGTAAGTCCCAACACTTCCCTGAAATTCTCGTGTGTTCGTACATGTAATTCACTGATGGAGACCACTTGCCTCTCGCCAATGTGTTTTTCCAGTACGTTGTCAATGGTCGCTGTATGGCTTACCCAGGACACACGGGTTTCCTCCAACCATGAAAATTTTCTCCGTCGTAGTGTGCAAGTGAAACAAGTATGACGTTAAACAACAATCTGTTCTGATAAACGAATGAATAAATGGAGACAGGACAAATGTGCACAGTATAAATGTTCCCTTAAAGGCTGTCGTTGAAATGGAAATATGTGAGTGTAAACTTGAGTTTGATGACATCTTTTTTTTTATTTTCATTCTCTTCATTGTTTTTTTTTTTAACGTTTGAATTAAAAATGCGGCATTTTGGATTAATTAATTGGCTGATTTATTAGTTGATTAGTGTTTAACCTTATTCTGAAATATTTTTCACTGACGGTATATGTGTAAGTTATTGATTTTTGCAGAGCATTTACATGGACAGTTAGAACAGAGTCTTGACCAGAACAAATTGGCAAGAGGCCGGATTTCACCGGTTACGTGTAACCATTTGCCAACTACCGCCCGGTCGTTGCAACTCTATAATTTTACTCTTGGCTATGTAGTCTGTTGCATATTGCATGAAGTTTGTTGCAATTCACCTCCTTCCATCAATATATAGTCACACACTCTAAACTCTCTGTGCCGGTTAAAAATTAAGCCGTTATTTGGTAGAAGGTGGTGGTTTACACCGGGCACACCTAATTACACCTAATTTACACCTAATTTCCAACCAATTAAAATGACCGCCGTCCTATAAATGAAAACTTCATGAGTTTGGCCAGGGATCAGACGTTGAATAAACAAATATATAAATCTATCCTGGTGTTAAGTGACAGTGGGTAAATCTTATCTTTGGCCAAAAGGAAAAGGTATAAAGAAACCCAATGAAAACAAATTTTATACCTCACACAAATAAATCATCAAATGTTTGCTGTTAAGTAGGGATGCAGTTGGTTATATTGCACTTAAGGGAGAGGGGGGAAAGCGAAAGGGTGACAAAGACAAGTACCACGCTAAATGTGTTTACAGTTTAATTCAGATGTATCAAAACCGGTGCTTGGACTTTGGCAGTGAAAAATTGTCCCAGTGGCACTGAGAAAGAAAGGTGTCTCGCCACCACTCGGGAGGCCTTGTTTTCACTCGTGTTTTCACATTTTTCGAGCTAATAGGTGCTGGAGAGGCGTGTTTGTTACTGTTGGGAAACCCCCACGCGGCGACATTCCCCGCACGCTCCAGGGTTCCTTGGCACGTGCCGATGCGCGGCAAACTCGGCCATGACGATTAATCAGTGCAGCCCGGTGAGGCTTCCTCCGCACCACAGGTATTCCGGACTACTTTATTTCATGGTGACTAACTTGGTGACAGATTTATGGCCAGGGATCAAGTCGGTACACAAGGTAAAACAGCACTTTAATAACGAGACAAAAAAGCCCGAAGTTATCTGGGATTAGGGTAGTTATAGGACACCTGTATAAGGTTTAATCAGCATCACCTGGTCTCGCTGCGAAACTTCTAAAAGAGGTGGGACATTACTTGAAGTAGTGTGGCCTATATTTGCACATTATATAGCGTTCTGGGCCATTTAGTTTTGCTTTCTACGAGCAAATAAAACGTTGAAGGGCAACTGTGGTTTTTGAAAATGACGTGAGCTGGGTCGAACATATTTTAATGAATCGTGGCGTGATATTTGCACATTGTGGTGTTCTGGGCCATTGAGTTTTTTTGTCCTATATACTTTTTTAATAAGGCCATAAACTACCAAAGGTCATAATGAGGAAAGTTTAAATGGTACAGTAGAAATTCTGATCGTCATCGATATGATCATTTACTCGCTGTGTGTCATTTAATAGCTGTGATTATTTCTAAATATACATTTTTTCATTTTACTTTAATTCACCCTTATTTTGTATACACCACGAAGCTTTATAATGCCACATCTGCAGGAATAAAGCCCCATTTCTGTCCCTGAAACATATATATATATATACAAAAATAAGTGTTTACAGTTAAATTTGATAGATAGATTTATTTCTTTTATCGGTGTTAATTTTAACGACGCACTGTAGAGTTTTTCACTTATATATGACCGCGGTCATGTTCCTAGGTGGAGGAAACCGAAGTGACCGTAATAAGGGAAAACAAATTGTTGAAGTAAGTCGGAGTAGAACACTTGACAGCTGGATTCCGTCCAGCGAAATGTCTGGTCAAAGTAGAGGTGAAAACTAACGCGTTAGTGCATATTCTTTAGTTTCATAATACAGGACAAGAGGAATTATAAATGAAGTTCTAAGTGATAACAATGTCAGATAAACACTAAACACCGTAATAAGACCGCTACAGCGTTGGTATAAGTGAAATAGTGCTGAGTACGGCGTAAATCACCAATCAAATATATAAATATATCAATAAATAAATAAATAAATTAATAAATAAGAATAAAACTCTAATTGAGGTAAACTGACAAGAGGCCGTATATACACCATCGTTGCTAGCCTGGTTTTATTCTTTATGCTGCGTTTTGTATTACATTATATTACGTAATGGTAAGACCAAAAAAAAAAAAATCTGTGTAAGAGAAATAATATCGAGTTTGACGTTAAAGACAAATCAGTCAAATTAAAAAAATTTATTGATAGCCCATGGTTGAGAATGGACTGTTATTCTCTACATACGAGGTCGGAGGGCAGCTAGCACTTTTATAGCTGGTCGCCTAGGCACGCTACCGTCGTGCCCAGCACTGGTCCAAACTTCTCATACCGGTAGGCGATGGATTGCCAAAATTTTATCCCACCCTACACACGCCCTTGGGCTGTACAAAATACGCGTACGGTGTGAAAAAATTTTGGCAATCCATCGCCTGCGAGAAGTTTGAGCTCAAGACATGGGAGACGTTGGTTCGAAAAGCCCGGGTCAAATGTTTAACTGGCTGGATTACTGTTGCACGTTAGTTGACCGGCGCCGGCTTTGCTATATTTACAAACCAGTTGACTCAAGGCACCGGCTCATACCAAATGTAAAGTAGGTTTCAAGCTGTTATTTGTGGTGACATTTTCACTTTGGACTTTTATGGGACCCGTACTGGGCGCTACGGTAACGCACGTAGGAGAGTAGCCTAAAAGAAAAACAAACTAGAACGCTTATGTAGACCTTGTTTTTATGAATGGAACCGCCAATTAACCAGGGGTTAGTTTTTTCTACGTTTGGGGCGTTACGCTGCCCAGTGGTCACACGTGTGATATTTGGCCCCATTATGTAGGGGTGAGATGTGGACAAAAGGACCTAGGGACAGTTCGCGACTCCTCTTTACAGTTCGTACACCCCTCCCAGTGACTTGTGCTCCGCTGAAACGAAACTGTAACAAGATGTCAAACCAAGTGAAAAGATCAAGTTAAAATGGTATGGTCCCTGTAAAGCGAAGCGATAAATGAGGCATTCTCTATATTTTTTTCATTTTAATTACCGGGCCGTTCAAAAAGGCGCGCGGGCTCAGCGGGGAATCCCCCTGGACAGATGTGCGAGAGCGGCTCGCTCGATCAACTAATGGTCGGCTTATCGAGAAGAATCGATCGTAGCGCATGACAAATCTGTTATTCTTCGCAGAATCAAGGTGGAGGTACTTGAAACAGTTTAAAAGCCATCCTCTCGCCCGATTCTCTGCATACAGGTAAAACACGGACGGGTTGAGAGCAGTACAAAGGCGGATGTATCGACCTCTGACCTCGAGCAGCGCCCTCTACTGACCTACCAGTCAGTACGAACAATGGCAGCCCTCGTGCACGCGAAATCGTCACAGACCGGACTGTCTCATTAATTACTCTGAGCGGGGGATGATTTGACATCCAGGCCACGGATCAAAGTGATCGCGCATTTATCTTCTCAGGTCTCTTCAGATTGAAATAGGATAATTTTAATGCTAGTCCGAAATTCAACTCTCTTAAATATAATGAGTTAATCCACTTTTAATGCCTGCTCATTTCGGCTTCTTTCATTTCGAAAGTGAAGAGGGAGGCATTCCAAAATGTACCGATTAATAAAATTGGATTTATCCATTTTTATTTAACTTCTTTCTTGGAAATCTGCGGATCCTCGGACCCCCCCCAAACACACAAACAATAGATTACCAAATCTCATGTCGATGGAAACACAGAACAGCTGGCTAGGGAATTTCTTGGGAAATAAGAGGCATTTTCATAACAATTTCCATGAAATACATGTATTTAATTTATTATGTTATAGACCTACATGTTTCGTGATTATAGTGCCCTGCTGGCTTACTCTTTCCGGTCATATGTTGGACGGACCTGCGCATGGTCGTTGGTTTTCCCCGGGCTCTACTCGGTTTACCTCCTCCATAACTCTGGTTCTCGTGGTATATAAGTATGCTTCAGTGCGACGTAATACACGAATAAATAAATAAATGAATTAACAAATAAGGTCAAATTCAGGTAGATTATAACAGTTTGCATCAAAGAGTCCAAATATGTAAATGTGTAGTTCATTGTCATAAAACAAAATTAAATGTGCACAAATGTTTTCATATCAAGAATTTGTTTTACTAATATTGTTATCATTGTTACAGAGCTGGATATTTAATTAATTGTTTTAATTAAAGTAATTAATTACACAACATAAGCTTACTAATACTGCTTCGTTCAAGTTTTTATGAGTTGAGAACGTTGCATGCACAGAGCCCAAAGAAAAACTGAGCAATAATTGTGACTGAGAATGTCACAACCTGCTGAGGTAAATCAAAGTGCAGTCAAAATGAAGAGCTGAATTCGAACCCTCGAGCTCTCTGTTTGGTGGTCTTCCTTGACAACTTATTTAACGTCAATGCACACTCAAAATTCGTCAGATATTAAAATGTCAACTTTTTCTCAGTGCTGAAATGAAACACCGAATTGTTCACGCCGTGACATGCGAGTGACAACAGCTTGTTACGCCGTGTATAATGACTGGTCGAAAGTTTTAAACATCATGAGGCGCCTCCCTGGCTCAGTCGGTCAACGCGCTAACGCAGCACAGCAACCCAGAAGCCTCCAAACAATGCGGTCGTTGTGAGTTCAAGTCCAGCTCACGCTGGCTACATCTCCGGCCGTACGTTGGAAGGCCTGCCAGCAACCTGCGGATGGTCGTGGGTTTCCCACTGGCTCTGCCTGGTTTCCTCCAGCCACAATGCTGAACGCCGTTGTATAAGTGAAATATTCTTCAGTACGGCGTAAAACCCCAATGAACATCATGTGTTTTTATTATAAATAAAAACTTATGAGGCGAAACATATGCCTCCTCAAAGTGTTAATTTGGCATAGATAAGATAGTGTTAGAGATAGACAACGTTTTATGAACAGTTTATAAAGTGTTATATCCAGGAAGTGTTAACCTGTAACATTTTGAAAGCCTTATCCTTTCCAAGAGTGCAAAAATCTTGGATTTAATTTATACATATAACGTTTCAGGTTTAAGCGTCTGTATAGGCCTCCGTAAAGTCATGTCTGGGGAGAGAACAAAACACTCACAAAATTGCAATAGCCGTAACATACCATAAACGGTCGATATAGCCTTGCACTGGGGTCCATAATTCGAAAGTGAATGGACCAAGGTAAAAGATAGCTGGTTAAAATATGACCGGCAGACCGACGGATGGACAGACAGATAGACAGAGTGACTTAAACAGAGCTGCTTGCCGTAGCTAAAAAGCGAGCGTCAGGGGCAAACACCTCTGAAAACTATATATCCAAAAATGCTCTTATTTATTATTTATTTATTACTTTATTATGTATTATTATTATGATTTATTACTTATTTTTTTTTAGGTGTCTGATTTAAACTACAATTAATTTTTTTTCTCTATGATGCTAGTGATTTGAAACCGACCTTTTCTACTGTCGTCTTAGAAAGGAAACGAAATTCGTGTGAAGTTCACTATTGTACTGTTAGTGTATGTTTTCTCATGTACATTGTTATGAAGAGACCGTCACTGCCATGTCCCAAACGAAGTGGCTTATAAAGTCCGTATATAAATCAGATTTTGATCACATTTTACATATATTTCGTGAAAAAAGAAGTGTAAAGAAAATTAAGGAAATGTATAGTTTTTGGCAGAGATTTCTCTTGTCTTTTCACTGGCGCTTATTTCAGATATTGTAATTTTATAAATACGTAAATATCCCGTTTTAATATTCTGTGCAATGTTTTTTTATACAAAAAGTAATATTGTAGAAAAATAATTCGATCTCTCTCACGAAATTAAACCGAATGATGACATATGAATTTCCACAAGGCATATATGGAATAAGGCTGTCTAACTCAAGCCTTGCTGTGACCATGCAGGTAAAGCAAAAACCGGTTAGATATATTTACACATCAAACGTGTTAAGTGACCACTTTACCGTTTATTGTATCTAATATCACACGGTATGTTGCATTTTATATCTTTTGCTTACCTGAGTTCTCAAACGTTCTTTCAATGCACAGCTGCCTAATATTAACGACATGAAAGACGACAGCACGGAAAGTAAAACCAGAGCAGCGATGACAGTGTGATAGTTGGCAAATGGTCACATGTTACCGGTGAAATCCGGCCACTTTTTAACTCTATTTACGTCAGTTACGGTTTTATTCCACCTGTTCATGGCAGTATTTAGAAGTAACAACTTACAGTCCTCCCAATAGCAACTTGACTTATGAAGAATTAGGTAAAAAAAAAATACAGTGATGCTAAATGCAGTTTATTAGATATCACTGGCCTAGAATTACTCTAAGTGCTATGTTGTCATCACATTTAACACATGTACAGGTGTATATACAATGACATGAAAACAATGCAAAGGGACCAAGCCTCGACACTGATTATACATGCAGTTAAATATATGTAATACATGTATATGCCCGTTTTATGATTATTGGTGAGGGCAAAATAAACATCGCTGTGGAAATCAACTCCCTCCAATTTGTTTCCGTTAGGCAGCTGAGTCCTTATGAGCTCAATAATACATGTGATTCATTCATTTATTTATTTATTTATTTGATTGGTGTTTTACGCCGTACTCAAGAATATTCATTATATACGACGGCGGCCAACATTATGGTGGAAGGAAACCGAGCAGAGCCCGGTGGAAACCCATGACCATAATACAAATGAGGTTCCATGCATAGACATAGACATATAAATGATATAGAAGTAAAGCTGTATATAATAGTTTCAAATTTAAAGGCGAACTGAAAGGCAAGATCCATCGGTGTTAGAGATAGGTCCCTTTATCCGATTTTCTATTTCACATGTATGCATGTTGTACATAGACCTAATCAGTAGGAGAGTTTCGAGAAGGTAGAAGGTAAAAAGAGTCCAACTGTCTCATGTTACTTGTCAAAAATGTCAGGCAATTTTGTTGATTTTAATTTAGCGATCACCTGTCTTGTCGTGTTAGGGTGGTACAAACGACCTCTCCTTCAATCAGGAGCTTCTTGAATTAAAAAAAACTTCCAGCTCCTCGATTTTCCCTATCGTACATCTAGTTTAAGTGACCTTTTTTTTAAACTTTCCTTAGACGCCCTTGCTATAGTAAATGTGATCAGAAATAGTTGCTTAACATTTTTGACAGGTTACATTGTACAGCAGGGCTTTTCTTACCTTTATTGATAAAGGTATATATTCGTTCGATCTCGAAACTCCCCTATTGGTCTATTGGTTAGCTTCTGCTAGCTCCGAAGCTCTTGCACTCATCACTTAGAGTATGCTCGAGAGTATACTATAACATGGACGTTACTATTACTATTACTATTTTCACTGCGAAAGCATAAGTAGTGTTATATCTGAAAAAAAATCTGGAACTCAGTGGCCGAGTTGCTTAGTACGCTAGTGCAGCTCAATGGCCCAGGATACGGTAGTCGTCAATTCAAGTCCAGACCCACGCTGTTTTCCTTTGCGGCCGCACGTGGTAAGGTCTGAAGGCAACCTGTGGACGGCCTTGGGTTAGGTCTCTACACGGTTTTCCTTCCACCATAATGCTTGCCGCCTTCGTATCAGTGAAACATTCTTTGAGTACGGCGTAAACACCGATCAAATAAATAAATAAATAAATCTAAAAAAAAGCAAGAAGTCGTTTATTTTGGACACACTATAAACGTTGAATACCGTAAATTCTACCCATATTTAAACTCTGCCAATAGTACGTGTATATCGAAGATGGTTTTATTAGACTGTAATAATATATAAACATGTATATACGGACACATGCCGTAGATTTATTAGTGCAATTACTCGTCGCGATATACATGACCGCCACGGCTGAAATACTGCAAGCCCTGGCGTATAGCCACACACATGCGTTCTATCTGCAACAAATGCAAAGGACGATGTTGTAATCATGTATACAATAAGGGTCGCTAATAGTCAAGTAAAGAGAAAACTTAACCTTCACAATTAGAAAAAAGATAATTCACGCACTGACGTAGCTTTCTTTCAACTATTTTCTCGCATCTTGTTTGCAATGCACGCATAAATTCTTCGCCATATTGGTGGATGTCAAGAGAATCTCCAATAAACTTTGCGTTACAGCTGCACCTGAAAAACCCTAAGCGAGCACCGTCAAGCCTGATCTTTAAGCATCGAAAGCTATAATTAGTTAAACCGGGTTTATTAATTAATTATATATATACATAGATTAATTGCGTACATATAGGGGCCTACCTTTCCATGCGTTTATCAGAGGACTGTGTATTTGTATTATAAACATTCGTTTCGGTAATGATGCAAACCAGTGGAAAAATCAATCATAAAGTTATACACTGGAAATGTTTTCTCGATCACGTCGTTAGGACGTATAGCGCACTGAGGCTTACGGGAGAAATTATTGCCTTGAGGAAGTGGCCAATATAAACAGCGGACAGGGAGTGGGGGGGGGGCACGCATGCGTTAATTGAGGGTTTCGTATTTCTTAACTCTTCCTAACACAGGAAGATTGCGACCCGGTTGAAAGGCTCTATTCTCTTCAATAATGTAAGTGAAAACGCGCCTTCTGTCATATTTTTGTGCGTTTTATTATTTTTAAAAATCTGTTCATTGGGAGCATGCGCAGTGGCTGGTCTCGAGTGTCGTGTGGCTGGCTTCATCATCATGGAGTGAGGGGCTATGTACTGCTCTGTACCGGCTTCTGACTAACAGTACAAGGGCAGGAATAAATAACCCCTCTCTAACCCACCCACCCCACCACCTCTCCTCTTTTCCCGCCGTGGCCCAAACAATGCACACCTTCTGTCGACCAAAAAACGGATACCCCACAAGATCAGCAGTTTTGGGCTGATCGGTATTACCTAAAGGGATGGCTTATCATAATGGCACATTTTCACGCGACCTTGCCTTTGCGCTCATGGACAGTTTACAAGTCATGTTTTTTCTTTTTCTTCATTTTTTATTCTGTGCGTGTTTTTTTTTTCTGCATGCACACTGCAAAATCACATCAGTAAATTCGAACATCAGATATCAGATATATAAATGAGCGACTGGAACAGTGATATAGGAGCACTGCAAAGACTGGTGTTCAAAACAAAAGTTCACACAAAAGTTCGCACAAAAAATCAACAAGTCAAAAAGCGAAAACGGACTTGAACAGACTGCGGGTACCTGGATCTGATTCCAGAAAGTCAAACGTGACTGATGTCAAAATTTGCCATTGAACAGGCACTGTCCCTTATTTTTTTTTAATCCTGAAAATTTGCCTCACAGTCATGGATCACATTTGCGTTTGACACATGGAGACGTATAACTTAGATTTTGTTTTCCTTTCTTTAGGTGTATTTTGGTGGTGATGGCGGGGGGGGGGGGGGTGCAGAACTGTTCACCGCCCTAAATTTATGACTGCACACTGATATTCTTCTTTAAACGTAAAGAGTAGATGTAAACTGTCACGAAAAGATGAAAATCCGTTCTTACGGCCAAAGTTAAGATCAGTAATATTTTAAGTCTTGAATTTATAGACAAAACTACATTTTAAGCTGAAGACATATATTTGTGTTAGAAAGCGAAATCGGATCAGAAAATTAATCAGCAGTTTTCAATGAAATCGCCCCCCAAAAAAAAAAAACAAAAAAAAACACCATAATGTAGATAGTCTAAAGTTATGTGTAGTTTCAGAATAGTTTCTACATCGCAAATATATAGGTGAAAGTATATAACACTGTAAGTCGAACGCACTTGGGATAAATGCCCATATAGATTATACACAGATATACGTATTATTTCATATGCAAGGAAATATTTGTATTTAAATATTTATGTGAGACTTTTCTCTTACATCACGGTGGCCCACTGTAGTAGATATGTGAAAAAACAGGCGTGCCCAAGGCACAACATCACGATTTGCCAGGTACCTAAAAAACCAATGTAAATATCACAGATTAAAAAAAAAAAGAAAGAAAAAAAAACAGCAATTGCTGGATTTGAACACGCCACCTATTTGGCCTAGGTGTGCACCTATTGATATATATATACGCTGTGACATTGTCATTCAATCGGAGACATGTACGGCCTTTGACTTGAGTTTTCCCTATAAGAGAATTCCTCCTGTAAGCCATGGTGTCTGGAGAGCATGTAATTTGCTACTATCTTAGCATTTGCATGAACGTTAGTAACATAAAATCCTAACTGTGATAAATTCACAGGAGGCCGAATTTCACCGGTTTCGTCTGACCATTTGCCAACCTTGCGGTGTTATTTTTTACATTATATAACGGACATAATGAGAGATTTCAGAAGAATCGTGCACGTGCGCACATACACCATGTAGGGATAAACAAAGTGAACTTAAGCATGCGTGAATAAATCGAGCGTTAGTTAGAGCTCTAGCGCAGCGTAATGACTTAGAAGCCTTCCACAAATGCGGTCGCTGTGAGTTCAAGACCAGCTCATGCTGGCTTCCTCTCCGGTCGTACGTGGGAAGGTCTGTCAGCAACCTGCGGATGGTGGTGGGCTTCCGCCGGGCTCATCCCGGTTTCCTCCCACCATAATGCTGGCGGCCGTCGTATAAGTGAAATATTCTTGAGTACGGCGTAAAACACCAATCAAATAAATAAATAAATAAGTAAAACGCCAATCAAATAAATAAATAAATTATATCGAGCAGAGTCTTTATTCCTACAAAAAATCCTGCAAACATAACCCCATCGTTCCCATACAGTTAACATATCTGGCCTGTTTCATTCAAAATTTTATACCCTGAAACAAATTGACGGATTGCCTTTCCCTTGATCTAACGTATTAATCCGTTCCTGATTACGGATTAATTCATTATCAGTGACTGAATTGTCCATTGTTTTCTTATTGTTTGTTTATTTCTTTCCTTACGTGTACAGCTTATTGGATAATAAAATAACAGATATATTTAAACAATGGCAGAAAGGCAATACACAGTACTAACTGAATAAAAACACTACAAGGGTGAGATTTATATATAATAGCAAAATCAGGTCCTTGAGGATGTAGCATTACAGGGAACGGTTTAAACCTTCTGGAAGAACGGATCATACCTATGATAACGGAATTAACGGGAGATTTGTTTGAGGGTATCGACGGTGACCAAGAACTACACAACGATTGATTAGCTATACGTCTCTACAGGCCTAGGTGCAACTGTTGATTTTCTCGGACCGGGATATTATTAATAATACCAAACCCGTACACGTGACGAGGCACGCGCCAGCCTCCTCCGTGATTGTCCAATCGGACAGGTTGATAATATATTGCACGGTGCCGAGCGGCCAGTCGCTGGGTTCGACACTCAAACAGTATTCCCAGGGTTCCGGTGCACTTTATATATGGGGCTCAATAGACGAGATGGATTCAAGGAAAACCTGCTTTATTTACACCAACCTAGGATCAAACGTATTGTTTCTGGGGGCGGCATGGCCAGTCGCTTAAGACTGTAAAACTTTTAATATGCTTATAAATCTGAAATTAGGAATTAATTCACATCTTGATCAAAGGGGATTATACTTAATGCCACCTTGTGAACACCGTTCCACAAGAAATTCATTGTCACACCGGAAGTTCGGTGGGGTGGTATCAGCCAGTCTGTATAACTTTCGGTTTCTTGTTTAATATACAAAACTTGTGCAAACACAGCCAATCTATCTTTTAACTTTCAACCTGCGGATGGTCGTGGCTTCTCCCCCGGGCTCTGCCCGGTTTCCTCCCATCGTAATGCTGGCCGCCGTCGTTTAAGTGAAATATTCTTGAGTGCGGCGTAAAACACTAATCAAATAAATAAATAAATAAATAATTTTTTTAGCTTTATACACATTGGCCCCTCCTTTCTAAAGAAAAAATGATTAGATCAATTCTACTACAATCATAATTATCGTCGCGATGCTTTGAAAGAGTCTCGAAAGTTGTGCGCCTAACACGAATCACAGTCAAGTTTTCACCGTAAAACAAACGATGACCCAGTGTTTCCCCGAAAACGAACCGTAAATCAGCTTTCCACCTAAAACATTAAACTTTCATGAACAGAGCAAGATCAAAGTGTATGTAATATAAAAGCCGACACACCATAGAGAGTAAAACCAGAGCTGCGACGAAAGTGTGATAGTTGGCAAATGGTCACACGTTACCGGTAAAATCCGGCCTCTTGTTGATTTACATCAGTTACGGTTTTATTCTGACTGTCCTTTTAAGAAGAAACAACATACACCCCCACCCTCCCACCTCTGCCCCAGCACCATGGCTCAAGCAGAATTAGGTAAGTACCGACGATGCAGATTAGATGTTAAATACAATGTACTAGACATCATGTACTGGAGTTCATCTTTCTATGTACCCGCAAGGTTGCTTTAAGCATGTATGCTCTTCTTTGAGTCATCTGAAATTTGCATTCATGAAAATAAATTAATTTTAACGTCTGTACATTTTAGTAGCCGATTCAGAACCCAGCAGTAATTCGCCCTTTGCTAACATGTACGTGTAAAGTCCTGACAATATGCCAACTCGTTCAAGGCGATTTTTATTTGACTATGATCTTAATTTTCACTTTGGTCCCCACTACCTTACTCTGTAAAATAATGTATATTTTATTTATCTTTTGAAATTATATGTGTTGATTTGATAGTTGAGAGACTTCACGTGGCCGCTATACCTTGCGAAATCCTCTTAAAACAAATGAGGAATTCAATTAAATGTATGGAGTGCTCGATAAAACATGGGGAGCTGGGTAGAGCGGAAGCCTGATGTGCGCATGCGTATATCCGACAGATGTGCGCAGAGCTCAATCTGTGCAAGTTCTGTTCGTTTGCACGATAGGGTGTCTGTAGCATTCACGTATAGATAGAACTAATATTGGAACATATTCACTATACATCATTATATGCCTTGAATGACCCTTGATTAAGCTGAAGTTTGATACATTTGAAGGTTTTGTCTTGACTGGGTAGTTTCCTAGCTCCATGCAGATAGCTCCAAAGCACTCATTATACATGCGTATACGTTCAGTACTCTAAATGTAACGAGTGCATGAGCTTCGGAGCTACCTGGAGCTGGTACTTTTCCTACTTTTAAGTATTTTTCACTTATACATTGACGGTCATCTTTATGGTGGGCCTTGTGGATGGAGGAAACCGATCTTAGACGAGGTAGAACGGATTACAGATCATGTGTATATGTATATACAGACCTCGGACAGATTCGACAAATAGTGGCTAGTTTATGATAGTAGTACATTGGCACTAAACCCATATACCGGTATCTAAGTTTCCCGAGTTACACGTAAAAATAGGAGTATAATTAATGAAACCCTTATCACAATGCAATATTCGCGATTGCAGTCTTCCACACTGTAATTGAAAGCTAAATACATTTTATTGAAAGTATTTACAACAATGTGGACAAGGTACAAATATATAGCCGTTCGAAATTGGACTATGTTAAGGTCATGTGAATAGGGCACCAACGTAAATACCGGTTCCATCTCTCAAATTATGTAACTCCAGAGGAACAAGAAAGCGTGGAATTCGCCAGATTGCACGCAACTATGCCTTTCAAATTGAAACAGGTCTGCAGCATTGAATTTCACGATGTTAATTTCTCATCTTGAAAAGCTAACGTACGACATATACGAAGAGACCCATATTTAAGAGAAAAAATACATGAAAAAGAAGTGGCCATGCATGCTTTGATCACATTTTGAAACAGTGTGTTTTTGAGACCTTTCTGCTACGAATTTCAAGGTAAGTGTTACCCACGGCAATTGTTCTTGGCGCTTGTTCCATAGATGAATGCATTTACTTATTTATCTATTTACTTTATTGGTGTTTTACGCCGTGCTTAAGAATATTTCACTGTACGACTGCGGCCAGTATTAAGGTGGAAGGAAACCGGGCAGAGCCCGAGGGAAACCCACGACCATCCTCAAGTTGCTGACAGACCTTCTCACGTATGACTATAGACAGGAAGCCGCATTGGTGAGAGGTACCTGGTCATTTTACCGCACTAGCGCGTTAACCACTACTCCATACACAAACTATATGTTGAAATTCTCCCATCTGACGATCGCAAGTCATGCAAATACTACAACCAGTTATGATCTACCTTTTCTTCAAATGCCCGTGTATGCGGTGCGTGAGTTCAGCATTCAGCATTTGCCATGAAGATTTATACCATCTCGGACCGATTCGACCCCTGGGTGTCTGTGACCACATAGAAATGATACGTTTATCGATCTCTTGCATGGCTTTCCCACTTTCTCATTACGCGTTCATTGTTAATTGTAGACTTGTATTCTCATCCCTTCCCTCTCACAATACCTAAAAGACTTCGGAATTTATAAATACACAATGTAGTGTGCCAACCAGTGACAGGCCTTTTGAAGTCCCCTGGTGGCACTGTAAGGGCAGTAGTTAGAACACTTCGGAATTTACAGATACATAGTGCCGTTTGCCAACCAATGACAAGCGTGTAGCAGTTTCTTCATAGCACTGTAAGGACAGCAGCGAAAATACTTCCAAATTTACAGACATGTTGGTGCAGTGTACAAACCCATGAAATGCGTTTTGACCTTTCTTCATGACACCATAAGGACAACAAACTGGAAAGTTTGCACAGCCTTCTCTGTGTATGTATACGAACGGCCATCACTCCCAGGTGTTAAAGCCATGTCTCACTGCGAACACCCGGCCATTGATCAATGATGTTGCATGTTCTCGCTGTTTCCACTGCGACTCTAACTCAAAATAAGTGGTCAGGTACCCGATGAAGAGCGGTCCAAGGTTTCCACCACACATTGTCCGGTCTTGTAAGTGAAAAGTTCAAGAGCATGGTGCTAAACACCAATAAATCAGTCAAGCTATCAATCATTCTTTTCAGTTTTTCATACGTTTGGTGGTGCGCCTTGTGGTATATAAGCATGTATGTATATTTTTACGTCGAGCTTAACAATGTTTAAGTCACATGATGGCCAGGAAATCCTTAGAATGTACATATACTGTGTCTTCTCGTGTTAGGGCGAGTCGATGCCGCTAAACTGCTGCCGCCACTGGAACATCATGCCGAAGACACCAGACATGACATCCCGCCCACCCAGTCACATTATACTGACACTAGGCCGACCAGCCCTGTTTCCTTGCTCTAACCTCTCAGTGCTGAGCGACACGCGAGGCAGCAACAAGTACTATTTTCAAAGTCTTTGGTATGACCCAACTCGGGATAGAACTCCCGATCTCGATGCCACCAAGGCACAGAGGCGGTTCACTCGCCTTGTGATAGTTTGTGATATAACACTAAGGCTATATTCCTAAGACAAGAGGCCTTTGTATCTGCAGAGGGCGGCATTAGGAATCAGCGTGCTTTTGGTGATTATAGATGCAGGAGTCAGTTGGTATAGGACTACCACATCAGTCGACGGCGCGGAATCAGAAAGTCAAAATGATGTCCATCGACGGTGGACTCGGGAGTCAGTGGACATTTGTCGACAATGTATTCAGGAGTCATTATAAGATGTCTGTCCGCGATGGATTCAGGAGTCAGAATAGTAGGCCTACACTATCTGTCTGGACACCAAAATATCTGCCAACGAGATATGGAGTCAGAAGTCGATGCGATATACTATGTTTCTGGTCGATGGATTAAGGGCCTGTATACGATTAAGGACCTGTATCTGTAACTTTGCATGATCCATTGGGTATACATTGTTTATTAAATGTGTGACCATTTGGCAAATATCAATCACACTGTTGTCGCTGCTCTTGTTTTACTCTGTATCATTATGCTATTTTCTTTACACACTCTATCTGTTTCGAATGGAGTCGTTATAGGCTATATATATATATATATATACTGACAATAGAGTCTGATCGAGTTGGCATACCCTACATCCGTTCAGACTGGAGCCAGGAGCCGGCATTCACGTTCTATATGCTAGGATTGGAGTCAGTAGTAGGTATACACAGTATAACTGTTCGGACTGGAGTCAGTAGTTGGGAAGCTTTATCTTTTGATGCCGTCGCCTGTCCCAGTCAACACGTCATGGCCGCTTTTCCCGGTGGAGAAATTTCCCAACAGATGGCGGTGTAGCAGTTTGCCGTCGGCTCCGAACAATGGCTGGTATAAAACAATTGATACGCTATCGTCTCCTAAGCCCGTCATCTGAAGTACCGACTTGATAAAATTACTGGAAAATTAATCTGTTAATTGACTTAACTCCCGATTCGGACGTCCCTGTCGTTAGACATAGCCAAACAGAGCAGACCTTTCCATTGAAAAAACAGCCATCGCAGTTCGCGACACCACTGTGTGGAGCGCAATAACTGACACCGTTCATATTTGCGCAGATGTGGATCCGAACGCAACACTTGCTCGACCAATCGAATTGATCATATTGATCACGTATCCAAAGTCCACGAGAACATCAGTGTCCGGACCGATTAAATAACACTACTACCAAATAACGACGACAATGCCCACGGGGTCTTACTGCACAATTAACACGGGGTCCTCAGAAATGACAAGCCTGGTTTTCTGACAAAGCAAACAGGGTCTTGTCATAGTTAACGCTGGCCAATTTATTTAATTATAATTACAGAAATTGAATTACGTCACTGTATAAGCACGCATTTCGTCTGCCAAAGATTACATCATTGAGCTACCAGCTATAGCCAGACTGCCAATTAAGTAGGATATTAAGCTTGGAAAAAGATCTTTTTTTTTATTCTGGAACACAGATTGAGCTACAAATGTACGTGCTAAAAATTAAATGTTTCAATAGACATGTTGGCCTGACCAAAAGAAATTCATGAACACAAACAAAGGTAGGTGAGATACATATGCCCATATGACAGCCACATAATAAATAATTTGAAATCAGAAATGTTGACCAGAGGGAACACCAAAGACAGGGGGTTTTGCCTCATTAATACCGATGCTAAAATTTACCATGCCCAGTTTTAAGCCCTCCCTGTTTCAGTCTATAAATGTCGCTAGAAATCAGTGTACCACGCGCTAACCATGTATAACGGGGAGTTACAATTCGATGATCGCAAGACCCACCCCCAAAACTACGCAAAACGCCAGATCCTAAAAAGAGTTGTGTAGAAATAATACGTAAATTGCAAATAAAAATGGTAACATATACTAGTGAGAAGCAATCATCAGTTTTCAATGCTAAATGGAAAACAGTCGCTATATTCTAGGTATGATGTCCCTTTCCAGTTTCAAACTCCTGAGTGTGACTTTTCAAAAAGCACTATGTGTATGCTTATAAATCTCCTTGCCACGGGTTTAACAAGCGGAATACAGCTATAGCACAGCGATCTCAAAGGCTCTGTCCATATCTGACAACTAGAGTGTTATACTCATTCTAAAATTTGAGGAACTTCAAGAGAGAAGGCGTGTAATGTTGTATTTTTACAACACACACGTTGTTGGGTAAAAACACATATACCGACACCTATTGCATCAATAACTTGTGACGTAGAATGCATGAAATCATCACATTTTGCACAGAACCTAACAGATGTTAACGCGCGAGATATGTATACGTCATATGCGATACGATTTGGTGAAACATTAGAGCCATCGCTTGCACAACCTGCTAAAGGTTCTCGTCTATTAATTTGATTGGTGATATAGGTCGTACTCAAGAATATTTCACTTTACACGACGGCGGCCAGAATTATGGTGTGAGAAAATCAGGCAGAGCCCGGGGGACACCAATGACCAACTGCAGGTTGCTGGCCCACTTTCCCACCGACGACCGCAGAGGAAGCCTGCGCGCTAGTGTTTAAGTTGAAGTTTGATTGCCAAATGAATGAATGAATGATTATGGCTTAACGCCACATCAGCAATATCTCAGCCATTTCGTGGCGAAATTGCCAAATGAAGGCAATGGTCTGTTCCAGTAACATCAGACATAATCCCGACTGTCGTCCGTTGTCTCCAAGCGAAAAACTTGCGTTGAATCTAATTCAAATATACAAACAAGTTCCTCCGTCGATTAAGTGCACGGAAGGAAATTTTTATTAGCCTTTGGTCCGGCAGAGGTGCAGTTGAGATTTCGATCCAACTTATGTATATTTTTCAAGCTAGATTATAGTACAGATACCTTTCGAAACTGTCACCATCGAAATCTTCAAGTTAACAAAATTCACAACGTGTAATGGTTTATTTCATTTTTTAATTAGAGTTTGCTGTGGCAATATTTATTACTGCAACTTAGGTAAGAATTCATCATGAGCATATTGCTAAGTTATTGGGCAGTTTCCTTCCTGTAACACCGCACTGACCATGGCCCTGCTATTAAACTCTAAACCCAACAGTAACTTTGACGTGTTCATATTTAATGAGCCATGATAGAATTACTTGCTAACAAAGCCCATAATTCAAGACTTGGGTTCCACACAAACCAGGGCTCTCGCTTACTCATACAGCTACAGCATGGGCCCACTCGATCAGCGCTTGACCAACGCGGTCGAGGGTTCGAAGCCAGCTCTGGCTTTACGTCAGGGGGTCGGATTGTAAATAACCCGATCAAATTAATAAAATAATATATATTTCTGTATTGTAAAAGTGTGAACCTTGTCCTTGTGGTGTACTTGACATGGTTTGACTGGAACACTCTCACGCAAGGCAATCCTATCGCTAATACAAGAGGGTCATACGAAAATGAAAAAAAATGGTTACTGCAATGACAGTCTCAACCATCACAACCCAGTTTTGTTTGATTTTATTTTTGGCTTTATTTCCCATATCCAAATATATGCTTACATATCACAGTCACTGACGGACGGACGGAATAAAAGAACATATTGACATATACATCTAAAACATAACGGTAGCAAAGCTGAAAACGATCCCAATACTGTACGGAATGAGTTATTTTCCCTTTGACATCTGAAGACTAATGATTTATTTCTCCTTTTTTTGCCTTTGGATACGTGTAATCTTTAACTCATTGAGTCTCCAAAACTTCAACGAATACGAGTTGATTTTGAAAAAAAAACCATATTTAAACTAAGTATGCATCACCTAAAAGGCCATTTTGTGCAGATTCTAAATCTGCTTTTCATTACTTTTTGGTGCTATTTTTTTAACAAAGAATGGAAAGGAAATAAAGATTGAGGTACTACGATGGACCCCCAGGGCCACAGTGAGCAGGAGGAGGCACAATGGCGTCACACATTCTTTTTTTTTTACTGTTAAAGATACTGTGACAATGTTACATTTTCAAATGAAATACAGATACAGGTGTTGTACTGCACATCTATTTATGCAGAACATGTAGCAATCAAAGGATGTTTAGCAGCTGCAAACAATCTGTGATATCGCTGTGCTTCAGTTTGTTCAACATGATCCAACAAACCCACATTACTACTGGTACCTCAGTCTTTATTTCCGTTTCAGTCACTGGAAAACTTTATTTATTTATTCCATTGGTGTTATATGCTGAATATTTCAGCACTTACATGGTGGCGGCCAGCATTACGGTGGGGGCGGGGGGGGGGGGCAGAGCCCAGGGGAACGCTGGGAAAAAAAAAATGCCAACATATGATGAAGACCATATCTGGAATCAGCACAAAATGGCCTTTCAGATGTTGAGAACTTTGTCTAAATGTGGCTTGTTCCTTTAAGCTTATGACATCAGGAACATATGCTGACTGACACAAAATATCAAAACAGTGCCATCAATTCTGAAAGGTTCTAAGGTTAAATGCGATTTTGTAGGCAATCTGATTCAAGGTTTTGTCAACAGCAGAAACAGACATCATTCCATTTGTTCTCTGCATTCAATTCCATTGTACTCCTAGTATCCCTGGATTTGACAACGCATTTGAAAGGTAACAATAACCTAATTGGATATTATTAAAATTCTGACAGTGTAACTTTAGATACCGTTTTGGAACAAGAGTGAAAAAGTTAAAATTTCATTTTCTGACAGACAAAGCATAAATAAAGCCGTTTAATCCATAGATGGAATGCTGTAAATATTTTGAGATATTTACGCTTACAATTTACGATTGAGTTTTTTAACGATTACACTGATTGGCATTACACTTTGGCAGTGATTATATGGCAGTGATTAAAATAAACGTATGGTAATAAAAATAAATAGTAAATACATGTAATACGAAAAGTCTCAAACAACTGATAGACGGGTGTGATACTCTTAAAGAACGTAATATACATATATTACTCGCTCTCATTAAACAAGTTCCAACAGTGAACATTTTGACTAGGGTAGTGTGTACGCAAGGGAGATAATTATCACCGCCACATCATAAACTGGGGCTGTTGCGTGGGTTGCCTCCCCTGTTCATCGTCGGCTAACACGTCTCCATTTACAGCTGCAGCTAGAGAGGAGTCTTCATAGAAAGCGTAGGCTGATTCTGGTCTATTGTAAGTTGTCTGAAACAAAGCGGGGATATGCATGTCAAGAAACCAAAATATTGGGACATCGTCAGTGGAAAGACTAACTATAGAAATAAAACTATGTATCAAAAATACCTTTACTAATTTTTTTCTCATATATTTTAATGCCTGAATAAGTGACAATGACTTGATTTGAGGCTAAGGTGACCTTTCCTTTTAACAACATCACCACACCTTACCTTTCCCCATATCCAATATTCTATGTCAAAATAGCTCTTTCTGCACGAGTGTGCATTATATATATATATATATAAATAAATATGTAACTGTTGTTTGAGTTAAAGTTTATAATGGCCTACTGAATTTTCACAATATTTTCTCTTCTTTCAACTGTGGACCTGAAAGGCAGGAAAAATGTTTGTCTTGTAAGTTTTGGGCTTTTGCTAAAACAATCTTCAAGTATATTTAGATGATACTAGTAATATATATGCTTAACATATGTGGAGGTTTGAGACCTTCGGAAATATGTGAGATTCTTGGATTTGAGAATCTCAGTGGGCAAATAATTATGAGGACCTACCAGTCTATAGTGCCCCCTGGTATAACTCTGGGAGGGAAGGTTTATCTGTAACAGACACAAACGACTGAAATAAAGCATATAATTTACAAGTAGAAAATATACTTAGTTGTTTATCTGATCCGTGTTTTATGCCATTTCACTTATACAATGGCACTCAGCATCATGGTTGAAAGAAACCTGGCATGGCTCATGGGAAACACGCAACCATCCACAGGCTGCCGGCAGATCTTCCCAGAGAGGCAGAGAGGAAGCTAGTAAAACATACATGAATGTGTATACAGCTATGGGCATTATATATAATTATATTTTTTGTATGAACCTGATTGGTGTTTAATGCTGTACTGAGGAATTTTCAACGTATGTGACTGTGGTCAGTCTTATGGGTGAACATGGTGGAGGAAGCTGGAGACCATGAAGTAAGACACCGAGTTTTGAGTGTTATCTGATAAACTTTCTGACCTGCTGGGATAAAGAGTCATCGCTCAGTAGCTGGTGTGAGAGACAGGCAAAGAAAAGGCTAAGCTACAATGAATTTTAGATTTTGCACACTTTATTCAAGAGTGACCAAGGCTGAATGCAGTAGCCCAAGACATCCTATCTTCACTGTCAGCCAATCTTCGTTGATTCTGTATACTGGTTAAGCAGCAGATGGGCTGGCCAGAGTTGGATTTCAACCTTGAACCTTCTCATTCTGAGCTCGATCAGTCACTATGAGAAGTAACAATTTTGTCAAATAAGCCAGCAAGAGCCGTAATACATTGAAAAGAAAATTCTCTGACTGCATAAGATGAATGTAAAGGTGTGCTGTTGTTCTTTTTTTTCTCTCAGAAAAAAGGTTACAGAATTACAGCTGGCCTACCTTCCTAATGACACCTCTGTCAATCAGCTGCTGCTTGCTGGTTCTCTCTAGCCCGAGTACGGCGAAATGAGGCCAGATTTTCTCTGAGGCTGAGGCAAAGTCTTTAGGGGACCTGTCATGTAGAAAACCTTCCGTAACATGTATTTCTACTTACGTTCAGGCTGTCTGACCTTCCTTATCAGGACCTGATACTGCCTCTACGAATTACATCCATGTGATAAGTGCTGACAGTAACAGTGTATAATAATTTCCACTCATGTGGTCAGTAATGATACATTACTTCTCTACCAGGAGTATCTTACTTATCACTAAAAATGATACCAGCTTTATATGACATGTACAACTTCCTTCCACATCTAAACAAATGTAGTGATTACACTAGCAGTACACTATATCCTTCCATGTCTTTTGTGCTGATTCATTTTCTAATGCACTCTAACTGAATTCCATATGACGTCTTGGCACTGATTCTAGAAATATGTGCAAACTATAAATTTTTTTAGTACCCGTCCATATCATGTTTTGATATTTTTTCCTTTCCTCATTATTTGATAAAGAGATATACTTGTACATCCACATAATTCTCCTTGAAATTCAGTGTGTTGACTTGGGTTGGATTTGAAATCCTCGCCTCAACGGTGAGGGGAAGAGTCGATGAACACCACCACCGCAAAACATGATTTGGAACAGGAATTCAATCTCACCTCCCTTCAAAGTCTTTCACTAATGGATCAGCTCCATGTTCCAGTAGTACCATGACAAGCTGAAATACACAGGTAAGCCAATTCTTAACCCATGGAAACTAAACAGGATAAATGGCAAAATTCTGAGCCTACAACCTGTATCAGACAGAACATTAGGGAGAAGTTTAAACACCGATGGTGCCAACTGCATAGCGCAGAACATGACATGAAGATCAATACATTGACCATGTGTGTCATTTCATAATCAGAACTTAGTCACTTCATTAAACTGAATATTGCACTCAGAAGTAAAATGTTATGTGTAGTTGAGATAAAAATGCATATCAGAAACTTTTTTTTTTTGGAATGGACTGACACAATGAAAGTGATGACGTCATAATTTCAGACTAATGTATTTAAATGACTTAAATAAATTTTTCTCCAAAAAGGGTGGTTTTAGACACAAATAAATACTTTACAATGTTACTTTTGCAGCTGAAATTTCCATTTTTCCACTAGCATATCATCCTACCTTCCAAACAAACCTCCAATCACCTTTCTACATCAACAGAACTCTCAGAATCAGCACAAATTAAAGACGCTATCATGGATGAAATGTTAGGTCACTTAGGGCAAATCTGATAGATGTATTGAAGCGTGTTACAGTTCTGCCTTACTGGTCCGTGTTCCTGGAATGTAGCGGCATGCAGGGGCGTCCATAACGTCCTCTTATTCTGGTGGTTAGGCACTGAAATGACATGACATTTGCTTTCAGTTAGGCACTGCTGAAATGACAAGACATTTGGCTTCAGTCAGGCACTGCTAAAATGACAAGACATTTGGCTTCAGTCAGGCACTGAAATGGGAAGACATTTGGCTTCAGAGAGGCACTGAAATGACAAGACATTTGGCTTCAGTCAGGCAATGAAATGACAAGACATTTGGCTTCAGTTAGGCAATGAAATGACAAGACATTTGGCTTCAGTTACAGATGTAAAGGCTGCTTAATAATAGATCAGGATTTTACACATTTCTCATTCAAGACAAACATACATGCAACATCCCAGTGCAGTTTCTGACCAAAAATTTCTCCCACATTCTTGGCAACAGAAATACTTACTTGTCGTTTTCTTTTGTATTCATTTGCATATTAAAGCAACAATTCTGACAAGTAACAAGGAGGAGTAACAAACAAACTGAGAGTAAATGTGTCTTCAGGTCTACTTAATAGTGCAAAGTCAGCAAAGGTGACAGTTGCCAGACGTGAATCTGACTTGGGAAACACTGTATCAGTGCATACCCTGATCGGAATAGACTCATAAACTGTTACAAAAAACTAAATAAAAAAATGCATTCAATGCCACGCTTACCAGCTCCTTTGTTTAAAAGTTCCTTAACAATGTCTTTCATGCCCCAAAATGATGCTGAAATCAAGATATGGTAAAAAATAACGTGACATCAACTCAATGTAAAGGTATACATTGTATGTACATGAAGGAAACAGCTATGGAGAGTTGGATAAGGTGAGGGAAACAAATAAAAAGGCAACCTGCATATTCCTATGTATAAAAGTACTCAAATACATTACAACAAATACTACTGCTCATGTTCAAATATACTGAGTTCACAAACCTAATATAAGCTAGTAAATCAATAATCACATTCATTTATTTATTTGATTGGTGTTTTATGCCACACTCAAGAATTTTTTACTTATATGATGACGACAATAATTACGGCTTGAGGAAACCAAGCAGTGCCCGAGTGAAACCCACAAGGATCTGCAGGCTATTGGCAGAAATAATAAAATCATAAATTCACACATGTATGATTATAAAAGCAATTTTTTAAGTCTTGGTCAAGAGTTCAAATCCAAAGAGTTACATTTTGTCAAGTTATGCGACACTTTGCATGTGTCTACTCACCTATATATAACTGAGACTGCAGCAGTTCGGCGCCACTTCCTTCAAGTTTGATGTTCTCTGTGAGGAACTCCTCAACAAGCTGAAACAAGCATGATATGGGAACAGATATACACCATAGACTCACTGATTCGTATCCACAATATACCAACAATACAACATGAAGTGTCTACGGCTAAATCAGCAATAATAAGTCAGACATCACAGAGCCTCTTTTACACCATCAAAATGGATTTTGCTCTTTTATTAACTTGATGGGTGTTTTGAGCCGTACTGAGGAATACTTTGCGCATATGACAGTGGACAGAACTATGGTGGAAGGAAACTGGGCCATCAGAATGGAAGGTAAACATACAAATTCATGCGACACCACCCAATAATGAATTGCAGAGAATATTTAGAGAATATAAAGAAAGTGCAGAGGTGGAAAATTCTTGAGCAGGGTGCTGAACACTAATGAGACGGACTCAAATCTAATCAGAGCCATTCACATAGACATGTATAAACGGTATAACGTAAATACAGAGCCAATATTTCATACCATATAACCTGAAAAAAGCATTTAAAAAAGTGTAAAACTAGGATATTAAGCTTGACTTTGACCTGTTTGATCAAACTTGTACAAGTTGCATGCAGAGGTTCCTGTGTACAAATATACTGTCCAGCTATCTATGTGTGACTCGTTTCAAACTGACACCGTCTCAAGCTAACTTCATATATGAGTACACCAGATAGCATAGACCTACATGTGTATGGTACTATTGCCACCAATGCTACTTGAATAACCCTAGATGGTGAATCTTAAAAACTATGTGGTACCAGTACTGAATTCATGTCTCACGGGTGATGATATTCAAGTACCTAAACACACACAGACCACAAGGATAAAATCCCAAAGAAACCCAGGAGGGTACATGGATATCATCTTGGACTACTCCCTTGATTACGAACAAAATGACACAAAACTGAAATTGATCAAATAAGAAGGGCTTGCCTGCAAATGTCTAAAATAAACCTTGTAGCAGCCTGTGCACAACAATGGACACTAAAACTGACAAATTTGCCCATATATGTGAAGCACAGATTTTCACCGAAAAAGCCAGGTTAAGTGTGTATGCCACACTGGGGGAACTTTCAGGCAAATAAGATCTCAAAAAATCTTTAAGAAAAACCACATGAATGGCAGCCTAATTCAGAGCTGGCAATCTAATGCCAATAACTCAAGTTCAGTTTCACCAGAAAATGTGTTATATATTTGAAATTACTATGCACAGTAGTTCATAGGGAAAAAAAAAGGGATCAGCAAATCTAAACATAACGTACATCACCGAGGGCATAAATTAGACTTCAAATTGTTTTTTAAGTTGCTTAAATTTTACAAGCATGACACTGGCTTTAACACTGACATTAACACTGGTAGAACAGTAAGTCACTTCAGTAGAGACATCACCACATATTAAAACAATCAAAAGAATAGTTATACATCTGTCTAACACATACATTTACTCATACATGTACATATAATACAGTAAATTACAAGTTCAGCTGAGGCACACAATGAAAAACAAATATACCTTTGTCTTTTCATCATCCATTTTGAAAAGCTATTAAAGTAAGGAAAACATCCATATCAGGGTGTAATTGGAACATTTCATTCCTTGCATTACGGTTTAACATGTATATTTATGATCAGTTCATTAATTTTGAATGGGGGGCCTCCGTGGCTCAGTTGGTTAGCGCGCTATTGCAGCACAATAACCCAAAGCCTCCCACAAATGCGATCGCTGTGAGTCAAGACCAGCTCATGCTGGCTTCCTCTCCGGCCATACGTGGGAAGGTCTGCCAGCAACCTGCGGTGATGGTCGTGGGTTTCCCCCGGGTTCTGCCTGGTTTCCTCCCACCATAATGCTGGCCACTGTCGTATAAGTGGAATATTCTTGAGTACAGTGTAAAACACCAATCAAATAAATAATTTGAAATTTAATTAATTTTGAATGAACAAATGATTATGCTTAACACCGCTATTGCACTATATTGTAATATGAAATATTCCAAGGTTTCAAAGCCTGAACAATGGCCTGAAAAAATGCTTACATATCAGGTTAATGTACCATCATTCTTGAGAATTCAATAAATAAACCTACACGTACCATCGATCTCAATTGCAATGGAGCTTTGGATATTTTAATATTGCTTCCAAAAAACGAAATATTCTTTTAACTTGTCAGAGACAAGGGAGTGTTGTATTGTTGAGATAAAGAAAGAAAATTCTACAAAGCGGCACGCTCTTAAGCACGCATCACCGTTTCCATGGTAATTTCGAATGACACCTGATTCCAACAACAACACCCTTGTCGTGTGACGCGGATGTATGTCGTACATATAAGAGAGATCTAAGTAAGCATAGTTAAAAAATTACACCATTACCCTTTCATCACCGGTTTGAACTAAAGTCGACAAGTTATCGAAAGGAATATGCGCTACCTCCAGCTGAGATTGTAAATCTTCCAAAACACTTGCGTTTGCAGACATGTTCATTGGCAGTACTGCATTTTTACCTCCACGCACGGAAGACTTCACAGCTGAAAGGCAAAAAACGATCAAACAGCGCAAGTGAATACAAAACGTGGATTTAAACAACGCTGCTTTACATATGGTCCCTTTAACAGTGTTTAAGGCTCTGAATGTATTTGTATTCATGACAAAAGTCAGTATATATATATACATATATATATGTATATATATATACTGACTTTTGTCATGAATACAAATACATTCAGAGCCTTAAATATATATATTTTAAACATTCTTGAACATAATTAGTGGTATGTGTGTGTGTTTTTCATTTCACAGACACTTGGTTGGAATAGCCACATTTTAGGCATAACAATACGGCGTAAATTATAGGCCTAATGCACTCCTCAAGAATTGAATCGTCGAGCCAAGTGACATTAAAGGCACCGGTAAAAGTATTAGGCCTATTACGCCACCGATGTAGCCTACAAAGAAATATAAATATGATCGATAACGCCCACCTTCAATTATTCAACTAGGTTTCATTAAGTTTTATCCCAGAAAATAAATAAGAAAATAATAAATGTTTTCTTTGGTGTGTAGCCTATATATACGTGCTATACGTCTCTTTTTTATTGATTTTTCCTGTTCAAATTTTTAATCTTCTTCGGTATTTCCATAGTCTCCTTAAATTTCAACTATTTAACAACACAAGCAACTAAAGTCAATTACCTTTGGTATCATAGTTACTTCCAGTGTCTTTGGCAACCTACTGGCAACCTTTCCCACATGTAGGCCTAGGCCTATGAGTTTGACTTGCACCACATGCTGGTAGGCAAGTGCTTTTCAACGAAAAACGAACGCCGTTTACTGTCACCCATAACGAAGGTCCCGTGAAACGATGTCATCTGGTTAATCCACAAATGCCTTGCCAAAGGTCGGGATTGAACTCGTACCTAGTGAGTCTTGTGTGCCTCGTGCTCAAGATTTTGACTTGATTTTGATTGGAGTTACACCGTACTCAAGAATATTTCACTTCACATACTGGTCTTACACGTCACCATGCTTAAGACGCGGTCCTTGGTCACTGAGTCATACCTTGCCCCGCTTCTGGGCTTTCCTTGTCTATAAACCATATTTAAAGACGTAAGCAAAATATTCTTCAACATGATGTATAAGACGTTGACCAAATAATTTTAAAAAATGCAGTGTTAAATAACTGATCAGGTACATGTGTTTGCTAAAACCCGATATTATTCGCGCGTACGGTGGTTGCTCTGGTCATTTTTTAGACTAACGTGGGCCAATTCCTGTAAGGTGCTAAACAAACACTGTCATTGAATGACGGCCGAAGTTATCAGAGAAGTTACATCAAAGTTTTACCAAGTTTAATTGAACGGAATTTCATTATGTGCTTCTCTTGAATACCATGCAGTACACAGATGCAAATAAATCAAGCCATGGGATCTACCGCAAGAGCTCCCACTAATCGGGCTTTACATAATTCTGATTGATCAACAGTTCACAGTCGCTATTTTCACAGTTACGTCCCCTTTTACGTGGAGGTATATTCGTGATTGCGCTTGTGTTATGACCTACCTTAAAATCTCTTTCCTGGGGGAGAGAAAATGATGGTTGTTTTTAAATCTTAATCTACACTCTTTTACCACAAATTGTCCAATGGTTCCTCGATCTTCTCCTTCAATGCATGCTTGAAAAGTAATGAGCACTACCATATATATATATAGATGTTGAATGCCTCACGGCAAGTTCGTGCAAAACAGACAAAACGTGCAAAACGTCATGTCGTCACAGAAAGACTGAACATAGGCCTATGTAACCAATGTTTGCGTCATCAGGTTGACGTATTTGTAATAATATTGTTGTTGTTTTTTTTTTTTAGCAAGATGTCACCGGTTGAAAACATTTGTGACACCTTGTTTGTATTCACACTTTATACAGGTGCGAGTATTTCTTCCTTCATAATTAACTGAACAAGATTAGTCATACATGAACTCCATTGCCACTCCGATATCTGGATGTCGCTATACCAGTGGTGTCATACAGCCTTCCATTTAATCTCTTGGGAGTAGTGCCTGAGTTCTGCCGCCTGGAAACTCAGCGATTTTTCTTATATCTCTTGCCAAAGTACAGACTCTCGCAAACACGCGCGCTACAATTTCGGCGGTGTGATCTTCATTATTTCGGAGCTGATCGGCCTAGAATCTCATTGCTCCAGATTAAAACAGAAAGGACGCCATGTTTATGGCGGCACTTCCTTCATAGCGCGTAAACATGGAACATGGCGTCGTTTTTGTTTAGCGACGGATAGACATTGTGAAATTCTGTTATCAGATGTGTGTCATAGGCCATCGTTAAAATTAAACAGTGAATATATTCCCACACATGCAAACCCCACCCATTTCCACTTTCTCAATCTTATTTCAATTTATTTAATCATTGGTTCAACTATTCACGTTGTCACCCTTTCCATCCCGTCATCAGCAACATATGTCTTTCCATCATTTCTTTCCGTCAGTTGGTGCTGATCTCTTGTTCGTCCATTCAGATTTCTTTCTGTATTTTATAACTTTGATTATTATGAAATAATTTCCCAACTGCTTGTTTTTGTTTCTTGATTAATATCATTTAAACAATATAATTTCAAATGTACTCGGACTTACTTTCAATAAATTTGCTGATACGTAGTTTACGCCTATAAGGTTCTACCAACAGATGTTTTAGCGCAGCACAATGACTCAGGAGCCTCTCACCAGTTCAGTCGCAGTGAATTCAAGCCCAGCTCTGGTTGGCTTAATCTCCAGTTGTATGAGGGAAGGCCTATTAAAACAGCATGCGGATTGTCGTGGGTTTTTCCCAGCCTCTGACTGCTTTCCTCCGCCATAATTAGTTTTGGCCCCCATACATAAATACATACATAAACTGGTTTACATGGCGAAGTTTTGGCACCCATCGATAAAGTGAATATTCTTGAATACGACGTAAACCACCAATAAATGAATAAATACTAGCCAAAAAAAAAAAAAAAAGAAAAAAAAAGGAAAAAGAAAAACGCATGCATAGTGGATTTCAACGGCAGATGTCAAACGGAGGATTCGCCTTTCAACGATCGACATTCGATGCCGTGATTGGACAACGTAACAATGCTGTCGTCTTGCCATTCAGTCAGTCATCCCATGTCTACTTCAATACTCAGTGGTTCGCGAACAGGCTCACTTGTCATTTACCCCACCACTGCTCAAAAATGTATTTACTTGATTTATTTGTTTTGTGTTTTAACATTGGAGAACATGTATATACATATATACGACGGCAACTAACCGAAGTCAAACCGCCAGCTCACAATCTCAGGTATTCACTCGCAGAGCGAGCTCATTGTGTGTGCGACTCTGGTGGAAGAGAAGTGGTATCACCAGTGAATTTCATGTAACACGACCCGAAATTGCGGCTTTACATGGGCTGCTTAGACGGTTTATTGCTATCAAGGTCCCCATCAAGGGTGGGGGGTGGAGGTGGCGATGGGGGTTAAACATAAAGTTAAAATGATATATGCATGTATTCCTACATACCCCAGCGTTCAGGTAAGATGGGTGACCAGGTTCAACCAGCATTTACGTTCTGGGTCATTTAAATGTGAGAAAATCTTTAATCTTTATGTGCACTCAAAAAGCCTTCCGTTAAATGAGTTATTTCCGTTTATGTTACAGATTAATCTGCTCGTGGCTAAGGATAAATTCGTTATCAGGAACGGACTAATTCTTTAGATTAACGGAAATGCATCATCCGTGAAATAACGGATTTAACGGCAGATTTGTACGATATGCATCGCGAATTAACGAAACAAACAACAACAGGAAATTCTGGTAAAAAAAAACATAAACACTGTATTTCGTAATGCATAGGTATAACACTCTTGAAAATGTATGCCTATACACATAATAAAAAACAAGGAGAGGGAATCTTCTTCAGATAAAAGACAGATGAAAAGCAAACCATCCAAAACCTAGATAATTACAAAATCATTTAAGTGCAGACCTAAAGTAGATTCCACCCAAAATCAGCTCTCTCTATATACAGTATCAGGTAAACCCCATCTATTTACTTACACCAAGCCTTCATTTATTTGTACCCTATTCATTCATTATATGATTATTATCATTATTGCAAACAAGTGTTTATTATTACAAACGAATAACCCGGGCTATAACTTTGGAACGTGTTCAGCTCTGATTTTGTCGTAAAATGGCCGTGCGGCATCTCTGCGTTCGTTTGCGGCTTCCAGAGATTCATGATAGTAACCATAGTAACCCCCGCGTGGGTGTCTGCTAACGGGAAAATGGCAGTCGTCTTTGGGCCATGGCCTCTGGAACACTTCCGGTGGCGGCATGTTCGGCAAATCTCGGGTGTATCCGTCAAGACGCAACTCTGGAACCCCGCTGGGACGAAGACCTACGCTTTTGTGATAAAGGCCTGCAATGACAACAAGCACAGTTTGCAAACACAAGCAGAAAGTAAGATCTATTCCATGGTTATTGTCATTTTGTGACTTGAAGTAAGGCGAGTTGCACCAGACCGAACACACACGACCATATATATAGCTCTTAACATTGTATGGAAGCTGAAAGCTGCCATCCTTAATTCTTTCATAACTGTGTCCCAAATTTGCAGGATCTGTTCGAGATCCAGTCGACATCATAACGACACAATGACATTCCGACGACATTCTAGCGAGATTCCTTCGACATTTAGTCAGTAAAATCTCCCTCCTTTCCGCTGCCTATACTGAATCTCCCGTCCTCGAGGATTCATTCCTTATATGGTTCATTTCTCGTCCAGTGGCCGTTTAACAAAAAATTATCCCAACACTATGCCAAGCGCAATTACTCTGGTGAGGTATCTCCTCACTGTATATTGTCATGGAAGTTACGGGGTGGCCAGTTTGGGACTGCTTTGTAAAACAGGGTCCTGATCTCGTTTGAACCTGGACCAAATTTCTACCAAATTTTTGCGCTGCGCATTGATTTTTTTATTTCACCTTAAGAGTGCGCGGTAGAAGAAGTCTGCGTAAGACTCAATATCGATATATTCCAAGTCCAGCTTGGAGTTTTAGTTCATTTACTCTGTGGAAAACGCAACATTCTGAAGGTCTTAAAAACACACGGTATTCATACCACTTTGATGGATAATTCAAGCGAGATTCAAACGAATCGATCCAAGTCGACAAATGAGTATCTCATTAGATATTTTCGTCATGATGTCGTGTTGTTGTCCTGATATCAGCCAAACCTCGTGAGGTCTATTCTAGTATCACTGTTCTGTTGTGGAACACTGGTTGTGGAAGGAGAGCAAAATCACATCCGGCGTCCATAGCTTTTTTTCTCGAAACTACTTTCGTGACTGAAGTTATTGCAGACAAATGAGGTTGCGGATTCAATATCAGATCCTACCACCACAGGCGGTTTTTCAGGTCACGCACAAGTCGAAAGTCGAACAATTGTTCGATGTGAGGAATGATGAATTACCTTTCCGTTGATCTAACGGATTAACTCCTTCCTGGTAAAGAATCAGTCCGCTCCTGGTAACGCATAAATCCGCTCCTGGTAACGAATGAATCCGCTCTTGGTGACGAATGAATCCGTTCCTGATAACGTAATCAGGAAGGGATTAATCCCTTAAATAAACGGAAAGGCAATCCGTCATCCTTCAAATGACGCATTGAACGGAGGATTTTGTTCAGTGTTGGCATTCCGTTTTCTTCCACCCACAAACCGTGTATACATTAAAATATTCTAGTGAGGCGTTACAATTAAAATTACACACACACAAAACAGGTAATATAACTTTATTATTTCAGAAGAGGTGTGGCAACGGTGTTTGGTAACTCTGTAATAAATCAAGTTTTACTCTGCAATGCAAGGTCAAGGGATGTGCTATATTATAGTAACCGGAATCCAATGTTGCGTCAATCGTACCCTATGCACATTTGGTTAAAGACAAAACAGCGTGCGCGTGACGTCAACGGAAACACCGGACTTATCAGGTTAAAGAAATAAATCGCACCGGATCGGCTAAAATTGATAACTATTTCTATTTTCTCAATGTATGAGATTTCTCTTACTTTCAACTGCGATATCGCCGTTATATGCAACATCACAAAAATAAAAAAAGGTATGCTTCTAAAACTTTGCTTGGCATACTTTACCAATGCATATATATATATACATATATTTTGTCTGGTGTTCGGCCTTTTCTTTTAAGGAAAAGGGTTCTCTTATCGTGAACACGAGTCTATCTAATATCCTGTACGCAAGGGCTCAGTAGCCTCTCACCAATGCGGTCGCTATGAGTTCAAGTCCAGCACATGCTGGCTTTTCTCCGACCGTACTTGAGAAGGTCTGCCAGCAGCCTTCGCGGATGAGTCATGGGTTTCCACCGGACTCTGTCCGGTTTCCTCCCACCATGATGTTGATATAGGTGAAACATTCTTAAGTATGGCGTAAAACACCAATCAGGTAAATAAATCAATAAATAATAATGTACAAATCCCGATCATGAATATAGCGTGCTTTCGCATTACTTGAATTTCAACTCACACAACCTCTCAATTACCTGAGGGAGTATCCCGATTTTTCACGAAAGAGACATACTGGTCTTCGCTCTCCATGTAGATGGCGTCTCGTCGAGTCTCGCGGGGCAGGGAGCGGTAGTCGTGGATGGGTATCCACCCCCTGGACGAGGGAACGTAATAGCCCACCCCGCCCCACACGTGAGACATGCCTGTCCCTGACAGGTAATTATGTTCGGGGATGGCCCGGTAGGGACCCCTCTCCACTAGGATACTGCCCTTACTGTGGGTGTACTCTGGCTTGCAGTAAGCCTTCGGCATGGCCATACCTGTCAATACAGAAGCGTGTTTATATATGTATAGTTGGGTTTTACGTCGTACTGAAAAGTTTTCCAGTATATGACTACGAGCAGTACTTCGAGTGTGTATATTTCATGTCGAGCCCATGCCGCCAAAGTGCTAACGCCACTGGAACGTCATGCCGAAGACACCAGACATGACATCCCGCCCACCCAGTCACATTATACTGACACCAGGCCCACCAGGCCTGTTTCCTTGCTCTAACCTCTCAGTGGAGAGCGTCAAGCGAGACACCAACAAGTATCACTTTTACACGGCGTCCGGGATTGACCCTGGATCTCCTGTCAGTACAGGCTACCACAGAAAGGTTAGATGATTGTCCCCGACAACAGAAATGTGGCAAGTCGTTTAGGTATAATTCATTTTCTCATTATACATATGTGCAAAAGCACTGTGTTTGTTTATTTGTCTGTTTTTCACGTTTTGACCCTCTTGTGTGCCTTTTTCTTATCAGTCAGTCTACTGTGAGCTTGTTTCTATTTGTGGTTGTCACTTTTGATTTCCGAATTTGTTTATTTATTTATTCATTTATTTGATCGTTTTCCACGCCATTTCATTTACACTATGGCACCGGAGTGTTCGAAGTAACCCGACGACTACTGGCGAACTCTCGAACCTGTATCATGTTTCCTGTAGGTGACAGACATGTGGTACATAGCCACTCGGTTTTATTGTAAGGCAATCCGAAAAAGGCTTACCTCTGACATTCATAACTTTATTCGTGAAAGGAAACGCCGAACTGGTCTTTTGTTTTATATGCCTCGCGGGAGGTGAAAGGTGAAGGGTGGAGTGGTTATATTGTTGTCTTTTTAATCGCTAGAGCATGCAAGATGCTGGTTAAAAACAGGTCTTGAACAGGGAATCGGTAGACTCTCTCGTTCCCGATACCGATGACAATAATTGGTCTATCATTCTTTCGGCATTCTAACATTTCTTAAGGCGGGCGTAGATCGATTCGGAGCAACTCAGTTTTTTGGTGGCTGGAAGCAACTGCGAGCATACAATCGGACTCTGGTTTTAGTCGATCTACGCGCGCTTTCGATCGCCGACCACGTTCTAATTTTCTGCAACTGGAAGCATCCAGTTATACTCAGTTCCATCAATCTATGTTTGCTTGCGTCCGGTTGGTCACAGTTACTCACAGTGATGCATCATGTAATGCACCACGTGGGACATCACATGCATGATTTACACTGTGCAAATGGCGACCACCATTTCTGTAAGTTTGCACAGCGCGGACTTTAAATCCACATGTACCTTGTAATTGGTTCTATGCGACAGTAGTTTGTATATTGCCGATGATAAAAGTAGCCAGCACAATGCCCTTGCTATATACTAATTCAAAAAGAAAACAAAAAAAAAAAAAGGAAAAAGTTCAACAGTATTTAAATTTGTCAGACAACTTAAAGGTATGAAGACATTATATCAATTACATCCACGCACCGTGTACATTGGCGCCGCCATCATTAACACGTCATATGACAGTCACGTTGCATGCTAAGTATCTACTCTCAGTTGCCGCCAGTCGTAGTAGACCTACGCCCACCGAAACTGAATCTCATCAGACGCCTCTAGTTGCTCACGATCGCAAGGCTTTGTCAAACTTTTCGACATAAGGTCGTAGGTCAACTGCGTCGAGTTGGTCTCAGTTGCAAGTCGACCTACGCCCTGCTTTAAATGCCAGGCCCCAGGACCAAGAACCTGCCTTCGACTTAAGTAAGACTGTCTTAACTTGTGGTATTATTCCTGAACATAAATTTGAAGCTAATTTTCAGTTTGCCATGAAGATCTAAGACAACTCTTGATATTAAAAAACAAATTCTTCGGGCAATTCACAATTTCGGCGCAGAGCGGTTTTGAAGTTTAGACAAAGCCTGAGTTAAGTGTAAGGCAGCTTCTTGATACTGGAGCCAGTTGTCTTTTAACAATAGGCGACGTGCGTATGTGTATGTCACTCGTCAGAAAGTTCGCCAGTAACTCCCCAAAAGCCGGTTGCTTGCTGCAAACACTCCTACACGAGGTTTCATCCACGAATAATACTGGCCACCTTTGTATGTGTGAAAAGTACTGAGTATAACGTCACACAACGATCCGATAAATAAATTCACATCGTTGCCTCGGGATTTAACTTGAATACTGTCAACGCGGTGTCCATCATTACAGGGGTGGCCCCAACCGACGTCATACTAACTGACGTTGTTTTGTGCAGCGTCACAGAAATAACGTCACACTATCCAGACAAAGTACAGCATGTAGTGTCGCTCTGGTGCTTCCTTTAAACGAGAGGAAACCACTGAGCACGGAGAACACCTTTGTGTTGGTAACCACCAGCTAGGCCACCGAAGAGGATTATGCATACATATATACACAGTTTCACGCTATCGCACAGTTGAAATGTACATAATCAGTGTTAATATCGTAGCAAGTCACGCAATTACAATAGACATTCACAGCTTATTATGAACCGACCAAATCAAAGCGCACGTGATCTAAAAGGCCATTCCGTGCTGATTCCAAATATGACCTTCATTATCTTGGACATTTTTTTTTAATGATTAAAGTGGAAATAAAAGTTGAGGTGCTATGGTAGACATTTTGGGGATCATACCGGACAATCTGAAGCACAACTACATCACAGATTCTTTTTAACCCCAATCCTCTGATTGCTCCATGCCTACGTTCTACGTGAATATAGAGTACAGCACCTGTGTCTGTATTTAACGTTTAAGCACAACTACGTCACAGATTCTTTTTAACCTCAATCCTCTGATTGCTCCATGTCTACGTTCTACGTGAATATAGAGTACAGCACCTGTGTCTGCATTTAACGTTTAAATATAACAGTTACAGTTTGTTTAGCAGCCAAAAAAAAAAAAAAAAGAATCTGTAAACTGAGTGTGCTTTTGCCTGTTCAATATGGTCCAAACAGCCTACCGTAGTACCTCAATTTTTATTGCCATATTTATGACTGTACAAAAATGCCACTGAATCACAAAGGCCATATTTAGAATCAGCATGGTCTTTCAGATGATGTGTGCGTTGTTCAAATGTTGTCTTTTCTCTCAAGCGTGATCCACATGGCAATCTACGGAACGAGATAAGACTAAATGCGGTTACAAGAGAATATTACCAGGATAATCTTACATCGCGGTGAAAGATAGCAGTTAGTCTACAAGAGAAATATTAGAACTCTTAAGGCTATGTTAAGGCTATGCGAGCATAAAGCAACGGTGATTTTTTTTTCTCTAAGCAACTTGATACATTAACAGCAGTAGGCAGCCACGTAACGTATTGAAGGTGCGTTAATTGTACTCAATAATTAGTTATTAAGTGTATTGTGCGGCTCCATACCGATATAATTATGACGCTACTCAAGTCCGATTGGAATGAATGCAGTGGCATCAGTGAGTTGACTAGGCAAAACCTGCAGTTCAGCTGTATATACCTCCCCCTTACACCCTCACGACTGTCATGAATTTAAACGATCCTCCGATTTCCATCACAAAAGTTAGACGGTAGTGAAAATATACAGGAGTACAAAAGGTCATACCTGACTTTTAAATCGACGGAGTACACAGCTGAATCTTCAGACAAAAACCTTTAAGAAAACACGCCAGGTATATGCAGACAGAAGTGAAATGCGTCTTCTGTTGTGCTACTCCATATTGGCCACGTGACTGTTGCTATGGTGATTATGTCAACACGTCTCACCTGGTCGGGCCAGCCCACCTTAGCTCCAGTATTAACCTGTAGACTCACCTAATCCAGGTAAGTGCTGGCTATATAAGTGGAGGATCAAACAGCGAATGTTATCTAATCGGAATAGGCCTAACGTAGACCTTTCACTGCTTGACAAACACTGCCTCTTAACCTTTAGGACTCTTCATTGGATGATGTACTGTGTATGAGACGAACTGGTCTGTACTGTTATCTGTAAATGGACAGAAGCGTTAGGACTAGCACATCTGTCCTTTGTTCGCTGCATATACTGTTATATATATATATAGAAGCAAGGATCCATAACGCACGGTTTCTTACGGTTGTTTTGTTTTAATATTTTTTTCCTCCTTTTTGAGAGTATATTTACGCGCATGGCACAACGCAAATGCACTTATTTATTATGGTAGGTGAATTTAATTCTGATTTAACACGTCATAAATGTTTTCTGTTAATGGGAAAAAATTATGATACACATTAGAATACTTACAACCTGTGTGATATAACTAAGCGCACTTATTTATTATGGTAATTAAGCTTATTTAATTCTGAACACGTCATAAATGTTTTTTGTTTACGGGAAAAAATGTATATAATACATATACATTATGATAGTTACAACGCGTGTGACATAACGAAAATGCCCTTACCTATTATGGTAAGCTTATTTAATTTTGAACACGTCATAAATGCTTAATTTCTATTTATGGAAACAAATTATAATATAAACAATGAATGCTGATGTGGCAAAATATGTTCATCTGTTCATCTGCACTTAATGTGTAAAGAAAGTTCAAAGCAAATTAAGTGAAACGACGCTTCAAAATCCACAACAGTACAGAACGATGTAAAGGATGAAACTTACACGCCTGAAACTAACATGCCAAAATGGCAAAACACATGCCACTGCGCTCAAAATATCAAATCAGGTTTTAGATTTAAAGGAACAGACCACATTTAAATAAAGTATGCATTCTGTGAAAGATCGAGATGATTCCAAACATGCACTTCATTATGTTGTAACAATTTTGTTTACATTGAATAATATGTTGCAATAAGTTCACCGTAGAAACTCAATGATCTATATTTGTATTTCATTAACTGTGAAAACTATAAATAATGATGAACACATTTGAATAAGCGCTATATGTTTTTTTTTAGCGAGATGTGTACTTTGTCTAAACATGGTTTGTTCTTTTAACACCCGAAAATGTCCACCTGCTGCCTCACAGGAATACCAAACCCATGATACATGGTGAACCGTCAGATTTTACAAAAAAGACGAAGAGCTACTATAGTATGTAGTCTGTATTCGCTGATTCAAACTAGTGTGACTCGTGCTGAGCTAGTCGTTAGCGCACAGTTAGGTACCAGTTTGCACGGGTTTCTCAGTGTTATTTGATGTCAATGTCAGGGTTTCGCCCCAATGCCAAATACTGCCTCAGTAACTCCTTTAAAAGACCACTAAATACTCAAATAACGTATAGGCCCTAAATATAGTACACCTTAAAGATGACCCATGTTTGTACTTGTACGTGGCCAAAATACTAGTTCCCTAATGAATTGTTCTGACTTATTAGGAGATTGGGCGGGGCGTGTACATATTTAGTCCACGGAACACTATTTAAACAAACGAAGACCAAACACAAAGATTGATACAATCTCTAGCTTTGTGATTATTATAGCCAATCAGCGTTCCTGGCAGGAAATTATGCGCAGCTCTTTCACGGCAATGTTAATCACCTGGCCCTCGCTTCATGAAGCGCACTTAACTAAGTATTCCTTAACTACCGTTACAACTGTGTTGTAGAGATATGGGGTGCACAAAACTAACGCTAAGTACGCATCATAAAACAGGTGCCAGCAACCGGTGTCAGACAACTAAACACAACAGGCGGTTCAGAAGCTTGAAATAGAGCCTGGATCCCCTTGAAATAGAGCCTGGATCCCCTTGAAATAGAGCCTGGATCCCCTTGCATGCATTCATGTATTACTATCGTAACAGAACAGACCTAGTTTGCCGAAAGCTAATGTAGTCAAAATATTGTGTCCAGCTCAGTATGGCTGTCTTTACAAACCCATTTTATTATTTAATTTTTGATTTATGATGAGCAGAAAGTAGATGATTTCAACTGCTCCTCTACATAAATGTGTCTTCCCCACATCCACGTTTCAGATGCATTTGCTGGTGTAATGTGTTACCTCAACGCTTTAATGAAAAAAACTCAAGTTTTTCCCTTTAAAGCTTTTTTTGCTAGATGATATTTAAAGTTATATTTTCTGTATAGATTATTACACAAAAATTACTATCTGAGAAAAGACAAATCATGAACAGACTGAAACTGTTAAGTACCTTAGCCACGTAGATAATAGTTTCCCTTTAAAATCGACAATCTTTATATTATGGCTTGACGCCCAGGAATAAAAGACTACATAGGTTGCTGAGTGTTGGGGTACTGTTCACGTTATGCGAAATTTAGTTACTCAAGGTGAATTTTTACAAAATGATTGGCTGCACACGTTTACATGTTCATCTATGTAAGAGTTTTCGTAGTATATACCATGCCATGCTGAGGAGCTAAGTCTGATGCATGTCGTGGACAAGGCGTTCTAATGAAGGAGAATGGTATAGCTATGCCGGCATTGACATCTGCAGGCCACAGGAGACGCTGTGATAGTCAGGTCATGGCTGATATGATGCTAAAAGCGGATATCCCTTGATGATGATGATGATGATGGATTTATGTTTAGCTTTGTGCACATGTATGTATAAAGCAGACCAAACCATCTATTCCATCTTAATATGCAATATATGAGCTGTAATTAAAATAATGGGGATAATATGGGAAAACTGAAAACAGTAACCATTTCATCCTATACATGGGTGGATGAGGAAGGACAATTGTGTAATAAGCTGAAAGCAAGTAAACATTTCATACTATACATGCATACATGCATGCGTGAGGACCAACAATTGTGTAATAAGCTGAAACCAAGTAAACATTTCATACATACATGCATGCGGAAACAATTGTGTAGTAGGCCTGTATAGTTATAAAGAAGTTTCAGCCCTACATAATGTCTTACGACTGTCACATGCTTCAATGTATTCAAGAAATGTGTACAGTCCAGCTTCTCAATATGAATAATGAAAATGATGTATATGTATATGTTTGGAAAAACACTCCCCGCCGACTTAAGCCAATCGACTTCCTTGATGCTGACTGAATAGGCATAGAACTATGAAGCCGACTATTCGGCGGCTGTTATGTACTGGGGCGAATTAACCACACCTTACTCCAGAGCATATATGAGAATAAAGAAAATGCACAAGGCATACAAAAATTCAGCCAAATATCTGGTAAAAAGCATGAATTTCATTAGAGCTCCCCGATTAAGTCATGCTTAGTGATGGTCAGCAGCAGGTTTTTTGAAAGAGTCGAACATTTGCAATTGACGAGTTATGTAGGATTGTTCCAGAAACAGTTAAAATATGTGTAGATCATATGTCCTACACTTGAAATTGAGAAACTTTGAGCTTTGGAATCGGATTGCAATCTCTTAAAGGCCTACATAAGAAAAATAATAAATACGACTTACCACGTATGGCTCATAAATGATATGACGTATCTCTGCCGAACCGTCAACACTGTATGACGTCACTATCACCCTGCGTCACCTCTGACGTCGTGTCGTGACGTTTCCGGTACAACTCTTTGTGCGGTGTGGCCGAAGCACGGTTTATAACGTAATAATAAAGATACCTCACAACGGCATAGCATTCCAAATATATACATATACCTCTGGTTCAACAAGTTACTGACCTCTGGGGACCTACCTATCCAAGGCACATTTTCGTGAAACTCTGTGCTAGATTTGATGCGAAAATATATACTCTTTCTATAACTCCAATAAAAGCTATATCGTTCAGGGCGAAAATTCGATCACTGGTAGCCCTTCCGGTGATAAACGTTATTTTTCAACATTTTTTTTTCTTTGAAAGAAAGCAATGGGGTATCAGCCGAGAAAAAGTTGAGACGCATCACGTCATAGTGACACCATGACGTCAAAGCAAGATTGAAGAACTGTAAGCAATTGATAGATCCCGCATGCCCGATATCCCATCTTCCCGTCTCGTGGATAAGTCAGTTTTCATTCTATTAAATCATTGTATCATGACGTCACAGGAAGATTAAACATTGTTATTGGTTATATGATTGGTCAGTTGCGTTTTTTAACTGACAGCTTGTATGGGACATTTACTTGTACTAGTTGAGTTACTTATGACTGGTCATTGACAATGCTTTTTCTTGACTGACAGTTCGGATGGATTTTTACATTTTGCGTCGGCCCTGTACAAGGGACCCGAGTCGAGTTATACCTTAGACTTAAAATAAAACGGGTAACGTTGGCGTGTCGTTCTCTTGGAGCTCACTAATCTTAAAGGTGGTGGGCTTTGAAGTACTGGACCATGTTCCACAAAACGATCTTACACTAAGTTGGTTGTAACTACATGCACCATTGCAATGTATGACTTTATTCGATATGACATCGTTTGCATATATTAAATGTCATGACAACACGGTATGCTCAGAAATTCGCGACCATTAAAATCTAGTATATTACATTTAACATCACTGCTATTTGTTTTTTCTTTTTTCACCTTTTTCTGCTTAAGCCATGATGCTTAGTGCAGTGTAAGTTTTTACCTATAAAACACTTGCATGGACAGTTGGAATAAAACCCTAGCTGAGGTTAAACTGACAAAAGCCCGGATTTTACCGGTAACGTGTGACCATTTGCTAACTATCATCACATTATCGTCGCTGCTCTGGTTTTACTCTCTATGCTGTAGTCTTTTATATCGCAGCTACACAGCAGTTGGCCTAGTCCACGATTGTCTCGAGAAACATGACCCAGGTACACCAGTGTTCGTATTCCATGACTGCATCATGCCGGTGTCTCCGGCGTGGCCTTTCAGTGACGCAGCACTGTGTACGGCTGCGACCTTAGCCTACTGAGTGATTTAAAACGCGATACTGTTCACACCGATAGCAAAAATGTTCACAAAAAAAAAGAAAAAGAAAAAAACAAAACAAAAAAAGTTAAACAAAAAACATACAGTACTACAAGTACTATGGCGCAAAGTAGCAGAATGTCTAAGGCTGAACAGAAAGCATACTGTGCAGTTATGAGTTTTGGTGTGCTCCACAGTAGCACTGTAGGAGAGCAAAGGCCTATAGGGCCTACAGTACATTGATGCTCATCAGCACTACCACAAGGTTTAAAACTGCGCGGTGCTGCATGTGCGATAAACGGACTCTTCGATAACGTGCAATAACTGCACAGTACAGTTGAAAATTTTTGTGTGGAGTCTTCACGGACTTAAGTTTTATGAAACCTCTTGAAAGTATGTAAAATATACAATAGAGAAGTGGGTGCCGAGTTACCAAATGGATAAACTACTTGCATTTTTATGTAGGTTTATAACTGTGAATTCCAGATCAACATCATCGCCATAACCATCGATGCAGCAGACGTACAATGGGCCGTGGTCGTACCGAGACCCGTGCTGGCAAGGGAAGACCCCGTACTGGAAAGGCTCGGGTTATTACGTACCGTCAGAACGAGGCTGGCAGATGTACCACGAGTATCGTGACGTCCCGCCGAAAGACCGGAATAACGCCATTCTGTTTGAGAAGCAGGCGTTTTTCCGCTCGGTTATCCTGCAGCTTGGAGAGGACAGAGCCCCTGGAGGTGAGGTCATTTAAGTAGGCATGAAATCTTCCCTTTTTCATCTCATCTTACTTCCATCTTTGATACTCCTTTAAACGATTTAAGTTGTGTGGGTTTCGCCCAAACGTCAACTTGTATCAAAAGAGCCTGTGTCTTTTTTTCGTAACAACTTCTACCGGCTCTATGCAGAAAGTCGTGATGAACTGATTAGTTAAAAAATTATGTGTCATATAAAAATCATGTGTGTAACCTACACTCGTAACCTCAAATCGTGTTCTGTTAAATCCGTGGTTTGATTTGTTTTTGTGATTGGTGTTTTACGCCGTACTGAAGAATATTTCACTTATACGACGGCCTCCAGCATTATGGTGGGAGGAGACCCATGACCATTCGCAGGTTGGTGGCAGACCTTCCCATGTAAGGCCGGAGAGAAAGCCAGCATGAGCTTCCGTTATTTGAAGGATGACGGATTGCCTTTCTGTTAATCTAAGGGGGTTATTCCAACGCATAATGTAATCAGAAACGGAATAATCCGTTAAATCAACGGAGAGGCAATCTGTCATTCTTTAAATAACGGCTTTAACGGACGATTTTTTGCAGGGTATCAAAAGGCTGAGGTACTGCTGCGGCATATGGCCTTGCTCAGTCATTCAATCTGTAACCTTCACTTTTTCCAACAGGTGTGGTGTTTAAGAACCCTGACAACGAACGTCTAAGCACACCCCACGAGAAGCTTATTCTACAGAAACCCGGGGGGTGGGACCATGTATGGACGGGGGCGGGGCTGTATATGCAGCAGAATGACACCTGGATTAACGACCAGAGCGGGGCGAACGTACCGGAAGAAGCTTTACTCTTCATCAACGAGGAGGACTGGATTAAATTTAAACATTCTCACGAGAAGCCTTCTTTAGCAGGAAAGTGACCTTTGAGGAATAGTGGACTAACTTTAAACATGCTCATGAAAAGCCGTCATTACCAGGAAAGTGAACATTAAGGTATACCGGATTAACTGGAAACATGCTCACGAGAAGCCGTCTTTACCCCAAAGAAACTCCGTCGTTAGCGGGAAAGTGACATTTGAGGAATCCCGGGTTAACTTGACCACTAAAGTGGTCATCAAGGAAAAGTGGATTATGTATAAGAATACTCACAACAAGCCGCTTTTCACCAATAAAGTAATCATTGTGATTAAACCCACGAGGAAAACGATCATTCCGGAATAGTTGTTTACGTTTAAACATACCGAAAAGATCCCGTTTTACCACGAAAGTGGATAACTGAAAAACAGTGGATGAAATTTAAACAATGCGGATGTCAAGCCGTCTTTACCAGGTAAGTTACGACTGAAAAAAGTGGATGAAGCTTCAACATGACGATAAGACGTTTTTTTTGGACAAGGAAAGTGAACATCGAAGAGTGGTAGATCCTATGTGAGCATATTCTCAACTGCCTATATCTACCAGTCGCGTGACGCCTGGCACCACGTTGGTTAAGCAAGTCTAAACATATTCTCGATAGCGCACCTATACCAGAAAAGTGATCAATAATGGGAAATAATGAGTTCAAATGAGCGAAGAATTAAGAACGGCTCAGTTTTTGAAGACCTTTAATACTGAGTACATGAGATGGTATTAAAGATAAACCGAATTATTGTATGGTTAATTCTTTCACGAGAACAACAGAGTTATTTACGTCATGTAATCTCCAATCTAAAACGTTCTATTTTTTTATGTTTATATTCACTGTATTGTGTGAAAGATATATACATGAAAGAAAGCAATAAGACGAGTCATACAGTGCACACAGCAGTGTAACAACGGAAGGGCAGGAACTCTAGATTTCCTATTTCACATATGGAGTTCGTGGGAATCAGACGGCTTTAAGCTGGGCACGGCGCTCCTCTGGCCGATTGCGCCGTCATTGAAAACCAGTGGGAAATAAGAGTTTGAATAAGAGTTAAGTGCTGCACCCAAGATATTTTCAACTTGACGATATCAGCCAGTTTTATTCTCTTTGTTGGACAAGTTTTCACCAATGTATGCAATAGTGACGAAAAGGAGATTTTTCTAAGGAACTGATTAAAGCGGAAGCAGTTTAATGTGGACTTTCCCGGTCCTTTGCGGGAACTCTGGTAACCAACGGCCCATCGCTGAATCACTGGAATTACAAAATGGGCATTCTGGGTCAACAATCGCAAGATTAGTTTCCAGAACGACGTTTAACACAAACATGAAAAAAAAATCTTCGCTGGTTTATAATAAATCTTGGTGTATAAATACCAAGGGTGCACCTTGTAACAAATGGGACGTTTCACTTTAATCTGTGATTTGCAGGTCATGGCTTCGCTTTGTAACTGTCTTCACGTTAAATCAACTACCCGGACCATTCAGGGCTGAAGAGATTATTCCCTTGATTGTGGCTGAAACAGAGCTCTTGAAATTGCAGATCTATCATTACCACCGCTTCTGTTACTCTCACCTGTCTGTGTGTGTTCCTTCCTTGGCCTTGGATTAGTGCATGAACTCCTGCAAATATCCTACAGTTTTGATAGATACTTCTTGTGTAAGTTCATTTTTGTAACTTCTTGATGCTCAAATTCGAAAACCTGCAGGGGATATCCTTAAGTGAAGTTATTCATATCCAACGGTTTCCTGGATTCTATTTTGTCAATGGTTTCCACACCAGTCACGGTATACTGACATGAGACAGGATGCCCCACCCAGCCACGGTATACTGACATGAGACAGGATGCCCCACCCAGCCACGGTATACTGACACCTGACATAGCACCCACGCCCAGTCACAGCATACCAACACTAAAAGCTTGTTGTCTTCCCTCTTGGATTAAGTGCCAGACTTGACACACCGAACATTTGCGGTATTTTTCATCTTTGGCCTGCTCAAACAAAGGCTTGAACTTGTCTGCAGGTCAGAGCGCAGAGTTTATCAGTGGGAGTTAGATATGAATGTAAGGATCTCTGCGGCAAGTGGGCAATGGGAATTCAACTTTCTATGTCATCACCAGAATATCACAAAGAAAGCTTGGTTAGTCTGTCTGACACACTGTTTATTTTGAACAAATATCATATAAAAGTTTGAAATGTCTTCACATATAATACAAAAATATATGTTAATCGAGCATCAGGATAAACCTGGCTCATTTATTCAAATAATATAGAACAATGGTTCCAGTCACATAAACAAAGTCCTACACATTTGTGTTAGGCACATTTTTTTTATTCCTTGGAAAAATGTACACCCAACTCCTCTTCAGTCAAACCTCCTGTGTTGCAACTTAACATTAATTAAAATTAATTCAAAACACGCCAATAATTTCATTATATAATGTTCCTTCCTATTTGACATTCAGTGGAATGCAAAGGGTAATGAAATTAAAACAACTGACACATAAACAATAATGCAGGAAACTGACAAGGTTTTCACCCTGGACACGTGAACAATACACAGATTTTCACACAACCATGATAAATGTCTTGACAAGGTATATACACAACAACCTTTCCATTACTACAGAAGCAAATGCACATACTATTTGGGTTTTTCTTTGGCTGACCACCTCACAAAAACCACGAACAGACCGTGTGGTTATATATTTAGTACCAACCTTCCAATTTGGAATTGTATCAATTCATATCATAATGGCAGGTTTCTTAAGTTATGATTCAACTCTTACAAAAAAATTCTGTGATTTTCTAGCTTCAGACATAAAAAATACACTATCATTCATGTCTGCTTTTTTCTAAAAGCCTTATCTAGTAAAAGACTTGATTTACAGGTTTAAGCAATGTAACACAAGTGGAACTCCGACAAATGTGAACATCAAAAATTTACAGGTGTAAGATGTAAAAAAAAGATGTAACTTTTGAAAAACAAAAAAACCCAACAAAATACATACAAAAAACCCAAAACATTTGGTTCAAACATTATGGTAAAGACATGCGAAGTTTGGGAAAAAACAAGTGTAGGTTTTCATCTGCACATAAAGACACAAATCGGTTCACAGCAACAGTACAAGCAGTCAATGGCATCCATGGATAGATCCACCACATCCGACGTCCCACCACTCCTACTCATAACAATGTCACTTTTAATTCGATTTCTGGTTAAAAGAATTGTCATGACATCACAGAAAAATTGAAAATTTGTTGCCAATGTGTGGGGCATTTGGTTACTCTACTTGCAAACAATAATGCTCATGACCGGTCAAATGCATGTTCCTGATTGACAGCTCGGAAAGGTTTACTCTTGCGGGGGATAATGGGACTAAAAGAGAGGAGTTAGCTTCATGTTATTTACACATTTAACATCTCCTGGTACGTTGCTCATGAAACACCAGCATTATCTCTACATGTACATGTAGATCCATCCACAAGAAACGTCCATCAAACATGGATTATACACAACCATTTAGATTTGAGAAATATTGTGGTAACAGTTCGCAGGCCAATCATGTGGAAAAGCTGCAGTACGTCTGCTACTGTAGACTGCTATTGCAAACAACACACAGTGAACCATATCTATTAAATGCAACATATAACAGAATATGTGACTTTGAAAAGAATAAAAATTTCTCAAACTTGTCCTAAACTGCAATTGTAATGCCCATAGTTTCAATTGTAACACCCACAATTTCATATCAACCCCAGGTTTCATATCTCCTCACAATTTCATATCAACCCACAGTTTCACATCTCCTCACAATTTCATATCAACCTGCCAAAAGGACCTGTGTCCAAATCACAAGTTTTCGAGGGTTTTCAAAGAAATGTAATTACCATCTGGGCTGTGTACGTTAGGAATGTCATATTCGATATGCTGACTTATTTTACACGCTACGAAAGACAATCCAAACGTTTCTGGTACGAGATGTTACACAAACGGTGGAGACAAAAATAAAAAGAAGTTATAAAGCAACAATTTTGAAATTCTCCACAATTTACCGATTGGCAGGTAGTAATCACGAATCAATGCTGTTCATTTTGCATAAAATAAGCAGCAACTAATAACTGAGCACATACAGTAATATGGAAGTAAATATTAGTCATGCTATTTATACACAAAAACAAAACACAAACAAAAAAAAATGCGTGAAGAAAATAAAAGCAACACAATTAGATCTCCAAAATGAGCTGGGCATATTAGTACCAAGCCTGAATGCAGGCTTCTGATATTTTTGGAAACACCCCGTTTGATGAAATGGTATGACCATGTTACCCAAATTATACATTACTGTTTTGTCTCAAGTGGTTATACAAGAACATGGAACATTATCCCACAGAACAGAACCCACAGAGTTACATGAAAATATGACTTTTAGGTAAATTTGACAGGGATGAAAACACACGTCAACTGGTAGCACATTTATCACAAATGAAGAGTTGCTTGTCTCTCGCCTAGCTTTTTGTCAGAACTACTTCACAAGAAGCCATGTGCGGTTCACTTGCGTGTCACTAGGGCTGTGAGACGCTCGCTGGGAGACCCCTTGGAGCAGGCCGAGGACTGGGTGTCACATGTGTAACCGCTGGGACAGCAGTGCTGGCCGTCGCTGCAACACACAGCCTGTGGACAGAGCAAACAACCATAGGTGACCTGTGACATTTGGACTTTTGTACCTATTATATTTGATTGGTGTTTTGCGCCTTACTCAAGTATATTTCACTTACATGATGCCGGCCAGCAGCATGGTGGGAGGAAACTGGGCAGTGCCCGTGGGGGAAACCCACTGCCAGTTGCATGTTGCTGGCAGACCTTCCCACATACAGCCATGAGATTTTGTCTTTGACATTCTCCAACATTAGTCTATTTCACCTGATTCCAGTTTGAAGGAGTGGATAGCCTTTTTAAATAAAGTAAACATTTCCTGAAAGATTACATCATGCAGATTTCATATCAGATATTTGTGACTTTTTTTTTTAAAAATTTTATGTTGAAAAAAAATGCACCCCCCTCCCTCCAAAAAAATTAAGCCTAACACCAGAGCTCTGAAATGTCTGTTTTGGTTGACACCTGATATACGAATGACACCCAGTTTTGAGTTTCAACATTATATCATGGCAAAATGCATTTGTGTTGTGATGTTGAGAGAATCAGTACATTTTAGTACTCATGGACGACTATGTACAAAAACGAAAATTTTAATCATTTAACTTACATGTTCCTTGCAAATGCTCTAAAATAAATGTTTCAGAAAATAAGTGTTTTTTTTTTTAGATTTTCATTTTGATTTATTTATTTATTTGATTGGTGTTTTATGCCGTACTCAAGAAGATTTCACTTATATGACGGCTGCCAGCATTGTGGTTGGAGGAAACCAGGCAGAGCCCAGCAGAAACCCACGACTATCAGCAGTTTGCTGGCAGACCTTCCCACGTACGGCCCGAGAGGAAGCCAGCATGAGCTGGTTTTGAACTCACAGCGACCACATTGGTGGGAGGCTTTCTGGGTCATTGCGCTGCGCTAACCTACTGAACCAGGAAGGCCCCTGATTTTCATTTTGTATATCCGATATATTCTCCCAGGTTACAATGCACTGATATGCCCCACCATGCCTTGACATGACATTTCAGCCCAAAGAGACATCACTATCACACCTCAAAAGTGGGATAAATCCCTCCAGAAAAGCATGATTTTTTAACCTTGCAACTTTTTATACCAAGACTCAGCTAAAACAAATGCAAGCATCTTTCAGAAATATGCTATTCAACCCAGATAATCTCTGCTTTCAGTTTTCTCATCTTTTCAAATCTAAATTTAGCCATATTCTATCCAAGAAAACAATGAGTCGGAGGTTAGTGCGCCAGTGCGGCATATTAACCCAGGTGCCTCTCACCAATGTGGCTGTGAGTTCAAGTCCAACTTATGGTGGCTTCCTCTCCAGCTGTACGTGGGAAGGTCTGCCAGCAACCTCTGGTTGGTTGAGGGTTTCACCTGGGCTCTGCCCAGTTTCCTCCCAAAATAATACTGGCCACCATCGTAAAAGTGAAATATTCTTGAGCACGGTGTAAAGTCCCAATCAAATAAATAAATAAAACAGTGAGTCAGAAACTCCCACCTGTGGCATGGGGCAGCAGCCAAACTCTCCTGTGGACATGGAACAGCAAGTGTTGTCCTCAGGACAGGTGCTCTTCTGGTCGGAGCACATCATGTCCTTGACTGGTGTGGCCGCTACCAGCTTTTGCACCCAGGGCAGGCTGATGATCCCCTGGGTACACTTCCCCTGGGACAGGTCGCACGTGGTGCTGTGGGGGCAGCAGTGGAGGCCGTCTGTGCAGCAAACAGCCTGCACAACAACAACATCGTTATATACTGCTTATTTATTTGTTTGGTATTGTATGCCTTACTCACGAATACTTCGCCAACACGGCAGCGACCAGCAACTATGGTGGGCGAAAACCTGACGTGGACGTGAACTCACAGTGACTGCATTAGTGAGAGGCACCTGGGTCATTATGCTGTTCTGATATGCTACCCCCCTTGGTCTGGGCTGCTATATGCTGCTTAAGACTCATCTTTGTATGTGGGATACCTGGCACCATCACCTAGTGATGATGTCATTCTTAACTTTTAGCTGTTTAATTATTTACTATTGTACTCAAGAATTTTTCACTTCAAAGATGACAGTCACTATTATTTATTTATTTGTTTGTTGTTTTATGATGTTTAATAGGTGCAGGAAACCAGAGTAGTCCTAGATTAACCCTTGAAAAAACTTCACATAAATTTCCCCGTTTAAGGCCAAAATGAATCCACATGTGGTGTGTCCTAGAGACTGAGGGACAAATGTTCTAACAATGCAGCCTTTACCTGTTTCTCAACTTACAAGCAACAACAACAAAGCAAACAAAAATCCAGCAAAGTTAGTAGCCATTTGAAAGAAAATGTTAGCAAAAGCTCCACCAGAATTCATGGGACCCAAATGAATATTTATAACACTGTCTTGTCTCTCAAAATGAAGTTTTTTGGGGCCAAAGTTCAGGTCATTTACGTAACGGTAATCAAATAAGCCAGTTATTAAATTGGGCTCTCTCTCCTCTTGTTTTCACAGGTACTGCTTCTTGGTGCAATTCACCATACAAAATTCCAACATATAATATCTATGTTTTGGTAATGGAATAATGGCTAGAATGTCTGAATTGCAGACAAAAATTTTTGGGAGCTGAAATTAGTCTTAGGGTAGAAAATGAGCCCTTTAGCATTTCCATACTAAGATATATATGTAAGCAGAATATTAAATGGTTAATAAGATAAATGGCAGATAAATAGGTCAGCTGTTAAACTTTAAGCCATTAAACTATGTGCACTGAGTTGAACACAATTTCAGTCTAATACCTCGCTGCCTCTACCTACAAAAATAATGTTAACAAGTTTCCACCAATATTACCTCTGGCAAAGGACAGCATCCGTACTGACCAGAGGCCAGTTTACAACAGGTGTTTCCATCTGGACACTCGGACTGACCATCTGGACACATCACACTGCCAACACTGGTTCTGGGCAGGGCAGGTTGTTTCTTCAGCCAGGGGATGCTGACCCCACCTCTGTTACATTTACCCTGAGCGGTATCACAGGTTGTGCCTGAGGGGCAGCAGTGGGTGTGGTCAGAACAACACACGGCCTGCCGAACAGAACACAGCAATGAAGAGCATGGCAGACATTGGTAAAACAAGTTCCGTAGCTGAAAGGTTTGTCACCGTCATTTGTGCCATTTTCAGCCAATCTCAGTATGTCTACTGGATTACCCTAATCCTAAGAATTACATAATACACAAATGGTGTAACTCTGACCAATGAAGATTTCGTTGTCACTTAATATTCTGGCATTTTATTTTGCCATCATCAGGACAGCGAAGGCAAAGTAAAATGCTGAAATACTGAGTTACAATGAACTCCTTGTTTTGGGGACTTACACTACTTGTGGATTACAAGCTGCTCATGCTTCCTTATTCTGGGAGTTTTGTTGATTGTAGAAATGTGTTTTGAGATTTGTTTGGAAGGTAGAATGACATCTTACTAACAAATTGTAATTCTCAGCTCCATATGTAGGATTTGATGGCATATATCTGCCTCTAAAACTGCATCTTTTGGGATGAAATTTTAGGTCATTTACGGTCTGTAGTATGTTGAAAATGAAACCCAGGTGATCCTTCGCTGGCCTCATGAAACTGTGTACCACATACACGGTATCAACTTGATCACCCTAATTCTTCAACCTTGTCAACCACCTCTGCAACCAGTTTTTTGAAACATTCTGAGAGAACTATGGGATGTAGAGAAATACTTCGCACAGTTTTATGAGGCTCGCATCTTCGTCATTGTCCACCAATGTACTACCAAGTTTCAATGCAATAAGATGAACTTTAATAACCACGTCTGTAAAACTGGTTTGTCAAAGACAGAATCTACAGGAAAATTGCCGCAAGCAGCAGTCCAGATATGGACACAATCCACAGCACGTTTCCACTTCAGCTGGTTTGTTTGGACTGCTACAGCACTAATGTAGGAAGAAACAGGCCATTTCAAGGTCATTAAAATCATCTCGACAAATTTTTGACTGCAGGATTTTGACACTGAATGAAATGTACAGATTGTCTGCTTTTAGCCAGATTTTCATCTTTACCATCTGTCTCTTTATTGTCTTTAACAGCAGCTTACCTGTGGCAAAGGACAGCATCCATACTGACCAGAGACCAGTTTACAACAGGTGCTTCCATCTGGACATTGGGACTGACCATCTGGACACACCACATTGCCAACACTGGTTCTGGGCAGGGCAGGTTGTTTCTTCAGCCAGGGGATGCTGACCTCACCTCTGTTACATTTGCCCTGAGCAGTATCACAGGTTGTGCCTGAGGGGCAACAGTGGGTGTGGTCAGAACAACACACAGCCTAGAAGGAAAACCCCAACGGTGAACAATATGCAGGTTTTTTATTATTATCTCATCAACAAGAAAAGCTACATATATACGCACATTTCCAGCAAATTCAAAGCATAACATTTTGAATGCAAAGTACTATTACCCTAAATCCTCAACAAACCTGACCACTGACATAGTGCATGTTTTGGCATATTAATGGGATGTTATCTGATCTGGAGAGGCTGTTTTATAATTTGTTTGAAGTTCAAATATGTCCATATCAGAATAAGAGAATTTGGTCTTCAAAATCTTAGAAATTACATCTAAATTTATACTTGACAGGTCAAATTTTTTGAGCATTCAGGGTATATATGGAACACTTACCAAAACAGGCGAGGAAGAAGAACTAAAATGCCTGAACTACTTGCTTGTTGTTGACTACTAGGAGTTGTTTCAGCAAAAGATTAAGTACAATGTTTGAGTTTAACACTTCAATGTACAGTCTGACACGAATCAGTGATGTCGCAGTGTCTTTTCAAACGAAGCCCCCCAAGAAAGCAAACTATTTTGAGAAAAAAGCTAATTTCTTTTTTGTGGTTGAACGACACCAGTAATCAGTTAATCAAAGTTTTTACTATGACTGTTTAAAATGACACCTGAACAAGGTGGGCATGAGGGAAAAGTTCACAATCAAGGAAATGGGGGCATTTGCATACACCCCTACCCCAGGTTCCAAAAGTCTTGCATGTATGCGTTGGAGCTTCCCCGCTCACTGGCATCTAATCTTTCAGGCCGTAATTTTACATTAAGAATTACATAAAAGGTACAAACTGATACTAAGGCTGTATTTGTATTTGTACTAGTTTAATGTACCATTACTCCCATTCAAGAATGCAGCAAAGGGAAACATTAAAAGCACTAATGTTTTCAATATCATCTGTTTTTTTTGTTTTTTTCTTTGTAACAAATAATACTGTACCTGTGGCAAAGGACAGCATCCATACTGACCAGAGACCAGTTTACAACAGGTGCTTCCATCTGGACATTGGGACTGACCATCTGGACACACCACATTGCCAACACTGGTTCTGGGCAGGGCAGGTTGTTTCTTCAGCCAGGGGATGCTGACCTCACCTCTGTTACATTTGCCCTGGGCGGTATCACAGGTTGTGCCTGAGGGGCAGCAGTGGGTGTGGTCAGTACAACACACAGCCTGAAGAATAGGTTACAACGAAGAAAAAATTGTACGACATTGTTAAAAGAAGTTCTGTAGCTGACAGGTTCGCCACCATTGTAAGACACAGAGCCATTCTCAGTATGTACAAACGTCTTGAAGGAAAACCTCTGATGGCCACCAAATCCAAGATGGCCGACAATCACACAGAATGAACAAAAATCAATCGCAATTGTCCCTTTGCTGATCATCACTTAGTGTGTAACTAACTCTATTGGCTGAAAACTCTTCAAGACACATGTATCTTGCTCAAAAGGACAGGTGTCCAAGCTATCAAATACATGATGGCCAAGAGCAACCGTAATGAATTAGGTAGACAGTGATTTTAACTCATTTCCTCACTCATATCAAGACAGTGTGTTAATATCAACTTGGTTAGTTAAAAACTGTACAAGATATCTTATTCGCAAGATCAGCTGTGACAAACAGGCAGACACACACATTTCCTTGCCTTATCACCACTTCATTCACCGCAGACAACAATCATTCAGCAAGAACTCATGTTTAAGCTGTCACAATAATAGCTTGGTCTCTAACTTGTCTGGTGGGAGCCACATAAATGTACCAATTTTTAATTCAGCATGATAAACCGTTTGGAAAAACACAATTTGGACAATCTGTCCACATCCAAAACAATACATCACTACCAAAACTGCCCCGCAAAATGGACCAAAGTGCCAGAAACTGGAACTTGATCTGTAGCTTATCTTGGCAAAGCAATGCACACATGTACCAAGTTTCAACAACATGAACTATTACGAAATAGAGTCTGGAACATGGGTTTCTGATGGTTTGACAGATAAACACACTGGCACATAATGGCTGAACATGTGTTATCCCAAATATCTTTTAACATGGGAATTTCATTAATTAACACTTATTCCTTTTCCAGTGCACCATATAAATTTGCTCATTGTTTAATTAAAGAACAGCAAAGAATTTAAGAGAATATTACCTGTGGGAAAGGACAGCATCCATACTGACCAGAGACCAGTTTACAACAGGTGCTTCCATCTGGACATTGGGACTGACCATCTGGACACACCACAGTGCCAACACTGGTTCTGGGCAGGGCAGGTTGTTTCTTCAGCCAGGGGATGCTGACCTCACCTCTGTTACATTTGCCCTGAGCAGTATCACAGGTTGTGCCTGAGGGGCAACAGTGGGTGTGGTCAGAACAACACACAGCCTGGAAGGAAAACCCCAACGGTGAACAATATGCAGGTTTTTTATTATTATCTTTTCAACAAAAAAACCTACATATACATGCACATTTGCAGCAAATTCAAAGCATAACATTTTGAATGCAAAGTACAATTACCCTAAATCCTCACCAAATTTGACCACTGACATAGTGCATGTTTTGGCATATTAATGAGATGTTATCTGATCTGGAGAGGCTGCTTTATAATTTGTTTGAAGTTCAAATATGTCCATATCAGAATAAGGGAAACTGCTCATCAAAATCTTAGAAATTGCATCTAAATTTATACTTGACTGGTCGAATTTTTTGAGCATTTAGTTTATATGGTATATATGGAACACTTACCAAAACAGGTGATGAAGAAAAACTAAAATGCCTGAACTACTTGCTTGTTGTTGACTACTAGGAGTTGTTTCAGCCAAAGAATAAGTACAATGTTTGAGTTTAACACTTCAATGTACAGTCTGACACGAATCTGTGATGTCGCAGTGTCTTTTCAAATGAATCACCCCAAGAAATACAGAATGAACAAAAATCAATCGCAATTGTCCCTTTGCTGATCATCACTTAGTGTGTAACTAACTCTATTGGCTGAAAACTCTTCAAGACACATGTATCTTGCTCAAAAGGACAGGTGTCCAAGCTATCAAATACATGATGGCCGACAGCAACCGTAATGAATTAGGTAGACAGTGATTTTAACTCATTTCCTCACTCATATCAAGACAGTGTGTTAATATCAACTTGGTTAGTTAAAAACTGTTCAAGATATCTTATTCGCAAGATCAGCTGTGACAAACAGGCAGACACACACATTTCCTTGCCTTATCACCACTTTATTCACCGCAGACAACAATCATTCAGCAAGAACTCATGTTTAAGCTCTTAGAATAATAGCTTGGTCTCTAACTTGTCTGGTGGGAGCCACATAAATGTACCAATTTTCAATTCAGCATGATAAACCGTTTGGAAAAACACAATTTGGACAATCTGTCCACATCCAAAACAATACATCACTACCAAAACTGCCCCGCAAAATGGACCAAAGTGCCAGAAACTGGAACTTGATCTGTAGCTTATCTTGGCAAAGCAATGCACACATGTGCCAAGTTTCAACAACATGAACTATTACGAAATAGAGTCTGGAACATGGGTTTCTGATGGTTTGACAGATAAACACACTGGCACATAATGGCTGAACATGTGTTATCCCAAATATCTTTTAACATGGGAATTTCATTAATTAACACTTATTCCTTTTCCAGTGCACCATATAAATTTTCTCATTGTTTAATTAAAGAACAGCAAAGAATTTAAGAGAATGTTACCTGTGGCAAAGGACAGCATCCATACTGACCAGAGACCAGTTTACAACAGGTGCTTCCATCTGGACATTGGGACTGACCATCTGGACACACCACAGTGCCAACACTGGTTCTGGGCAGGGCAGGTTGTTTCTTCAGCCAGGGGATGCTGACCTCACCTCTGTTACATTTGCCCTGAGCAGTATCACAGGTTGTGCCTGAGGGGCAACAGTGGGTGTGGTCAGAACAACACACAGCCTGGAAGGAAAACCCCAACAATGAACAATATGCAGGTTTTTTATTATTATCTTTTCAACAAAAAAACCTACATATACATGCACATTTGCAGCAAATTCAAAGCATAACATTTTGAATGCAAAGTACAATTACCCTAAATCCTCACCAAATTTGACCACTGACATAGAGCATGTTTTGGCATATTAATGAGATGTTATCTGATCTGGAGAGGCTGCTTTATAATTTGTTTGAAGTTCAAATATGTCCATATCAGAATAAGGGAAACTGCTCATCAAAATCTTAGAAATTGCATCTAAATTTATACTCGACTGGTCGAATTTTTTGAGCATTTAGTTTATATGGTATATATGGAACACTTACCAAAACAGGTGATGAAGAAAAACTAAAATGCCTGAACTACTTGCTTGTTGTTGACTACTAGGAGTTGTTTCAGCCAAAGAATAAGTACAATGTTTGAGTTTAACACTTCAATGTACAGTCTGACACGAATCTGTGATGTCGCAGTGTCTTTTCAAATGAATCACCCCAAGAAATACAGAATGAACAAAAATCAATCGCAATTGTCCCTTTGCTGATCATCACTTAGTGTGTAACTAACTCTATTGGCTGAAAACTCTTCAAGACACATGTATCTTGCTCAAAAGGACAGGTGTCCAAGCTATCAAATACATGATGGCTGACAGCAACCGTAATGAATTAGGTAGGCAGTGATTTTAACTCATTTCCTCACTCATATCAAGACAGTGTGTTAATATCAACTTGGTTAGTTAAAAACTGTTCAAGATATCTTATTCGCAAGATCAGCTGTGACAAACAGGCAGACACACACATTTCCTTGCCTTATCACCACTTTATTCACCGCAGACAACAATCATTCAGCAAGAACTCATGTTTAAGCTCTCAGAATAATAGCTTGGTCTCTAACTTGTCTGGTGGGAGCCACATAAATGTACCAATTTTCAATTCAGCATGATAAACCGTTTGGAAAAACACAATTTGGACAATCTGTCCACATCCAAAACAATACATCACTACCAAAACTGCCCCGCAAAATGGACCAAAGTGCCAGAAACTGGAACTTGATCTGTAGCTTATCTTGGCAAAGCAATGCACACATGTGCCAAGTTTCAACAACATGAACTATTACGAAATAGAGTCTGGAACATGGGTTTCTGATGGTTTGACAGATAAACACACTGGCACATAATGGCTGAACATGTGTTATCCCAAATATCTTTTAACATGGGAATTTCATTAATTAACACTTATTCCTTTTCCAGTGCACCATATAAATTTTCTCATTGTTTAATTAAAGAACAGCAAAGAATTTAAGAGAATGTTACCTGTGGCAAAGGACAGCATCCATACTGACCAGAGACCAGTTTACAACAGGTGCTTCCATCTGGACATTGGGACTGACCATCTGGACACACCACAGTGCCAACACTGGTTCTGGGCAGGGCAGGTTGTTTCTTCAGCCAGGGGATGCTGACCTCACCTCTGTTACATTTGCCCTGAGCAGTATCACAGGTTGTGCCTGAGGGGCAACAGTGGGTGTGGTCAGAACAACACACAGCCTGGAAGGAAAACCCCAACAATGAACAATATGCAGGTTTTTTATTATTATCTTTTCAACAAAAAAACCTACATATACATGCACATTTGCAGCAAATTCAAAGCATAACATTTTGAATGCAAAGTACAATTACCCTAAATCCTCACCAAATTTGACCACTGACATAGTGCATGTTTTGGCATATTAATGAGATGTTATCTGATCTGGAGAGGCTGCTTTATAATTTGTTTGAAGTTCAAATATGTCCATATCAGAATAAGGGAAACTGCTCATCAAAATCTTAGAAATTGCATCTAAATTTATACTCGACTGGTCGAATTTTTTGAGCATTTAGTTTATATGGTATATATGGAACACTTACCAAAACAGGTGATGAAGAAAAACTAAAATGCCTGAACTACTTGCTTGTTGTTGACTACTAGGAGTTGTTTCAGCCAAAGAATAAGTACAATGTTTGAGTTTAACACTTCAATGTACAGTCTGACACGAATCTGTGATGTCGCAGTGTCTTTTCAAATGAATCACCCCAAGAAATACAGAATGAACAAAAATCAATCGCAATTGTCCCTTTGCTGATCATCACTTAGTGTGTAACTAACTCTATTGGCTGAAAACTCTTCAAGACACATGTATCTTGCTCAAAAGGACAGGTGTCCAAGCTATCAAATACATGATGGCCGACAGCAACCGTAATGAATTAGGTAGACAGTGATTTTAACTTATTTCCTTACTCATATCAAGACAGTGTGTTAATATCAACTTGGTTAGTTAAAAACTGTTCAAGATATCTTATTCGCAAGATCAGCTGTGACAAACAGGCAGACACACACATTTCCTTGCCTTATCACCACTTTATTCACCGCAGACAACAATCATTCAGCAAGAACTCATGTTAAGCTCTCAGAATAATAGCTTGGTCTCTTACTTGTCTGGTGGGAGCCACATAAATGTACCAATTTTCAATTCAGCATGATAAACCGTTTGGAAAAACACAATTTGGACAATCTGTCCACATCCAAAACAATACATCACTACCAAAACTGCCCCGCAAAATGGACCAAAGTGCCAGAAACTGGAACTTGATCTGTAGCTTATCTTGGCAAAGCAATGCACACATGTACCAAGTTTCAACAACATGAACTATTACGAAATAGAGTCTGGAACATGGGTTTCTGATGGTTTGACAGATAAACACACTGGCACATAATGGCTGAACATGTGTTATCCCAAATATCTAATAACATGGGAATTTCATTAATTAACACTTATTCCTTTTCCAGTGCACCATATAAATTTGCTCATTGTTTAATTAAAGAACAGCAAAGAATTTAAGAGAATATTACCTGTGGGAAAGGACAGCATCCATACTGACCAGAGACCAGTTTACAACAGGTGCTTCCATCTGGACATTGGGACTGACCATCTGGACACACCACAGTGCCAACACTGGTTCTGGGCAGGGCAGGTTGTTTCTTCAGCCAGGGGATGCTGACCTCACCTCTGTTACATTTGCCCTGAGCAGTATCACAGGTTGTGCCTGAGGGGCAACAGTGGGTGTGGTCAGAACAACACACAGCCTGGAAGGAAAACCCCAACAATGAACAATATGGATGTTTTTTATTATTATCTTTTCAACAAAAAAACCTACATATACATGCACATTTGCAGCAAATTCAAAGCATAACATTTTGAATGCAAAGTACAATTACCCTAAATCCTCACCAAATTTGACCACTGACATAGTGCATGTTTTGGCATATTAATGAGATGTTATCTGATCTGGAGAGGCTGCTTTATAATTTGTTTGAAGTTCAAATATGTCCATATCAGAATAAGGGAAACTGCTCATCAAAATCTTAGAAATTGCATCTAAATTTATACTCGACTACAACACAATTTGGACAATCTGTCCACATCCAAAACAATACATCACTACCAAAACTGCCCCGCAAAATGGACCAAAGTGCCAGAAACTGAAGTTCAAATATGTCCATATCAGAATAAGGGAAACTGCTCATCAAAATCTTAGAAATTGCATCTAAATTTATACTCGACTGGTCGAATTTTTTGAGCATTTAGTTTATATGGTATATATGGAACACTTACCAAAACAGGTGATGAAGAAAAACTAAAATGCCTGAACTACTTGCTTGTTGTTGACTACTAGGAGTTGTTTCAGCCAAAGAATAAGTACAATGTTTGAGTTTAACACTTCAATGTACAGTCTGACACGAATCAGTGATGTCGCAGTGTCTTTTCAAATGAATCACCCCAAGAAATACAGAATGAACAAAAATCAATCGCAATTGTCCCTTTGCTGATCATCACTTAGTGTGTAACTAACTCTATTGGCTGAAAGCTCTTCAAGACACATGTATCTTGCTCAAAAGGACAGGTGTCCAAGCTATCAAATACATGATGGCCGACAGCAACCGTAATGAATTAGGTAGACAGTGATTTTAACTTATTTCCTTACTCATATCAAGACAGTGTGTTAATATCAACTTGGTTAGTTAAAAACTGTTCAAGATATCTTATTCGCAAGATCAGCTGTGACAAACAGGCAGACACACACATTTCCTTGCCTTATCACCACTTTATTCACCGCAGACAACAATCATTCAGCAAGAACTCATGTTAAGCTCTCAGAATAATAGCTTGGTCTCTTACTTGTCTGGTGGGAGCCACATAAATGTACCAATTTTCAATTCAGCATGATAAACCGTTTGGAAAAACACAATTTGGACAATCTGTCCACATCCAAAACAATACATCACTACCAAAACTGCCCCGCAAAATGGACCAAAGTGCCAGAAACTGGAACTTGATCTGTAGCTTATCTTGGCAAAGCAATGCACACATGTACCAAGTTTCAACAACATGAACTATTACGAAATAGAGTCTGGAACATGGGTTTCTGATGGTTTGACAGATAAACACACTGGCACATAATGGCTGAACATGTGTTATCCCAAATATCTAATAACATGGGAATTTCATTAATTAACACTTATTCCTTTTCCAGTGCACCATATAAATTTGCTCATTGTTTAATTAAAGAACAGCAAAGAATTTAAGAGAATATTACCTGTGGGAAAGGACAGCATCCATACTGACCAGAGACCAGTTTACAACAGGTGCTTCCATCTGGACATTGGGACTGACCATCTGGACACACCACAGTGCCAACACTGGTTCTGGGCAGGGCAGGTTGTTTCTTCAGCCAGGGGATGCTGACCTCACCTCTGTTACATTTGCCCTGAGCAGTATCACAGGTTGTGCCTGAGGGGCAACAGTGGGTGTGGTCAGAACAACACACAGCCTGGAAGGAAAACCCCAACAATGAACAATATGCAGGTTTTTTATTATTATCTTTTCAACAAAAAAACCTACATATACATGCACATTTGCAGCAAATTCAAAGCATAACATTTTGAATGCAAAGTACAATTACCCTAAATCCTCACCAAATTTGACCACTGACATAGTGCATGTTTTGGCATATTAATGAGATGTTATCTGATCTGGAGAGGCTGCTTTATAATTTGTTTGAAGTTCAAATATGTCCATATCAGAATAAGGGAAACTGCTCATCAAAATCTTAGAAATTGCATCTAAATTTATACTCGACTGGTCGAATTTTTTGAGCATTTAGTTTATATGGTATATATGGAACACTTACCAAAACAGGTGATGAAGAAAAACTAAAATGCCTGAACTACTTGCTTGTTGTTGACTACTAGGAGTTGTTTCAGCCAAAGAATAAGTACAATGTTTGAGTTTAACACTTCAATGTACAGTCTGACACGAATCTGTGATGTCGCAGTGTCTTTTCAAATGAATCACCCCAAGAAATACAGAATGAACAAAAATCAATCGCAATTGTCCCTTTGCTGATCATCACTTAGTGTGTAACTAACTCTATTGGCTGAAAGCTCTTCAAGACACATGTATCTTGCTCAAAAGGACAGGTGTCCAAGCTATCAAATACATGATGGCCGACAGCAACCGTAATGAATTAGGTAGACAGTGATTTTAACTCATTTCCTCACTCATATCAAGACAGTGTGTTAATATCAACTTGGTTAGTTAAAAACTGTTCAAGATATCTTATTCGCAAGATCAGCTGTGACAAACAGGCAGACACACACATTTCCTTGCCTTATCACCACTTTATTCACCGCAGACAACAATCATTCAGCAAGAACTCATGTTAAGCTCTCAGAATAATAGCTTGGTCTCTTACTTGTCTGGTGGGAGCCACATAAATGTACCAATTTTCAATTCAGCATGATAAACCGTTTGGAAAAACACAATTTGGACAATCTGTCCACATCCAAAACAATACATCACTACCAAAACTGCCCCGCAAAATGGACCAAAGTGCCAGAAACTGGAACTTGATCTGTAGCTTATCTTGGCAAAGCAATGCACACATGTACCAAGTTTCAACAACATGAACTATTACGAAATAGAGTCTGGAACATGGGTTTCTGATGGTTTGACAGATAAACACACTGGCACATAATGGCTGAACATGTGTTATCCCAAATATCTAATAACATGGGAATTTCATTAATTAACACTTATTCCTTTTCCAGTGCACCATATAAATTTGCTCATTGTTTAATTAAAGAACAGCAAAGAATTTAAGAGAATATTACCTGTGGGAAAGGACAGCATCCATACTGACCAGAGACCAGTTTACAACAGGTGCTTCCATCTGGACATTGGGACTGACCATCTGGACACACCACAGTGCCAACACTGGTTCTGGGCAGGGCAGGTTGTTTCTTCAGCCAGGGGATGCTGACCTCACCTCTGTTACATTTGCCCTGAGCAGTATCACAGGTTGTGCCTGAGGGGCAACAGTGGGTGTGGTCAGAACAACACACAGCCTGGAAGGAAAACCCCAACAATGAACAATATGGATGTTTTTTATTATTATCTTTTCAACAAAAAAACCTACATATACATGCACATTTGCAGCAAATTCAAAGCATAACATTTTGAATGCAAAGTACAATTACCCTAAATCCTCACCAAATTTGACCACTGACATAGTGCATGTTTTGGCATATTAATGAGATGTTATCTGATCTGGAGAGGCTGCTTTATAATTTGTTTGAAGTTCAAATATGTCCATATCAGAATAAGGGAAACTGCTCATCAAAATCTTAGAAATTGCATCTAAATTTATACTTGACTGGTCGAATTTTTTGAGCATTTAGTTTATATGGTATATATGGAACACTTACCAAAACAGGTGATGAAGAAAAACTAAAATGCCTGAACTACTTGCTTGTTGTTGACTACTAGGAGTTGTTTCAGCCAAAGAATAAGTACAATGTTTGAGTTTAACACTTCAATGTACAGTCTGACACGAATCAGTGATGTCGCAGTGTCTTTTCAAATGAATCACCCCAAGAAATACAGAATGAACAAAAATCAATCGCAATTGTCCCTTTGCTGATCATCACTTAGTGTGTAACTAACTCTATTGGCTGAAAGCTCTTCAAGACACATGTATCTTGCTCAAAAGGACAGGTGTCCAAGCTATCAAATACATGATGGCCGACAGCAACCGTAATGAATTAGGTAGACAGTGATTTTAACTCATTTCCTCACTCATATCAAGACAGTGTGTTAATATCAACTTGGTTAGTTAAAAACTGTTCAAGATATCTTATTCGCAAGATCAGCTGTGACAAACAGGCAGACACACACATTTCCTTGCCTTATCACCACTTTATTCACCGCAGACAACAATCATTCAGCAAGAACTCATGTTTAAGCTCTTAGAATAATAGCTTGGTCTCTAACTTGTCTGGTGGGAGCCACATAAATGTACCAATTTTCAATTCAGCATGATAAACCGTTTGGAAAAACACAATTTGGACAATCTGTCCACATCCAAAACAATACATCACTACCAAAACTGCCCCGCAAAGTGGACCAAAGTGCCAGAAACTGGAACTTGATCTGTAGCTTATCTTGGCAAAGCAATGCACACATGTACCAAGTTTCAACAACATGAACTATTACGAAATAGAGTCTGGAACATGGGTTTCTGATGGTTTGACAGATAAACACACTGGCACATAATGGCTGAACATGTGTTATCCCAAATATCTAATAACATGGGAATTTCATTAATTAACACTTATTCCTTTTCCAGTGCACCATATAAATTTGCTCATTGTTTAATTAAAGAACAGCAAAGAATTTAAGAGAATATTACCTGTGGGAAAGGACAGCATCCATACTGACCAGAGACCAGTTTACAACACGTGCTTCCATCTGGACATTGGGACTGACCATCTGGACACACCACATTGCCAACACTGGTTCTGGGCAGGGCAGGTTGTTTCTTCAGCCAGGGGATGCTGACCTCACCTCTGTTACATTTGCCCTGAGCAGTATCACAGGTTGTGCCTGAGGGGCAACAGTGGGTGTGGTCAGAACAACACACAGCCTGGAAGGAAAACCCCAACAATGAACAATATGCAGGTTTTTTATTATTATCTTTTCAACAAAAAAACCTACATATACATGCACATTTGCAGCAAATTCAAAGCATAACATTTTGAATGCAAAGTACAATTACCCTAAATCCTCACCAAATTTGACCACTGACATAGTGCATGTTTTGGCATATTAATGAGATGTTATCTGATCTGGAGAGGCTGCTTTATAATTTGTTTGAAGTTCAAATATGTCCATATCAGAATAAGGGAAACTGCTCATCAAAATCTTAGAAATTGCATCTAAATTTATACTTGACTGGTCGAATTTTTTGAGCATTTAGTTTATATGGTATATATGGAACACTTACCAAAACAGGTGATGAAGAAGAACTAAAATGCCTGAACTACTTGCTTGTTGTTGACTACTAGGAGTTGTTTCAGCCAAAGAATAAGTACAATGTTTGAGTTTAACACTTCAATGTACAGTCTGACACGAATCTGTGATGTCGCAGTGTCTTTTCAAACGAATCCCCCCAAGAAAGCAAACCATTTTGAGAAAAAAACTAATTTTTTTTTTGTGGTTGAATGACACCAGTAATAAGTTAATCAAAGTTTTTACTATGACTGTTTAAAATGACACCTGAACAAGGTGGGCATGAGTGATAAGTTCACAATCAAGGATATGGGGACATTTGCATACACCCCTACCCCAGATTCCAAAAGTCTTGCATGTATGTGTTGGAGCTTGCCTGCTCACTGGCATCTAATCTTTCAGGCCGTAATTTTACATTAAGAATTACATAAAAGGTACAAACTGATACTAAGGCTGTATTTGTATTTGTACTAGTTTAATGTACCATTACTCCCATTCAAGAATGCAGCAAAGGGAAACATTAAAAGCACTAATGTTTTGGGAAGTCAATATCATCTGTTTTTTTTTTTTGTAACAAATAATACTGTACCTGTGGCAAAGGACAGCATCCATACTGACCAGAGACCAGTTTACAACAGGTGCTTCCATCTGGACATTGGGACTGACCACCTGGACACACCACATTGCCAACACTGGTTCTGGGCAGGGCAGGTTGTTTCTTCAGCCAGGGGATGCTGACCTCACCTCTGTTACATTTACCCTGAGCGGTATCACAGGTTGTGCCTGAGGGGCAACAGTGGGTGTGGTCAGAACAACACACAGCCTGAAGAATAGGTTACAACAAAGAAAAAATTGTACGACATTGTTAAAAGAAGTTCTGTAGCTGACAGGTTCGCCACCATTGTAAGACACAGAGCCATTCTCAGTATGTACAAACGTCTTGAAGGAAAACCTCTGATGGCCACCAAATCCAAGATGGCCGACAATCACAAAGAATGAACACAAATCAATCGCAATTGTCCCTTTGCTGATCATCACTTAGTGTGTAACTAACTCTATTGGCTGAAAACTCTTCAAGACACATGTATCTTGCTCAAAAGGACAGGTGTCCAAGCTATCAAATACATGATGGCCAAGAGCAACCGTAATGAATTAGGTAGACAGCGATTTTAACTTATTTCCCCACTCACATCAAGACAGTGTGTTAATATCAACTTGGTTAATTAAAAACTGCTCAAGATATCTTATTCACAAGATCAGCTGTGACAAACAGGCAGACACACACATTTCCTTGCCTTATCACCACTTTATTCACCGGAGACAACAATCATTCAGCAAGAACTCATGTTTAAGCTCTCAGAATAATAGCTTGGTCTCTAACTTGTCTGGTGGAAGCCACATAAATGTACCAATTTTCAATTCAGCATGATAAACCGTTTGGAAAAACACAATTTGGACAATCTATCCACATCCAAAACAATACATCACTACCAAAACTGTCCCGCAAAGTGGACCAAAGTGCCAGAAACTGGATCTGTAGCTTATCTTGACAAAGCCAAGCACACATGTACCAAGTTTCAACAACATGAACCATTATGAAAAAGAGTCTGGAACATGGGTTTGTGATGGTTTGACAGATAAACACACTGGCACATAATGGTTGAACATGTGTTATCCCAAATATCTTTTAACATGGGAATTTGATTAATTAATACTTATTCCTTTTCCAGTACACGATACAAATTTGCTCATTGTTTAATTAAAGAACAGCAAAGAATTTAAGAGAATATTACCTGTGGCAAAGGACAGCATCCATACTGACCAGTGGCCAGTTTACAACACGTGCTTCCATCTGGACATTGGGATTGACCATCTGGACACACCACAGTGCCAACACTGGTTCTGGGCAGGGCAGGTTGTTTCTTCAGCCAGGGGATGCTAACATCACCTCTGTTACATTTGCCCCCAGCAGTATCACAGGTTGTGCCCGAGGGGCAGCAGTGGATCTTGTCAGCACAACACACAGCCTGTAGAAAGGAACAGCTAGAGTTACTCCATGCACATGTTATAATGATAATCAAATAACAGGCCATAGTGAAAGACATCAGACACAGCATGCCATCCAGTCACACTGTACAGACACCAGACACAGCATGTCATGTAGTCACACTGTACAGACACCAGACACAGCATCCCATCCAGTCACACTGTACTGACACCAGACACAGCATCCCATCTGGTCACACTGTACGGACACCAGACACAGCATCCCATCCGGTCACACCATACAGACAACAGAAATGCCATCCCGTCCAGTCACACTGTACTGACACCAGACACAACATCCCATCCAGTAACAATGTACTGATACCAAACACAGCATACCATCCAGTCACACTGTACCGATACAAGACACGGCATCTCATCCAGCCACAATGTACTGACACCGGACACGGCATCCCATGCAGGCACACTGTACGCACCCTAGACACAGCATCCCATTCAGCCACACTGTACGGACACCAGACACAGCATGCCATCTAGTCACATTGTACCGACACCAGAGAGAGCATCCCATTCAGTCATTCTGTACCAACACTAGACACAGCATCCCATCCAGTCACACTGTACTGACATCAGGCCAGCCATTACTTGGCACTTGTTTACTGTATTATCGAAGTGACTATTATTTAAGTCTGAGATTTGACTGAAAACAGGGTTGAACACTAGATCTACGGCTTACAAGGCAGGCACCCTAAGGTATTGTAGGTTGGCAGTTGCACAAATATTGTGGTCAACTGACAATGAGTTATTGCAACTGGCAAAGTGCCTTATCGTTGTTCTAAGTGGGCATGAATGGAATTTCTTCCCTGTGAGATAAACAAACCCACATGGTTGTCTTGAAGCACCGTAACCCTATAGAGTCACGCAATATCCAGTCCATTTCAGACATTTTATGGGAGCCTTTGTGACATCTGAGGCTTCACATGGACTGTAGGGCAATTTCAAGTCCGAAAACTTAGTAGAATACACATAAACAATTAGAACTCAGCAGAACCCTGGGCTGTCCCGTTGGCCTATTTTTCTCAGGTGTAACAATGCATCACTTGGAACAACTAACTGCCTTAGGATTGCACATAAAAGCTGTACGTGTTACGTATGTGTATGTGTATGTTAGCTGCACGTAACATATACATGTAAGTCAAACTAGGCATTACGGTTTAACATTCCACAAATGCATTCACATGTACGTCAAACTTGATACAGAGAACCTGCTCTAATTCCATTAGTATAGTTTAGTAGTCCATTCATACATAACTCAAAGAAGAATCTAAGCAAACATCACATGTATCTAGGGATAAATTAAAATTTGACCAAACCCTGACAACAAGCCACAAGTATAACCGTACCTGTGGCAAAGGGCAGCACATATGTTGGCCATAGCCCTGCATACAACAGGTCCTTCTATCTGGACACCTGGAGAAACCATCTGGACATATAACAATGCCAACACTGACTTAGTGGCAGGTTGCTTTTTCAGCCAGGAGGTGCTAATATCACCTCTGTTACATCTGCCCTCAGCAATATCACAGGTTGCGTCCAAGGGGCAGCAGTGGATGTGGTTAGAACAACACATGGTGTGGAGAAACGTAATCGTAACTTATCTTGGCCTTACTGTCTCATTGGCTAAACTTAAAACACCTTAGAGGAGAAAAAAACATAACAACAGTGTCAAAATCAGACGAAAGAGCCAGAAAATTTATTTGCAGATAGAGTCTTTAATATTTATTTTCATTTTCTCTTTCAGGAGAAAAAGAGTATTTGAAAATATTTTTGTGTGGTGGAATATATATCATCTTAGCATAATTATTTTATGACTACGACAATGACAATTAAATGACAATGTTACACATGTTTAATAAATATATTTGTACTGAAACAAAAATAAACTTTCACACTCCTTTATCTGATTTTGGCACTGATTTTATGTTTTCTTCTCCTTTAAAATTATACTATCTGTATTTATGGGGTTTAACATGTGCATGCATGTTAACGTCCCGACCCTCTCTGTCGCAGGCTGGACTTGATCACAGTGACTTTCCTCACTAGAAAGTCACACCAAAGGCACCATACACAATGTCCCACCCAGCCAAACTATACTAACACCAGGCCAAGCCCAACTTATCCCACTCATCTACTGCTGGGAGACAGAAACGTATTACAAATCCTATCCAATTTGAGAGTCATATCTTATGTATGGCTTGATACCAGACTAAGCCCTGGATCTACCACTTAATGCAGACACTATGTCCACTTTGCCACTACAGCTAGTCAAAGGTGTCAAAATAAAAAAAATAAAAATAAAAATAAAACAAAAAAACTATTATGATATCATTATATACATGCAGAAGACACTCATCCATAGAGGAAAAGCCAATTATTTCAAACAATACATATGCTTGCATTACATGTACCTGTGGCAAAGGACAGCATCCATACTGACCAGAGGACAGTTTACAGCAGGTGCTTCCGTCAGGACACTGGGACCGACCACCTGGACACACAACATTTTCCACTTTCTTGATGGGAAGTTCATGTGGTTTGAAAAAGAGAGTGCTGGACAGCGCGGAGCTCACGAGAAGACAGCCACAGAGGATTGAAAGCAGCATCTGCACACACAAATAAAATTTTAATATATAAGTGTAGCAAATGAAGGCCTTTGTTTTTAGGCATGTGACATGCTTCAGACTCACACACCTTGCACACTCCTGAAACCAAATCTAGGCCGGCTACTAACACACACCTGAAACAATGAAGAGTTTGCAGTGTGTGTGAAACTAGGTGTGCAAATCACACTTCTGGTCTTCTTGGAGAGGTGTGATAATCACACTCTTGCCCAAGAAAAGAAAAAAAGCGGACCTGGAAATAGCTAATTTCTTAGCCATAAATTTGATCAAAATATGAGGGTGGCCATATTAGTTCATCTTACAACATAAACAGCTAAGGTGGCACTTAACAGACTACACCAGATGAAGCTGATGTAAGCGTTTATACTATTTCCAACATTACCCTTTAATGGTGTTTTTTTTTTTTTTTTAACTTTTTTTCAGAATTTCTTAAGCACTTTCTCTTTGATATCAGCCAACCCTCTCACCTAACTGATGTATATTTAACAATTTTCCTCATTTTGGTAAAAAGTAGAAAAGAATGTTGGTTTCCGTGCAATATAAAAGCTTTAAATATAATCTGATTCCAATAACATGTTGTGCTGATTCATTCTGTGATCCCCTTGATCAAATTCTGAGATCTGCTTGTTTCACATGCTGGATTTGCACACTTACTGTGCTATATAAATTCCCTTTATTTGCATGTTATTTACTCTTTCATGTTCCGGCTGTAAGTGTGTTACAATTATTATGGGAAAAGGTAACATGTAACAGTGTATTTTAATATTTACCCAAATGAAGATGCCTGTTTCCAATACAATAATACAGCCCTAGAGTTTTGAATAGTGTGTGCAGCCAATGTTTGCTGACAACAAACCCACTGTCGACAACCACCTGACACATAACAATGTTCCCTACGGTTCCTTTTGTTAGGTTGCACTTTTGTAACTGTCAGGTGTTCGTCATGTCCTGTAAATCCCACCCTACCCACGTGATACTGAGGCACAGACTTTTCTTACAAACGTAAGATCACACACAATACTCAGGCAATAGAACATTCACACAACAACCAATTTCTTTATAAGTCCGATCTTTGCCAAGTCAAGATGACACCACATGTACTACATCCATATGGTATACTGCATCGCACACAAAATTTACCCTGTTTTAAAGTGAGACATTTTCCTTCAAGATTCTGATTGATTCATCCACCATATGGTACCAAAGCCTTCAGAGTTTTTTGTGAATTCAAATTGTTGCCTGACATTTCTAAAACACCTCTTTGTTGAAAGTGGTTTGACCCAAGAGACCTTTGTCCAGAAATATAAAACATTGACAACATGGCCAACAAGTGTCAGGCACATTTTTGCAGTCTTGATATCAGAAGTCTCATTTGAAGGCCTTTATGTGCAAACTCTGGAAGTGAACTTTTACCGGTCAAACTTCAGGTGTAACTGCAGTACTGTTTATTACAAGTACAGGTATGCTCAGGGTGAGCACTCTGAAGCGTGACACCACAAGGGCTGTCCATAAATCATGTGATGGTATCACAAGACCTGATCACACATCCCAGTCAGCCCTCTCCCTTACCCCACCCCACCATCAATCTGTCTGAATGTGACACTGCCTGAACATGTCAATGTGCAGACGTGCCATGCAAGTGATTACCCCATCAGATATCAGATATCAGATAGACACAAGATCCAGAGCAGTTCTTAGTGGCCTATAGGATAGTCCTAATGACTGTGGGAAAAAGTTGCTCATTTTTTCTTGAATCTGAAAGTTGTTTTTATTTTAGAACCACTGTAGGTACCCTGAGGTTTGTTCGGAAGGTATGATAATATCCTCAAGGAAAAATGTATGTTTCAGCACCAAAAATACATGTAACATTTTGCAAAATTTATTTGCTTTTAAAATTTACTCTTGCTGCTATATTTTTTGTTCATTTACAGTAATGCAGAAATGAGTCGTTCAGACAGTTACCTACATGTACTCTGAAGAAATCAGTTACAGATCGTAGAACAGACATAGAAGTTTATCACAGCATTAACAGGAGACAAACTTGTGTAAATGAGGCATGTTGATTATGAGTCTACAACATGTGAAAGAAAACTGGAACAAAAGAATCTGGGATTCTGCTTTAACAATAAACATTTTAAATACTGCATTCGCTCTGAAAAATTTGTTGAAAAAAGTGTGTTTTTAGAGGCAAATACAGGCCATATAATATTACCTTGGTGCTAAAACTTATATTTTCAGGTACATCTACCTGGCAAATATCTTGACACAGTAAAATGACAAATCATAAATATTGCTTTTCGTGCTGAAACTTAATGTATTTTCAGGTACCTGACAAATTTTCGGACACAACTCAAATGAAAAGCCAAGCCACACGCAGCTAGAGCTAGATTTGAACCGCTGACATCAGTGGTTGGGAACCTGTCCGCAGGAGCAAGACCAATATGCCTTTATGGATGACTGAGACATCTATGTAAAGTCCTGTGATTGCTGATCAACACACCTATTTATATTTGTATTTTTAAGCATACACTTCAAAAATGAATATGTCTATGCGTCCATCTACGGTGCATACATGCAGACAAGTAGTTAAAAACCGCACAGTCAGCAGTTTGGTTGTACCTGACCCTTGAACCAACAGGTCCTTGACACACGAATGTGCATGCCCCTACACTATCTGTAAGCTGGATGGTTCATCCCCTATCACAGCCACTAGGATCAAAAGATAACACGTGATAAAATTTCAGCAAGTTCAGGCACATGTAAAACGTGTACGTCACATGTTGGTATGTTCTTATAAAATACCTAAGTTTCCTCCCACCATAACACTGATGGCCATTGTACAAGTGAAATATATTTCTTACAAGTGCACCGTAAAACTGAAACTGTACATCAAATTTGGGTAATTTGATGTTAATATCATTTTGGAATTTAATGTAAATCGCACATATAAGAAATAATCATATGTTTATCTAGTCACTGTTGTTCATTTTAGCATAGTGAAATTAAAATGTCGAAGAGCAGACATTCTCGAATGATAGAGGTGCAGCAGGCATATAAGCAGGTCATGCCGCTCAGCAGGCCAAGAGGAACGTATGGGATAATGAATGCCTCTGAAGGGGTTTCCTGTCAGAATAACTCACCCGATGATGCACAGTGGAAAATTCTGAGGGTTTTAAACTTGTGATGGATTGCCATATGCATTGTACACTGACATCAGCCTTGAATTTGTTATTAGAGTTGCACAAATTTCAAGTGAAATGAAGACCCCATCACATAAGAGGTGCAAGTAATAATATTTATTTATTTATTTATTTGGCTGGTGTTTTACACCATACTCAAGAATATTTCACTTATACGACAACGACCAGCATTATTGTGGGAGGAAACCGGGCAGAGCCCAGAGTAAACCCACGACCTTCCGCAGGTTACTGGCAGACCTTCCCACGTACGGCCGGAGAGGAAGACAGCATGAGATGGACTTGAACTCGGAGTGACTGCACTAGTGGGAGGCTTTGGGTCATTGCGCTCTGCTAGCGAGTTAAACCGAATGAGCCACGGAGGTCCCTTTGTGTAACAATACCTTCTGCAGACAAGACTTTCAAAAATGCAAAAAAATGCATGATTACCAGATTTAACCGCAACTTATGGGAAAAACATAAAATAAAACTGGATTCATCTTCAGCACACCAAACTGCTTTCTTTCTGTTTCAAAGTTCAAAAACAGGGCATCATGTGACTTATGATCAGCCTACAACAAACTTTGGGAGTTTTCAGTCAACTTGAACACAATTTTTCAACATTTATAACCTAATTACATCATTCTTGCCAGACCAGAGGTCATCCCTACAGGAAGGATTCTGATATCTTCGGTGGGTAGGTAGAGGTGAGCTCAATTACATGAAGCTAACTTCGATCTATAAGGTGCCAGAGAGAAGAAGTTGCTGTGACCAAATCATAGTGTATGTCCTAGATGTGTAAGGCAGATGAGGTCTCATGATAACGCAACACAGATGTAAAAACACAGAGGGGTCTGCAGAGAGATTTGATTACATAATCTACAAGCAGTTTAAACCAGCTTGTGACAACCCGGAACTGCTCGTTGTAATAGGAGAGGTTAAAGGATCTTTTTTGCAGAGCCAAGCCAGAGAGAAACCCTGGCATTGTGAATGTTACTTACACATGTGCAAGAAGCAGTTTCTACAGGTTCCCATAAATCTCTAAATTATGCCGTATTTCTCATGTTTTAAACCAGCAAACCTCGCTCGTGTGACTCTTCTATGTTGCAGGTTCATAAGTACATCATCCATATTCAACGCCAAACATCATATCTGCACAAAACGTGAAACCTCCGCAGTTGCTGAAAGCAGGAGGTCAAAATAGCTGAGTTGATTTCTGTGTTACGAAGTGTAGATGATGTCAAGGTCCTCCTTGTAACTGAAGATCATTACAGTGATGGATGTACATGTATGATAACTAAATAACCATGTGTGACACAAGTGTAGACAGTGGGCAAGTAACTGCGATATTGTCAGATGTTTTATAGTTCCGTAAACCGCTTGTGCTGCCAAACTGTATGGTATACAAAGTAATCAGTCTGTACTATAATCGCATTGACCTAAAAACATCCCCCAAAAGAAAGATTTTTAATACTGCTGTTGGTGTGGAAACTGACATTTTCTAGATTCTACTTTTTCAGGATATTGTGCTACCTTTCAAACAAATCTCAAAACAAATGTGCCCTTCTGTGATTAGCTATGCTTCCATAATGAGGCAAACCGAGTCACTTAGTCAAGAGCAAAATTTTACATCAAATACAGAAATATAACTGAAAATAAAATGGTTTATCTTCCAACTTTTCTTTGTTTTCTTACAGATAGCTTTTATTAACAAAAGTAAGTCTTTGGATCTCCACTGAATAAAAGAAAAAAATTCTTTGCACAAGGTCAATGTAAAACCATGAAAAATCTGGACCAAACCCTTAAATTTAATTTTAAATATGGCCCTAACCCTAGGTGTGTATTTAGAAGTGTGACATTCCTCTGTGTAGCTTAGTTTAGCACACAACAAATGTTCCAGTTTACAAATGCCTTCAGAGAGGCTGTTTGACTGCTCATCCTTATTGACACTTTTGGGGACCTCCGTGGCTCAGTTGGTTAGCGCGCTATCGCAGCACAATGACCCAAAGCCTCCCACCAATGCGGTCGCTGTGAGTTCAATACCAGCTCATAAGTGGGAAGGTCTGCCAGCAAACCTGTGGATGGTTGTTGCTTTGCCCCGGGCTCTGCCATAAGTGGGAAGGTCTGCCAGCAAACCTGTGGATGGTTGTTGCTTTGCCCCGGGCTCTGCCCAGTTTTCTCCCACAGTAATGCTGGCCGTCATCGCATATGTGAAATATTCTTGAGTACGGCGTAAAACACCAATCAAATAAATAAATAAAATAAATTATTTACACTTTTAACTTGTACACAGAAGCTGACACAACTTTGCTCCATGTTGCTACAAAATACAGGCGACGTCACCCAGACCAGATTAATACATATCTGTCAACTCTCAGGCTATTATTGAATGTCTCACAGTTTTCAATCATAATCACTTTTTTGCAGTTGATGTACATGTATTACAAGTATATCTCACATTTTTTCATACTCAGGCCAACACCTGGCAATTCACGAACTTTCGCTTCTGATAAATAAATGATTGCAATGACCTTATTTTTGGCAAAATATTGTTCAGCCAAGGAGGGTACCAATCCAAAATGATAGTATCCATTTAAAACTCAGATGCAGTTGCCTGCCCTTGTCAAATGTGTTGAGGATGGCAATAATACATGTACAGTACAACAAGTCATATTGAGCATTACAAAAGAATTCGGCCTTGGAAATAATTGATCGATGTTGTCCTTCAGATAAATTGGCAAATGTACAGCTGCAGTTGATAAAGACCAGGTTCCTAGGATGAGTTAGATTGAGGTCAATTCATTTAAAAATCTCCTTTTCACAACGAACATCTCAGATGTTGGTCAGTGACCAATGAAGTCATCAACACAGTCTTCCCACCTCCCCAGAAAATGAAGTAACATGACTGTGTAAAAACTTACTGCCACTGATCAAGATACATAATAATTTTTTGTCTCAAAATGAATTTAACGCTGGTTTGGGGTAGTTCTTGGGTTAACAAAATTTTGCCGAACCTAACATGCAATCACACACTAAATGACAAAAAGAGAAACTAAATTCCAAACTCTTGCTGACTTTCATGAATAGTTTCAAGTCAAAGTTGTTTTCAAAATTTGCATCCCACCTGTTGAATGCGTATCTAGCTGTCTCAAAACGCCTTGAAAAAATGCTAGTGAGTTTGACATTGGTTTAGTGCAATGTATAGGCGAACAGAATTTCATCAAACCAAACATAACGTGAGAGCAACTACAGACTACATGCCCAAACCAGTAATTAAATTCCAGACTTTGTCCATGTGTATGTATACTCTGGTTGACTTTCTTGACAAGTTTCACTCATGATTCGCTTGGCAAAGATACTAAAATGTACATCGAAATAATGTGATCTAATAAATCAGAAGCTGTTATCCATATAATTTATAAACTGTGTGCCTCTCAAGGAGTCAAGACCCGCCCGGATAGCGCAGTTGGTTGGGCGTCCGCTTTCGGACGGGGAGATCTGGGTTCAAACCTGGGTCGGGTCATACCAAAGACTTTAAAAAATGGTACATTCTGCTTCCTCGCTAGGCGCTCAGCAATAAGAGGATAGAGGGTGGACTGGTCGGCCCGGTGTCAGTATAATGTGACTGGGTGAGGGGACTTGTTCGGTGTCTTCGGCAAGTCGTCTCGGTGAGGCAGCACCAGATAAAAGATATGGTGGAAATCCGTCCTGCACCAAGGAGACACCGCCTTCGTATAAGTGAAATATTCTTGAGTAGGGCGTTAAACAATAAGCATTCATTCATTCAAGGAGTCAAAATTCGGCAGTAGTAAGGATGACGGTGATATTACGTGGTAGGATAACGTCAATTCACTGAAAAGTGTCCTTTTCTCAATGAACAGCGGAAAAGTGGGTCAGCGACGAACAATTGCTCAACCTAATTTCCAAAATTCTTTTTCATTAGCATCTGACCTGTTGAATGCACACGCAGGTGCTCTTTGGAGTAGTTCTTTCAGAACAAGGAATAAACAATATAGTGGAAGTTTTTAAGAATTTCTTCGATAACGAAAGTAGTAACACAAAAATTGTGGAAGCTAAAAATCAAAGTTTTCATATAATGTATATTGTGATCTATCTTCTTAATGAAACAATACATTTTTTTAGCTTACCTTGAATGACTGGATGTGTTGAAAATTTTTCAATTCCCTTGCTTGATACTCCCTCGCTCAGTTTACTTCCGCACGCTATTAAAGTTGTGGGAGATACAGGCGCGGTCACATGAGATGCTGTCGGAGTCATGTGACACGCATGTGATGCGGTCAGCGCAGTTTCACCACGTGGTACGCTTCCGCCGTAATCTAAGTTTATAGCACAATAATATTCATACATTATCTACTTTTCCTTTTTCTTCAAAAGTACAAGATTATTAATCCAAAGCACTTGGCCTTTTTAAGTTTAGTGGTTCCTGTGAAAGTGAATAGGCTATGATCTATACTTTTCTTTAAAGTAGTACTTTATCTCGTATCTTTCTGGTAATATAATTGCACACAAACTAAGCAAGGTACGAAGCGGTTGCGATTGTTCACTGCTTCTTTATTGGATTTTCTACTCCTAAAAATAGTGTAGGCCTTAGCCATGCGTTGAACTTAATTAGGGTTCAAGTTCTAGCGCTAAGTTGTCTAAGATTGTCGTGACTTTTACTTGTTATACTTGATGCCAGGGACAGCATGTGCAAACAAAATGGAGTTCCTCACCCTAGTGTTACTACCTGTCATCCCCTTAAGTGTGATTTGCTGGGTTTCTAACATTGTTTTTAGGAGCTACTACCTAAATTTCGGTAACGTGACAAATTTGTCTGAAAGCATTTGTGAATTCACTCGCTGTCAGCTGATCGTGGCTTCGAATGATCTAGAAATTCAGTAGAACGACAAGTTAGCCTCTCGATGTCTGGACCTTTGGTGATGTGGCCCTCGTTCTCTAAATATTACCATATACTTAGTTTTGTATCGTGAGTTCGCTCTGTTAAAAGTATGAAACTTGCCTGAACTACATGGTATCATAAAGCAAACATGGCGCGGAAAGAATAAAAAGTGATGCCGTTTTCAAGAGTTCTCTCAGTGGGCTATGACTACCTTGGTGACCTAGTAATTAGAACATCTGCCTCGTGGTTGGGAGGCCTGGGATAAATTCGGGAATGGGTCATACCAAAACTTTAAAAATGGCACTTGTGACTGCCTCACTTGACCTTCAATACTGGAAGGTCAGAGCAAGAAACAAGACTGGTCGGCCTGGTGTCTGTATGATGTGATTGAGTGGGTTGTTATGTCTGGCGTCTTTGGCATGATGTCCCAGTGGCAGCAGCATGGACTGGCCTTGCCACAAGAAAGCATATCTAAGGAATACTCCTTGTTATGTAACGGAAAAATTGTTGAGTATGGCACAACGTAAAACCCAAGGATGCGTATGGAGTAGGCTGGCAACCGCTTAGCTCCTGGGATACTCCCTCTTTTCTGTCTTCTTCTCACGGCCTCTGTCATCACAGATAACCAGGACATGGCCCAATTCGCAAGGAACACAACCATGTCAGTGTTAAGTGAAAATGATTGGTAGTTTTGGAGATCTAGGTGATAGAAGTGCAGACGCAGATGGTGTTGGAATACTTATAAACCTTCCCACGATAGTTCAGTTAAATTATTTGGAGCTAAGACAGTAAATACCATTTGCCAATAAACAAGTAATATGATAATCAGCTACTAATTAAACATCTTTGAATTACAGTCATGTTTTGACATTCACACTAGGCCTACACCATAAATGCTTTTCTCTTTGAAATAGTTTTTGTGCGACTCGCTTTATCTTATAATGGAGTTACCTGAACAACATAAGTATTACAAGATCTACAAGAAACTTGATGCCCAAGGCACCAACAGATTTTAAATTACCATAATCCTTTAAGATCATGAGAGATGCAGGGATGTAAAATTTTAGAGAAATCGGGCAGCTAAAAGTGAGAAAAACTTGTACAGTAAAATTGAAGTTAAATAATGAAGTTCACCTACTTCTAATGAACTTCATTTTATCAAATCAGGGATCAAATTTTGGCACATACATGAACATGTATATAAGTGACGACTTGACCCTCAGTTGTCCAGACGTGGGGACATAAGCATTAACACCGAATGAAATTTAAAATGGAAGCTTGTTCTGGACTATGCGACTAATAATGCACATTAAGATTCTTTTCACCTGCTAAGATTCTGTTCAGTTCTTGATACGATTGAAGTCTGCTTGTGATTTTTTTTTTTTTTTTTTTGTTTTTTGCATCTTTTTTGTCAAAAGTTTGGACGGCATTTGGACAGTTGCTTTGGTTTCCGAAGGTTTCTGCCTCGATCCTGTCCCCTGCCTGTTATTAGTGCATGCCATCACTGATGATCTAAAGTATGAGTTCCCACTTCCCTTTCAGACACGACGGAGGCCCCGGGACCCTGGAGATGGATTGTCTCGAGTCTTCTGCCGCTGATTTTGGCAGGGTGGGGACTGAGGAGAAACAGTCTGAATCTGTCAGGGGCTGTTGCAGGTATTTCCTTATACTAGCCCCATGCGTGGGAAAGTCCGCCAGCAATCTGTCGATGATGGTGGGTTTCCAATGGACTCTGCCCTGTTTCCTGCCACCATAGTGCTGGCCATCTTCATCTTAAGTGAAATATTCTTCAGCGCGGCATGAAACATCAAGCAAGTATACAAATAAAAATAGTATTAGCCAGAATTGAACCTCAGGAGGTTCGCCTGCATGCTTGGGGTACAGCTGTTCCCCAGCCCCAAAATTACAGGGGGGACTTGAGAGCTAGTGATGCAGCTAGTTACTTGCTGAATACTGGTTGATATAGTTTCTCCTCTGAGATGTTAAGAAGATTTTCAAAGAATTGTTTATAGGGAAAGACCACACAAAATAAAAAGTTATGGTGTGTGAAAGAGCATATAAAACTGTATCTGAAAATACCTGCACCGATTGATACATTTTTAGATTCTTTGAGGTCAGGAGATCCGGGAATGAGTCTCGGGTCGGGTCACACCAAAGACTTATATCGAATCGCCCGGCCTAAAGAAGACACATATATACATTCTAAGGACTCCTCTTCGACATATGACTGAGAAATTGTTAAGTATGATTTAAAACCCAAGCATACAGGCATACATGCTAGCATGGGTAATTGGTATTTCCCTGTGGCTCAGTTGGTCAAGAACTGGACTTGGGCTGTGTTGAAATCGTTAAACCATGACAAAATCATGAAATTAACAGATCTACATGTAGTGAATCTGCTGTCCCTTTCAGCTTCAATGGTGGGTTTCCTGTTGACAATCAGCAATCTGTGCTTCTCTGCCTCTCTCATCGCCTTCTTCCTGTCTGCCTCAAAGGCCACAAAATTCCGAAGTCGACAAAAACAGAAATTAGAAGAGGATTTTAAAGAAGGTAATTTCATGTAGATGTCAATGCTGAGTTAACACAGTTAACCCGACTAAAAGTTTCCTGAGGCTTTCTGACAAACTACCATTCAGTCTTGAGTTCTTACGACACATAACTGAACTTTAAAAACCAAGATTTAAATTTATTTACTTATGTATTTATTTGATTGGTGTTTTATGCCGTGCTCAAGAATATTTCATTTATACGACGGCTGCCAGCATTATGGTGGGAGAAATCGGGCAGAGGCCAGGAGAAACCTGCAATCATCTGCATGTTGCTGGCAGAAATTATCAATTACGGCCAGTGAGGAAGCCAGCATGAGCAGGACTTGAACTCAAAGCCACCGCATTGGTGGGAGGCTTCTGGGTCATTGCGCTTGTATAGCATGTTAACCGACATAACCATGGAGGCCCCCACCCCTAAAACTTAAAGAGCTAAAAGTATAACATGGCTAAGACACACAAGATGTGGGCTCACGTATGGCTTTGGACGGAGAATTGGTAGATCCCCCACTCTGGCTGATCACGGCGCCTGTGTGATGATAAGCTGATGACGACAGTATTCTGGCACTCTTCCTGTGTGATACCATGAATGTCACTTGTCATTTTGTCAACCGATGTTTTTGTTTGCAACCTAGTTTAAACGTCGTTAAAGCTGAATCCTTCAAAGCATCAGTCAGTCAGTCAGTCACTCAGGTTAGTTTCAGCCAGTCAGTCAGTCAGGTTAGTATCAGTTGAGGAAACGGGCTGTAGTTTAGTAGTTAAAGGCGCTTGTCCACAAGAATTGCGGGCTCAAACCAGGCCAAGGACGGAATTTTGTCAATTCCGCAGCTCTCATTGCTTGCGAGGCCTTGGTGACAGTACCTAGTCCATGACACTTGTGTGGAAATGTTTGTATTTCGTTGAAGATGATTTGACTTCTGTCAATATATTGTGCATATCAGTAAATCACAGGTGGGAAAGTTCGTAATTCACTTGCCAGAGATTGATGGTTTATCCTAGGCATTCCAAACGATGAAACTGATCACCGTTGTATGCGTGAAAAATTCTTAGAGAGTGGCGTTCAACAAATATCAAATAAATGTATAAGTATTATAAAATAAATAAATGGTTTCAGGAGGTCAGAGGAACTGGGTTCAGGTGTTCTGTAATGGCAGCGCTCCAGCCACGTTCGCTCTTCTATACCTCATAGATGTGGGCAGCACGGAGACTGTCCTGGATTTCCATGCCAAATACGTGGCCACGTGGCTGTCAGTGGCCGTACTAGGCAGCGTGGCATGCTGTAACGGGGACACCTGGGCCTCAGAGATCGGCACTGTGCTGGGAGGAGGGACACCGCGACTCATTACCACTCTCAGAAGAGTGCCAAAAGGTAAGCATTTGCCATTTTCATTTATTTATATCTGTACAGATATCTCAGGGCTGAAAAATTGCAGTCACTAATTTTCCATCGACAGGAAACACTATGGGGGATTAAATATAGCAATTTACTCTCCAAAGTGGCAAAATTTTATTTGACTTACCGGGCAGTTTGGCTACGAAACAAATGTATTGACATGTTTCTGTCGCCAGTGCTAGGAGAAATATTTTCATGACATGAAACTGTCGTTTCACCTCAGTGCCTCGACTGGGCCTTTCCCGGACGGGAACCTATGATGTACTCCTCGCGAATATTGTCGTAGGGCAAAATGAAATTGTTTTATGGCTCGGACCACGAGTTTGTTTTGTGTATTTAAGAAGTTTTGGCCGAGGACAATATCCACGAGCAGTAAAAGTTGAACACAGGAGGTTTAAACATGGCATAGTTAACCTAACCTGCTGCTTCCAGAGGGGAAGTGTGAAATCAGCTGTTTTGGCCTGCGTTCATTCCCGATGTTTGCATTTATATGAGCATTTTATTTTAGGCAGAAGTAACCGCTGTGTTCAAATCTTCACAGTACATCTAGATACGCTTAATAGGAGCTAAGTAAACGTTCAAAATTTTAACTCCTGGACACAAAGAATAAACATAGAAATTCATTATCAGTTTTTGTCTTCAATCAAAACAAGTTTTATGGAATTGGATGCCAAAGAGAGAAAAGCAGTGCAAAGGAAAATAATGCATTGTTGTTTGAAACCATGAGATGCACCTGACTGAATTAGCTCCCTTGATAATATCTGGCTTGCATGGTTGCTCAAACAAGTATTTGTCTATTTTGTTTGATTGTTGTTTTACGCCGTACTCAAGAATATTTCACTTATGTGAAGGAAGCCAGCATAATGGTTGGGGGAAACCGGACAGAGCCCTGGGAAAACCCACAACCATCTGCAGGTTGCTGGCGGACCTTCCCACGTACTGCTGGAGAGGAAGCCAGCATTAGCTGGACTTGGACCTGGACAAAGCGACTGCATTGGTGGGAGGCTTCTGGGTCATTACACTGAGCTAGAGCGCTAAACAACTGAGCCACAGAGCCTCCCCCCCATCCCCCCCAAAGAAGTAGGCTACTTGATAATGTAGTTGCCTTTTGAAGCACTTTTTTCAGGGTTTATGGGGAGTCTTTCTGTATTACATTTGCTAGAACTAATTGCATTAGAAATGAAAGTATAAATCATTCTTATTTGGAAACTTTTAGAGTTTTTGCACTTATAAACGGGAATGCCCAAAAACTTCAACAGTTAATATTTCATGTAGAGTTTTAATTCACCTGCAGCCTTTGAAGTTCACCTGAACAGCCCCTAATTGCCCATAAGGTTTTCTGTTTTATCACTTCATTGCCCAGATGAGTTTATCTTCAAGAGCTCTCGCTGTATTATAAAGGAGGTAAAAACAACGGTGACGGAAGATTATCGTTTCTTCTTTATCTCCAGGTACCAATGGCGGTGTGACATTGGTGGGACTGCTCAGCAGTTTTCTGGGAGGATTAGTGGTGGGCTTGACCTATTATGTCACCCTCCTCATGTCCATCAAGTCCAATCAGCTGGCAGACAGCCCTCCTCAGTGGCCAATCGTTTTGGTAGGCGGGGCCAGTGGTTTCCTAGGCTCCGTGATTGACTCATTCCTTGGTGCTACATTGCAGTATTCAGGTGTGTAAAGCTCTTTATTACTTTCCCATGCTTACACTTAAGAGTTTTGAGAATGCTAATCAGCTTTCCCATGCTTACACTTAAGAGTTTTGAGAATGCTAATTAGCTTTTCGGTTGATTAATGGGACATTTGATAATTCAGTGTGGGATCTCATAAAGTACTGTAATACTAATGTGGTGAGTCTGTAATGTAAGTTTTGCATACATATAAAGTACAATAGCACAAGGGAGATGTTCCATAGACTTTAGTTGATGCCCTGAATGTGTGCTTATTACAGTAAATCACAAAATTCTTAGTTGAGTTTGTGTACAAGAATGAATAATTAGGTGGTACACATATCTCAAAAAGAGTGACCCCATGTTCTGAGCTCTAGTTTTGCCTACATGTGAGATTAGTGTATTCTGCCCATGATCATGTTGATGACCTGTGTTTGTTCTAATTGCCCCAAATGACAATATTCATAACTTTGTCACCATTCAATGTTTAATAATTTTGGCATAAATTTTAAATGGAGGTACAGATATCTCCAATAGTACTTTGTGTATTGAGTTGAAATGTTGAATTCACACATCTAATTGTCACAGGTGATCCTTTAAAATATGTGTGTGACCGACCCCCCAGAAAAGGGGGCCAACTCAAAAGTCTTTATTGGTGTTTTGATGGAAGTTTTTTCTAAATTTTTCACTCCATTTTAATTTCTTAAAAACCCCTGCATTTTGCAAAAGCAAGAATAAAAGAAGAGAACTCCCTATCGACCGACCCAATTCTCAGCTCTACTGGTTGAAGACCAAAGAGGTTTTTTATTAGCAAGTTTCTCAGTTTGGGCTTGGTCTATCCCTGGTTTAAATTCTAAAAAGTTGTGATAAGTGAAATTTTAGATAAAGGCGAAAATCAACAAAGATATTGCAAGTGCAGCTAGCTAGTACTGTCAGCACAATAGAAGAAAAGTAATATTATAGATTAAGGGACCATTTCAAGTGAGTATAGTTTGGGACATGAATGGATTGCTCTAAGATTGGGAAGCAATTTATCCCATTGTCGGTGGCCTTTTTTCGTTCAGGTAAAAGGACAAAAGATACTTGTTCAGTGTATGGGACTAAATAGGTTAAATGCAAACTGTAAAGCTATGTGATGTAGAATTTTTGAATCCTTCGAAATAACGACTGGTAATAGATATGGATTAGTAAAGTGCTTTTGCACAGATAGGAGTTGTGTATAAGAAACTCTTTTTAAGTAATGGGAGAGGCAGTTTATCCCACTGTCATTGGCCTTTGGCAGACAGGGAAAAAGGAAGAGAGGTGATTGTTCAGTGAAAAGGACAAAATAGGTTACCCTAAATCTTCAACCATTTCAACCACTGAAATACTTATTTTCGAGGAATTTATGCATACAGTGATTAGGAAAATGATGCTTGAAATGATTTGTTTGTGTGAATAAAGATGCGAGCTTCATAAAACCGTGCAAATTGTTTCTCTACATCCCATAGTTCTGTGAGAATGTTTAAAAGTATTGGTTATAGAGATGGTCGAATAGGTTGAAGAATGAGGGTAAGTGCAAACTCTCATGACTGTCTGGTTGTGTGATGTAGATTATTTTAAATCCATGGAAAAGTCAGCTGGAAATTTACAGGTAAGACAATATTGCACATTGAAGGTTGAATACCGTAAATATTTTTCCAGATTAGGGGTGAAACTGGTAACCTTGGAGACATCATCCCGGCAAGCTCAGATTATAACGTCATGAAAACAAAGTGTTTAATTTTTGGCGTCACAGCGTCTGGGTGTGTAATGTCAAAATGTTATGTCTGACTAATGAAAATATCACTTTTATCAGTGAAGGAAATACTTGGATTTCACTCATGGCTGAATAATAAGTATGGATTATAATATAGCTTTTGTACAGATAAGAGGTTTATACAAGAAAATCTTTGAAGTAAGCAGGTATTAGAGGGAAGAATTTGATTTGACTCAAAGTAAAGTTGCCAACACATCTTTGATTGTGTCGCAGGTTTTTCTGAGAAGAGGAAGTGTATAACTGAGCACCCAGGTGAAGACGTCCGTGATATCAGTGGCGTGCGGTTTCTGGACAACCACAGTGTGAACCTAGTGTCATCTGTTCTGACTGCTCTGCTAACACCACACATAGCCTTCTGGCTCTGGGCAAACCTCCACGTTATCACAGGGCCCTCTGGAGCAGGGGCAGGGGCAGTCTGACACAGGGTTGATCTGTGGTTGGAGGATTGGGTCATCCATGGGACGACTGACCAAGTGCTAAGATCGTCACGGGATGCAGTTGTCGAGTTTCTATAAACGCTCACTTGGCATGTATTTGAGAACTTCCCTTGAGTTTTCATCTTCCCTTGACTTGCCATCTTTTCGATGATTTCGATTTACTGTGATTTTTTTCATTACCTTTCATTTGTGGCCTTAGACTGGGAATTTGTTGATTACACCGATCTCAGTGTTTGTGAGGTTTTGCTGACAGTAAGTGGTTTATGACACTTGTGTGGATGATTGCGCTCTGTAATGTTTGTTCAAGATCGCTAGCTTACTGTCAGTACGCATATTACCTTTCATCAGTAACTTACCAAAGGTCTGTGGTTTAATCCAGGCTATCCAGTTTCCTTGAGCGTGGCACCCTCTCTGGCCGTATTTGGGAAGGTTCGCTAGCAAAACTGTGGATGGTCATGGGTTTCCTGCAGGCTCTGCCCGGTTTCCTCCCACCATAATGTTGGTCACCACCATATGAGTGAAATATTCATGAGTACAGTGTAAAACACTGATCAAATAAACAAGTAAATAAATCGAGCGTTGTGTGAAACACCAATCCAGGGAATAAGTAAATGAAACTAATTACAAGCCAAAAGACATCATTGATACCCACCGGGTCTGCACAAACTAATGTAGAATTACATGATGGGAAGTTATTTTACTCAGACAAATTCTGAAAAAAGAAAAACAACAGATATGTGTGAAAATTTTGCTTGATAATGTTTAATGGTCTGCACAGCTTCCTCCTTGACCTCCTCCTGATCTGGAATCCAGATACCTCGAACACTGATTTTAAATTGCCATAATGGGTCGTTCTGATCTTAATTTCTTCAAGATCACCTGTACATTTAGACAACCCATTAAATTCACTACGGCCATACATGGGTAAGTAAAAATTATTCAGTGAGTATGGTGTTAAGCAACAATTATATAAATATTTGAATAAATTTCGTAAATTAAATAAACAAAATTACCAGATAATGTTACTGGATCATGTATGGAAATCCTAAAAGGTATTGAAATTGTACATGTATTATTGATGCTTATGGCGTATAAAAAATCATGGGTGTGATGACATTTGTACTTGTAAATATAGGTACCAGAACGGAGAGAATTCAAATAAGAGTTAAAACACTGCTGATGAAATAAATTTGTTAATACACTGAAATGAAAGTTTCATTTAATCGATAAACATTGATATTGTCAATTTGTCCCCTGATATTTAAAAAGTTAACAGGGATGTTCTTGAGATGTTTGTGAGTCTCTCTAAGTTATGGGTTATTAAAGGTAAACACCACTGCAAGCTGCACCTGTGAAAAAATTTTTCATTCCAGTCTTGTTACTTTTAGGATGTAAAGAATATTGTTCTAAGGTGGTGTGTGTGTATGTGTTGTGGTGGGCTAAGTCTTTGTTTATCTTCAAGAAAGATAGTGATATTGTCCAAAGATGACGTTCACGAGATGCCCCACTGTGCTGTAATGTTCTGTTCTTTTGTAGTATGTTAAATACTACTGGACAACTTCTATAATGACTTATCAACCAAAGTAAGATGCCTCTAAGATTTAGTGACATTATTATTGCATTGCATAACATGTACATGGTTTAAGGGTTTCCATATCATTTTCTTAAATTGCATCTAATTTGCATTTAATTTTACTTGGTGATGTATGGACATTACAATACGGTTGCCCTAATTAAAGGAAGAGGTAGCAAATCAGTAATACATGGTATTAAAATAAAAGCCCAAGACTTTTGCTTGTTAATGATATAAAATTCAATTCTTCCTGGCATGTTGCGAGAATAACACCTTTAAACTTATGCATTGTATAGAAATCACGTCTTCTGTTTAGGCGCTGTCTTTGAGGTCGTGCAACCATTAGCCAATCAAAACGCTTTGTACATTGGGTCATTGAAAAGTCAGTGACGCATTCGAGAGCGCGGACATCCGGTCACTTCACCCAAGGCAGACGACGAGATGAAAGATAACATAGGAAAAGATAGGAAAATGAACATCACTGGGCAATATTCTGAGAACTACGGCGTATTATAACCAGAAATTACATTATGTTTTGCTACAAAACAGTCTGCATTACATATGTAAACTATGAAAGTTAACGAAACCTAGTTTTGGACTTATGAGGCCTTGAAGTTCCCTATTAACTTCCTTTTTATTTTGACAATGTTTTCACCGCCGTGACTGCATGAGAAAAGCGTGTTGACGCGAGTAAAACCGCTTACCGTAGACTTACCATAGCCTTTATTCTCAACGTGAACAAATGTTAATACTGCAGTGGATTTTGATGTGATGTGGAGCGTCGCGTCGAAGCGAGGGGATTAGGATGGTAACGCAGTGGGGAATGGTGATGGGAGGTGGGGAAACAGTGGAGCGTGGGGAAGGTAGAGGAACTAGAGGGCTGGTAGGGTGTAGACATAAGGGTAGCATTTGGGATAATCGGGTGGGTGGTGGCGTGTAGTCCTTAGTGATGATTCTCGAAGGAAATAAAGAATTATGAGGAAAATGGAGACCAATGAAATCACGCCCAACAAAGATATGTTTCATTGCAACATATCACCATTGCCAGAGAAATGTTAGAAACATCCTTAACAGGTGCCGGCACCTGATCGAAAGAAACGTAGAATCTAAAGAAATATTTCTTCATCTTCCACAAAATGGGTATCGCAGGGTCAGGAATCTACGTGAGATCCTACAAAATACAAACTTATAGCGATGACTATATGAAATTTTCTTTCTCGACTCCTGATGAGGGTAGACGAAAGCGTATCTGCCAATCATATCGGAAACACTGTGGACTTAGTACAGATTGAATCTACCCCAGTCCTATGACACATAAACATTTGATGTTAATAGGAGGTACATGTGGGCAGTGTCGAATCAGTCAACCCAAGTTAAACACTGGATGTGGTTTACGGGACCAGATTTCTCTGAAATCTGATGAACGCGGTCTCTGCAGAGCAGGCGCCTGGCGATCTATCTGCTTTGGCGCGTGTCGTCATGACGGTTAACGCAGTGTTAACCGTGCCATTGTAACTCATTCACGCCTTGCCAAATTAGGTTGATTTAGCTGTTTGTTTATCCATACGACGAGATGTTCGTACCCCACATTTAATTGTAAATCCGTTTATTATTTCCGTTTATTGTTTCCAGTTCGAATTAAAAAAATTACCCAAATTTACCTTGGTTCGTCGTCCTTGATATTACGCAAAGACAATTTATACCATACAGAGGTGATCCCAAATAACCACCATACAAAAATTACCTGTAACTAGAATAGCACTCGACAGCAAGTAGATATATTTTGTGTTCATACTCGAATAGATCTGTTACATTCAACTGCTTTCCATGGCCGTTGCGGAAAGTTTGAGGGAATGTGAGGCTCCAGAAGAAAAAAGAAATCTACCGTTAAATCCGTTATTTGAGGGATAACGGATTGATTCCGTTCTGATTACTTCATCAGCAAGGGATTAATTCGTTACCAGGAATGGCTTAATCCGTTAAATCAACGGAAAGGCAATAAAATAATGAAATAATGGATTTGACGGGAGATTTTTTACGGCAGGTCTGAGATATCGGCGCTTACTTCTATAGCCACTACACCACAGTTTGGGGGCTAGTTCACAACATTTCGTGATACTTTGGTGACCTGTGCGAATTTTCTGCAGAAGATCTGATGGCTGAGGATGGAAGCTGACACGCAGTGGCGTTGCGCAGCCAGAAATAAAATCTGATTTTAATGAGATAGGGAAGCTGATAATTGGAAGCTGCCTCGCTACCTCGACCTTTCTAATTTCAGATCGAGCAGACACGGCGGTGAAAACATGGTTAAAATAACATGGGAGATAAAACGGAACTCTGCTTCACGGCCTCGTAAGTTCAAAACTAGGTTTCGTTAATATTCATAATTTACACATGCTGTGTAGATCCTTATGTAGTAAAAGGTACTGAGCTATATTGAACATGAGGGTGGTGTCACATGGTAGGGTGACGTCAATTCATTGAAAAATGCCCTTTTCTCAATGAACATTGGAGGAGTGGGTCAGAGACGAACAATAGCAAAACCGTGGTCTTTACAAATGCCAGATATTATAATTTCTTGTTGTTTTTAGCCGTAGTTCTCAGAATATTGTTCAGTGTTCTTCATTTTTCTATCCCTTCCCATGTTATCTTTCATGAAATGATTCATGTCACGTCGTCGTTGTTCGTAAAAGTCCGCCATGATGTTTAGCAATTTGGATTGGAGGCTTTGGAAACTAGGATTTTGATAAATACGAAATCGGCTCAAGTGTAAAAACGGTATCGTTAGAATGAGCAGATTTTATGGTATCTGTGTCCTTCAAATTAATGTTTAATGTACCTCTGTTTGATAGAAATTACTATCTACTCTTAGAGGTTTTCTTTATGTATGCTTCGTTATCGTAGTAAATTATGTGCGGGACGTAGTAAAGGGCGAACGCTGTTGTCTGCACGTCAGCCAATCAAAACATTGGATTTTAGGTAGTGAGCACCGCCTACTCGATCTTTCACGCTAAAAAAGGCGATCGATTATGGCGTTTGACAGGTGGTACTGAAGGTCTACGACAGCCAAGGATAAAGGCTAAGACAAGGTCAATACTTCCCCCAAGGAATTAATTCGAGGGTAGGCCTGCTACGGATGAAAATTAAGCTGAAGTATACAGTTACAGACAACCTCAACATACTGAGGAAGAGTTCATACTCTGATAGGGATCGGGATAGAGATTGACAGAGATCGCTGATCTGCCAAGAGGAGTTAATCTTGATTGACAGAGGGCGGAAGCTCATCTCGCGGGAGACTTGGCTGATCTGGCGGGAGACTAATGATGGGCTATGTATTACGCATAGAGGATTTAGCGTTATTCTGAAAAGATTCAGGCTGTAGGAGATATCAAGCTATTACTCCAGCATTAAACTATTCGTGAGGATTACTGTTGTATAGAAATTCCAGCTGATGTACCCGTGGTGATATATTTAAACTTCCTAAAACTGTTCATTTGCTAAAGCTGTATGACCAAGCCTGCAAGAGTTGTGCCCCTTGAAACTGCCTCTCACACGAGATATTGCTGATTGTCAAGGAATACCTGCTGATTTGACTGTATCTATATGTGCATAAATGGACTTCACAGCGTAGTGATCGAACTGTAAAATAGTTCTTGGGATCTTCTATTTTCCTATTACTGCTAATACATTAAAATAACGATTGGGTTTTCCACCAAGTGTTATACTGGAACAATTCAGACTGGGCATGCCTTTGGCGTTATTACTTGGGACAAAGACATGGAATGGTTAACTGGAGGACTGAGAGTAAATCCATATTTCTGTAGTGGAGTCTACAATTAGCCGAGGTAAATCTCGGTCTCATACGCTACCACATATAAGACATTTTTATCTCGGGGTCGAAAGAGATTAACTGTAGGTTAACAGAACAGATCAAAGCCTATATTCTTAGTCTCTAAGTTCCATATAAGATCGTTCCAAAACCAAAAAAATCCTCTACAATATATATAACAGAAAAGAAATAAAGTCCTTGCGTGTGATATATCCAGGAAAATGACTTTCTAGCTAAAGCTAGTGAAGTGTACGATGAACAAAAACTTGGGTGACTAATATAACATCACACTTGTACTTGAATCATGAACGCGTTTCTTTTCTACTGAGACTTTTCAAAATGGTACAGTCAATAGTCACAAAGAACATACATATATAGACATGTATACAGATGGGTTGTTTAGCAGCATTTAGCTGTTGCGTGGTAAAAGTAAACATGGACATAAGCTGACAGAGATTCAGGTCTGTATACAGAGCTTAAGCATGACAAACAAAAATGAAAGTATCATACCCTCACAATTGTTAAGCTGTTAAGTGCAGGCTTGAATTTCCGAATGAAGTGCTGTTCCATATGAATACGTTTTGTGTTATCCTCAGAACATAATTTTGAAAAGGGTAGTATTGAGAATTTGATCGTAATCTTTTGGGTACATGCCCAAATGTGTTTACTGACTGGAAGATGTCGTAAAGAATCTGTGTTGATTTGTTGTCGACGAACCCTGATTCTGTTGAGCAGAGTATCTCCAGGTTCTCCTATATAATATTTTGACATCCACTACAGACTACGACTTGAATCAAATTCTTCGAGTTGCAGTTCGTAGATGCATTTATACTGAATTACTTGAAAGCATATGTGAACTGAAATTTTGACTCAACTATTACATGATTACAACAGTTACATCGTTATCATGGCATTTCCTGACAGAAAAAGTCTCCGTAGAGTTCAAACTGAATTTGGCCTTGGTTAATAGTTGTTTCAAGTTCTTAGCTTGTCTGTTTACTTTTAGAAATTTGGTTCCCTCAAATGCAGTACAAAGTCGTTCATTGGACTGTAAGAGAATTTGGTTGGTTTGAATACGTTGGAGGTACCCAGCCATGTGTACTGTTAGTACACATAGTTTTTTCACAAGTACACAAATTGTACACCTCTGATACACAAGTTTGTAAATGTTCATTACTGTTATGGTGTGTGTACCTGTGCAGTCGTTTGTAGAGAATACGGGTGTTCGTAAAATGTGTGGATAAATAGAGCAAGCTTTTTCATTTCCTCCAGCAATAAGTTTTAAAGAGCAATTCCTATTTAGTAGAAAAGTCTTGCCCTTCGTGGGAAGGTCTGTCAGCAACTTGCGGATGGTCGTGGGTTCCCTCCAGGCCCTGTCCAGTTTCCTCCCACCATAATGCTGACCGCCGTCGTATAAGTGAAATATTCTTGAGTATGGCGTAAAACATCAATCAAATAAATAAATAAATAAATAAATAGAAAAGTCCTGAGTTGCTTTAATCTTATATCACGTAGAGACTTGTCTACAACGATGGTACATATCCGTCTGGCTAATATACGATACTTGGGTTTTAGTGTGCCTTGGGTAACATGACTTGAATTATAGATACTGTTTTTTTTACTTTGGTTTGCAGTATATGTCAGTTATTATTTTACCATCTCTTCCTTTCAGTAAGATATCAAAAAAGGCAGTTCACTTTCACTAGTTTCCATGGTAAATTGTAGATTATCATCAAGGTTATTTAACATTTGAAGAAATGATTTTACATCTCCAAGTGTACCGTTCCAAAGGTTGAAAGCAGCCATCTAAATACTGTTTGAATGACTTCATAGAAATTCATAGAAATTTCAACACTAAATACTTGTTCATAACTTTTATATAATTTGGTTTCTTAATAGCCTAGCACACACATATATGTATAAGTTACCTAACGTATAATTTTGTTTTAATAAAAACTGAAAATCCTCAGGTGTGGATCAAACGAAAAAAAAAAAACATGACAAGATAGACGGCAGATTTTTCCCGAACGATTCGTGCTTCTATCCAGACAATCTGACGCCGCGATCGCTCATTATTTGTCTGGCAGGTAAAACTGGTAGTTTACGTAAATGACCGGTATGCATATCAAGGGCAAATGTGCCTTATTTAAGCAGAGGCGGCAGGGGGGAGACCTACATAGTCTAACTGGGTCAAATGCTACCACTTTTCCTCCTCTAACCCTCCCTACCTTGCACACAATGAGATGCCTTTTCACGCCCAAAGGTGACTTGGGCCTAAGTCAAACCGACCTTTCTTCTCTTGCAATATCTGATTTCATTTATTTCATTTAATATATGACGGCGGCCAGCATTATGGTGGGAGGAAAGGAAATATTTCAGTACGAGTACCCAAGGGACACTTTCACAAAGTTTCGCAAGTCACTTTTTTCGTAACTTTTCTCTAAAAGACCTAGCATCATAAGGGGACGTAAATTAAGAAAAAGAGTTACGAGAAACTGATTTGCGAAGTTTTGCGAAAGTGTGAAAGTTTCAACACGTATTGTCGTTATGAATCAACAAAAGACTATTCAGCTTAACGAGTTAATTTAGGCGGGGATAATTCCCCACCAGACACTGTGTCCTAAAGTGTAGGTAGAAACGACCTTAATATTGTGCATTTCAAACGCTGATATTCAAAATTATGAGTAGGCTTGTTTGTCATACTGCAGGATACGGCTCAGCGAATATTGGCTGATAAACTGTGAACGAGTCCGTAATAATACACTCATGGATCTGTATGAAACAATCTATTCTTATTTGGAGAATTTTATATATTTATTTCTGGGTTCGGTCATTTTGTGAGTGCGGCCAAAATATGAAACTTTATGAAATTTCAAGCTTTTTCTTGTTCATTCGGGGCATAATTGGTTTATTTCATTTATTTAATTGAAAGAAGTTTTGAATTACTCGAGAATACTCAGTACTCAAAAATACTCAGTACTCAAGAATATTTCACTTATAACGACGGACATTAGTGTAAAGGTGAAAGGAGAGCGGATACGACGGGGGGGGGGGGGCACGATCATCCAAAGATCCGCGTACTCACAGTGACCGCGTGCATTTGTGAGAGACTCCTGAATAATGCATTGTGCTGCACTAGCACGCTAGCACTTCAGCCATGGAGCCCCCGGGCATGATTGAAAACAAGAAGATCTTTACCAAGGAAAATCTAAGTTCAAAAATTTGGACGTTTAGTTTCCACGAACGTCTTAGATTTTCCTAGCTAAAGAACCTTTTGTACGATGCATGTATATGTGTATTTAATCGGTTTTCAATTATGCCCGGGGCCTCCTTGACCAAATTGATCAGCGTGTTAGTGCAGCACAATGACTCAGCACTCCTCGTTGTCATAGTGTTAAAACCAAAAGCATATATATATATCTGGTGTTATGTAATGAGTTTTCTATACAGGCCTGTATTTATTTTATCCGAGAATTTTTCACGTATGCGAAGGTGGTCAGTTTTATGGGTAGACGACACCACAGAGCCCATCGTAAACCATCGACCTTTGTCAACCTACTGACGAACTTTTCAACCTGTGGAGTACAGACATGCAAACCATATATTGATGGAAGGCTAGAGGTCTTCAACGAACCTTGGACCGCGCAAACGGTCACATGTGCGTCTTCCGCCGCGCACTGTCACCAAGGCCCAACAAAGAGTGACAGCGGGGGAATCAACAAATTCACTGTCCAAGGTCGGGTGTGAACCCACACCTCGTGTGTTTTAGCGATTGGAATGCAAGTACTTTAACCACTGAGCCACCACTGGCCGCTTTATATGAGCGTACAAACATTTCCGGAACACCGTTAATCCTAATACTGCACTTGATGTATCAGACAATGCAAACATCAATGAGACAATACTTTGTATATCTGCCCTGCGTTTCAGTAGTGAACAATCGTTTAGAATCTTCTTGGATCTCGGATATTGACTCGGATCACCACCAAATAATGTACTAGATTAATCCTTAGTCCAAGATCAATCTGTGTACAAAAGTCACCCAATTAAGTGTGTGATCCTTTCTGTAATGTTGATAACTGACAGACAGGCAGACAGGCAGACACAGATTAAAAACTTCAGACATACAAAGACATTTCAGAAGCAAAACAATGGAGAGTTTGGAATAATTAGATTGGTTTTTTTTATGTTACATAAACCAACAACTAGAACTTCTTTCTCCGGATTTACATTAGCTCAAGACAACTGCAATCAAAGGTATAGACCTTTGTCCCTGTACAGAATGATATACATAGAGAATAGGTCACAGGGAGATAGGCAAACATGCAGACAGGCAGACAGGCAGACAGACAGATAACATGCAAATGGACAAGCAGACAGAGAGACGGGCAGACAAAGAGTCAAAGAGGCAGCTAGACAGACAAAGTGACAGAAAGACAGAGAGACAAACAGGCACACACAAACAGACAGACAGACAAACATGCACAGACAGACAGAGAGACAAACAGGCACACACAAACAGACAGAGAGTCACACAGAAAGACATAGGTCAGAGACAGTAAGACTAACAGGCACACAGACATTCAGGCACTCAGCCAGACATAGGTCGGCAAAAACATAATCTCCTTGGGCGATGGAAGGGAATCAGAACTTCAGTGATGAAAAAAGACATCTCAGAAACGAAACAATGAAGAGTTTGGAATAACTAGAATGTTTGGGATGTTACCTAAACTGATGACTTGTTCTTCTTTCTCCCAAGTTATGTTAGCTGCAGACAATTGCTATCAAAGGTATTGACCTTTGCTGTTGTATAATATATATATATATGTATATGCATATCACAGATCGCACAATTATATAACAGGTCGCACGATTTTTACGCTAACTTTTTATTGATAGCTAGGTCGATAACCTCCGACGGAGATCTAATAATCAGAATTATCACAGGAAAGATCGTAAAATTTTTTTGAAAGACGCCAGCCTGGATTCCAAGTAACGCGTCAGGACCCGTTACATTTTGACCTGCCTTTGAAGCTAATTTTAAAGTTGCGAAACAAGCAAACCGTATCCTAGATTAACTTTTAGATCTCTTCTGTGACAACACGAAGGCTGGCTGTATTCTGATATAAACACCTGATATTCGTGTGCGTGTATTGATATTTTAAAAAAGAGTTTGTTATGTATAAAAGTTTTTAAAACTATAGTGCAAACTTTTTCCAATGTGTCAATAGGTTGAAGTCGCAAGAATCTTATTTTCGACCATTTTCCTATGATAGACTTCAAAATGCCTTGAGCTGCGTAAAGCCTGCGGATTGAGTCATTATTTCTTGAAGATTTCCAAAAATGTTATGAAAAATAGTAAGATGTAAAGTGTTGGCTACTGAAGTCATTTGAAGCTGTATTTTGCAAATTATATTTTATTTGTTAACATACATTACTCTTCAGAAAACGCTGCATACATCTTCTGAAATATATAATAAAAGTGCATCGTCTAACATTTGTTGAAATATTTAAATGTCAATGCTATTTTATCCAACTGGATGAATCCATCTCTTCTCAGCTGAAGGTACAAACGGTCGTTCATTGTTTATACATCTAACTGCGAAATCACTAAATTTTAAATAGCTCTATGAAATCATTAATTGGATTATTTTACATAGCCGCGCGTTCCGCTCGGTACAGATTCATACACATATAGCTTTTCAACCACTACGCCCATTATGGATCACATAATAATAATAATTAAAAGTTCGACCAGCAGATCTGTTAAAAAGCATTCCATAAGAAATAAAAGTTCCTCACAGTATACTGTGCCCATGGCTTCGGAAGGATTTTTCCATGTTGATATAAAAGCCATCATGTAGCATGAGGATTGAAAAAAAAAAGAGATGAGCTATGGCAGTGTGAAAGCTGGAAAATGGTCAAAACTAAGGGGTGAAATCGGACCCTTTGTCAAATTACTTCATGCACGGTTTTAGTTTAACTGTTCATGTATTTGCATAAATAGTAGCAAACTAACTTAGGCAGAATTAGGTAATTAGAAATTTTATTGACGTTAATTGCAATGCATTAGAGCGTCACTAGTTCAGAATGCGAGACCAAGACTAAATTGGTTAGCGGTTTATTTCGACTAGCCCATTCATATCACTGTTACCTGCTAGGCTCCGGTGAAAATGTTGAACAAACACAATCTCCCTACCTTTAGTAATGTCAAATGAAACTCATGAAAAAATAACCTCCCTTAGTTTAATGATCCCAGATGAAACTGATCATCGAAAAACTGTCCTCATTTTGAGGAGGCCCCATCTGTTGAACCTGATGAGCGTGTATAGCCTAATTCCCTTTTTCAAACAGTCCCGGGTGAACCTGTCTCATAACAAATAACCTTCCCTGTTTTTAATAGTCCAAGATGAAATTTCATCAGGATCGAATAACCTTCCGTATTCTTGACAGTCCCAGATGAGACTGGTGAGTATACATATACGACCACTGGGAGTAATGTAACAATTGTATTAGTCCCAGATAACCTTAGGGGTTTTGGAGTTTTTATCTATACGTTTAAAGAAAAATGATGCCATATACATGTATTTGTGGTAACGAAGTTACATGCATCGCAGTGGGGCATTGTAGGCCTATTTACCCTCAAGCATTTCTTAAGTATGACGGACTTCACTTTCGCAGACCTGTTGGATTCATCTGTTCCTGATCACGGACTAATTTGTCGTCGGGGAGGATTAATTCCGTTAGATCCGTTAGATCAACGAAATTGCAATCCCCCACGCCACGAATAATAGAGTCAACGGACGGTTTTTTGAGGGCGTAGTAGGCCTAAACATCGATGTTTGAATGTCATATACGATACCGGAAATAGGCCAATACTCTCTGCAGTATTCATATTAATTGCGTTAAAGTCCATCATTTTTTTTTCAAATTGGATTTCCACACGGATTGAAATCATTATCACATTACCAGTGTGGAAATTCAGTTATTCTGATGATAAGCGTTGTGGAATTTAAAAAACTTTTTTAGAACACTTCTGAAAAACCTCACTGGGAATTAATTCAAGTTTAGTGGCTGACTCTGTGTTCGCGTTTAGAGGCTAATTATAAATTCATATCGCGAAAGTCTAAGACAATTTTAAATATTAACATAAAAATGTCGACGATAAGTTGCAATCTCAGTGCCTATCTTCAACATCGAAGGGTCCTGTATATGCATGGCGTGTACATATCTCGTCTGGTAGCCTTTGTTAGATGCTGTCCGCTTTGTGATGATTTCAATCAACGCCACAAGTTATTATCCTACTGCAAAAGCCAGTGTGTTAAGGTTAGTCCATCAAACACCTTCACTCTGTTTCTTAACTTTTAGAATGAGTACAGTAAATATGGAGGGAGTGTCCAGAATCTCTGTCTAGTTACGCTTAATCCGGGGCTTAGAAGCCGTATATTTATCGTGTTGAGTGTGATCGCCACGATAGGTGTATGAATAGTTCTAATCAAAGGGCAACAGACTCATATTTGATTACCCATACCATATATACTAAAATGGCACACGATTTGGATACTGATTTTATTCATCAGCCTAGAACATTCTTTCGTGATCATCGAAATTTGCTGAATGCTTCTCTTTTAAGAACATAACTCAGATAACAATTTAATATTTAGCGGAATTAAGTCCTTCAAGGGACATTAATGACAAGTTAATAATTACGTAGTCACTCCTATGACTGCATAGAAAACACTAGCACCACTTAAAATATATATAAATACAAGAAAGAGAAATTAATGTTAACAGCTGGTTAAATCTAGGGTTTTTTTTGTGCAAGAGAGAATATAATAAAATGTTCGAAGCCTTCAACAATATCAAAGACCTTATTCAACTAAAATGTTTTAATTTCCTTCTGATTTCAATTTTTTTTAAAATTAACCTAACTTTAATATTCTTCAAAATAAAGAGAAAGCTATTTTTTACCAATTTTCAAATTTTTCAAATTATTCTTGCTCAAGTGGATTATTCACTTTTTACACTAAAAACTGTCTCACAGGTTCTTCATATTCATCTTAGTGTGTTCTGAATTACCACTTAAAGATAAAACTTACGAAAATTTAAAAAAAAATTGAAACTTTGATGTTCTTTTTCTTTCAAACTAGAAAAGATATCAAAACTCTGTAGAACTGCTTTTCAGTTTACCTCTGTCCCAAGTCCCTGTGTTAGCTACTTGTGTGCCAAGTCCCTGTGTTAGCTACCTGTGTGCCAAGTCCCTGTGTTAGCTATCTGTGTGCCAAGTCCCTGTGTTAGCTACCTGTGTGCCAAATCCCTGTGTTAGCTAGCTGTGTGCCAAGTCCCTGTGTTAACTACCTGTGTGCCAAGTCCCTGTGTTAGCTAGCTGTGTCCCAAGTCCCTGTGTTAACTACGTGTGTGCAAAGTCCCTGTGTTAACTAGCTGTGTGCCAAATCCCTGTGTTAGCTTCCTGTGTGCCAAATCCCTGTGTTAGCTAGCTGTGTGCCAAGTCCCTGTGTTAGCTAGCTGTGTGCCAAGTCCCTGTGTTAACTACCTGTGTGCCAAGTCCCTGTGTTAACTACCTGTGTGCCAAGTCCCTGTGTTAGCCACCTGTGTGCCAAGTCCCTGTGTTAGCTAGCTGTGTGCCAAATCCCTGTGTTAGCTATCTGTGTGCCAAGTCCCTGTGTTAGCCACCTGTGTGCCAAGTCCCTGTGTTAGCTTCCTGTGTGCCAAATCCCTGTGTTAGCTAGCTGTGTGCCAAGTCCCTGTGTTAGCCACCTGTGTGCCAAGTCCCTGTGTTAGCTTCCTGTGTGCCAAATCCCTGTGTTAGCTACCTGTGTGCCAAATCCCTGTGTTAGCTTCCTGTGTGCCAAATCCCTGTGTTAGCTTCCTGTGTGCCAAATCCCTGTGTTAGCTTCCTGTGTGCCAAGTCCCTGTGTTAGCTTCCTGTGTGCCAAATCCCTGTGTTAGCTTCCTGTGTGCCAAATCCCTGTGTTAGCTATCTGTGTGCCAAGTCCCTGTGTTAGCCACCTGTGTGCCAAGTCCCTGTGTTAGCTTCCCGTGTGCCAAGTCCCTGTGTTAGCTTCCTGTGTGCCAAATCCCTGTGTTAGCTTCCTGTGTGCCAAATCCCTGTGTTAGCTAGCTGTGTGCCAAATCCCTGTGTTAACTACCTGTGTGCCAAGTCCCTGTGTTAGCTGGCTGTGTGCCAAGTCCCTGTGTTAGCTAGCTGTGTGCCAAGTCCCTGTGTTAGCTAGCTGTGTGCCAAATCCCTGTGTTAGCTAACTGTGTGCCAAATCCCTGTGTTAGCTTCCTGTGTGCCAAATCCCTGTGTTAGCTAGCTGTGTGCCAAATCCCTGTGTTAGCTATCTGTGTGCCAAATCCCTGTGTTAGCTAGCTGTGTGCCAAATCCCTGTGTTAGCTTCCTGTGTGCCAAATCCCTGTGTTAGCTTCCTGTGTGCCAAGTCCCTGTGTTAGCTATCTGTGTGCCAAATCCCTGTGTTGGCCACCTGTGTGCCAAATCCCTGTGTTAGCTTCCTGTGTGCCAAATCCCTGTGTTAGCTAGCTGTGTGCCAAGTCCCTGTGTTAGCTTCCCGTGTGCCAAGTCCCTGTGTTAGCTACCTGTGTGCCAAATCCCTGTGTTAGCTTCCTGTGTGCCAAATCCCTGTGTTAGCTAGCTGTGTGCCAAATCCCTGTGTTAGATTCCTGTGTGCCAAATCCCTGTGTTAGCTAGCTGTGTGCCAAATCCCTGTGTTAGCTTCCTGTGTGCCAAATCCCTGTGTTAGCCACCTGTGTGCCAAATCCCTGTGTTAGCTTCCTGTGTGCCAAATTCCTGTGTTAGCTAGCTGTGTGCCAAATTCCTGTGTTAGCTTCCTGTGTGCCAAATCCCTGTGTTAGCTACCTGTTTGCCAAATCCCTGTGTTAGCTATCTGTGTGCCAAATCCCTGTGTTAGCTAGCTGTGTGCCAAGTCCCTGTGTTAGCTGGCTGTGTACCAAGTCCCTGTGTTAGCTAGCTGTGTGCCAAGTCCCTGTGTTAGCTAGCTGTGTGCCAAATCCCTGTGTTAGCTACCTGTGTGCCAAATCCCTGTGTTAGCTTCCTGTGTGCCAAGTCCCTGTGTTAGCTTCCTGTGTGCCAAATCCCTGTGTTAGCTATCTGTGTGCCAAATCCCTGTGTTAGCTTCCTGTGTGCCAAATCCCTGTGTTAGCTATCTGTGTGCCAAGTCCCTGTGTTAGCTTCCTGTGTGCCAAATCCCTGTGTTAGCTATCTGTGTGCCAAATCCCTGTGTTAGCTATCTGTGTGCCAAATCCCTGTGTTAGCCACCTGTGTGCCAAGTCCCTGTGTTAGCTTCCTGTGTGCCAAATCCCTGTGTTAGCTAGCTGTGTGCCAAGTCCCTGTGTTAGCTAGCTGTGTGCCAAATCCCTGTGTTAGCTAGCTGTGTGCCAAGTCCCTGTGTTAGCTATCTGTGTGCCAAATCCCTGTGTTAACTACCTGTGTGCCAAGTCCCTGTGTTAACTACCTGTGTGCCAAGTCCCTGTGTTAGCCACCTGTGTGCCAAGTCCCTGTGTTAGCTAGCTGTGTGCCAAGTCCCTGTGTTAGCTTCCTGTGTGCCAAATCCCTGTGTTAGCTACCTGTGTGCCAAATCCCTGTGTTAGCTTCCTGTGTGCCAAATCCCTGTGTTAGCTTCCTGTGTGCCAAATCCCTGTGTTAGCTTCCTGTGTGCCAAATCCCTGTGTTAGCTTCCTGTGTGCCAAGTCCCTGTGTTAGCTAGCTGTGTGCCAAATCCCTGTGTTAGCTATCTGTGTGCCAAGTCCCTGTGTTAGCCACCTGTGTGCCAAATCCCTGTGTTAGCTTCCTGTGTGCCAAGTCCCTGTGTTAGCTAGCTGTGTGCCAAGTCCCTGTGTTAGCTTCCTGTGTGCCAAATCCCTGTGTTAGCTTCCTGTGTGCCAAATCCCTGTGTTAGCTACCTGTGTGCCAAATCCCTGTGTTAGCTGGCTGTGTGCCAAGTCCCTGTGTTAGCTGGCTGTGTGCCAAGTCCCTGTGTTAGCTAGCTGTGTGCCAAGTCCCTGTGTTAGCTAGCTGTGTGCCAAATCCCTGTGTTAACTAGCTGTGTGCCAAATCCCTGTGTTAGCTTCCTGTGTGCCAAATCCCTGTGTTAGCTAGCTGTGTGCCAAATCCCTGTGTTAGCTATCTGTGTGCCAAATCCCTGTGTTAGCTACCTGTGTGCCAAATCCCTGTGTTAGCCACCTGTGTGCCAAGTCCCTGTGTTAGCTATCTGTGTGCCAAGTCCCTGTGTTAGCTATCTGTGTGCCAAGTCCCTGTGTTAGCTAGCTGTGTGCCAAGTCCCTGTGTTAGCTATCTGTGTGCCAAGTCCCTGTGTTAGCTACCTGTGTGCCAAATCCCTGTGTTAGCTAGCTGTGTGCCAAATTCCTGTGTTAGCTTCCTGTGTGCCAAATCCCTGTGTTAGCTATCTGTGTGCCAAATCCCTGTGTTAGCTAGCTGTGTGCCAAGTCCCTGTGTTAGCTTCCCGTGTGCCAAGTCCCTGTGTTAGCTACCTGTGTGCCAAATCCCTGTTTTAGCTACCTGTGTGTCAAATCCCTGTGTTAGCTTCCTGTGTGCCAAATCCCTGTGTTAGCTTCCTGTGTGCCAAGTCCCTGTGTTAGCTAGCCGTGTGCCAAATCCCTGTGTTAGCTTCCTGTGTGCCAAATCCCTGTGTTAGCTAGCTGTGTGCCAAATCCCTGTGTTAGCTAGCTGTGTGCCAAATCCCTGTGTTAGCTAGCTGTGTGCCAAATCCCTGTGGTAGCTAGCTGTGTGCCAAGTCCCTGTGTTAGCTACCTGTGTGCCAAATCCCTGTGTTAGCCACCTGTGTGCCAAGTCCCTGTGTTAGCTACCTGTGTGCCAAGTCCCTGTGTTAGCTAGCTGTGTGCCAAGCCCCTGTGTTAGCTACATGTGTGCCAAATTTCATAACATTATGTAGAAAAATAAGTAAGAAATGAAAGTTTTTCACCACACAACCGTCTCAAAAATAGAATGGGAGGAAAGACCAATATGTCTGGAGGAGCATTATGTGTGACAAAGTTCGTCATTAATTAGTTTGCCAATTAATTTTAATCACAAATTGTCCTCGCTCCAGTTAAAATGTGAAATACTTATGTACCTACTTCTGTTAAATTAGAAATCTTATCATGTTCCATCATGACGTAAAGTGGTGTTTTATCTTGATATCTCTGAACAAACCCTGCTGGAATGTGTTTATAAACCCCTCCCCAATGGCACCCCGGTGAGGTGATTAAGTCTGTTGTTTTAGTTAATAGGTGTGTGCTAGGGTAGTGTGCACAAGCAGCCATGCACTGTTTATAGCACGAGGCAATACACATTTACCAGAGGTGTGTCGATTTGGCCAAAATTGGCCAGATTTCATCCCTGAGGGCTTCTAGTATCCTTAAGATATTAATTCCACTCAAGGCATGGTCCTAGAGGGGCGTCCATGCTGCTACTGAATTTAAAGATTGTCAACTCTCATTGCTTACATACATAACATTAAAGGAGTCAGCGTTTTTCATATGGCCGTTGACACATTCAGTTCGTTTCAAAATCCCTTGCCTGGCATCAATATGGCATGCACTTCTGTATGTATATCACAGTTAAAGACTTTCCAGATGTCGGTGGCTTTCCCTTGGCACCCCGGTTTCCTCTACCCGTAATACCGGCCGCCATCATAAAACTGAAAATTATACTTAGTATGGTTTCAAGTGACGAGCGAATAAAAAAAGTATATATGCTATACTACTGATATATATATCACAACGCTGTCTTATACTCAAGTCAGGTTCAGTCTTTTTCATGTTATTGTGTATACATATGTTAAATGTGATGACAACACAGCACTTTAAGTAAATCTAGACCACGCAGTGACCTGTAAGAAATTGCTTTTAACATCACTGTGAATTTTTTTTACCTAATTCTGCCGAAGCCCTGGTGCCAGGGGTCGTATAAGTTGTTACTTCGTAAACACTTACATGAACAGTTAGAATAAAACCCTAACTGAGGTAAACTGACAAGAGGGCGGATTTCAGTGGTAACGTGTGACCATTTGCCAACTATCACGTTGTCGTTGCTGCTCTGGTTTTACTCTCTGTGCTGTAGTCTTTTACATTATCTTGCGGTATTTATGCTGAATTTACAATTGAACTTGAACTCTAATTTTCAGTTTTGTTGTGAAGCTTCCAAGCTCCTCTAGATGTTGCAATAAAAACCTCTACAAGGTTTTATAAAACACAATTTCAACGCAGTAAAGGGCTATGAAGTTGAGACTATGTCAAAGGCAGCTTCGTGATGTGGATGTAAATCTAGATATATTTAAGTTGCGCCTTTTTCTACCTTACCCAACATTATGGGAAACGTAGTTCTTTTCTAAATGTTGCATCAATCGTGCCTTTGTAAAGAAGTGTTTTATTTTTTCATGTACCTCGCGAAAGAGTGTTAAGAACGCCTTGAGGCAATTTAAAGGAATCGGCCTATATAATTAATTACCCCAACAAAAATAGCACAAGAACTTTTTCTCTTACGCAAAGGTGCCAAGAAATAATAGGGTATGTGTGTACCATTTACCTTTTACGTAAAGGTTGTTTTGTAACCTCAATTAGGTACGCGACTGCATAGGATAACATTTTTGATAAGCAACTATACACAAAGAACTTAATTAAGCACTCGCCTGGTTTTCACTGTGGCGATTTTGTACACATGTGATTAATGGTCATCTGCTTTAGAAGAGTATAAAATGTGACCGGTTGAGACCCTTTGCCCAAAAGTGACGAAATGCTGGGAATCCATGTGTTTTAATGATAACACACATGAATTTCTATCATCACTGGTTTTGATATGAAACAATGGTTCTGGGGTGAGCCGCGTTACTCAGTGAAAACCTCATTTGGGATATCGTAATGTTCTTTATGCTTACATGTAAACCGTGACTTATGCAACCGCATCTGGCTCATAACTCGAGACTGACTCTGAGTCAAATCGTGACAAAATCTAGAAAATACATGTACATCGCGAGTGAATGTACACCAAATCGAGACCGAGTCTGGAAAATACATGTACTTTGCGGTTGAATCGATGTCAAATCGTGATCAAATCTGAAAAATAAATGAATCTCGTGGATGAATCTAAACCAGGCTTTTGCCAAACCTGGAACATGCACATACCTCGCGACTGGATCTTGACCAAGTTTGAAAAATACATGTACTTTGCGACTGAATCTACACTAAATTATCATGAAATCTTGTAGGCCTACATCGCGAATGAATCTTCACCAAATCGTGATCAAGCCTGAAAAATACATGTACCGCACGACTGAATCTACGCCAGATCTCGACCAAGTCTGGAGCGTGCATGAAACTCACCACTGAATCTACACCAGCGCCAAACCTTGATCCTGTTGGGGAAAATACATGAGCTTCGCGACAGAATCTGCGTCAGATCTTGACCAAGTCAGGAACATGCATGTACCTTGTGTCTGAATCTATGACAAATCTTGATCGGGCCTGGGAAATGATGTGTCTTGCCACTGCATCTACACCCAATCATCATGAAATCTGGAAAATCCAAGTAGGCCTAAGTCGCGACTGAATCTACACCCAAATCGTGAACAAGTCTGGAAAACACATGCATACCTTACGGCTGAATATACACCAAGTGGTGACCAAGTCTGTAAAAGACATTTACCTCGCAACTGATTATACATCAAATCTTGATCCAGTCTGGAGCATACACGTACCTAGCGACTGAATCCACACCAAATAATGACAGGTCTGGAGAGTACATGTACTTCGCAACTGAATCTACACCAAATCGTGAACAAGTCTGCAGAATACATGTTCCACGCGATTGAATCTACGCCAGACCTTGACCTTGTCGGGAAAAGGGAGCAGGCCGTGGTCCAGTGGTTGAAAGCACTTACCTTACATTCGCTAGAAAACACGAGATGAGGGTTCACACCACAGACCCTTGGCAAGGAACTGGAAGATTTTCCCGCTCTCAGTGTTTGTGGTACATTTGTGTCGGCGACGCTGACGTGTGCCTTAACACATGCAATCTAAGCTTTGATGAAGACCACTTTCCCCAATATGATGATGTGCATACCTGAATTTTACACGTGGGAAAGTTCGACAGTAACTTACCAAAGGTCGGTGGTTTACACCCGGCACTCTGGTGAAAGCTTTTCTGACAGGAATGGATAAGAAAAACGATCAGAATCAACTTTTCACCAAGTGAGCACAGCAGAGTTTGCTCCAAGCACTTCACTCCCGCTTGCTTCGAGCGAAGTTCGACTGAAATGGCCCAGTTTGGTTATCACCGAGCCCTGAGCCGATTGCGACCCGATGTTGTTCCAACAACCCGCAAATGAGTAATTCATCAAATTCCGACCTAGTCATAGCACAATCTCTCCAAACCTCGAAATAATCATTCACCTAATCTCGAACAAATCATTCATCAAAGTTCAAAATCTCGATTGGGCCATGAAAAAATCTCCACTAAGCCGCCACTAAATTCCAACTGAACTGTCACCAAATCTCCACTGAGTTGTCACCAAATGCCCACTGAGCCCTTACCAAATCTCGAATGAGCCGTCACCAAATCTCGATAAGCCTTCAAGAAATCTCGACAGAGCCGTCAATAAATCGCGACTGCGCCGTGACCAGGTGTTCACGAAATCTCGCCTGAACTTTCACCAAAAAACCATGGCCGAGGTGTTAACGTGGTCTGCCAGCAAACTGCGGATGGAGGTGTTTCTGCCGGGCTACATGTTCATCCGGTTTCCTCCTGTGATATTCCATCAAACGCCAGCACTCTAAGTCTGTTAAACTCTACAATGGATATCCTACACCTCTCTTAATAGTACGTACGGAAGGAGTGTCCAGAATCTCTAGGACTTTGTTTCATAATTGTGTTTAACTCCACTTAACCCGCGGAGCAAGGCGCCATGCGCCGTGTTGAGTATGATAGCCACGTTGAATGTATGAACAGTTGCAATCAAAGTGCAACTGAGATGCATATTTGATTACTGACATCCTATATGCCAGGAGGGTACACGATTTGGACACTGATTTTATTTATCCGCCTAGAATATTCATTGTCTTTTCGTCAGCACTGAAAACTGTGAATGTTTCTATTTCCATCCTAATTTTTTTTTTATTTATATACTTTCGTAGTCACTTAGAGGTCTGTGTTATTTGTCATTTTTGGAAACGCCGTTAAACCACTTTGATCTTTCCATACATTAAAGGAAAGACAACACTAGACCAAATGTATATATGTGTCGATAAAGAATTCTATTCATAGTTAAAAAAAAAAAAAAATTCACTTTTTATTTTTGTGATGTATGATAACCGCGATATCCCAGTTCAAAATCCCCACGTAGGGAAAAATCGAACGGGCCTCCACGCTCTCAGTTTTAACCAATCACGGGCAAGATATTTCAACCACCCGATAAGACATATGTTTCCGCTGTGACGTCACCCGTACCTAGTTCACCACTTTGCCATATAGTAGTAGTGCTAAATCAGCTGTTTTCGTTGTTATTATGAGACAATTCTGTTACACTGTAAAGCCATTTTCAACGAGAAAGTGGTAGTGGAATAGGCCTGGGGTTATTCTCCTAGATCTCAGCCAGGAGGCCACAGTGTATGACCTTCGATTGTAATAGTAAAGGGGACCGTACTTCGCACACAAAGGAATGTCTCGCCCCTAATACTGTAGAGTGAAGGGTACAGCTGGCTCTAAATCGTGTTTCCGGTTGCGTATTACACGGCCGCGTAAGAATACTAGATTAAATGATGATTTGTAGAGTTACCAAGCACGTTGTAAAAAAATGCCTAACCCCATTTAGGTCAGCCTGGACCTCTCTTCTGAAATAACTGGTTACATTTTTTGTTGCCTTTTCTTTTGATATAATATCCAAAACTTTCAATGGGTGAGACACTGTCTAATACATTAGAGTTCAGTGGCCGATTTGATGACAGAGGCCAATTTGAGAGATGTTCTTTCTCTGGCTAAAGTTACTCTGAAATACAATATAATGATAAAAATACAATACCGAGAGTAGCCACGATGCACTGTGATAGTCGACCAATGATTAGATGTAGCAGTTGAAGTACACACGGTCACTTGTAAATTTATACCTCATTTAGGGTTTTATTCGAGCTATTTATGTAGTCGTTTAAAAAGTAACAATTCACAGGCCCCCAGCACCACGGCTTAAGCAGAATTTCGAAGAATAAAAAATGCAGCGATGTTAACTGCAATTTATTAGACGTCACTTGCCTAGAATTACTCCACGTGCTGTTTTATCTATCATCCGTTTAATACATGCACAATAACATGAAAACAATGCAAATAAACACTGACCCATTCAGAATTAACACAAAGTGTTCCAAGAGGAATCGAAATGGCTTATAACATCAATAAAATGAGCTTATAGCAGCAACTAACACTAATAGAATTCCAATCAAATACAAATACTGTTTGACTGGAAGCAAATACATGTAATCTGACGTAAATCAGGAAAGTCTTTAAAATCACATCGACGATAAAGAGAGGTATAAACCGGTCAAAACTGGTAGCACCACGCCATCATTTTCCGAATCAGAAGGCACTTTCATGTAAAAATGAAGACTTTGCATATCAGCATGCTTAACTTTATTCATAAGCTCTGCTGCACCGCAGTGTTGTTTTATTTTAACAAATATCTACATGGAAATATTCATATCATGTTATCTCATCGCTTACATGTATGTAAAAATATTCCATACGTAAAACAAAATATTTTCCCGCGGGAAAAAGTATTTTGCTATGTATACAAAAAATAGATTTTCCCTAAAAAAAAGAAGAGAATAAATTTACTGTGTAAAAATATTTTCCAAATAAAAGATTTGCTGCATGTAAGTGGCCATAATTAAAGCATAAATATACAGAAAACCAGGTAAAATGTTAGTTGTTTGTGAGACCTGTGGGCTGTCTTACTACGCGCCTTCCCAAATCAACACTTCATTCATCAAACTATCTCCGCTTGTCAGTCAGCCGACGACATTCGGGATAGGTAACGGAACAGCTGTCTTCAAATCTGACACTGACCCTGTTTGCATGTCTTGAAAAAGCTCTGTTTTACATTTGGGTCTTTTTCCTCCATTAGGCTCGTACACATTAGCTATATTTCTTGTCAGTCTTTCATGAAATTTCACACGTAGTGGCATTTCTATTTTTATATAACCTGAAATATTTGCTCGGCGAGTGTTGAAAATTTACAAGAAACAGTCAGCTTTATGTTTCGACTTTACATCTGGAGTGTACAACACAAAGTGAATAAATTGGGATTACATAAAAAAACAACTCAAATGAAGATTAGAACCTGCTTTTAAAAGGATCTGGTTATTGCGTAATGTTATAGCTGGATCATACAGAATACAATGGGCTTAAAACGGAAGTTTTGTTTCATGTGGTCCTATCTTTGATTCGGATGCTTAAGTGAATTGCACATATGGGAATGTTTGAGCCGACTTCAGCACTGGGTTTTCACAAAATATTGCATCTGGAAACAAACATTCTAGAACTATTAAACTGTGAAAGCAAGACATAATTCTTGTCGGTTTAAGCTAACAGAATAGGTGGATCAAATCTATCCCTGAACAAAAAAGACATGATTTTTGCCAAACTGGGCGAAACAGATCAGAACTTGGTTTCACTGAAAGAAGTCACTAATTATGTATTAAGTTTCAATTTCGAGAGCAATAAACACGCATATGCATCTGGAAAGCCAGGTAAACTACCCAAGTCCAAAATAGGACCAACATGTTGGAAATGGATGAAAGAGGTCGAAAATTCGTCGGTAGTATGCAGTTCTGTGAGCCCTTAAAAGAATTCAACATGGACAAATTACGTGACTTTATTTTCACAATCCCGCCCCTTGGAATAGTAAACCGTTAAGAAAGTTTCTTGTTTAAAAAGGAGAGATTGTTGGTTGGCAGCTGACAGAAACATTAAGCCTGTTCAGACTGAAAAGGATCATCTGTGGACCATTATTTGGATTAGGCTATATGAACAAGTATAATAATGGATACAGCATCTGTGTATTTCACGGTCCAAAAAGAAAATAAATAAAAAGAAGAAATTGTCTTAGTAGATAATATGAAATTACTGGAGACCAAATCTAAATTTTATAGGAAGACTTTGTCTTGCATTTATTTTTAAGAGTATCCAATTTTAAAATCATGATAAATATTCATATTTCACAAAGACCCAGGAGTCTCTTATCAGTGTTGTGAGTTCAACTCTGGTCAACGAAGGCCTACTTCCTCTCCATGCATAAGGAGTAAAGTTTACCAGCAACCTGCGGATGTCCATTGGTTTCCTCTGGGCTATGTACAGTTTCTTTCCACAAAGTGTATAATCCTGGCCTTCGTCCATAAATGAAATATTCCTTAGTACGTTGTACAATACCAATCAAGAAAATGTATTCTAGAGATATTCTTGTTAAATTGTAATACCTTAAATTTAACCCAACTGTTTTTATTTGAAATGTTCATTTTCTACACTGTAAATAAAAAGTGTTTGAAATCAAAGCACTTTATAAACACATTTCTGTCCCCACTTTAAAAACACATAAGTGCCATGTTTACACACACTTAGTGTTTTAAGGTTAAACATAGTGTTTTGCTTTAAAACATAATGTGTTTTACTTAAGAAGACAAAAGCGTTTTACTTTATAGAGAGATGTGTTTATATAAAACACTAAAAGGGTTTTTAAGCCTGTCCCCACTTTAAAAGCACTTTCAGTGTTTATAAATAAAACATACTTAGCGAATATTCTTTAAGGGTGTTTTAAAAGTTAGCTGCAAATTGATTCAAGAACACAAGGCAGCTTAAGATCACTTAACTCCTGAAACCGTCCTAAGTGACACCATAAATAAAGAAGAAAATACCAGAATGGATAGTAATTCAAAACTCTATTAATTTTCTTTTCAAGAAATCGGGAAAAGGCTAAGGACGAACATTGATTGGCAAACTAAAGTTGCAGAAAAAAAACCCTGTCCAATTTGCCATCATTTTTGTAGGATGTGTTTAATTTTCTTCCACCTAACTGTTATATAGGCCTGTAGTTCTGGTTAATCACAATTTCCTGAAGGAATCACGGAAACATTGGGAAAAGATTCTTGGATGTTACAGATGAAAAGCAGTGTTGTTCACATTGTACATGTATGTTCTGTGTCTCCAGCAGCCGTAACACTGTCCTTGAACAGATTTGATTCTCTGAAGATCACGAATTTAGGGCCCAGCTCCACTTCAGTTTTGTTATAAGTGATATTTTCATCGTCTTAGGTGTCCTGCAAAAAATGACAATTGAAATAAGAAGTCCTAATGGGACACCATGCCTTTTCTATAACACTGAAACAGAGAACGGAACGGCATCAAACCAGTCATTTTAAATTAACACAATCAAATTTGTTCTGTTTAGTTTTTATTGTTAAGTGCCAAACAAACGTGAACGCATTCGTCACATTTTTACTAGGATTTGAAAAAGACGTCATGAAGAATTCGGTGGTCTGTGGCAGGTTCACAGCCTTCTTAACTACCCGCGTCAAAATGTCTTCCACTGAGACAGTGGCAAGGGTAGATTATTACAGACCCAATGAAGGCAAACGAATATATATGTATGTAATACACAAGTAGTGTAACTCCGAAAAATAGAGGACTTCATTGTGACTCAGTATATCAGCATTTTAATTTGCCATCATCAGGAGAGTGATTGCACTGAAGAGGCAACGATATATATACAGTGGCCAGTCACATAAACATACAAACAGACATAACGTATGTAACAGTCCTTTATTAGTCAATAAGTTATCTAAGTTTTAGGCTTGAGCTCATGATTTTACGATTCTCTGTTACTTCTCTCATATCTCTTTATATGTTCTTACCCATAAAATCGTTGTTTTAATGTTTAATAATTCCTGTAACAGCCCACATCCATGTGCACTATATATTTATGTCGTTGCTTGCAACAATTACTGAGCTAATGATGGCAAAAATAGAATGCCAATTAAATTGAGTCACAAGGAAGTCTTCGTATTTCCCAGTTGTGTATTACACTCCCTGTGTATTACTTAATATTCTTCAGTGGCACTACAGGATACCCGTGTTTACGGGAAAACATGCTGAAGCTCTCAATACTGCATTCAACAATTTACTAGATATAAAAACAGTCTAAAACCCTGTTCATTTCTACACATGAGGACCTGATGATTTTATGTTAAACCCCTGAAGGACTGGGAGAAATTACCTATATCACCTAGTCATTCAGTCATGAAGGCGAACAAACTGAAGCAATTGCAGTCAGCAGAGTACACAATATTGTCCTGGAAAATAGATATTTAAATCGTGATAAAACTAAAGAAACGATATTTGTTTTCTTATGTACTTACGCCTTTAATGAGCAAAATCAACTTTTCACCACCCTCTCATTCAGTGTCGTGCGCTGCAATAGTGATGCAACCAGCTTGTCATTAGCTTTCTAAACTATTAGAGGCAGTGAATTAAAGCAAGTAAGGAAAATATTTGTACTACCATGTAGTCAGGACCAGCCTTTTGTCATGTTTGTTTTCAGATAAGTAAAGCATGGCTTAGATATGCAGTTCTGCTAAGAGATCTCAGGTAGGGTAATATTTTTAGCTCAAATCCCCCGGGGGAGGAGTAAAACAGGAGTCATTTTCAAATTGTCAAAAAGCCTTGGACAGAAATCTACAGGCATATGAACATTCAAAGCATGCTTAAACCTTTACTAGAGAACAGTACATAAACTACCTGGCAGTACAATTCACAATGTAATTGATGTTGAAATTATGAATCGTCAAGCATATTTTCTTTTCAAATCGGTATGAAAAGTATAAAACAATTTACATGATGTTTTTGGTCTTTAGAGTGTACAAGCTGTATCCATCACGCTTGTCAGTTGTTCACCAGTTCTCGAAGTTCTTCCCCACTCGAACGACATCTATAAAAATATTAAGGGAATGCATTATGCAGAAAATGTGTAGATCTGTACACATAACTATTTGTGTCTCTATTTTACACAGCTCAAGAATCAACCAATGAAAAAGGGCGTAAAATGAGAGCGCCCAGATGAATGTCCGTAAACCCTCGTAAAAAGCTTCGGGTGTTTTCAGTCGGTTTGGTGTGATCAAGATTTATTTATTTATTTAATTGGTGTTTTACGTCGTACTCAAGAATATTTCACTTATACGACGGCGGGAGGAAACCGGGCAGAGCCCGGGGGAAATCCACGACCATCCGCAGGTTGCTGGCAGACTGGAGAGATCAAAAAACCTGATCCGCGGAAAAACACTTTACTGACTTCAGTTTTATACATCAAACATATTGTATTTATAATCATGCTTTATTTATAAAGTAATTTGCAGGGAACAATAAAGCATCCATATATAAGACACTGTATAGTTATCAACTCAGTAAGAACAAGGAATATGCAGTAGTGCTATGTTTAACCAATAAACCTACAGCATCAAAAATAAACAGCAGCAAATAAACTAATAACTTCTTACTACACTGACTTATGATAGCTTACCATAAAATATACACACGCGGTATATTACTTGCTATAAGGCCGGTTAAGGTTTTAAAAAAATTTGGATATTTTTTTATTAGTTTGACTACATGGACAAAACATTGATTCAGTAACAAATAATCCATGATAATTTTTTCAGTATTACGTAATGCAAGAGCTGCTCAGTTATGTAATACGAAATTTAGTGGGTAAATATACCTCCTTCATTTGTGCCTGTGGGAGACACATTTACTCCAAAAAATAGAACTTTCCCATATTTTGTGAAAAAAGACAATGAGTTAATAGCAAATAAATAATCACAAGAATAAATATCACGGTGCCGTGATCAGTGAGTGTACAACACACAGTATTGTAAAACACTTTTACCGACCGAAGTAAAACACTTCTCCAAAATAAAAAACACACGTGTTTTAGTGAATAGAGTGACAAGACCCTAAAGTAAAAGAGTGTCATATATTAAAACACTTTTGCCCTGAAAGTGTTTTACAGCCAATTATACAGCTAATTACACTTTCTACACACTTTTAGGTGGATGTGTTTTAAATTAAACCGCTGGTGTTTTATTTCATGACAGAAAAGTATCTTGCTAATTTACAGTGTACTTCATTCTCTCTAAAAATGCAAACACTTTTTTACAATTTAACCTCATCAGTTCTACATCAACTTTTTGTCCTGTTCATGTCCTGCGTTGATGTTACATTTTAAAGCTGTCATTGAAATGGCTACAAACAAGAACAGTAGAACTGTATTTTACTTTGCTTCAACCATGAACACTCCAAGTTATCCCTCTTTATCATGAATTTCACGAAATTTATAACCTATGTTCCACTTTTGTATCTCTCACAAATATGAATGCAATTTTTAGTTTAAAAAGCCCACCTTTTGGTTCTGTAACGCATTTTGGTTTGTGGTGCGATAACTGAAAACGTCACTCTTGCCCAAGAAATCACGTTGCAGTCAATTTTCCGGCGTTAAAATGCTTGAAACATAATGATGAGTTCTTCTTCTCTAAGGTGAAGTTTGTTTGAAGCGAAGCACCAAGGATGTGAAAACGACATGCAGAATGATCAACGACATATTATAAGGCAATTGGTACCACGCATTCTGTTTCCTTATGGTTGATAGATGTTTTGTTAAATATAGTAACAGATTAAGTGCATGTCATAAAAGTGTAGGTAATTCCAGATATCATGGAAACTAAGGGAGTTAGCCAATTGTAAATTGCTTTCTTTAGTTTTAGAGAACTGTTGGCTTTTCCCAAACTTTTTGAAATATACGTTTATAGTGCTATAGGCCTACTGATTATAAATTAACAGAGTAACCCTTTTCTTTCTAAGCTGAAAATACACATAACTGTATCAACGTCACGATTTACTGGCAGCAGAAAATTCCGTCACAATGTGAAAATGTAATTCCGCCACGCTTACTGTCAGTCTTATAATTTGCGAATTCTATTTTTCCTTACCAGTCAAAGAATAATTGTACTTGAAAATACCAAGGTACCAGAAACACCAGGGTACCAGAAAATAAATGTAATTCTGTGAAACAGTACGACGTTTTACAGCCAATGGAAATCAAAGGTCCTTATGTAATATCGAAGTTATTCCGCCGTAATTCCGTCACCCAGAATTTGCCTATCACGTGACAGAAAAATCAACCTGAAGTTGCAGTTGTTTTTCCTCACAACAGTTCTTTGGCCAGTTGGCCAGGCCCACTTATACACCTTATGCATAAAGTCCGAATAAACTAGTTTGCTACAACAACATATTGGAGTCGGTCTGATCGGGGTAGTCCTGTAGTTCCGTCACGATAGAATTCATGTTATATGTCATCCAAGCAGTAATTTATGAACGAATTTTTTTGCCTTGCTTTTTTCCCCAGCTAAATAAACTCCACTTCTAAATTTCCATATGACTAAAAATCCTTACCACTCAGCGCTTTCTCAACCTTAGGCGTATAATTTTGTTAATGCTGTACGACACGACTGACTTACCAGCATGGGAAGCGTGAGGACTACAGACAGCGCCATCTGCGATACTACTTTCACATAGCTCAACTTAGTTTTAACAATCGCCTTTAACCATTTAATAGAGTGACTACACGACCCCAGTGTGATACATAATGACACAATTTGCTGTTAGAACCCAAAGTAACATGCGTATGGTTGGTGTGCCTGGGTAACAAAAATTGGACCAGGTATAATGCGATGACAACGCTCAATCGGTCGAAAAAGGTTAATAATTTGTTTTAAAAGGTTAGCTCAATGAATTGAGTTTCTCACGTTTTGATAACAAAGGAATGATATGCTCCTCGTAGAATTTTCAAGGAGATTCCTGGAGTTTTTATTTTTGTCTAAGGAAGTCGTCACAGTTCCTGAAAAAAGCTGGAGTCATCCCGAAATTAGCGATTGGGTCCCGTTGCTCACAACAAACATTCATTTTAATGTTCGCCTGTCCCAGTCACCAGAAATAAAGACATACTATATCATCGAGCACAAGAGTTCCTGCCAACAAGACTCAAATGTTATTGTCTATAACCGATTTGAGCCGTATGTCATCACTCAGTTACATTGTGCTATATAATGACAATGCTGTACTGGGGCTTATCGGCCCAAACAGAAGAAAACATTTCAGAGATGTTAAAACATGCCGCGGCAGTACACTCTACAACCGGAACTGCTTCGGTAAATCGGTGACAATCTTGACCACCTAAGAAATGCCCTCATAGTACTCTGTCCGTTTCGCTTTCAGACACCCCAAATACATGTAAATAAAGTGGAGAGAGAGATGGTTAAACACACAGCTTATTATTTCCATATGTTTGCGTTTCTTAATTTTTTTTCATGTATATTTAGCTGACATCAGTTAACAAATGAATGCAAAAAAACTTTGATTTTGTTATTCCTTTGCAAATGTACCTGTGCATGCAATTCGAACTCATGGACACGATGTATTTTTAAATCATATATCGTTAAAAGTTTGTGATATAGCTACGGGGATCACAACACCTTCCTCTCTAGTGTACAAACATGCAGGCTATAAATCGGAGGTCGAGGTTAGGAGAATCACAACAGGGACGACATGAAACCACAGTACCGTGCTCTCTACTGCAAAACACGCAGGCTAAAGGCCGAAGGTTGAGATTAAGAGAATCCCAACAGTGATGGAAGAAAACCACAACGTCGCAGTCTCTACTGTGCAAATACGCAGGGTGAGATAAGGAGAATTCCAGCAGGGACGGAATAAAACCACAGCACCTTGCTCTCTACTGAACTAAAACGCAGGCTAAAAGCCGATGGTTAAGGTTAGGATAGTCAAAAGCGACCAGAAGGAAACCACAGTGCCGTGCTCTCTACTGTGCAAACACGCAGGCTAAAAACAGAAGGTTGAGATTAGGACTGACTCAGTAGGGACGGTGGGGCCTCCCTGACCCAGGTGATTAGCACGCTGGCGTTGAACAATGCCCCAGGAGCCTCTCCCCAATGCGGTTGTTCTGAGTTCAAGTCTAGATCATACTGGCTTCCTCTCCGACCGAACTTGGGTAGGTCAGTCAGCAACCTTCCTTCCATCATAATGCTGACCGTCTTTGTATAAGTGAAATATTCTTGCGTGCGTTGTAATCAAATAATTAAAGCAAGCAATACTGACAGAAGTCTATTTACTGCAAAACCCGCAGGTTACACCCATGCCGAATGTGAAGAATGTGAAATTAGGAGAGATCCAGTAGGGACGGAAGGAAACCACAGCATCCTGTTCTCTACTGTACAAACACACAGGCTGTAAACCGAAGGTTGCAATTAAGAGAATGCAAACAGGGACGGCAGGAACCCACGTCACCTTGTTCTCCTACTGTACAAACATGTAAGCAAAGAGGCGAAGGTTGCAATTAGGAGAAACCCAACATCAGCAAGAGAAAACCACAGCACTGTGACAGAATTGTATTGGACAAGAATGCAGGTGAAACCTTAGCCTTAGTGGTAACCAGTTCAACCTGAATTTGAACTCGTGATTGAGATACACGTAGTCACTACCACAGAACACTTTGCAGATTTGAACTATACCTATATGTACTAGACAGAACAATACTCTTCTTGTGGCCTTCGTGGCTAAGTAGGTTTGCGCGCTAGCGTTGCGCAATGACCCAGAAGCCTCCCACCAATGGTCGCTGTGAGTTCAAGGCCAGCTCATGCTGGCTTCCTCTCCGGCCGTAGTACGTGGGAAGGTCTGCCAGCAACATGCGGATGGTCGTGGGTTTCCTTCCCTATTCGTGGTCTCCAATTTCGTGGTCTGCCAACAACCATCGGATGATCGCGGATGTCCCCTGGCTCTGCCCGGTTTCCTCCAACCATAATGCTGGCCGCCATCGTGCAAGTGAAATATTCTTTGAGCAATCAAAGAAATATATAAAATCCCAATCCATGCAGACGCGTGGGGTATGAGTATACTAAATCAGTAGGCTAAACCTGGGTTCCACATCAGCCATGTTTATATGCAGGTACCTTGTGATAATCTGGCCATGGCTGTAATTGAACACCATCCGGCAGTTTAGTGCCGATAGATCACACAACTTCTACAAGGGCAATGTACCACATTACTACACATGTGACATGACATGTACTATTTGTACAAGTATACACACGCCTCTCGTTTTGGTATGTACGGGTCATCTTAAGTAGAGAACAGAAGAAAAAAAAATGTCAACGACAGCCTGTTATCGATTTCAAATACTTTTTAATATCATCGTTTATTTTATTGTACAAGCTCAGTTGTACAAGACTCACACATATAGACTTGACACATCAGTTGGTACATAATATCCTGCACGAGGGCAGTTTTTTTTTAAAATATAATCAAACTTAAGCGATGAGCATGACGAAATGATTGCATGAATTACCAAGATTTACGAAGATCGCATGGCTGATGGAAAGGGTGGATGCCAAACAAATTTAGGAGAAAAACTACACAGATATCAAACACATCGTCGTAAGTTTTCAAATTCTGCTGAGTAATCATCTGGAATAGTGGCGCCTCTCATACACAACTCCATGTGGCAAAATTAGTGGTTGGCATACAACCTTGCATATACTTATCGTATGTGACTATACTGGCCACGCCTGACTATTTTCAATCCAAAAATCGCACAAAAAGTCTTTACAATTATAGATCAACAGATGCAGGTTACAAATTTTCCACGGAAAGCTTGCATATAATTAAATATGAAGACTTGTCTTCCAAAGGTTTACTTCGCCTCATGTGCATGTTGAATACATTTACAGCATTTGCACAACTTCAGAAACGCCGAAGCCTATACGTGTGAATCGTGCAGGGATAGAATGACAAAAACATAAATAAGGTAAAAAAAATAAGGTAAAAAATAATAATGTAAACAAAATAATATAAAAAGTAATGAACTAAAATAAATTAAACTACACATATCTGATCACAAAGCAAGGGTTATATATCTATTGAAGATCTGAGCATTTTAAGGAAAATCCGTAAGAATTAATGTACATGTCATTACAATTCCCTTCGTCTCCGAGCAGCCGCGAATATATAATGTCAATCTACACACTGGTTATCTTTCAAACATATGGCAGAACAGAATTTTACACGTTGCTGAAAACAGATTTCCTGTCAGTCTTTGAAAACTGATAGGTTTGACAATCTCATTTAAGGGGTAATTCCGCAAGTGGTTGTTGATGAAAAAGTAATATCAGATTGATTATTGCTGCAAAACACGGATCAGACAAACGTGATTCGAAATCAATCAAATCTCACCCAAAACATTACACTATGTATGGAATATACCATGAAGATTTGCAAGACGACAATCTGTCAGAAGGACGGGTCACGTACATGTAATTGCTCACATATATTCCATTTGTTACACAACAAACAAATTAGAAATCAAGCAATCGTAAAAGCTCACGGTCAAAATGAAGATACCGTAACTAATTAAAATAAAATAAAATAAAATGAAAGTTTGATCGCATCAGCTGAGAATATATTGCCGACTAATCGTTTTGTTTAAGATTAAATTTTAAAAGGGTTGCAAAAGCCATGACCACCCTTAAAGAATGTTGGGGACATTTGGTCACATACCAGATTTGACACTGGACACAATTAGCACTTCTAACATAATATATACCTGGACTAGAAAAAATGACTTAGATATACGTACGCAGAAAACTTAAGGAGAAAACTCAAAACTGTGCGTTGTACGAAAAGGACGAAACCATGTGAAACAAAACTCAGAACGTTAATAATCAACTCACGGACCATTCGCGATCATAGTTGAAATAATATTCAACTGACTTACACATGTTACACCCAGTCAAATGCAGGGATTTTAAGCTTGGGTCTAAGTTCCACATTTATCCTTACAGGTGCTAGCAACGGCATGAACCTTAGCATGTTTCTTCTGGTTAACAGTTATTACTGAAGGTGATACTTTAATTCTGAGATCTCTTTGTTGCTAAGTCTTGAATACATAATGCATTTTAGCAAAATTAATCAATCATATTGCACTTCACACGAAGTCGATGACGATGGCTGCCAGAAGCAAAAACATTATCCATTGCCAAAGGCGTTCCAAGGTGAAACCTTTGATTCCCAAAATTGGTTGGGTGACCATGCACAGCGAGGAAGTAGGTGTCGCTAGAGCTTGGCTCGTCTTGGCTGGAAGGTACCCGTTGGGCATCGCTTTGCAGACTTCATCCAACTCGGCAAAAAGACGGATGTTGTACTGGAATGCTTCCTTCGCCTCCTGTTGCACGCGACTTCGGGTGTCTGGGTCAATCTCCAGGTTGTTCATCCGACCAGTGTAGAAGCTCTTGAACTTCTTGATGTCGTCGATCTCGTTGAAATCGTAGAAAGCCACGCCTCCTTCTCCGTCCGAGAGATGCAGACATTTCTGGATCTTGTACTTCAGGATTTGGCCTCCAGAGATGTCCCCCAAATACCTAGCATAAGAGTGACTCACCAAAAGTGCTGGGTCTTGCTGACCCAGCTCACGGATTCGGCTGGCGTAATTCTGAGCGGCTGGCGTACAGTTAATAGATTTCTTCCAATTATCACCATAGTAGAATTCCAAGTCTTTCTCTATGGATGGAAGTCGTGTGAGCTCTACAGGGAAGTACATTGGACCGAAGACTGGGTCAGCTTTGTTTCGCTCGCCTTCTTCCTCAAGTGCTCTGTAGATGAAGTAGAGATCCGCCAAAAACACTCTGTAGCTGTCTCGCGTGATACGACCGTGAATGATCTGCTTAATGAAGGGCATGTTTTCCGCGCACTGATGCTCTTTCGTTGTACCAGATTTCAGCGAATGGTGAAGATCTGGTTCCTCATCTTTGGACGTTTTGTCTTTGGCTGTTTCATCTTTGACTCGAGTTGCATAGGCGTCCGTCATGTTTTTGGCAATGTCGTCCAACTCCGCGAACAATTTGATGTTATACTGGAAAGCCATGCGGGCTTCCTCCTCAATTCTCTTGCGCTCCTCTGGTCCTACTTCTAAAGAGTTCATCCTGCCCGTGTAGAAACTTTTGAACTTTTTGATGTCTGAAATCTCGTTGAACTCATAAAAATGGACACCTTCGCCTTCTTTGGACAAGTTCAAACACTTCTGAAGTTTGTACTTCAAGATCTGTCCACCTGATATATCCCCAAGATACCTCGCGTAGGCATGAGAGACCAGAAGCGCTGGGTCATTCTGACCAAGCTCTCGGATTCTATCCACGTACACTTGAGCTGCTTTGGTGCAATTAATTTCCGACTGCCACTCTTTCCCATAGTAAAATTCTAAGTCATTCTCTATTGTGGCTTTGCGACTGAGCTCCACGGGGAAGTACATCGGGCCAAAGACAGGGTGGTCTTTGTTTCGCGCCCCCTCTTCTTCCAGAGCAGTGTACACGTAGTATAAGTCCGCCAGGAAAACGCGGTAGATTTTCCGTGTGATCGTTCCGTGTATGATGTGTTTGATAAAAGGCATATTTTCTGCGCTCTGATGCTCTTTCATCGTTCCAGATTTTAGTGATTTATGAAGGTCTGGCTCTTCAGCAGACTTCGTTGGGTTCTCCGTAGGGGTAGATTTGCCTTTGGCATTAAGGTTGTATCCATTGGGCATCTCTGAAGCAATCTGGTCCAATTCCGCAAAGACGTCTATGTTGTACTTGAACGCCATTCTTGCTTCCTCTTCAATCCTGGTGCGAGTTGCCGCGTCAACCTCGAGGGAGTTCATCCTTGATGTGTAGAAGGTTTTGAACTTCTTCACGTCATCGATTTCGTCGAACTCATAGAATCGAACACCTTCTCCAGTCTTGTCCAAGTTCATGCACTTCTGCAGTTTGTACTTCAGTATTTGCCCGCCAGACAAGTCCCCGAGATAGCGGGCGTAAGCATGAGAGACAAGTAGTGCGGGGTCACGCTCACCCAGCTCATGGATGCGCTTCACGTAAGTTGATGCAGCTTTATTGCAGTGAATCTGGTTTCTCCAGTTGTCGCCATAAAAGAATACCAAGTCTTTCTCCAGAGCTGGGACTCTGCTCACTTCCACAGGGAAATACATGGGCCCAAACACAGGATGGTCTTTATTCTTTTCTGCCTCTTTTTCAAGCGCCTCATAAACGAAGTAGAGATCGGCCAGAAAGAGACGGTAGATCTCTCTGGTGATGCGTCCATGGATAATGTGCTTAATGAAGGGCATGTTTTCAGCACTCTCATGCTCCTTCATTGTTCCAGACTTCAGGGCGTGATGGAGATCCTTCTCTTCCACCACTTGCCCATTTTCTTCTCTTTTCACATTAGCGGCTTTGGCTTTAGCTTCCTTCTCCTTCTCTGTTTCAATGTACCCATTAGGCATAGACAGAGCAATCTGGTGAAGTTCGGCAAACAGGTCGATGTTGTACTTGAAGGCTGTTTTGGCTTCTGCCTCCACAAGTCTGCGGGTGTCGGCAGGCATTTCGAGAGAGTTCATTCTGGAGGAGTAGAACGACTTGAACTTTTTCACGTCATACACGTCATCGAATTCATAGAACCCCAGGCCTTCGTGCGCAGAGGGAAGCTGAAGACATTTCTGTAGCTTGTACTTGAGAATCTGTCCCCCTGACAAGTCTCCCAGGTACCTGGCGTAGGAATGGGGGACAAGCAGGGCGGGGTTATCCTTACCCAGGAAGTGGATGTGCTCCACATAGGCCTTTGCGGCGGGAGTACACTCGATCTGGGACTTCCAGTCACTGCCGTAATAGAACTGTAGGTCCTTCTCAATGGACTGACATCTGTTCAGTTCAACGGGGAAATACATGGGTCCGAACACCGCGTGGTCTTTGTTCCTTTCGCCTTCCTCTTCCAGGGCCTGGTAGATGTAGTAGAGGTCGGCCAGGAAGATCCTGTACAGCTCTTTGCTCATCCTCCCATGGATGATCTTTTGGATGAAGGGAGATTTCTCTGCCATCTCGTGTTCACGCTTCGTTCCACTCTTCAGAGAGTGGTGAAGCTCAGCCTGATCCGCCATCTTGTCTGCAAAGAGAGGGAAAATTGACTGACCTTTAATAGGGAAAGTAAGAATCAACAATTGCCTTAAAAGAGATACAGAAGTGCCGCTCATTGATTGGTAGAAATTTTAGGTACTCTATAGTATATTAATTTATGTATGACCAAAGCTGCAAGATTTCAGCCTAAAAATCCTATCTCTGCTGCCAGCCAATCAGCATCGATTCTGTATCCCCTTTAAGGGTTTCAGTTTCATAAAAAAATACCAAAGAACCTTTCCTTTTCCAATTAGCATGCAGGTGGGTTAATTCAGGCTCCTTCTTCATAACCCTTTTCAATAGTCGATCATGTATATAGGGGGTCTTTTCATAACTTTGCCTCAAATACTGTTTCTCAGTAACATTTTTTAAATGTACACGAATGTACAAATTCCTAATAGGGTTTTGGACAAAAGTTTGTGGATACTGTACATATAATAACCTTGGAGAGTCCTAAATCGTGACTAGGTGGGTGAGGGAGTCAACTTTGTTTAAGTTGATTTCAATACTTCCAGCACATAAAACACCTACCAAATAATTCAATACTCCCAGAGGTTTTTCGAGACGATTTCTTTTCAGAAACTCAACCTGAACAAATCAGAAAACTCAATATTTTTCATCAAAATCTATGGAGAACTCAATTTATTTCATGAAAATCCAATAAAAAATTTGACTAAAACTCAATTTTCCAATATTTTCCAAATTATTGCATTTACAAGAAAGTGGACTTGTGGCAGAAGAATATAGGGGAATTCAGGGAATATACATAGTCTGCTAAGCCAGTTCTGTTGCAGAAGTATAGCTTGTGTAGAATCCAGTAGAGCGTGTCACTCCTTTCAAAGATCACATAATTCTAAACCCTTTCACACAAAGTCAACAGATGACGTTCTTAAATTGTTACAACTCAGTTAGCATGCTAGTGCAGCATAATAACCCAGAAGCCTCCCTCCAATGCGGTCGCTGTGAGTTCAAAGCCAGCTCATGAAATGTTCCTTTCTGGCCACATGGGGGAATGTCAGCCAGCAACCTGCAGATGGTCATGGGTTTCTCACGGGCTCGGGCTGGTTTTCTCCCACCATAATGCTGGCCGCCGTCAAATATAAGTCAAATATTCTTGAGTAGGGCATAAAACACCAATCAAATAAATAAACAAATTGTTACAACAAATTAGCTTTTGTTTGTAAAGAGTAGCACACAAAAAATATTTGTTGGTGATATCTTTTTTCACATTTTATACATAAACCATTGTTTCACAGTGTAATACAAGCCCCGAAGCCCTCCATCTTGAACAAACACACAATCTTAACTATTGTTGAATTAAGACAACAACGACGGTGACTCTTATATAAGGGATGATGTCCAAAAATAGTCGATAGTGTTATTAAGTGTCTGCTTTCTCTTCCTTTTTTTGAAGTCTTCATTACATCACCTCAGCTTATACAGTAATTATATGTTTTCCAGTAACTGCCCAAGCCAGAATGTAAATTTAAACCTCCAGGGCAAGTTGTGATATACATGTAATTTGGAAACTTGCAAACTATTTAAGCATCAACAAATTAATTGCTCAATACCATTTGCTGAAGCACAATTTTTAAGAATTTCGAAATAAACTACGCATGTTCTGCAATGAGACGTTATCATTATTAGTAATAAGAATACCCAATCTGAAAATTTACAACAAAGCTGAACCAGCACATTTCAGTTCCAAGCTGGGCAACCAAATACATGTACAATTTACACTTGGAATAAACATTTTTTTCAATACAATCTCCATAAAGCCTTCAACAACTTCCTCAAGAATACAGTCAATTTTGACAATACAAGAATTTTAGTTGGAATTTATATCAAATATCTACCACAAACTAGTTTAAGTGCCAAACGTATTTCAAAAAAGTAATTGTCTTAATTCTTTCTGAAAGTGTATGCATGTGTAAATGCAATCAATTTGCGCTGATTCAGACGTGGTTCTTAAGATATTTCAGTATTAATATTCAGGGGATATATTTTTTTTCATGTACATGAATTTACCTGAACACCTGGTTGACAAATGCCACTATGCCTACCGCTGCTGAATTTAATCACATTATTAATTAAGCCTGCCCGAAGTGCGTAATCACATTATAGATTTAATCAGCTGTGTGACAAGCTGTGACGTTCTTTGCTCGCAGTTACAGCCACACTCATCATTTTTTCTGTCTCATTCATCTTATCTCCTATATTACCTTATTACCTCTAATTGTTACAACCCTCAACTCCGATGATGTCATCCATATTACCATGATAAACAGAAATAATATATTTTTTTTAAGGTACATGTAGTTGGCATTTATTCAAGTAACAAATGCATACATACTTACTTACTTCTACATAAGATGAAGACAAATGACAACTACAAGTTAACAGCTGGTTCTACTGGGTTTTTTCCTCTACACACATCGAACCTATCATAACAGGGAATCCTGTTCCTGGTTAATCCAAAACATAAAACATTCATTTTGTGACATTTAATCAATGGCTTTAACATTTTGATGCGTAACAGAAAGGGAAATTACTGTTAAATGTACGCTGGTTTGTGTGATCTACATCTAGCTCACATGTAGCCTTTACAAGCCATCAGGCTAACATCTGACTGATACATATACCGTACCCTTATGCCCATCCTCCATGGCCAAGTTGCTTACTTTTCCCAATTCTAGAAAGCTGTGTTGCGATTTGTTTGGAAGATTCCATGCTACCCTACTGGAAAAATGTGAGTTTCAACATCAGAAATAATATTCTATGAGATTTATTTGCCTGTAACCATGTACTTTTTTGGACGACATTTTAGGCCATTTACAGTTTGTTATAAAAGCCTCCATTGTTGTAGCAGCCTCCATTTTGTAAACGCATGTACATGCCAGTGCCGCTCCTAACCCCCATTTCCCTGCAAACATCAAGTACAGTGTACAGACTCAAGGACATGGCGATAACAAATCCCATTCTGTTGCTTACTGGTCAAGGCTGATTCCAGATCTACGTATGTTGGGTTGAACTTATTATTATAAGTCTGCACCCATTATTTTAAGTCTGCACTGCACCCATTATTTTAAGTCTGCACCCATTATTCCAAAACATCACCAATTATTACAAGCCTGTACCTATTATTACAAGCCTGCACCTATTATTACAAGCCTGCACCTATCATTATCGCCAAGCTTGAATTAAAAACTAATCTATAGCGCTATCTTCAAAAGAGGACTTTGAGGCTTGCTGACCCACCTGCTTGTGCATATCAATACCAAATACATGGCTGACATCAAATAATACTGTACATGTAGGTACAGAGAAAGTCCCAGTGAGATCTCCTTATTTCAAATTCTGACCAAATCCATGCAGGGCCATTCTTAAAATATTCTGGCTAATGAAAAAGTTGGGGACTTTAAAGAGAGAGAGAGAAAGTGAAAAGTTTTATCACAATATCAATAAAATCTGTTAGAGTTGGGCCCTTTTAAGAAGGGTCAGTTGGGATACGTCCAACAAACATATTTTTAACGATATCCCAATCAAGAGCACAGGCACTGTATGTATAAACAGAAAAACGTCTGCCATCTAAAGTGTCAAGAACAGAAAGCCTCTTACGTAGCCAAAAGCTATTATAGGCCTATATGTATACATTTCTGTCATATTTATATGGTGAATAATATGAAACTGAAAGTGGTCCATGATTTCAATTAATACATGTACTTCCAATTTATAAGACCTGAAGGACCCATTCATGTATAAACTCTGAGAGTGCCTAATTCACCTTACGAAGCATCCATGCATGACTTCATACTAAACTGTGATACACTACCACGGTACCTGTATGAACTTGTCATTGGATCATATATTATAACTGACAATTAATGCAAAAAATTACATCAATCCCAATAAAATTTCTGATGACGAAACTAATAATCTTAATTTGGATGCAGCAGAAATAGATTGGCTCTAGCGAGAATTCAATTCCAAGCTTACACTACAGCTGTCTAACCTCAATAATGAGCTAAATGCATGGGACTGATTCGTTACTGATAACGAGCCCAACAACATGCAAATGAATAATCCTGCACATTAACATTTTCAACAGTTTTGTAATGCAACATGCCTTTTTGTGGCTGAAATTATCACTGTTAGCTCAAACCATTTTCACAAAACTAATGAACACCATTTGCTATGAATCGTGCAACTCATAACATTTAGTTATATATAAACTACAAACGTTATAATTGAAGTATTTACTAGACAATTTAATACAGTACATGTATTTACTTTTCGATCCAGATGTGCTACAAGTATTTTAAAATTCTAATATTGATTTACTGTCACATGTGTCAGAATTTCAATGTAAACACACCGAGTCCACACTATTAATTTTCTAGACCCAAATACTGTGGGCCTAAATCTAGCATTCACGATGCTGATATTTTGTCAGTTATGCCGTCAAAATGGCAAATGGCAAGGCATATCTGAGAAGACAGAATATTTCTGGATGGGGGGAGGAGGGGGACACAGAGAATTTGTAAGAAATAGACAGTCGCGTGCCGGCAGTGACAAATAACGCACGAAAGCATGCCTGGGCGATTTCATTCATCCATTGATTCGATCAGCTGGCGGAATACATTAACGTCTACCGGTACCCTAACTACAAAGAAAAATAAATCAAATCACTTCCTTTGCGAACAACTGAGAGAGAATTTTCGATCACTCCTAATTTCTTTGTTCCAGACTTCTACAGGTGACTTACCAGCCGCTTGAGTGGCTTGCATTATTGCTTTGTTCGGCGGTGAACTTGTATCCCCCTTCCTCGTTCCGCACTCGACTGCAGACTGCACGATTCTCCGCCCTGCTCAAGCTTTTTACTACCAGTGTCACGTGGGATAGCGTACTCCTGACCGTGTTAGAATTTTGCATGCGGGCGGTGGGGGGTGGGGGGTCCGATATTACCATAAAAATATGTTCAGTCAAATATACGAAATGTCAGAATGTTTTCTCACTATGAAGGCTAATTCTGTCTTGTACGCGATTTGAAATAATTATGTTTAAACATATTTAAAAAAATATTCAGTCAACGGCAGTAGTATGCGTCACAATAGCACGGAAATCAGACAGACATTGTGGTACTTTCACGTTTTTATTACCTGATCTCCTGCCAGATTTACCATTTTTTCGCAGACGCAGTAGATGGTTGTCTTAAATATTTGCAGCATTTAGTGACAGTTACGCGTCCTTCTTCTCAATAAAGGTAACTTAGAACTCAAGTCGACGTTTTTGCTTTGTGTAAAATACACATATATACTTCAAAACTTTATTTGAAAACTCAGATTTACGGCGAAGAACATGTGGAAACATTTTTCGCGTTTTCGAGTATTTACCATCAAGGAAATCTCCTGACAAGGAGGGTTATTTTCCTAACTCCTGGCAGAGTTAAAATTTTGTGTCTCCTGCATCGAAATTAAAGGATGAAAAACGCTGAATTCAGCTCGTGCACAAATAAATAGGAACATGGCTATAGGTTGCCTGAATAAAGATTCTCAATGCCCATTGAAAACTAAAATGAAGTTGTTATGAGCGTTTTGGTTCAAATCTGTTAGATGTTGCGCATTTCCATCCTCCTGCCAGAGAATGTTTTTATGCCAATCTCCTGACACTGACGGTTATTTTATTACTACTTCATACTCCTGCCAGAATCAGAATATTTCGACAAATGCGGAAGCGGAGGATAACAAAAAGACATACTCCTGGCAGTGGCAAATCTATTTTAGAGCAGATGGCGGTCAAACTGTAAATATTCTAATAATCGACACACATATGAACACGACGTGGCAGTCATTGTAAGCCTCCTGTGGACACACAAATGTTGTATTATCTCAGGGATGGATTTCAGCTCTGTGACATGTTTTAGTGAATAATGATGCACAGTGAAAGCAGACTCGTGACCTCATAAGTTTAAGTTGCGAATTTGCAGCTTAAGCTTTATGAGTGCTCTTAAATTTACCGTTTTGTGCGTGTATGTATTAAAATATAAATACATGTAAATACATGCAGGTCTATTTTGCAAAGTGTGTCAGTGCATTAAACAAAAAAAACCAAAAAACAACAACACAAAAAACACCATTTGTAGAAAAATTATATTTATATTTTCATAACTGAATATATAATTATTTTATTAAGGTAACATCAAAGGCACATCAGTGGTAGACGAAATTGTTATTTTCATTGTTATTACCGAGATAGATTTCAATGCATTTCCCTTACATATAAATCCGACCACCTTCGTATGTCCAAAATTCTTGAATATCTTGGTGTAAAACAACAACCCAATAAGTACATAACGAAACCATACACATGCAGTTGCAGGTATATGCTGTATGAGAGAATTAAAAATAAAATATACTTGATAGGAATACAAGTGATTGTAACATTAATGATTGAACATCACATGTAAGCAGGGTTTTTTTTGTAATAGCGTCTTTTGTTTGTATTTGAATTCTAATAAAAGATTTGTCTTCACTTTATGTATAAACTATATTCGCTCTAACAAAAGTAACACATCAATATTTCAATATGTGAACTCTGCTTGAAAGGGTTAGCTTACCTTTAACGAACTTTGGTTCAAATTAAATACGTTCTCCAGGGATTTCCAAAGTTATACCATTACTGAAAGCTGGTCATCATTCAATATGGGCTTTGTGGAAATATATCTATTATAGGAATGAATGAATCGGGCTTAACATCAAGTCCATTAAAAGACACCATGTGTACAGTAGTTCCATTCTTTACAGGTGACCTTATTCCCATGCACAGGCGTTTGTTCAGTCAGTGTCACAAGCTGCATAGGAAAGAACATGCCACATTTTTGTTTGTATGCTTGGCCACCATGCTGTGAAATCTTACAATGCGTGGTGGGATATGAATGAACTGAGCCCATTAGGCTGTGGAGTACAATGCCTCATGAGACAATGGTTACTGCAGACATGACTGAACTTGGTGGAGTTCTTGATGTGATTTTTCTTATTATTTTTCGTAATAGAAAATTTTAAAACAATAAACTTAAAGAGCTTATTACTGCACGACAGATCGAAAATAACAAACACGTAGGAAAAAAGGTACTAATGTTATAATGATAGCCTAGAATTACTAGTAAAATAACCAAACTTCATTCTGTTGTGTAATGTATGGAGCTACATACACAAAGTCCCCATACTACAGTTTGGGAATTTTAGAAATTAAAGAATATAATTAATTTATTTTCTGCCAGTTTGATACACAACTCCATCCATCAACCTCTCTGGGAAATTTTTGGGATTGAGTAATAATGGGGATAGCTTTCTAGCCATTGAACCATATATTGGCTAAATTTAACCATGGAGAATAGAAGTGGTTGTGACTTTGAACTTACATATATTTATCTATATACTTCTACGACACATTGGTCTAGTTAATGGACGGAGTAAACTTTATCAAAGAGGTATCAAAGTACCTATGGAAGCCAGTTATATTTAGTGCCACGCCAAAAAATATATCTCAAAAATTGATCTCATAATTACGAGAGAGAGTTCTCGTAATTTCACGATAGTTCCTGGTATAGCATAAACATATTTTTCTCTCATAAAACATCTTCAAGTGTCCGGTAGCGCTGATTTGCCTCTCAATAAACTGGGCAACTTCCCAAATAGCAAGGTTAAAATACCTCCTGAATAGTTCTTGTGAAAAACAGAATTCTCCAGTTTACAGTGACTTGCTTTACAAATGTGAATAATTTCATAACGAATATCACTTTCAAGTTCAAGTTAACAATTCCAAAAAAAAAAATCTTTACAAAATTTGTGTCGATGTAACAGTAACATTTATGAAAGTAGGCGATTAAACGGAAAAATATCTTGTCATGTTAATTCGAGGAAAACTTTTCTCATTATTTATACTAGATATAAAGTGCTATTTATACGTCTGCAAAATTCAGGGTTAACCAGTGCCGGAACAAACACACAGTTGGGAACATAAGCTGTAACGGAAATAACCGAACCTTGCCGAAGTGAGTTATCGTCACATGACGCTGGCTGCTCGGCTTCACGTGATTCTCAACCTGTCTTCATTTCGAGCGTGGCCGAAACTGAAACATTATCAGTGCTCGCCAGGAAGTATTTTGATAGCTGTAGGTGATAGTGCAACTTCAGTGGTAAGCTGAGCACACGTCATGGGAATTTGAACTGTCACGCTGCTTACATTTATACGCCCAGATCTCAGCTTACAGAGATTTGAACTGCCGCATTTCTACCACCGTTGTTGTTGTTTTATATTACCATCAATACCAACTTTGTGAACCAAAAGCTACGCGGGATTAAGTTAAAATTGATTTGTCTAATGAACAGATCAACAGAGAGTCCACCAGTTTAATAGATTTTGCCGTATATGTTTTACCGAGATCAGACGCAGTGCTAAACATAACAATTCGAGACCGCGGACATCCGCCTTCCGGGCACTTCACCCGCTCGAGTCAGCGGCAAGTAGACTACGAGGTGAAAGATAACATTCTGAGAATTACAGTATCTTTTACTACAGAACAATCTGCATAGCATATATAAATTATGAACGTTAACAAGACCTAGTTTTGGACTTATGAGGCCGTGAAGCAGAATTCCCTGGTTAATTCCATGTTATTTTGACAATGTTTTCACTGCGGTGTCTTCCCGAGGAAAGCTTGTTAGCATGAGAAAAACTGCTAATGCCTGGATGTCCGCATTCTCAAATAAACTAGAAATTAGTATGAACTGGTATTGTAAACATGGTGAAGACTTTAACCTAGTCTGGAGAAGTATTTGGATAGGCTATACTCATAGCAACCGAAGCTCTAGTTGGAGACCCTAGCCTCCATTAACAGATTGAGGTGTAAATTATTGGCTGAGGTGGCTCAGACGTTGGAGTTTGCATTGTAAATGATGTGGATGCTCAAATTCCAACCTGTCCTATGAGCCGAGTCAGCAATGCAGCCGTATTGAGAGATCACGCTGGTTTGGAAGAGAGAGGGTGAGGACTCTCACAAACCAAGGCTAAAAGACGAGCCGAACAACAACAAGAACATTGTTCACTATCGTGAAATCACGGGACTTCACGAGAGCCCCCACCCTGTCTTGTCCAGTGTGATCTCTTGATAAGGCTGCAATGCCGATGGGGCTTATTCTCTTCTATGTGGTGATGTAGCATGAACCAGTGGAGTCTCCAATTCCTACCTAAACTAAATCCAAGACGATTCTGTTTCTCCCACTCAGTTCACTCAAAACACTGTGACATGAACACGTTACAGCATTGTACAGAATTATCCGGCATCAGTTATTTGTAGGATATTGTGACTGAAGCTGGAAATTCCCATTGGATATACTGTAGATGAGATAATTATATCAATAACATGGTATGTAGTAATATATGTTTCCAGGGAGTAGTTTTATGACACTTGTACACTGATGTCAGATTTGTTTCTCGGGCGTAAAGGGTGAGTCTGAAAGTCAGGCTGCATCGCTTCATGGTCAGTGTAGAGTAGGTCTCAGATTGTCATTTTAAATGTAAATTCTAAAAATCTGAGCAATCTTGGACTTTGTGAACTCGACTATCCTTCTGATCAAACAGCCAAGTGCACGTCATATTTATTCTCTCCCTATCACACTGCCCCAGCCTAGCTCATGCTGACTTCCTCTCCGGTCGTACGTAGGAAGGTCTGCCAGCAACCTGTGGATGGTCGTGGATTTCCCCCGGGCTCTCCCGGTTTCCTCCCACAGTTATGCTGGCCGCCGTCGTATAAGTGAAATATTCTTGAGTATGGCGTTAAACACCAATCAAATAAGTAAATAAATAAATATCACATTGCCACATACAATTTAGTAAAGTACTGGTTATCACACTAATAGTCATGCAGTTAATTTTTAGCCTGGACTTTCTGGATGATATGTTCATATTCTGATCTGACATTTTACAACACCTATGAGTTCGTGAGCTATTATGTTTGCTCCTGCCTGCCGCCTTGGAAAAACATAAGAGTACAGTAGATAAGCTGAAGTGTGTCAGATCAAGTTAATTCAGCACATGTAAGGCCATCCTTAAAAAATTGCTTATTTGGTGTAACCTATGAAACAAAATAGGGTTGGTTGGTAGGGAATTCTGTTTTTTTTTTATTCTGGCTTTTGAAAAAGATAGGTATTTTGAGATCAACATGGAGGGAAATATAAAACAGCTTCAAAAATACCCCCCAAAAGTTTTTGAGTAGGGCCCTATTTGAAGGGTAAGTCGAATTACGCCCAGTGAACATATTTTTAAGGATGGCCTAATAGATTGGTAATATCTTCTATTTTTTTTTAAAAATTTTTGCAGATGCATGTGTTTTGCGTGTTGGCCATGCTGGTCGTTCAGGCTGCTGGAGACACCTTGTACTTCCAGGCACATCAAGATGTGCCCTCACCCCTTCCTGACAGCACCGACGGAGTTATGTGCCCTGACGGGAGATCAGAGTGTGCCATAGGCCAGACCTGCTGTCAGCTTACCTCTGGGGCTTACGGCTGCTGCCCGTACCCGAGGGTAAAATACTGATGCAACAATAGTTGCAATATTTACTGAAATGTAAACAAACTCACAACTTCAACCAGTTGTGCATGTCGATCGATTTGTTCAGTATTTGGCACCGGCAGGATGTTTGTGTCCTGTCTAGGAAGTTTCTTTTAGAGTCTGTCTGTCTGATATCTGATGAGGTGCATTTAGAATGTTTGGTTTCTGGGAAGGTACATTCAGGATGTTTGTCTGATATCTGATGAGGTGCATTCAGGATGTTTGTCTGGTACCTGGGGAGATATATTTAGGATGTTTGGTAGCTGGAGAGGAACATTCAGGATGTTTGTGTAGTGTTGGGGGAGGTACAGTCAGGATGTTTGTCTGGTATCTGGGGAGGTACATTCAGGATGTTTATCTGGTATCTGGGGAGACACATTTAGGAAAGTTGCCTAGTATCAGGTGAGGTGCCATTTGTAAGTTTGTCAGTCATGTGGTGAGGTACAATCAATAGGTTTGTCCGTTATTTTGGGGAGAGCAGTGACTTTTGAGGTTTTGTCCCGTATCTTGTGATGTACAGTAAAGAGGTTTGGGGAGGCATGTTAGTTTTTTTCTGGTGAAGGAGCTACTGTGTGGTTAGGAGGTTTGTCTCATATTTGGGGATGTGCAGTCAAGAATTTTGTCAAGTGTCTCATGAGATGCATTCAAGAGGTTTTCCTGCTACATGTACATAGTGAGATTTAGTAAAGGTTGTCCATTACCGCTGAGGCGGTGTCTGGAAATTTGTGAAATACTGATAAGGTCCATTCAGAAAACTTGTCTCGTATGTGATGAGTTGAATGTCGGAAGTTTGCCCAGTGTCAGATGACATGCAGTCAGCGAGTTTGTGCAATGTTTCATGCGATGCAGTTTCCTATAATTGGTGTCAGATATGTAATATCTTAATATGTACACGTATACCTTAATGTAGTCATTTTGGTGAAATCTTTTGTTATGTTTTCTAGTACATGTCTTGCATCACCAATGAAATAAGGAAAGCAATTTGTTGGCAGGCTGTGTGCTGCAAGGATCATCTGCACTGCTGTCCTGAGAGGTGGAGATGTGACCTTCGTCGCAAGAAGTGCTCCCGCGGGAAGGAACACCTCCCCCTATCTGTTCACTCACCTGCCAGGCTCATTAATGATAACGGCATTGATCACCTGAACAGGGAGACAATAATATTATCAGAGGAGAAAAACAAGCTGCAGCGAGAGCAAAATGAACTGATTAAAAACAAAATCGCGTTGACAGAGGAAAAAATTCAGCTGACAAAGGAGGAAATACAGTTAGCACAGAATGAAAATGAGTTGATCCAAAATGATATCAGGCTGACACAAAAGGAAATGAAATTGACAGAAAACAAAGTCATTTTGACAGATAATGAACTAGCTCAAGGAGTGAATAGGAGTGTAAAGAAAGATGTGGTGTGTCCAGGTGGTCAGTCGGAGTGTCCACAAGGAAGCACCTGTTGTGAACTGGCCTCTGGTCAGTACGGATGCTGTCCTTTACCCAAGGTAGGATCAACTCATCCAAGTTGACAAGATTTGCTATATTTGTTCTAAAATTTTGTTTCATAACCAAAGTTATTAATTTTGCTAGAATCTATGCGTTATGTTGATCTTGTGACCGAAGGTTTGGCTGGAACATGAAATCATATTCTACTGGAAAAATGTAAGGTTTGTAACCAAAAGTAATATTTATGATATTTATATGCTGTTCAAATGGATATTTGTCTGGTGAACTTGTAGAGCAGTGAAGCAGCTTTTGAATACCCCCAAGTAATCGAGAAAACACATCATGTAGTCAACTCTCCTTACGATAACATTCTTTATAACCGAATATTCAACAGCCGACCAAATTATATCGGGGGGGGGGGGGGGGACACAAATGGACATGTATGCAAATTTGGTCATTACAAGAGAATATTTGACTTCAGACTCCAAGTGCTGTTTTCCTGCACAATAGTACATCACTCCAGACATTTGTGTTCGTTACACTGGTAGGATTCACAGGGTGCTGGTGCCACACGCCAGTTGTCGCCCGTGCGATAAAAAGAGGTTTGGTTGAATGCTAAAAATATTGTTCGAGTGAGAAGTAATAATGATACCTCATGACACACTTAGCGAATCGTGTCACACAAGAAAGCGTGGATGACTACAGATATTTTCCAGAGATAGCTGTACACATTTAACCGAAAATTAAAGCTGGAATAAAAGTGATTCAGTATAATTGAATAGTGTACATGCGTTTGTTGAATTTATTTCACTGCCAGGTACACATGAACTTGTAGGAGTACTGCATGGCAACAGAAGTCTCATAAAAGATGATAATGTATATAGGGCCCATTCATCATAACGACTTATCCGTTGTAACAACACAAACTTCTGGAAAATACTTGGTTGTTGTGAAGAGTGTTGACTGCATAAATGTGACGTAACTTTAAGTTCTTTGCACTGTAAAAAAAAATAACATTATCAAAATGCTGATGTTTGTAATCTCCATGGTGCTATAATTCTCTGGGTTTGGAATGGCATTACTGTCATGGATGCACAGATACATGCATGAACATTAGCTGTTGGAAACTTCCTTTCTGCAGGCTGTGTGCTGTTCTGACCACCTCCATTGCTGTCCCACCGGCACAACCTGTGATACTGCTCAGGGCAAATGTAACAGAGGTGAGGTCAGCACTCTCTGGCTGAAGAAACAACCTGCCCTGCCCAGAACCAGTGTTGGCAATGTGGTGTGTCCAGGTGGTCAGTCCCATTGTCCAGATGGAAGCACCTGTTGTAAACTGCTCTCTGGTCAGTATGGATGCTGTCCTTTACCCAAGGTGAGACTATTACATATATTTAATGTAGACAGTTAAAGGAAAATGCCAGTAGATGTAAAAGCATGGGAAAAAACATTAGAAAATTTGCTATATTCTTTACTTGTTGAACAGTTTAGGAGCCAAATCACTAGGCTAGGGATCATAATTTTTTTGTCTTCTCCTAGGAAAAACTTTGAATAAGAATTTGCATTTCTTAACCTTTCCTGTCAATGAAAAGTGCGATGAATTATAATTTTTGGGGGGTTTTCAATAAAAGGCTGTATATGTACTTTCAGAGCTAGAGCATTTCAAGTATTACGTGACCTAAGTCAGTGATTTTTTTTGTTTAATGAAGCTTGTGGGTTGTTGGTGTACTTCATGAAGAAAGTTGTAGTTCAGAACAAAGTCAAACAAATGTCATCCAGCAAAAGGAGAAATTCTTTAAATCATGCATAAAGGGAAAGGGAAACGGTGTAGATAATTGAATTATTAATTAAAAAGAATGAAAATTTGGAGAAGCCATTCTTGATCGAAGCACAGTCCCACTTATTACAATCCTTTAAATTGTCATCCAGTTTACACAGTTATATAATTTGCCTGTGGTCAATCATGGGAAGGTCTGCCAGCAACCTGCAGATTGCCTGTGGTCAATCACGGGAAGGTCTGTCAGCAGCCTGCAGATTGCCTGTGGTCATTCACGGGAAGGTCTGCCAGCAACCTGCAGATTGCCTGTGGTCAATCACGGGAAGGTCTGCCAGCAGCCTGCAGATTGCCTGTGGTCATTCACGGGAAGGTCTGCCAGCAACCTGCAGATTGCCTGTGGTCAATCACGGGAAGGTCTGCCAGCAACCTGCAGATTGCCTGTGGTCAATCACGGGAAGGTCTGCCAGCAGCCTGCAGATTGCCTGTGGTCAATCATGGGAAGGTCTGCCAGCAACCTGCAGATTGCCTGTGGTCAATCACGGGAAGGTCTGCCAGCAACCTGCAGATTGCCTGTGGTCAATCATGGGAAGGTCTGCCAGCAACCTGCAGATTGCCTGTGGTCAATCACGGGAAGGTCTGCCAGCAGCCTGCAGATTGCCTGTGGTCAATCACGGGAAGGTCTGCCAGCAACCTGCAGATTGCCTGTGGTCAATCACGGGAAGGTCTGCCAGCAGCCTGCAGATTGCCTGTGGTCAATCACGGGAAGGTCTGCCAGCAACCTGCAGATTGCCTGTGGTCAATCCACTGGGAAGGTCCACCCTCCCGAAAAGCAGTACACCGAATTGCCTGCAATGGTCAATCAGGGTCTGCTTCCAGCAACCCTACCAGATTGCCTGTGGTTCATTTCTGTCCGGCAAACACCAGTTGCTTACCATGATTCAATCCGCGAGGAGGTCACCAGCAGCCTGCCACGGATTGCTTGTGGTCAATCACGGGGGGTCTGTGACCCACGGATTGCCTGCTGTGAGGTAATCCTTGTGGGAGGGTCTGTCCGTGACCTGCAGTTGCCTGTGGTCAATCGCCGGAGGTCTGCCACAACCTGCTCATGGTCAATCACGGAGGTCGCCGGCGGCACTGGATTTCTGGCAGTCTGTCGGCAACCTGCCCTGTGGTCATTCTGTCAGCAACCTGCAGATTGCCAGCAACCTGCAGATTGCCTGTGGTCATTCACGGGAAGGCCTGCCAGCAACCTGCAGATTGCTTGGACTTCTAGGCTCTACCCAGTTTCGTCTGATCGCAATGTTAGCCGCCATTGTAGAAGTGAAATATTCTTGAGTACACCATCTAATACCGTAAACAAATAAATCCATATGTATCATTTTTGTTTATTAGCTATTTGGGACCTTCTGGCAGTTCGAGTTGAATCAAGGAATTTTAATACACATGTACGTGTCTAAAATTGATACAGTCCATTTCTGCAGGCCGTGTGTTGTTCTGACCACACCCACTGCTGTCCCTCGGGCACGACCTGTGATGTCACTCACGGCAGGTGTCAGAGGGGTTACAGCACGATACGCTGGCATGAGACGCTGCTGTCTAGACCAGTCACTCAGCTTAACGAGACCGATGTCAAGTGTCCAGATGGAGAGTCCCAGTGTCCAGATGGATGCACCTGTTGTAAATTGGCCTCTGGCCAGTATGGATGCTGTCCTTTACCAAAGGTACAGTGAATGCATTCTTTCAGTGGCATTTGGGAACCGGGTTTAATATTGTATTGATATCAGAAGGTGCGGGTTGTGTGGGAATCGTTTAGACTGATGTGGGTTCATTTCCAATCTTGTTCCCTGTGAGTTCTAGCCCAGCTCTGCTGGCTTCCTGTCCGGTCATACTTGAAATGGTCTGCCAGCAACCTGCAGATGGTCGTGGGTTTCCCCTGGGCTCTGCCTGCTTTCGTCCATCGTATATGTGAAACATATGTAAGAGATCAAATATCCGGTTTTCTCCATCCATGAAACTCATTGCTGGCCTGTGATAGAAAAACTCTAGCATGTGGCATTATAAATAACAAGGAAATAAATAGATCAATCCCAAACTGGGATTCACCCCTCTCCCCCTGTGCTCGAGACTTTGGTGAGAGTAAGTGTACCAAGGCACTTGTATAATCAAACTATTCTTGTGTAACATTAAGTGACAATCAAATAAATCATTAGAAAGAAATATCTGCATGAAACTGAGGCACTGAGACATTCTCCATGGCTGATTACAATGCAGGTGCAAACTTCAACGGAAAAGTGACTACAAATGTACTGATACGTCGTCGCCATGATAGTCACGTTTGACATAGAGTTACGCCCTCCTCTGAAAACAGGCCGCTGGAAAGGTGTGATAAAATATATATGTAGCAGTAAATACCACATAACATTTGAGGACATTTTGTTGGTCTTGGACCACTTTCATAGAACTTTGTGAGTCACTTCTTTAGTAACTTTTCTCGTAAAAGGGGTCGTCTAGGTTACAGCGTCATAAGGCAACGTGATTTACCAGAAAAGTTATGAGAAACTGATTTACGCAGTTTTGTGAAAGTGGGGCCTGGTTTCTGTGATTACTTACCTTCTGGCCCCAGGCATCTATGACAGTTGTTTTTGTACATTAACAATGTTCTTGCCCTTGTGTGATCGACAAGGCCGTGTGTTGCTCTGACCACATCCACTGCTGTCCTGCTGGTACGACCTGTGGGGAAGGGAAGTGTAACAGGGGGCATGACAGCTTCCCCCGGATGACCAAACTGCCCGCCACACCAGTTGTCAAGACCGTTCACAAGGAGATCGTGTGTCCAGACGGCAAGTCCCAGTGTCCAGAAGAAAGCACCTGTTGTGAACTGGCCTCTGGTCAGTATGGATGCTGTCCATTTCCAAAGGTAGAGTGGACTTGATCTTATGTTAATGTATACTACCCCCGCTCTTGCTACTTGTTTGGCTTCGTCTGCACAGTCTAATGTGGGTGGAGAATGACTTGTCTTCCTCCAGTCTGCATATCTGCTCTCCACGTGTGGAAAAGCTCGTCAGTAACTTGCCAAAAGTTGATGGTTTACCCACAGGCACTCCGGTTTTCTCCATCCAAGAAACTCATTGATAGAAAAACTTATGATAGAAAACTTCTAGCATGTGGCATTAAAAACAACAAGGAAATAAATAGAAGCAAACAAAAATTACAAAAAAAAACATGAGCATGGTATTGATGGACTATCATAGAAATAAGTACCGTGTACTGTTGAAAAGTTTGATGGTGGGTGGTGGAGCCTTTCGCTCTTGCAACAGCCGATCGATCCCTGGTCAGGGAGGGGCTCGGGTTGCAGCATTTGGTGAAGACGTTTGCCAGGTATCTGGCAAATGGCGGTGGTTTACTCTGCAAACTTCTTTGTTCTGATTTTCTTCTGCTTTTCTAGTTTACTTTCTCATGCTGCTAACGTACACAATAAAACATGTAATCATTTTTTTTTCAATGAACTGTCTTAATCAGCCTGCGAGAGCATCCGTTTCCTAGGGGATTAGCGCGCTTGCGAAGCATAATGACCCAGGTGCCCATCACCAATGCGGTCGCTGTGAGTCTGCTAGCACCCTGTGGATGGTCGTGGGTTTCCCCTGGGCTCTGCTCAGTTTCCTCCCACCATAATGCTAGTCATCAATCATATAAGTGAAATAAACTTGAGTACGACATAAAACACCAGTCAAAGAAATGAGTAAATGATCAGTGTGCCAGTGAGTCAATCAGGCAGTCTTGGGAAGGATTCGGGTACAGTGTTCAAATTGGAGCTGATGAATAAAACACGTGATGCGCACGATAATGCAGTAAGTACCTGTAGTGCTTTAACCAACCAATATTTATCACTTTTTGATCAATAATGTTACAGCAACCCATACTGGGTGTAAAAGCTACCGATAATGTTACAAAGTTTTCTGTACATTACTATATTATTGATAAAAATTTACTACAGCATTTTTTAGAAATAAAGGTACTACATTATCAGTAAAACTTTTCTACAGTATTGGTTGAAAATGTTTTAACACTATCGGTCGTTTTGACAGATGTATTAGCCGTTGAAATATTATCGGTGAAAATGTGATACAATATGGGCTGGTTACTGGAGTAATGGTACTTACTACATTATTGGACGCAACAACAGCTCAATCAATTTTATAGTCAATTTTATGTTTTGTTTTAACCATTTCCACCCAGTGTTGTTCATATCAGCGCTAATAAGTAGACCAGCTAAAATCTTGTATGGGTGATTATTCATTTAATCATTCAACCCTCTTCATCAATCAATCAATCTGTGTCTGTGTTTCAGGCCCAGTGCTGCTCCGATCACCGACATTGTTGCCCCCAGGGGTCTAGGTGTGACGTTAGTAAGGGCAGCTGTGTGAAGGATGGGGTCAGTGTGCCGTGGGTGCAGAAACGCACTGCTACGCCCAAACTCTAGTCACGTTGGCCGTACAGACTAGCCCACGCAGTGATGACAGCGCACATGGGATTGAACGTCAGATGCTGTGGTTCTGAAACCAAGTGTTCATTTTTGTCTGGAAATTTCATATTACTTGTATCTCTTTAAGCGGGCATTAATTTTTGATTCTGGTCATTTTACCCATGGTCTGTCATGCATCCCACATATTCTAATGTACCATTAGGTGAATTCATATGGAACTGAAGCAGACAGTTCACCTTGTACTTGCATTGAAGTGGGTGAATCAGTTTTGATTAACTCTTTAAAGTCATGTTACTTCTAATTGTTGGGACAGATATTAGACCTGCTGAAAGTCAAACGTTACATTTCTCTCTGAGTTTTTTGAAGAAGTAAAGATATGGATATGTTGATGGTCATTAGATGGGCTAACCGTGAGAGACAAAAGAAACTTTGAATCTATGTTTAATAGCATTACATGTATGTTAGCTAAAAAGGACAGTTCAGTTTGTCCCAAAAGAATTAGAAGAATTAAGTTATAGCCTTGTTGCCTGGTAGTGTTTCTAAGATACAACTTGACCCTTCCCATGGGTGAATTTGTCTTCCACGAGTACTGGATATCATATTCTTATATCCTGAGCTGCATTACCTTTTCTGCTGATTAATTAAGCAACTGCAGGTATAGCCAAGCATTAGAATACAGTTATCTGTGAAGCCCATGTGCCATTTATTTGAAAACATTTTTCTGGGGTCAACATCTTGAGAATTTAATTTGAAAGATGTCTGCAAGTTTTGTTTGAACGTTCCGTCTAAGGGCCTGTTTTTCGATGAGGGTGTACCGCTGTGGCAAGGTAATCAGTCCTGCAGCATGGTTTTATAGGCCACTATTAAAGTAATGCTCAGTGTCACACCCGTGTTTCGAAATGCTACTAGCTGGCTACATGTACCCCATATTTATATTCTGCTCTTTACAGTACATGTACTGATAACCAGGCCTTGTATTTCAGAGGGATAACCAACTTACGAACTTAAGTTGCTCACAAAATTATGCTTATAGTAAACCAGGCTTGAGCATAGATGACTTGCATAAGACACCCTGGTCCTGTTCTCCTACATGGCTTTTTTCAGTCAAAAACTTTATATAAATAGGTTTCAAGCTAAAACTGACAAAATTCCGAGGTAAGGGAGATATTAAACTGAGAAGGTACATTACTTACGGACAACAAACTTCTTGATCCTATTGCAGGCAATCGTTCGATGTAGATCTTATTCAAATGATATTCAACCAAATTCAAACAAATTAAGATGTTGTTTTGTCTTGTCTTTTGTCCCAGTGTCCATCTTATCGCTGAGATCATTTACATGTAATCAGAACAGCGCTCTTGTGTATGGTAAGGTGTTTGGGCTGCTACGTGAGAATTTCAGTGTGTATATATGCTATCAGAAGGAAAAAACGAAAAGACAAAAATTAATAGAGAAGATTCTTGTTCAGATGGTAAAATTTGACAAAGTGAAAAAACTTAAGGTCCTGAAAGAGACTAATTATACGCCATACTATAGACAAGAGCTTTTTGCATTTTTATAGGCTCGCTGAAGTGTTATGTAATGGGACCGTCCGTCCATCTGTTTGTCTGTCTGTAGCGCCATGTCCGGACCATAGCTTTTCAGTGACAGCTTTGTGGAAGCTTATACTGGGCATAAATGTTCCCAAGAACAGGAGTGTGTGTCATGACCTTGAGCCAAGGTCATTAGCTCAAGGTCAAGATCACCATAGCATGTTATACTAAAATTTTGGACCAGGCCATAACTTAAAAACAATAACTTTACAGAAGTTTATGCTTTGCACGAATGTTACTTAGGTAAGGAGGGTGTGTAATGACCTTAAGGTCAAGGTCACCATAGCACATAATCCTCACCGCCTGATCCGGGTCATAACATTTTAACAACTACTTTGTAGAAGCTTATACTTTACATAAAGGTTCCTTAGGTCAGGAGGGTGTGTCATGGCCTTGAGCCAAGGTCATTAGTTCAAGGTCAAGGTCACCATAGCACTTTATGGTAAAATTTTGGTCCAGGCCATAACATAAAATTGATAACTTTAGAGAAGCTTATGCTTTGCACAAATGCTCCTTAGATCTGGATGGTGAGTCATGACCATGATCCGAGGTCATTTATGTCTACCGATTATGTCATGACCTCCACCCAAAAGTCTACCCATTTCTCTGTCTGTTCCCTTGTCTGCGTCATGTTCTCCAGGCTATGTCTTCTCAGAACTTGTGCTTTCCACAAACAGGAGAAATGTTCCTTATGCCTTGGGCCTTTACCATAACCTTACTTCTTCACTTGCTGCTCAATTAGAGGTAGCAAATCAACAACTTGCTGTGGGCATATGTAGGGCCTGTTTACAGGTGCCCTATTTTTTCGTTATAGATTAAATATTCTCTACTGCAAAACATTGATACTGTTTGTAAACCTTAGACTTAGATTGTTTCATGTACAGCTGTATTTTTGATTCTCACTGTGTTTTGTCTGTGGTATGTGTACCCTTTACTATTTGGTGTATGTTTTTTTTTTCATTGGTATTTAATTAATCTTTGTGTATCTCTGTGCGTTGTTATTTTGTTTGTAAGTCCGTGACACATACATTCCTAGACTGGACATTTGTTTATATTCTCACCATTGTGTGAATCTCCAACTGCTTGGTTTTCATGTGGTTTTTTGTAGTCTGCATTTAATATAGGAATTGACTGAATCAAATTGTAATGATTTGAAGTTGTGAGAAGATTAAGCTAAGAGTATATTTGCAGGCCAAAAAAAAAAAAAAGACTTTACTTACCTCATGCAGAAATCTTAGCCTTGAACTAGAGTCTGTGCACTGTTCAAAAGCTTTGAAGCTCTACTTATTACCATGGAGAAAGTGAGATGCCCAACCCATTTGGCACCGAACTGTTTCTGCATGGCACTAAACAGAAAGATCCCAGTACTGTATCACTATGACTCAGTTTCAAACCTTGTGATACTGCACAGCAGCTGCATCCATAACCATTAGGCCTGTGACACTTCATCACGTTTCTCCGTCATAAAATTTTGGACATGGTCGAGTGGTGGAACTGTTTTCATTTTTTGTTACCATTATTTGTCTACATTTTGCGATAAGTTCATTTTTTTGTGACAAATCTTGGCATTTATGTTTGGTCAAAGTAATGAGTTCCGGTGTGATGGGTAAAGTGATGTGAGCAGTCACAGGAAAGGAGGAATCAAGTGTGCAAGGCATCAGACACTGTGTAACTGGCGCACAGCACTGCGTAGTGCCGCTGTATAGCAGCAAGACACAGTGTACCCACTGTGCAATTATGCACAGCTGGACTGAGCAGCACATGGTTGCCGCATAGAACCATGCAGTTACGACTTAGTTATAGTGTAGTACCTCTATACAGTAAATGTACAGTTTTTGTGTTCTTTGTAGATTTGTGAAAGTTACACATCCCTGGTTTATAAGACATACATATATTCAAAGCAGCTACACTGTTTCTCTACAGAATGTACTGGAATTCAGATAGATATAAATGTGTGTTTTCCACGTTTTTCATTCATTCCTTCCGGTGTTTGGGACAGACTTCGACAAGTGCTTTCTTTACAAGTGGTTTATGGTATATTAAAGGTAATGTTTGAGATCCTCTTTATTCCAAACACATTTGCACTGTTTGTGCGGGTATACATCAATGTATTCGTTTCTTATACAGACATTGTAAATTTTGTTTGGTTGACTGAATGTATATGTGTATAGGAAGATAAAAAGAAGAAAACAGATTTTGATACAAAATGATATTCATATACAGTTTTGGGGGAAATAAAAAATTTCATAAGCATTCTATAATTTGTTGTGTTTGGGCTTTGTGAGGTTTATCACAAACAAGACTTACATGTAACTTAACATTACATGTTGTAGTGCTATAGATATTGTATGGTGTGTGTTGTCTTGGCAAATTGAAAACAGAATATTGCATATACTATAAATGTAGTAGACCACCTCGATGGAGATGTAATGAGCCGAATCAGCATTGAAGCTGTCTCGCGAGATTCAGGCTGTTTGGACGAGACAGGTGGGTGCTCTCGCAACCAACCCTAAATAGCACTAAAAAAACATGATTTCTGATAGTCGAATTCTGCGACCCCCCTTTCAGTCAATTTTTCTTCGTTGTATTTCTGGACTTTGCTTCCACAAAGCGAAATGGGGGTGAGGAATCGTGTCAGACGTCAGATGTGTATTCTAGAGCGACCACTGGGAATCACATGTTTCTAGTGTTATTTTCCGTTAGTCTGTGAGAGCACCGACCAATGTCTTGCCCAAAGAGCATTAATCTCGTGAGCTCCATTGCTCATTCGGCTTATTAGAGCATATGTTAGGAGACCCAAAGACTTATGTTGGGCACTTGTTGCTGCCTCGCTTGGTACTCCGTACTAAGGTTAGAGCAAGAAAACTGGACATAGGAAACATAGGAATTTTGACTGGGTGGCGCGTCATGCCTGGTGTCTTTGGCATGATGTTCCAGTGGCGGCATGGACTCGTATAGACAAGTCACCGGTCAAGTTTGACTTTCATACGGTTTTGTCCTGTCACAGACTTTTCTTCTGAATGGTTGTTCACTGCTCCATGAAATTTGGTACATGCTTTATCGAGGCAAGTCACAGATCAGGCTCCAGTTTTCATGCTTGTTATTCTGTATTTCACACTGTAGCCTGGCTCAAGCAGGCTCACCCACGGACTATTATCTACAGAGGCTAAGCCAACATACCATGCTGTCCCTCTCAGTTTGATGTTGGCATCAATAACACATTTATTTCAGTAAAACCATGTCTAAGCTGTGTGTTGTCCTGTATTTTCTGGTTGCACAGCCTCTAGTCAATGGCACTGGTACAAAACTCCGAGACAGTGGGTCCATTTTGAAAGTCATTCGCGCCGGACTGGCAATGTTGACAGCTAAGTCATCGTTTTGGGGCCCTGCTTGTCAGCTCTGGGCAGACTTTACCAGTCCAGCGCAAATGACTTTTGAAATGTATCTGCATTTACCAGAGGCTGTCCAACTGGACAACATGGGAAGTCTATTCAAGTACAATTTTAAGACACCCTCTTTATGAACTTATGTAGGCCTATGATAGGCCAACAAGCTTTTTCAGTCATAGATAACAGCAATAACACAAAATACAGCTATATCAAGTTGGCATTGTTGTTTATTTGTGTAAAAAAAAGTGCATAATATCAATGGCAGTAAACACCTGTTCGGATTATATCTGTTTACTGTACAAAGTTGTCCAAGGGCAGACAACTCATGATGAACACACATGAACAAAGCCTGTAACGCCTGCTACAACTCTATGCTAGGCAACATTGAGCCTCGAAAACAATTGCCTTCAATGACAACCATTCATATGCAAGAAATATCCATGAAATGTAAGTACTTGTAAGTATTCCTGCATTATGTACAGTTTGCTTGATGTCTCTGGTCACACAAGTATACTTGTACAATGTGTTTTCTACCACTGCGGAAAAAAAATACTGTGTTACGATAATTAACACCTGTCCAGTAACGATTAAAGCACACAGTACACAGTATGTACAAGAGTTAAAACATGAAATTTACAGGCTAAAAAGAAAAAGGCAGACTTTCGCTTTCAGTTCACATGCAGAGGGTGATTAATTTGCATGTACAATATTTCAAATATGATACAACTGATTATTATTAGGTATAGTGTATATAAAATTACAGAGTATAGCAGAAGTGTCACAACCCATGAGTTTCAATATGAAGATAAGGCAATTTGTGTGGACAATTAAATAATATACATGAATAAGTTTTTAAATAAGGCCTCTGTTAAAATATGGTTTTGTTTCCAAAACTACAACGGCTGTTCTTGAATTTCGCAGAAAACGGCAAATATCATACAGGTATAGTGGTCTACGATTTAAGGAAAAAGTTACCTTACCAGATGACAGTGTAATACAATGTTGTCAAGCAAACTTAAAGAATTAAGATTTACAACACTTGACAACTGCAACACTGGGTGAAATTCAGTGTCAAATCACAGAACTGGATCTATTTCAGAATTTAGCCAGCTCAGAGAAACAAGAAAAGAATTACCAATGGGTTTTATAAAGGTTATTTACACTTGCTATTAACTGTTACAAATGCCGGAGTTTGCAAACAAATCAAAACATCTCAGGACGGGCTGCATTATAAAAGAATTTGATGGACACTTTTCATCAAAAAGATAAACTTCTGTATAAAAAGGACGTGCAGGTGTAGAGTGTATAATATTAGCATTACTAAATATCTGTATGTATATTACTAGGCATTGGTCACTTGATAAAGGTACATCTGATGATGATAACATAAAAGCAGTGTATAAGTATAGTGACCTGCACTGAATCGTACACTAGGCTATAAAGTGTACTGGTGTATGTATAAACATATATATGTAAACGTGTCAGTAACCCTAATGAACTGGATTTGAATGCCACGATAAGCAGTATCCGACTAGCTATATTCTGATGTGGAAGTGTGGAATTCATTCTGTTATCAGTTACTAAACCCTAATGCACTGGATCTGAAAGCTACCGTTAGCCAAATCAGACATTAATAAGCTACAAGCATAAAACAATGGCTATATATGGCCATGAATAACGTTATGTTTATTCCAGCACATTCTGTTGGTCTCCAAAGCTGAGAAATACTCAAGAGAGAATCGTATACCAGTATTTCTAAATGTACCAAATTCTGGTGGTATAAATTTCCAAAAGTGCGTGATTAGAAAAAGCCTTAAAAAATACTGGCCTTGCTGTTTTCAACAAGCAGTTGCATAATATATAAGCTAGCTCCAATAGCAAATACATATACTGCTTTCAGTGAAATGACCTGGAGTCGCAAGCTACACCCCCGAACATATACCTCATCCTACCCTTAATTAATTAATGCACTTCTACTGCTTTTACGTAGCCTTTGATGAAGGAAGTCTCATGTCAGTAATCATTTGAAAAACTTATCGTGAAGTGATTTTGTACATTTACTAAGGAAAATGAATGTGCAAAGCTTTGTCAATGTTTTTCCCCAGATTTACACTCCAAATCAACGGTTTCGTTTACCGTTAAAACTGCCTTTTTCAGCCTGGTTTCAAACCGAATACAAGAATATGACCTCTATTACTTTTCAAGATAAAGGAAGGCCCAGATAATGGTAAAAGTTACATACAAAACTACATGTACACGTACATTACGTCGGTAGCTTATTTGATATGCACTTACATCCATGTTCATTGCCACGCGTAAATTATTGGCAGTGCTAGGCACACAACCTGTGACATCTGTTACAAAAGTGTAACATCGTCTAATGAAAACAACATCTCTTACAAAATATGTAACACAGTTTAAAGAAAACATCTGTTACAAAACTGTAACACAGTTTACAGAAACTTCGCTTACAAAGGTGTAACACAGTTTAAAGAAAACATCTGTTACAAAAGCGTAACACTGCTGAAAGAAAACAAATTGCTAAACAGAATCCTTTTACCTCTATGCATGTAAAAAGGTAAATCTACATGTGCATAAATTACACATTACATAAAGTAGGCATTTATTACAATGCATAGGTGCAATAAGACTGTGGATGATTGCATGAACAGTTAAGCTTGATGAGTACACACACAGCTGACATCAACAGCCACTCGCACACAGTACAGTACCAGAAGGCCTAGCGGGACCTACCCCAAATGACCTAGAATTTCACCTCCAAAAAGTGCATTTATAGAGTCAACTTTATGTCATACAATATTATTTTGGTGCTTAAACTTACATTTTTCTAGTAGGATATGATCCTATCTTCTAAAGCAAACCATAAAACACCATTCTAAAGTCAACACAATTCTCAGAATCAGGCAAAGAGTGGAACTGCATGTATGTCATGGACGAAATTTTAGGTCATTTAAGGTACATGTATTAGTTTCATCAACACCATACATATGGAATTGGACCTGCACTGTGGCTGACCTTTCTGCACTAAGCTCAACAACAAAACCATGTCTACAATAAACAAGTATAACCTAGCTCTTCAGTCTTACTGGTATTTTGTGGATGACCTTTCTGCACTAAGTTTATAGTCGGCAAAATGCATATCTACATGCAGGTGTAGACCTCTGGTTTGACTGATGATTTACACTGCGCTGTGAGACTAAATGGACTTTGAGCTAATGGCCAGGAGTTTTAAATCCATCTAAAGGCCCTGATAACCGTTTCGCTATTTATATCGTATTGCTGAAATTCAGCCAACTGTAAATGTTCATATAATTGAGCAGTAAACCAGATTTTCATGCTCTACAAGTATTGTGCTGCTAAAGAGTTTGGAAATCTTTGGGCGAAAACTCAAATTTTAAAATCAAAAACTTGCGCTTTTGTCTTAGGATTTATGCTGGGTAGGCTAAACTACTTTTGAATAGGATAAAAGTCGAGTTGCGAACCTAGTCAAGATACAGAAAAAACAGGCATGGACTGGCAGAAGTTTCAAGTAATGTGTTTCAGACTGGCACTTTTAACATCCTAGCCAGCACACTGCACATAGCAATGGCACCAGGCTTTGAGAAAATGAGTTACTTGCCCCTTAAAGTCACAAATTCAAAATGAGTTACTTGCCCCTTAAAGTCACAAATTCAAAAAATCACAAAGTGAATGTGTTGAATCACAGATAGGGATGACACCAGGCTTACACTGTGAAGTAGTTCATCTCTTGGATGTCACAACCATCTAGTCAAGGAAAGCTGCTTCCTTTATAGAAAAAAAAAGACAAAAGATAAAATCCATGAAAAAAACAAGCAACTATTGCAGAGCCACAATATGTCAGGTGTTTTACCTTCCCATTTCACGAGATTAATCATCCAAGGCTTTTGATTGCCTGTTAAGAGTGCACAAGCCATTGCTGTATAACCTGGAATGACATATCTAACAACCAGTCTGCAATACTCCGAGTTATATGTACTGGAGATTCAAGACGTCACAAAATGTTGGACAAAAACATCAATCAAAATTTGAGCTGAATTTTTCACTTTCATATTTAACTGTATAAAATAATGTAAACCTCAGCACTGCATTTCAAGTATCTGATATGTGTGGGTCTAGATTGGATGTTTTTCTCTGGTCTGAAATGATTGGCAAAAATTGAGCCTACATGTACACGTATATTTACATGTATGAAAAGGACTTGCCTCAAAAGGTGTATAAGAGCAGATTAACAGAAAATAAATACCAATATAGATCAACAATGTATACAGTGTAGACAGCGTACGTACACAACCAATCAGCACACAGATGTAAATACACGAACATCAATTAGCAAGTGTTCCGCATGTGTGGACATGTCAGTTATGCAGTGTGCCACAAACCCTTGTTTTGTGTTACACAAGACAAGGAGCTACTGTACATGCAGACCTTTCCAGAGGAATAAATCTGTTTTCTGACTTATACCCAGCAAGCCTTCCTGTCATAAATGATGCTAGGGTTTCAAAGCGCTGAGAGTGCAGAACAACAACTGACAAGCTGAAGTGTTCTGAAAGCAAAAATCTTCAGCAGTCCTGGGCAATTTGCCGTTCGTGCCTGAAAAGGGAACGTCTCTGTACTGTCATAATGCTACTGTCCAGAAAATCGGAGTTCTTCAAAAACATTTCCATGTCCATTTCCATGTAATTTTTCAATCCTCTTTGTTACATTACAGCAGCCTTACAGCTTTATTACTAGTGTACTAGCTTTATTATGCTGACAAAATCAGAGGCACACAATAACTAATTAATTAATTGATCTAAAATGGCCAGGTTTGTTGATTATGTATGGTACGAACATGTATATTCATAAATTAAACCTGAACAATGAAAAAAGCAAGCAAACAGTTAGAATTTACACAACAGGCACCTAAAATGTATTTCTGTACTATTTAGTAATTGTGAAAAGCACGATGTACATGCTAAATTTACATGTACAAGGATGTAATGCATGATAACTTGAATATACAGTGTTACTAAGTTAATGCTTGATATGTAACGCACTGTACAAAATCTAAATACACGTACAGTTATACCATGGCTTTGATTTGTTAATTAATGCAAATTTCTCATGCATGATTTCAGTAATATATTAATTTCCATTCTGTTGCTAATCTTTCGTGTTGAGTGAAAAATGTAAAGGAGCCATTATTAACATAAGTGATTCTTGTATAACACGTGACATTAATGAAAACGAAAGTGAAACCGAATGTATACTGAAAACAGCTTTGTTACTCCACTGTACAGTGGGTTGACTCCTTACATCTCTCATCAGCATAACAAATCAATCCTGTAGCTTAGCACTGGGGTCAAAGATCAAAGGTCATGACATGACCATGACATGTTCCACTTAACTGGACCTTGACACAACCTTGGAGGCAGCCATGAGCATGTTTCATGTAGTAGATTGGCAGCCATTAATGTAACCATGACAACGTAGTTAGTTATGACCACATGAATCTACAGTAACCTTTTGCCTCAGAATGATGAGGCACTATTCAGACGGCACTGTGATGGAGATGTGCGTTATGGAGAAAGCGACACTTTCGTTAAACAACCACAAGAGCTGATGCACTTTCTTCTGCAACGAACACCACTGCTATGACAGCTTCATTAGCTATTCACAGCTACACTCTCATGGTTTATAAACTTTGTTGTTTGACAAACCAGTAAGATCTGATCTTGGGGCCTTCTTCAACTCCAGCCTATCTCACAGAATCTCGGCTCGATCAGTGGACGGATCGTAAGATACATGTATGTTCCACGATCAACAACAACGCCAACAACGCTGGCGTACATGTACACAACGCGCAGTTCAGCCAGAAGAGAGCATGTACACTTTGTATTCCCTCTCATTTGAACATCAAAGGGAAGTCACTCCGTCTCAGCTTGGTCAACCACTCCCCGCACCATGTTAGAAAGGTTCTCTAACTATGCCAAGACAGTGTCAGACTTTTGCCGAGCTCGGGTTGAGCCTTCGACTCTGAGCGTAGCCGTACCCGGTGGGCTGAGGGTCCCGATATGCATTCCTGGGGTCATCGTAATCATCGTACGACACCGATCTCTGGTGGACTCCGCCCTGACCGTAACCTTGGTGATGAGATTGAGTATACATCTGTGGTATTGGCGTGTAAGCGCGCACATTGGACGTGGAGTGGGGCGGCCGGCGCGGCTCTCCGTGGTGACCGTATGGGTCGGCATGGCGACCAGAGAGGGGCGGCCCGATGGGCTGGAGATGTCGGCCATGCCCCGGGGGGTTGGGCTGATGTGGGCGCTGGTGCCTCGTGTACTGGTCTACATAGTAGTCGTGGCGTCGGAGTTGGTCTTGGATCTCGTCGTGGTTCTGGTAATGGCTGTAATTGATGTTGTCTGAGAAACCGAGACGACTGGATGGCCGGCTGAAAAACAGGAAGGATTAACTGATTCATTGATTGGTTCAGTATGGCCTCTGACATGTAGCTCAAATAACCAACACAATGCCAACATTTACTAATATCTCTCATAGAGTAATTCTTGGTATCAATTCAACTGGTCAATGCATGGTCACATGATATTCGGCAAAACACGACAACCAAGTGCTCAAGCACAGCAATATCCCATGCTCAAAATGTCATATCCAATGATAAAGTGCTAACAGTCAACAAATTTGTGCATTAACTAAATAGGTTTATTTCCCTTTGTGAGCTCTCCACTGTTCTCTTGTTTGTAACCTGAACAGTCACATGATGGCTTGCCGTAACTGCTAGTGATGATGTACAACGTAACACTTCAACAGAGCAGGTTATTTCTTTTCCTTTCAGTTCTGTTTTGGCATAATCAGGAACTGTCAGCTCTCGATAAGTGGTTCAAGTCCAGCTCATGTTGGCTTCCTCTCCGGCCGTACGTGGGAAGGTCTGCCAGCAACCTGCGGATGGTCGTGGGTTTTCCCCGGGTTCTGCCTGGTTTCCTCCCACCATAATGCTGGCCGTCGTCATATGAGTAAAATATTCTTGAGTGCAGCGTAAAACACCAATCAAATAAATAAATAAATAAATCCTAACAAGTGATGTTCAACATGTTCAACATCGCCAATTAGAAACATGTTTAAAGAACACAGTATAATCATTATTTGGGATTTAAAATTTCGGAGAATAATAAAGATTCTAGTGCAAAGAACTGGCAGGTATGACACCTGGAGTGATCGCAGCTAGCCTTCAGCAAACAAATCAGTCCAACTGCCGGAAAGAGTATATCCTAGGTAACGATAATACTGTTACAACGTCAGCCTCACAGATAAATCATCATCATAACAAGTCCATTCCATGTTAAGGTTTACATTCTAGAAGCCCGCTTTTCTGAAGAGGCTGTAATGTTTTGTCAAATGTAACTACCATGGTGACGTATCCCTACAGTATGTCGTCATGGCAATTATGTTTGACATAACTGACACCATGGTTGTACAACGGGCCCTGGATGATTTGCCAGAGATCTCTTTTATATGAAAATTCACAAAACCCTAAACCTAAAACTTCAACACTGAAAACATTGAAGAGGTACACCTAGAGTGATGAAGGGGATGACGATGACAACAACGACGACGTCTACAACGGTGATAAAGCAGATGATCATTTTTAGAGAAAAAACAAACCTGGTAGGATTGTGGTCTTGCTGCTCTCCCTGTCTCTGTCTGGGCGGTACCTCCAGGGCGTTCGCAGGGGCCTTAGTCTCTCCGTACCGCTGAAACCAAACAACCACAGACATCAACACCATGTCACTGTAGTTTATTGGTACACACCCATGTCCATTAGAACACTGGTTCATCAGCTATGCCTGACTGCTCAATCAATAGTGTGGAGCAAGATGGTAGCCAGTATTATGGTTTGAGGAAAATGGAGAGCCTCAGAGTAAACTATGAAGCATAACTGAGACATAATTCAGTTACCAATCCAGGTAAACCAGAAACTAAGAGCAATGGCACATCCAACCTGACCAACTTTTTGATCTAGAATTACTATGGAGTCCACTGAGATAAATATGAAATTGCAAAATCCTTATCAAAAGCTGGATTTGTCATCAAGGTCCACTACGCACATGTAATCTCTCTTGGATCATTGATACGATTTCGGTTCCAATAACTCACTGCCACGTTGACTACACCTATATGCCATTATAGCAGAAAGTTTCAGACATTGTGGTGGAAATTTGGCCAAGCCCATTTCAGATGCAAGACAGCGTTACGAACCATCAGTACATTAAGCGTTGGTATCAGTTGCATGTGCAAATACGTCATCTTAAACTCCATTGATGGAATGGCGCAAAATTATATCCATTTCAAGTGGAGAAGAACTTTAACTTCACGCTCAAACAAGGGTCACCTCATGCAGAAATGTTTACACATCTCACTGAGAATACTGGCATGCATGTGTGTACGTATCAATTTGAAAAACACTATGTAAACCAAGCTGTAACACAGAATAAAATAACAGGACATTTGCAAACAACACCTACACAACAGAGCAGACAAAATACCCGTGTCAGGTGTGGCATCAGAAAACTGTCATGCAGTCCTCAGAAACAAATCTAAACCCACATGCATTTAGAACCTCTCAGCTAAGTTTTTGCTGTAAAAACCCTAATTCCACTTTGAATATTTACACACACACAAAAAAAAAGGACAAACAACAAGCAAAAGCAGACCAAACTGTCAAGCGTCAGACTAGATCTGCACTGTAACTACCTGCCCACTACCACAAAACTGTCTAAATTCATTTGTAACATTCTGTAATCATGCCACCTTTTGGTATATTTACGTAGAACCAAGCATTTAATGGAGACGCTGCTGAAAAGACATTCCTTCATCGCACTTTCCATGGAATGAAATCACAACAGCTGAAGCCACACATTCACTGGTGTCATGTAACAACCGAGCTACAATACCTACATGCAACAAATCAGCCCTCCCAACAGTGTGGTTATCTCCCCTTGATGTGCTTCTCAATGCTTCACTTATAGAACGACTCAGAAGCAGTCACATTATTCCCATCCTTAGACACGGAGGCATACTGAGTCCACTCAAGGGGATTTAACCACATCTATTGGAGAGGCTCATGGCAACTTTGAACAATCAAGGCCCGATTTCACAAAACAAACTTCAGTTTGAGCGAGGGATCGAAACTGCATTTGACCTGAAAATTCATCTACCACAATGCGAGTCATTTTGTCTGATTTTGATAATTCTATTTATCTTTAAATAATACAGTGCTATCCCCCTTGAAAATTGCAATTTTCAGCAAGAAAAGGCAATATTTTATGGCCTTTATTTCCCCCTAAAAATTCTGGGATGAAATTTTATGTCACATCCAGAAGTTTTTTCTACATAAGGTCAAAATATAAATGTTATTTAGCCATATTTGAAAGAAGCAAAGCTTCTGTCTCTTGCTCGAAAGTAAGTCTGTATTGAGAAAGCGGGACCTGGTCCCCGGCCACACACAGCATGCTCTAGCCCTCTCTACCCGCTCGCGGGAGCATGCTGGGATGATAAAGTGTCAGCCCACCCAGTCGCTCATAGGTACCCTGCGTTCCTCTCTCTGGAGCTGCTGTTCGTAAAACTCTTCCTGTTCCTCTAGCGGGTAATGGCCGTGTCGCTCGCGGTGTTTGCGCTGGTGCTCCGCACGAATCTGCTGTATCCGTTCGGCGCGCGTTCCTACTGGCACCTCCTGCTGGGTTCGGTCCGCACTGAACTCCGGGGCCCGGTTCTCCTGGTCGTGCACTTCCCGGTGGATATGGTAACCGTAGTGTTGTTGCTGTTGTTGTTGTTGTTGATGTTGTTGTTGTTGTTGTTCATGTTGTTGTTGCTGCTGACTGTAGTGGTAGTTGTTATGACGATCTCTACTCTGCATCTCCTGCTCCATGTGCTGTTGTTTGTCCTGCAGCTTGCGATAATGGTTTTCTACCCTGTTATACAAACAAACAGGAGAAAACGCTGATGTTCATGTGGAGGAAACTGGGCAAACCCTGGAGAAATCCACAAAGATTCCACAAGAATGAAGATACTAGACAAATCATTGTGCGTTTGATTCAAGCATTCTGTCAGATGTGCTGTGGAGAGGTCATTAACTTTGTCGAATTAACCAGTAATTACCTGAGATATTAAGGTAATAGGGCAAGGATTTGTGTTCAATTTTGTAGATATTTCAAGACCAACAACTTCCATTTAACCTAAGCTTACATGTTTCAAACTGATATAATCTCCAAAACTGTTGTCGAAGATTTATTGTTGGCAACTGAATCAAGTTGGTATACTCAACTGAGATTGCACAATCTTTCAGGCTTTTACATTCTGCCTACGTATTAATGTCTTCTACTCTACAGGTTTTGCACTACTGTCACCCACCTGGCCTGTTCCTGATGAGAGGGTCGAGCTGCAGGATTTCTCTCCCTTGGATCACCCATCTGTCGTGTCCAGTCGTGATCAGTGGCTGACGGAGGGCGATTGTTTTCAAACGGAGAAGCACGTAGGTTTTCAACACTCTTTCTGTTTCTGCCAAATCTGTGATTAGAACAACAGCAACAACAAGGTTCAAATAACGGGGGAATACTAAACTGGGCTGTATAAGTATTATAGGAATAGAAGCATATGCAGTGATATATACTGGACTGAAAGGTATCTTTACTGATTTATTTATCTGATTGTTCTTTGTCGTACCAGGGATGTCACATTTATGTGTACAGAAAACACAGGTGATTTGGTCACACAATGCTATTCAGAAACAATTTATACCACTCTTACTACTTTTTTCTAATAAGCGAAACATAAAGAAACTTGCTCTGTTTCAAACAAAGACTCGGCTCTGTCACGATTCTGAAATCACATAATGAAGAAATGTGACTCTGTTGTTCTGATAATATATATCTGAAATCCCAACTTCTGGCATTATTCCTTAAGGGGCCATTATGGAGCTGGTCTCACCAGTATACATAATGAAACTTGCAACAAACATTACTCACTTAAAAATCCCCTTGAAGATACCCCCTTTCTTGTCCTTGTCTTTCTTCTTGCGTTTGAGTGTGTCGTCCTGCACCTCGCTGCTGACGGAGGAGCGCGATGATCCTGTCCTTCTGCTGGGGTTCAGGGAGCCATTCTCACTCGAGTCCTCCTCAACTGTAACACACATAACACGAAATCAGCATTATAACAACAACAACAACAATAATAATGCCTTTACTTTCCGATGGTAATACAAGTCAGTCAACATATTACTGATCTTCCCTGAGGCCCTCAAAACATCAACAAACAACGCATTTATAAACATATCCACAATATGACAATATACTCCTGGAATGAAAATGAAAACTCAATATGATACATTAATGTTTCGCTCATAAGTAAACATCCTAGGGTTTGTGATGCAGAGTCCTGGTCAAAGTGTCACACAGGTTGAATGTTGGCTGAAGAACAAATGCAATTTCAAGCTATGGCCTGAAAAATTGTCACCTGGTATGATCACTGCTCTAAATTGATCAGAATGCCCCAGCTAGTCATTAGTTTGAAGCCGTTGTGAATACATTTATAAATTGTGAACGACTCGATCACTAAAAACAGAAATCGACATCATGGGACACTGTGTAAACAGAACTCCAAACCTCTTGTTAGAATTCAAATATTTGAATTTATTCATTTGTGTTGAAAAATTTTTGTTGATGTGTAATGGATGACGATGACATCCTCTGAACACGTACATTTAATTCTTCTTTAACTCTTCTGCTACAAGATACAGGGCAGAACATCAGGCAGTGCAAGACAGTTTAAGCTGGTGCGAGACCACATATCTACGCTATAATTCAAGCATGTACATGCACTCACCAATATCCATCTGAATATTAAGTTTCGTAGGGTCATATGATCTGTCCACAGCAGCCCGGAAGCTCTCATTGCATCCTCGGTTGCGCATGTGGCGCCCTCTACCCCAGAAATCGTCGTCGTTGTCCACACCAACGTCCTGCATGGCTGTTTCCAGGCTTTCCAAGCTACTGGACTTCTTCATCCCTAGTGTCGGGCCCATGACTGCTGGGTTGTAGGAGGCTAATGATAGGACAAAGGGAGGTCACTCTCAACACATTCAGGTATAACCGCTCAAGTTATCTTCCCTTGCATTAGCACGTCAGACGTGTTTACTTTACAAAATGTGCATTTTGATAAATATTTAATACATTTGATTTTGTCCAATGCAAAATACTTGATGTGGTAAATATACAGAAGCTAGCTGACCTATTTTGACAGGACTTTTGATGTACAAGTATGATAAGCAGAAATGGTGGAATTTTAGAAAATGTGTCAAATGTTCATGAATGTTAGAAAGTTCAAAAGATCAAATAGCAATGTTTGTATGGCGAAAAAAAATTCATTGCAAAATTCAGATAATATTCTGAACAAATGCAAAAATATGTGCGGTCATTATCTTTGCAATACATACATATGCAACTTGATGCAAGAAAAAAAAAAGAGAAAGAAAATGTGGAAAATGCATAAATGGTGACAAGATGCAACGAGTGAAAATCAGGGATGCAAACAAAATCTCAGATTTTTATGCACTTTTCACATTATTTATGGTGTGTATTTAAAGACGAAGACACATGATGCAGAAGGTGGAAACCAGACATTCAAAGTCACTTTATAATTTAAAATGAAACAGGAAATCTGGCCAAGATTTCTGAGTGAAATATCATACGCAAAACCCAGACTGAGGAGTGATTTTTTTTTCAATGATGTACAAGACTGGGCAGTTTGAGTACATGGTATAGACAAGCTCTGCTCTAAATTACTCCCAAATTATTATCCATGGAGGCTTAGCCCTAGTTTCTTCCTACTTCTTGCAGCCATATTTTACCAACCTGTGTGCATTTACTAAGGCTGTGCGACACCAGCATCAAACAGAGAGGACAGCCAGGCATGTTGGTAAAACATGACGGCAGGGAGTAGGAAAAAGTTAGGGATTAGCCCTTATACATAATAATCTATGAGTAAGCCCGACAGAACTAGGTCAGCCTATCCCTTAACGTTAGAGATAGAACACTGCAGCTGAATTTCTTGGCGTTTCCACGTTACAGACACCATTAACATGTGTCAAGGAAAAATGGACAAACTGGAGTAAACAAAAGGGAAAAAACACAGCGAGAAGTTAAAGGCTTAGTTTATAGCTTCCTTCTAGCCTGCTACAGGAAACTGGCCTTAGTTCCTGCTGCAGCTTGATTGGTCGGTGAAAGCAAAATCCACAACACTGTGGATGATTTCATTTGGCTGGTTGTTTCTTTTCTGGGGTGGTTGTTTCTTTTCTCTTTCATCAGAAATCACAGCCAGAATTATCAAGCTTGTTAGTATAAAACATTTACAGGTGAGTGTTAGACAGGTAGACCAGGTGTTTACATACTGTCATCATGCACAGAAGACGTGTTAGTGCGACCAAGCAGAGATTCAGCGGAGCCCGCTCTTGCCAGCGGCCCGGGACTAGGGAGGGCAGTGCCTGCAAAATACGCATACCATTACATCGCTGTCAATCATAAGGTGCAGTGTATATACATATGTATACAGGGTCCGGGGCCCCCCATGCTAAGTATACACGAAGAAAGACAGGCTGGAAGGGAATAGGGTTAATATATGACTAGGTATAAAGATGAAAAGACCACATGTACTACTGTATACAAGTATGTGCATTAGTATATATACACAGTATCACTAGAGCTAGTCCGGAGTATTTGAATTTTTTAAAAAAATGATTTCAAGCAGGAAACGTGAGTGCCCTTTTAAAACAGAGATAACCTAGAGAAAGCAGAACAATGAAAACTTGATGTTTGAAAATGTCAAATTTCATCTGATTCGATCTGATTTTCACTCTGATTTTTAGGGAAAAGTCCTTTTCAAGGAGAAAATAAGACGATGTTCAAAACAACTTATTTTACCTCAAGTACACAGCTTTTACACCTCATATGATGTTGCACACTATTACTCAGTTACAACACTGCACAACCAGGCTGAAGTTGTCCAGCAGCCAGGTTAGGCCCACCACTAGCCCACCAGTGGTGTGCCTGTAGTTAGCCAGTGGTGTGTTTCTGGAACGCGAAGAGAATGGTCCAGTTCGCTGGTCAGGATAACACTCCAGACTCCACAGCAATTTGTTTGCATGTTCAGCAGATGAGGGCTGGGTGAAGGGCAGTGGAATGCCAGCAGCCAGTTACAAGGGAGACACTGGCAAGCTAGTGGCATGCCACTGTGGCAGCCCTTAGGCTGGTTGATACAGGGTTGGTGTTTATAGATGTGGTGATCTATGTTAAGAAATCCCAAACAACCTCAGCCCTGAAGTGAACAGATATTTTCACTTTTTGAAGGTGCTTTACATTGCTATATGCCTTTCTTAAGTTACATTTCGACAAAATAAAATACAGCTTGATTGTTCAATATGAACAAAATGTACAACACTGTTATCTGTTGAAACAATCTGCTTCTTAATAAATACATCACTGCCAACACAATCAATACCCATGCTGTGTGCAGAAAGTGAAGTAAATAATGACATTCCATCTACACATACAACTGAAACAGGGCTAAAACAGAAGAGATATTAAAGCTAGAGATTATCTTAAACTCATGACAGACACCAAGATGACAAAATTTATGTACCGCTAAAGTAGTGGTAGAGAAGCAATAAATCCAGACATTACCAATGAGGATATCATGGAAGGTGGCAGAGTACAGATAATCACATTTACATGTAGGTAGGAGATGAGGTTATGGATTCAGATGATAGAAAAGAAAAACTGATGACTGACTTATCATGGCAGTTAAGAACATTTAGACGGATTGACTGATCAACAGTGGTGATTTATTACCATGGATAATTAAATGAAAATATTGGATGTACACACCATCGTATTGAGAAAATTATCGAAAAATATCTAGAAAATTCATCACTGAACACAATTTAATATACGAATCGAGATAGCTGTTGTTTTTTGTATAACGGAAAAGACATTATTTTCTGTTTTCTTTTTGATGTAGTGAGCTTGAACAATAAATGGTAAATGTGACGTTGAGAATTTGAGACCATTAAGTTGAGCACAGCTCTTGTACAAAAGTTTGATCCAAGAGTTGACAGTTCACAGTGAAGGTCTAGACACTTATGCTGTATAACACAAACTGACGTCCCGTGCATTTACATGTAGCTCATTACAAAAACAGACTTGAACATTACAGTCCAATCAAGCCGAGGGGTTGAGAACATCTTATTATGCCAAGAAACAACAAACACACATTCAAAATTCACAAGCTGAACTTCCACAACATCAACACGGATACTGAAAATATCCAAATCACAACATACGAGACATAATAAAATCAAAAAAAAAAAAAATGAGGGGATGCAGAAAATGACGCAGATCACTGCTCATGCTCTGACTGGCTGACCTGGGGCGTGGAAGGAGGCGGACCGCCTACATTCGTACGGACCTCGCTGCTCATACTGACACTGCTGCTGGTAGGCGTACGGATTATAATACCCATAATCCACTGGAACAAGTATTATCGTAATACAGGGGTAAAGACTGACAGACAGACAGACAGATCAGCAATACCATAATTCCTTTTCCTATCGTTGGAATATGAAACATTTGTAATCCATCAGAAAACTCTAAACATCTGACAGATTGACAGACAGACAGACAGAAAAACGGACGGAATCATTCATCATGAGTCAAACAACGTACACCAAATGAACATCTATAGGTACCTGCATTCCTTGGTTAAGTGAGATCAAAACTTTGAGACAGGTGGAAAGATTACCATGTTGAAAATTAACTGGAACTGGAACTACTGGTATTAAAGGTGCACAAAACTGACCAAACTACCGGACAAACAATCCGACAGACAAACAATTCACATCTATATGCTGGATTCCCTAGAAGAGAGACTGAAGTCACAATCTCAATGTGACCAACTGGAAACTGTATACAATTACATACACTTACAGAGAGTGACTGCAGTTCTAGAAATACATTCAACAGGACAAAACACATACATGAAACAGAAGACCAAGAGAAGACTGGGGTGACAGGTGTGAGAGTGGACCCCGTGCCACCTACAACCAAGTCATACTTCCTTAGCACTCCAGGGTGTACCACTGGCCACACAGCCGACACCTGTAGACTCGCAGTAACAGATGTACGGCAGCATACCTCAGTGTCAAATAGAGAGGTTTTAACCTGCTACATTCCAATGAAGTTCCACAGCAGTTTGTAAGAAGTTAACCACAAGAGCCTGTTCTAAGTTTCATGGTATTTGTACGATAACATCTCTGAGATTTCTGTAACCTTGATGAACATTCACACTGACCGGCAGTCTGGCATGAGGTCCAACTTGAAAACATATCCCTGTATCGCCATAACATTCAAATAAATCAAATAAGTCTCTCGACCATGACCGATCCCAAAAGTGTGCTGGTACAGAAAATTTTGTCAACGTCAAAAAAAGAAAAACAACTTTGCCACGTGGCCACTCTTTTAACACTGAATTTCACTAAAATGTAAGCTTTCAACCACAATGAAATAACAATAATAATAATAATATTACCGCTCCCCTCAATTATTTGTTTTTTTTTTTGACAATTCATAACAGGGATGCATACTCATGACTATTCAATTTTTTTCATCACTGCCGCAATCCTGTTTTCAAACAACATGTAGCACTAATTTCACAAGGTCTCTTCCCACAATCCTCTCACCTCTATGGTGATTCAACTGTGCCTGTTTAGCTCGCTGATAATACTCGCTCCCTCGTGGGTCGATGCTTGCTTTTACCTTCCGCTTTTCTGACATGCTCTGACGACCGAACCCTTCTCGTTGGAATGCCCTCATTGGGTCGACATCGGGGCTGCTGCAAATAAAAAATTTCAATGATGAAAGTGAAAAGAACACATTTCAAGGCTCAATTTTGGCCAGTACAAGTAGTTTTCAACAAAGAAAAAAAAAATCTCAATAATTCGAACAAAAAAGTAAATAAATAAATAAATAATAATGATAAAGTGACATGTAAATGTTATATTAAAATATTTCTGTAATGGTCACAAAAGGTAGAAACAAGAAGTACCTTGTCAACTGACCAAAATTTTTATCGCATTCAGGCTGTATGGCCAATTTAATAAGCTAAGGGAGATAATATAGCTTCTAAAAGCAAGAATGGTTATCCCCCTTCAACTCAAACCAACCAACACATACATGGCTTTTCACTGTGAAGAAAAAAAACAAAAAAATCTACTTCAAAGTTCTGAAATAGTGCAAAAACATAGATAGTCTCTATAAATATCATTCTGAATTTCACTTCAGATGTTTTGTAGGCACAGATTTTTCTCACTGACAAATCAATACAAATGTGATTCTGTCAGTTATGTGTATTAATGTTCAACCCACTAGTGGTTTCTAAATCAAACAAGCCACTCTGTTTGATCCTTTTGTTTGGGAAAAGGAACCGAATTGAACATTTTCACAAGAAAACAAAAACAAAAGAGTACAGAAAAGAACTGGGCACTCCTGTTGTGTTATGAGACGACAGAAATTCCATTTAATGCAGCGCTGCATGCTTAGCTTTTCCACGTACAGAGGGTCTTCCTTAGCCTGGCTGCGTCGTCGGTCCCACTCCATAAGCCACTCGGGCGGGGACGGCGCCCTCCCCTCTGGACCCTCTTCGTTACTCTGAGAGCTGGAGCTGTAGGAGTTTGTTCTCATGATGCCAATGGTGGAGTGAGGACGCAGTTTGGAACCCTGAGGAAACTTCTACAAGAAAAAACGAAGAGGTCAAAAGCTGACCACCAGATGGGCTCACGTCTATTTTATCCCAATATTTATTTATTCACCTGATACGTGTCTTACACAGTTCTCACAAATTTTTACTTTTTCGAGGGTTGGTGTTGTCATGATAAAGGATGTGGAAAAATTAACTTGGAGAGACGCAAAGGAGCACAGTTAATACACTGTTCAATGTTATCAGTCGTCAGCTTGCCCGTCAAACCATAGTTTAAACTGTTCTTGTAAACATGACTGATGGTGTGGCTGATCATGGGATCAATTTTAGCACTATACGGGATTTGCTAGAACTACTGTGAATGACTGAAAATTTCATCCGTGGTTAAGCTTCTCTTTCTGTCAGATTCTTAGAGGTTTTTTGACCATGGAAAGGTCATTTCGAGGTTAGTTTGGAAGGTAGCATGATGGTTTACTGAAGAGACCTTCAGAAGAGACATTTTATGCCATCTGTTTGCTTCTAAAACTGCCCTTTTGGTTATAGGTTAATTTGGTGTAACTTGGGAAGTCATATTGGTTCCGCCATATTCACTGTCAACAGTCCTCCAGCATGGCAAAGAAACTATGATTCAACTATTTGTTATTCAGGTAAAAAAAACTTGAAAATGAATTTTTTTTTTTCATGCTTTGCACTCAATGCTGATCACTTGACTGTACCTGTCACAATGATAGTATTACAAATTAAGCGCATATACATGACTGCGACTGCTCCAAGACACTGCATCTTCTTTGCTCGTTTTTGAACCCAACGTGAACTACTATAGCTTAACATAAATGAATCAAGTGTTTCCAGGCTTTTTTTTTTCGCAGTCGCACCTTAAGAAATGGTGAGATAACGGCTTGATCATAACCAGTTTGTCATAGCCCTGCTTCGGCCTATCTCCCTCAGGATTATGGGATAGGCCACCTACTGGTCAGACCAGTGTCATCATGCTCGTACTGGAGGGGGGGGGGGGGCTCCTGTTTACAGTCACTGTGATTACGTTACAATCCAGAGAGTTAAACAGATGTGACAACTTTTCTAACCCAAGACAAAAGGGCAGGAAGAATAAAGGGAGGTAATTCCTTACCTGAACTTGAGCATAGGGGTCATCCTGTTCTATCATGACTGTTTCCCTGGAAATGGAATTAACAGTGGGCGAGGTCAACTTGTTGCCACGTGGTAACCGTGGGCGTTGCTCGCTATACATACTGCCGTCCAATGAGGAAATTTTACTGAGACTGCTGTCGTTCATGCTCTCATGCACGGCTCGGTTGTAAGACTCGTTTCGATTCCCGCCAGCGCCGTTGTTCCGTAACCGATCTAACATCGGATTGAGAGGTTTGTTGTTGTTGTTGTTCATGTGCACATTTTTGGTGTTATTCCAGTCCTGCTGCCCACTGTGGCTATATTGTATACTGTGATTCTGAGAGTCATTCAGACTGCTCACTTCAAAGCTGTCGGAACTTTCGTCGTGCCCAGCATCCATTTCCACGCGTGACACGCTCGACGATTCCGATGCCTCGGACACAGTTCTGATTTTCAGTTCTCTTTCCTCCTCTCCGAATGGCGAGGGGGAGGGGGCTCCTATTTTACGAGCCACCTTAATGTTTATAAAGCCGGGCGTGATACCCTCCGACTGCATGGCCTTGCGCAGCATTTCCATGGCATCGGTGTTGGATAAACCAACCAGAGACTTGCCGTTGACTTCCAGGAGCTGGTCGTTTATCATCAGTCTGCCATCCTATGTAACAGAAGGCAAATCACGCATGCGAACTAATTATATTATACTGAAACCCAAAAATCTTATATAAAATCACATGTACGCTCATTAACCTTAATTTCCATTTCGCAGGGTTGTCCCCCTTTTTTCTTCTGTAAACAAGAAAAATCATGTGACTCCATTCCAAATTAGGAGAAAATTTTCACGCTATACATATTGTATAAGAGAGACAGACTCTTCTGTACAAAATACAGAAGTTTTAAGGAAAAAAACTTTCAACAAAAGCAACCAAAGAATCAATATTTCATCCATTTCAGGTACCCATCACAAGGTCGCCACGTCAGTCATGTTGATGACTCAGCAGGTTTTACCTTTGAGGCAGCTCCGCCATGGATGACAGCCTTGATGAAGATGCCAAGATCCGAGACATTTCCGTTGACGTTTTGTGTTTTGCCCTTCACGCTAACCCCCAGCCCCGCCGACCCCGTGTCGTTGAGCGGGATGTCCAATTCCAGCACCTGTCGGTTCCGCGGTGCCATGTCATTGTCGTTGTTGTTCACTTTGTCTGGAGGCTGCAGATTAACACAGGTGTTCTGATCGTTCTGCCATCAAGGGGGGGTAAGCGCAGACAGGAATGTGTCAACAGGTAGGATAGAGAGAAAAGAGAAGCCCACAATGTACAAAGCAAAAATTAAACAAAAACAACAACAACGAAAGCAGTGCTGAAATAAAACTAAAGCACACCTCGGCACAACTGCAGCAACACTTACACCATACAAATGTAATTAAGCACTGTACACTGCAAACAACTTTGACTTTACACCTACAAGTGAATTTAAAGTAGGAGGACAGTCCAGTGTATGCACTTGGGAAAAGGAGGCAGTGGCCGTTGTCACGTTTCCTGCACCCATATATCTGATTGCTGTCGTGTATGGGAAACATTTTCGACTACAGCATGGATACGATGCATGTGCATGACAGTGTCTTCATATGTATTGTATACATCTACACTTATGTATGTTTATCTACAGTTTTATCCTCTATGAAACACTGCCATAGAAACTAAGGCAACATGTATACACAGCAAACAGATGTTTTTGTAAGTGAAATATGATGATTGATCGACAAAGCAAAAACTGTACATCATTAGTACTACGCTACATGGAATGAGACACGAACGACTCACTACACCGAACACATTCTGGCAGGCAAACCAAGAACAGGATAGAAAAATAAAAAATAAACTAAAAAATATATGTACAAATTAAATGTCAACCCAACAGTAATAAGCGAAAATGTCAGCAAATGCAACTAAATGGAAAAATGGAAATGATGGCTGTCAATGAAACTTAAAGGACATCTCCATGTGCACATTTTGTGTGTGCATGTCACTCGTTTTGACACGTGTTTGGTGTACTTTTAGGTAAAAAAAAAGTGAATGGATGATGAAATTGAAAAATTTCAATCAACATCAAGCTGCATCCAGAAATGACAAAACAATCAAAAGCTGATATACAGAAATAAACTGTGCAGACAATATCAGAAAGCTAAAACACTACACATACTACAAGCATATTTTCTCCAGTGCATGCATGTACTTGTAAAAGACAGAGAGCCCTAAGGCTTAAAATCTCTTCTACAAAAAGCGTTTACACGACTTACGTCTGCTACAGCAATATTTTACATGTATGTGGAAACCTGTCCTCCATCACCTTATGCGATCAAAATTTATAATTTATGTGCATAAGAACATATGTTTTGATCTTAACATTAATTGATTTCAATTAATTTTGGTGCTTTCATGAGAATATTTTCCTTCGGGAAATTATGCATATAATACTAAAACAGAAACTTACAATTAATCTACATTTACATTCCTGATATAGGTGTAAATGTATGCCTGCTCAAGAAACGTACAAAAAAACTCAATAGTCTGGCCTCTCAATCCAACTGTATTTATACATCGCGGACTGTTTGAACAAGAGTCAGGTTTTATATTGGGACAATTTTGAGACTAGACCTGCTAGTTTCACCAACAGATCATCAAACAATGTGGTGATAGTTCAGCTGTATTACAAAGACTGGTGTCTGGGTGGAAAAGATGGCGTATACCAATTGCATATATCACACAGCCAAAACTGTCATGACACACACAGAGAGTTCCCCTGAAAGCAATCAACCCCCACTTCACGAGATAACAACCGGTGATAGCAGGCTACATTTCCGCCACTCCAGGTTTTAATGATCACTTTCAAGGTACAATAAAAGCATACACCCCAGGGGCCAACGTTCTTACAACACACTTCCCAGTTTCTCCAAGGCAAACATTGCTTTTGGTTTATGCAAACACAAAATTATCCCTTTGTTTGGGACTTTGGGATTAGGATCACTTTCGCAGTTTAGCCACACTACATTCAAACCCTGATAATGTGACGGGGGGGGGGGGGGCACACGATCCTGTGGGGATATTGGTTTACAGGCAAACCTCTCACCCACCGATGTTCCGCTTCAGTGATTCTGATCGACCAAGCGGAACTAGACAAATCATGATAAAACCCTATGTTACACATGGCCCAGGTGATGTTCAATGATACATTGAAAGGAAATGAAGTGTCAATCTCAAGACAAATCCAAACAATGTACACAATACCTGTACATCACCATGTGATGCACACGGGTAAGGTCAACAACAACGATGACAACAACCACCAAGGGATCAAGGGTCAGAAACACCTCAGTTTGTCACATTTTGTCACATGTCATCATTTAGTGATTTAATCTATTACATATAGACAATTGGTTCCTTGTCATTCATATACACTGTACTTCCAGTAAACAAATGAAAAGCTTTTGGCTCTTTCTTGTGGCCATATTTTGTCACATTGGTGAAATTATCACAAGAAATCACAGGTTTTGGGGACTGCGGTCCTATTAACAACATGGCCAATCAAAGTGAATGGGGGAACTGCATTTTTGTCACAGTACTTGGGTGACAAGCCCCTTGATAGTAAATGGAGTTTAGCAAATAAATCAAAAGCCTAATGTATATTTTTAATTTGTTCACACTCACAAAACAGATGAGGTGTAAAAATTTTGTCATTTTTTATCACTAGAAACTAAACCTGAATTTGTTTGGATTAAAATTATGACTAAAAATTCACTGTGTCATCCCTGTTTACATGAATACAATTGCAAGCAGCTTCAGTCATCAACGCTACATGTACAGGCAGATCTGTTGGTAAATACAATGTATCAATGTTTCAGTTATGTGCGAGTGGTATTAATGAAGTACATTTTTCAAAGTAATAGTGGACACAAGCCCAAGCCAAACTGACAATTGTTCACTTTTATTGTTCCGTTTTCATGTCAGCAGTTTGCCCACAAAACATGGTCAAAACACAGAGGCAGGAATGAACAACAGCCCACACAGTTTAGGTCCGAGTTACTTCAGATGGGAAAGGTTGCTAATTGTTCCAAAACCTACTGTAAATGACCTAAAATTTCATCCGGAGAAATGGCATTTTTTGAGGTAAATAAATGTAATAAAATATTATATTTAGTACTGAAACTTACACTTTTCTGGCAGGATATCAACCTATCATCCAAACAAAATTTAAAACACGCTGCAACAACCAACAGAACTCCCAGTCCCAGGAAAAATAAGTAGCCTAGTCATGAACAAATTTCAGGTCATTTAGGGTACTCAAATCTTTGTAAAAAACCACAGAAATCCACTGACCAGTTCTCTGGGAACTTTGAACATATCATCTGTGGTGTCCGTCTGCCGCGAGACCACGATGTGGACGGAACTGCCCAGTTTGGTGTTGCGTAAGATATTCACAGCCTCAGCTTGGGTCTTCCCAGTCATTGGCTCACTGTTTACCTGAAAATTATTCAACACTCACGCAATGAAACGTAAGACTACAAAGCTACCTTTCAGCACTTTTAGACTTGTCAATAAAAAAACCCCCCAAAAAACCCACAACCATATTTATTCGTTTGATTGTAATTAACAAATAAACAGGAATTCTTCACTTTAATAGACAAAGGCATTCAGTCTCACTTGTGGAGGAAACCAGAGTAACTGGGTAAAGCCAGCAATCTTTGGCAAATTACTGCTGAACTTTCGTACGTCTGATGTACAGATATGGACTCTGGAAACAACCACAAGAGCATTTAAAAGTGTTTACTGTAACCGAGGCCACAAAAATAGTGGGATTGCGAGTCAACAATTTAATCAACAAATCAAACTGAAAATCCCAGAATACATTTCTTGCATACATCTTTTCTCCCAAGTTAACGGCATATGCTCACAACTGACTAACCTCCAGGAGTCGATCGCCTGACTTCAGGCGTCCATCAATGATGGCAGCACCCTTGGGAAGGATATTTTTAATGTAAATGGGACAGTTTCCTCCGGCTGGGTTATCTCTGGTGGTGACACTAAATCCCAACCCCAGGGGACCTGAAACAGTTGACTTCAGGTTAAACCAACAAAACTACCGAACCAAATTCATACCCTGCATTAGTTTATTGGGGAAAGTTGGTAAAGTAAAAAACATCAAAATTTCCGTCAAATATGTTCACCTCCCCTGCCTCATTTATTTATTTATTTATTTGATTGGTGTTTTACACCGCACTGAAGAATATTTCACTCATACGACAGCAGCCAGCATTATGGTGGGAGGAAACTGAGGAGAGCCTGGGGAAATCCCCTTATCCAATCCTGCTTCTTGAAAATAAACGTTTTTGAGCATGGACTTTTGCAAATATTTCACATCTTATTTTTTACAAATTTTTACATGTTGTTGTTGCCTTCCAACTTCAATGGGTTTCTTTTTCCTGCACAATCGTAAGTCATTTCCAAGCTGAAGAGATCTTTGTTCTCTTGGGCATCATATGAAATACATAACCAGTTTGGTCACGAAATGTTATCGCAAACAGCTGAAGCCTGAATGATTACGGATTTATTTATGCATTTGATTGGTATTTTATGCGGTACTCCAGAATATGTCACTTACACGACGGTGGCCAGCATTATGGTGGAAGGAAACCAGGCAGAGGCAGGGGGAAACCCATGGCCATTCGCAGGTTCCTGGCAGACCTTCCTTCCGAAGAGGAAGCCAGCATGAGCTAGACTTGAACTCCCAGCCACCGCATTAGTGGGAGGCTTCTGGGTCATTACGCTGTGCTAGCGCGCTGACCAACTGAGCCATGGAGGCCCCCTGAATGATTACTCTAGGCAGGAAAGTTTTTGTATTTGTAACAAGCTCAAGTATAGGACTGTTCTTTTTACTGCATGATATCATCAATACAAATTTTGGAAATTAACTGCAAATGACATCTTGACCTTCAGCACATGAGCAAAATTCTTTTACTGACACCACACATTCACAAACTTACCTTTAACAAGTTGTATATTGATTTTCTTGCCTATTCTGCGCGTGTTTGTTGGGGCGGTAAGCACTCGCTCGTGGCCAGACGATGTGGAAGTTAATGATGATGACGGTGATAATGAGGTGGAGGGATGACGGACGGGTGGGGCGGGGGGCGTTTTCCGTGTCCCGTTGACCACCGGGCCCCCAGCCCCCGCTTTGATGGGTGGGCCGGGTTTGATCGGCATGTTCGCCCGGCTCTGCTGAGACATTTTCCCATTAGAGTTCGTGTTAAAACTAACGCTCTGAGCACTTTTCCCAGAATGCCTTGGGGCTGGCACCCTGGGTTTGGATTGGCTGTTGCCGTCACTACTGTTGACAGTGTTGTCCGTGCCCGAATTCGCGGGCGTCCTCTCACTGACGGTGTCGACGGAGGAACTCGTCCTCTGAGTGTCACTATCACTGTTAGAGTCTGTTGACCTCCCTGACGACGCTTCCTGCGTTGTCGTATCGGGCAAGGTCAAAGGTGAAGGTCTTAAGGGGAGATTACTGTTCCTTGAAGATGACCTTCCCTTAGGTAATACTGGCGGCGGCTTTTTTGGAAGAGGTGGAGCTTCGTGTTTTAAAACTCGTAACCGTATCTCTTCAGACTGCATGGCTTTTTTAAATATTGACTGCGCTCTGAAACAGAAGACACGAATAAATGTTAGAAATTACACAGGCAGATTTGTCCAATTTGTCATGTGTATTTTGACCTTGTAAATTATATGCTTCATTATCTTACTGGGCAAGGTTAGTTCAGCATGATTTAAGAGAAATTTGCCCACAAAACATGTACATGTCTTTTCATGGAAAACAACTTATCCTTTCTTCCAAACGACGCAAGTTTCTAACATCGACATCAACACCTTTATGAAGTAAGCTAACCAAATTAATTATTCATTAGCTGAAAATTATAAATTTAATAAGAAAAAAAAAACAAAACAACTTGAACTAAATTTCATAGTGATGTTTTCCCTGGTAAATAATATCACCAAACAACCTTATTACGCAGACAGGACACATACTTATTTCAGACAAAATTTCTGTGCATGAAATTTGTAACAAAGAAAGCAACACTTCTGTAATGTGCTGACAAAATGAAGTTATCCCATGTTACATGTACCTGATAAATTGTATGTTCCATACAACTGGTTTGAAAACCATTTCCATACAGACAAGTAATTACAAATAATGATATTCCTCAATAATGGTGTGGAATCTTACTTTGCGAAATTGACATTAATAAGTGGAGTTCCATTGATCTCGACAATTCTGTCTTGGACTTTCATTCGGCCATCTTTGTGGACTCGACCTCCTTTCTCTATGCTCTGTATCATCAGACCCATATCACTGGAGGAGAAACAAAAAGAAAACATAACCACTGATGGCACACAGGGAAAACTGGATGAGAAGTCCCACAAAAAATGTATTATTAGAGGCAAACCAAGGTCATAACAGTTTTCTTTCTTTAGTAAGACAAGGTACCTTAGAAAACATCTTTAATTAAACTCGTGCTCAAATATCTGGTTGAAATATGGCCTAGTAAAAATCATGACAAAAACTGTGCAAAGATTTCTTTTGAAACCACCACAATATTTTCCATAGCAATTATACATGAACAAATACATCTTACTACATCCAACAGAATGCATACCGTAATGAAAGCTTTCAGATCCTGAATTCTGAGACTTTCAGTTTAACAGTATAAGAGCTTTAACACAACGGAACACATAGCACTGCATGCTAAACACAAGGATACATTTAATGTACTGATATCAAGGACACATTTAACGTACTGATATCCAGGACACATTTAACGTACTGATATCAAGGATGAAACATATTATTAGATTACTGAGACCATTTTCGTATTATCTCCTGAGCTCTGCCTGATTCATCCATTTCATTACATTATGGGGTAAAGAACATCATGATGCAAGTAAGATATCTATCTGTAAAGAACGCACAAACATAACCTCACAAAATGAAAAATACTGATGGCACATAACATTGAGAACAACATATAGTTCTCCAGCAGTTGATTAAATGCACCAGGCAAGTGAACCTGACACAGATTTCCACCGAAGGCTCACCTCCCATTCTCGTCAAAGTCAGGCACCACGTGTATGCCAAGGGGACCTCCACTGTTTGGGAGGACAATGTAAATGCTACCGTCCTCTGCGGTGCCATTCTGAGACGAGGCCGGTCTCTCCTGTGATTGGTCGCTTTCGCTGCTCCCTGATGTCGCCAGACCTCCAACCGGTTCTGACCTTTCAACATGACCCTGTAACAAAAAGTCAACATAGCTTGTTACTACTGACGAATGAAGCATACGGAATGAACAAAGGGTTTGGCACCACATAGGCACCACTACAGGCTTATCATGTCGAGAACATATTAGAATGTGGTTTTCTGCATCACAATGAAAACATCTGGTCAAAATGAACAAAAAAGGTGATAAAGCAAAACCAGTAACAGGAGAATATGCTGAAGAATTGGGGTAGTCATTCACAGACTGTTGCACAAGTGTATCCCAAAGTCTCATTGGAAATTTGGGGACATTCCTGAAAACACAAAACAGGATAATTGCCATAACTTATCATATATGTAAAATTCCATTCCAACACATTGCAGAAACATCAGTTTTCTGGTTAATCAAGGATCACTTTGATTATATACATGTAAAGATGTGTACCTTCCACAACATTGTTCCAGGAAATGCAAAAACCTTTCAAAAGTTCCTTTGAAATTCCTTCCAAAATTTCTTCAGAAGTTCCTTTGAACTATCCTTCACAGGTTCCCTCGAATTCTTAGTTAAAAGTTCCTTTATACTCTCTTCAAGGACAATCCACTGGCAGAGAGGACTACTGAGCATGCACTTGTTTTCTTCAACCCATACAAGGGACTGTCGGTAAATTCTATGCTGAATTATGGTGTTGCAGAAGCAACTTTCTTGCAACCAATGTCCACAGCTTGTTTTTCAGCTCTCTTCAAGATAATCCAGTTGGAAAGATACAATTCTAATATATTCCATGGTCATACATGGTCGTATATGCAGCCTTTCATTCCAAATCCCAGCCAGTGCTTGTTCACTGTACCCCACAAGGAGTAACACGCCCTTAATATTAGAAAACCTTCAAAAAGGTGTTCATTGTTCCAGGAGTTGCAAGGAACTCCCAAACCCTGCATGAAACACTAGCTCTTCAACACAATCCATCAGGGCTGTTCAGTGTGTCCACGTTCAGCACCACCGTAAAGAGATCTGCAACGTTCCAAGTACAGGTACTGTTGCAGGTACAACACAAATACTGGAGCCACATGTAGATGTACTCTGTCTACAGCAGGATACAGGTAAGAGAGCTGGAACACGGGCTACTGTAGCCACTGAGCCTTGGTTTCCGTGGGCTATTCAGCCTGGTTCAACTGGGGACAGGTACCTCAGCTAAAACTCTCCCTGTCCAAGAGTCATGGTTTTCTGGTGATACTCTGCCTTAGTACAGCAAGGAAGAGGTACATCAACTAAAATCTTTGCCACTAATGTAGCCAAAGAGCCATGGTTTTCTGGAGATACTCTGCTTCGGTACAGCAGGCGACAGGTATCAGTGCTCAAAACCCAGCTGTTACCGGCCTTGGCTTCCTGGAAGTCTAGAAACTCGACACCAAAGAGAGTTTACAGTCCAGCCTTAGTGATGGAACTACCTCTCTACACCCCTGGAGTCTACACTGTAAGGAATCTCTGACACACTTCACTTGCATATAAGAGGGCGGGGAGAAAAAAGGTTCCATGGCCAATCACTTGGAAGAATTGTTTTTCAAGGGATGTAAACCTCTCGCTTTGTAGCATCCCATAATGGTTTCGCAAAGATCCTGCCCAACAGGCAATTTAGGTAACTGTTCCAATCATCCAGTCCTTCCTGCTTCACTTTCTTTGGAACATAAAACTTTTGCATTATCCCTGCATGCAACGGATTTCTACAAGACTTTGTGGCTGGTAAATGTTAATGAACTTAACAGCTTTCTAATAATACTTGTGCGAAGCAATTTTCTGGATGCCAACGAGGGGGTAGTCCGGGTTTACTGCCCCCCTTTTATCCCCCCCCCCCCCCCCCAGGTTACTCTGAAAGATTACCTCCACACCTCTGACAGTGAGAAGGTGTGTAAATGGTTTATCCTGACAGTGCCGCTGTTCTCTGCCAGGCACATTACCATGTTCCCACTCTGGCAGATTACCCAGATTCTGAGCTTCACCATTCATCAAGCAGCCTCGGTATTTACATTAACACTGCACTTTCTCTCAACTAGAATGGCCATTGCATAAATACACCAACTAGTCATATAGCTTCTGCCTTGCCAGATGGGAGTAAAACCGTCCTGCAGTTACTAGAGTTTTGTTAAAGTCTATCCATCTGTAACATCAATACATGTTCATGTACAGGTACTGGCTTTAACTCTAAAGGTGTAGCTTGGATTGCAGGGATTATGGATTCCACCTCATCCCCTGTACTTGGGATCATGGACAGTTTAGGCAATGTGGCACTAATTCTTCTAATTTCTGAGACAGATATTTAAATACAGCTTAAAGTAAAGAATTTACATTTCTTTCCCAGTTTTATTTTTTGGAAAAGTAAAGTTATGAACGGATTGTTCATTAAATGGACTAACCATGTGAGACAAAAGAAACAGTGTGTTCCTGTTACAATTATGTATATTGCCCACAAAGGACACACCACGTTTTGAAGATTTAGGATATTTCACACAAAGTGCGTTCCTGTTACAATTATGTATATTGCCCACAAAGGACACACCACGTTTTGAAGATTTAGGATATTTCACACAAAGTGTGTTCCTGTTGCAATTATGTATATTGCCCACAAAGGACACACCACGTTTTGAAGACTTAGGATATTTCACACAAAGTGTGTTCCTGTTACAATTATGTATATTGCCCACAAAGGACACACCACGTTTTGAAGATTTAGGATATTTCACACAAAGTGTGTTCCTGTTACAATTATGTATATTGCCCACAAAGGACACACCAGGTTTTGAAGATTTAGGATATTTCACACAAAGTATATAACAACACACATTCAGAACCATATAAAAGCCTTTAAATCATACTTTTGATGTTTTTTCTGATAAGAAATTAATCAGACAGCAGTGGCTCTATCAAGTGTATGAATCAATCATAACCGTGGCGTTCTGATTTTAGTGTCAAGTGCGTCTTTTATTTAACAGAGGGTTGATGTGGGAATCACCAGCATCTTAATACAAGACATGTAAAAAGTACTTACTATAACATAATCTACAAATGTTGTTGTGCATCAGTCATTCACATGCATGTATGTCTTCTATACACAAACAGCTGTACGTATATATATATGCATTTACGAAACCTTGCTAGAACAGTCTAAATACACAGACCATGGATAGGTTTCTTGACCTCTGACTTAAAATTACTGACTTAAAATAAACTGCCTCCCACTTTTTAAAGCCTTATCTGAAACTTCGCATATGGCGTGCCTACTGGGTACACATGTACAGGCTGCTGTAGCTCTCATAGTCAAGTGTGTCAAAACAGAGATGTACAACAGCCTCCAGAACATACCCAGTACATGTACATATCTAAATTGTACACACATACTTATATCATCTTAACTATCGGTACATCACATCAAACAGGACAGTTACCATGGAAACTGTAACATCTGTTTCATGTTTATCTCCCTGGTCTTGAAGAGACTGTAGTATCCTTACTGTGGAGACAGTTACATGTAATACATGCAGATCGCCTGTAACTAATGGCACAATATAGCTAACTGGGTAATTTGCTTACAATAATGAAAGGGTCATTTAGTAATTAATTCTCTTAATTTGTGACATGTACACGCAAATGAAACAGTCATCATTAGATATGGGTTGAGTGATGCTTATTGAATCGGAGAACCATGAAGGAAACAACCAAGGTTCTTCTGTTACCCGCATCATAGCGCCTTGGACTTTTTAATGAATGAAACAACTGAACATTTTTAACACATGTACCTCAGCTGCACGTTTTCTTGCATGGTAGTCACAGGACCATTCTATTGATGCCATGGATTTCAGATTCGCTATAAATTTGTGCTGGTACATCAAAACCGTTTAAGTCAGCCAGAGCAAGTCACGGTGTACTGGGGTGCATGGAATTCAAGGTAACATTACCTCAAGTTGAAAACATTTTCTTCTTTTTTTTTTTTTAATTTACATGTATTATTACTTTCAGTTAATCACCGCAAAATAATACTGGCTTCAGTAATGCATGCCATAAAATGCAAATATAAAGGCAGGAGTCACGTTTTTCTAAAGGTTAATAAATTTAAGAGAGAAAAATACTTCATGGTTGATATAAACTTGAATGCAACAAAGTTAAATTGTTCTGGAAGGAGAGTGAGTGTATGATGGACAGTTGGAGTTGTGGCATAAACCCTTGGAGGAAGAAGCAATGCATAAGGGAAGTTTTTGTCATAGTTTTGCTGGTCGAATTGCGAAATTCGTTTCATGACCCAGCTTTTCAAAGCAGCAAAGTGAAATACCAGTCAACAATTAATAAATATTGTGTTTTATAGATGAGGTCGTGTCTGGATGATGTTTTGTGGGTGAAGTAAGATGGCAAGGCTTTCATCCCCTGGGGATATTGTTCCTATCTGTGAAGCTTATGTCCTGGATTCCCACTGCTAAACAAAACAGATTCTGCATGTGGATAGTGTCCAACCAGATTCAAAATCTCTCCTCTCTAATCTGAAGATCTGGGAGTAAAACCACAGTGGCACCAACCAGGACTTCACACTGATACCAGGTCAGTTCTGGTAAACACTGCACCCAATGTTTGTTATCTCTAGCATAAAGGGTGGTGTTAAGTCTGTTATCAGATGCCCAAGGGTCACTGGGTACAGGGTAAGATCTTAATGACCACACCTCATGAACTGTCAGTGGGCCTTATTTCATCTGAGGGGGGGGGGGCAGGACTGTACAGGATACATACCAGGATACAGCTGGGGGCGGGGATGTCAGCTGATACCCACTGAGAGAGATGTGTGCTGATTAATTGACTGCTATAGTACATGTGTACATCTTCAAGGTAAATGTAGTGCAAAAGGGTAACTCCTGAATGCAACAGGGTAATTCCGGGACGTTTGGAAAGTCCTTTCTCATGTATATACATCTTCACTGGTATCAACATGCCTCCACTATTCTGAGGGAAAAGCACCATTGTTGAATTACACGAAATCTTTTAAAGGAAAATACATCTAGCAGCAGGGAAATCTGCTGACTAGAGAGGAGTGGTTACTCGACATCTGATGTGCTCATTCTTCACCATTCTTCGCATACTTCAATGTCGATATGAGTACACACAGTGAGTTTCGTTTAGTGAAAGAAAATGTTAATGAAGTACTTTCAAGAACCCACTATCCTCTGTTTTCCAATGCTTTCAAGGTTTCCTCTGTTTTCCAATGCTTTCAAGGTTTCCTCTGTTTTCCAATGCTTTCAAGGTTTCCTCTGTTTTCCAATGCTTTCAAGGTTTAAGTACAAACCTTATATTCATGGAGATATTAATGCATGCTTACTATTTTGGTGTTTTACTTATCAATTCGTGTCAATCAAAATGCAATTATATGATATTCATCAAGAAAAGTTCTTTTCACAACTTACATCCCAAACTCTTTATTAAGTGTTAGAAAATCTTGAGAGCCTCTCACTAAAACCCTGGTCCTTCCACGTGCTTCTAGAACCAAGGTTGAGCCATGCGAAACTATTTCATGAAATACAGGACAAAACCTGAACTTGTCAAAAGTTATATTTTACAATGGTATATCAGTATAAAGATGTTAGTTCACCATCTGCCACAACATATTTCTTAAATCTGTACTGTTGTAAGAATTAATAAGCTGGTATTGATTCAGATTTCAGTTTTTGTACATAAAACACGATGATACTGATAGAACAAGGCAAAATCAGGAAAGATCAGAGGCAGGGACATTTGGAGTGGGGGGGGGGGTGTCAGTACCTTAGAGAAGAGGGAGGGGGCAAGGGTTAGTTAATGAACTGGCCTTATAGAATCAGGCCCCTTTCTCATTTTTTTTCCACATTTCTATTTTTATACCTCTAATGAGTCCCTGAAGACACTCTGGGCAGCACAAGTCAGGAGATCATGTTTATTTTGCTGCTGATGATTACAAAGTGAGGATCTCTCTGGTTTCTGAACTCCCAGCTGTTTCCATGATCTTGTCCTGGCCTCATGTCACTGTCAGCCAATCAGAAGCAGATGTAACATGTCTTCAGTGAGGCTCACGAGGACCCCCTCTCCCAACCCCACCTTCCTCTTTCATGTATCTCAAATGTACCCGTGGAAAAACACAAGTACTGTACATTTTGAGAAGGCCAAACAAAAAATAAATAAAAAATGACTACTGCTGTGACCTGCATATGATTGCGTCCAGAAAGGAACAGCTGCTTGTAGTATCAGAGATAACCGTACGGAACAGACAACCCATACCAGTTACAGTCTGAAATCCTGTAGTGCCACTGATATGTTTCATTGTAATACACCAGTAGGGTAACTCTGAAAAGTGTAAGCTTGACTCAGTATTTCAGTACTTTATTTTCCTACCATCAGCGGTCTGCACTTCTAGGGTATAAAGCCAACCTATGATGAAAACATTTAGGCTCACATGAATAGGGTTGTGGTGTATTTGCATCACTATCAAAGGGGACCCCATTGGCTTGTTTAGCTATGGAGCTGTGAAGCTCTCACACCATCCAGTCACCCCTGACCACAGGTCGCGGTGGGGTGGGAGTGGGGGGCGTTGCAGGTAACCAGACCTCATGTACATGTATCTAGTAGTATATTCAGCCACAGAGACAAAAAACTAAGACTTCTACTTTTGGAGTCTTAGCCATACTCAGCCACATTGAAATCATGTCTCCTGGCTATATGACAACACTGTAATCACAGGAATGGATAAAAAATGACTTTCTGGAATCGGTAACTGTAATAATCCCTGTTCCCAGTCTATTTGATGACTGATCTTTGAACGGACAGGTGAACCCTTAGGACATGTATCTGTCAGAATCCTGATTTCATGAATCACAAGCATTCAAATGAAGTGATAAACTAACTTCACTTTTCACAACAAACAAAATTTTGATTGGACAAAAAGCTAATTGGCCAGGTGACAAGTATTGCTTGAGAGCCACAGGTAGAAAGTCGCAAGTCAGTATACAGAACTACTGAACCTGACTCCTGAGATACATGGTATTGATCAATGGCACAGAAATCCAGTGATTTTCATTTCTTGTAGATATGAAGTCTGTCCTACCTGACTAAACTTGTCCTCCTGCCGCCCCTGAGCCTCTAACCATTTGAACATATTCGGCTGGTTGCTAAGTGACTGCCTCCATGAATCCCGAGCAAATCGATTGAACAGGTTTTTCTCTTCGCCATTTCCTCCCACATGGAGATGAATTTTGCGGGAGTTGTCTTCGCAGGACTCGTTCTCCTGCAGAGTAAAGGGCATATAATGTAATGATTCTGAGTTGAGAACTGTAATGACTTCAAGATCAAACAGCTACAAGAAAAGAAACAGCTACACGTTTCTACACGTTCTACACATTTTGACCAATAACTTGTACATGTACTAACTGTAATTGACCCATAACTTGTACATGTACTAACTGTAACTGACCTATAACTTGTACACATACTAACTGTAACTGACCCATAACTTGTACACATACTAACTGTAACTGACCTATAACTTGTACACGTTAACTGTAACTGACCTATAACTTGTACATGTACTAACTGTAATTGACCCATAACTTGTACATGTACTAACTGTAACTGACCTATAACTTGTACACGTACTAATTGTAACTGACCCATAACTTGTACACGTACTAACTGTAACTGACCCATAACTAGTACACGTAATAACTGTAACTGACCGATAACTTCATCCATGACTAAACTGCTCATCTTGAACGATTCTGAAAAGTCTATTATCTTTAGAACAGTGTTTCGAGGTTTCTGTGGGAGGTTATTTAGGAAAACATCGTATGGGACACATGGTTCAGCATCTAGAGAAATATTTCACTACCTTAATTTAGCTGCCTCTCAAAAGTCAAACACACTAATTAATGAAATATTTTTACACTCTATAAAGAAGCCTAGTTAGCAGAGGAAAAATTCTGCTACCAATACATTAAAGTTCTTCAATTATCCACATGTGGCCAATTGAAACTGGAATAGGTTTGTTGAATCAACTACAATCAATATTATGATCAGTCTTAGAGGATTTGTGTGTGTGTGTGTGGGGGGTCATCCAGGAATGTCTACACGCAGCATTATTGAACTAAACAACGTAATAACCTCAATCAACCTAACCTATATTCTCTCTGTCACTGTAGCAGTGTGGTCTGTTGGATTACAATCAATATTAACATAACAATTACATAATCCCCTCAAAAATGTTACTATCATAAGCCTCATTTGTCTTAAAAAGATATACTAGCTCATGTACATATATCAGATTTTGTGAACAACAAACATGCCAGACTGACTAACCCGTTTAGGAGTAGAGGTGAACTGGACCCCCGAGGAAGGGGTCACAATGGCCGACCATCTCTTTGCCTTTCTTGGGAACGTGCCCGTATTGGAGTAATCGTGGACGGGTTCGTCTTGGCCGATGTTGTTCAGGGCAGGCTCGCTCCCACGACGGACGGTCAATGCTGAACCTGGTAATGCAAAGAAGAGAGAATAAATTCCGAAGTTAACGACTCATCTGTTCAGATGGATAGATTTGAAGATTTCGGCAATATTTCAACTTAAGATAAGCTTTATTTAACAAACTTTGCTTGATTCTTCTCAAGGATTTTTTTGTCAAGTTTGATTAATTTCTTGTCAGAAAAAAATTAAAGGATGGCAAGCATAATTTAAAGGCCTTTGTGTGCTTGTGAAAGAGCACTTAGTAACAGTATTCTCAAGAACATTTCACCCACATGTATACGTATAATGTATACGATGGCGGTCAGGACAATTCAAGACCGCGGACGTCCGAGCATTAGAGGTTTAACTCACGCAAACACGCTTTGCTTGTGCAGACATGGCAGTGAAGACGTTGTCAAGATAACATGAAAGTTAACAGGGAACCCTGCTTCACGGCCTCATAAGTCCAAATCTAGGTTTCGTTTACGTTCATAATTTACATATACTACGCAGATTGTTCTGTTGTAAAACATACTGTAATTTGTGGTTACTATAAGCCGTAGTTCTCAGAATACTGGCCAATGTTGTCCGTTTTCCCATCCCTTCGTCTGCTTGCCGCTGCCTCAAAGTGCCTGAAGGTCTGCGGTCTCGAACAGGTGGAAGATATGACTGGGCTTTATGTAGCAATATCATCAGTTTTGAACTCAATCCACTTCATAAATGATGTGTTTAAAGGAAAGAAGCTCTATTGTGGTTCAAAAACATGTCATATAAAACACATCCTGTATGTAATGTACGTCCAGAAGCACATGGATGTGCACGTGTGAATAAGGTAAGATAAAATAATGTCAGGTCAGGTCAAGTGTAGTATGTGTTCATATGAATAAGGTAAGATAAGATAATGTCAGGTCAGGTCAAGTGTAGTATGTGCTCATGTGAATAAGGTAAGATAAGATAATGTCAGGTCAGGTCAAGTGTAGTATGTGTTCATATGAATAAGGTAAGATAAGATAATGTCAGGTCAGGTCAAGTGTAGTATGTGCTCATGTGAATAAGGTAAGATAAGATAATGTCGGGTCAGGTCAAGTGTAGTATGTGCTCATGTGAATAAGGTAAGATAAGATAATGTCGGGTCAGGTCAAGTGTAGTATGTGCTCATGTGAATAAGGTAAGATAAGATAATGTCGGGTCAGGTCAAGTGTAGTATGTGCTCATGTGAATAAGGTAAGATAAGATAATGTCGGGTCAGGTCAAGTGTAGTATGTGCTCATGTGAATAAGGTAAGATAAAATAATGTCAGGTCAGGTCAGGTCAGGTCAGGTCAGGATGAGAATATGTCAAACAGGAAGATATGACTATGGATTAATGGTAAGCAGGATATACAGGTTTGTTCTGCACAAATGGTGTTGAAAAAATTAACAATCAAAACTGTTGCCAGATTTTTAGGATTACCTTCATTATGACTGCTTCTGCATGGATGTTTTAAAAAGCCGCTTCTGTATACATGTATATTATGCAATCTTTAACTTCATGCACATGTAATGACATGCAATACAGGCAAATACTTTTACTCTACTTACTAAATTACAAGTGTTCCATACTTCAAATCAGGAATAAATAGTTCTTGTATACATGTCTGTATAATGCAACACAGCTGTCAGATGTATAGATGGCACACCATCTGACTGAGTACCATGTTAAAATCTATGTACACCATTCATACATACAAAACAGGCCATGACAGGTAACTTTTTTTAAAGTGCCATCTTGTTGCGGGAGAATTTAATGTACATGCACATATTTACAAAGAATTTCAATGCAATTATAACATTTCAATTCACAGTATACCTGGGTTTAAACAACCAGCCGTTGCAAATGACACCTATGTACCTGTAGGTGGAGGGTTAACAATGATTTTTTGTACAGAAAACTATCTTTTCCAGCCCACAATAAAGCTTCACACATCAGGTAACTGTCTCCCCTAATTCTTTGGGAAATGTATTATGTGGTACAGATATCATGACCTAAACAAAGAGTTTAAAGAACAAAAATGCGACCAACAAAAAAAAACAAAGGCTTTTTGTAAGCGGAGCAAAAATGCGGACATACATGCTCTGTGTTCTTAAGAAGGTCAAAATTCCATGACTTCAGCATTTAAACAACACAGAAATTACACTGGGAATGCAGGGCCCATTAATCACTGAGGAATTAAAGCCCTTCAGTGAACAATGGTATAAAAACACAGTTTGTTGTAAGAGAAAGGCGGTGTCAGACAATGAAGACTGCTGTCTCACTCACTTTTGTTTGTTCAAATTGAAAATACACGTAGACTTTCATTCCTGTAAGCACGTACATGTAGCTGTACACACCATTTTGTGAATCTATTATGAATTCATTAGCCTATACTGCAGATAATCAAGTCAAAATTGTCACATGAAGTGTACAAAATGTAATTTTGAGGCCAAACAATACGAACATATTTACAGTTTTCTAACCTTTATGTACATGACCTTGACATTTTTTTTGACGTACCATGTCGTGAATGTAGCCTACTTTCTTCTGGCTCTACTGACACAACCTGATGTAGATTTGTAAACACATGTGCAGGTAGGTATATTATTTGCACACAAATGTTAAAGCAGCTTATGCCGAAAAAAACAAAACCAAAAAAAAACATGGGCTATAAAAGGGCAAGTTTCACAGTGAAAATAACATGGCATACAAGCTACAGGGTATGGCTGGTCTACTGGCTCTCTGTAGTAGCAAGTGTACTGACCCTATTTTTCCCTATTTTTTCCTACTTGTACGTACACTGTAACATGGCTTTGGTTGATCACAATCACATTTTTCATGGGTTTTGCTAGCAATTACTTTTAAGAAAAAACTTTAAGAAATCAGAAAATTCAATACTTTTTATCACCAATGTACCAAAATCTCAATACAAAATTTGTAAATTTTCCAATATTTCCTGTTCTGTTTACCACAATGTGAAAGTGGCTAGAAAAACCACTGCATTTTACGTGCTTCTTTCCAAAAAAAAAAAAGTTCATTTTTAAAAAGTCAGCTATATCATTCCGATTGGCCCATGGAGAAATACTGTTAATGGATGTTAATTTACGCTATGTGCACCCCACCTGCAGACAGATCTCCTGGCGTCACAAGTACATCGTTCACCTCGGAGTGGATCGCAGTGATCTCCCCTCCTGTGAAGATATCAGGGCTGGAAGTACCGACGGAGCTGGCGCTCGCACCATCGCCTCCGTTGTGGGGCACCGGGGGGCCTCCCTGTTCCTCAAAGTATGCGATTATCTGAAACACAGGTAGCGGGAAATTTACAAACTTCTGGGGAAGCTTGCTTTTAGCATTATTTCAGTTATACATGTATCATGTACCATTACAGTGTTGTGAGCCTGCACACAGTCGCATGACAGTTGTAAGCCTGCACACAGTCGCATGACAGTTGTAAGCCTGCACACAGTCGCATGACAGTTGTAAGCCTGCACATAGTCGCATGACAGTTGTAAGCCTGCACATAGTCGCATGACAGTTGTAAGCCTGCACACAGTCACGTGACAATTATAAGCCTTCACACAGTCGCGTGACAGTTGTAAGCCTGCACACAGTTGCGTGACAGTTGTAAGCCTGCACAGAGTCGCGTGACAGTTGTAAGCCTGCACAGAGTCGCGTGACAGTTGTAAGCCTGCACATAGTCGCATGACAGTTGTAAGCCTGCACACAGTCGCGTGACAGTTGTAAGCCTGCACACAGTCGCGTGACAGTTGTAAGCCTGCACACAGTCGCGTGACAGTGGTAAGCCTGCACACAGTCGCGTGACAGTTGTAAGCCTGCACACAGTCGCGTGACAGTTGTAAGCCTGCACACAGTCGCGTGACAGTGGTAAGCCTGCACATAGTCGCGTGACAGTTGTAAGCCTGCACACAGTCGCGTGACAGTTGTAAGCCTGCACACAGTTGCGTGACAGTTGTAAGCCTGCACATAGTCGCATGACAGTGGTAAGCCTGCACATAGTCGCATGACAGTTGTAAGCCTGCACATAGTCGCGTGACAGTGGTAAGCCTTCACACAGTCGCGTGACAGTGGTAAGCCTGCACACAGTCGCATGACAGTTGTAAGCCTGCACACAGTCGCATGACAGTTGTAAGCCTGCACATAGTCGCATGACAGTTGTAAGCCTTCACACAGTCGCATGACAGTTGTAAGCCTGCACACAGTCGCATGACAGTTGTAAGCCTGCACACAGTCGCATGACAGTTGTAAGCCTTCACACAGTCGCATGACAGTTGTAAGCCTGCACACAGTCGCATGACAGTGGTAAGCCTGCACACAGTCGCATGACAGTTGTAAGCCTGCACACAGTCGCATGACAGTGGTAAGCCTGCACACAGTCGCATGACAGTTGTAAGCCTGCACACAGTCGCCTGACAGTGGTAAGCCTGCACACAGTCGCGTGACAGTTGTAAGCCTGCACATAGTTGCGTGACAGTGGTAAGCCTGCACACAGTCACATGACAGTTGTAAGCCTGCACACAGTCGCGTGACAGTTGTAAGCCTGCACACAGTCGCATGACAGTGGTAAGCCTGCACATAGTTGCGGGACAGTTGTAAGCCTGCACATAGTCGCATGACAGTTGTAAGCCTGCACATAGTCGCATTACACTTTTGAAAACACCGCCTTTGGATGAAATGGTGTGACCATGTTGTACATGTATATAAATCAATAAAGGTCTCTTGGGTCATAACACATTCACTAAAGGGCCATTGTCATAAATGTCTGGTACCTATTTGCAGGCTTGTGCTGATTATCCCACTTAATGAGTTAAGAAATCCAGCCTCGGTGAAAACATACTTAAGATACATGTATGCTGCATCAACAGAATACCAAGCTTATGACACCAGGCAGGACACTTTGATTAGTCACTGTATACTGACACTTGGTCGGCTACTACATGCACTTGACCCACTGGTTCATGCAGTTTTTGTCCATATGATGTGACCACCAACTGAAGCAGCGCAAAGACCACGTCATAGGTATACATAAACATGAGCAGACCAGGTGCTTGTCTGCTGTTTGCTTCTCCACCACCTCAAGTACACGTTTGCCTGCTCTATAAGAGCTAATCAGCTTTCACTTTCATTTTAGCACATACACGCACATGTATACCTGTACTGTTTGAAACTCCATGTCTCTTTGACCGGACACCTATGGTGAACAACTGTGAATGTTCATGCATGCAGATAGGTACTGTACATCTCATACTATTATCATGGCAATGGCTCAAGCTCAGCTAACGGTCATGCAGCTCCAGTGACGGCTTAAGGAACTTGTATTACAGCAGACAGAACATGATATCGCACTGGTGATTTTCATTGCAAGCTATTACAGTATTGTGGATCTCTAGTTCAAATATTTCTTAATGATGAGTGCTCCAGACCTGCTCTTTCCCAAAGCAGTCAAAAGTGTCATGTTTACCACCTTTCGATATGATGCTTGCTGGATTTGAACCCCCAAGCCAACAGGTTGAAGTGTATCTGTAAACTGTGTAAGTGTACATGTATATAATACATCTGATGAGAATTCAAAGTGGACGCACACAAAATACATGCACATAAAATACATGTCCCATACAGCGTGAATCCCACCAAATAATAAATCCACAAAATGATATTTGCAGAAAAGAAGAATTCATCAGTTTGGGTGAAATACAAACAAGTAAACCTATGAATAGTGCTATCATGTTAACCCACCCTGTATAGTACTATAATCTTGACAAATACCCGCAACTGAAGATGCGTGGGAATATTAACACCTATAAAAGCACAGGTGTGAAATCAACCTGGTCGAGTGTCTATTCCTTTCTGAAATCATGGACAGGTGAGAAAGGTGAAATGGTTTATCAAATAAGTGTTGGCTGCATAGATGTACATGTATATCAAACATGGCCTAACTGTACAAAGAGCAGCCAGGTAAAGGCATTACCCAGGTAACATAGACTTCAAAGGGAATGCAAACTCAGGTGAGCTTTACCTGAGACCCCAGGACAATAGGGGTTTAAGGGAAGGCTAAGCGGAAAACAAAATCTTGCTTTAGCCCCTTTCCTTGTCTCTGCCTGAAAGGTTGACACCTCGGCCAGATTAAGTTGAGGATGTCTCAGAGCGTAACCCCTAGGTCAAGTAGAATGCCCTGACAGCATGGAGAATGGTTCAGAACTGCATGTACCTGTCTAATACTGAGCTTAACATGGTGTGGGCTACGTGTGGCTGTATTTGAGAATATCCATAATACTGAAATTTCGACACGTTTTTTTTTAATTTCAATCACAAAGTGACACACAAGTGCATTGTTTCAATCTCAAAATACATTCCATGTACATCTGATTAGTAATAGACGATACTGTCTCAGTATGGTTATGAAATTTTATCCTAGCACATCATAATTTTATTCTCGTATCATAGTGACTTACAGGTTAAAAAGTTAGTGGACAGTACATGTGATCAACAGTTTATACATCAGTATTTATTTGTATAGCTGTTCATTCCGAAACAGACATGCACAACAAAGACCTGAATACAAAAAAAAAAAAAAAACAACCAAAAACAGAAAATCTCTACACCTGTAGTTTTAACACAATAATGCATTTTTAGTGTTTCCATGCAAAACAATTAACATTTTTTAATTTCAATGTTTCTGAAGTAGATTTGAATCAATCTTCCTATTTTAGATTTCTATGCAACGTCGTCTACATATAGGTTAAGGGTTAAGGGTCAAATGCTAAATCTCTAAACAAAAAGTCAGGGGATTCTAAACGCTAACAGAAAGCATGTCTGAATCTATATGCATTATGTCATCTTTAATAACCTGAAAATTTCCATACATAGAAATGAAAGTATCAACAGCCTTAAAATACTGTACATGAACATGTAAAAACTAGATGAAACAACAACAACTTAGACAAGATATGGCAGGATTTTAAAGAACCTCTTCAACAGGCTCCAAATGATGTGTTGAAAGTGCAGTACACACGTTTCACAGCACCATCACAGCCACCTGATGGGAAAGGAATGTGAATTCTGACCTTGACCTCAGTTGACCTCTGATAACAACCAGTTGGTTAGTGACATACAGGTCACATTAAGCCAGACACAATCAGAACCTTATCGGATATGATGTTTCTTTTTTATATATAAAAAAAATGATGCAAGGGTCTTAAAAAGAAATTGAACGCAGGCTATGTGTATGTAGGTGAAGTAGGTTGTTTGTAATCTGAACAACAGGAGACTTTTATGTGGTTGTAAAACCTGTTCCACAGACAACTGTATAGAAAAATCTCTGTCAGTTGGATAAGTTGCATCAACCATCTATTATTTCACGGCCTTCAAGGACTGACTGAATGATGTCATATTCAATAATAATTCATTCAACATGTTTATACGACACTGAAAGTTAGAGGAAACCGGATGGCCAGAATTAAACCACTGGCTTTTGGCTGGTATGCATTTACTTTTCCACAGCAAAAGTGAATTTGTATATATGTACTGTACATGTCATATCGGAGGACAACATTGGGGTCTACAATAAACTTTATGTAAGTTCACTTGCTTCGACTAAACCCCAAGACTAGCCAGGGCACAATCGCACTCTCCTACAGATGAGACTGAGGCAGCTCTGGCACACAACTATGAGCCATTCGCACATTGATGTTCGCCCCCCAAAATAGGGCAACAATTTTGAAAGCTGGCAATAAAAAAATTCATAATCCTGGCTCTGAAGTACCCTTAGCGTATCAGATCTGAACGATATATGGGCAAAGGAAAATGAATGTGATTTACATGGTGTAGTGCAAACATTGGCAATGCCCAGTAGTGTGAAATATAGTGTGAATATATCCATTTATTACATGATTCTAAATCACATGATGCCCATGGTGACCTTACTTTTTGATCTTTGAAAGAAGTCTGACAGAACAAAATGCCTCATACATGCTCTTAGAGCTGATATCTCAATGTGGGCTTGATGAAGGAAGTAGGACTACGTCTATCTTAGAATGAGTGGAAGAAGGGGAGTTTTGAAAAAGGGAAGCAAATCTCAGTTTCTGCATACCTGAATAAAACTGCCATCTATGATTATTCACAATCACTTGGTTTTGTTACTGAAATGACTCACAGGCCTACTGTTATTCAAGACCAAAGTACCTCTACCAAGGTAGAGGGCACTGCTGTTTTACAGAATTCAGGATATACTTCCCTATGAAGAGAGCCAGAGAATGGCATCAGTAAAAACACTGTAACATCACCAAACGAGAAGCTGATGTCGTGTTTGTCTCACCTGTTCCCGGTCATCGGCCACGGCACACACCTGGTCATCAGGGTCAAGGATCCCTCCATCCTCACTTGTCTTCACATTGTGTACGGTCACCCAGTACTCTGTCGGCTACAATAATAAAATCACAATTAAGTAACACATACAACGTGGCATCTGAAACATACAGGTACGGAATCACAGATTTAGTTCATGTATTAATTAATCGAAATCTGCTCCCTCAGCATTACTCTGTCTTTACATATGTACATGCACAGTACACATTCCACCACGTACACATACATAAATGTGTCAACTAGTTCCTAAAACAACATGTAGCACAGGGTAAGTTGTATTTACTGGTACACACATACACAGCAGTTTCTGTCACAGCGTGTGTACATTTACAAATGGACATGTACAGAACATCCCGTTCCCATAATACCAACTGGACAGATTCTAACCTGCACACACACATTCACAAGTACATGTACTGTGAACGTCAGTGCAGAAAGCAGCTTGCAACAGGACAGTACGGGGAAAGTCAATGGCAAAAAGACAGACGTGTGTAATAATGCATTACGGTGCATACAGGTATATACGAAGTGAACAAAAATATAAATACGGTGGTGGTGAGGTACTCGTGTGGACAGGGATAAGTCATGGCCATCACACTCAACTTCGTTTCATCAACGGAAATTTGACTCCAATAGGACACCATGAAGAAATCCTGCACCAAATAGTCCTCCCATTTGTCCAGCGCCATGGTGTAACATTTCAGGACGACAACGTCTGTTCGCATGTTGCTGCTGTACGCAGAGCATTTCCACAGGCCGAAAAGCACTGAAATGCTTGACTGGCCAGCGTATTCACAAGACCTGTCCTCAAATGAACACCTTTCGGATGTCCTCGACCTCGTTGGCAACTTCCAGTTCCCGGGTAACATCACAGAGTTGCATTTGGCCCTCAGACAGGAGTGGCAAAACATTCCACAAGTCACAACTGACCATCTCATCAGGTCTATGCGTCGACGATGTGTAGCAGTGCAGCAGGCAAACAGCGGACACACTCTGTACTGAAGTGTGGAATTTCTCAAACTGACCCCACCTGTTTCCTAAGTTGCCTCAGCATTACCATCAGTCGTTCATCTCCATCAGTTATGGAAATGTATTGCTAAGAGTCCATTTTATGTCTCCGTGAAAAACGGTATTAAAATGAATTTGGTAACGCAGTTAATTTTATCAAAATAATGGGTGATGGGCTTCTATTTTTGTTCAGTATATATACATAAACACACACATGATCTGAATTCAAATGCACCTATGTATCACCTGTCACAGAGACAACTACACTTGTACCTGTAAAGTACTCCCTCTTTTCTCCCACTACAATGAAGTTCTATCTTGATTTGCTCAGATGAACACTTCATGCAAGTGTACATAAAAACAGACCAAGTATACCTGCGCATAACGATACAGGTGCACAGTACATATGTGCATGCCTGTGTACGTCATCCTGATCCATAAGAAACCATAAACTCAGGTAAGAAACTAATGACCTGTACAGGTAACTTTATCCTGTAGCCGCCAATCAATATTTCAGTCACTAAGGAAGATCACCCAAGTTACCTTATGTGTGTACTACTGAGCAGTGCTACAACCTGCCGCAGCTCAGGGGGTTTATGTTCCAGACAAAACACAGCAAACCACATGAATACTTCATCAGAATCCTCACAAGTAACGCACGGGCTGTGCTAGTCTTCGGCAGATACACTGTATATAACAGTGATCTTGTGAGAACGGTTACTGCAAAAGAGGTTAGAATGTTAAATAATTAAATTACACTTACTGTTCCTAACTAATACAGCCAACTGGAAGTTGATCCCAGAAATTGTGTTGGAACTGTAATACGAACCAACATTTACACGGTGCACATGTACAAGGACTGAAACTGACATCATTTAAAAAAAGAGAGACAAAAAGAATCTGCTATGCTGAAGGCTATGTGTGGCAAAAACTATCAACAAGCACTTCAAGGTACATTGTATCATGTCACTTGACATCACATCAAATGCTCCTTGTACATCCAATGTGCCAGTTCAAGCTGACCCTACAGAACATTCATCTTTTTCAATGCTGGGTTAAATCAATGCCTAGACCCATCAGGTTCTTCTTCTTTACATCAGCTACATGTACAGGTACTGTTAAAAATATGCAGTTTTGACACTAAATTCATGTAGCGTAGAAACTCTATTGCTTGCAAATACCACAATTCACAAGTTCTGATTAGTCTTTTGCATAATGTTCACACAGGTACACTTGAGCAAATGAAAAGAGTTCCACCAAGCACCAAACATCTGAGTGGACAAAATAATCTCCTAATCACATGGCCAGTCAACACCCGTATCCAGTTGTCTACATCACCCAGCTGCCAGCATGATCAGTCTAACCAACTACAGATCTAACCAACAAAACTGCAAAAATTACGTCAGCCATTTTGAATTTCCAAATCCCTGGTCTCTCCCTCCCTCTCTCTCTCTGTGAGACCAAATTTTCAACTTTCCCGACCTACTGTAATTTAAGTCTAGATTTGATTTCCCCCTGTGCATCACACCAATATACTCACCTGGAAAATACGTCAATGATGTCGAGAGACGTCCCTTTTCTAATTTCTGGCGTTGTTATTCTTTGATCTCTTAACACAAAAGTCTTGTCTAAAATACCCCTCTAGTATCCGTGTACCAGAAACTTGAACCACCAGACCTGAATTCCTGTTGTATGCTGCTTAAGTGCTTGAAACAAACTACATCTCTAATGCATCGCACATTTGAATCCCTGGCTACCACTTGTTATTACTATCTGAGTTCTACTGTATCGTCTAAAGAAGAGTTATACTCCTATATAACCTACTCGAAGTGTAGTGTCTCTGGACACAGAATCCTGTCTGCAGTCGCTGTTGTTTCTATCCAATAACAAAGGTTGTTTCTTCGCGATGACCTCTGCTGGAATGCGCCGGAATACTAAGCTGAGCCAGTTTGGCCTGTTCAAAACTTCCAGCTATATTTATCCCTTGTCAGTTAAAAATCCAGACAAGTTGCCATTTTGTTTTGGTGCATATCATTACATCAACAAAACAAGTGTTCAGGTCAGCTTAACACTAGAGGTCATAGGTCACTGACACAGTTCTTGTGCCAGACTTGAGGCTGTAGTGTAGTGATGTACAAAGACGTGTCTTATCAAACCACCGGTCACACATAGGAATGTACACATACAAAATGAATGCACATTTTGCATTAACAATTGGTTCCAAAAAATTTGAAAACTTAGATGTGGTAGAAAGGCTACCAAAGAGCTCACCTGTCGGGGAAAGATTCTAATATGCAGTACACTTAAGTCCGGAATTTGGTAATTTACAGTATTTAATATGCACACACAGAATCAACAATGCAATATCCCCCTCATGTTATTGTGCCCTACATGTGTGCAAATCCTGAGTTCAATGTATGCAGCATTTTTTAAGATACCACCTCTAACATTTTGTTTAATACAGATTCTAATACACAGTGAACTAAGTCAGGAATTAAGTCAACGATGTAATATACCTTTTGTGTTACTGTGCACTACATGTGTGCAAACCCCAAGTTCAATGCATCCAGTACTTTTTAAGATACCACCCTTAACATTTTGTTTAACATTGCTTTCCCTGTTATTGGACGCCAAAGCTCAGGGTACGACACAAGTACACCTGCACCTAGTACTGGCGAGCTAGAAAGTATTCTCTAGCATTTTGTTGTTTTGTTTTGTTTTTTGGTGAGAATTATAGCAGGAATGTGAATGGAATGTTTCTATGGTACAGGTACAAATGTACTCATGTAGTCAAGTTGAGTTGTAGTCAAGAGATCTTACTGAGGAAGCATTCGAACTCATTAAATGCCTATGAACACACATCCAGTGACCACTGGATTTGAACCCCCAGTCCTCGATCCTTTTGGAAACCTTCATGTACATTGACATTATGAGTGTTTTACACACTGAGTCTTTTTTGATCTTTGAGTCCGATAATAGTGTATTTCTTCAATGAATACCGATATATACTCAGGTCTGTTTTTCTGAGATTTCCGTTTAGAATTTTCTGAGAACAGGGTATTTCAAACAAATGAACCTGTGGTTAAGATTTTGGGGTGTAGGAAAATGGGTACAGCCCATCCCATGGTGTGTGCATACCTGTGATTAACCAGAAGGACAAATTTCCGGCCTTGTGGACAGCGTTTTGATCATTCTATGCATCATGTATCGGGATTCGGTATATGTACGAACGGTGAAAAACAAGACAAAATGTTACGATCATAAACAAAATTAATATTACTTCCCCATATTACAAAGTGTTCACAAACTAAACACATGCGACGTCATAAACGTATACATGTAGATGTATTTACAGTGTATTTCTTCAATGAACACCGATATTCACATTAATAATAAGCCATAAGCATTCATTCAATTCATATTAGATAGCAATTCACTTCTTGATTAAAACTGCATCTAGCTGTAATGTGCTAAGATTAACTGAAGCAACTGAAGTATTGATCTATACATATAACAGATGACATGCGTAAATACACAAGTACACATAGGGTATATGTGCACTCCTTGAGCACTGAAGTACAAATTGATTGTTTTCAAACAACCACGATACTTATACATGTATGTTTCCCGTTATCTTAATGCTTTGATGCATGATGTTCTTTTATACTGTTTATAATAATGTGGATGGGGGAAAAAGAAGACTGACAATATCGTCCATCTGCATTCAAGTTTTGCAGGAGCACACACATATATAAACACTACCTAATGTATGAACAATACTGTTCTTAGAGCATGTGCAGTGTACATGTGTATTTATTTACTTACTTATTTATTTATTTGATTAGTGTTTTATGCCATACTCAGGAAAATTTCACTTATACGACAGCAGCCAGCATTACGGTGGGGGAAACCGGGTAGAGCCCAGGCGAAACCCACGACCATCCGCAGGTTGCTGGCAGACCTTCCCACATACGGTCGGAGAGTAAGTCAGAATGAGCTGGACTTGAGCTCACAGCGACTGCATTGGTGGGAGGCTTTGGGTCATTGTGCTGCGATATCCCGCTAACCGACTAAGCCACGGAGGCCCCTGTACATGTATAGAATGTATAAGATAAGTGCACATAAGTATAAGTTTACATGTATATCAAGCTGATATTCATATCCTGTTTACAACTGAGCACACCCACAGTGACACTATATACCTACATTTATTATTTATACATCAATGAAATCTTGGTATTTCCTTCACTGATAGAAAGTGGTATTTTCACTGCAGTGAAATATCACATTTCGATATTTCACACCCATACGTCATGACGTCCAATAAGAAACATTTCATTTTATAAAGTTCCAATCTGATCTCAGCTCTAGGCATGTCTGTAACTGCTTTGCGTCTCAGGGGTTACCATTTCCATCTCTCACTCAGACAATATTTATGGTATTCAACCTTTACTGTGCAATATCCTCTATGTACCTGTACATATATATGCAATCAACAAATACCATTAATTACTACTCATACAGGTATGTAATGTCAGAAGTAGACTTGATTTGATTTGATCGGTGTTTTACGCCGTACTCAAGAATATTTCACTTATATGACGGCAGCCAGCATTATTGTGGGAGGAAACCGGGCAGAGCCCGGGCGAAACCCACGACCATCTGCAGGTTGCTAACAGACCTTCCCACGTATGGCCGGAGAGGAAGCCAGCATGAGCTGGTCTTGAACTCACAGCGACTGCATTGGTGAGAGGCTTCGGTCATTATGCTGCGTTAGCGCGCTAACTGACTAACACAGCGTAAAAATTAGACATGGCTGAGTACCGTGTCGTGTTTATCACAAGTACAGTAGAAGGCACATTAAGAGCAACAAGGCCACAATTATAATGGAGGAATTAAGATCAGGTAAAAGATAAATATATGCATTTGGGAACATTCCAATATGCCAGTGGTTAAAGAATGTTTGCTTAAAAACAGTAAAGACAGGCAGATAAGCAAAAATATGTAAACACTGGAAGAAAATCTTAACCCTTAAGCTGATGTACACGTAACAAACATTATATGGTGAAAAGCATCTGAAGGCCTGTGTGCTGCTACGCACATCACTGTGACCCACCCGTGTGCAGCCTCATCAGCGGAGCTCCACTTAATGGCAGGTGACCCAATTTCTGAGGTCCTAAGTAACGTTGGTATCATCAGTAAGCCGGGTCACCTGTCACTCAAGGTACAGGTAAGTCAAGACACCAGCCTGATGGATGACACTTCCCCTCACCTTTAGACATGGACAAGTGTACTGACCGCTAAGTTCTACTCTTGTCACCTTTCCACTGTTCTTATAACCACTATCCCATCAACAATAGCTAAAACCTCAATAAATGTTCATCTATTTCACACAGGTGTGTTGACAACTAACTTTTACTCTACTCGGTGTATATATACCTTTCTACTGTTCTTATAATGACTGTAATATCTAAAACCTCAATAAATGTTATCTATTTGAGTACATGTGAACTGACTACTAACTTTACTCTATTCACAGTATACCTCTCTACTGTTCTTATCATCACTGTAATAGCTACGTGCAAAATGTCAATAAATGTTTATCTCTGATTTCAATACAGGTGTATTGACCGTTATTAAACTTCTACTTTACTCACAGTAAATAATAATTTATACTGTTCTTATAACCCCAGAAATTGCTAATACCTAAGTAAGTGTTTATCTATTTTGCCAGACATATACTTGAAGTTGTGTTCATGTACATGTGTAACGCACTTGAAGTGGTGTTTATTTATTTGAGAGTTGCGATAACATCATGCTTAAGACGTTTTCACTTATACAACGGCAAACTTGCATGATTTATTTATCTGACTGGTGTTGTACACCTAGTTAAGGATATTTCACTTATATGACTGCAGCAAAGCAATATACAGGAAGGAAAACTGCCACGACCGCCTGCAAATGGCTGGCAGACCTTACGTGCGACCAGAGACTTAAAGCCACAGAAAAAGTTGTACAATGTGCCTCTTACATGTGTACAGCATCAACTGCATACATGCACGTGTGTTTCTGTTAACATATGCCACATGTTTCATAAATATAGATACATGTTCATGTAAGAAAGTTTTTCTTCCATTTTTTTCTTTTGTTGTTGTTGAATATATAACTTGAAAAAGAAAACTGAAATCATTCAGTGCTAAAAGGTTATATACTCTTTGTTGTATGTTTACATACACAACATGTCTGGCCTACCTGTATTTCTAGAGCAAAATCTTACGGTACTACACACACAGTGTACATGACCTTAAATTTCGTTTGAAAAAGTGCATTTTTAGATGCAGAGCAATGTCATAAAAGTGATTTCTGAGGCTGAATCTTACATTTTTCTGGTAAGGTGTCATCATGCCTTGCAAACAATACTCAACACAACTTCCTAAAATCAACAGAACTCTCAGAAACAAGGAAAATATGCAACTTTGTCCTGAACAAAATTTTAGGTCATTTCGGGTACATGTAAATAACAAGTTCTGAAAGAAGTTTTGAAGTGACAGAAATGAAAAATACAAATTTTGATATCTGGTATACCAAGATCAAGATATGAAAAGAACAGGGTACAAAGTTGAATGACTCTGCCTTGTTCTCGTCACCTGGGGGCGTGAGGGCTCAGCTATTGTAGGACATGTGTTGTTAACACATACCTGAGCTTTAGGGAAGGTGGGGGCCAGGGTGAGATCACCTGATACATGACCTGCCTTAGGACACTCCTACGTTAACATTTACTGACATACATATACATGTACACATATATGCCCTGAGCTGAAGAGAACCAGGACAGAGAGACAGACAGACAGACATGTGCAAGTATCATCACGTATATCTAAAACCCATTGTCAAGTGAGATTCTCAAGCTAAGTAAACATGTATATCTAAAACCCATTGTCAAGTGAGATTCTCAAGCTAAGTAAAAATGTATATCTAAAACCCATTGTCAAGTGAGATTCTCCAGCTAAGTAAACATGTATATCTAAAACCCATTGTCAAGTGAGATTCTCAAGCTAAGTAAACACGTATATCTAAAACCCATTGTCAAGTGAGATTCTAAGCTAAGTAAACACGTATATCTAAAACCCATTGTCAAGTGAGATTCTCAAGCTAAGTAAACTAGGAATGAATGATTATGTTTTAACGCCACTTGGGTGGTAGGTATTTCACCCATACTGTGGACACTATAAACTATGTTCATATACATGTACATGGAGCTGTTCTATATCACTTGTTTATTTATTTATTTGATTGGTGTTTAATGCCGTGCTCAAGAATATTTCGCTTTTACGACGACGGTCAGCATTATGATTGGGATGAAACCGGGCAGAGCCCGGGGTAAACCCACGACCATCCGCAGGTTGCCGGCAGACCTTCCCATGCATGGCCGGGAGAGAAAGCCAGCATGAGCTGGACTTGAACTTGCAGCATCCGCATTTGTGGGAGGCTTCTGGGTCATTTCGCTGCACTAGCGCGCTAACCGACTGAGCCACGGAGGCCCCCCTGTGAAGAATAAACTAATGAAAACACATGGTGACAATGATATTGCTTATCGGTTTAAAAGCTACAGCTGGGTGCATGTGAACTTAGTACATGTACATGTAGGTATTTAGCCCACATTTAACAAAATACTCAGCTTTTCATTGGACAGCACTGGAGTGCGTGCATGTATTCTCAGGATTTTACAGAGTACAAGTGCTGAAAAAAATTTTTGTCATAAGACAACGAGGAGTCATTAGATTGTGTATATATATATATATATATATTCTGCATCTTCTTGTCGGAAGGCGAGTCCATGCTGCCATAGTGCTGCCACCACAGGAACATCATGCCGAAGACACCAGACATAACACTCCACTGTCACATTATACTAACACACGCTCTAACCTCTTGGCGCTGAGCGCCAAGCGAGGCAGCAACAGATACCATTTTTGAAGTCTTTGGTATGACCTGACCCTGGATTGATTCCAGATCTCCCCACCTCAGGCAACAATCAGTAAAATGTTTCATTGTCACAAAGGCTTGTTGATGCAACACCATCAGTAACATGTTGACATCCCAGTTCCCAGATCAACGATTGGTACAGGTGTCCCCAACACTTTTTCATAACAAAACTTTTCATTCAATCCACCGTGAAAGTAATTATGACATGATGAAGTTACAGAACATTTGTAATGAATTCATTATTTATTAGATTGGTGCTTTACGCCATACTCAGGAATATTTCACTTATACAATGGCAGCCAGCATTATGGTGGGAGGAAACCGGGCAGAGCCCAGGGGAAACCCATCCGCAGGTTGCTGGCAGACCTTCCCACGTACGGCCAGAGAAGAAGCCAGCATGAGCTGGTCTTGAACTCGCAGTGATCGCATTGGTGGGAGGCTTCGGGTCATTGTGCTGCGATAGCGTGCTAACCGTCTGAGCCGCAGATGCCCCCTACAACGAGTAAGAATAAGCGTAATTAATATGACATCAAACAGTAAGATTCTAATCTTAAACACATCTTCAGATTTTACATTCACCCCAAATCTTCTAAACATTTATGTCAATGCTCAGTGATTCGCAGGTACAATTTCCTTTGACCTCCAGTAACACAGATACATGTAAAGCATGTGCCTGTCCAGTGTGCTGGAGAAGACTGAACTCTCTCTGGATAGAGCCTAAAGTCCAGAATGTTAACAATGTAGTGCAATCTCTTCTGCTTACAAAAGTCAAATGCCTCAGGTTCCTGTACTAATAAACCCAGTTCTCTAATCAGCTGCCAGCTCCAGCAGACCCACCCTCTCAGCTTAATCAGGAGACATGGACATGGAAAACATGTGTGACATTAATTGCAAAGGTACACAAGATTCCTAGACATGTGCACGTCATCCATAGATGTACTCTTATACACATACGTGTAATCCAGGCTCCCGTACATGTAATCCAGGCTCCTACACACGTAATCCTCCTACACATGTAATCCAGGCTCTGGTACATGTAATCGAGGCTCCTGTACACGTAATCCAGGCTAGTGTAGATATAATTGTGGCTTCTGCACATGTAATCACGGCTCCGGTACATGTAATCCAGGCGGCTCCTGTACATGTAATCCAGGCTCCTGTACATGTAATTCAGACTCCTATACTTGTAATCCACAATCCTATACCTGTACATGTAATCCAGAGAGCCATACAATAAACTCATATACCTACTTGTACAATGAACTCTGTCTCTTAGCCCCTTGCTAAGTTAATGTAAACAATTGGAACAGAAGATCAACAAACAAAAAGGCGACTAATATGACTTCAAGAGCTGCTAGCTTGCTGCAGCTAAGTACTGTTTACATGCAGATGTGTTACATGTAGGTACCACACATGTACCTTTAACTCACATACATTTCTACTTCTCCTCATAAGGAGATGTTATCCTACACATCCATGGTACGCACTTAACTACAGTACATATGATGTAGTTGACTGGAGTTGTACAAAATAACACTTTAGATCAATGTTCTAAAAAGGCAGTTGAGTGTATCCATGGAGATTTTAATGAGTACCAGCCTGGGGTAATCCTGACAATACCACAGTGATGAAAAGAGGCATCATGATTCGTTCCATTAACACACCAAGTCAACACAGTTTCTCTTAATCACCACAGGTGATTTTTGATGGAAAAGATCAACGCTTCAAAGCAACAAAGCATGCACAGAACCTACCTCCTTTTGTAAAGACTTCCAGTAGGCCCGTAAACTGGACCTGGCAGCCATGCTTTCTGCCACTCGATCAGATCAGCACGAAGCAGTTTGGAATTTCCAACGAGTGAGTTTCAGTAGCGGCTCATTGAGAGACTTAGCTAACTAGAACCTTCCTAAAGGTCAACGCACAACAGTTCTGCTAGCTCTATCTCGCCTGGTCGCAAATTGGCTGCAGACAATTGAGGTTCTGTGGTTGTACAGAACATGTCAACAATCACAAGGGGACATCGTGACTCCTGTTACCTTGGGGGTATTGTACACCGAGTGGTGACGTCTGTCATGGAAAGGAAGGCAGCCAAAGTTTGGAGGGTCATGTCAAAACAACAACAACAACAAAGCTTTCACTTTCTGATTACCAGTAGTATCAAGTGGATGAGGATGAGTGCTGTGCACAAACAGACATCTGTGCAGGAAGAGACCAAACTGCATCAGAAGAAATGATAAGCATCTTTCTTTATGGCTAAGCATCCTTTTGATGAAGTACATGTAAAGACATGTACAGAAAAAATGTATTCATCACCATGCTTCAACAAGAGTAACTAAGTAATTATTTCTTGTCAACACTCGTTACTTTTCAAAAAAAAAATGAACAAATTCAACATTAGGAAACACATCCAATATCAATTTCTTCTGCAATTGGCACGTGGTGAAATTTTAGTATGCACTGCGTATTTCTCCGCTGTTAACATCCATTTCTTGAAGCGAAACCTGAAATAAATAAATCCTCAGAAAACTCATCCAAGTTAGTGTCGATGAATCTCATTTCCAAAATCAGCGCACACTGCCTTTACTCTGGAAAACATCCACTAACTTGATGAATGAGTAAAATCCAAATTAGCAAACGCTACAATAATACATGCACAATTCACGCACAAGTGCTTTGAATTCTTTAAAGTGTGAGTACTTGTTCCTATAACACTACGAACTGCCTGGTCCGAATCTCCTCTGAATGACGAAAACCCTCACTAGGACGCACTTGAAATCAACAGTATGTACATAAACTACATGTACAAGCACGCAGAATGTGCTTCTACGCCGCCAACAATGGTCCACGTCTGGTCAATTTTCTGTCACAACTAAGCGTCATGTCCCCATCAGGAAGTGACAGTTTAACCCTGCGTCCACATACGTAATCTTAACACCCACGTGTATCACTGACCGCATCACGAATCACTGAGACCTCAGTTTTTTTCCTGTTGTGGATATGATTCGTGTCTCTGGTCTGTGGTAAAATACATCTCCTCCACACAAGCAGCACAGTCTTGAACACACTCCAACCCAACTGCTTAAAACTATACTTTGGGTCCTGTGGTAAAATCAGGCTTTACCCTTACGTATGAACAGCCTAATCTTGAACACTGTCACAGCTGGGCGTACTTAGTTTGAGCGACTTCTACTTTTAGGTAAAAGCAATCCCTATATGAGCAACATAGCCTACATCTACATGCAGTCTTCAACACTGTCCATACCAGACTGTTCACAACTGTAGTTTGAGAGGTCGCCAATCGGTGGTATAGCAACCAACACATGAACAACAAAGTCTTGAGCACAATCCAACCCAACTGTAGTTTGGTCCCTTTCTGCCATGTGGTGAAAGCAAACCTCTACCTTACAGGTATGAACAGTCTAATCATGAATATTTTCACAGATGGGCGTAGTTTGAGCAATCTCTACTTTTGGGTAAAGCAATCCCCATGTGAACAGTTTACATTATACTCATGAACACCGTCTAAACCTGACTGTTCACAACTGCAGTTTGGGAGGTCTCTGCTCTGTTGTATAGCAACCTCTACACACGAACAATGAAGCCTTGAGCACAGTCCCAAAACGCGACCATTTGGAGCTACACTTTGGATAGTCTCTGTTGTGTGGTAGAGAAATCCTTACATACATGAAGAGCGAACACTGTCCCAACCGAACTGCTCAGAACTGACTCAACAGCATGCAATTTGGGGGAACTCACTCAAAGTCGAGGAAGATAGAGCCCTGACCCATGCACCTTCGACCTAGCAAACACTGTATTATATCGCAATTAATCTCAGCTCATTAGCTGTGACCTCGGTAATCTGGGATCGGAGAAACGAAAGGGAGACAGACTGTAGGTGTTTAACTCCAGACTAATCACACCATCACCACATGCCAGGATAGAGACAGGTCTGTCCTTGATATATGCATATGAACATGCTTATAACTAGACAAAAGACATGCTCTCTTACACATTAACAAATGTACAGGTACAACGTGGACTTTTTTCTCTCCCTGTCCAATGTCACACTTCGCCGTCAGTGTCATTTACCTTAATAGGCTCCACAAACAGGTACATGCAGGGCTCTGAAATCAGCCACAACGTATTTTGAGGTTTTCCGCATTTCAAATTCGTTTTTCTCACCACTAAGCAATGACTTACAATTAACACAGAGCTTTGCAGAAGTCTCTGCGTACCTTTCAATTACGGTAACTGTCAACTCCTCTGTGTGGGAAGAAATCACATGCCTTACCTGCTGTTTAACACATAAATCAAAGAGTTCAAGTCATATGATAACATGCTGTGACCTTCCTAACCATTTGTACTGCATAAACTACACACATGTTAAGCTCTACTCTTTGAATTGTAATAATGTACTAATCTCTTCCCACCATTCTACATACATATTCATGCCTGAGACTACAACATTTTTATTTAATTGAAGTCTAATATAACTTCGCAATGTTTTCACAGCTCTAGGAAATGTTAAGAACTTTACTTCATCCGAGCCAATCTGGTCATTCGCCTTGCAACAGACTTCAGACATTGTTCTGTGAACTTTACACTCCTATACAGGCATAATAACATGTAAGCTGATCCAGAGCTGTCAAAACTTGCTCAGGTTTAATGCAGGTCAAATTGCATACATGTAGATAGCGATGACAATGTGCAGGATAAACAGGAACAGCCACACACATACACCACAACTGCAGATCCTAGCACCTGAAAGGCGAGGAAGTAAAAATAACACACACACATATACCTTGAATATACGTGCATGTAGCTGGTTTTTTTTAAATAACGGGCTTCCAACGTCATGGATCTAAGTCATCTACATCTGTGTCTCCTTGGTAGTCCTTGCAGCCTGCCAGTAGTTCAGATATACAGGTACACGTGCAGTTTACATTGCTGCCTAACAGGAAGAGTATGATACCAAGCACACCAGACACCCACCCACAATTCATTTACTGGACTGGATATATTATACAGGGACACCAGATCAGACACCCACCCAAAATTAATTTATTGGACTGTAGACATAACACAGAGACACCAGATCAGACACCCACCCACAATTCATTTATTGGACTGTAGATATTATACAGGGACACTCCGGATCAGACACCCACCCACAATTCATTTATTGGACTGTAGATATTATATAGGGACACCAGATCAGACACCCATTCACAATTCATTTTGTGGACTGCATATACTATACAGGGACACAAGATCAGACACCCAACCACAATTCATTCTGTGGACTGCATATACTATACAGGGACACCAGATCAGACACCCATCCAAAATTAATTTATTGGACTCTAGACATGACACAGAGACACCTGATCAGACACCCACCCAAAATTAATTTATTGGACATGTAGTACTTGTAGTAGCGGTAGGAACCCTGAGCTGTAATCCTATTCAGGACACATGCACCAAGATTGTCAAGGTCTAAAAAGCCTAATTCAGTCTCATATACACAAGGTCATTGCTCTTGCCACTTTACTGGCCACATTGTGTACCTGTGTATGTGGCGGAGCATTGTGTGTACTTACATGTACATGGTGTTTGATCATGAATACAAGATGCACATTCTCAAAATCAAACGTGTAATAAACAGATGAAAGTTTATCTTTTGGTATTCATTTTTTATTCATCTTATCACACGTGTTGATCTGCAGATGAAACTGATTTCCTATGAATATTTCACACTTGTTTCCCTGTATGAGGCCATTGTGTTGCAAGCAAGTGCTGTCAACAAAATAAATTTCTTGTAGTACTTCTTTTCCCTTCTTAGTGTTTCTTCCTAAAACTCAATCCGTCACTCTTCAAACCTTCTGATGCTGGTAAATATATACATTCCATCCTGAACTGCCTCGCACAAAGATTGTTTTCAGCCAGCACTAAACTGTTTTGCATTGAAGCATCAACTTCCTGCGACTTCATATACATATGTTGTAAACTCTGCTTTGAGCCATTATTTTTAGACATCACTTAGTTTAATTCATCCAGTATGTCTTCCATCACTTACCTGGTTCCCTCATGATGGTCAGACGAAATATTTCAGCACTATGTACAAGTATTATATAACATGGCGTACAAACTGATCAGCTCCAGGTACATGTCTAAGTATTAAGATTTATTCATTGATTTATTTGATTGGGGCTTTACACCACACACCAAAATATTTCACTTACAACATGCGGCTTCCATCATCATCGTGTGAGGAAACTGGGCAGAGTCCAGGGGAGAACCCTTGACCCTACATGGGTACAATGTAACTGCCATCATGTGTTTAAAACAGAAGATATCCTTAACTAGCTCTTAAGCCTTATAGGCATACGTGTATATGTAGGCCTTCACCCCTATCACATGTGTTGTATGCCACATACAGGCTAGAGCTTAAGAGGAGCATACCATATATGTACACACAGATAATTGGATCCATCCTTACCATGCTGACAAGTTCTTTTTCACTCTCAAGTGAAGTAGATGTATTTGCTTGTTCATGGCTCGTTCTACTCAAGAATTCATCAGTACAAATTAATAATTCTTGCTCCTTTGCTTTCACAAGATTTCAACAAATTAACGAGACACGCAACACTGACCTGAGCATGGGACAAACTGATCAGACATATTTCAAATTTTATGCCTGTGACGGTAAGTCATTAACAGGCTTAGTGGATAAGCTAGAAGAAACCTGAATGTCAAATGAGGGTCACGTATGGGGTGAACATTACCTAAGCAGGTTTATAATTAGATGACATGTACACATAGCTCACATTTAAACTCAAATGTCAAACAGATGATTGTAAAATATACATTTGACATGACATGTATATGTACCAATACACACACGTCCAGTATCTACAATGATTGACCTGTACATGAGAAGGTCTACCAGCAACGTGTGGATTGTCGTGGGTTTTCCCCAGGCTCTGCCTGGTTTCCTCCCACCATAATACTCTCTTCCGTGGTATAAGTGACATATTCTGGAGTTTGGCATAAAACCTCAATCAAGCAAATAAATAAATAAATACAAAGATTGACTAATTGATCTGTGTTAAACACAAGAAGAAGGTGTTTTCCCAAAATATGACCATGGTAGTCAGATCTCTGCCTGAAGGAAACAACAGTCTCAAGTATGCAACAGCCTTAGGTGGTTAGCAGGTAACTAGCTAGTCAGGGACGGAGATTTTCCTCTACGTCAATTTTCTCTGACAACCATCAATCACAAATGCACATGTACATGTCAAGTTTTTAGCATGATTTCAGATAACAATCTGGATTTCAACCTGTGACTTCAATAGTGGGTCTGATCACACATGTGGGAGAACAATTATACAGCTGAACAAACCTTGAAACAATCAAACATCATTGTATTAGCCAGCAGAGGTGCACTGAGAGCATGCAATGCTCATGTTCTCTAGTAATTTTATGTTGCGCACTAAACTCAAAAATCATCATCAAAAATTCACGAATAATACACTCCCTGAGCCCAAAGATTACAAAAATATGTTCTTCACTACACTGAACATGGTCATTTTATAAATGAACTAATGATACTCTTTAGAGATGTCCAAATAACAGCATTCACATGTAACCTAGAAAAAGCCTGAATTTTATGGGGAATATGTCCTCATGTGTTATACTTGAAAGTATTTTCGCACAAAAAAGCCTACTAATTAAAAAGGGTGCCCCCTAATTAGAAAACAGTGTTTGTATATGGATTAAAGGTCCAGTGAGGGTCTAAAATTCATCAGGGGACAACATGCCCTCCACCCCCAACTCTCAGCACTTCCCTGTGAGGGTATAGTGTCAGGGTTCACCAATGGGAGTGACCATCAGAGCTTATCAGGATTCCCCTGGGGTCCAGGATCTGCCCCAGCCACTGTGATGACAGATGGTCCCTCACAGCCCTGCCTGCCCCTCCACACAACTCCTGTCAGTACCTCAAGGGTGGTTTTCATTAGGATAAAACCATGGCTGATTAATTACATGAACACACTGGGGTGGTTTGGGATGATGCCATAGCTGGCTGTGGTTTGATGTCTGCTGGATTAATTAACTGTTGTTTAACACTATACTCAATGAGTTTGTTTGATGTCTGGAGGTCTGCTATTTTGGGGGAGACTGTGTGTGGGAATGGCAATAGACTGAAAGGCATATGCATGTGAGCCTGGTCAAAGTGGAACTGAACTGGCTGTACAGGTTAGCAGGAGGAGTAATTAAAATAAGCAAGAGGGGTCAACAAGGTCTGTATGGGACTTAAAAATCTGCCTGAAAAAGAGCCTTTTCGAAGACGAACACAAGAAATCTTGCAGAAGATTAGTCTGGTGCTGAAACTGACATTTTGTCAGCAGCACCTTCCAAAGAAATAAAACCTCCAAACACATTTCTAAAATAAAAAGAAGTGCTAGAATCAGGAGAAAGTAGTAACTTCACCATATGAAAGGCATGTTAAGTCCTAAATACACAAAATACACTAAGTCAACAAAAACATAACTTGTGTACATGTGTACTTGGTCGGTCTTGGGATCACCAGTAGAATACACTCCTCCAACACATACACCATGCAACTTCATGTATGAAAAAATACATGTAATATCAAATTGCTGAAAATGTCCAATGAAACGAAATTCACTGTTACGTTTCGATCACTTATGATATATATGTCAAACTCAAATTATGAGTTCTATGTACCATGTTACTTCTTTCTCCAAGATGTCACAATCGTTTCATGCGCACAACACATTAAAAGGTCAACAAATATTTTATGAACCTAAACCCAAGGTCCACAACATACCAGCCGTACTTATACTCCTAAACAAGGGGTAAGTATGCTGCAATCTGCACGTCCGAGTACTTCTGACCGAACTCAACTGTACGAGGCCGATTTCCTACTTCCTTCCCTTGTAATGCATACTATTATCAGGACTGTATAAGTGCTACGTAGATGTGTACTTAATACACCAATATATACAATGCAACAGAGCTCTATATACGGACCTGAGTTCTATATACAAACCGGTACCTAAACTTTTCCCTCAGGGTCTATTTTTATAACCCCACAATCTAAAATACACAAACACCTACCACAGAGGCATGCCTGTTACTATGTTTGTGAATCAGATCAATTCCTGGAAGCTCATGCACCCTTACAGAAACAATTTGTTTTTTTTTAACAAGTGAAGGATACTGGTTTAAGGTAGATAAACACAGCCATGATGTACATGTGTGTGTTGGACATCTGCAGATGTGTTCATGTTTTCTGACAGCATTTTGCATCCATGAGAGGCATAAAAGACAGACATAGCTTTGTAATTCTGACACATTGTATCACCTAACTGTAAGTAGGCAGGGACCTCTGTGGCTCAGCACACTATTGCAGCACAATGACCCAGAAGCCTTCCAAAAATGCGGTCACTGTGAGTTCAAGTCCAGCTCATGCTGGCTTCCTCCCGTACGTGGGAAGGTCTGCAACCTGCGGATGGTTGTGAGTTTCTCCCGGGCTCTGGCCGGTTTCCTCCCACCATAATGCTGGCCAGCGTGTTCTGGAGAATGGCTTAAAACACCAATCAAATAAATTAAATAACAGTAATTAGGCATAAAAACCAAGATCCAAATGTATTTAGAAAAGTCTTATTTATTTATTTATTTTATTGGTGTTTTACGCGGACCCTGTGGAAAACCCACAACCATGAAGAAAAGTCTTTGTATATCAACTGCATTTGATCATACAATTAGACTGATGTCAATCGCCATGTATCATCTAGGTCAGTATTCCCCACCTACACAGTGCTTTTATTTCGTTAAGATTGTATGAATATTATTCTACATGCCTAAAGTCAAACCTTCAACCTTCATGCTGGAGTTATATCTGCACGTATTTTAGCTCTGACATTTAATACAATTTATCAAAGATGGAAAAAAAGAAAAAAAAAATTTGGTCCCAGTACAGTAAATACATTGCAATACAAGTGCTTACTTTTTTCCCCCCAACATGGGTTTACAATTTCTTTTTATAAAAATCAATGCATTATGATGAAACACATCTGCCTGGCAACAGTAACATGTGCTTGATCAGATGTTCCCTTTAATGAAATGCTCAATCAATAGTCTGTCCTCCCATCAGAGAGTTGCTCTGGTTTTACCTGCCATCTTGTATGTTGTCCTTTACATTATGGTTACTGTTGGCAGGAAATACCACCACCAAAGGGCCTGGTCAAAGGTAGTGAAATCCAAATGCTACAGAACTTTATATACCAGAAAATGGGATCAATTCCAAGGTAGAATAATGAGATATCAAATGACATAAAATGTATCAACTACATGATATGAACAGTCATGCTTAACCAATAAGCATGCATATTTATTCCAGAGTGTATTTATCCAATTAATTTAATAATTAGTACAACATTTTCATGTATATATATATATATAAACATTACAATTAGAAGCTCCTTTGAATGAATGGCACATGAACTGTGCGACTATATGCAGTACTTTGAACCCTGAAGACCCCTAACAAAGCATGGGCACTTGTGTCATGCATATACATGGACCAAAAAACTACTAAAAACAATTATACATGTCAAACACTGCATCATCGCCTTGCACCAATTTTGATTTGCACGGTTTGCAACCCTTCTGTCTAATATTGGAAATTACAATGCATTTATGCATGTATACCTAACGAATCAGAAACCCCAACTTAAGTCTGGTAAAAATTCTTTAGAACACACGTAATACTGTACATGTACAGTGCCCATCTCACCATCGCAAATTCACTTTGTGCAAAAGTCACAGCTAATCCATGAGAAAATGTGTCTTCGTACATTTTATTACAAATAAAAATTTTGTGCTTTCATTAATGTAATTAATTTAGGGGACTACAGTAAAACAACAGCCTCTACATGTATATGACCCCACTGTTCCTGGCAAGGTGCCAGTCCAGCACTTAAAAACACCTATTGCTTCTTCAAGTGTTTTGTTGAAAGCTATTTAACAATTTCCTTGCTTCACTAGTCTGTTTCCTCTATATACAATATGCACTGTAGTAGAAGTATATATATACATATACATACATATATTACTTATAGCTCAAACAAAGAAAAGGACAGGCACATAAAACATTTGACACTGAAATACCTATAAGCAAGTCTTAAAATCATGAATCAAGAAACACTTCATTATAATACTCCTGGCATCGTGTACCTATACCCTTGACCCCTCATCTATCAACCTCCCCGTCTACAATTAACAGAAAAAGAAAACAAGAAAAAAAAAAAGCTGAAACTGAATTTAATTAAGCCTTTGGCCTTCTGGGATATTTTAATGTTGCAACCTTCAGGCCAATGCTGAGGAGAAATGAAAACACTTAACGGTACTGTAAAGCTTCAATCTTTTCCATCATTTACAGCAGTTTTTAATCTTTTCCATCATTTGCAGCAGTTTTTAATCTTTTCCATCATTTACAGCAGTTTTTAATCTTTTCCATCATTTACAGCAGTTTTCAAAGCGTGGTGTACGAACAAACATGTAGTTATTACAAAAATGAAGCCAATAATGATTTGTTCATGTCACCGCAGCTATCAGCTTCACCAAACTGTGAAACTATTTCTTTAGATCCTACAGTTCTCCAGGAAAATATCGAACTATTGCTTTCAGCGGTGGTTGAAAACGTTGAAAAATGAGGGTACTTATGTGTACTTACATCCTTGTACATATACATGCACAGTAGTACTCTCCTGTACCCTCATCTGTTCCAATGTTGTTCAAGTTTTCCCCTATTCTAGGTCTAAATCTCCCCTAATATAATGTACAGTTGGCAAATCAAACACACATGTATTTCCCCAGGTGGTTTGATTGTTTGAACACCACAGCAGGAAATGTAACTTCTGTTCATGCTTTTGCTGAAAGGATCACAGAAATAGCAATTACTATTGTTATTTTGCTATTTACGATTGGCAAATTCAAGTTGTTGGTTCAGCGCTTGTCACGTCTGTCACCCATATGGCAGTCTGAAGAGCTTAAAATTGAGCTTAGCATGAGATACATTTGTATCTCTGGCTTAATTACTTCTTATTCACACAATGAGCTAGAAGTACACAAACCAATAAAACTCAATCATATTACCTAAAACTTTGTTCCCTTAAAGTGCATTTTTTCTTGGAATTCAATACATGTGCTAAAATATTATTATTATATATTCTGCCAGTCCAGCACCATCCCATCTACCAAACAAACTTCCAAGCACCTTTCTTCAAATATCTGTTAATCCAGTTCAAAAGCATAACTTTCAGCTTCGTGCAACAACTTTCTAGTCATGGATGAAATTTTAAGTCATTTACCATTCCTAAGGCCATCATTCAAAATATGTTTGTTGAGGGTAACTCGCCCAACCCTCCAAAAATGGGCCCTACTCTTAAAGTTTTTCTTGGGCTTTAGTTGGAAAATCTTTTTTTGTTTTCTCTACATGTGAATTTCTTTAAGTTCTTTCTTATTTCATTTAACAAGGGTAAAAAAAAAAAAAAAACATTTCCCCACTGCCTGGGCCTATTTTTCTTGATAATGATGTAATACTAGCAACAACATATTTCTTAAGGATGGCCTAACAAATGCTTTATAATTTGCCTGTGACATTACCACAAAGTTAACCCTCTGAAGAGTTACTCAGAGGGGGATTAGACCAGCAACCCCTCCCTTTCACCCCACCCCTCGGATTTTGATAATCTTAGTCAAAAAACAAGACATATACATGTAGAACTGGTTATTAAGTGCTAAGAGGTGGGCCTTGTGTTCCCAGAGAGTGCCTTAGGGGTCAAAGCAAACCATGCAGTTAAAATGAAAAATGCATAATGAATTTACTGAGGGGGAAAAAATGGAACAAAAAAATGTCTGTTTTATTGAAATTACAATGTCAAAATGCTTTAATTTTCTTTTATTTGTCTACTTTTACCTTTTTAAAAATAGAAACATATAAATGAAGTATAAATTGTCATATTAATTATACAACAAGGTCACTGTGTTAATATATTGTATACACATAGAATGATATACATAGTATGTACACTTACATAAGTGTGTGTGTGTATATATATACATACATATATATATATATATATATATATATAACATTGTACAGTAATACATACAATGTAGACAACAGGGATGACAATATGGTAAACATGTAATTAACTAAGTACTGTTGCACATGTAACACGTAACAAAAAAGTATCCATGTCCAGTCTACAAGAGTTACAGTATATACGTCTGCATTTCCATACTTGTACATGAGTGTTTGTGGCTGGAGTAAGGGAGGTGTGGAAGCAGTGTGTGTGTGCGGTGATTGTTTTATCAGATTGTTTCAAAAGTATGCAGAGTGTACTTAATACTTAATGTTGAATATCTGTACAAATCATTTGTGACATGCACATGTCCCATTTCTGTAAGGCATTCAGACCAATCATGCAGAACTGCAAACTTGCAGCTTACATGTGGTCACAGGTTCTGTACAATACACGTACATAAGCGCGTCTAAAGTATGCTTGCATGCTTACACAACATGACGCTTTTTAATCGACACATGTATCTTCAGGACACTGACCAAAAATTTGGGGAGAGTGCTAAAGTGGATCAGCCAATAATGGCTTTATCTCCATTATCACAATATTAAATTGAACATCAGAAATAATATAAAGAACAGAGTTCTGTACACACATATCGTTATACAGTGTTATACACACATAAAATGTAGCGGTTTGTTTTCTGTATAATGATATCATTATTAGAATTCCCCTACTTGTGCATAAACATATATGCACCTTATATGCATATAATATATTGGTATCACTTCAAAATAGCTTGGCAAATTAATTCCCACAGTATGTAACTGAGTGCAGCTGTTACACATGACTGCTTGATGACAGGGCATCTCCACATCACTGCATCCAATCTGAAGTTTGAATCAAGTGAGCTCAATATTTTTTCGTCAACTATGTATCAAAAACTCAATTTATTTCATGAAAACTGAATACAAAATTTGTCTAAAATTCAATTTTCTGATATTTCTTGTCGTGGTTACCACAATGAGAATGTGGCTGGCAAAATCCCTGAAGAAGCATGATGCAAAATGCTGAATAAATGACCATGTACATATTCATATCTGCTGTATACCATCCATGTACTGTGGCTCTGTCTACTTTCCACACAACTGCCATTCTACGGGTATTTGTGAATGTTGGAGTCTGTGGTAACGTTTGAAACGCAGAGAATCAAGATTTGATTCTTCGCTGATTCTAGAGGAAAGCAGTACTCTACATTTTACATGCCCCTGCATTAAACAAGAATCGGACATGAAACTCCTGTTATGAAATAGCTAATTTATGGGGGACATGGACCTCAATCTGTATCTCATGTCAAATTTACAACTAAAATTCATCTACTATCTTATCAATGCCGTTCACTTGATACAAACGAGAGTAAGAAAAGCAAGTTTTGTCCACCATATTGGTGGTACACATCAAAATTGTTGATCTTGCAAGTCTAGGCTAATGGCTGCCAAGGTCATGACTTCAAATTTTATCTGCTATGTTCAACTATTTGATGGTCTACCCAAATGAAATCCTGAAAGAGTTGAGGTATTTAGCTTGTCTTTCATGGAATTCTTCCATAAAATGAAACCTTTAACGCAACTACAAATGTAGTGGACCAGGTAACACTATTTGACGAGTTCAAATTAAGTGCATCATCACGTACAGGTGTATTCAGTTACAGTGCCCTATCACAAGAGAAAAACACCTGGCACACAGGTCATCATATTACTGTCAGTGTGTTTATACATACATCATGAATCCCTGCGGAGAACCAGTGGAGGAGGGCACGCAGGAAACACATAACAGCAGGCGACACATGGGGCCTCCCTGCCTAACGCCATTCAATGATTTCACTCACACCTCTGCTGATCTGGTCTTAGTCGCAAGCTGTCTGGCATAGGTTACTGTGTATGCGTAGGTACAAGAGAAGATGTAATCCTTCATCATCTTATTAGCTAACAATCCCCTTGTATGCTGAACAAGGAAACACTTGTAAACTGCAGACAGATCTCTTCCCATCGCTGCTCAAGCATCCTTGACTATATTTAGTCATTTACATCTTAATCGTGCCACCTCAACCAGCTCACTTTGCTTAATGCAGCTCGTGTGCACGTTCACCTGTCTTATTAATATCTACCATGACCAGGTTAATCTGACTTACAGAATCAAATGTTTTCTATGTGTGCATACTCTCAATAACTTCCCAAACAGGCACACGCATATAACACAACTAAATAAGCAGAAATAAATACTGAGCAAACACACGTTATTCTTCTCTTGCTGTTTTTGGTTTGCTTTTTTGTTTTTTTTCGCTTGGGCAATTTAAATTCTACATATTTCTCATTAAAAGCTTAACCTATTCCAATGGACATTAGAATCATGGGTAGATGAATTTAATATTTCACTTTCAACTGGGACCAATACAACTGTACACAAAAGAATGTATGCTGGTATTTTGAGTACAAGAGTAGGCATTAACATGCACACTGTACTGTGTTATTGCCAAATGCACCTACAGTTTTCATTAAACACAACCAAATTAAGAAAATACTGTCAGTTGACTACCTAACCAGATATAGAAAACATTTTTTATACAGCAAATTATAAGTGTAATCTCTCCATAAATCATTCCATTTGTACTTGATAATATACACTGTACATATATATTTAATTAAATGCAAGCTAATAACATACACATGCATAAGAGTGTTTTTAGCGTTGCCATATCTGGCATGTATACCTACATTTACACGTACAATATTATTATGTACGTAATGTGCACGATACACGTACACTGAAATACATGTACATGTGAAAACTGCAGTGCTTTATCCCTTACGATTTGTCAGGGAAATCACATGACGCACATGTACAATGGACAAAACAGATCAGTCTCATAGCCTGTACACACATAAATATTTCATCACATGAATCACCACAGAAAATTCTTTAGGGTATGTCTGGTATTTAATAGCCCACTTCACTACTGCACTCCAGCACTCAATGATTTGAAGTGCAGGCAAGGCTAGCAATTAACCATGGTACAGCAATATCTGTCAGCAATCCCCTTAATCCAATATACACTATGACAGACCATTTATATAAAATGCAAAATTATATGCCTACCCGTATGACATTTAAATGTGCAGAAAGCATACTGTAATTCAAACAGCATGTACAGCTTCCACTTAACATACACATGTATACTGTGTGTGACAATTATCTACTTCTATTAGCATGGCTTAACTTATATGTAAAGAAAACCAATCAAATGACTCATAACAAAAAAAAAGTGCAAGCATTTTGAGGCACATATATAAAATAGGCATGTGTTGCACTGATTAAATTACAGCACGAATAGGTCAATTTCACAGGGGCACTGAAATTTGTTTGGTGCACTGTTTGCCCTATAATATACATTATAATAAGCTGGTAGATGCCAAATGATAATACATGTACATTCTAACGGTAACATTCACATAACTTTACTACAAGCCTGCAGCGCTGTGAGTTCAAGACCAGCTCATGCTAGCTTCCTCTCCGGGCATACCTGAGAAGGTCTGCTAGCAACCTGCGAATGGTCGTGGGTTTCCCCTGGGCTCTGCCCAGTTTCCTCCCACAATAACGCTGGCTGCCGTTGTATAAGTGAAATAATCTTGAGTACGGCAAAAAACACCAATCAAATAAATAAATAAATAAATAAATAAACAAGCCTGCAGGAGCAGCAGATAGAGGCATACATATGTGTAGCCATTCAAACAGGAAGATGTTATATGAATATAAACTTCGACTGCTTAACAGAAATGAACTACATGTATCATATTGGATATTATCATTGGTCTTGTGAAACGTAAATGGACAAAATTAGCCACAAAATTGGCTGAGAAATAAAATAGTTTTTAAGCATAAATCTACCAACTTTTTGGGAGGCTCTTACACTAAATTTTACTAAAAATATAGTGTAAGATTATATATCTTATATATAAATTTATAAAAAATTCACAAATTTTATCATGTTTCCCTTATGTCTCATCCAGGGGTCTGGGACTAGTTAACCCTACCAACAGCCTGTAGTGTGGAATCCTACAGCATGAACAGCTTAGAATTATTGTACACAATCTAGGCAGGTAAAAAGTAAAGCGCAGTGGAACAGAGTTACAAGTTGAACAAGAGTGAGCTTTTTTATTTATTTTTTTTTTGGGGGGGGGGGTGCTAGGAGCTGAGGGGAGGTGCATAGAACATATTAAGCTGTATTCAACAGAATATGGGTCAGACTTATACCTCTAGAGGAAACAGGGGTACACCATTTTTAACTATTTATTTACTTATCTGATTGGTGCTTTATGCCATACTCAAGGGTATTTCCCCAATGCTGATGGTGGCCAGCATTATAGTGGCGGAAAACTGAGCGGAGCCCAGGGGAAACCCACAACTATACGCAGACAATTTTCCACTGCCTATCCATCGCTTGCAAATATACATGTATGCTTAGGAGCAAGGAAAAAGAATTAACCATCTGGTGTTAACTGAGATACGAGAAACTAAATGTAGAAGACATTTAGGTGACATGTCTACTAGTGTTTTCACAATACCACTTATATCCATGTACAGTGTAATGACCAACAACAGCAGAGCACTCAGAGGAAGGGCTTAGTATGAGACCTACAACCCTGCAAAACTTCTGGCCACCCTCTCCTGAAGACGTGGCACTGTGACACCTGAATACACCAACTTAATTAACACCTGTCAGGTAAAATTGGCCCAAGGTACATTGATCTGGATTAATGCATTATGTCCACATTGGTCACAAAACGACAAGACAAAACAAAAAACTTTAAGCCTAAGTACAAGTAAGTAAATAAACTTTAAATCCAATGATGTAATGACATACCGAGTTAGTGCCAACAACAGATTAGTTGTACTGTGCACTCAGGTGCCAAATCAAGGTCAGAGGTCAAATTCAACATGTGACCTAGATACCAGAAATGAATGTAAACATATCGCAGATGTTATTTCCTTAGCTCAACAAGCCTGAATTTCCAGGTTAACAGCTGATATGGGGGCTAAACAGATCATTAACAACCCTACCAGTCAAACAATTACTTTCAGCCGGGGACAAAAATTTTTTTCCAGGTACTGTCGGTCGACGAAAATAGCCCATGTTTTAAATGTCAAAACTGTTCCTGTGTATAAAAGGGGGGATCACCCAGTTATGTACAATCCAACATGGCGGAGAGGCCGTGGCTCAGTAGCCACAAAAATGTCACACCTTTGAGAGGTGATTGCTGTTAAAAACACAAGCTAATTAACATATAAGACACCGGTTCACATATGTTCGTTTATGGATAAAATATACTTTACCTTTCCCGTGGCTTTTTTGTAGCGGGTAATAGCTTTATCCACCAGATCTCGAACCGGTAATTCCCCATCTCCGCAAGGTACAATCACTCGCGTACTCCCAAAACACACTGTCACCTTCATCGTACCATCAGCGTACCATCGCCCCTGCTGTGTCTACGGACTGCCAACTTCTCCGTCATCCTTGGAAAATAACACTTATGCCGAATTGAAAATCCCCCTTGTTTACGGTCGGAATCACTCGCCGACTTCCACCATAGCGAGCGAGTTCGAGAGCTTCGCTGTTAACACTCGGCTACAACAACTTCCCCGCTGTACGACTAGATTCGAAATACGAAACCGAAGCGGAGACGGAGTTAGGGGAGGGTCTAGACGGACCCCCCGAGAACCTGCGCTTACACTTGCGTACACTGAGTCTGACAGAATATAATGGTCATTCATGTTGGAGAAGGCAGTACGTTATAAAAGCGATTGTTATCATAGACAAGCATGTTTGATTGCGGATTTAAGCACAAAAAGGCGAGGGACAAATCTTCGGGGATTTAAAATGTCCAGACAACAACGGTCCAGTTGTTTTCCCGATTGCGAGCGTTCTTTGTGAAATCACATGGCCATCGCTTCTATCTTCCCTCATAATGCGGATGAGAATGAATACGAAGCCCCACTGTACCCCAGTCTTGATTTGTCTCGCGGGCGAAGTCCCAAATCTCCCCAGATTCGATTCACACCGCCACCCCCCCCCCCACCGACTCTGGCAAGGCAAAGCGTGTGAAATTAGAACAATGGGGCAATGTATTGAACTAATTTAGACAGCAGAGCTTTGTAAATAAACTCAGAATAGGACGTCCAGATGTAATGAAACTCTGTCAGCTGTTTAAATGTTTTTTTTGACGTAATACATTGGTAGGCCTATACATATAATTTAGGCATACTGGTGTTTATATATATATATATATATATATATATCAAGCTTTATATATAGGCACCGCAAAAATGCGGATATCGCACCGGAAACATTTTATTATTTAATTTAGAAAAGGGGTTAAGTGCGATATAAAATTTGTAGGTATGTACGTGTAACGGTATAAGCTATGGAGGGGTGAGTCACTGTATTAAGAAAGGTGGGCCAGCCGTATCGTGAGGATGAAATTCTCTCTAAACAATACAGGCAGGTCTACGTCCGAATTAATCAGTCCAACGTGCCTGGGGAATCCATGACGCCTTGTTGCCCTCACCTGAGACACGCTCCAAAATAGTGACGCATCGCACGTCAAAAAAACCAGGTCAAACTATTTAACCTATTTGCATGTGATTGCAATCATCGTCGGTGGATATACAGGCTACCTGTCTCTGTAAGTAAGATTACAAATGGCTGAACACAGGCTCGTTTAGTTAACCGCCCTACTTCAGAGCACTGTATCCTGGGTATATCTACATGTATACATGTATAAACAGGTGTCCGAGTACTTGTAGGCCTACATGTGTGAGTTACAAGCATGGATATAGCCACCCAGTATGTAACATCCAGGTATGAAGACTATATACGTATATGCCTATATAGATGTAGGCTATTAAATTTAATAATACTCCGATGACCTACCTTATGTTATTGAATTTTTATTTAGTTTCTTCAGCATGACTGCACATCGCTTAAGATACAATGTATGCATATATGTATATATAAATGACCTCTATTAAACGTTTTGTGTGTATAGATATTTACAATGTTATATAGATGATGTATGTAATACTGAAGTTCGCTACATTTGCTCGAGACGGCAATGTAATATAAGAGCACTAGATGCACGTTGCGGGCTGTAATACCGATTTATGTAGGTGTGGAATCCTATAATGTGGTATGGAATGTCATTGGTTTTATATCACCCCGATAGCACAGCATTTAAATGATATATACCGTCGATGCCCTCTATTTATATAAAAGCGAGACATGACAAGGACATTTTTTTTTTTCATTTGATTTGTTCAGTCAGCTATTAAACGTGTACTGTACTGCGCGTTCCTACAATCACGTTTCATGACACGTCAGACATCTTTCACTCATTTGGTCAGCATACAATTTTGGGGAAAAGCTTACATGAACGAAGGATGTTAGTCATGTAAAAGATGCACATTTTAGTGACAATGAGATCAACACCGCTTGTCATCAAAGGCGACATGTTTTTGCCGGATCCGTATTTTAAACAATTTCTCACTCTTGTCAGATGTATATGTCTTATAAAGAAGATACTGATGAAATTTTAAATACAGCTTATTCTCCATTACACTGGGTATTATACACTATATTATGTTGGATGGCTGTCTTTCTGTGTTCTAACTTTTACGACATTTTTTTTTTGTTGTTGTTGATTGTAACTACCATGTCAACCCATGTTACGATCAACTTAGCCTATGAATGCTTTGTAGAACAGGGTCCCGGTTCCGCGAGTTTCTAAACTAAATTCTTGACCGGTCAACCAAATATCTGTCTGTCAATCATTTTGTGGAAAACGGTATGCACATATATTGACGAAAAATTGTGGCCTTAGCACCAAAGCGTTACATTTTGGTTCGAAACCACATCTGTGTCATATAACGATTCTTCGACATATTTTTTTATGTTTGTTTGTTAAGCCTTTGACAATAGCAACTGGTCATTTATTCCCATAAAGCACGATTTTACAAATCCCGCATAGCCCAGGAACGCGTTCGTAGCCAAATGTCTCGGCAACTAATAATCTCAACCATTCCCTGTGGCACATGAGTATGTGAAATTGGCCTCAAGATGATTAAGAACTAAGACCCGGTAGTTTGAATTTTGGTGTTCAAGGGAGAGATTGGCCTGGCACAGATTTACAGAGAATGGGTTTGTGCATTTTTCTGAAGAGGAAGCTTTGCACATTCGGAGAGCCTTTTAGTTCGTTCATTCATTCAGTTCACTAATTGCTTCTGGATAAAAAATTATCTATTTGTTTCTTTGATTGGTGTTTTACCAATCGATACCGAAGAATATTTCACTTATACGACATCGACCAGCATTATGGTGGGAGGAAACAGGGCAGAGCCCCGGGGGAAATCCACGAACATCCGCATGTTGCTGGCGGACCATCCACGTACGGTCGTTGAGGAAGCCAGCATAAACTGGACCAGGCTTCATGGAGCATGCTTAGTGCTAAGTAGCACTTAGCTAAGTGCACTTTCTATCTCTACATCATACGTTGTCATGGCAGTTAAGGGAGCACTTAGCCAAGTGCGCTTCATGAAACTGGGACCTAGGCTTGAAATCACAGCGACCGCATTGGTGAGAGGCACCTGGGTCATACTAAGCCGCGCTGGCGCTCTAATCACCTCGATCACTCTGGATAAAGAGTTTATGTTCTTGCCTGCTTTTGTTTGCTTATTTGTCGTTTATATCTGGGTGAAAGAAAGTGGAGTACTCGACCCTTATAGCCAAATAGCCTCCAAAACTTCCTCATTTCAAACCGGAGTGCCCCAGCGTAAGGCAATGGTACAACGTTATCCAGATGATATAAGCGTGTTCACATAGGCTATATTGACACAGTTAAACCCCGTATTAGGGGATATATGGAGAAATTATCAATATTCTTGCTTTCTTTGCTGGCTTACTTTGTTTGATTGACTGATTGTTACGAAGCTGGTACCATGGATACCACCATTTTTGCAGAGGAATTTCTTCGTTTTTCAATGATGCTGTGAATATATATGTTTATTTACTTGGATGCCAGGGCTGCTGCCACCTTGTAAGGAGAAGGAAACATAAAAACGGTACCAAAATCAGATGAAAGAGCGTGAAAGATTATTTTCTAGATCTGAAAATAAATTTTAACGCTCTTTCATCTGATTTTATTCCCGTTTTTATGTTTCCTTCTCCTTCAGGGGCCCGTCTTACAAAGCTGGAGTAAGGCCTCGACTGGGTGTAAGCCTGTCGGACGTGTGTCACAGGGAAGACTGGCCGTCTTACATAGCTGGAGTAGCTGCGACTTTATATAAAGTTTGGTGCAAATTTACACCTACCCTCGGGCAGACGTAAATTCCGTAAGTATACTAAATATGGTGGCACTTGTGGTGTTTCATAGACACACTTTAAGCATTGTGACAACTTTAGTAAGACGTTACTATCGTAGTTGACGGAAACCGCTACTAAAGCGGGCTTAAACGTCTACGACTGACGTAAGCTACTCCAGCTTTGTAAGACCGGCCTGAGTAAGGTCCAATAAGTATACCGATAAAAGACATATGTTTGTGTTTGACCTTGGGCTTGTACAGATAGAATTTTACTGCATTTCGGAAACATTTCACTTTGATCCCCAGTATAATTCATGGCTTTATGGATGGATAAATGTATATATGGGTTGGCTTTTAGTGAGGTGTGTATTTTTATTTTGTTTACCGCTATACTTACAGGACTAACTCGTCAGTCCACGGTAACTATATAGAGGGGAAAATTTAATGAATTTATTTATTTATTAATCGCGGACCGTTTTTGTAGTTTGTTTTGTAGTATTGGTGTATTTGGTCTTTTCTTTTCTCCTTCTCATTTTCTTTTCTAGCCTGTCCAGGTTGTACTTTTTGGCCACAATTCCATACTCCTCATGGACAGCGTAGGTTTCAACGGCCGCACTTTTCGGACACACTGCCAAACTTCTCTCTGTGAGAGGGGATGGGGTGAGGGGGTAGGGTTTTCCATGTTATTGGCGGATGCTACTTGATCGACTGGTTATAAAGCTGTACTCAAGAATTTCCCATGCATTTGTACGAAGGGGGGCAAGTGGAAGACATCGGAGCCCTCAGAGAAAACAATCTCAGATCGGAAGGTCTAACTAACAAATTTTGTAACCGAAGTCCGCATATACTGACAAAGCAGCAATACATGGAAACGAGCACGCAACCTCATCGGACAGGTTTTGATGAAAGCATCGCTTTAGAATCCTGAGCTATAGCGATGATATATTTATATTTACTCAAGAATATTTCACTTATATGACGGCGGCCAGCATTGTAGTGGGAGGAATCCAGAGAGGGCGGTGGCTGAGCTTCGGGGAAGACGCCAGTGAACACACAGCCATCGCATTGGTGAGGTTTGCCTGAGTCATTACGCTGCATCAGTGCGCTAACACCCTGGCCACGTAGGCCCCGTAGTCATGATACAGGCTTTCTCTTTAATTTTTCGAGGAATATCAGCAAGAAGTTTTCTGAATGACTAATGGAACACATCGGTTTTCTCTCGGTGCTGGATTTATGAACCTAACGATCCCATCTTCCATTTAATTACAAATTACATAAGCCCCTCTGAATAAGAGCATGTCTCCGTTTGTGTTTTACAAGTATTTTGTTTTAAATTCCAAGCTATGCCACAGACACGCAGGTATACTGTTTATATATTCCCGTATTTATATTTTAACTTTTACAATATGCCTTCTGGAATTTGCCACCATGCACTGTGGGTAAACCAGTCGTGACCAATGTAGGTTATGTCTACATGCACATTTACCTATATAGATCTACTTAGCTTTGATTAATCCAGCAGCCAGTTCATCCGTTGTACGATGTCAGGTTTTACCAGCCTAATCTTAGCTAAGTGCGCATAACAAACATTCGCCAAGTCCGCTCCACACAGAAATCATTTCCAGAAGTCACAGCAGTGGACTGAGTGAATGATTTGGGGCTTTACGCCACATCAGTTGTATTTCAGCCATATTGTGGCGACTGATGCTGAAGAGTTTTGTGCACACGTACATGTATATCGATCAAACTCGGTAATATTTCAGAGAGGCAAACAAATCGAAAACAAAATATGGGACAGTACATCGTATTAATTTAACATTGAAATATTGCTGCGTTGACCAATTCATGTTTGATGATCTATACAATATGCCATTAGTTATGGCATCTGTGAACTTTTCTTCGGACATTTACAGGCATTTGAATACACATATAGATGGATTTCCTCCGGGTTTTGCCCGTTTTTCCCCCCATACCATAATGATGGCAGCCGTCGTATAACTGAAATATTATTGACTACGTCGTAAAACCCCAACCAAAACAATAAATAAATATATACATATAGCCTATAAATGCTGTTCCCTCTCTTCCCGTTTCGGTCATTTCTTCCGCCCTTCTGTCCACCTTATCCGCATTGTGAACGCGATAACTGCAAAGTAATTCAAGGCTTTTCTTTCAAACCTGGGTAATTCCCTGCTATTGTTTGTGACGCTGAAGTTAAAATCCAAGATGGCTGCCGTGTGGTGCATAAAACTCCACACCTTGGTGGTTTCTAACATGACACCATGTTGGGTTCTATACATGAATATAACGTCCAGTCCTGTCATGGCATGCTCGTCCACATGGATCTAAAACCTAAGCATGTAAGAATGAAAAGACCGGGAAAGTTTTTACGCAGTCCTATTAAGGCGAGTCCACTTGTTAGGTAGATCAAAATGGCCATCCATCTGAAGATGGAATTCTTGGGCCGATCCCACAAAACCAATTTCGAATTAAGTCAATATTTGAAATCTGATTTAAACGCTCGTTCCAAAATGACATTCGATAAATTGGTTTACATGTAGTTAATAAGTGTTATGTTCAGACAAATCTATCAACAGACAAGGACTATGAACTACATATCACATCCGGGTTTCAGATATTGATTTAAATCAATTTCAGTCGTCGAATCTTTTGTGTTTTGGCAGACCACGTGATTGAATCATCTCCCAACCGTTTTGTTCAATCGATAAAGTCAAAAAGCATCGAATACTTTAGAGTATTGGTTGCGAAGATATTCATGCCGGTGTAGAAAATTTTTTCCCTTCGAGTGAGCCCAAATATATCAAGTCCGATACTTTAGTAAGTGTTTTGGTCACGACTGAAATCAAAAACATGCATGTATGCGTCTTTGAGAAAACTTTGGGTATTTTTTAAAAAGGGAGAGAGGAAGAACTATTAACTTTCAACCACCAGTAGTACCCATTTTATTTGCGAGCCTAATGTTGCATAGCAGTTCCTTTGTCTATGGTAGCTAATTTCTGCAATTTCGCGTTTTCTTAATTTCGCTTGCTGAAGTCAGTGCGAAATTACGAAAATAGGAACACAAAGAAGAGCAAGTCGTGTACAGGTCGTGTTAATTTGCTCTACGGAAGTAATATGTTTTTTCCACCGTCAAAGAGTCCAGGAAGCTCAACAACTTTGCAGTTTCTTAACGAAGCTTGTACGAACTGCACTATCTAATTCAAACGTCCGAACACAGGAGACGTTAGCCACAGAGGAAGCCAGTATGGACTGCATACGGTGAGAGAAACTTGGGTCAGTCACCTGGAGTGGCACCTGAGTGAGAGGCCCCTCGGACAACTCTCGTATTAAGTGAAAATACCTAAATTGAGTACGGCATTAAATAACAACCGGTTAATCAACCAATCAGTCATAACAGAGTCGGTGCTACAGGTTCTGGATTCGAACCCAAAATCTTTCTCATCCAAGATTAGCGTGCTCTGGACAAGCCATTCCCCCTACGAGTAGCTACAAATCTTTATAGATACAGGACCAACAAAACAAACAAGGGCATATAATGAGTTGCAGTTCAGTTTTATTTATCAACCAATGTCATGATCCACCACGGCAAAATCGTGTTTTTTTTCAATTTCCTATACACACTGTATATATACATATATATGTACATTACTTACAAGACCAACAGTTACCAACAGCTGTCTATATCTACATGTGAGTCAATAATACAGTACGTCTAATCACTCTAAGCATTTGATTCACATTAAAAATTATTGCTCATAACTGTGAGCCCCGTATGGCAAATATACTTCTAACACACCAGCAGCGACTTATCTGCGTAACATTCGCTGGACGTCGGTTGTAAACGATATTTAAAAAAAAATTGCATACAAATGGATGTCCCTACCACAGACGTATAGTCTAAGCTTGGGTTATATGCGTAGTTATCTCCCTTCATGCTTGTGATGCCTGTTTCATGTGTTGCTTGGCCCGCCCATAAAACGCTGAAAAAGCAAGCTGGGCATGCATATACATACACATGTACTACACACGTTCTGCCACGTTTCTTTCGCAAACGGATCAGTCATGTTCACAACAAATGCAACGCAATGCAGAAAAGGCGCGTGCTTTCTCAGCTTGGCACGTATATTTTGGACGGGTCGAGTTTCTCACTTCTATTTATTTATTTATTTAGTTCATTGGTGTTTAACGCCGTAATCTAGAATATTTCACTTACACGAAGGAGGCCGGCATTATGGTGGGAAGAAACCGGGATGAGGAAACCCACAACCATCCACAGGCTGCCGGTAGGCCTTCCCATCGGTGTTCAGTATTTCCAGACATGGCGTATCGGGTGTTCAGTACTTACAGTCACGGCGTATCGGGTATTCAGTATTTACAGGCATGACTTATCGTAAGTATTTTCAATACTTACAGCTCTCCAATAAAAAGCCAACCCTAGATGTGTATTTTTGTTCTGACCATATTATTAGTGATCATATTACCATGATACACCATTAACAAGACCGACAGTAAGTAGACAACCTTTCCGGTTTTGTCTGATTTTGTGCTTAGCTGCATACTAGGACTGATGTTATTCTAATCCCAGGCTTTAAAAATCGAACGTCCGATCATGCGACCGCTTAGTAATTTTACGTTCAAGGAAATATCATAATGGTGGTGGGTTTCAATACCAGAAACACACCAGTTTGGGCCAAGTCGGCAAGGGGAAACCTTTCCCGCCTGAAGGAATTCGTGTGGGCCTAGGCTCTGTGTATTAGTCCATTATTCATTTCTGCCACTGCCATGGCGCCTTAGGAACAAACTACCTTACAAGAAATCTTCCGTTACACTTCTATTGTTTGATGGACGACGGATTGAATATTCGTCGATCTGAAGGATTAATCCGTTCCTAACAACGAATTAATCTGTAATAAGGAACGAATTAATCCATTATATCAACGAAAATGCATTCCCCCCTCAAATAACGTAATATATTTTGAGACTATTAACGCGTTACTCTTACACTTTACAAGAGTAAAATAATCATGAGTTCAGCTTGGACCCGAGCCGCCATTGTCCACGAAGTTGCATTATTTACAGAAACCTGATAGTCGATCCTGACTGATGCAAATGTTCATTAAGTTTCAAATTTCTGTTTTCATTCTCGTTTGCATATCTGGACCCAATTTCTGGACGCCATTTTAACTTCAAACGTTTTTACTTTTGTCTTAGATCAGTTACCTTAGATACTTTAATTTTAATACACAAAGCTATCGCCAGCATTAATAAAAAGATGAAAATTAGCAAACCTAAGCACAGAGACAAAGCCTCAAGTTAAGACATAATATGATTATGTTCAAGTTTTGTGATCCTGCATGAGTTTGGATATATCTCAAGGTTATTGCCTACCACAATGCCATGGCATCAAGACTAACGAGCAGACGATTCAAGACGCATTACAAAAATCTCGAAAACAATATTGTTAAAGAGCAGCCAATGATAAATACTTTCAGCGTAGAAAACACTGATAAAACTAAACCTAAATACACTAACAAACTTAATATCAAAACGTTTAAGCCTTGAAGCTTGCAATTGCTCCTTGACAGTCTTAACGTTCAATAGATCTATGCAGTGTGTAGTGACGAACTGTATTATTAATTGAAAATGCAGAACGAAAATGTCAAATTTTGTGGTACTCCACGTAAAACCAAGATGTTAGTGCCACCCAACGTCAATAACATAATAATTGATCTCGATTTATTTAATCCTAGCACGACGTTTGTGTAATCTTAGCACGTCTTTTAGTTAATCTTAGATCTTCATTTATGTAATTCCTGAACGTCACTTTTGTAATGGTATGTCAGGAATGTGATCTTAGTACGTCTTAGTAAGTAATCATAGCACGTCATGTAAGTAATCTTAAGTCATGTAAGTAATCTTAGCATGTCATGTTAGTAATCTTAGCTTGTCACGTAAGTTCTCTTGGCACGTCATGTAAGTACTCTTAGTGCGTAATGTAAGTACTCTTAGCACGTCATGTAAGTTCTCTTAGAGCGTCGTGTAAATAATCTTAGCACGTCATTTGAGCAGATCAATTGCCATGTAATCTAAGAGTGTTCCAACGACAATCTTTGTGCTACCTCTTGAAGTTGGCGATGATCTGACAGAGTCTTTGAGCAAATGTACTGATGTCCAACTTGATCCAATCACTGGGTGATCTCAGTGATCATCTTAGCGCGATAGTTGCATTAATTCTAGAGCGATATTTGCATTAACCGTCACGTAATAATGACGTAACTGAATCATATGGTGTCTTAGTAATATGAAATGAACGTTAGCAACGTATGCTTTCACAAATCAAAGTTTGAGCATTTGTATGATGCCAGAATAATGCGCCCTTCCATAGGTTTTCTTTATGTACTGTTTTAGTTATTGCTTTACTTCTGTACGCTAACATGTAACTATAAATTAAAGCTCAAATAAATATATTATATACAATATCGTATAGTCAACGAAACCAAAATAACACAGTCAAAGTTGCAATACTGTGTGCTGGTGCACTACCTGCACAAAATTTCGCCCCAACACACGTTGGTCTTTTATACCAAAGTATAAAAAACGAGAACTAGGCATTTGTTCGATAGAGCTTAAAACATCACCCACGTGCCACCTACATTGTTGTTGTTGTCAAGTTTATGTAGCTGCGTGAGCTGTTCTGAAAAAACAATATCGCTTTGGTCGTCAAAGTCAGCTCTAGCATACCATCTTCCATGCAGAATATAGTTGCACGGATAAATGCAAAGTGAAGCGCCTTGTAGCTTGTTGAGTCAGCTATTTCCGCAGTCACATTTCCACAAATCTCAAAGACGGCTGACTTTTTCAAGCGTTGATAGCCAGTGCGCCAAGACATCAACATCTGACAAGACACAAGCTTTCAAAAGTATGCAGCAACACCAGCTGGGATCATTAGCTGTGTCTTGGCGAACATCGAAGTTACAGGGTTAAATCATTGGTCTATCTTCCCCTGTGACGTCACCGGAAAACAATACGTGACCATTGGCCACTCCTTGCGAGGCGTCCACATCTCCCTTCCGCGCATGTCCATTCGAAGGTGGGGGCATCATCTCCATGGTTTCGAAATGTGCTACGTCATCAGCTCCCCCTGGCGGCCGTTTTGGCTGATGATGACCTTCCTCGTGACCTGTTGAAATCACCGTGGAGCCACGTGCTACAGTTGACATGGTTCCGGATCTCCCCGAGTTGCTGCGTCCCGGTAAAATGTTGATGCCCCACTTTTTTCGGATTTCAGATTGAACCTAGATAATTAAAAGATAACACATCAATCACAACTTATTGTTTATTACTCCGTAAAAGGAGCCCAAAAAGTTAGTAAGAGAAGAAAACACATTAGCACAGCTATCTGGTCGCCTACTTTACCCCCACCCTAAACATACTCATGCGCTGTACAGAGTATGTGTACGGTGGGGTAAAATTTTCGCGGCCGAACGCATGCCGGAAGTTGGAATTCAAGACAGGGCCAACGTTGGTTCGAAAAGTCCGATTCAAAAGTTTAATCGGCTGGATTACTGTTGAAGTATGGTTTACGTTCCGGTCGACCCAAGGAATCATACCAAATGTAAGGTAGGTTTCGAGCTGTTGTTTGTGGTGAAATTTTCACCGTGAACTTCTATGGGACCGCTACGGTAACGCACTTTGGCGATCAGCTAGCAGTGCTAAAAACATGTGTACATTGGTTGTGGTTATAAGATATTCTGTGAAACAGTGTAAAAATCTCGAAACTTCAACAATAGCGCTACAAGTTTTCCACTCAACACAATTAAAACATAAGGAAAATACAGCTTTACACGCCATACAGAAAATAGATGAATTAAAGAGAGAGAGCACTCATTTTTTGGCCGCAATAAACATAGTAAAGAGTCTCATGTGCGGAAAGAAGAATGTTTACAGGAATGGTACAAGGTGTTCTGACTAAATGCATAAATTTTTGAAAAATTTGACAAAATACAATTCATCAGTTCGGTCTCATTTTACACAAGCGCTTTCGCAGTGTTTGACAGTTTCTGAGCTGTAGGCAAAACAGGCGTTTGTTCGTTGTCAGGGCATCCTACCCACAAAAGTCATACAATACGAACAGAACTTAAAAATGCCAAATGATTACATGGAATTTGAAAATCACTTGATGCATTCGGTGCGGAGAGAAGCATAACAACCAAAAGTGAAACGATGTTAAGAAATGAGAAAGCTTTCTCGTGCCCGGGCCCAGTTCTTCAAAGGTATGTATCACAAAATTAAACCCAATATTACATGTAACTTCAACTCTAGTGCCACTAGTGTTTTTAACCTTTAAGTCCACTTTAATGTTTAATAACCTAAAAATAACCGGTCTTAAGAAACATTTCATAACCACGCTCTGTAAATAAAATTTTCGAGTCTGTAGTATTTCAAGCTGTTTCTAGGATTACTGGTCAAGCCAGTTCAAGCGAATTATGGCGTCCTACAAGAGTACAATCCGAAGGCCCAATAGGCAGCTTTCGAGATGCGACGTTATGACAACAGAGTGATGTCCCTTTGTGTGGTGACATCGATGCTTTACGGCACAGTAGGGTCAATCTGCACAATTTAACATTGCCTGGTACATACAACATTGAAAAATTATCAAAAATCGACGAATTAAATCTTTAGAAATATGCTCTCAAATGATGATGGAAATCATTTGGCAACAGAAACGAAATTCTCAATGTAGATTCGTCTGAACACATAGCCTGCCATGTTAAGGATAGGCAAGTGACCCTGTCATAACGTCGCAATCTGAACTTAGAGGCATATCTACTCCTACGTGGAGACTATGACCTCTAACGTATTGTGGCGCCATTTTACCACGTCGTTTTCCTGGTTTGCGTATGTCGCGAATCAGGCAGGGAGCGCGTAAATTTAAAAAGTTATGAGGCGGCAAACGGACTCACGATAAAAGCCGAAATATCACACCTTTTCCGTATCATATTGGCAGAACATTAATCATGTCCGACCTTGATATGCGTTGAATAATGTTTCGACCTGCTCTTTTCAGAGTTACATGTTTGTGACTCTTAGAGAACGTTTGGCGGTACAACAAGGCATCTTCGAACGAAAGCTCTTTGGGGGCAGCCAGTTTGAATTCTAATGACCTTACGTCAGAAATTATTTACCATATTGAAAAAATTCAATAAGTTCAAAATTAATACTGCTTCCATGATTTGGCCATTTTTTCCCATTCGCGATGAAAATATTTTACTTAGATTTGAAACTGAGGCCGAGCCCACTTTTGGCGGGGAGGGGGGAGATGGCCACTCAATGCACACAAGCCTAGATTCGCCCATTCTCGACGTAAACCCGAAGATAGACGAAGTGGGTCCCTGTCGTATAAATGAAACATTCTTGAGCACGGCTTAAAACACCAATCAAATAAATAAATAAATGCTATGTATTTGTGTCAATGAGAAGTGAACAGCAAAGAGAAATCGAGGTCATACTGTTGGAATGCATGAAGGGGACACTTTGCATGCCTATATTCTGTAGAGGCTGGTATAAATTTGATGTCACCCTCTACCCTGCAAAACAATTATCAAATTCCGAAAATATTCAACTGCTGCAACACCGAAAAGCAAATATTTTTTAAATAAATTTTTTATACATTTTTTTAAATATACTTTTCCTTTTTTATTACACCCCATGCTTCAGGAATTTTGATACAGCAGACATAAAACAGAACACAAAAGGCAAAAGGCACTTGGACATGAAGCGGGTTTATTGGAACAGCACAGCAGAAAGAGAAGGAGAGATGCAGATGCAGTCTTCCTGTAAAACATATATTCATCCCACGTATCCATGTTCTGGGGCCTCCGCGAGCCCACTTCCCGCTTTTTACTATGCGTAAAGCGTTAGCTCGCTGCAAATTAATTACTTATTTACTGATTGGTGTTTTATGTCGCACTCAAGAATATTTCACTTTATACGACGGTGGCCAGCGTTAAGGTGGGAGAGGAAACCTACGACTTCACCAACGAGGTCGCGTGTTCGAATCCCGCTCTCGCTGTTTCGGCTGCAGCTTAAATTTAAAAGGTTTAATTAAGATTCAGGTATAAGTGAAGAATTCGTGATGGATTTAGTGGACAATCAACCAATTCACCACATTGTTTACTGGTCTAAAGCATCGCTTTTGCAGCGAGTGGAGGAACTCTAGCCTAATGATCCCAGTGGTTCGCATGTGGCCTTAAGGCATGAGACAGATCAACCGCTTGGCAAATTGCGGTTGATTTCTATGGGCTCTACTAGTTCCTTCCACCCATAAACCTGATAACCATTGTGTGAGTGAAATATTGCTGAGAAACCTATGCAACCTAATCAATCAAATACATAATCGTGTTAAAGTGAACATGAAGCCTGTCATTATATATGTAACAGAAATTTGGCAATAAGTCACACGTGTCACAGAAAAATATTTAAAAAATTCAGTCGCGTTTTAATAACCGAGAAGATACATTTCATTTCTGGGAGTTGAACTTTATCGGGCAATTCATTCCATGTAGCCATGTTGTAGAAGCCCTGAATTATTGGCCAATCACCAGCCAGGAAAATTTCACGTGATACATCGGCTCCGACGTCACGTCGCCTCAGCTCTTTATTGTTAGTATTGTTTCTTATTGTGAATATTCAGATACCAGAGTAACAAATCGGAATATGAAGTTATTTTAAGTGTTAAATTAAAGTCTTTTGATCCAACATGAGTTGAGCATCTGGCGTGTTTGTTTCTATCTTTTATCTATCAATTTTTTTGTACCTAGTCATGTATATTTGCGTGTAATTTTTGGAATTGTGCAGCACTGTTTAATACCTATGATGCCGGAGATCAATGTGACCTCACCTCAGCTGGCTAACATGGCTAAATAGCGTCCCAAAATGAGCGACTAGGTAGTGAAGATAGTTTGCAGTTTATCCTATTTAGCGTTGTAGAATTTTTAAAAACATTTTTAGAACATCTAAAAACTTCTTAGGAAATTATTTCAACTTTAGTAGCTGACTTGATGTTCCCTTTAATTTAATTCAGAGGCCGTTTTGTTTTCTTTATATACATCTCTTCAGTGAATATGTGATTTGTGCGTGAAACAAAGTGGTTAAAGCAGACAAACCACTCGATGTGAAACCGAAGACTTAGCAATCAGCTCTCCAGAAACCATTAGGAAACAAGATTCCCCAGAGGACACCAACAATAAGTTCGAAGTCCCTGAATCTACAAAAAAAATTAGAACACAACCTTCATGGTAAAAACATATATTTAACAAACTGACTGCATCTGTTGCACTGAGCACACTGCACTAGCTGTTTCTGTTAAACTGTGCACACTTCATTGTCTGTTTCTGTTACTGTGTGCCTAGCGTTGGTTGTTTCCGTTACACTATGCTTCGAGTTGACTGTGTCTGTTACACTTTGCTTTGGATTAACTGTTTCTGTTACACTGTGCTCTTGGTTGACTGTTCTGTCACACTATGCTTTTGGTTCTGCTTCTATTAGCACTATGCTTTGGGTTGACTGTTACACTATGCTTTGGGTTGACTGTTTCTGTCATAATGTGATAAGCACAGTTATTACCAGGCACGTTAGACGTCTTTTCGGGGAAGCTCTGAACTGTTCAGTTTGAGATTTAATTTTTCGACGCCACCATTCTCTGTAGCTCAGGGCAGAACCTTCGGTTTTCATCCGCCGGGCCCATTCACTACGTCTTTTCGTCATCACTGAAAACTGTTGACAGCTTCGTTTTGCATGAATCCGTTCTAATTTTTATATTTTATTTATTTATTTATTTGATTAGTGTTTTACGCCGTACTCAAGAATATTTCACTTACACGACGGAGGCCAGCATTATGGTGGGAGGAAACCGGGCAGAGCCCGGAGGAAACCCACGACCATCCGCAGGTTGCTGGCAGACCATCCCACGTGCGGCCGGAGAGGAAGCCAGCATGAGCTGGACTTTGCTCACAGCGACCGCATTGGTGGGAGGCTTCTGGGTCATTGAGCTGCGGAATTTGATAATTTTTATATCTTAAATATTTTCTTGCTTGTTTAGTGTTTTGTGTTATTTGTCGTTTTCGGAAACGTTTTTGTTCTTGCGATTGTTGAACCGGGACGGCTAGTACTCTCAAGTGTCGGTTTCGACCCCTAGGTTTAAACCGGGACGGCTGATACTCAGAAGTCGGTTTAGACGCCTAGGTTTAAACCGGGACGGCTGGCACTCAAATGTCAGTTTCGACACCCAGGTTTAAACCGGGACGGCTGGTACTCAGAAGTCGGTTTCATCGCCTAGGTTTAAAAATGTTATCAATGCTTTTCCATCCCAAAACGAAAGAATGAAACAGGGCCAACTACAACAACAAAGGGGCAAGTGGGATTTCCAGTACAAACAATAAGTCGAGCAATATTCATGCATATTCCAAAATTTTACGATAAAAATCCAACGACTGGGAACAGAACGAAAACAGTGTGAAAACTGAAAGACAGGAAAGAAGACAAGGAGACCGTGTTGAACCTAAAATGAGAGCAGCGTTTGCAGGCGTATACAGGTGACACACGAAGAAAGCCCATATTACGACGACATTCACTTCTGTAAGAGGGTGTTTGTCACGTGTAATGAGACAACATCAACGGACGGCTATGTTTGTATGAGTGACGTATGAAAACTGAACACTATGACCTCGTTTGCCTCTTCATTAGGCCATCCACTCCGCAGAAAGCAACCAGCTGAGCATGTACCTGGCAATACACACAGAAAACATCTATAGAGTTGAGTTACCTCCCACTTATGACGCCATATTGTATAGGCCTTCCTCCACTCCCATTCCGTCGAACGCCACATTTACTCTCAACCATAGGCTTACTGATTTGAAACCCATGGCAGCGCCATTATGGAGTCAAAACCTCCATAGGATTTGAGGGTTGGATCTGGGTACATGTATATGTGCTATGGACAGACAATTGTCAATCGTGCTTCAGTACACGAGTTTGCAGTCCTTAAACTGGTGTATAGAGCGTCCTTGGTGTATCTTGGTGTATGGAAGATAGAGCGTCCATTTCATTGGGCACTGTCTGTGTCATTTGAACCTGACCAATCCGGGATACATTAAATGGTGGAAATAAGACGACCATCAAAACTTTATCGATATATATGTAGGATATGTGGAAATCTGTAATATGGTGACTAACTTTGGACTGAAATGAGGGATAAGACTATGAGCTACTGTAGGTCTGGAAAAAAAATAACATGCGATCAATGTATACAATGCTGAAGCCCAAAGATAACCGGAAGTCAGCAACTCTTAAACAACCAGTCAAGCGGAATTATGGACTTGCAGAACCACTGACATCATGTATCAGCTTTATTTCCGGTTTGATATTTGTTGTGAAATAATAATAATGATAATGTCATGACGACCTATATTATTGGCAAGGTGTAATGAAATACAGACGCTCGATTCGAAATAAAAACGTGACGCAGGAGTGCATGTAACTAAGCAACATTTTAGTCTTGCTGAGGGCCAAGACATGGAGCCTGGAAACTTCCCATCATGAATCAATCATTTATATGTACTTCCTAGGGTTTCCAATGCCATTTAGCCCTTGTACTTGAAAGTTGCATCATTCTGGTCCATGGACTTCGGTACAATATCTACGTTCTGTGATGGGATCAGGGCCCACTTTCACCAAACTTCGTAAGTCAGCATCTCGTAACTTTTCTCCTAAATGACGTTGCCTTGTGACACTATAACCTAAACAACTTCTTTTACGCAAAACGTTGCGAGAATATGAATTACGAAGTAAAAAAGAGCCCTCAAGTGAGCTCCTAAAAGGGCACAAAGCAATCACAATGCATCGTAAAAAGGTCACACGTGGATAACACTTCACTAGCAAGGTGGAGGTATGCAGGGTGGGGAGGGGTAAGGAACTCGTTGAAGCTAGAAGGTGAGGGGTGATATATTTGTAGGCATTCGTGTGAGACTGACAGCATAAGCAAGAAGGATGCATGGTGCTGGGCAAAATGCACTATTAATATTATCGTATATTTAATCTTGGTTGAATTTTCTATGCAATATATTCTGATCTGTGTTATGTGATAGATAACACGAGAGTAGATATGAACACGTTTCAGAGTAGTTCCACCGATGATATGCTCGAGATTTTTTCTCGAAGACGATGGCCATCAACTTTATGGAAGAAGGAAACCGGACGGTGTACTCCCCCCCCCAAAAAAAAACACTTTTCGATTTATACTCATATATGATATTACATTTAAGCCTTTGGTAACATCCCAGGATTACACTTGAAACTAGCCTCGATCCCAAGTAAAATACTTCGACTGCCACGAAGATTCGTGAAAAATCCAAGACATCTGGCCAAGCTTATTGTGTGTGTGACTGCCAAGGGTTACAATGCTCTAATACGCATGGATTTGCCGTTGGTTGTTCGCTTTATGACCCGGATGTGACATGCGCACTTGAAACTGCTGTACGGCGTATTTGCAGTCGAAGAGCCAGTGGTTAGGGATCTTTGTGGCTGCCACACACGTATAAGGCTAGAACCACTATTATAAAAGTGAACTGACTTTCAATGATGTGAGGAGAAATAAAATAAATAAAGTTGTAGCGGCTCTTACCTCGCCATTTAGGAAACAAAACAGGAGAGCAACGATAAATCCCTGTGAAAAGAAAGAGTTGTCCTTTAAGCGGCGGCTAAAGGCTTTCTATTTAATGACTTTCACGAGTGTTCCACAGTTTTTGATGTATCCGTTTCTGCACTCAACATTTTTAAGGTGGGGTAAACGCTGGCTTTGAAGTAAAAAGGTAAAATCTTTTTCTCAGAACTCTTCTGTTCTTTTGATCACAAGATATAACATAGGTTGGAAGAAAACTGACGTGTTACCTAAAGATATCCTGTAGTATCCGTGACACCTCAGAATTACCACGTGATACCGTGAAACCTCACAGTTATCATCGTTATTGTAGTCAACCTAATTTACCTAATTCGTTGCTTCAGCCATGGTGCTAGGAGACGCAGCTTATTAGGCCTGTCGTTTAAGCATTTATAACAAAAGTTAGAAAGAAGCCCTAACTGAGGTAAAATGATAGGAGCACCGTATTTTGTCGGTTATCTGTGGCCATTTGCCAACAATCACGCTGTTGTTGGTGCTCAATTTTTATGTTAAAGTCTTCTATATCGTCGCCAGCATCGCACTAAGGACCATACTGAATATGGCGTTATTTTCTTCAATCCGTCTTATTACCATATACATGTCTTTTGAACATTTCAGAACATTATTAAAAAGACATTTTATACAACATAGATATTTGTGTATAGACGGAATGTCTGTAGGGATAAAAGTCTACAGCTTAGAGAGTAAAACCAGAGCAGCGATGACAGTGTGATGATAGTTGGCAGATTACCGGTGAAATCCGGCCTTTCGTCAGTTTACCTCTATCAGGGTTCTAGTCTTATTAGCTGTTCATGTAAGTGTTTAGGAAGTAACAACATACACCCCCTAAACACCATGGCCTAAGTATAATTAGTTCAAAAATTGTCATCACGTTGAATGCGATATGCCAGATGACATTGGTCTAGAATTTATACTCAAAATCTTCTCATCACATGTAATACATGTAGACAATAACATGACGGACCTTTATTACAGAATCAGGATAATAGTATATATATATGTGCAATGTATGACAAACGGCAAGCTTATTACATAGGGGTAATATCACCAAACAGAGCTAAGTACTAGTTACCTGGAAGGAAGATAATATGCACTCTGTGTAGAGTTTGGCAAGCTCCAGAGCGTGATGAGAGTAATCAGGAATACATATAAACACGATGTAATAGGCACCGAACAGTGGGATGAGGACCAGCGTGGACTTGGCCAATCGTCTGAAAAGGGGAGATAGACTATAAAGGAGCACAATCAACAAAATGAGAATTACCAATAAAGAGAAGTATGCCATGCAGTCTTCGAATGTAACTCTCTGTACCTCATTGGCCGTTGATTGGTACCTACAACCACGGAAACACCCGAGCTTACGTTTCTACGTACAGATGAATGCGCAGCAATGCATTCCGGTCCAAATACATCTAAAAGGAAAATGGGCGATCGCGTCGGTGTGTCACCACTTTATCTACTGAATCGCGCGTATAAGAAACTAACGAGACCTCGAGTTCCCAAGACAGGCCAGGGAGCTCGGACTCGAGGGTCGAATTCAGAAACTGTATGAATAACTCCGTCCAACGATTATTCAGCGCCGTGTTGTCTACTTTAAGTAGCACTGAACCTGTACCAGTCAAAATGGAAGGAGAACAAACTTACTAACTGCCATATACTGAAATGGCATACTTCTCCTTATGAATGTTTTCCTCATAAAACGTAATCAACAATGCCTGCAAACTCACTCATTTACTCACATATTCAGCAGAAAATAATCATTTCTGTTTGCTTGGCAACAATAAGCCAGATAGTAGTGTCCAGTTGCGCATAATTGCTCATGAGCAGAACGCGTCATACGGTAGACAAACAAAAGCTCATGGCTAGTCATGTCTATCTCTTAATAGCCCAGTGAAGAGCTCAGTTCTAATTTTTCCACTTGAAACAGCCCTAGAGCTCATGCATAGTCTCGAATGTAACACAGACACGTTAAATGCACGAAATGGGATGAATTATGTGTGACTGCCTACGGTTACAATGCCTTTAACACAGCCACGAGGATCTGTTTATCAACTAGCGAGGGTCATGTCAGGTCATGCGCATTCGAAACAGCTATCTCGCTTATACGTCACGCAATTATCACGTTTAAAAAAAATAACCATGACTGTCCCCCTCTCCGCTTCTGACCAAAAGACATCTGCTTAAATACCAAATTGGTTCGTATGAACACATGAATATAAGATGCTGTCCAAAGACCAAAATGCGAAATTTTATCTAACGTGTGGAAACAAGAATTTAAGACATAAATAAATTCTAAACGAAAAATCAGCGACATATGTCAGGAATATACAAGAACAGGCTTGGTCGGAAGTACTTGGAACAACGAAGATTTCACGATTAACATCCTGTACGCTGAACGCACCTGTATCGGAACCGGCGACATTCCAAACGACTGGAGGTTCTCAACTTTGTAAACAAGGCTCGGACAATAAATAAGAAAAATAAAAAGTTTACCTGCAATGGAGAAAATGGAATTCAGGTTATTAACTGAAATACATTTTGAGGATATAGCATGCCTCTGTAGAGACAGCAGACTTGAATAAATAGCAATGAGTAAATGTCTAGTCACTGAGAACAATATTGATTCATGGGCTCATTTGTTCAACGACATGTTCAAGAATTATCATTTGTAAATAAGGCTCGTACAATAAATAAGAAAAATCAAAAGCCTACCTGCAAGGGAAGAAAAGCAAATACAGATGTTTAAATCAAATGCACTTTGGGGGACATATCAAACTATTGCACATAGATCATACCTGAGTAAATAGCAATGAAGAAATTTGTAATGAAAGGCTTGATTGGTTCATAAGTGTTCAACGGCGTACTCGAGAATTTTTCATTTGTCTGATAGCTGTCAGGTCTATGGATGGAGGACATGAGAGGGCCTGGAGAAAACCACCGACGTTCGGCAGGTACCTTGGCTTAAAGCCGCAGTCAAAATAGCGAGAGCTGCATTCGAACGCACGATCTCGTTGGACAAAATCCTGAGAGTCGGATCGAACCAGCGACTTACTAGGATAGACAGGACAATAGGACCTTTCATAATCCAGTAGTATTCTCTCACATTATGAGTGTTCCAGCAGCTGAAATAGAAAATTTGACTTCATGAGCAATGATATAATGGTGCTTTTTCTTACACATCGTTCAGAACACAATGTGACTCATCTAATAAAAGGTAGTGAGGGTTTTGGAACCACAAGATACACTTGTCACAGTGGATAAGAGACAATGCTATCATCTAAGCTTAATGATGATGATCGAAATGTATACAGAGGGTCGTCAAACTCCTAATAGAGGTAAGTTATTCGCCCCCCCCCCAAAATTATATCACCAAAAGGGGGATAACTTTACAACTTTTCAAAGCCACGAAGACATCTTTTCAATATGTTTCTGCTCTGGAACTACGCAGACAAAAAGTGAACAAATTTTATACCTGTGAGTGAAGAAGTTCTGTAGATATAATGGTGTCACACCATCGTAAACACAAGGGCAGGTGAGCATAATGAAGTGGTTAGAATTTTCTAATAGTGTTTTTATCTATTTCCACTAAGCGTTTTACTATTTTTTTTAAAAGAAATTTTAAAAAATGACGGTTTTGCTAAGAAAGTTCACAATGTCCATATCCTTCTTCGTCTAGCTTTTATTTTCATGGCTTTTTTCTTTAAAAGCGAACAACATAACTGTTTTAATTGCTTACCTGTCGTGTTTACGACCTGCACATTTTAATGCTCACGTCATAACCACCATACAATGACGGGGTTTTCATGTGTATTAAACTGGCAGGCGAATCGTCGTCTACAATCTACATCCGCAACTTTCGATATAACGGTTTAAAATACAGACCTGTATTTGAAAATTTTACAACCATTTTCATATCTGACGCTCAAAGCGTGCTCTCTTAATTTCAGATGCAAGCGTTAACGGCCAATTTCGCGTTTATTTTCCAAACTTTCTATGGGTAAAACAGTGCTGTACTTTTTAATGCAATTTTGGGGGGACTTTTACAGTACGGCCAAAGTTTTATTGCGTAAGAACTGTGCACCACCCGCATACACTGTCATAAATCTTTAACCCATCCTAAGAGTCATGCTGGTTGGCAAATTCAGTCGGAGTGTGTGTGTGGCCATACTACACATTATCATTGTACATTGGTGGCAAGACGTGTCATATAGACAGTGTGTTTATCAGTCTGTTTAGACTCGTCCCCGTGAACGAGGGGCTTAGCGTGCCAGCGTGATGACCCAGTTGATTCCCACCAAAGCAGTCGCTGTGAATTCAAGCCCAATTCAAGCTGGTTTCCTCTCTGGCCGTGCGTTCATCACGTCTGGACGATGTCTTTTCAATACAGACAATTTTCATTGCTGCAAATTGCTTTATTGAGCAACAAAACTGAAACAATATCATCGTAAATCTACACCTTGGGCAACTTAGGGACTGTTGGATTTTCAATATTACCACTTTGTTCAACGGTTACAATACAGGTGTAACTCAGGTACTATTGTACCTTTTCTTGCTTTAAGACAGGGCAGTGTTTATTACAAATATGGACTTTTCAATGTTTATACCAAAAGCGTTGTTGGTTACGAACGGGATGGGACTTTTGACATCACTGAAAACTGTTAACTATTAGTAATTCCAGGTGACTATCTCCTGTTTAAATTATGCATATGATAACTGTTTATTTATTTATTTATTTATTCATTTCACTGGTGTTTCACGTCGTACTTAAGAATATTGCATTTATACGACGGCGGCTAGCCGGGAGGAAACGGGACAGAGCCTGGGGGAAATCCACGACCTTTCGCAGGATGCTGTCGGATCTTGCCATGTACGACCGGAGAGAAAGCCAGCATTAGCTGGGATTGAACTGATAGCGAGAACATTGGTAAGAGGCTCCTGGATTGTGAAACGCTAGCGCACTAACCATCACGGCCACGAAGCCCTGACCATGCCAATGCTCTTATGCCCAAATCCCTCTACCCCCCCCCCCCCCCCCCACCCCACTCACAAAGAAAAGTCAGTAGGTATATACTTACAGCGTGTTGTCAAGGAAAATTCTCACCAGGACCCAAGGTGTAACAAACACGGTTGGTGAAACTGAAACAGAGAAAGAGACCAATCATTCCTTATCTGCAGGCGTCACATATCCGGTGATCCGGGTGTTTCAAATCCAAAGCTAAAACATCAGGGAAACATTCAGTTATGTCATGGTAAAGATGGGTGTGGGACGCCGTTTGCATGCCCGATGAGGATTCCACCATGAAATCAACCACTGTAGAACTGAAATAAGAATGAGTGTAAATGACCTAAACATTTACCTCCTCCAAAAGAAGAGCATTTTAGGGGCAAGCAAATATCGCCGAATATATAACGTCGTATTCAACAATTTATCAGGCATATGGCGACGAGGTGTACTTAGAATGTATATATATACACATATGAATCTACGCCGCCAAAGTGCTGCCGCCACTGGAACATCAAGCTCAAGACATCAGCCATGACACCCCACAGAGTCCCATTATACTGACACCGGGCCGATCGGTCCTGTTTCCTTGCTCTAACCTCTGAATAATGAACGCCAAGCGAGATAGCGACAAGTGCCATTTTTGAAGTCTTTGGTATGACCCGACCAGGTTTGACCTCTGATCTGCCGACACCGAGGAGGACACTCTAAGCACCAAGCCACCGAGGCGGTTTCACAAAATATATGTTTTGGCGCTGAATCTTACATTTATCCACTAGGATTTCAACTTACCTCAGAACTAACCAACCTCAGAACAGTAAACTCTAGAACACCTTTCTAAGTTTAAAAGAACTCGCAGAATCAGGCCCAAAAAAATTTACCTTGGGTTGAGAAAGACCATGTTTTGGTGCTGCCTAGTTTGGATCCCATTTAGTCCAGGCAATGTATGCAAAATTTGAAGTGTGTTGTTTTTTTTATCATAAAGGCGTGAAGCTTTGCACATTTGTAGATAACGTCTTCCTGGAAAGTTCCAGATGTGGAGCTATCGCGAAAATGATCTCTTGTGAGTGAGTGAATGCTTGGAGTTTAATATCGTACTTCAAAATGTTTCAGTCATATGGCGACGAGACTTCTTTTGACCCTGGCGGCCATTTTGTTTTTCTCATTATCTCTGTACGTGGACGAGAGCTGATAACAAATGCATACTCTGAACCCATGTTTTGATGATCCATTTGTAATATGCCATTCAGAACAACATCAAATCCACGTAGTTCTCTTCACCAGGCAAATTAAGGCCGCCATGGAAAACATGTTACAGTACATGTATACATGCATTAAATGTAATCGTAGTAGGGGATTATACAACGCCTGAAAGCCAACGTACATTTTTCTGGGTAAGTTAACAAATGTAGGAAGTCTAGACTGCGTAAATTGAGCCTAAATTGCTTACACTATTGGACGTAAATGCACTAAAGAAACCAATAGCAGTCTAGTTGTTGCCGTATAACATTCACTGTCGACGACTTAAAGCAAACACGAATTGACCGATCGACAGCGGAGGGATAACCACGCCCACAGGCCAGTGATTTGACCTCCGCACAAAACAGTTGAGCTGACTTTTATCCGAACCGACACTTCACTCAGCTCTCTCGAGAGACGACGAGCCTCAAGGAGTTTTTATTTCAAATACACCAGATTATGAAGGCTGTCAGATAAAAATGCCATTAATGTTTACACCACTGCACCGGTGCTACTGGCGTCTACGCTTTCAGAAAGTTTTCTCTGAGTTTGCTAAAGTATATATAATCAAAGCAGATGGTGTCAAGTCACAACATACACAACATAGCCACTTAGTCTTATACACCAAGTCTCGAATTTTGTTTATATATTTTTTTCAGATTTTTTTTTATTTACTTGTTTTTTTTTACATAGTTTCGTTGCAGTTAGCTTCTGATTGTGCAAGTGAGTTTTGGTTTTCTTGTAAAGTTGTAGTTTTAATTCAGATCACCCACATGTATAATTAAAATCTGACAATGTCTGCCAAAGCTTATTTATTATTTCTTATAACCCTGCAAGGGCATTGTTAAGAAAGCTGACAGCCATGAATAAATATTTCCAGTTAAATATACCGTAACCGTATATATGTACAGATTCAAAATATACACTTGTGATAATTACAAAGAAGCATTTTCAGTTCAATCTGACTACGTTACTCTGACACATTCGCATTTACACGAATTGGTGGAAATCACAAGTCTTTCAACACTTCTGTCCGGTTTCGGGGACTGGTACAAATACTACTTCGCGGACTTAAAGGCCTGGATACGAACTGGCTGTATACACCAGAGTGGCGGACAAGTGATCCCCGTACAAGGCTACATACACTGCAGTGGCAAAACAGAGGGTATTCCGGTTGATATATATATAAGGATACCAGAACCTCTCGAGAGTGAAATTAGGTCAATTTTTCTTTACTTCATATTGTTATTCTCCATTCACTTATCTTCCCTTTCACTTAAAGATGAACACCAAATTCGAATTGCACATACCTTAAATTTGACAAAAAGTGTAACATGTTGTGAACCAAGGCAGTTATGTCCCCTGGATTAAGGGGATTAGCTCACTGAAGGGGGTTACCAGCTGTGAATAGACACGCCTCTGGTAAATGTGTATTGACTCCTGCTATAAACTGTGCATGACTGCTTGTGCAGACTACACAAGCAGACGTATTAACTAAAACAACGGCCATAATCACCCCACAAGGATGCTTTTGGGAGAGGTGTTTATAAACACATTCCAGTAGTGTTTATTCAGAAATAACAAGATAAAACACCAATTTACGCCATTATGGAACATTTTAATTGGCGGTAGGACAATTTTTGATTAAAATGAACTGGCAAACCAGTTAATGACCAATTTTGTCACACAAAATGCTCCTGCAGAGATTTTGGTCTTTTTCTCCCTTTATATTTTTGAGACAGTTGTGTGGTGAAATACTTTTATTTCTCGCTCAGTTTTCAACATAATGCTATGAAACTTGGCACACAGGTAGTTAAACACCTAAGCACCTAAGCTAAAAAACGGGCCCAGACTTTTGATATCTTTGCTAGTTTTAAACACATTAGTACAAGAACACTGAAGTTTCAAAATTTTAGAAAGTCTTAACTTCAATTGATCACTCGGAACAATCTAAGATGAATATTATAAATATGTGGGGTAGTTTTTTAGTTTCAATAGTAAGTTATCCACTTCAGCTAGAAAAGTTTGAAAATTTTGGCAACTGTCGAAAAAATAGCAATTTGAAAAACATGTCTCATTTTTTTTTTCGAACTATGTCTTTAGTTTGGATGATATTAATGTTGGGTAAATTTGGAAAGGTCTTTTGAAATCAGCAGTTGTTCAGCTTTCTGAATATATACACTTATGGCCACCTTTGATCAATACTTTGAGCTACACAAGGCAAAATGTGAAAGGTGACCCACGAATGGTTCTAGTATCCTTAAACCCAATCATAACTGTATCATTTATTATCGGATATGCGAGGACCGGATAGATAAATTTTCAGAAAATTTTGAACAATTCTATTACAATATTTATTTTAATATCTTGACATTGTTTTCGAGGATATAAGCGATTTACTGCGTTATTACTGATCACTGCCTATGCTATAACACAGACTGTGTAGTGTGGTCTGTCGGACAAGCTCACTGCTGTGACCATGCTGCCCACTGAGGTATTTTTATCGCGCTTTTCCATTAGCTAGGGATAAATTGGGGGTCATAGCCGTCGATCGGTCAACACAGCACAGATAAACACCACGGCCACGTACGTTGTACTGTTATAATGTAGAAATGCTTATCCAGTTAACTAGGCTGTACTTATCATATGACTGGGATGAATATCATCCCATTGTTGCGGAAACGTGTGTGTCATCATCGACAGACTGAAATCTGCCCAATAATTCTCCATGGTAGTTTACTTTGTGGACACGAGCAGCTACTAATAACACAGACCACAATTTCTATTATCAGGATCAATCTATGGGATGGCAATATGTCTGATTCAGCGCCCAGTACAACGAAATAATAGGACGAACAGAGAGGGGAATTGTCTGTGCTAAGCTTTCCTCGCCCACAGGGCCAGAATATCAGCCCAGAACCGTACATTATGCCACACCTTCATTAAAATCGAAAAAGAAAACCGTCTCACTTCTCACAGTGTCTGACAGTTCTAAGAAAATATCACTGCTACAACAGAAACATTAAAGCCAGAAATCTTAGCAGGATAATTCTTAAGAGCCTGTCATACTCATATGATAAATCATGCAACGGATGTGACTTTGAACGTAGTGCAAGACGTCAACCCCGATGTCCTTACAGAGCTCTCCGCACAATAACCAAAGAGATACAGTGGAAATGGTCAGCTAACTATAGCATTATATATAAACAACATAACATTATATCATCATCCTTGGATAGATGCACATTGAAAATGAATGAATGAACGCTTCGGTTTGTCAAGTAGTGCTGTATATACGTTTACAATAAGAGAAACTCACACGTGGAATATGACTGATATCAGATGTACGATGAACGTTCACGTGTGGCCTGATATCATCCCTAGATAAGCCACTGTTGCTTAAGGTATAACTACTCATATTCTGAGTACAACGTATGAAATTTGATTTATCTGATTGGTGACTTACGCCGTACTCAAGAATATTTCACTTATACGACGGCGGCCAGTATTATGACGGGAGGAAACCGGGTAGAGCGCTGGGAAAACCCACGACCATCCACAGGTTGCTGGCGGACCTTCCCACGTACGACGCGGACAGGGAGTCAGAATGAGCTGTGTTTGAACTCACAGTGACTGCATTGGTGAGAGACACCTGCACTAGTGCGCTAACCCCGAGGCCCTTGATCATCTTATTTGAAACTGAAGCATACTTATCATGGGAAATTCCCCCATACGTAACTTTTTCTGGCACTCTATACGTTTTCCTCCATTTTCTCGCATTCTGAAGCCGCCATTGTCTCATACAGATGAAGCGACACATAATTAAATTTTCAAGTTCTGCACGGCTCAATAAACTCACCCCAACCAAAGAAGATGTACCACTTGAAGGCCCGTTTTTCGGAGAAAACTGCGACAAAGATGAGATTGTAGAGGTAGAGCCCCTCTACGAATATCCACATGTAGTTAGCCCCAAGGATGTAGTGAAACACCGTGAACAGTAGCTTACATTCCCAGTGCTGAAAGTACAACTTATTACATTGTATTTCTTCATTTATTTTCATTGCGGTGTTTAATGCAGTACCGGTAAGTTTTTCATGTTTATATTTCGGTGGTCAGGTTTATCGGTGGAGGTAACCGGAGTTTCCTACGTAGACCACTGCCCTTCCCAAGGTAGACTACTCAATAAACCTCTTAACTTAAAGCCACAGCCGAACAAGTGGGAGTTGGATTCGAACACACGACTTAAGTGGAAAAGAAGTCTGACTGTCGCACCGTGTCAGCGGCTTAACCGTCTGACGGCGGTGCTATAAGTGAAATATTCCGCAGAAAGAATTAAAACACCAAAATAATGACCAAATAGATTTTAATATAATTTAATTTGTCATATTCACTACAATAGTGTTGCCATTAAAACCAGTCATTATGAAACGCGTGTCAAATTGACTTTACACATAAGTACAAACAGTTATACATCCCAATGTATGTACGCTTGATTTTCACGTCATACTTAACAACATATGACGTCGAAGAGTCCTTAGAATGTATATATTTTCTGCGTCTTCTTGTGGTCGGGCGTGTCCATGTTGCCAAAGTGCTGCCGCCACAGGAACATCATGCCGAAGACACCAGACATGACACCCCATCCAGTCACATTATTACTGACATCGGGTCGACCCACCCTGTTTCCTTGCTCTAACCTTTCAGTGCCTTCGGCATGACCCAAGCCGGAATCGATCCCGGGCCATCAGGCCACCGAAGCAGACCATACATCTGTCAAAAAAACCCACCAATTCCCCATGGGGCACATTTAAGCACTGCCACAATATAGGTGTCGGAAGATGTTTGAGCTAGTGGTGGTGGGTGGCAAGGACAAGGGTACAGGCGCCGGTCTCAGCGGCCCATCCACGAAAATATGTACATTTAATATCTTGTCAGTTTAAACCCCATATCCTGATCTATATCTATTCGGCTCTTGGCGGGCATAAGAGGGATTACCGATAAAAAATCTGGTCGTTTTGACGGCCATGTCTTACCGTGCCTTCTTCTCTGAATTTAATATGGCCTTCTTTAGTGTAATACACGTCTTGCGGAAGGCCCAAGTTCTCGATGAGCAGGTTTTTCGTCATGAAGGAGATGGCGGAGCGGAGGATGAAAGATACAAACAGGTTGATGTGGATAGTGTTCCTTTGGCAATGGAGCTTTCTGGAAATCATACACAGACTGATGGTTACTGATTAATAAAGGGAGTAAAGCACTGACACTGAATCTGGTTGAAGTGGACCGTGTGTCTTTGGCATTGGAGCTTTCAAGGATACATATATAGATTCATGATTGCTGAATCATAAACAGATTAACGGATTAATACAAAAGAGGATCGTGTGTCTTTGGCATTGGAACTTTCTAGCAAACGTAAATAGATTTATGATTACTGATTCATAAACGGATTAACGGATTGTTACAGAAGCTAGTTGAACAGCATCGCTTGTCTTTGGTATTGGAACTTTCTGGTAAACGTAGATTCATGATTACTGATTGATTAACGTATTGATACTGGAGCTGGTTGGTGTGGATTGTGTTTCTTTGGCAACAGAACGCTCGGTGGGACATAGGAGTTTGACAGACTGATTGATTAATGATAATTCATTACACACGTGTCTATTTACCGCGAGGCACTGGTTTATCAGGCAAATTAAAATGTTAATATTATTTTAAACCATGCATAAAATATCACTTTAGCACTAAAGAAAATCAAAATACATTGTCGCCGTGGATAGAATACATTGGGTAATGGAATGAGAAAACCATCGTACAGTAACAAGTATCTGACAAACAGCTTGATATATACCTTCCATTTAATTTCCTGGGAGTAGTGCCAAAGTTCTCCCGCATCGCCACACAGCCACATATCTTATGTCTCCTGCCAGAGTACAGACACTCGCAAATATGCGCGCTACAATTTCGGCGGTCATTTAAGAGCTGATCGGCCTAGAAGCTCATCGCTCTATGTTAAACAAAAACGAGGCCATGTTTTTTTGTTACGCGCTACAAACGGAAGTGCCGCCATAAACATGGCTTCCTTTTTGTTTGTCTATATATGATGCCAAAATGCTGCCGCCACTGGAACATAATGCCGAAGACACCAAATATGACACCCTACTCGGTCACATCATGTTGACAACGAGCCGATCAGTCCTGTTTCCTTGCTCTAAGCTCTCAGTAATCAGCCTCATGTGAGGCAGAAACAAATACCATTTTTATAGTCTTTAGTATTACCCAACTGGGCTTGATCCCGGACCTGCCGACCCCGAGGCGGACAATCTAAGCACCATGCCATCGAGGCGGTTACCACAATTCCGTCAAAGGCTTCTATGTAGATGTTAAGTGAACTGATGGCTGCCATGGTCCATGCTGTTATAAGGTAGATACCGGAAGTCTTACCGGAAGTAGATCATGATAAAGACAGCAGCCACCAGGAATATCAGGGAAACCCCGTAGCCGATGTTTTGGATGAGAACAATATTCTCCAGGTGTTTCTGAAAAAATAAAACCACCAAAATATTTAAACATAATTAATTTCAACTGTATTTTTTGTATTATTTTCTAGTATTTACTGATTTTTATGAAAATTAAAATGTGCTGCAGGAATATCTTTGTCAATCAAATTAAAGTGAATGATAGTGCATGTTCCGTGTTAAGCTGCCCAAAAGGTTGGGCAATATTATGTTTATTTCGATGAAGTATTTTTTCTAACACCTACTACGACAGTGGAAATTGACATTTGAGCGTGCTCTGTCGTCTAGCACGGAAAGCAGAAATTCTGTCGCGGCTGTGACGTAAATCTTGTAAATCTTTTCACGTAAGTGTTGAACACTCTTGTCACCTGAGGCTGTAGTAAGCTGCTGTGGCTGTGGTTGAAACTTTGGCATACCTGTAAATTTATAACATTAAATCATCCAGAAACATACTGCTCTCACAACACAACGGTCTGAAAATACTTCCCAGTGTTGTTCACACATGTACTTCTTATAAGTAAAATATATAATATTAAAACTGTGTGCTGCCCCTGTGTTATTATATGTTACATTAACGGTCAACTCGGAAGATCTATGTCACAGCTTTTAATCAAAGTTATTGTTTTAACCAAGGAGGAAGGGGTCCCGAAAAAAGATATTTCGCATAAAGAGCAAACTCATTAAAATACCAAGTCCTGCGCAAGTTTTATTATGGGGCTAGACCTACATGTAACGGTCCTCCTTATAACGGTTCGTGAACATGAAGAGGCGGCTTAACTGCGTATATGTCAGGTGTGCCAAAAAAAGAAGAAAAAAAAACACACGAAAAAAACACACAAAAAAACAAACAAACAAAAAAGCAAAACAAAACACCATACCCTTTTTATTAGGCAATAATTCATACTGTTACAGATGTAAGTCTTGACATTTTCCACCGATTATTTCATGACACCCTTTTCAATTTCAACATCATACGCGAAAATGTACGCAACACATCTAAAAGTATACAGGCCAAGTATGGAAGTTTATATAGCATGACTAAGCTCCAGGCTTGTACCTCATTGGACGAGGATCTGTGACCTTTCTTCAAAGAAAAATCACTGTGACCATGATACAATTCACACACGATGCTGATATTTTCAGAAAAGTTATCTAATATTTGTTAAGGTCGAGAATTTCCCCAGGGCCTACCCGGTTACGTCGCGCCATAATGCTGGCCACCATCGTATAAGTGAAATATTCTTGCGTAAGGCGCAAAAACACCAATCAAATACACAAATTATACATGTATTTTACTTACGTTTTATGCCCTTTTGAATTAAGAGAGAATTAAAGAGTGAGGGTAAGAAGTTGTTTTGGACCATCCGATATGTCATACAAACGTGTTTCTAGGGTATATCAACTGTTTGCCGCTTTAGACTCCCCTGGATGTATAAAGTGCAGTTGTACCGTTTGCCGCTTTAGACTCCACGGGATGTATAAAGTGCAGTTGTACCGTTTGCCGCTTTAGACTCCCCGGGATGTATAAAGTGTAGCTGTACCGTTTCAGATAAATTCAGCCTTTGTTTTCTATACATGTTGTGTGAGGGTATTCACGGTATATAACTATGGTTCTCTTGTAATCCAAATTAGCGACGAAAGCTTATCAAGCAGAGTCCGTATATCCTTAACTGGGAAATAATCATCTTCATTTACGTGATAAAAAGGCTAAAAGTTTAAATCGCTATAATCTATCGCTATAACAATATAATAAAAAAAGTCTATAATCGCTGGTCGTGCGTGGAATGTGGCCGAGCGATTAAGGCGTTTCCGTCTTAATTCGTTGGTCACACGAGATATGAGTTCAGATCCATGCATTTCTGAGTGACGGTTGAACAGATGCTGGTCGCCACTACTACAAACTAGTCGGTTATATATGATAAACTTTTATAACAGAACACTTTTGCTGGACAGTGTATTGATAGCAACGGTGTATTGTGTATTGGGGCTGACATAGCGTTATGTCGCAGTAACATATAGCGCATTATACGTGAGAATCAGAACTCATAATAATATACTGAATTATTTATAACAGATTTGTTAAAGAGTGTACAGAATTTGTGGTACGCGAATCCGTTTTCCACTATAACACGCAGCACTACGTTCACTGCGTATTCTCAGTGTTTATAGAATTTTTAACATAATTACTGAATAGTACCATAAGGATCAGTGATACATTGTAAAAGCTAGCCTGTTAAATTTGGCATATGATATTATGTTTTCTTTGTGATGTTAGAATATATTAACTATTCTTCGCTTTTACTTCGTACTTGTCAGTTTTGTTATTCATATGTCGACGAGGAGTCCTTAGTATCTATGTACGACAGTGATGCCGTGACTGGAACATCATGCTGAAGACACCGGACATGACACCCCTCCCAGTCACATTATATTGAACCTGGGTGTAGAAACCGACATTCGTATACCAGACGTCAACCAAAATGGGCGTTCCGGGTCATTAATGGTAAGGCTAGGTTCAAAAAACATAAATTACACAAACCACCAAATAAATATAAGGAACTATATAAAATACAAAAATTAGGACGAATTTGTACAAGGAGAAGGAGTACTTTTCAGTGATGATCCCAAAGACGCAATGAATATTCCAGGTGTATAAACAAAATCAGTATCCAAATCGTGTACCATTTTAATATAGGAGAGATGTCGTCTCATGGAGTATCCAGAACTGTCGACCTCGAGGCAGACGCTGTAACCAATGGGCCCGGTTATGTTACTACAAACATGATATTATGTTATTGACAACGCGATGCCCCGATTCACCGACAAATACATTCTGTAGGAATAACACAAGGATGCTTTGATGCATGACATGAACAGTTTGTAGAAAAAACTCATTCTGTTCTACTATCAGTCACAAACCATGATTTGTTTATTCCATTAACCTAACGTCGAGAACTCCATTTCCCTCTATTAGTGCTTTCATCACATGCGACTATGTTTTCACGCCATCACAGACGACCTAACCTTGTCTCAAAATGCTAACTGTCGAAAAGTGAAAAGAAAAAGACATTAAACCTGAATTATTTATGTACTGATTTATTCCAGAGAAAATCTGGACGAGAATCCTTATCGAATCACAATAGACAGGCTGAGACAGAAATGCCATTTTTTCGTACTGGGAGGAATTTTCTACACCTTGAAGAAAAGACATCAAAAAATATCACAAAGTTATTTCAGAAGATGAGTCCATCCGGAGCTAAACGGGCTTATGTATTTTTTATAACATGCTTGGTAACTGTAAATCTCCCTTTAATCTCGAATTCTTACCACGCCATGGTATAGGTCATTAGAGAAACCGGAAACACGACGTCAAGTAGTCCGTACCCTATACTCTCTACAATATTAGGAGTCCTTTGTCGTGCAAAGTACGGTAGCACTTATTACTTAATACTAAAGGCCAGGCATTGTGGCTTCCTAGTTGAGCTGACTTGACATTACTTCTACGTGGCAAAATTTTGAACAAGGAACGGGGAACGCCACCGGGGAAACAGGTGCCTCCTCCCTTGATAGAAATACCTCGCAATTGTTTTGTTGAAATTAAGAGCATGGCGGCCATCAAAAAAATAAAAGGTGACGTTTTTGAATTTGCATTGGGACTCTTTAGGGATACGTATATACATTCGGTCTAATGTAGTCTTTTCTTTTCACAGTGAAGGAGATCTTGTAACGCAAAGGCCTACGGTGTCGCCATGGTTTTTTGGAGTAGACATTTCGGATTTGAGATTAATATCCATATTCGTATACTGGAGTGAGACAATGAATGTCTTGTAGGGAGTATTAACATTTATTTTATTCCACTGGTCTAACGTCGTGGTCGAGAACTGCATTTTTCTGTATTAGTGCTTTCGTCACAAGCGAGTACATTTTCACGTTATCATGGACGACCACGCATTGTATCAAACTGCAAACTGTTAAAAAGTGACAAAGAAAGACACTGAGTCCGAATTATTTATTTATTGAATTAACTAGTGTTTCACACTGTGGGCAAAAATATTTCACTTCTACAACGGCGGCCAGCATAATGGTGGGAAGAAACCAACCAGACGGGACCTTCCAACATACGTCTGGAGAAAAAGCCAGCGTGTGAACCTGAATTGATTTTTTACAAACTAATCTGTTCAAGGTGAAGTTTAACGGTATGTGTTCTCAGTGATGCTAGAATAGATTGTGTTAATGCAACATACAATCATTTTATTGATAACAAAATACAAAATACATTATGCTGAAAAACCACGACGATTCTTCGATATCAGTTTGCAGGGGGCGACCTCACGACAGCCCGCGCACGCTGAGTGTAACCCCAGATTATAGAAAATGTCAAGCAAGATCAAACTACGATCAACAAAATATGCGTCATAGGTTACGTGTACTGATACACAAACCCGTTTATTCGTCAATAATCGCCGGTCCCTTTCCATTGCTTTCATGTTATTATGTACAGATGTTAAATCTGATGACAACACAGCAGTTTGAGTAATTCTAGACGGGTGACGTCTAGTATATTGCATTTAACACAACTGCATTTTTTTTTAATCTAAGTCGACTTAAGTCGTGGTGATAGGGGGAGTGTAGGGTGTTACTTCTTTAAGCCTTACATGAACAGTTAGAATGAAACCCTATTAAAACTGAGGTAAATTGACATGGAACCGGATTTCACCCGTAACGTGTGGCCATTTGTAAACTATCATACTGTCGTCGCTGCTTTGGATTTACTCTTCATGTCTTGTACATTTAACAAGGAGTTTGTAAAGGATCCTGTGCAACTAAATGGGACATCGCCCCCAACCCTCCCCGCCCCTGCCGCTCGGGCCGATTGCCAACCTTCTCGCAGTAACAAATCTCCTGCAGAATGGCGCCAGGGCTTCCTCGGTATGCAGTTGAAGTTGTTTTATAGCAGATCTTGCCGTGCAATAGGCCAACAAATAAAAGATATTGTTTACTAACCCTGAGCGTTCACCGTGTCTTTTTACACTAATATAGTTTTTCCGCTAAAATCTCTTCCAATCAGATCTACAAGAAGTTGAATTTTAAACAAGTTTTGTGTCACGAATGACTGGGACCTTTGTCGGACATTTATTAAGGTGAACTGATAACACCTGTAGGTGCCTTTCTACACAATGTAACTATTCTATATGTTGACAGCTAACGCGTGGCGCGTTGAAACCGACTGATAACGTGGACACCAGGTGCATATTTTTAGTTGCATTGAGTTTTCGTTGGTAGTATGTATGATGTATTATGCATGTATATTTATTATAGTTGCAAACATATCTAATATGAAGATTTGCAAAATGTAAACAAATAAGATATGTCTCTCCTCTTGTTTAATCATTTTCTCCGTAATTCATGTTACTAAAAATTGTAAGCAGGGACAGGAGTCGACCTCCTGAATTCCAATAACATGCGTATTGTTAGCCAAGCGAGTTACCAGTACACTATAGGGTAGAACGATCTATAAGCCATGAACTATTATGGTGAATAAGCACTTGCAATCGCTCTAGAAAATATTTCTTTTTTTTTCAATTTACATAAATATGAGTGCGTAAACCAGGATGATACTGCGCAATATATTGGAACTCTCCAGCTTGACATCAAATTCTCACAAATGATTTTGGTTTGCGTAATCATATCTTTATTATGATAGGAATTCCCTCAGCAAAACGCTCTGAAATATGCAAAATCTTCTCCTGGCCTTAGCTTTACCTTCTGATAAAAAAGGTATGAATCACACCATTCCAATTTTGCACGGATATGTTGCATAGTAATTGTACTTCAGATTCAAATCGAATATCTGTGAACCTCACTCCGACAAGGGGTCGGGAGATCCAGGTTAAAGCCTGGACAGGATCATACCAAAGACTTTAAAAATGCTACTTGTAGCTCCCTCGCTTGGCACTCAGCATTGAGAGGTTAGAGGAAGGAAAAAGGAATGGTCGTCCCGGTGTCAGTGTAATGTAACAGGGTGGGGTGTCATTTCTGGTGTCTTCGGCATGATGTTCCTCGTCGTCATATTGTTAAGTACGACGTTAAACCCGAGCACTCACTCACCGGGGGGAGGGGAGGGGATTTGCCAAGAACAAAGATGATACTGTGCAATATATTAGAACTCTCTAGCTTAATTGACACCAAATTCACATAAATGATTTTGGTTCGCGTAATCATATTTCTACTATGATAGGAATTCCCTCAGCAAAACGCCCTAAAATAGGCAAAATTTGTTTTAGCCTTAACTTTGCTATCTGATAAAACAAAAAATATGAATCACGCCATTCCAATTTTGCACGGATATGTTGCATATTAGTTGTACTTCAGATTAAAATGGACTCAGGCAAAAAATTGCACCTCACTCCGACAAGAGCTGAGGTGTTAGCACTGAGAGAGGTTAGAGCAAGGAAACAGAACTGGTCGTCCCAGTGTCAGTATGTGAATGGGTGGGGTGTCATGTCTGGTGTGTTCGGCATGATGTTCCTCGTCGTCATACGACTGAAACATTGTTAAGTACGACGTTAAACCCAAGCTAGTTGCATGAGGTCCTTTCCCAATTAGCGCTCGCTGGTACTCGTACGGGCGGTTTACACAGCCAAATATTCGTTGAAGACCACAAGTTTTCAGTCAATATGGTGTGCATATCAGTACACACGTAACACGTCACAAACTTCGTCAGTCGTTTGCCAAAACGGTTTCCACATAATACTGTCCATCATTGAAAACGAAAATCAAAACAAAATAAAAGAATCAATATATCAATAAATAAATAAATAAAAGATAAGACATAAATAAACCGCAATGTTGCCAATCACAATCACAGTATCACTATTTCTCCATTTTTCTCGTCATGAGAAAGTCTCTATGTCGTGATTGGATTGACGGTTTACGCCAAACGTATTGACTTTCATTTATACAGCAAGATTTCTTCTGGAAAAATTTTATTATCGCACATAAATAGCACTCAAGGTAAAAGGGGTCTTCCTCGTGCATGCAGCTTTGCCGCTTCCTTTACTGATTACGTGTTATTCGTAGAACGTTTTACTATATTTGACAAGTTCAATAGTTTTCATTCACACAGTACAATCCTGCTGATACGGAGGCTTCCATGTCTATATTTCTGTGAACCCAACTAGGCACATTCCTTGATATTTCAAGCTTTTTCTGGACCAATAATAATTGAGCCATTCACAGAGAGACTGGGTAAAGATAGAGTCAAAACTTTTGAGTCATTAGGGGGGGGGAAAACATGAGGAGTTGCCATTCGCATATGGAGAAGTCGCTATAAACTCGAGCATGCTTGATTTGCTTTTATTTTACTCCATTCCTTCCAAGCCCTGAAAACTATCCAAATTAAGTATTCTTCTCTTGTAATACACGAGAACTACGTTACCAGTTTGTCCATATACAGGATTAAACGGTCATCGCAAAGGGAAGAATCAATAGTAAACTACTATTTTAACTAATTATGCCTTTAACTGGCATGATCTTCTCTGAACTGCGCACGAGAAAAGGGGGTATTCAAAATATTTCAAGGAGCTCGGTACTGCTCACATCACATCGCCTGTCCACACAACTGAGAACGATGATTGGAAAGCTGCTTATCTTCACCGTGGTGCTGTTTAGCTCCTGTCAAGCACGTGGCAAAGGTGAGTATTTTTTATCTATTTTCAAGTTGTGCTGTGATGAAGGAAAGTTTTGGAAGGGCAAAAGTGAAATGTCACTCTATACGCGCATGGGTCGTAAAATGTCAGTGGTAACATCTTTTGTTGGGACAGGGTGAAGTGGTAACCCGAGTGTAACAATCGCACTACCGTCCTGAGCAACCTTTAATATTGGTGACAACTTTCGTTACAAGGACATTTACAAGTAACTGGAAACTGGTCTTGCGATTATTGACCCGGAATGCCCATTTTTGGTTGACTGCTGGTATACGAGTGTCGGTTTTTAGGCCTAGATTTACTACATACAACGGAACGTTCAACATCCGAACTCCATTTCCCTCTATTAGTGCTTTCATCACATGCGACTATGTTTTCACGCCATCACAGACGACCTAACCTTGTCTCAAAATGCTAACTGTCGAAAAGTGAAAAGAAAAAGACATTAAACCTGAATTATTTATGTACTGATTTATTCCAGAGAAAATCTGGACGAGAATCCTTATCGAATCACAATAGACAGGCTGAGACAGAAATGCCATTTTTTCGTACTGGGAGGAATTTTCTACACCTTGAAGAAAAGACATCAAAAAATATCACAAAGTTATTTCAGAAGATGAGTCCATCCGGAGCTAAACGGGCTTATGTATTTTTTATAACATGCTTGGTAACTGTAAATCTCCCTTTAATCTCGAATTCTTACCACGCCATGGTATAGGTCATTAGAGAAACCGGAAACACGACGTCAAGTAGTCCGTACCCTATACTCTCTACAATATTAGGAGTCCTTTGTCGTGCAAAGTACGGTAGCACTTATTACTTAATACTAAAGGCCAGGCATTGTGGCTTCCTAGTTGAGCTGACTTGACATTACTTCTACGTGGCAAAATTTTGAACAAGGAACGGGGAACGCCACCGGGGAAACAGGTGCCTCCTCCCTTGATAGAAATACCTCGCAATTGTTTTGTTGAAATTAAGAGCATGGCGGCCATCAAAAAAATAAAAGGTGACGTTTTTGAATTTGCATTGGGACTCTTTAGGGATACGTATATACATTCGGTCTAATGTAGTCTTTTCTTTTCACAGTGAAGGAGATCTTGTAACGCAAAGGCCTACGGTGTCGCCATGGTTTTTTGGAGTAGACATTTCGGATTTGAGATTAATATCCATATTCGTATACTGGAGTGAGACAATGAATGTCTTGTAGGGAGTATTAACATTTATTTTATTCCACTGGTCTAACGTCGTGGTCGAGAACTGCATTTTTCTGTATTAGTGCTTTCGTCACAAGCGAGTACATTTTCACGTTATCATGGACGACCACGCATTGTATCAAACTGCAAACTGTTAAAAAGTGACAAAGAAAGACACTGAGTCCGAATTATTTATTTATTGAATTAACTAGTGTTTCACACTGTGGGCAAAAATATTTCACTTCTACAACGGCGGCCAGCATAATGGTGGGAAGAAACCAACCAGACGGGACCTTCCAACATACGTCTGGAGAAAAAGCCAGCGTGTGAACCTGAATTGATTTTTTACAAACTAATCTGTTCAAGGTGAAGTTTAACGGTATGTGTTCTCAGTGATGCTAGAATAGATTGTGTTAATGCAACATACAATCATTTTATTGATAACAAAATACAAAATACATTATGCTGAAAAACCACGACGATTCTTCGATATCAGTTTGCAGGGGGCGACCTCACGACAGCCCGCGCACGCTGAGTGTAACCCCAGATTATAGAAAATGTCAAGCAAGATCAAACTACGATCAACAAAATATGCGTCATAGGTTACGTGTACTGATACACAAACCCGTTTATTCGTCAATAATCGCCGGTCCCTTTCCATTGCTTTCATGTTATTATGTACAGATGTTAAATCTGATGACAACACAGCAGTTTGAGTAATTCTAGACGGGTGACGTCTAGTATATTGCATTTAACACAACTGCATTTTTTTTTAATCTAAGTCGACTTAAGTCGTGGTGATAGGGGGAGTGTAGGGTGTTACTTCTTTAAGCCTTACATGAACAGTTAGAATGAAACCCTATTAAAACTGAGGTAAATTGACATGGAACCGGATTTCACCCGTAACGTGTGGCCATTTGTAAACTATCATACTGTCGTCGCTGCTTTGGATTTACTCTTCATGTCTTGTACATTTAACAAGGAGTTTGTAAAGGATCCTGTGCATATACAGGATTAAACGGTCATCGCAAAGGGAAGAATCAATAGTAAACTACTATTTTAACTAATTATGCCTTTAACTGGCATGATCTTCTCTGAACTGCGCACGAGAAAAGGGGGTATTCAAAATATTTCAAGGAGCTCGGTACTGCTCACATCACATCGCCTGTCCACACAACTGAGAACGATGATTGGAAAGCTGCTTATCTTCACCGTGGTGCTGTTTAGCTCCTGTCAAGCACGTGGCAAAGGTGAGTATTTTTTATCTATTTTCAAGTTGTGCTGTGATGAAGGAAAGTTTTGGAAGGGCAAAAGTGAAATGTCACTCTATACGCACATGGGTCGTAAAATGTCAGTGGTAACATCTTTTGTTGGGACAGGGTGAAGTGGTAACCCGAGTGTAACAATCGCACTACCGTCCTGAGCAACCTTTAATATTGGTGACAACTTTCGTTACAAGGACATTTACAAGTAACTGGAAACTGGTCTTGCGATTATTGACCCGGAATGCCCATTTTTGGTTGACTGCTGGTATACGAGTGTCGGTTTTTAGGCCTAGATTTACTACATACAACGGAACGTTCAACATCCGACTTGGAATTCAAAGAAATAAATATGTAACCAAGTTGATCCGTTCTTGCAACGGAATAATCGAAAACAAAGCCATCATGCAACTTGTATTTCTTGTGATGCTGTACTTTCAAACATACACTCCACCAAGTTGACATACCAAAGATGAAGAAATTGACACAACTTGCATCATGTTATTGATACATTTGTTTTAGAATACTGCTGTGACAGCTTCGGGAAGGGACGTCTAATAGATGCAGTGTAGGCGGTAGGGCATAAACTGTGTGAATGTCTCTCTCCTCCTCGCGTGTATTACTTCTGGAAGGAGGGTGACCCAGTAAATTCCATTACAAACTGCCTGTGGAACAGCAAGCACGTGCTGCATGATATAACACTCCTCACAACACATGGGCTTTTCTCCATGCTCACTATACGTCTGCAGTGGTTGACGGACTTCCTGTGTGGGTCACCTTGGGTGTGTGAGTGATTGACTTCTTCTTTTGATTGATGTTTTATGTCGTACTGAAGGACTTCTCATTTTAACGATGGCGGTATACATTGTGGTGGCACTTCGGTAGTGAAAATGGCAGACTTTCTCGACCAAGGTTGGTCTTAGTTTTACTCTATGCCACATGGTTTTACATATATCTTAACACATATAGCTTTTTTTGTAAGCCATAAAATGTAAAGTGTCAGAATGCAGCTTCCAACATCAGATATCATTTGCACTTGTAATTTTATACACACCGTCCAATGCAGCCCATAAATCATTACTACGCTAATCACAGGTCGAAATTTCTATTTTTTTTTTATAACTCTGAGTGGCTGTCTGCCTTTCGGCACGAAGTATGCTTCGTCAGCTTTTTGACTTCAGATCCTTTAAAATTTATAGGTCAAGGAGATCTAATTTAATTCTCCAGGACTGCCATGTGTCTCAAGGGGAAAATTTAAATTAATATTGGGGCACTTAAAGGTTTTCAAGAGGACAGAACATTTATTCGCGCACACTGACGGAAGGGTGCTTTATAAACTGATGAAGATATCATAGCATGTCCTCTGTACGACATGCCTGAAATGTTTCCCAGTAAAGCCATGGTCACGCAATCATTCGTGCAACAGTTATTTTCATTGCAATCACTGATAAAGAGGAATAACTCATGGAGGGTAAATCAACGTTATCTACCATTTCGACGATCTGAAACTTTTTGTCTCAGAAAAAATGAGGTCATTGCTAAAGAAGTTACGTGTTAGCTGGCGTTTATTTCTTCATCTGTCTGTCTCTTACAACTTTATTAAAAAAACGCTATGCAGGGATTTTGATGAAATTTTTGTGCGTAGGTTGACCTTGAGCTCAGGGCCATTCCAGACGTAAATGTTACCCGGGATTTTCTTGAACGAATCACCATTCACAGATGGGACGTAACCGTAGTAGGCTAGTGTCCTTTCTTCTGTAGTGGGAATAGTTCTACCCTAAGCGATGACGGAGATTTTGCGTTCTCTCGTGGGCCCATTGTCATTTTTGTTGTCACTACTGCCGTTTTACTGTCTATGCTGTAGTCGTTTGTATCGATTCATTGGTGTAGAAAATCATACCACAAAATCTTCACAACTGTAGTATTTGTCAGTGTCCCTCAAGGCCAAAAGGGATATATATTGTTTTTCACTTACACTATGTACATGATAGCTGATGTACTATCACGCTTTTCCGGTCTGGGTCTGATTGTTCTCCCAGTCTGACTGTTCTCCCAGTCTGATTGTTCTCCCAGTCTGACTGTACTCCCAGTCGGATTGTTCTCCCAGTCTGACTGTTCTCCCAGTCTGATTGTTCTCCCAGTCTGACTGTTCTCCCAGTGGGATTGTTCTCCCAGTCGGATTGTTCTCTGATTGTTCTCCCAGTCTGGTTGTTCTCCCAGTCGGATTGTTCTCCCAGTCTTATTATTCTCTGATTGTTCTCCCAGTCTGATTGTCCAGCAGTTCAAGACTAAGTGCTTTTCGGCTTTGTTTTTTTTTTTGTTTGTTTGTTTTTGTTTTTTTTTGTTTGTGTGCGTGTGTATGAGGGTGTGAGCACTTTCCCAGTTACATCAAAGACATTACCCCTTCAACACTCTGGTCACCATAGTACAACGTCAGTCGCCATTTTCAAGCATAATTCATAAAAATCTGGAGACTAAACTATATTGTTCAAATAAGGGGAAGTGAAACTCACGCTAATTATAAAATCCCTTGTCAAAAGATCAGACAACCGTCCCTAATATGTAAAAACATGCACTATGCTTGAAGTTATGGTCGAATTTGTACAATGTTTACGGTAATTCTTCTCTCAGGGGCCTTTAAGCTTCAAGGGTTCAAGAATACCTTTGGGCTCAAATGATTGACTACTTGAATTTATTGATTAGGTTTGACCGCATGGGCTGAAATGCTTGATTTCTATCATGGTGGGTATGGCTTATGGGCCATATTAATAATATTCGATTTCAGAGTTGTAAGTACGAGTTATCATGCTTTTGTTTTCACTTTTCCAGAAAAAATACTGAAAACTTTACTGATGTAATATCTACGCATATACAAAACGAGCTATAATCCAGTATAAAAGATATACAAGGTTTACGATGATGAAAATATGTTGTGCTCTCATTGTCATCAGCAGTGACAACCTTTGAGCTCACGTTCGAATTCAAATAATTGCTGTATTTTTTCCTTTACAACTTTGTTTGCCATTACATGGGATTTGAGCACTGGTTAGGCCTACATGTAACGGTCGCCCTTATAACTGCTTTGCTGGGTATATGTCAGGTGTGCCAGAAAACAGACCATAAGATTCTTAAAGTGAAATACAGTGCATGTTCTAAGTTAAGTTGCCTCAAAAGGTTAGGCAATATTATGTTTATTTCGGTAAAGTTACTACAGCTACTACCACCGAAGAAATTGGCATTCGACCGTGTTCTGTCAGTTAGCATAAAACGCAGTCATTCTGTCTCTGCTGTGACGCAATTCTTCCAAACGCTGAGTACTCTTAACACCTGAGACTGTATTAAGCTGCTAGGGCTGTGGTTGAAACTTAAGTATAAATGTAATTTATGACATGAAATCATCAAGAAACTGCCCTCACAACGCAAAGGTCTGAAAATACTTTGCCGTGTTATCCATACACTTGTTATAACTAAGACATATAACATTAAAATAGTATCCTGACCCTGTGTTACATTGATAGTCAATTCACTCAATTTACGTCACAGCTTTTAAACAGCTGATGTATCCTAGTTCTCTCATTGGTCAATTTCCTATAAGCTTAAAACCACGGTCGCCTTCAGTCAGCAGCAACATACTCCACACTTCAAATGAACATAATTCAGCAACGAATTCATACAAATTCAAACAGGTTTTTGCATTCAAGAGAGAATTTAGTAATTTTTTTAATGTACAGTGCCTGAGTCATGTGCTGTCTTTCACTTAAATAGACAAGTATTCCTCATGTTACAGACTTAAGTCTGTGATATTTCCCATCGGTTATTCAACGGATATCAAACACATTCAGGAAAAATTCCAGCACCTTTCCCGAAACTGCATTAAAACAACAACACAATGAAAGGTATATGGCACAAACATGGAAGTTTATGAAGTATGGCGAGGGTCCATTCTTGCACCTCAAGGGAAGAGGTTTGTCACACTCCTGTCTTCGAAAAAAAAAAAAAACACTGTGGCCATGATAGAGTTCACATACAATGCTGGTATCTTTATTAAAGTTATTTAATATTTATCAAATGGGAGCGATATATCAAAGACTTACATTTTAAATGTATTAATTCAGAGCGAAAGAAGTGAGGGTAATTAGTTGCTTTGGGCCCCCCGATGTCACAGAAAAGCGTTTCTCGTGTTTATGAAGTCTGTGCCGCTTTAAACTCGCTGAGATCTATAAAGTCCAGCACTACCGTTATAGATAAATCCAATCTTTCTTTTGTATACATGCTGTATGAGGGTATTCACTGTATATAACGAGTTCTCCTGCGCTGGGTTAACCCCAAAACGACGAAAGTATTACCAATCAGTTCATGCATATCCTTAACTGTGAAACAATCAATTTCATTTAAATGATGAAAGGGCTAAACGTCTAAATGTTGCTATAATCGCTGGTCGTGTGTCGGATGTGGCCGAGCGATTAAGGCGTTCCTCTTTTATTTCGTAGGTCACCGTAGATACGAGTTACATTCCATGCCTTCTGAGAGAAGGCATAAAGCATGACGTCACTGCTACAAACTCTTATGTCATACGTGAGAGACCGACCCTTTAAACATTACTGTGTACGAGTGGTACACTCCACATCCACATTACTTTTGTGTACCAGCAGTACACAATTTGTGTAATACATCTGCAATTAAGTGTTAATCAGAGACATACAATTTGTGTATTATTTTATTGACAACAAACCACCACGTTACTTCAACAAATACATTAGACTGAAAGAACACGACGATTCTTTGATATCTAGCATAACAGTTTGCAGGGGACGATTTATCGACAGCCCGCGCACGCTGAGTGTAACCCCAGATTATAGAAAATGTCAAGCAAGATCAAACTACGATCAACAAAATGTACGCTTTAGGACACGTGTACTTATAAACAAACCCGTTTATTCGTCAATAACCTCCGGTTCCTTTCCATTGCTTTCATGTTGTTATGTACTTATGTTAAATGTGATGACAACACAACAGTTTGGGTAATTCTGGATCAGTGACGAGTAGTGTATATGCATTGCATTTCACAATTCTCTTTTCCCAATTTGGCTTAAGGCATTTTTGTAGGGGGGTGTAAGTTGTTACTTCTTAAACACTTACGTGATCAATTAGAATAAAACCTTATTAACGCTGAGGTAAATTGACAAGAGGACGGATATCACCGGTAACGTGTGACCATTTGCAAACTATGACACTGTCGTAGGTGCCCTGATTTTACTCTCTATGTTGTATCGTCTTTTATATTTCACGGGAAGTTTGTAAATTTCCCACTTTCACCGTTCGCGCGGTCTTAGCAACAATTATGGCTGGTTAACACAGTCAAACCTTGGTTGAAGACAAGATGTCTTCAGTCAGTATTGTGTGCATATCTGTATGCCAGATGTAGCAGTTCGTCAGTAATTTGCCTGGGTAGGCCGGCAAAAGTAAATTAATATAAATGTATGAATAACTGAAGAAATAAAAGATATAAAAGGTGAGACACTCATCAACCGCATGGTTACAGATCACAATCAGCAGTACCACTTTTCTCCATTTTTCTGGTTATTAAAAAAATCTGTATCTCTTTATTGATGTGTCACGCCATACACATTAATTTTCACTGATACAGAACGATTTCTGCTGAAGAAATGTTTTATCTCACACAAATAACACTCCAAGGAAATGAGGCTTTCACTTGTGCTTGTGGTTTTCTCGCTTCCTTTATAGTCTATGTGTTATTCATTGAGCGTTATACTATATCTGACAAGTTCAATATAATTCACACACATAGGAGAATCAGGCTGATACGAAGGTTGCAAAGCAAGGCTATATTTTCATGAACTCAACTAGTTCAGTGGGAAATAAGCGTATATTCCGTGACATTTCAAGCCTCTTATAGTCAGTAATAATTGGGCCATGTACCGAGAGACTGGGTCAACATAGGGTCATAGCATTGAGGTCATTAGGCGGAAACCATGTCAAGTTGCCTCTCCCATGCATGGATGTCGCTATAAAATTTAATATGTTTGATTTCAGATTTTATGCCACCGCTTCCAAGCCATGAAACCTATCAAAATTAAACAGCCTTCTTTTGTAGTACACCAGAACTACGTTACAAGTTTGTCCATATAGACCTAAACCGTCATCGCAAAGGGAAGAATGAACAGTAAACTACGTAGTTTTGGTTCTAGGAAAGGTTCAACAATTATTTTAACCTATTTATTTAATTAAATTAAATTTAATCTAATTTCGCCGTCCTAATTTAGGGAAAGTAAATCATCCACAGTCAATATTTCAGGAACCATTGTCTCAACGTAATCAGTCCGGTAACAGCAGCGCGCATAAGATTTATTTCTTTATTTATTTCATTGGTGTTTTACGCCGTACTCAAGAATATTTCACTATAAGATGACGCCCAACGTTTTCGTGGGAGGAAAGCGTGAAGAGCCTGGTAGAAACCCATGACAGTTGCAGGTTGCTGGCAGACATTCCCACTAGCTACCAGAGAGCTGGACTTAACTCGCTAACTACCTCAGCCAAGGAGGCCCCAAGTGCACATACATGTAACATGGATTTGGTTTATTATAGGTGCTTTCACAAAACCACTAACTCTTTGGTGGGATAAGTAAAACGTTACATTTCCACATTTTCAGGTTAAACATGTTTACTACATGTATGGCTTTTTAACGGACACAAATGCGTCTGTACCCAAATAATAGCTTTATGATTGTAGGTAATTGGCGCTGCGTGGTAAAAAGAGACGAAATATCATTTACAGAACCACTTAATCACGAATTGCTATCATTATACTAGCTAATTCAAGAAAATAAGGCACATAATTGGCTGCCATTCTAACTAATCGTGCCTTGAATTCAGATGACATCTGAACTACACACGAAATATGAGGTATAAAAAAGCTAAGGAAACTCGGGGCTCCCTACATCACATCTGACAGTCCTGAAAACCGAGAACCATCATGGCAAAGCTGGTGATCTGCACCGTGGTACTGTTTGTCGCCTGTCAAGCATTCGCCGTCAGAAGTGAGTATTTTTTTTATATATATATTGATGTTGTTCTCTTATTAAGGAATGTTTTGGATGCGCAAAAGTGAAATATTGAGTAATACGTTTTATATAACTCCCGTTACAAGGTCATTTATTATATACGACGGAACATTCAAATTCCAGCTTGGAATTCAAAGGAACAAATATGAAATCAAGTTGAATTGTTCTTCCGACGGAACCATCGAAAACAAAGCCATCGTGCTACTTGTATTTCTTGGGATGCTGTACTTTCAAAAAGAGACTCAACCAGATTGACATACCAAAGATGAAGAAATTAACACGACCTGCATCATACTGGCAACGTTTCATTAACTCCCTGGTAATGTCATCAACTTGAGTGAAATCCCGGTGTGCAATCGATTAAGGCCAATCCAAGGTACGACGTTAAGTACCCGGCACGACGTTAAGTACCCTTTTATCTTTCAGACTTTAAGATAAGTTATCAATGCTGGGTAATCCTAAATTGTGTGTGCGTGTGTGTGTGTGTGTGTGTGTGTGTGTGTGTGTGTGAGGGGGGGATTACTTTTGCTATTTTGCTGTGCAGCTAAATATGCGCTACCACGTGGTATTAGACTTTTGGAGCGAACATTAAGTGCCTCGCGTTTGATTCGTTGTTGTAGACTTCTGCCGGGACAAAAACGGAGGGAGACGCCAAATGGGTGATGCATGGGAGGAAGGGGATAAACTGTGTGCATGTGTCCATCCTCGCAATGTGTATTTCTTCTGGCAGGAGGGGGACCCGGCCGACGCCATTAAAGACTGCAAGTGGAACGGTAAGCATGTTCTTGATTATGCAATACTCCCAATACCGCGTGAGCTCCTCTCCATACATACATAAGTAATTCTAACTACTGAACTTCAATTGCATTCACAGAACAAGGGGAATAACTTGCATTGATAAATAAGCTTTTCTATCCTACTGTTCGAATTATATTCCACGTTTGTGTGAGGCAGAGAAATGAGGTTACGTTTTTCCTGACGTTCATTTTTTCTTGTGTTTGCCTGTCTACATCTGTTTGTCTTTTACTAACTTATCAACAAAAGCTATGCAGCTGTGATTTGGATGAAATTTTGAGCACAGCTGAGAAACATTTTAGTGAAAATCTAAAAAAAAATCCTTAACGAATGACAATAAGCACATTGAGGAGGAAATCGAGTGATGTGATTTTTTCGGTAGTGGGAGGAATGCTCTGGACTTAATGGTGACGGAGATTCTGCGCTTGGCTTCTAACTGTACAAGCCTATAGTATCGCCATGGTTATGTGAAGTATATTTTTCCAATCTGAGACTGATATCCATGTTCGTATATTGGAATGAGACGGTGATTGTCCAGTAGGGAATATTAACATTTTACATTTCTAACATGGCAGAAAACAGGTGACTACTTTTCTCTTCCTTGTGGCATGCGAAATTGGTCAAATTGTCAACCTTCGCATTTAGACTATGCCTTTCCAGCATAATAGAAATCGGAGAAAAAGTCTTTCTAGTGCACTAGGAGCACAGTAACTTGGTAAATACTGCAAACTTTCGTGTACAGAAAGTTCTCACCTGCTCACCTGGGAGCGGCAGTGTAGCACTCGTTTTTATACGCTGACAGAGGGAGAACTACAGGGCGAAAACGAAACGAAATGAAATGAAATTGATGGATCCAGTCGAATCTAAAACGGACCTACACGTATATGGCAGTATAGTGGGTTTCAACTGGGGTACAATCATAGTTTCATTGAAAGAAGCGTTTTTGTTATTCCTTACTTTCTTTCTGCAATGTTTAACCAAGAATCCGTATCTAGACAACTGAGTTAACCACCAAATGTCGTTAGCTTTTGTTATGTAGCTCTCTGTCCATCAGCATTTATAACGCAAGATAGCTACGGAGCCGTATCTGTTTCTCGACTTGGCAGAAAACTAAAAACTACCTTATTTCTAGAGCACCCGGAGCATACTAACTTGGTATATTAAACACTGTGAACAGCTGTGTGTATAAAATGGACCTTGCCAAAATGATTGAAAACGGACAAAAATTATCTCTTATTTTGCTTTATTTTTAGGTATACTATTTCAACAATGCTTGTGACAGATTATATTGTTTGCAAACTATTACCAGCAGAATGTAAATCGAGGTTACAGATATCCAGGTTCCAGCTCTGCCATACCCAGCTAACTGTCATACTGTGTTTGAAGGGCAGAAATATGGCGCTCCTCTTATGTACGAGTGTTCTTAGGCCACCTATTAGATTCTTATATAGATAGTGCATGCCATGGGATTGTGTACTAGAAACTGTTAGCTCGAGGGAAGTGATGTTCCGCATCACTTGTCGCAAGCTCGCAATTCCTGGTATACAATCCCACGTCATGCACTACATGTTTTATTATACCGAAAGAAACTGGAAGAAAAAGGAAAAGATATGATCTGCTCTGTTAAAATCCAAAATTGCTGGAGCGATCGTCCGAGTGTTTGCTTTATAAACAAGTGGGCATTAGAGAGAGGACAAAGGTCGAATATCGTTTCGAATAAACGCACAAGATTGTTGGCTATTAGCGCGTGATATTTGTACATTGCTTCGTGACCGTTCTATGTCATGTTTTGCGATATATCATGTGACAATATATTGAAGAACAGAAACCAAGAATCACCCTGTAATGTATAATAAGAGAGAATGTGGAATAAGACCATGACAAGGAATGAAGCAAAGTCCTTTTCTTAGGGAACTTTTACACGGAATGTTGGGTTGCATATAGGTTCATGGGCGTTTGTTAGGAAATGTAGGGGTATTTTTTGGCCAAGGGATATATGTTCCGGAATATAGGGGTACACATAATCCTAGAGAAACTTTGTCACTGAATTCAAAAGTAGATTTAATATTAGACTACGACTCCCGTGGTTGTGAGTTCCAGCCTCACTTGAGAAAGTATTTTTCCCCGCCTCGATACATCACGGTGGCTGTTGGAAATCATAACCAAGAGCTGACATCCACAAATCCACACAACAGTTCTGTCTGCCATCGTTCCTTGAAAAGGAATGGTCAAAGGTAATATGTATGGCTCTTTGTTTACAGCCTGTACATGATATACAGACGTTATATTGCGTTTTAAAATGTCAGATTTGTCTCCTCTTGCAGGCTGTCCCAATCCGTCAGGTGGCCCAATACTCAAGGATGGGGACGTATTCATGAACGAACAGGGATATCGTTGTACATGCAAAGCCGGGACTGACCCCAATCTCATGGATACCGCAACGCTTTACTATGCTGATTGTAACCCTGGTTTGATTCTCCAGCAGCTTCAAAACTAAAGTGCATTTTTGTATCAACGAAAACGAATAAATTCCCCTGACGCCGTCATTGTAGATGATATCTTTTGTGTTTTTGCTGCTTTTTGGCTTTGTTTATTTGTTTCTTTGTGTACTTGTGTATGAGGGTTTGAGCATATTTAGGGAGGCAGGGAACGTCACGATAATTATAAAATACCGTGTCAAAACATCAGATAACATTCCCTGATATTTAAAACCATGCACTCTGCTTGATGTTGTAGTCGAATTTGTACAAAGTTTACGGTAGTTCTGACCTGATAGGTCGTTAAGTATTAACGGGTTTAAGAACACCTTTAGGCACAAATGACTGACTGCCTTAATTTATTGTTTAGCTTTATTTTTGACTGCATGCGCTGAAATGCTTGATTTCTGTCATGGTTTCATGACTTATGGGCCATATTAATAATATTAAATTCCAGAGTTGTAAATTCGAGTTATCATGCTTTTCCTTACAATTTTTCCCAAAGAACTGAAATATCGGCACATAATATCTGCACATATACAAATGAGCTATAATCCAGTATTAAAGGTATACAGGATTTACGATGATGAAAATATGTTGTGCTCTCGTTGTCACCAACAGTGACAACCTTTGAGCTCTACTTCATATTCACACCTTTGCCTATATGTTTCCTTTACAACTCTCTTTGCCATTACGTGGAATTTGAGCACTGTCTAGGCCTACATATAACGGTCGTTCTATCGTACCAATCAATTCATGCATATCCTTAACTGTGAAAAAATCAATTTCATTTAAATGATGAAAGGGCTAAACGTCTAAATGTTACTATAATCGCTGATCTTGCGTCGGATGTGGCCGAGCGATTAAGGCGTTCCTCTTTTATTTCGTAGGTCACCGTAGATACGAGTTACATTCCATGCCTTCTGAGAGAAGGCGTAAAGCATGACGTCACTGCTACAAACTCTTATGTCATACGTGAGAGACCAACCCTCTAAACATTACTATGTACGAGTGGTACACTCCACATCCACATTACTTGTGTACCAGCAGTACACAATTTGTGTAATACATCTGCAATTAAGTGTTAATCAGAGACATACAATTTGTGTATTATTTTATTGACAACAAACCACCACGTTACTTCGACAAATACATTAGACTGAAAGAACACGACGATTCTTTGATATCTAGCATAACAGTTTGCAGGGGACGATTTATCGACAGCCCGCGCACGCTGAGTGTAACCCCAGATTATAGAAAATGTCAAGCAAGACCAAACTACGATCAACAAAATGTACGCTTTAGGACACGTGCACTTATAGACAAACCCGTTTATTCGTCAATAACCGCCGGTTCCTTTCCATTGCTTTCATGTTGTTATTTACTTATGTTAAATGTGATGACAACACAGCAGTTTGAGTAATTCTGGATCAGTGACGAGTAGTATATATGCATTGCATTTCACAATTCTCTTTTCCCAATTTGGCTTAAGGCATTTTTGTAGGGGGGTGTAAGTTGTTACTTCTTAAACACTTACGTGATCAATTAGAATAAAACCTTATTAACGCTGAGGTAAATTGACAAGAGGACGGATATCACCGGTAACGTGTGACCATTTGCAAACTATGACACTGTCGTAGGTGCCCTGATTTTACTCTCTATGTTGTATCGTCTTTTGTATTTCACGGGAAGTTTGTAAATTTCCCACTTTCACCGTTCGCGAGGTCTTAGCAACAATTATGGCTGGTTAACACAGTCAAACCTTGGTTGAAGACAAGATGTCTTCAGTCAGTATTGTGTGCATATCTGTATGCCAGATGTAGCAGTTCGTCAGTAATTTGCCTGGGTAGGCCGGCAAAAGTAAATTAATATAAATGTTTGAATAACTAATGAAATAAAAAATATAAAAGGTGAGACACTCATCAACCGCATGGTTACAGATCACAGTCAGCAGTACCACTTTTCTCCATTTTTCTGGTTATTAAAAAAATCTGTATCTCTTTATTGATGTGTCACGCCATACACATTAATTTTCACTGATACAGAACGATTTCTGCTGAAGAAATGTTTTATCTCACACAAATAACACTCCAAGGAAATGAGGCTTTCACTTGTGCTTGTGGTTTTCTCGCTTCCTTTATAGTCTATGTGTTATTCATTGAACGTTATACTATATCTGACAAGTTCAATATAATTCACACACATAGGAGAATCAGGCTGATACGAAGGTTGCAAAGCAAGGCTATATTTTCATGAACTCAACTAGTTCAGTGGGAAATAAGCGTATATTCCGTGACATTTCAAGCCTCTTATAGTCAGTAATAATTGGGCCATGTACAGAGAGACTGGGTCAACATAGGGTCATAGCATTGAGGTCATTAGGCGGAAACCATGTCAAGTTGCCTCTCCCATGCATGGATGTCGCTATAAAATTTAATATGTTTGATTTCAGATTTTATGCCACCGCTTCCAAGCCATGAAACCTATCAAAATTAAACAGCCTTCTTTTGTAGTACACCAGAACTACGTTACAAGTTTGTCCATATAGACCTAAACCGTCATCGCAAAGGGAAGAATGAACAGTAAACTACGTAGTTTTGGTTCTAGGAAAGGTTCAACAATTATTTTAACCTATTTATTTAATTAAATTAAATTTAATCTAATTTCGCCGTCCTAATTTAGGGAAAGTAAATCATCTACAGTCAATATTTCAGGAACCGTTGTCTCAACGTAATCAGTCCGGTAACAGCAGCGCGCATAAGATTTATTTCTTTATTTATTTCATTGGTGTTTTACGCCGTACTCAAGAATATTTCACTATAAGATGACTCCCAACGTTATCGTGGGAGGAAAGCGTGAAGAGCCTGGTAGAAACCCATGACAGTTGCAGGTTGCTGGCAGACATTCCCACTAGCTACCAGAGAGCTGGACTTAACTCGCTAACTACCTCAGCCAAGGAGGCCCCAAGTGCACATACATGTAACATGGGTTTGGTTTATTATAGATCCTTTCACAAAACCACTAACTCTTTGGTGGGATAAGTAAAACGTTACATTTCCACATTTTCAGGTTAAACATGTTTACTACATGTGTGGCTTTTTAACTGACACAAATGCGTCTGTATCCATGGAAAGCCGTGGCACTTACAATAATAGCTTTATGATTGTAGGTAATTGGCGCTGCGTGGTAAAAAGAGACGAAATATCATTTACAGAACCACTTAATCACGAATTGCTATCATTATACTAGCTAATTCAAGATAATAAGGCACATAATTGGCTGCCATTCTAACTAATCGTGCCTTGAATTCAGATGACATCTGAACTACACACGAAATATGAGGTATAAAAAAGCTAAGGAAACTCGGGGCTCCCTACATCACATCTGACAGTCCTGAAAACCGAGAACCATCATGGCAAAGCTGGTGATCTGCACCGTGGTACTGTTTGTCGCCTGTCAAGCATTCGCCGTCAGAAGTGAGTATTTTTTTTATATATATATTGATGTTGTTCTCTTATTAAGGAATATTTTGGATGCGCAAAAGTGAAATATTGAGTAATACGTTTTATATAACTCCCGTTACAAGGTCATTTATTATATACGACGGAACATTCAAATTCCAGCTTGGAATTCAAAGGAACAAATATGAAATCAAGTTGAACTGTTCTTCCGACGGAACCATCGAAAACAAAGCCATCGTGCTACTTGTATTTCTTGGGATGCTGTACTTTCAAAAAGAGACTCAACCAGATTGACATACCAAAGATGAAGAAATTAACACGACCTGCATCATACTGGCAACGTTTCATTAACTCACTGGTAATGTCATCAACTTGAGTGAAATCCCGGTGTGCAATCGATTAAGGCCAATCCAAGGTACGACCTTAAGTACCCGGCACGACGTTAAGTACCCTTTTATCTTTCAGACTTTAAGATAAGTTATCAATGCTGGGTAATCCTAAATTGTGTGTGTGTGTGTGTGTGTGTGTGTGTGTGAGGGGGGGGGGGGTTACTTTTGCTATTTTGCTGTGCAGCTAAATATGCGCTACCACGTGGTATTAGACTTTTGGAGCGAACATTAAGTGCCTCGCGTTTGATTCGTTGTTGTAGACTTCTGCCGGGACAAAAACGGAGGGAGACGCCAAATGGGTGATGAATGGGAGGAAGGGGATAAACTGTGTGCATGTGTCCATCCTGGGAATGTGTATTTCTTCTGGCAGGAGGGGGACCCGGCCGACGCCATTAAAGACTGCAAGTGGAACGGTAAGCATGTTCTTGATTATGCAATACTCCCAATATCGCGTGAGCTCCTCTCCATACATACATAAGTAATTCTAACTACTGAACTTCAATTGCATTCACAGGACAAGGGGAATAACTTGCATGGATAAATAAGCTTTTCTATCCTACTGTTCGAATTGTCTTCCACGTTTGTGTGAGGCAGAGAAATGAGGTTACGTTTTTCCTGACGTTCATTTTTTCTTGTGTTTGCCTGTCTACACCTGTTTGTCTTTTACTAACTTATCAACAAAAGCTATGCAGCTGTGATTTTGATGAAATTTTGAGCACAGCTGAGAAACATTTTAGTGAAAATCTAAAAAAAAATCCTTAACGAATGACAATAAGCACATTGAGGAGGAAATCGAGTGATGTGATTTTTTCGGTAGTGGGAGGAATGCTCTGGACTTAATGGTGACGGAGATTCTGCGCTTGGCTTCTAACTGTACAAGCCTATAGTATCGCCATGGTTATGTGAAGTATATTTTTCCAATCTGAGACTGATATCCATGTTCGTATATTGGAATGAGACGGTGATTGTCCAGTAGGGAATATTAACATTTTACATTTCTAACATGACAGAAAACAGGTGACTGCTTTTCTCTTACTTGTGGCATGCGAAATTGGTCAAATTGTCAACCTTCGCATTTAGACTATGCCTTTCCAGCATAATAGAAATCGGAGAAAAAGTCTTTCTAGTGCACTAGGAGCACAGTAACTTGGTAAATACTGCAAACTTTCGTGTACAGAAAGTTCTCACCTGCTCACCTGGGAGCGGCAGTGTAGCACTCGTTTTTATACGCTGACAGAGGGAGAACTACACGTATATGGCAGTATAGTGGGTTTCAACTGGGGTACAATCATAGTTTCATTGAAAGAAGCGTTTTTGTTATTCCTTACTTTCTTTCTGCAATGTTTAACCAAGAATCCGTATCTAGACAACTGAGTTAACCACCAAATGTCGTTAGCTTTTGTTATGTAGCTCTCTGTCAATCAGCATGTATAACGCAAGATAGCTACGGAGCCGTATCTATTTCTCGACTTGGCAGAAAACTAAAAACTACATTATTTCTAGAGCACTCGGAGCATACTAACTTGGTATATTAAACACTGTGAACAGCTGTGTGTATAAAATGGACCTTGCCAAAATGATTGAAAACGGACAAAAATTATCTCTTATTTTGCTTTATTTTTAGGTATACTATTTCAACAATGCTTGTGACAGATTATATTGTTTGCAAACTATTACCAGCAGAATGTAAATCGAGGTTACAGATATCCAGGTTCCAGCTCTGCCATACCCAGCTAACTGTCATACTGTGTTTGAAGGGCAGAAATATGGCGCTACTCTTATGTACGAGTGTTCTTAGGCCACCTATTAGATTCTTATATAGATAGTGCATGCCATGGGATTGTGTACTAGAAACTGTTAGCTCGAGGGAAGTGATGTTCCGCATCACTTGTCGCAAGCTCGCAATTCCTGGTATACAATCCCACGTCATGCACTACATGTTTTATTATACCGAAAGAAACTGGAAGAAAAAGGAAAAGATATGATCTGCTCTGTTAAAACCCAAAATTGCTGGAGCGATCGTCCGAGTGTTTGCTTTATAAACAAGTGGGCATTAGAGAGAGGACAAAGGTCGAATATCGTTTCGAATAAACGCACAAAATCGTTGGCTATTAGCGCGTGATATTTGTACATTGCTTCGTGACCGGTCTATGTCATGTTTTGCGATATATCATGTGACAATATATTGACCAATAGAAACCAAGAACTACCTTGTAATATATAATAAGAGAGAATGTGAAATAAGACCTTGACAAGGAATGAAGGAGAGTCCTATTCATAGCGAACTTTTGCACGGAATGTTGGGTTGCATACAGGTTCATGGGCGTTTGTTAGGAAATGTAGGGGTATTCTTTGGCCAAGGGATATATGTTCCGGAATATAGGGGTACACCTAATCCTAGGGAAACTTTGTCACTGAATTCAAAAGTAGATTTAATATTAGACTACGACTCCCGTGGTTGTGAGTTCCAGCCTCACTTGAGGAAGTATTTTTCCCCGCCTCGATACATCACGGTGGCTGTTGGAAATCATAACCAAGAGCTGGCATCCACAAATCCACACAACAGTTCTGTCTGCCATCGTTCCTTGAAAAGGAATGGCCAAAGGTAATATGTATGGCTCTTTGTTTACAGCCTGTACATGATATACAGACGTTATATTGCGTTTTAAAATGTCAGATTTGTCTCCTCTTGCAGGCTGTCCCAATCCGTCAGGTGGCCCAATACTCAAGGATGGGGACGTATTCAGGAACGAACAGGGATATCGTTGTACATGCAAGGCCGGGTCTAACCCCTACCTCATGGATGCCTCAACGCTTTTTCATGTTGATTGTAATCCTCGTTTGATTCTCCAGCAGGTTCAAAACTAAAGTGCGTTTTTGTAGCAACGAAAATGAATAAATTCCCCTGACGTCGTTATTGCAGATGATATCTATTGTGTTTTTGCTGCTTTTTGGCTTTGTTTATTTGTTTCTTTGTGTACTTGTGTATGAGGGTTTGAGCGTATTTAGGGAGACAGGGAACGTCACGATAATTATAAAATACCGTGTCAAAACATCAGATAACATTCCCTGATATTTAAAACCATGCACTCTGCTTGATGTTGTAGTCGAATTTGTACAAAGTTTACGGTAGTTCTGACCTGATAGGTCGTTAAATATTAAAGGGTTCAAGAACACCTTTAGGCACAAATGACTGACTGCCTTAATTTATTGTTTAGCTTTATTTTTGACTGCATGCGCTGAAATGCTTGATTTCTGTCATGGTTTCATGACTTATGGGCCATATTAATAATATTAAATTCCAGAGTTGTAAATTCGAGTTATCATGCTTTTCCTTACAATTTTTCCCAAAGAACTGAAATATCGGCACATAATATCTGCACATATACAAATGAGCTATAATCCAGTATTAAAGGTATACAGGATTTACGATGATGAAAATATGTTGTGCTCTCGTTGTCACCAACAGTGACAACCTTTGAGCTCTACTTCATATTCACACCTTTGCCTATATGTTTCCTTTACAACTCTCTTTGCCATTACGTGGAATTTGAGCACTGTCTAGGCCTACATATGACGGTCGTCCTTATAACGATTCGTGAACATGAGGAGGCGGCTTTACTGTCTATATGTTTGCCAGAAAAAAAGACCATAAGACTCTTAAAGTGAAAGACAGTGCATGTTCTAAGTTCAGTTGCCTAAAAGTTGGTCAATATTAGGTTTATCTCCGTAAAGTGTTTTTTTCTAATAGCTACTGCGACATAAGAAATTGGCATTTGGCCGTGCTTTGTCGACTAGCATGAAACGTAGCCATTCTCTCCGCAGTGACGTAATTCTTTCAAGCGTTGGACACTCTTGTCACCTGAGTAAGCTGCTAGGGCTGTGGTTGAAACTTATGTATACATGCAAATTTATAACATGAAATCATCCAGAAAATTACTGTTCTCACAACACAACGGTCTGAAAATACTTTGCCATGTTATCCACACATGTACTTAATATAATTAAAGCATGTAACTTTAAAACAGTGTTCTGTCCCTGTGTTATTACATGTTACATTGATAGTCAACTCAGACGAATTACGTCACAGCTTTTAAACAGCTGATATCTCCTAGCTCTCTGATTTGTCACTCTCGCATAAGCTTAAAACCACGGTCGCCTTCAGATCGCCAGTCAGCAGCAAAATACTCCACACTTCAAGTGAAGATAATTCAGCAAGGAATTCATACAAATTCAGTCGGATTTTGCATTCAAGAGAGAATTTCGTAATCTTTTCAATAAACACTGTCTGATTCATGGGGTGTCTTTTACTTCAATAGACAATTATTCATATTGTTACGAACACAAGTCAGTGATATTTCCCATCCGTTAATTAACGGATATGAAACATTTTCACGAACACTTCAGCAACTTTGGCAAAATTACATTAAAACGGCAGCACCTTTAAAAGTATACAGCCCAGATATGGAAGTTTACACAGAATGACTAAGCCCCTGCTGTGTACCTCAGGGTACGAGGATTTGTCACCATTCTATCTTCAAAGAAAACATACTGTCTTCATGATACAATTCACATACGATTCTGGCATTTTCATGAAAGCTTTCTAATATTTACTAAATGGGGGTGAAATATCAAAGCCATACGTTTTAAACGTTTTGAATATGAGCGAATTACGGAGCCAGGGTAACCAGTTGTTTTGAAACACCCGATATGTTTTATCAAGCAATTAGTCCCTATCCTTAACCGGGAAATAATCAACTTCATTTACATGCCAAAAAGGTTAAAGGTCTACTCGTTACTCCAATCGCTGGTCGTGTGTGGGATGTGGCTGAGCGATTGAGGCGTTTTTTTGTAATTCATGGGTCACTCGAGCTACTACTTCCATCTTATGCCTTCTGAGGGAGTCAGTGTGCAGTACTGTGTCTAAGCTGTTGTCAGTACTAAGGAGGCAGAAGCATTTTCTTCCCTTTAAAACAAGACTATTATTTTATAACAGTTATATCCTTCCTCATTTAATGTACGCTCTCCCTATTTGGGGCAGCTGTTCCAAAGGCCTACTTGATCGAGCATATAAACTTCAAAAAACTGCTGCAAAACTTATCCTAGATAAACCTAACCATAAATCACCAGCTGAAACTTTTGAAATGTTAAACTTAAAGACCATACATGAAATTATTATATACCAAAAAAATCTCATTGTTTACAAATCCTTATATGACCACTACCCTGACTATATGAAAAAGTTGTTCCCATTCAGAGAAGAGCCCCATCATGATCTAATCATCATGTACAAGCAATCAAGTAAAAATTCCCTTTCCCCAAACAGAACAACTCAATAAAAGCTTGTCATACTCTGCAGCTGTTCAGTGGAACAGTCTGCCTGCATCCGTGCAATCTGTCTCATTTAAATCGTTTAAAAATTTGCACCAAAAGTGGCAGAAAGTGCCAAACACATAGTAAAGCCTTGTATCTCTCTATGTATATATATAGATATGTTTAACTTTGAACTAATTAATGCTTTGTGTATCATTTTTTTTACCCGTGTGACTGAAAATAAAGATATTATTATTATTATTATTTGTGTACCAACAGTACACAATTTGTGTAATACATCCACAATGACGCGTTTATCAGTGATACACAGTTTGTGTACCATTTTATTGACAACACCACGCCACTGCAACAAGTAAGTCATGGTGAAATAACACGATTCTATGATATGTAACATAACAGTGTGCAGGTGGCGATTTACCGACAGCCCGCGCACGCTGAGTGTATCCCCAAATTATAGAAAATGTCAAGCAAGGAGCCAATAAAATATACACTATAGGTCACGTGTACTGATACACAAGCCCTTTTATTTGTCAATACCATTTGATTGACCATAATTCTTATGTAATACTATGAGAAGCAAATCCGGTTCAAACAGGATCTTTTGTAGGGCCTTTGCCCCTTCCCATTGCTTCCATGTTATTATGTACTGATGTTAAATGTGATGACAACACAGCATTTTGAGTAATTCTCCACCAGTGACGTCTAGTGTATTGTATTTAACATCATTGTAATTTTTACATAATTTGACTTAAGCCATGGTACTAGAGGGGTGTAAGTTATTACTTCTTAAAGGCTTACATGAACAGTTAGAATAAAACCTAACTGAGGTAAAGTGACAAGAAGCCGAATTTCATCGGTAACATGTGACCATATGTAAACCATCACACTGTCGTCGCTGCTCTGATTTTAATCTCCACGTTGTAATCTTTCATATTTCACAGGGAGTTGTCAATTTCCTGATTTCACCGTTCGCGGGGTCTTAGCGACAATTGCCCAACGGTTTTCAACGTTTACACAGCCATACGAGTGCCATATGGTGGCCATATGTTGTGTATATCTGCAGGTCACATGTAGGAAAGTTCGTCAGAAATTTGCCATAGGTTGGTGGTTTGTATGCATCATAGTAAAATAATAAATAAATAAATAAATAAGGCACAAATAGACAGCAAGTTTGCCAATCATAATCAGCAGTAGCATTTTTTCTTCATTTTTCTTCTCTTCAGAAAGTCTGTATCTCTTCATTGGATTGACGTTTCTCGCCATATGCATTGATTTTCATTTATACAGAACGATTTTTTCTGAAGAAACTTTTTGATCGTACACAAACAACACTCCAAGTAAATGAAGCTTTACTCGTGCTTGCGCTTTTGTTGCTTCTTTTATAGGCTACGTGTTATTCGTAGAACGTTATACTATATTTGACAAGGTCAATGATATTTATTCACATGGTACAACTAAGCTGATACGAAGTCTGCACTAGCTATATTTTCATGAACTCAACTAACTGTCCTTGACAATTCAAGCTTGTTATGGGTTAATAGTAACTGAGCCATTCAGAGAGAGACTGGGTCAGCTTAGGGTCAAAACTTTTGAGGTCATCAAGGGAAAACCATGTCAAGTTGCCTTTCCCATATTGAGTTGTCGCTCTAAATTTGAGCTTGTTAGACTTTTGATTTTACGCATCGCAGCCATGAAAACTCTCCAAATGAGGTATTCTTCTCTTGTAATACACATGAACTACGTTACCAGTTTGTCCATGTACATGCCTAAACCGTCATCGCCGAGGGAAGAATAAACAGTAGACAACGTAACTTTGCTCCAGGAAAGGTTCCCCATTATTTTAACCCATTTATTAATTTAAATTAAACTTACTATCGCCTACCTAATTTAGGCAAAGCAAATCATCCATTGTCAGCATTACAGGAACGTTGTCTCAACATAATTCGTGTGGTAATAGAAGTGCATATAAGGTTTATTTTTTTTACTTGATTGGTGTTTTACGCAGTAGTGGTACTCAAGAATATTTCATTATACGACGGCACCCCACGTTATGGTGGGAGGAAAGCGGACAGTGCCCGGGGAAAACCCAAGGCCGTTTGCAAGTTGGTGGCAGACCTTCCCATGTGCGGCTGGAGAGCAGGACTTGAACTCACAGCGACCGCGTTGGTGAGAGACTCCTGAGTCATTGCACTGCGTGCTAATTAACTCAGCAACGGCGGCCCATCAGTGCAGAAACATGTAAGATGGTTCCTGAGGATAATGTCATGCTGTAATGTTTGGTCATAGTAAAACTCCATAACATTCGCATGAGGGTTTATATCCTTAATGCTGTTACATATTAGTTTATTTTAGTTGCTATCACGAAACCACTAAGTTGTTGGTGTCGTAAGTAAAGTGCTACATTTTGACATTTCAGGTTAAATATATGTTTGCTGTATCTTTTTCATTAACACAAATATGTTTGTGCAGATGAAAATCAGAGCACCTAAAATCCTGCTCGAAAGAGACAAATTATCATTTAGAGAACCATTTTATCTCATATTGTCACGATTTTTCTTTGGAAATTCCAAATAACAAGGCTTATTATTGGCTGCCATTCTAACCAATTCTACCTTTAATTGGCATGACCTCCAGTGAACTGCGCACGAAATTTGAGGTATAAGAAAGCTCAGGAATCTCGAGACACTCGACATCACACCTGACTGTCTTTCCAGTCGAGAGCCGGGGTCGAAAAGCTGCTTATCTGCACTGTGGTGCTGTTTCTCACGTGTGAAGCAGGCACCGTCAGACGTGAGTATTTCTTTCATCTGTTCTCAGGAAATTCTCTGAATAAGTTTTGGATGCATAAAACTGGAATGTCAGTATATATATCTTAGCGCGAAGGGAGGGAATGTGTCGTAAATGGTAAGTCGTAATAGCTTTTTTTGTTAGCGGATCCGGAAGAAAAATCGTAGGAACGGCGTTTTCATGTTATTGTCTTTACATAAGTGAAATATAATTACAACACAGCACTTTGAATAATTTTAGACCAGTGACGTCTGATAAATTGCATATACCATCACTGTAATTTTTTTTACCTAATTCTGCCTTTGTCATGGTGGAAGGGGACGTCTAAGTTGTTACTTCCTAAACACTAAAATACACAGTTAAAATGAAACCCTATCTGAGGTAAATGGAGAAGAGGCCGGATTTCATCGATACTGTGTGAACATTTGCCAACTATCACACTGTCGTCACTGTTCTGGTTGTACTCTCTGCGATGTAGTTTTTTTTATATTTTTTATTAAACACTGATCAATCAGTCTTTCATGTCTCAGATTTTATAATAAGTTACCTATATTGGTAATTCTAAATTGTTGGGGAAAATTACTCTTGTTATTGTGTTCTGCCGCTACTTATGCGATTCCTACAAGGCCACGTGCTTTTAAACTTTTAGAGCGAACATTAAGTACTTTACGTTTGATTCGTTGTTTTAGAATTCTGTCGGGACAACTCCGGAAGGAGACGCCAAATGGATGAGGAATGGCCACTCCAGGAGCGTGTATTACTCCTGGCAGAAGGGATAATGGCATTAAAAACTACCGGTGGAACGGTAAGCACGTGCTTCATTATATAATACTCCTCACAAGGCGTGCGCTTCTCTCCGTGATCGCTTTATATCTGCGGTGGTTGAAGAATTCCTCTATGGTCCATCCCGCGAATGCGGTCTCTATTTCTTTCTTTCTTTCTTTCTTTGATTGGGTTTTTACGCCGCGGTGAAGAATATTTCACTTTTACGATGGTGGTCAGCATTATGGCGTCAGAAAATGGGGCAGAGCCCGAGGGAAACCCACGAAAATCCATGGGATGCTGGCAGGCCTTTCCTCTGGATGTGAACTCGATCAGCATGCCATGTCCATCACGCTACCATCACGCTACCATCTAAGCTGAAGTGAACTTTAATCCGTCTAGTACTAAGTACAAGCACTCGAAGACTGCTCATTTTACTGACGGCAGCCACCAGTATAGATGTTTGACTTTTAGACCCGTGCGCATGGCATATAATCAGCACTCGTCAAAAAATTATTTTAGGTGTGTGTAAAGACATATATACCTTAGATAAACGCAAGATATATGCATGACATATGAATGAAGGCAAAGGTTGAGAAATACATGTAATGACAATGTAAAGCGGGTGTAGAGAGTGGCGCATGCGCTGTCAGAGGTATCGCATTATACATTAAACACATCTGCCTTTTGAAAAAAAGGACACCGGTCCTACCCAATGACGCCACAATTTACATCTGTCTTTCTCATCCTAAACGCGTTCCTATAGACTGGCCTATGTACAACAAACATAGAGTTTCCGCTAAAAATGTCTCCTAATAACTTTTTCGATGTAAGCCTGTAGATAGCAATTCTGGGAAACATATGGTTTGTTGATAGTTTATGTACACCCAAGTGATATGTGGTCACTGGATAATATAGCAACATTTTGGAAGAGAAAATGTCAGTCCTTCTCAACCGAGGTTCGTTTTACTCTACGCCCCCTTATGATTATGCATATACTTCGACACTAACAGTTTTTGCTCTAAACAATCAAAAGTGTCAGAATCAAGATTCAAACCGTTATTCCTGAATAGCAGATCCGCTGTCAAATTCTCAATGACCTGCCTGAAATGTTGCTAAATGAAGCAATGATCACGCACTCACTCGTGAAACAGTGCTTTTCTTAGCAGTCATAGGTCAAGGGGAATAACTCACGAAAGGTAAATTAGTTTTATCTATTATTTCGACCATCTGGGCCCTTTTTGTCAGAGATAAAAATGAAGTTATTGTCAAAGAAGTTACGTGTCAGCTAGCGTTTATTTGTTTGTCTGTCTGTCTGCCTGCCTGTCTGTTCGTCCGTCTGCTTGTCTGTCTCTTACAACTTTACTGAAAAAAAAAAAAAAACGCTATGTAGGGATTTTGATCACACTTTATGCTCACCTTGATCTTGGGCTAAAGACCCTTTCAGACGTTATGTGAAAGTCCTTCCCCGGGATTTTCTTAAACGAATCGCCACTGACAGGTGGAACATGCATGGAGTGGTGTTCTTTTTTTCTGTATTGGAAGTTATTTCTATACTTAGTGGGAGTAATTTATACAATTAGTGGCAGTAATTTATACACTTAGTGGGAGTAGTTTCTACACTTCTACACTCAGCGCTCCCCGAGTGATTTCTAGGTCCCCAGGCCGAGTGTATCGCCATGGTTATATAGATTTTTTTCCTCGTAAAATCCATATTCGTACAGAAGAACTAAGGAAATAGTAAACGTGGTGTTCAAAATATTAGCCCGTATATTTCTAATACAATAAAAGTACTGGTGACTTGCTGTGTACCGACTTGGTCATTGTTATCAGCCTTCGTGGCTAGATTATACCCAGCTTCAATACCTAGTACTGGTTGAAAACTATAAACAAGCAAAGCAACTGCGAAGATATTCACTGATGTTCTCAATATTTCGACTTTAATTAAATCGTCCTCAGAAGAAATGTCTCCAGAGGATGACTTAATTAAAGTCGAAATATTGAGAACTTTGCTGATTTATTACGCTAAGCTATTCAGTGGATCAACTAGATTTGGAAAACTATGACAATGGGAATGTGGACCGAGGGTATAGATGTCCAGGTTCTAACGGCCCCATCTCCAGCTTACTGTCATACTGTGTTTGAAGGCCAGAAATATAGCGGTATTCTAATATGGGAGTGTTCTTATATAGGAAGCGAGGGGACATCAGAGAATGTAGGAGAATTTCCTAGACAAGGAATGAAGATGAGTTCTTTGCTTAGGGAAATTTTGCACGGAAGGTAGAGTTGCATACAGGTTCATGTACGTTTATAAGGGAATATAAGAGTATTCTTTGGGATATTTTGTTCTGTGTTGTTATAGAGTTAAATCTAGGATTACATACATTTGTCAGTGACTTGGTAGTGAATTTAAGCCTCATGTGAGCCAGTATTTTTTAGCCCTAGTTGTTACTTTCTAAACATTTACATGAATGGTGAGGATAAGACCCTAACTTAGGTAAAGTAACAAGTGGCCGGGTGTTGCGTGGCTTATTTGCCAACTACAACTAATCTGGATTTACCCTCTCTGCTGTAGCTCTTTGTATCGATTCATCGGTGTTGAAAATCATACCCAAGACTCTGTCTTAATAGTATCTGTATTTGGGATTTGACATCCACAAAACCTCCACAAATCTACCATGTATCTGTGTCACTTAAGGCCAAAGGGAATACATGCAAGCTGCCCCTATCCGTCAGGTGGCCCAGTACTCCAGGAAGGGGAGGAATTCCAGAACGAACACGGATATCGCTGCACATGCAAGGCCGGTCATGACCCCAATCTCATGGATCCCCCCCCCCCCCCGACGCTTTTTCACGCTGATTGTTCTCCCGTTTTGATTCTCCAGCAGTTTGAAGACTAAGGCGCATTTTCTAGCAACGAATGAATAAATTCCCCTAACGCTGTTATTCCAGGTGCCTTTTTTGTTTTGTTGGTTTTTTTCTGCTCCACTTGACTTTGCTTGTTTGTTTGTCTACGTGTGTGTGACGGTGTGGGCACTGTTCCAGTTCCGCCAAAGACATTATCCTTAACCTTTAACACTCTGGTCAGTTTAGCCTAACGTTAGATGCAATTTTAAAACGTAATTCATAAAAGTCTGGGGACTAAACTATATTGTTTAAAGTAAAAGACAGCTCATGACTGAGACAGTGTTCATTAAAAAGATTCCTATATTCTCCCTTGAGAGTAGAAACCTGTTTGAATTTGTATGAATTATTATCTTCGTTTGAAGTGTGGAGTATACTGCTTCCGACGGCGGAATCTGGGGGGGGGGGGGTGCCCATGCTTTTAAGGGTGTGAGAGATTGACCAATCATAGAGCTAGGAGATATCAGCTGTCTATAAGTTATGATGTAAATGTTCTGATTTGACCGTCAATGTAACATGTAATGACATAGGAAATTTAAGTTTAACATGTACATGTGTGAAGATCACTGTAAAGTGTTTCCAGACCATCGTGTTTTGGCGGGAGTAAGTTTCTTGATCATTTCATGTTATAAATTTAGAGATGCATGAAAGTTTCAACGACAATCGTAGCAGTTAACTACAGTCTCAGGTGACAGGAGTGTTCCGCGCCTGGGACAATTACGTCACAGCTCACACAGAATTGCTGCTTTTCCTGCTATCCGACGGAACACGGTCAAATGTCGATTTCCACTGTCTCAGTAGCTGTTAGAAAGAATACTTCACGTACTAAACGTAATGTCTTTTTGGCAAACTTAACTTACGATAATTATAAAATTACTTGACAAAAGAACAGATAACATTCATTACTATGCCAAAACCTGCACTTTGCTTGTGTTCGAATTAGTGGTTTTCAGCTGAGACGGAGATAAGTATTACAGGGTTCAGGGACACCTTTAGGCCCAAATGACTGATTGTGGTCGCGAACCGCGAGTGTGAAAATTCAAACCTGGCACTGACTTTGGTGTATACTGTAGTTGAATTTGCCATATATCACCATGATTTATTTACTTATATATATTCTTTATTTGCCTTGTGTTCAATGCCGTATTCAAGGCTTTTTCACTTTAACATGGTTACCCGGATTGGAAAACGCTACTTCACTAGTAAATGGCTACTTTTCGGAGCTTTCAGCCCAAAAGACCTTTGACAGATGTAAAAATTCTTGTGTGATCTATTTATTTACCTATTGTCTTTATCTAATTCTTTAATGTGACACTCAGATTTTTTTCGCTTATAGCGACTATGGCGGCCCATATTATAGGTTAAGGAAAACTACATGAGCGATTTTAAGAGACGTCTATTTTGTTGAATTCTGCAAACCGATCGAAGCGTAAAAAATGATATTTTCGCTTTACAAAGAAAATGGATCACCAGGCTATAGACTGCCTTAATTCTGACAACTAACTTTCGGTCGGTGAAGCTGCCCGTTTAAGAAAAGCGAGATAACTCTGTCGTGTGCGCATGACCGTGATTTTTCTGTCACAAAACAAACCCACAAGGCTAACCTTGAAAACATTTTAACCCTCGGCAGTCGCATACAATTCAGCAAATTGTGGATGTTTTAATATTTAGCGAATCACTGCTATATCTAACATTACTTAAAAAATCGGTCTAGGAATAGTTCCTGGTAACAAGCTAGAAATTAAAAACGCGCTTAAAGAAGGTAGAGCTTAAGTTGCCATGTTGTTTATCCTGTGCACCTATAAACCGCTTTTCGCACTCGAAGCCGCTATCCACACTATCCAGCTCTCAACAATCCAGGAGTGGTTTCACGGGGGAACTTACGCGGTTTCCTACAAGGACTCAACCAATCGACCACTGTTAGGTAAATGAAACGCAAATCAGTAACTAAACAAGAAAAACATTCCCGATGTGCAATCACAGGTTTGCGGCGCATGCGCATTTCAAAAATGCACCTGGTGATCAACAACAAGATCATCACTTTCCCCCCACTTCTCAAGAACAACAACAACAACAACGCCGTTCTGTCGCAGAGTTTCTCATCGAAACTAATCAGTAACGAAATAAGTAAACAGCCTACTCGTACTTCATTTTCAGAGACTTACCGGCACTCCATCAGGTACACCATTTGTGACAGGCACACAGGCCGTGTAGTTTGACCAGCTGGAGTTCGTCTCCTCGCTGATCATCCATTCTCCGTTGGGTAGACATACCCGGGTCACACTTTCTGTGAAGAGGTAGACATAATATGAAGTCTGTCTATAATATTCATTTATAAAGAATAAGATTTTTCGTAGCTGGCATTAAATCACACCAATTTCAGAATTATATGAAATTATACACTGGCCTGTATAATGAAGCGGTAGCGACGACATTGTGATACCTGGTCACACCTAACCTGACATCAAAGTCGGCCTCTTGTCAGTTTACCTCAGATGCGGTCGCCGTGAGTTCAAGTCCAGCTCAGGCTGACTTCCTCTCCGGCCGTATGTGGGAAGGCCTGCCAACAACTTGCGGAGGGTCGTGGGTCTCCACCGGGATCTGCCCGCTTTCCTCCTACCATAATGCTGGCCGCCGTTAGTGACATATTCTTGGGTACGGCGTAAAACACCAATCAAATAAATAAATATATAAATCTACGTCGGTTTTTTCCCCTTCAAATCTGCACATGTTCAATGAGAAAGCCGTAAGAAGGACTCAATTGCAAGACGAACTCGAGCTACAACAATTTGGAAGCAGTCGATTTTCTTCAAACTCTTCGTCCGATCTGCTTCACACTTGCCAGTATTGCTGGGGTGTAATATTGAATATTCCAAAATTGCGTAATGTTTATCCTATCGGGCAAAGGTGGCATCAGAAACGGGGACTGCGCTATTTTAACCAAATAACGGAAAACGAACTTGGCGGGTGGTTGGACTACCTGGAACGTTCTTCATCTCAAATAGAGTTTGATTTGTCGCACTAGAATGGAAACACAGGCGATGTGATATTTTTTTCCATTTTCATTGACGTTTGGGATCTGATATTTCTAGAAATGATTTATACCATAAGGCAACTTTTACATGATAGTCCATTTAATGACTATGTCCTATATATCCAGCCAAAAGGTAGGTCCAAAAATATAGGGCCTACCCAAAAGATTACTCAGCCAATGATGGTATTTGTGTTTTGGATATAAGACAACATCTTTATCTTTACGCCCAATACAATGTGCTGTTTATCTTATCGTAGAATTGCTGTGATGGTATCGGAAAAAATGAGAAGCACTTAGGAAATGTAACATGGCGAGATCTCAGTTGGCCCTGAGGGCGAGCAAACACAGCCAGAGTTATCGGTACTGTCAAAATGTGAGAAATGCCAACAAGTCTGGCTCAACGAAACAGATAAGTAGACATTTAGAGAGTCCCATTTCAGCGGACGGGCCATTTCTTCCATCTTACACGCATTAATAACTAGAAGAACATCGTGGACATTATCTCTAATTACGAGATGATTGTATCGGCGAGACAGATAAATGAGCTCTTGTGCGCCGGCCCGTTTATCAGTTACACCGGAAGTGACAGCCAGTCTGCAATTTCCACAGGCAAGTAATTCCAGGCTTATCTCCCCTGTTAGCTCTAAATTTCCACAAACACGGATTTATGTCGATGGGCTCGCAATAAACTAGTCCACTCACGTAACTGAAGTTATCCCCTTTATAAATCAGAGCCAGATGTCGATACTAACTGTCTGCTGAGAACGTCATAGATGCATGGTAACGGAAAATGTCAATCAGCTTAAGTTGACCCCATTTTGCCAACAACAAAAAAAACATCTACTGCCTTCTGGCCTTTTGTCTTGTCACAGCGTTTCTCGTTTTCTTCACTTTCCAAATTTTATGTAAGTAAATTTAATTTCTTTACAGATATTAAAATTGTATGATATAAAGATGTCCGTATCACCGATGTAAAGAATCAATCCTCGATACGAGTGTTCACGCATCAAATATTGGAGAACGGTATGTGGGAAGATTACAACACAGAAAGTACATGGCCTATACAGTTTCCAGTTAACTGGAAACTTCTACGCATTTCTGAGGCGAGCGATATTTTGCTCATTATTTAGCGCATAGAATTGAATATCTACAATGGTATGTGCTGCGGACTGGCAGAGTTTATGTATCGCCCAAGACAGAATAATGAGCATAAAATATAGAAGAAAACCCCAAAGCCAACATTCCCTGCTAATTTGAGAGCCAAGCCAGAGGAGTGCAAAGATTGAAGGTTTGAAGGTCTTATATGTATGACACGATTCGCTATGGATTTTACTACTTCCGTTGAGGAGGTTATGCTTATGCCGGCGTTCATTGCTTTATCTGTCTGTCCGTCTGTATGTAGTGGCTGATTCTTTCCATTTCGTGTTATCTTAACTTCGCCCGTTGAAACCAAGGCTTGCTTCCGCATTCTCGCGCTTGCCTATTTTCTTATTTTCGCGTTCTCATTATTTCGCCTTTTCCTATTCTCGCGTTTTCGCTGTTTGATTTTATGATGCTATCAGCCTGCATGTGGCACAAAAAGAGCGGCAAGTCAAAGTTTTCTTATTATCGCTTTCTTAGTTTTCTTAATTTCTTATTTTCGTGTTTCCGCATTTTCGTGATATTGCATTCTCGCATGTCCGCGATTTCGCGATTTCGTGTTTTCGCGTTTTCGTGTTCTTATTTTCTTATTCTCGTAATTTCGCAATGAGCAAAAATGTGAAATGGCACAAATCAATCACCATATTCTGCTTGCATAGAATTTGGTGGACAGCACCAATGTATGAAATTTTGGTGGCCATCCGAATCTACAGCCCCACCCAGGAAATGTTTGAACAATTGTTCACAGTTGCTAAATGTCTGCGTTCATGTCAGAAACTTTACGGGAAAAGTTATGCACAGATTTTGATGAAACTTTTCGGAAAAGTACAGGTCCATATTTCGTTCTGTTCGGAAGTGTGGCGTTAAGCAACAGTGATATAAATAAAATAAATCGTTTTGTTCGTGATGCGAACAGCTATCTGAATTTAGGAATTTACTAAGCGCTTCTTCAACATTGGCAGATGTCGTAAACAAGCTGCGCACATCTTTAGACAAAACATTTTTTTGGCAGAGTTCCATTGGAACTGGTATCAAATCATTACATTTTGTCTCCGATCCACACCAGGAACATTTTTTGAAGCGGTTCGTCACCAGTGAGATGTATGTGTCTCTCTTTCAGTAACTTTACGGAAAAATCACGGCTTTTCATGAAACTGCTCACGTAGCTTCGCCTTAGAACAGCCACCATCGATTCTGGCCACTTAAACAGGTCAGACACATGTCGAATATTGTCCCTTTCACAGTTTGCACATTCAGCGGTTTGCACTCCAGGTTGCCCTGGCTTATTCATTTGAATGTTGCTTGCGGTTGTGAGGCCCTACACTAAAAAAAATGGTACTTCCATGTATATGGCGGTAAGGGTTATCGGTGGAGGAAGGAAGGAGTGCTCGCAGTCAACCAACGCGAGATACCTAACAAACCTCCTGACTTAAAGCCGCAGCCTAAGCGATTAGTACTGGATTCGAACACAAGACAAGGGCCTCACAACCGCAAGAAATCAGCGCTTTATCAGTCTACGCTGCGAGGCTCATCGAATCTGGATAGAATCGATCCAACTTGGACTTCGTGATTCTTCGGTCACTTGACCTGTGATGTCTAATAAATTGCATTTAATATAAGCGTAATTTTTTTTACCTGATTCTGCTTAAGCAATGGTGCTAGGGGACGTATAAGTTGTTACTTCTTAAACACTTACATGAACATTTACAATAAAACCCTAACTGAGGTAAATTAACAAAATTTATTTACTTATTCATTTATTAGATTAGTTTTTTACGCCGTTTTTTATTCAAGAAGTTTTCATTTATACGATGGTATGAGGAAAGCGGGCAGAGTCCGTGGGCAGACCTTCCCACGAAGGGCCAGAGGGGACGCCAGCTAGAGCAGGGCTTGAACTCACAGCGACCGCATTGTTGGGAGGCTCCTGGGTCAATACGCTGCGCTAGAGTGCTAACAAACTGAGCCACAGAGGCTTCCAATTGATAAGAGGCAGGATTTCACCGGTAACGTGTGAAAATTTGACTGTCGTCGCTGCTCTGGTTTTAACCCTATGCTGTGGTCCTTCAAACCGTAATATATGGTACTGCTGTCATAAGGACACTTACTGTTGGTGTCAAACCTATGGATGTAGTTGGCACAGGGCTGAATGCTTGTGGTTCCCGCCGGGGTGTCCGGCCAACACATCACCCCGTCCCAGGTTCGGTTACAATATAGGCCTGAAGCAAAAAAAAAAAAATATCAAGTAGAATGAGAATCCTGCTGAGCTGTGTCTTCTGGATAGTAAACAATATTATTCACATATTACAATATGTGAATACAATAACAACAAAAATGCGAGAGCACTTCCATAATGCAAAAATAGGTGTACATTTTAGTTGTGATTTACAGGCACCGGATTAGGCTTTGATTAACAAAATCATTTTGAGCTAAAGTGTAAACGCTCATCTTCTTCGCAAAAGGATATATCTGAAGCTTGATGATCAAACTTGGCCGAAATTTTACTACAACAGTGCAAAATTATCGGTCAAATTCTTTTCTTCGATTTGATGCTTTAATTTTTAGAGTTACATTTGGGGTTACAACTTTAGGTTGATGTCCGGAATTGCTTTTTGACATTGGACCTGTCTTGAGTTTACAATGCGCAGGCCCCAACGCTAGCCCAATATAGTAGATGATGGTTTATCGGTGATGTATATCTTTCAAGCTATAGTGTGAACTATGGTGCTCTTTTCGTCATATGTCTGATGTATTGATGTATTTATTTACTTCTTTGATTGATTAGGTCATCCTTTAAAATGTCTATTTTCAGGAATAGAAGGGTTGGGATTTTGCTTATTCGATCCTTTTTCCATAACTTTGTGTACTGAAAGGCGAATTTCACTGGAATTTTTTTCTAGAGAAAGGTTCAATAAAACATTTGAGGAGAGCCATTTCTGACGGTACGCGAAACAAGCATGTTTTAAAGATATATAATGCCATTCCTACGATTTTTTATCTACACTTCAGCGATCAGTTTTCTGGCTGGTACCTGAGAAACAGAGGCGCCCCATGTAAAACTTGCCAAGTTATTGACAAACTTTGTCCACGTCTGAGGTGTAGACTAGCACGCCATATTGGTGGAGGGCTGGTGGCATTCAAACGAATGTAAAACAACACAAGCGTCTCCACGAGTACCATCGACGCCCCACGACCAGTCAGAGCGGGGGAATCTGTATAGTCTCTGTCCAAGGACGGGATTGAACCCGTGTGCCTCTTGGTTCGGTATCTCGAATACAAGCACCTTAATACTTATTTACCCATTTAATTGATGTTTTACGCCGTATTGAAGTATATTTCACTTATACGACGACTAGCATTATGGTGGGAGGAAACCGGGCGGAGCCCAGGGGGGATACTTACGACCATCCGCAGGTTGCTGGCAGACCTTCCCACGTACGACCTTACTACTTAGCTATGTTCCAATGCTTTGTTAGGTTATATATAAGAAGCTAAAATACATGTGGCATTTCACTTACATAGCAAGAGTCATTGACAATTTTTATTTGCTCAGGTAGGGATTTGAGAAGAATGCTTTAAGGCTGGGACATACCTACGGCTGGATAAGGGTCTCTAGCCATCGCCGTGATGCACTCTTTCAACGCGTTGGCGTGCACTGCAGTTTGTTCTTCTTTTGGGATGTTCACGATTTCCTGGAAACCAAAACATAGACATACAGCATAAAAGACTACAGCAAGGGGAATAATCCAGGGCAGTAACGATAACGGCAAATGGTCCTACATAACCTGTCAAACACAGCCTCTTGTCAGTTTACTTCAATTAGAGTTAAATGTGATACCAACAGAGCACTTCAAGTAACTGTAGACCAGTGGCGTCTAATAAATTGTCTTTAACATCGCTGTGTTTTTTTATTTTATCTAAGTCTGCTTAAGCCAAGGTGCTATTGAAACTGTTTACTATTTCGCATGCAATAGTAATTTAAACTTTAAGCGATAGAGAAAGGGCTTTCCATGGAGAGGGAAAAGCTGCTGTAGTGGGCTGTTCCCTGTTCTTTGGTAAATATATACATGTGAACTCTTCGAAAGAGATGAATATAAATGGCTCTCTGCGATACATCTGTGAGTGACGAAAGTCACAAGACGGCCAATTTTCCATGCACTTTTCTGCAGGCAATGAGTCAATTAGTGTGACGCACCCGATGAGCCACTACAATTTTGAAACTTCTCGCAGTGCTTGTTATGTTTGTTAAGTTTATTTACAAGTTCATTCAACATCCAATTTCGCCCTGCTGTGTTCAGAAATGTCTTGGTTGGACTAAATGACACTGTGGCTGACAACTGGCAGGTTAACCCACCAAATGACAGGTAACAGCTTGGCAAAAACATTATTGTTTAGGAAGATGTAATAATTATTCCCTTGTACCGAAAAACGACTCATTATTGATTTACATTGTTATTTTAAGACCAGACAAAAGCGTGCGTAACTTATACATTTACTATTAGTCAAATGAAATAAGTAAGATGTCAACTCTCTTCTCCAAAACATGAATTTTGTCCATTATTAGTTAAAAATCAGTGAAAATGGTGTCAACAGGCCATGATTCATCGGATATGTCACCGACATATCAAGGGGCCTATGTAAGAAGTTTTGGATTACTTAATGATGGCCAGGGCTCGAACAATTGCTGCTTCAAAACGGGAAGCATGTTTTCTATATGACTCAAAAGACAACAGACATGACAGAAAAACTGGATTTTACATCATTAAAAAACGTAAGGCTTGGGCTTTCATTTAATACTGCGTATTATTTATTTTCTGCCTTTTCTTTAGGAACGCGTGTTTTTATTGTAACTCGGCAATTCTTTGGTCATGGAAGAGGGATAATGCAATCATAGTGTCATGGCAGCATGGCTCAATGATGGTACGAAGGGATGGTACAATCTTACGAACCCATGACGCTATGACACGGAGTGATGACATGCAGTACGATGATACGCAGTACGAAGCGGCTGTGTCAGGGGCTTGTAACGTAGTAGTAGTATAACGTCATTGCATGGCTTCGTTCCACGGCCCTGTGAAAAAATTCCCACTTGCCCACCCCGGTGCACTACGACCCTTATTTTCTCTTCGGCACTTGTTCTTTGCCGAAGCAGTTACAAAGAAAAAGGGGATCTGGAAATAGAAAATCGTAATGCTCCAGTAACGTCAAAATGATGCGAAGCTATGCGACAATGGCACAGAAGATCACACCATGGTGCGAGATGTGACCACCGCATGAAGCATTACTGACAATGTGACTCGAGATTATAGCAAGCCAGTGCGAAGCACTTACACGATGGCATAAATCGATGGGAGAATGGCACGAACTAATGGCACGTTGATAAGAAGCCATATAGTCACCGCGTCATCACTTTGCTCCATCCTTTCATCGCTTCGACACTTCGTCTCATCGCTTCTTATCGTCGTGCCAGTGATTTGTGCCATCGTGCCGTTCGCATTTCGTCATGACCGAGCGTTACAAGAGGGGATTTGTACGATGATGGCCTTTAACGCCCTTTCATATTGCCAGTTACGGCGAAAGTTCGACAAAGTTCATGACGTTGGCCCCGTTTGGCATCAGACGGCCTGATGCCTGATTCCAGTGACAATGACCTGTTGAAAACACGTTTTCTTACAGCTAGATGTTAGAAAACTATCCTGAATTTTTTTGACACGCTACGCCTTTTTTATCCTCTGAAATGCCTCTGAAGTGCTCGCTTATGTAATCGCAAACACAGCCAGGCTTGCAGGGCAAATGAATGCGTCAATCAAGCCAAGTCACCGGGGAAATTCGTGTTAAAAGTCATTCTAAGGAGCCTATAAATGATCCGAGGAAATGACTTCCAGTCCGCTCGCTTTTCATCAACATTTGAGTGTTATCGCTGAATTTCGTGTTGAGCTTTGTCGATATCCAGCTGAGATTGGATGCCTTGATGGCGTAAGACGTGACATAAATTCACTGACCTCACATGGCACAAATATGTTGATTAGTTAAAATTATTAAATATTAAAGACAGGCAGCTAAATGCTGAGAGATCCAAAGGAGATGTATGTGAGAATAAAATGAATGAATGACTGGTTGCTGACATGAATTCAATGACCCTCACATGCGATTAGTTAAAACTATTATATATTAAACACAGTCAGCTAATTGCTGAGAAATCCGAATGAGATGAACGTGAGCGTAAACTACCAAATGACTGAATGACTGATTGATCTCGGGTAGCACATCTGTTTTTATTAGTTAAAATTATTAGATATTAAACAGCTAATTCATAAGAAACCCGAACAAGATGAATGTAAGCTTAAACAAACAAATGACTGACTTACTGATTGTTTACATACATCAATACATTTAGACACCCATACACGTACAGCAATATCTGACGTGCAATATTTATTTATTTATTTATTTATTTATTTATTTGATTGTTGTTTCACGTCACCCTCAAGAATTTTTTCAATTATACAATGGGGGTAAAATTTATGGGTTGAGGAAACCAAGTGTCCGGCGTAGACAAACGGTTTTGGGCAAACGTGGTGGAAAACAAATGGTCTCTACTGAACGTTAGTCTGCGCAAACGACCATATGAATGTCATCGACCGCTTATTGTCATCAATTGTCCTAATTCGCAGGTAATCTGGAAAACATGTCTCTGAGTATAATCTAAGTAACGGATAAGTCAATGACTGAATAATTGAACATATTCAGCAATCGCATTCTCGCGAGAGCTCCAACAGACGAGACTAAGATAACTCTCCCACGCACTTAAGCCCCTCTGACGCATTGATATTCGCCTTAAAAATGAGGCAGCATTTTTGAAAATTGTCAATAAAAAATCATAACCCTGGCTTCCATGTACCCTTAAAATTGCATGAAGAGCAAATGTGAACGATATATCAGCAAAGGAAAATTGATGTCATTTTCACAACGTAATCTCAACATGGCGGCGCCCAGTAGTGTGACAACGACAACATATCCAGTCGTTACCTGGTTCCAAATCACATGATGCTTGCACGTGATCGAGTGACCTTACCGGTTGCCCTTTAAAGGCAGACGGCAAAACAAAATGTATCTCGATGCAAGCCTGATGAAGGAAGTAGGATTGGTTCTATTTTAGAATGTATGCCCACACATACGCAGCAATACCTGACATGCAATACCCAAAAAATAGCAACATATTGCTCTCGAAACCTTAGTTCAACAAGCGCACGATGAAGCTTTTTATTTTCGTGTAGCTTTACGTTAAGTTCTATTGAGTCGACTCGCCGAACACCATTATGGCGTATGTATGTTGCACGTGGAAATCTTCGCCTGTATAATATGCCAAAGGAAACGAATATCAGAAACGGACAAACAAAAACATAGCAAAAGTAAACTGAGGTGAACTATTAAATCTTCTGTCTGCAGAGGCAGAGGTAGGCGACTCTGCCAGTCTCTGTAGGGTAATTTCTGTCTCAATTCTAAAATTAAAGCTTCCCTGGGATGATAATTTTATGGTCCTTGATACTCAAATTAAGATTAACTGACATGGAATAAGCCTTAAGATTGCTTTTGATAAGTGTGAACCGGCTTTCGGGATTCCTGGAACATTTTTTTTTATTTCTTTCAGCCGATTTCTCATTTTCTAATAATTTTCATCACGCCAACTCCGAATTACGTTATGTGAGGAATTTCCAATTTTTCCAAAATGAAAATCCATTAGGTGCTGGAAAAAACGGGTAGTATATGGTAGCTTTTATAAATGGCTGACACTTTCATCGTAATCCTGACAATCACACGCGCCGTTTATCCACACTACACTTAAAATGGGCGTTCCGGGTCAATAATCGTAATACCAGTTTCCGAAAACGACAAATAACACGAATCATCAAATGACAAAGAATGATGATAAAATATAAAATTTACGACGGATTCATGCAAAGAGAAGCAGTGAACAATGACGAGGAAACGAAGCAAATGAATGTTCTAGATGGATGAATGAAAACAGAATCGAAATCTAGTATATATGGTGTCATTAGCCAGCTAAGTATCTTTGATTATAACTGTTCATATATGTAACGTGGCACGCGGATGCGTTTTGACATTTAACTCTTCTTTTAAAAGATTGTGGCAAAGTCTGGAAATGTGTCTGCTAAAAGCGTCTGAGGCCGTAAAAGTGCTCACTTCACTGAAGGCCAAATATCTCAGTGACATCAGTCATTGGAAAGAAGTGTCACTCCACTCTCGCCAGATGGCGCTAATTGCAGCGAATCCCTACGTTTGGGCATTTGCACGCTATACTTGCAGATGGATGATGGACATAACGTAGAAATACTGTTAATTATAAATGTGCTTTTATCGCACGGATTTCCCGATATAACCCCCGGCTCCCCCACTCTCACCCAAAGTGCCCCCCGAACCTTAAGGGTGCCTGGAGTTTGGCGGAGTATTCCCCGGTCATAACATGCCACAGTATAACCACGCGGCTGAACAGTCTATATGTGACAGGCAGCTGCGTGGAGACTATGGGTTACATGTGTGCATTGATTTTCCTTACAATTTATGTAGTAAATTTGTCAACTTCAACCCCCCAAAATGTATGCTCTCAAGCTTTCGCGTGGTTTCATGCCATACAACCACACACACCTGGAACTTTTCCCTACAACGCATCAAAAAATCAACTTGGCATGAGCACCTTTCTTGAGCTGTTGCTCCCTGGAGTGACATAACAGCATTTTGTAACCTCGGGAGTGGGGGGGGGGATTAACCCTGACAAAAATGATCAATTCCATTAAAAGCAGACAAAATTCTTACACTGTTAATGCCTCATTATTCGCGGGACATTTACTTTCGCGAATTTAGCGGTACTGACATGTCCGAGAATTATACAACCAGTTCATATACAATCCTGTACAGAGCCTAAAGTCCTTCCAATATAGGACGTATTGCAGGGAGTAAAACTAAAGTACATGTAAATAAACATAATTTTTTAGCCTCAAACAAATTAATTTTTTAATGCCACTAAGCCTTACATTGTTCTATATTTGTCAACCAATTTGATTCACCATGTGACACTTTAACTCAACGTGTTGACCGGTAAGTCCATGCTGGTAACACAAGCATGATCTACTTTTAATTCCACAATATGAAAGGTGGCCGCCGATGGATTCAGTCGAATGGCCTCGCCCACGTGTGCTCCACAGGGAAGCCAGTCTTCAAAGAGCTGTTGTGGTGGGAAAACACCTTTGTCTTAAAAAGAGTGTGAAATGATGCCGATTGAGATAGTCTAAAAAGCATTTCTAAATTGTAAAAACATTACACTGTATTAAAATAGATATTGTACGTTTCGTCAGAGAATACGGAAACAAAATTTTTCTGGCTTTTTGACTTTGTGACGTCACACAGGAACACTTGACGTCACTAATGGTTGACAAGTATCCACAAATGACGTTGCTCTTTCAAACGCTCTTGACGTCATCCCTGTATATTTGGACGTCACATAAAGAATATTATCATATGGCCGTTACCCACATGATACAGAAGCATCCTATTTTTTCCGTACGGTATGATTCGTATATGCATCCACTGAAAGCATGGATTACTTCCAATGTTTACATTCAAAGCGCCCTCTACCGGGGAAACCCCTGAACTAACATCGGCATTCGGTGTGGCTGTCACTACAACAACAGCATCTAGTTATGAAGAAAATTCGTTTAACGTCTTCATACAACAGGAAAATTTTACGGACACAGCGGAAAATATTGTTTTTTTTTTAAAGAACCTCGAGTTATATGCGTTAAATAGTGTTATTCATCGAAAATCCTTTTGAACCATGATGTTATCTTTCTTCCGTATGATTTCTTTCATATAACTTTAATGTCTCTGCGTATTTTGCTTTCGAACCAGAGTGGCACTTTTAAGCGTACATGTTGTAAGCAGATTAAAATTTTTGTTTGAGCTGTGTTGAAGCCCATGAGTTTTGTGTTTGAGCTGTGTTGAAGCCCATGAGTTTTGTGTTTGAGCTGTGTTGAAGCCCATGAGTTTTTTGTTTGAGCTATGTTGAAGCCCATGAGTTTTGTGTTTGAGCTGTGTTGAAGTCCGTGAGTTTTGTGTTTGAGCTATGTTGAAGCCCATGAGTTTTGTGTTTGAGCTGTGTTGAAGCCCATGAGTTTTGTGTTTGAGCTGTGTTGAAGCCCGTGAATTTTGTGTTCATCACTATTTTTTACTCTCTTCATAAATAATATCCATCCCCATATACCTGCGAAATTTAAATCCACAATTTTTTTTCCAAGCAAGTCCGTGAAAGTTGATATCAGCGAAAAATAGGCATTTAATGTATATTTTAACCTGGTGTAAAATTACAGTATGGAATAGTGTATGCATAGTGTATCAACAATCGAGACTGTCTGTGTGGCAGTAGGGACCTATTGCCCAAACAGTGGTCCAAGACTCTTCAACTCAGAGCCAAATCAAGGGCCCAATTGGTCGATTTGCGCATGTGTAGCCCACAGGATGACCGGCACAGTAATTTCGGGTTAATAAACTCTTCAGGACGTAAGCTCTCGTGTCCGTTTGTCTTCAGCAATACGGCGTCCACTTCTGTGCATCACATGTGGGAAAGTGAAAACATTACTGAATATCACCCTAAACTACAAGCAATCAATCAACCAAAACTATCGATGTAATAAACCAATCAGGTACTCGTTCACTCAATGTGGTGGATTTTGTGTCCGTTTAACAACAAAGTCCCTGGCACGTACTCCGTACGCGGACGGTAAGCTACTGTACTTCTCCCATCGTTAGCGCTCTCTGACCTGTCACTGAACTATTAGACATCAGAGATAACGCCTAATCAGAAACTACTTGTATGAATTATCCAGTAATTATGAAGAGTAAGAGGACCGGAGCTGTTAATGAATCACAGTCATTATTCACCTTATTGTGTCTTATTATCTCATCCACACTCAACGCCTCTTCCCGGAAACAATCATTGTGAAAACACTTAGGTACATATACATATGCATAACGGTGTTGGAATTTTTTTTTTCAATGTCAATGCTTCAAACAAATTTAACGAAACTTTAATCACAGCTTACAATCAACAAAATGGTGAAGCTTTTTTAATGTTACCCTCTCGATTCAAGGTGCCTTGTCAACCAGTCTGGCGTGGAGGTTAAGTTAGTCATCAAAAAATTGTTTAACCGTTTAGAGATTTCTGAGTTTTTCCGATGTGTATACCGATGTTCACATGACCAGGACTATGCTCAGATGTGTATAACTATGTTCACATATGTGTTACTATGCTCAGATGTGTATGACTATGTTTAGATGTGTGTGACTATGTTCAGATGTGTATGACTATGTTGAGATGTGTATGAGTATGCTCAGATGTGTGTGACTATGTTCAGATGTGTATGGCAATGCTAAGATATGTGTGACTATCCTCAGATGCGTATTACTATGCTCAGATATGTGTGACTATATTCAGATAACTGTGACTATGTTCAGATGTGCATGACTATGCTCAGATGTGTGTGACTATGTTTAAATGTGTTTAACTATTCTCAGATGTGCATGAATATGCTCAGATGTTTATGTCTACGCTCAGATGTGTACGACTATGCTCAGATGTGTGTGACTATGTTCAGATATGTATGACTATGTTCAGATGTGTGTGACTGTGTGTGACTATGTTCAGATGTGTGTGACTAGGTCCAGATGGGTATGACTTTGTTCAAATGTGTATAACTATGTTCAGGTGTGTATGACTATGCTCAGATGTGTATGACTATGTTCAGATGTGTGTGACTATGCTCAGATGTGTATGACTATGTTCACATGTGAATGACTATGCTCAGATATGTATGCCTATGTTTAGATGTGTATGACTATATCCAGATATGTGTGATTATGCGCAGATGTGTATGACTATGTTCAGCTGTGTATGACTATGTTCAGATGTGTATAACTATGCTCAGATGTGTGTGGCTATGTTCAGATGTGTATGAAAATGCGAAGATATGTGTGACCATGTTCAGATGTGTATGACTAGGCTCAGATGTGTAAGAATATGTTCAGATGTGTGTGACTACGTTGAGATGTGTGGGACTATGTTTAGATGTGTATGACTATGTACAGATGTGTGTGACTGTTTAGATGTGTATGGATATGCTCGGATGTGTATGACTGTTCAGATATGTGTGACTATGCTGAGATGTGTGGGACTATGTTCAGATGTGTGTGACTGTTCAGATATGTGTGACTATGTTCAGATGTGTGTGACTATGCTCAGATGTGTAAGACTATGTTCAGATGTGTGTGACTACGTTGAAATGTGTGTGACTATGCTGAGATATGTGCGACTATGCTGAGATGTGTATGACTATGTTCAGATGTGTATGACTATGCTCAGATATGTGTGACTATGCTCAGATGTGTATGACTATGTTCATATATGTGTGACTATACACAGATGTGTATGACTATGTTTAGATGTGTATGACTATGCTCAGATGTGTATGACTATATCCAGATGTGTATGACTATCTTCAGATATGTGTGACTATGTTCAGATATGTGTGACTATGCTCAGCTATGTATGACTATATCCAGATGTGTATGACTATGTTCAGATATGTGTGACTATCCTGAGATGTGTATGACTATGCTCAGATGTGTATGACTATGTCCAGATGTGTAAGCCTATGTTCTGATATGGATGACTATGTGGAGATGTGCATGCTGGGTGTACACCACTATAACCGGATGTGTGCGAATCATCATGTCTAGTCGGCTGCGACTACACAATTGTTCGGATTTGTATGACTCCGCTCCTGCGTTATGAATCAATTAATCACAAGGATTAATGCCTGTCTTAAATCCAACTGCTTTCCCCAGGGCTTTGTCCGGTTTCTTCCCATCACTGTGCTTTCACCGTCTTATAAGTGAAATATTCTTGAGCAAGGCGTAAAACACCAACCAAATAAATAAGTCTACCTACTCTTGACCAAGCCGCGGGCTCGAAACCAAGTCTCGCTGGTTCGCCTGTAAATTTGCGCTCGCCCTACATTGTAAACCTAACTGTATTTCTGTCAGTGAAATAGGGCAGTTGTCGGTCGTTAAATGGTTACGGTGGTTCCTGTTCAATGGCTAGCACAGAAGAGATGTCTCTGGGAAACGGATTTTCTTGATTCTCAAGCTCTTCAGTACTGCTCATAGGACTCTGATAGCCGCTGGTGCAACCCAACGTTGGTTGAAGCCCATTTTCAACATGAGCACTAAGAATGTGAACAACTATCTCTTACATTAAAAATCAACTTTCAACTTTCAGAAATAGCTAGAAATGCCGATTAAAAAAGTATGGCTCAGTCAAGTTTCAGACATCACGGGGAAAAAATGTGGAATTTCGCCGCATGGCAAATTCATTCAGCCAGTTCTTACTTCTACTCAAAACATGGTGCTGTCGTCAGTGTAAATGTGCAATGTGTAAGTAAATTTTTAAATCTTCTTGTGTAAAAAATAAATTTACCTGTGTCACTTTCGTGATGTGTATGTGGAATTTGATCTATAGCACTCTCGTATTAGTGCATTTTTAAATATTTATAACTGCTCTAATTTATATTCCTTAAAAAGAAGAAAAATAAAAACTAGACGCCAGCAAGGTACTCGTCAGCCCGGCCTTGAAGAAATGTTATGTCATACGCACTGTTTCAAATACTATGTTGCATGTCACACAGAAAACTGTGTCATACGTAAACGTATTATAAGTGAACAAACAATCAAACCTGACAACAACCCCTGCCCCCCCCCCCAAAAAAAAAACAAAAACAAAACAAAACAAAACACAAGTGTCGTCTACCTCGGGAATGCTTTACGGTATCGAATATGTGATAGCCTCATAATCTGCTAAGCGGTAAACTGCGTAGGAGGAAGTCCCGGGGTTGAAGAGTATCGCTGGCCCTGACGACCTCAAGTCAGATAAGACGCCGTTAATCGGCACTTAAGATGTGGCCTAAGTAAATATTACTTGGCGTGACACGTTAAAGGGTTTAGAGTCGAACATGAGAAACAAAAAGGAAAACGTGCGTTGAATTTGCACCGTATTGCTGGTAATACAGCCAATTGTGGATCCACAAAGACATTATGTAAAAAAAATCTTGAACCGCTGGAATGTATCCCTCTAGAAATCACCTTCGAGTTTGTAATTCCTCATGTTGACCAATCAGAACTTGTTTACTTCAAAAGCAGACAATGACTTGTTATCGCTGTGGTCCGTAGGGGATATACGCGTTTCACAGGTTTATGTCTTTTATTATCTATCCCTTTTCCAGTATCAAGCCCTTGGAAATATAATCACATGACATTTTTATTTTGTGGCCTGCCGAATGCGACCTAGTTCTCCTCTCACTTTGTTTATTAATTCGATTGTTGTTTAACCCTTAACTCAAACATCGTGTAGACCGTTTGTCCAGTCTTACGTTCATTGAGAACCAATGCACTTCCACCAAAATAACGTGCACGTCACACATGGAATTATTCGTCGGTAACTCGCTAACGGTCCGTAGTTAACCTCCGGGGAACCCCTTTTCCTCCACTCATAAACTGTATCACCATCGTTGAAGTTGAGAATTACTCAGCATGACGTAAATCAACAATCAAAATGAAATCAATCAATCCAGTCATACTGCAACAATGTTATAAATAACTGGTGGAGAGAGGGTTAGTGCAGAATAAACACGCAACTCTTAAGGGAATTTTTATTGATGGAATATATTGTTGTTTTTTGTTGTATAATTGTCAGGATAAAATAAGCCAAGCAGTCATATATATGGACCACGCATATTTCTACCGGAAAATAACGTCGGTTTAGAGAAAAAATATACGGCCATTGGGTTATCGGTCACAGGCTCATTTTGCGCATTTGAACTTAAAAGAAACGTTTGAGCAGGATAACGACGAACAAAATTCTCGCGAGTATAATTACACTAAATAATAAAATAATGATAACATAGAATTCCGGATATGAAATGATATATATTACACTTACCCCATGGACAAGTGCTGTCAGCAACAAGAGCACACCAAGCATGGTCAACTGTGACGTCCCGGAAATCATTGTCAGGTATGCCGCAGTATACACCTTATCAGTGTTTTGATTTGAAGAAAACTGTTTACCTCTGTCGTCTGCAGCCCAGGAACTTTCCTTACAAAGACTGACACAACTTCCGAACGACTTCGAAAATGTCCGCCGTGAATGCAATTCGTGCCTTTTGTAAATCACAGCACTGACGGTTTCGTCGAATTTCCATTAAGAGCATTTCTTGCCAAAATCTTCAGATCATTCACAGCTGTTTCGTCGCGTCAATGATCAAACGTATATGTGCCTCATGAGGGACATTTTTTCCTGCTCTCCAAAAAAGCCGGTCCCCTTGGCCAGTAAACTTGAATGAGAAAGGATAGGCACAAACATAAGAATAGAACCAATGGCAAAGTTCCCGTCCTTAAGACAGACTGTCTGATACAGCTGCTATGATAGCGCTGGAGACTGAATGCCAGAGCAGCACACAATATACATACAACGAGATACTGATTTGGGAATACCGGGTGAGAGAGATTGGGATGTTTGGCCCGCGGCATAGGCCAAAGGGCCGAAAGGCCATAAACTCTCCAGCTGTCTGGCCTGTACTTACACCAGTCCCGGCTAATCTGGCGTAATGTCCTCCTATAGTATGGAACGGAATCCTCCTCAGTGTTTGTTAATCCTTTACCACGCAGTTAGACAGACACGGATCCTGGCCGACGAATCTGTAAAGACAATAAGAGTAATTCATTTACAAGAGGCTCATTGTAATGCTCGGGTGATGTAACATATCAGCAACCGGACTATTTCATATCGGCAATTTCATCAAGTCCATGAATTCTGCACAAACCGACGAGTGATAAGTTGACTGTCCGATTCGAACACGGAAAGTCCCGGGTTCAACTCCCGGATCAAGTTATGAGTGAAAGTTAATGGGAAAATTTTAAAACACCTTCCCGCATTTAAAGAAACCTGTCTATAGCTAGGTACTATGCCCAGTGTCTTTGACAAAGAGTCCTAACAAACCGTCAAGAAATCTTCACTGGAAACTAATTAATTTGTTAGATCGACAAAAATGCAACCCGTCCTCAACTGGGTATCGGGTTTAACAGAAGATTTTGTGGACGAAGGAGAATGTACTAGATATGTTGACAGTTAAATGTGCATGATGACAATGTGGCGTTATTAAAGAAGTAGTAACAAAGGCGACGGAAAAACCGACAGCAAAGAAAGTAGAAAACGTACAGAAATGTAACTTATGAAAGCTGTACTGCAGGTAAATTTCTTGCGGGAATAGAAAGTCCAACCTCTCAGCGTAGCACCGAAGCAAAATGTCCAGTGGACGTAACTTGACTTTCAAAAAGCCGAAGGGATGGTCAGTATTGGCCGGGGTTCTTTTTATAACCTGTTAAAACTTCGTTGATTGACCGACATATCTAATTAAGTGCAACGAGCATAACACGCGTGAAAACCACAGCTGTAAGCTTGTGCAAAAGGGGTTATATGGTGCCGTTCAACTTTGTTATCGTCTGAAGGAAAACTTGAGTCAAGGAACAAACCGCTTTTTCAAGGTTGACCAGTTGAGTTTCCAGTTGAAATACTGGGGCTGAATAGGGCCCCAGCTCACCACTCCAAGGCTATGATTTAGACTAAACGTGTCCGCATATTTTAACGGTGAAAAAGCGTTGAACTATTTTAAGAAAGTGCCAAAAACGCGTACGAAAATACGAACAATATCGCCCAATGTAGTTTCTGAAATGTCTGCTAACCAGAGATAAACATTTGTCCAGCAGTTGGTATCGTTTACTTACAGTTCTGAGTGAACTTTCTCACAAGTCAAACTTTTGGTACCAGCTTTATCCATCACAATGTGAAATATAAGTCACTAAAATTCGTAATTTATACATGTATTTACAGATATTGCAGATAAGTGCCGCGGTTATTTTTGGAACAAAACTGGTAATATTTGTTTTCATGTAAATCTCACGCGGGTGAATAGAGGCCTTTTTGTCGGGGGGGTCCTTTAGGGCAAATTTATTTACCCATGTTTATTTCACAACTCATCGGCTCCCAAATCCGGTGGGGTTATCTAAGTCTGATGGAAAGCAGGGCAAATGTTGGCCCGTTGAACGGAAAGGAGCCTTACCACTATGACCTTGAAGTTCTCGCAACTCCGTTTCAAGGTCATGCACCAGACTCTGTTGAGCGAAGATAAATCCCTTATTCAAGGGGGTATATAACAGCACTTCACATATATAATATATTTGCATTTCGATGGGTGTAATTCATGTTCCAGCGAAATGGACAATTTTTGAAGAAGAAAAAAAGATGCTTGGTCTTCTTCCTTGTAATGTAGAAATGTGAAATTAATGAAAATTTCTGCATTTAAGTTAAATATCAGCACCAAAAGTGCATTTTGTGAGGTAAATTAAGGTGATAAAATAGTACTTTTGGTACTGAAACTTACATTTTTCCAGTTAGTATGTAGTGTATAATCCTGTCTACCAATAAACCTTACAACATCTTTCAATAGATACCCCCAGAATAACGCCGAAGGAGTAACTTTGTCATGGACGAAATTTTAGGTGATTTACGATAATTACTGATTTCCTGTGTCAGAAATGTTAGCATTAAAGATGAATTCCTTTTCGCATTTAAGTGTAATTTGTATGAGATGGAAAGAGCAATATTGTATGCACATTTTCCTTGGCGGAAAATTCGATGGTATAATGAAGACGCCGTTACACTGTTGTAACATTTTCCTAATTACGGGTAAAATGCGTGGCAACAAGCTGCCAGGTGTGTTTACTGTAAAATAACGGTCCTAATGACCTTAATATCGTCGTGTGAAATAATTTGTGATGCTAATAGGTCATGCACATATTTCTCCTATTACGGGTGCTTTACCATCAAAGCGGCTGTAGTAAAAACCTTCGTAGAAATACTGGACCTGGTGTGGTAAAATCACAGACTTTCTAACACAGTAGTTGTATGGTGAACAATCATATCAAATACAAGCGGAGAAAGGACAAAAGATAATCAAGAGTGGATGACCCAACAATGCTCTACTCGGGTTTCAACAAACCTGCATAGCATCCCCATGTTAGGAGTGCAAACAATATTTGATATATAAAAACACCAAGAAAAATCGGGGCGAATTCAGTGGTCAGTAAGATGAAGTCCTCTGGAAGAAATACACCTGTAAAGGAAATATAGTGCAGGGCTATATGTATCTCTGTCTCATATACGTTAACCAATAAAATATCTCTAAACTTACACAGTCATATCCGTTGTACAAGGCTATAACTGTTCGGAAGTGCGCATAACAGTCACACCAAACAAGGCTACGTATTATGGTACACATATCGGTCACATCTAACAAGACTACGCACTAAGGTACACATATCGGTCACACCTAACAAGTCCACGCATTGCGGTACACATATCGGTCACACCTAACAAGACTACGCATTGTGGTACGCATAACCGTCACACCGAACAAGGTAACGCAGTGCCGTACGTACAACGGTCACAGTGATGTTCAGCGAGCAGTGTGGTACAATGCAACGGACACTACAGGTTCGTCTGGACAACGTGGGACACCTTCCCATAATGAAAGGGGGCTGTGCATTCAGGCCACATAGCCGATGCCTTGTACACAAGTTCAGATGCAAGAGATGCAACCACGAAGCAGACAAGCTTTCAGCCGTTTATCTCTGATAGGGCAACAATAGGTACGCACAGGTGTATACTAAAATATGGATCGTTTGATCTTGGCATCAACAGCTCAAAATTGAAAATTCCATCATCATTTGTCAATTATATGCACGGCAGTTAACCTCTTGCGATAAGTACGGTAAAAGGGTAAGTATTTTGGCAGGGATCATTGAGTTACCTCTGATCCTGTATGCTCTACAGAGATTTTGCACATTCCATTCTGAGCACATCTATCATGATCATTTGGTGGCGAATGAAACATCGACTCCTGAAAATTGCATAGTGAAGTGTAGAAACAAATCAAGAACGGCAAATACAGAATGTATGTGCTTGAAACAATCTTCAAACAACCAATTGCACAAAAATGGTGAGCTTACTTGTCAACTTTCGTCTGCAGACTGTATGACTGAATGTTTAGCATTTAACCCTACACTTGTAGTGTTTCGTATCCCATCCTTGTCGCCAAATATATTGTTCAGATCCTGGACAGACTCAACACTGGACACATGTCGTCCGTGGTGACTACTAAAAAGCGTAACTGTAACACCGAACACGCTGAGTACACCGTAAATTATAAAAGCGGTAGCGGACTTGGACACTACATTGGTCGTCATGGATTTCCACATGACAGTAATTACATGTAACATGAACTAAAAATACAAATCGTTTACAATTCGAAACGTATTCTGTTCACCGGGTCTAGACGGGAGAGGTGTATTGCTTAGTCCCATTTTATTCCGGAAAACCCAATGGGTGTCGTACGTACATGGCTATAGTTTAATCTGGAAAAGTTAAAAGGCGAAAGTGTCAGAATGTGTCAGAACTTAACCGCACTGCTACTAAAGTATGTTTAGGACAAAAGCCTTCATTAGAGGCCTAATGAATGGAGACTAGATCAATGGATTCAAGACCGATGTAACTCGTAGTATTTAGGTATATGGTATAGTCATCACAGCAAGGTCGGTGTGACATGCCAGGAAAAGTTTCCATTGTCCAGATTTTATTACTAATCATTAAGTCAGTTAGAACGCGTCATGTTCAAACCGCATGTTTACGAAAGGTCAGAGACGTCTAGCTCGTGAGTGGAAGGTTGCCCTTTGTGTAATAGGCCTTATGTCTTCTTCGCCGCAAGCATTTATGGCTTGAAGCTTATTTCGGGGTTAGCTGATCCTACGTATAGCTTTCTACTGAATACGTATATCGCCAGTTAAAGCGACCCACAGACACTGTCGGTATAGTAAGGCATGTTCAGGGTCCCCTGGATAGTTGGTTTGAGCCGCTACTTAAGGCGTCGTTGTTGCCGAAAGTTGATCGCCTCCCGACCACTGGGGCCGCACGTTCCATTCCAGCTCGGTCGGGGCTTAAAGTGAAGAAATGTATCAGGTAGAGTGAAGTCTGTTTCACAAAAATGTTTGCGATCAAACTTGATTGGAATTGTATTACCACAGCACAGAATCAGTGGTTCAAATCTGTGAGTAGTTTTGCCGAACGTATTTATGAATGAAATAAAAGCGGATGAATGAAATCATGCATCCAAATCGTGTACCACTTTAGTATATACGGTGTCGTTAATGAAATATGTATTTCAGTTGCACTTTGATTGCAATTGTTCATATACCCAACATGGCGATCATACTCAACACGATGAAGATACGACCCGGGTTACGCGGAATAAAGCCCAGTATATTTTTTGGTGAAACAGGTCGCTTTCCAAAACCTGGCTGTGATTTTTCACTCTGGTTTTCTCCAAAAATATAAACATGACCAACGCAGTAGATTATAAGTACAAATTCTATAATGTGCTGTATTTATTTTGTTTGTTTATTTACATTTCGCATAAGGTCTCACCCTACTCTACTGGTGAACATATGACATATACCATATTGGTGGAAAGCAAGTGGTGTTAAGCAACCTTCTTCCAAGACAACAAAAAGAGAACGCAGAAAGAAGAAAATCCTGAACAAAAGTTGTACGAGACTGTTATTGAGCTCACGCCTGGCGTGACTTACGTCTCGTCGTTTGTCAAGTGCCTAAAGAAGTACTGTCAGTTTTTCTTGTGTGTCCGATTCTTAATCTCTCTTTGCCATTGCACCCACAAACCTGTTCGCTGTCATACAAATGAGCTTCTCTTAAATATATCATGAAATGCCAAATATATAAATAAAAAGATAAATAAATAAAGCCTGCACAAAATCACCGCTCCCGAATAATTCTTAGCCGACAAGTTAAGGTGTACGTCCTCCCTTAGGAAGGAAATGAAATGTTTTTCAGCTGATATACGAAGGTTTAATAAAGAAACAACTTACCCCAGCCAGGGTTCCAAGGTAGACTACACATACTAGGAAATACACGCTATATAAACGGGCATAAGAGTCCGCATATTGTCTTTGTGTGAGTACCGTCACATGTACTAGCCGACTGCCCTTACAGCGAACTTGCATGGTTTATAGGCGCTATGGCCCGATATATGCATTCCACCAACCCAAGAACTGCGAGCGGTTACGCCAGCCGTGATAACGGAACATAGCCGGAATTTACACAATTATGTACCGTTGTACTGGCCAATTTTCTACACGTATAAAGTGGCTAATGTTGTCTTGGTATATGACATAAGAATGACATTATCCAGTGGTTTGCGGGACGCTGCGGGCCAGTACTGTGTGCGTCATAACGACAAGACCTAAACCAATATTCCTTATTGTCATTCTCTGATCCATGCTATATTAGCAGAGTTAACGCTATTTCAAAACAGCAGAGCAGCTGTCGAGAATTATCATCGGAAACTGATTAGAATTTGGTCGACGATGAAATTAAAGAAAACAATTGCTCATTGAGAGGCTTGAACTCTTCGGGGTTAGCTAAGGCTATTCGTGGGAAGGCCTGCCAGCAACCTACGGATGGTTGTGGGTCACAATGAAATCGTCGGGGTCGGTGGTGGAGGGATTGGGCTCACGAAAACAAGCTGACAGAGTGTCGAGCCACTCGTCATTCCGCTGCCGCTGTTTTCAAATGCGGTCTTAAGTCAGGAGGTTTGTCCGATACTGGGGGAAGACCGGTGGTTTCCTCCGAGGTTAACTCCGCCCATGAACCCAACCGACATAATATGAACAATATCACGGCGGTTATGTTACGATTACAAAAAATGTTCGCGCTGTGTTAACGGAAAGTTAAACACAGGCAATAAATCATAACGCCATAAAGCGAATTTTACCCGTCTGGAGGTGACACAGAGGCGTCGGGAGATCGGACAATTAAGAAAACATTATCGGATTTGCTGTAAGGTCAGTCATACCTAGAAATTCGTTTATTTATACAGCCATTGTTTGAGAAAACTTCTTTATGAGTGCAGAAAATCCGCGGCGTGAACAAAGAGTAAACCTGCAAAACATCCTTAAAGCCGCTTAGTTGAACAGGCATATATTACGCTGAGCAGAGATAAACTTGTGGAGAGTTCTAGTCTTGACATACAATCTCTGAGTTTTGATATGTATTGTGTCA